>OY856415.1:236181253-237453753 GCA_963693085.1 Alisma plantago-aquatica
CTGGGAGGTGTGAGTTGTAATTTTATTACATAGTGCTTATTAGCGGGATTGTCCCGTGGTTTTTTCTCTCCTTATTGAGGGGAGAGTTTTCCACGTTAAATCTGGTGTTTTTCTTCTTTGGGTTTTATACGCTTATTGGTAGCGCTTCCGTGACAACTTTTCATCACATCCGGGACTGTATCGGTACAACATCCCCAACAGTATCATGGGGAGAACGAGTTTGACATAGGCAAAAGGTATTTTAATGAATATATTGACAGATCATTCTTGCTGCTCTGCTCGGAGGGTCTTTCCGATCCATCGTTTACGATGCATGATTTGATATTTGACTTAGCGGCTCTAGTCTCTAAAGATGATGTTTTTCAATTGAAAGAAGAAATGCTTATCAAAGCAATTCCCAAAACAGTTAGACATTTAACCATCAGAGTTGATGAGCATTTCAAGTGGGATGATTTAAAGTCCTTGCAAAATATGAAATACTTGCGCATTCTATGGTTTGTAAATGAAATCCCCTGTAAACTGTCAGTATATACACAGTGGAAAGATTTCCTTGATAAGAAATTACAAGACGCGAAATATTTACGCGTGTTGGTGTTTCCGCCAAGAACTGATAGGTTGCCAGACACAATTGACACATTGAAGCTCCTTCGTTATATAGGGGTTATCAAAACCAGCACAGAAAATCCTAAGAGTATCTGGTCCTGCCCAGTAAATTACCCCCACTCTTTTCAGGCACTGACAAACGGAATTGAAAATCTGTCAAATTTGAGGTGGCTCTGTTTAGACAAGACGACACGATTACTTTTCACACTGAACAGATCAAATAAACTAATGGACTTACAAAGATATTACATGGCTGAGTTTCTTATAATTAAAGGTCTTGGCAACATCAACACTGAGGCAGAAGCCAAAGAAGCAAAACTGGACTTCAAGATGAATCTTAAAATTTTGCGGACTGGTCATCCTCCAATCATTCCTTATCCGATTCTGATCATCAGCAGGTACTTGCAGGTTTGCAACCTTGCGCTCAGATTGAAAATTTGATGATAATGAAGTATGGTGGTTGTGGGTGTCCTAGTTGGTTGAAAAACAATTACCTTGAAAATCTTCAGATCATCAGTATAATAAGTTGTCGTAACTTGGCAGAATTCCCTTCTGCTGCGTTGTCTTGCAAAAACCTGAAATTGCTCGTATTAATAGATTGCCCAAATCTCCGGGTTTCACAACTACAATCAACTGGCAGCTTCTTTCCAACATCACTGTTCCACTTGACTGTAATGTGGTGTGGCGCTTTCGGAAATTCAATAAAACATACCAACCTAGAAGGACTGAATTTTCTTCAGAATCTGTTCCTTATAGGTTGTACGGAAATCGAATGGCTTCCAACTTCTCATCTCGTATCAGTAGAGCATCTCACAGTTGAAGAATGTTCAAAACTCGGTGTTAAATAAGGGTCTAGAGGTGTTGAGGAGCTCACGTCACTTCGGTCGTTGATCATTAAAAATTGATTATGTTTTTACACCTATTTGTGCATATTTTGCTTGTCCCACGTACTGTTATAGAAATATTCTGACCATGTTTTACTTCACGACATTTTAGGTTAATCTGCAAAGTAATATGAGGTAATGGACTTCCATAGAAAGTGGTACTAAAAGAAAAGATGACTTAATTCTACTGGAGGATTAATAGATAGATTTACTTAATGTTGCAAAATCAGGTTTCCCATTCCATGTAACTCCTATGAGGAGATGTTATCTTCAAACTATTATCAAAACTCTTTTGTAAATAATGAAAATGTCTAATTATTATTGTTTACTTTCTAAACTTAGATCCCTGATTTACTATAATGGCCCTTGCCCTCTCGGTCCTCCTTCATCGGGGATAAAAGGGGGAGGGGGTCATAACATTGGGTATCAAAGCTCAAGTTTATCATTTAACCTTTAATAGTTAATAAATTGCATAAATCTCGATAGAGCCCAAGGGAATTATTAAGACATAATCCAAGACGATGGTGTCTAAAAGGGATCACAACCCGGGGGTTGGAAAAACTTCCTCTGCACCATTATTCGGCTTACGAGGATGCCCGAGCCTCTATGCATCTTGCATGGACAAAGTCAGGAGATTTTGTTTGAAATAAAATAACTCTACAATTTTTCTTCCCATCTTCATATTCATCCCTTCTCTACTCCCTTCTTCACACTTGAAAACCTAGGGACCTGATGACTTCTTCCTTATGCCTTCTGAGGAAAGAGGGTTAAGGATATTAGGGATTAAGTCATCCTCCTCCAAATCATAATTAATGCATGTAATCAAGATGTCATGTACACAAGTTATAATGTTTAAATTCCTTAAAACTAAAACTAAGGATATTCTATATATGTGAAAAAACATGGATTGCACCAAGACCACCATCATCGCCGATAACACACCTCAGAACCATCCAAACAAGAAGACCCCCGCAAAGGTAGAAGGCTTCCTCAGAGAAGAGGAGGAGGTATACAAAGGGTGAGTTTGTTGGTATGTATTCCCATAGAGCCAATCATATGATGATTGTGATGGCATATTATCATAAAGGATTTGATTAATATAAAGCAAGCTTCCACTTTATCTATTTCACTCAGTTATGATATAATGAGGAAACATAATAAATGTCTAACAAATGATATTACTCAATGACGTTTGTCTTCAAGTACGTGACTTGAAGAATGAGATCGTAAGGATATTAAGAGTATGTAAATTCTTATTTATGTTCTTAGTCAGATGTTACTGTGGAATGCTGATAGACAACTGTAACACTTAAGACTAGAGTGTGTTTTGGTTGATGATAGACAGTCGTGATATGTGATACCAAACCAAGCACATAGATACTTGTTGGGCAACAGTGTATCAGACAGACCCGCCTTGAGATTGACACATATAAATCATAATTTGTGGTCATAGTCATCTCTCATAGTGGATTTCGTAATTGTGATTCTTAGACCTAAAATCACTACACTCATCACATGTCATTCGGTGTGCTTTGAAATCATCACTTGTAACCTTGAATAAGGGTTGCCATAAAGGTAATGATTGGGTGTACTATGACATATGGGGATGACTGTGAGTGATGTATATGGAATTTGTCTCTCCTATTGGAGTTTGATATCCATGCCACTTGATAAGCAAGATTGAGAAATGCATGCACATGCACTTGTGAATCAATATATGATATTGAGGTCACATATATCTCAGATAAACTTCTCAAGATTCAAGGAACATTGAGTGAACATGGACAGGATGATGATTCCATGCCTCAAGTTCATTCCGGACATCAGAAACAAAGGAATTATACAATCATTATAATGTGTGACACAGATTGTAGGTTCAAGTTGTTCTCCAACTTTCCATTTACTTGGGTAGCAATGATGTGTAACTATGCACCACTCTTTTCTTGTGATGTCATAAATTAGTTATGGACATTCACTGCCAACGTAAATCGGAACCTATAGGGTCAAACACATATGATACACCTAGAAGAGGAGTTTAATCATAAATGATAATTCAATTGATTACCAAAGTGTTTGGGTATTCAATTCAAGCAATAAATCAACTACCCAGACTCCCAACCGACCGATTCAAGTGTTGAACTGACTGGCTAGAGTGTCAAGTTGATTGGATATTATATTGGTTGAGTTTTGCATGAATAGGGGTGCGAACCGACCAGTTGACCTAGTGAACAAATTGGTTTAAGGTTGTGAGACGATTAGATCGCAAAGAAGAGACGCCTGTTTCATGGTGCAATTCAATTTCATCAAGGATTAGTGCTGACGTCATGTTGTGCATTTATTAGACTAGAATTGCCAATTCATATGCGATTGAGAAACATGACTAAACGGCCGGTTCACTTGGTGAACCGATTGGCTTGCATGCCAACCGATCAGTTCACCTAGTGAACTGACCATTTCCCCATTTATAGAATGTGAATTTTCATGATATTCATGTCCCTTCCGCTCCCACTCAGGCTGGGAACCCTGACCCTAACCATCCTATAAATAGAGGGGTATTGAGGGCTTCTCAGACACAACTCAAGTGCCTCTGACATTTGTTGTTCTCTCTGGTTTTGGTAACCAATAGAGAGTTTATACTAGTCCTACCTTATAAAGGGAGGGACAACAAGGGAGAACAATTGTGGGAGTGCAAGTTGGTGACTAGTACACCAATGGGAGGGACAACTCCTTCCTATCTGTTCTAGTAGAATGAGAGGAGTTCTAGGTGGTTCATGTGGACTAATATAGAGGTGAGGAGGTTGTTGGCTATCTCTAGGAGGATAATTTCAGGATGATGTCCATTGTGGAGACCATGACCTACTACAGACGTTATCTGTGTGCAACTAGAAAAGTTGCACAACTGTAACGAGGAATAATTGTTCGACCTACTCCAGGACCATGTATGACCTCATTAAATCATCCTTCCCATTTCATAGTTTTAGTCGAACTATTGATGTTATGGGAAATATGGATAGAAAATTTTTATTTCTATTGTCTACTTTGTGCCCATATTTCCCTACAGAGTCTTCCAAGAAGCTAAAGAGGTCAGAAGGGTCTCAAACCTAAAGTCACCCCCTTTAAAATTCCAAACCCAAAAGATTGTCCTCAAACCCTAAGGGGGTCAAGGGATATAGAGAACCTAAGGTGTAGGGTGTGGTCCATAACCCTAAACCCTAATCTTGGGTAATGGGAATGGTGTGGATAAATAGTAATTTATCCCATATAAACCTTGAGTTAAGGAAGGTAGAAAGAGAATATACAATTGGGTGGGGTGACCAGTCTCACAACCATAATATCTATATGTATGCATATATATGTATGTATATATATAGTAATAACTGAATATCCTAGTTTACCCATGCATGCAAGTATGTAGAGTAAGTCATGTATGAAACTTTTGAAGGGTTTGAATATACATATGGAACATAGGCAATCAATGGTTACATAATAAAGTTAATATGAAAATCCTTGGTGCAACTTTTGGGATGGTGTCCCGAGATGGGGTGGGTCAACCCAAGGATGGGAAGAGATCTATGAGGAAGGAAAAACCCTAAACCTGGGAGGTCATGTTGTGTCTGGAAAACCTAAATTCTTCATTACATGCACCCTAAAAGGAAAATGTGATCCCACACAGGCATCAAGTAGTACGTAGTCATTAACCTTACTGGAGGTGAGACACAAAGAATAGAAGATGAATTAGTTCCAGATCAGGTGGGAATACATGATAGATAGAATAAAATTAGATGATACGATCAAAGTTTTACATGATGAGATGTATGGTTTATAATGAACTCATGTAGACATGACAATTTGACTTTAGTTTTGAGATTTGGACATTAAATTGGGAGATTTGACATAGGGTGTGCTTCTCCAAAATAAGATAAGATGTGAATCAACAAGAGCCTCAATCTCTCTTACAAAGGGGGATCTCTAATGTTAGGACTAGGTATAGGGTTAGCTCCAGAGAGAATGAGGCCTTGAGAAAGAAGGTCATAAACCTAAGATCCATGATAGGAGAAGTTATGAGACATAGTTGTTGATATATGTCCTAAACTAGACTTCTCTTAAGTAAATGAGTTGAGTTTCCATATGCATGATTCCTAGAAGCTTATTGTATTCTAGATATCACTGGGAGTACTAAATCCTAGATAAAAATGAAGAACTAACTACATGTTTGTGTATACGGTATGACTACCTACCATCTAGGTGAGGGAGAGAGAGTCCCAAGATCCTAAGGAGGTAAGGAATGATAGTATTTTGCAAAGCGACATTCTTGGGTTGGTGATTCCTTGAGTAGGACTCTAGTGGTTGTCTATGGGAAAGAGAGATTTAGGTTAGAATATTTCTTGAGTAGAGATCCATGAAGAAAATGGCATATCATGTTTTGATTTGGTTTGTGCTTGAGTGGCTAGATCATGAGGATTTGATGATTGAAACTAATGAGGTAGACCTGAGAACCTTAGACCAAAGAGGAAAAATGGAGCTAATGCATTTAATGCTCATATAGTTGAGTGAGATCATAGAGATTGAGCATGTCACCTCCCTAGGATAATGGGTTAGGTAAAACCCCACATGCAATTTGATATGTGTTTGACAAGAGACTCATACATGTTGGTTTAGTACCACCATAATATCATATATAGGTATGAAACTGATCTAATCTAGAGAGGTGATGTATGGGTATGACATAATGAAAGACTTAGAAATGGTTTAGTAAGTCTTGAAAGACTTAGAAACGGTTCAATAAGTTCTCTATTTACAATTGGTTAGCCATATGCATGAAATATGATAACTTGAAGTAACTAGCATCATGATGAACCTTTAATAAAGATAGCTAATATGAGAAAGTGAAATGACATAATGATCATGATAAATATTGAATGTGGTTGTAGTTGACATGAGGGACAAGTGATAATTAAATTTGTCTTCTTCAAAGTATGATTTACCTCTTACTAGCCCACTATATAGTATGGATTGTATTGTGTAGATACAAAGTACTTGGCTTATGACAATAAATAAAATGTTTTTTCTATTGTCCTGAACACATGAAACATGACATATCAGTTCCATTGTATTTAAACTCTTGGTAGTAAGGTACTTGATAGTGATCCAACTCATGGGTAGTAGATCACATTGTATAATGATATCACTTTCAAGTTGTAAATGCACAGATGATATGATGAAAAATATGCCTAAGGACATGTTCTCTTGTGGTAATAAAATATTGGTTCAAGTGTGTTTCTGTTATCTTTTGTTACTATCTAGTGATAGTTTATCTTGTCCTGGGATAGAACTTCCCTAGAAGGTTGAATTCATAAATCAATTTAATAATTAAGGTAATCTTAAATGTCACTTAAAGCATGTAAGCACATATATTGAGTATAATTATTTTGACCAAAGTGTACCATCTCTGTGGACATGAGTAAAACTTACTATGGGAGTGACTGATAGTATGGGACCAAGCTCGGACAAGAAGGCCACCATGACCCCAATAAAGGGACATAAAGTAAATCATGTGTGCCCTAAGAGATGACAGAAATTTGGGTTAAAGGATTATTAAGGATATAATGTGATTAGATATTATTAGAGAAACCTCAAGAGAAATGTATAATGAAATAAAGTTATGACATCTCAATAGAGCCCTGGGGAGGGGTGGAACCCTAAGTCAATCCTGATATTAAGTAGGGATAGTTAAAGGTACATAGGACTTACAAAGTTAGGAGGCAATGACATACGAAGCGCATAAGACCATGAGATTAGGAATTAGCCATCCATGTGTACCTGAGCTCCATGGGGCCAAGAGACTAGCTACCTTCATGAGTTGATGAGGCCCAAGGGGACAGTGTGAGAGGCACTCCATAAATGCATAAGGCCCTTGGGGTCAAGGGGAGAATGCTCCAAAAGGTGCCTATATCCATATAGATCTTAAAGGAAAGACTAAGGCTACAGAAACATGAGATGTAAAGTAAATAATATAGGAAGTCTTTTGATGATCTTTGAATAAAACTCTTAAAAGGAGTTGTGCATAGACTCAAAAATTATGAGAAGAATCATATTCCATGTGAGCGCATTAAATAGTAAGAAAATTGTGAACTAAAGGTACTCATGGTATGGAGTCACTACTGAGAGTGACTCAAACAAAATTTAGAAATTAAAAGATAATGTGTGTTACGACCCCAATTTTTGGATTTATATGGTTTGAGATGCAATTTCTCCAATAAAATGTATTATTATGAAACTGAATAATTTTTGTGTAATAAGTGGATTTCTTTGATAATATTTCCTTTAAATATATGATTTCGTGGACCCTATTGAGTTAGTGAGTCCAAGATGATAAAAAGAGAAAGAAAGTTGAAGAAAATCAAATAATGCATGAATAGGAAAAGAAATTGAGATAATAATGAAAATATGAGAATATGTGGAAAGATTTATGCTTGATCATCATAGATGAGATTTTGAATCTACAAATTTCTAATAGTAAAAGGAGTCCAAATAAATAGAATAAAAGAGTAAGAGAGAGAAAATATGAAACAATATGCCTTATTAAGAAATAACTTCCATATGAATAAAAGTCTCTTATAGTTTCTAATTTGAGTCCCAAACTTGGCACACAAGTGATTTAAGTCACTATGGACTTTCTTCCAAAATTTGAGATAAAAAAAATAAGTGGATTAGGAGATATGAATTTTGTATTTTTTCCTAAAGTGGGAAGGATAACATTAAATGTCAGGATTCATTTTAAGTTAATTTCTTACTTTTGTTCTAATATGTGGCATGACAGCCACTGGATTCTTGATCCAATGATGGTTGCTTTTTGTTTGAGATCAAGAAAGAGGAACAATATAGGGAAATTTCCCAATTGATTTCCTATGTGCACAATCCACGTGCGAATATGGAAGTTGCTCCTTTAGATTTGGGGGAAAAAAGCATACTCGACGGTCCTTGGTTTTCCTTGTTTCTGTGTGAGGATGGGATTTCCCCAATATCCTAGGAATCATACTCCTTGAGGGTGATGGTCTGGGGAAACCATGCCTATATAAGGGGGATTGCCTTCTTCGAGAGCGGGTGCAAGTATCGGGGAGGCCAACAAATCTGCCCCTTCTGTTAATTTAGTCACACTTCTCGATTCCCTCCAGTTCTTTTTGTGGATCTTCACAACAAGACTCCTTCTCCTGCGAACCCTGCTTCTTTTGACCTTGGCAAGACTCTTTGCGAGTTCATGTGGAGACAATGGAGGTGTTGGACCCTTCACTTGGTTCCCTGAGGCCCTATAGCTGAGAGTCAACACCTTAGTTGACCGCTCAAAGGTGTTCGTGAGGAGGGCGGGGTGCCGCACGAGGTAAGGGATGAAGGATCGGGAAAAGTCTTTTCTACCCCCAAGTACATCATAGTAATGGAAGGGAACTTTAGTCCTTTGCGTCCACTTGTCTTACCTTAGCCACCGATGTTACAACCCCAATTTCCGGGTTCATATGGTTGGAAATACAATTTCTCCAATAAAATGTATTATTATGAAAGTTGAATGATTTAAATACTTCAGATGTATTTCTTTGATAATAACCCATTTTGCATGAATGGTTTTGTGGGCCTATTGAGTAACAAAGCCCAATACGTTTGAAAGTGAATAATGATGGAAATAAATCTAATAATAAAAGAATATGAGATAATGCTAAGAATAATGTGGAATTCTCTAGAAGACTAAGTGTTTGTTCATTATAGAGTGAATTTTAAATCCACATGGTTTGTAATATAAATGATAGACAAAATATAAAAAAATAGAAAAGGAAGAGAAAAGAGTCAATTCAATGCCTTGACTAAAGAATATAAAGAGGTGACTTGGAGATAAAGAAAAGTGTTTTTAAATAATGTATTTTGGTATCCAATACTCCCCACATCTAAATAGAAGTATTCAAGGCTTCCCATTAAAATTTGGAAATAAGAGAGAGAGTGTGAGAAAGAAAGAGAAAAGAAGTTGTCTTTACCCCCAAGTCATTAAGGGATTTCCTACTGTGTGATTCATAGTCCATATACCTTTCCAATCGTAGGCTTGGGCCTTCTTTCTTTACCCTTTCTTAGAGAGGCAACCATCTTGTCGGGACTGTCCCGACGTTGTGGGTTGTTCTCATTAAAAGAGTTGTCCTAAATGCCCCTGGGGGGCTGTCGTAGGAAGTGAGGTCTCCGTCAGCAAAGTGGGCCATTTTCAAGCACTCAGACAAAGATTGAGGTGAGGGTCGCCTACCTCGTACTTCTATTAATAGAAGCATTCGTTCCTCTCCTTGAAGGTCGATTCGTTCCTCTCCTGTAGGGTTTTGAAGGGCATGAAAAAACCCTTGCGCAAAGGGGCACCATCCAACCGGGTTTGCAGCAGTGGAGTCATGCCTTGGGCCCGCCAAACCAACCCTCCCATCTGACGTACTGAGCTTCTTTTCCACATTTTCGGTGCAATGGATCCCGACCAGTGAGCTATTATGCTTTCTTCACAGGATGGCTGCTTCCAAGCCCACCTCCTAGTTGTCACCGCTCGATCACTTCCTTTTCCACTAAGTGATTGCTTAGGGACCTTAGCGTACGATCTGGGCTGTTTCCCTCTCAAATCGTCTGCAGGTGCATCAATTTCATGGAATTCTGTCCTCCTCTTTTGTATCCCCCGCTTTGTAGAAATCCCAAAGCATTTTTCACCATCCTCTTTTCCCTCCCTTAGGCAGCTATGTAAGAATAATGATGCTCTATGGGTGGTATCTGGGAAAAGAAATTGTCTTTACCCCAAGTCATTAAGGGGTTTCCTACTATATGATTCATAGTCCATATACCTTCCTAAATGGCATTACTAATAACTTTCCTATGAGAAGGAGTTGGTTTATCCAAGATCTAATATTGGGAAAAGAGTAAGTAATCATGTAAAATTCATAAGGATGTCAAAAGTTGGAGACAAAGACACATGGACGGTGGTAATTTGGAAAAAAAAATAATTGAATTACTTTCTAAATAGCACTCTCTTGCTCAAAGAAAAGAATTGGAAAGTAACCTCAAGCTTTCCTTCTCTGAGAACACATATTTGTATCGTTTCCTCACATGGATTCAACATCCTAACCCTCAAGAGGGTCTGCTAGGGACCTATATAAGGATGTACAGGAACCCTCCCCTCCAGGAATGAGACCATCGAGAGAAGATGTAGTAGGGTTCCAAAAAGGGCTAATGTGGGTTGTTTGCTCCGGTAGCCGTCAAGCATCAGCCTTCCACCATGACGATTAATCACGGTGGCTAAGGACCTTCTTGGAGTTGAGGAATCTTCCTTGTGGAGGTGGGCTTCATAGAGATGCTTGCCAGGAGGGCCTTCCTTAGTTTCCTCACACTAGCCGATCAGTGTGACGGTGGGAACGGCATAGCATGATGCCCAGCGGGGAAGGAGAATCCTAGGTTGAGGATTTGGTGCTCTACTAATACGATTGTGAGTAGCATAGTTATCAGAGATGTTCAACCCTCGCTCCCACACAGTTGGAGAGACATTCGGTCGTCATCTCCTCGTTGTATCCCCTGTGCAGCACCTATAGAATGTCTGCAGACCAGTCGCGGCTTGCAGGGCTGCTGCTCTTGAACCCAGCCATATCAACCATGGCTTGAGGCCTTATCTATCGCAGCAGAGGGTGGAAGAGGCAGAGGGGCCATTGCAGGTGACCTCTGAGTCCTGGGGAGGGGGAGAGAACCCCGTGGTCGGCTTCAGTCGGCGGCAACGCGAGGGTTCACGGGGTAGAAGACGAGCAGGTGGCTCTGGACAAAAATGCCCTCTAAGGCATGATGAAGCATGTCATCACATGAGGGGTAAAATCAACATTCAGTTATGTTTTAAGTCAACCCGGCTGTACAGAAGACAACCCATGCGATGGCTGATGTGTCAGCCTCTCATTGGTCCAAGTAAGTGAATCTTGCAAAATTCATAGTTAATTATTGGTAACTTGGATGTATACATGTAATATATGAAAATTGATCAGAAGAATATAAGAAATCCAGTAAAAATAGTTTTATAGCCTGAATCTGATCGTAGATATAAAAGTGCTTTAAGTTAACCTTGATTATGCATTAAGCAATGATAAAACCCTAATGATGATTAGAGATAAAATCTAAGATGTTTAATGGGCTAATTTGAGTACTAATAACCTGTTGGATGATAATGAAATATTCAAACCTGATCTAGATGAGAAATTGAATGTTTTAGGGTTTTAAATCAAGAATCCATGTTATTGCATGTAGAAACCCTAATTTAGGGTAAAGGATGAGATTGATAAGTTTAATTAGAAATATTTGGAAATATGATGATCATTGTTGATCCTAAGCCTGTTAGGAGAGATAGGACAAGATAATTAGGATTTATGAATAGTTTTATTTATTTAAGGGTTTGTAGTGAAAAAAGTGATAACGAAACCCTAATAGCAAGTGAAACCCTAAAAGAAAGTAGAAACCCTATGAAGCAAGATAGATTGAATAGATCTTGATAACATGAGTAGTGAAGCAAATTGTATGGTTATTTCATGATCCTTGTTATGTGAATTGCTCGCTTTCTTAGATTTCATACTTGCTTGGAATATTACTATCTTGATTCGACTGAACAGGTATGTGGTTATTTATGAGCAATCGATCTAGTTTCATGAGTTTTCTCAAACGTTTGATCGATTAGATGCAACCTAAACTATTGAGTGTTTATTTATGCAATCCTATAAAGTCACTATGACTATCACAATTAAGTATATATGTGTATCCTATGGAAGACATTTATTCGATGGAGGAATATAACTGATTATATTGAATAGAACCGGACTAAGGGGCTACTCCCATGCCCTAGAGAGATTTACTCAGACATAAGAGACTAGAAGAAATGCAAACTAAAATGAGATTCAACATTATACAATATGTGGTCTACAACTCAAAAATTGGATGAAATGGTATGAAGAATGGAATGCTTTTATAAGTGGAGAGTCCCTCCTTTTATAGGAGGGGGGGATAGGTTGTCCTCAAAATAGGGGGAGAAAAGAGGGGGAGACTGCTTTTTGAATTTTCTGGATCTGGTCAAATCGAAAGTTGATTGTCTTTAATTATCTTGACCATGTAACTCTTTTTAATGCTGATTCTCACAGCACTGATTTCGAACATATTTCTCTCCCATAAAAAGCACAAAAGAGGTCAAAATAATAGGATTTTATTTTAGAAAATTAAATTCCGTTTCCAATAAATACGTGTACACTCAGTTTGGAGTTTGAACGCAAGAGTTATGTCACTTTTGGTGACTGGTATATATGAATTTTAGGATTGTTGCAAATTGTGTATTTTCCTACAAAACTCAAGAAAATATAATTAAAACTCCAATCAAAGCAAAAAATATAAAATAACACAATTAATTATGAAACTAAGAGAATAACTAACAAAATAATCCTAAACAAATATAAAAAATATGTAAATAAAAGGGATAAATACAATCTTTCTAGAGCAAAAATTAATCACATATTTTTTTAACAAATTATAGGTAAATTGTTATGTCATCAATAAACACATGCCAAAGAAGGAGAACGTGTGTAACTTTAATAATGAAAAACTCTAAATTAGAGGGAGTAAATCGGTAATTATTTGAATTATTCTCTTTTGAGTTGTTTGTAAATTATTGTAAGTATCAGTTACATATTTTTTTGAAAAAAGACAGTTGTGGTAATTTTAATAAACACATGCTACAATAGGTAAGGGTCATCTAACAATAATTCATCAAACACACATGCTGAAGAAAGAAATCACATATAATTTTAATAACAACAAGTTACAAATTAAAGAATCTTATTTAAGTTAAGTCAAATATTCTCTTTATGGAGTTAATTAAAATATGCATCACGTGTTTAGTACATGTCTTCTTACTAGTTTTAATTGAAAGCCAACTGACTCCCTCCAGACAAACTATTTGAATACGAAAAATGGTTGTACAATGAGCATACAATCGAACTGTTAGAAGACATGCGGACTGGACCAATGAAAATGCATAGCTAAAACGTGACACTTGTATAAAATTTCTATCCATTTTTTAGCTTGACAAAAAATATCAAAAATAGACTGAGAACAAAAATTAAAAAAGATGTCAATTAACACCCAAACATACACCCAACTCAGATTATTATGACAATTGATGTATTTTTAATGGCACTTATTATTGCATGTCAACAACAACCTATGCGACACAGTTAATTTATATGTACAAAATGAAGTAAATGAGAACAAAAAGGAAAAGTAATGTGGTGTGGTGTTTATTTATAGAACGAATGGAAGATGAGTGCTATCGCAAGTGTTCATTTAATATAATATGTGACAATATAATAATTATGACATAATGAGTTGGTCGACATCTATTCTTATTTATTATAACAGATTTGTTGGATAAGTTTTTTTGAGTTTGAATTATAATTTTTATGTATGTTGATGATTAATAAGTAGTATGTATTCAAAAACCAATCTCAAAAAATAATAATGAAAATTGCATTTAGCCTCCTCCAGGGGATTTATCATATAGTGTAGATGAGTCTCCTTACACAATATAAAATTTTGAAAATAAAAAAAGACAAGTGTAGTGTACACACAGATCGGTTTGTAATTTCAAAAAAATAATGGATAAAATTTCATTCACCCCCCCGACCTTTCTTATATAATACTGATGAGTCTCATTTTAAAATATAAATTTAAAAAAAAGATTAAAGTGTAGTGTACAAATATAGGGACCCATTGTAACTTTAAAAAATTGTATATAGTATATATGGTGACACATCACATTTAAGATGTGGCACACACAATTGTCCGTCAAATAATGCCCCCTCAGCCTCCTATTTCTAAATAAACAATTAAAAATAAAGAAATAGGTGACAATTATTACATAGATTAGAAACATAAAAAGAAAATAAAATTTGAACTACGTTCCAAGCAGTCACCCTGACTGCTGAAAAAGTAAACACATAGACATCTCAACTACCTTATTAAAAATGTATGTCAAAAAAATCTAAATTGTGTGCCAAGAAGGCACCCTAGTTGTCCCATTTAATATGTAGCACACACAATTGTCAGTCAAATAATGCCTCGTCAACCTCCTATTTCCTTATAAATAATAAAAAATAACAAAATAAGTGACAATTATTAAATAGATTAGAAATATAAAGAGAGAGAAAATCTGAACTGTCAAACAGATACCCTACTGTTAGAAAAGAAAACACACGGGTACGTCAGTTGCCTTATTAGAAATTTCAACAGAAAAGAATCTATATTGTGTGCCAAGAAGGCACACTATGTATTAGAGAAGCAAACGTGCATATAGGTGACAGTATTACATAAATTAAAAATGTAGAAAGAAAAAAAACTGAACTATGTGCCAAGAAGGCACTCTAGTTGTTGGAAAAGCATACACATAGGTTTGTTAGTTGCCTTATTAGAAATTTCAAAAGAAAAAAAATCTAAACTGTGTGTCAAGCAGGCACCCAGCTACTGGAGAAGTAAGCAGACATGCACATGAAAAGCAAGCATACAGGCATGACTGTGTGCCAAGCATGCACTATAGCTGTTGGAAAAGTAAGTACAGAGACATGTCAGTTGCTTCCCAAAAAATATAAACTGTGTGTCAAGCAGTCACCTTAGATGATGGAAAAGCAAACACACATGCATGTAAAAAGCAAGAACACAAACACGTGAAAAGCAAGCACACATGTATGTGAAAAGAAAGCATGCATGCATGTGAAAATCAAGCACACATGCACATGAAAAGCAAGCACACATGCACGACTACGTGTCAAACAGGCACCCTAGCTAATGAAAAATCAAGCACACTGCCATATAAGTTGTCTTAAAAAATCTAAATTGTGTGCCAAACAAGCACCCTAGCTACTGAAAAAGTAAACACACAGGGACGTGAAAAGTAAACACGTAGACATGTCACCTACCTTTATTTATAAGTATAAGAAAACACATAGGTATGTTAGTTGCCTTATTGGAAATGTTAAAAGAAAAAAAAATCTAATATGTGTGCAAACATGCACCTTAGCTACCGAAAAAGTAAGCAGACAGACACGTGAAAAGAAAGCATACATGCATGCATGTGTTCCAAGCAGACATTATAGCTGCTGGAAAAGTAAGCACACAGACATATCAGCTACTTCAAAAGAAAAAAAATATATAAACTGTGCCAAGAAAGCACCTTAGCTGATGGAAAAGTAAGCACACAGACACATGAAAAGCAAGCACACATGTACGTTAAAAGCAAGTACACATGCACATGAAAATTAAGCACACATGCACGTGAAAAGCAAGAACACATGCACGACTACATGCCAAGCAGGCATCTTAATTGCTGGAAAATCAAACACACATTCATGTCAGCTGCCTTAAAAAATCAAAATTACATATCAAGTAGGCACCCTAGCTACTGAAAAAGCAAGCACACTGGGACATGAAGAACAAACACAAAGGCATGTCATGTTGGGTATTGGAGGAGGCAGAGA
The DNA here is from genome assembly GCA_963693085.1 of Alisma plantago-aquatica. Taxonomy (NCBI): domain Eukaryota; kingdom Viridiplantae; phylum Streptophyta; class Magnoliopsida; order Alismatales; family Alismataceae; genus Alisma; species Alisma plantago-aquatica. Next base: position 236,197,290 of record OY856415.1, read on the forward strand.
AGCAGTGGAAATAAAAAATTTTCTCCCCAAACCCAGAACAAAAGGAATCGCGTCAACATCTATATAATAGGAAAGATGGTTTGTGAATCATACCTTGTCCCGAGGCTTGCTCGGCGACAATACCACGCGCTTTGCGCGGTCTTCACCTCCGGTCTTGGACGGTGTCTGTGCAACTCCTGGTCGCACAGGGACTGAAGACTCCTCCTCCTACCGGACTGTCAGATGACAGTTGTCCTCCTAAGCGGCAGTGACCTCCCGCCTCTGAAGTAGTCCACATGGACCACCCGGAACTCCACTCTCCTTGTCCCACAAGGAAGTGGAAGGAGTCGCACCCTCATGTTGACGTACTAGTCGCCAACACACTCTCCTGCTGTCAATTGCAACTGCAGTTGTCCTTCCCTTGCTGCACCTCCCTTTGCGGGAAGCACTTGCTCGGGCTCTCTCTCGATTACCAAAACCAGAGAGAACGACAACTTTGCAGAGCAATCAACTTGCACTGAGTTGTACTCTGAGAAGCCCCCAATACCCCTATATATAGGCGGGTCATGGGACAGGGTTCTCTGTGCCCGGCAATACGGGACTAAGGCAGGAGTAGAAGGGTTCGGGATTTTCCACAAAAAGCAACCATCTCGCAACCTGAACCGATCGGTTCACAAGTGAACCGGTCGGTTGGGGACCTGAACCGATCGGTTCACCAATGAACCGATCGGTTCACCAATGAACCGATCGTTTGGGACCCTTGAACTGATCGGTTCACTCATGAACCGGTCGGTTGGGGTTCCAGGTTGGTTCCCGATTGACTTTCCTTGTTTCTTTCTCAATTGGTATCGAATACCAATATTATTCCCAATCGAATTGGGCAATTTGAAATGAAAGGAAAATTCTCACCAATCCTACTTTCCAAAGTTTCTCGATTGCACCAGTTGAACCGATCGGTTCAACACTTGAACCGGTCATTTTACTCTGTGCATGAGCCGATCGGTTCAACAATTGAGCCGACCGGTTCAGCAACCTCAGCCGACCGGTTCATCACATGAACCGATCGGTTGGGAATGCAGATTGTGCAGAATCAGTCAAATGCGATTTCAATCAATCTGATACTCCAATCAATGCGTCCAACACCTTGAACATTATGATATTGAGCTATCGATTAATTGAGTGTTTAATTGAACTACTAAACTCCTTTAGTAATCAATCTAAACATTGCTTGTGGACAAAACTCCTCTTCCAGGTTAAATCCTATGTGTGTGACCCTGCAGGTCCATTTCACATTGGCAGTGAAAGTCCATAACACTTATGACTTCACAAGCAAAGAGCGGTGCCTAGTCACACATCATTGCTACCCAAGTGAAAGTAGAAAGTTGGAGAACAACTTTCATCCTACAATCCGTGAATGGTGTTACAGTGAATGTATAATTCCTTTGTCACTGATATCCAGAATGAACTCGAGGCATGGAACAGTCATCCTGTCAATGTTCATTCATTTCCTTGATCTCATAGTAGACCGAGTGAGATGTGTATGACATCAATATCACATATTGATTCACACGTGCATGTGCATGCCTTTCTCAATCCTACTCATCAAGTGGCCAAGGATATCAAACTCCCTCAGGAGGGACAAATCCCATATCTATCACTCACCACTCAAAAGCCCCATGTGTCAAAGCCACCCAATCATCACCTTTATAACAACCCATGTTTCAGGACTGCGTTTGATGATGTCAAAGTGTACCCAACGACATGTGTTGAGTGCAGTGATTTCAGGTCTAAGAATCACACTCACCACCATCACTGTGAGAGCTGACTGTGACTACCATGTCATGGTTCCATGTGTCACTCTCACGGTGGGTCTGTTTGGTACCTTGTTCTCTAACAAGTACCTATGTGCTTGGTTTGATATCACCATATCATGACTAATGAGATTATGTCATCAACCAACACACAATCTAGTCTTTAGTGTTATTGATGTCTATGGTTATTTCCACAATAACAACCAACTAGGGACCAAACAAGAAAGAATACTCTTAGCATCTGTATGATCTCATCGTTTAGGTCCTCAACCCAAAAGCATACGTCATTGAGTAAAACAATCTTTAGACATCTATCATGTTACACCATCATCTCAGAAACAGTTTAAACATATAGATTGGAAATTGCCTTTATTATTATTCAAATCATTTACAAAGTATCCCATTACAATCATCATATGACTTGCTCTATGGGCATACATACCAACAGACTCCCACTTGCACTTAGAGCCAGTCACCAAGGAAACGCAGTCCTTGTGACCTAGCATGACCATCATGCTTCTGCTGAGAAAGGGCCTTAGTCAGTGGATCAGCTATGTTGTCTTCAGTTGGTACTTTGCAAATCTTCACATCTCCTCGTTGTACGATCTCTCGTATGAGATGGAAGCGCCGTAGTATGTGCTTGGACCGCTGATGTGATCTGGGCTCCTTAGCTTGTGCAATAGCTCCATTGTTGTCACAATAAAGCTCAATTGCATCACAACTACTGGGAACTACACCAAGTTCAGAGATGAACTTCCTGATCCACACAGCCTCCTTTGCTGCATGCGAAGCAGCAATATACTCGGCCTCTGTAGTAGAATCGGCAACTGTTTCTTGCTTGGAACTCTTCCAGCTCACAGCTCCATTATTAAGGCAAAACACAAATCCTGACTGCGATCTGTAATCATCTTTATCGGTTTGGAAGCTTGCATCGGTGTAACCCTTTACAACCAGCTCTTCCTCGCCGCCGTATACAAGAAACTGATCCTTAGTCCTTCGCAAGTACTTGAGGATGTTCTTCACGGCTGTCCAGTGAGCATCCCCGGGATCTGACTGGTACCTGCTCGTCATGCTGAGAGAATACGAGACATCTGGGCGTGTTCACAACATAGCGTACATGATGGATCCTATGGCTGATGCATATGGGATCCCATTCATACGCTCCCTCTCTTCACAAGATTGGGGACATTGAGCTCTAGAGACGGTAACTCCATGTAGAATAGGGACGTTGCCTCTCTTTGAGTTCTCCATGCTGAACCGCTTCAGCACCTTGTCAATGTACGTGCTCTGACTTAGTCTGAGAAGCCTTCTAGATCTATCTCTATAGATCTTAATTCCTAGAATATAGGATGCTTCTCCTAAGTCCTTCATTGAGAAAGTTTTCCAAAGCCAAGTCTTTACCTTCTCTAAGGCTAAGACATCATTCCCCGTCAAAAGTATGTCATCCACATACAATATGAGGAATGTGGTCGAGCTCCCACTAACCTTCTTGTACACACAAGGTTCATCTTCATTTTGAATAAAGACAAACACTTTGACTTCTTCATCAAATCGAAGATTCCAACTCCGAGACGCTTGCTTCAATCCATAGATTGACCTTTGCAGTTTACAGACTTTATTGGCATTCTTTGGATCTACAAAACCTTCAGGTTGTGTCATGTACACATCCTCATGTATATTCCCATTAAGGAATGCGGTTTTAACATCCATCTGCCAAATCTCATAGTCATAATAAGCTGCAATAGCAAGCATGATCCTGATGGACTTAATCATGGCAACTGGAGAAAAGGTTTCATCATAGTCAACACCTTGAATTTGTCGAAAACCCTTCGCAACCAATCTGCCTTTATAAGTTTGCACATTGCCATCCATGTCAGTCTTTTTCTTAAAGACCCACTTGCACCCTATGGGTTTTACCCCTTCGGGTGGTTCCACCAAAGTCCATACTTTGTTGGAGTACATGGATTCCATCTCGGATCTCATGGCTTCAAGCCATTTCTCAGAATCTGGTCCCTCCATAGCCTCTACGTAGGTAGTTGGATCATCATCTATGATCAACTCTCCACCTTCCTGAGTTACAAGGTATCCAAACCTCTCAGGTTCAAGGCGAGTCCTACTAGATCTACGAGGTCCTTGTGTTACCTGAGGAGACTGAGATTCCACAACACCTTGTGAATCTACATTTTCCTCTGGTACATCTATCGGTTCAATGTTCTCTTGTTGGGCTTGAACCTCTTCAAGCTCTATATTCCTCCCATTGTTTCCTTTGGAAATAAATTCCTTCTCTAGGAACACAGCATCCCTGGCAACAAACACTTTGTTGTCAGTAGGGTGGTATAGATGGTATCCCTTGGTCTCCTTGGGATATCCAACAAAGTAACATTTATCAGATTTGGGTCCAAGCTTATCAGGAAACATTTTCTTGACGTAAGCCCCACAACCCCAAATCTTCATAAAAGACAAATTGGGACGCTTCCCAGTCCATATCTCATATGGTGTCTTTTGAACCGATTTAGATGGTACACGGTTAAGTGTAAACGCGGCGGTTTCAAGAGCATAACCCCAGAAAGAAATTGGAAGATCAGCAAAACTCATCATAGATCGCACCATATCTAACAATGTGCGATTCCTTCTTTCAGACACACCATTATGTTGTGGTGTTCCAGGCGGAGTCCATTGTGATACAATACCACGGGCTCGCAGAAGGTCCTCAAACTCCTGGCTCAAGTATTCTCCACCTCGATCGGAACGAAGTGCCTTAATACTTTTACCAAGTTGGTTTTGTACTTCATTCATGAAATCCTTGAACCTTTCAAGGGTTTCTGACTTATGTTTCATCAGGTACACATAGACATACCTACTGAAGTCATCAGTAAAGGTAATGAAGTACTAATACCCACCTCTGGCATTAGTTCATACATCAGTATGTATGAGTCCTAATAGATCACTAGCTCTCTCACCTTTACCTGAAAAGGGAGTCTTGGTCATCTTGCCCAACAAACAAGATTTACATGTCTCTATTGATTCACAATCAAAAGAGTCTAGATAACCATCTTTATGGAGTCTAGAAATGCGCTTCTCATTTATGTGCCCTAGACGACAATGCCAGAGATATGTTTTGTTTGAGTCGTTGAGTTTTTGCTTTTTGGTGTTTACGTTGTATACACTTGTCTCCAAGTCTATCAAGTATAGACCATAAGACATAGGGGCACTGCCATAAAAGATCCCATCTTTAGAAATGGAACACTTTCCATTCTTAATAAGAAATTCAAATCCATCTTTGTCCAAACAAGAGACGGAGATGATATTCCTATTTATGGCAGGTACATAATAGCAGTTCTTCAACTCTATTATTAGCCCACTAGGTAGAGTTAACTCATAGGTTCCTACGGCACTGGCGGAAACTCTTGCCCCATTAGCAACACGTAGTTCAACCTCGCCTTTCCCCAAAGGCCTACTTCTCTTAAGATCCTTCACGTTTGAACAAATGTGAGATCCGCATCCGGTATCAAGTACCCATGATGAAAAAGTAGTAAAGTTAATCTCTATTACGTATACACCAGAAGTAGAGATCTCTATCTCCGACTTCTTCTTCCATTGTTCCTTCCATCCTCTCCATGTAGAAGAAATTGGTTTGGTGAGAGAACACTTCTCTCCCTTACCTACTTTCTTCTTCACCAACGCATTAAGCGTACATAGAGTGGATTCTAAGGCTCCTGGTATATCTGGATTGTGCAGAACACTTCTCACAGTCCTCAACCAGTTATGGAATTTATTCTCAATTAATTTTCCCATTTTAAAAGATGATTCTTTTGCCATTCTATAAGAGAAAATTTGCATTTGTCAAAAACTTTTGATTTGATTTGAATAAAATTTGACGATAGTTAATTAGGCCTTTAATTAATTACCGCTCCCACTATTTTGACTCAAATTGATAGCCCTCACCATCAATTCGGAAGATTGCAGCGTACAATCTTCTAGTGGGTCAAGATCCTAGAATCCTCTAAGCCATGGACCAGCTTTGGCTGTCACCCACAACTCAGATCTTCTGGGTAGGCAACTCTTGCCAATTGCATCATATGCAACTCTTGATGAATGAACATGCGCAACACCTTGCCATGAACATTCTGTGCCTCTGGGCTTAGACGCTCTAAGAATCACCAGTTAAGTCTAACCCAAAAGCCGACACGGTAAACATGCACCCTGCTTTGGCAGAACCTACATGTCGACCCTTCACACTTCCACAAGATAGACGGCGCACCACGCTTTGGCGTAACCTACGCTTGGTCGATCAAGTTTGCCATGTGTGTCGCTAATGGAAGGCGTATAAGACTTAATATTTTAATGAGGGATTTGGTTTTATATATACATACACATATCCAATCACCACAATATATAGTACGTATCATATACATGCTATATCCCACAGAAAACATGCATAAACGATAAAAAGCAATGATTATGGCCATCCTATTTGTGATTCCTCGAGCCAAGAGGAATCACGGTCATCTAGGTCTACATCACATGCAACATGTACAAGATGAAATCTGTGTCTGCCTTTCTGGGTTTGATCAGCTCATCTCCATGACTAATCGGCTCTCCATTAGGTAGGTTGTCCGGGTGCCACCAGCCGATCGACTGGCGCCTCCAGCCGATCGGTTCACCGGTCATCGTGCATCTCCTCATGTCGCCACCTGCTCATCTCGTTCCTCGAACCGGCCGTCTGGATCACCAACCGATCGATTCACTCCTTGAACCGATCGTCTTCAGGTTGTCCACCGTTCTTTGACATAACAGGAAATAAAATCTATCCTATTTTACAATTGAATTGTGAAACCCCGAGTTATATTCAGGGGGAGCAAAGGTAGGAAAAGAATTCTCGAATTATTTCGAGTTACATCAGGAATAAGAGAAAGGGAATCGGTGCGCAGACCGAGATGCAAGCAACCACACAAACAACCATACACAGATATAGGGGTTTATAGGCCATAATCATGCTACACATCCACCACAAAACTCGTTTAAGGGCGACGCGTATCGAGTGCATTAATATTACATATCATATATGTATATTAGGGATTTGTGGATTGGACATATATAAAGCCGATATTATTCGCATCGCATGCAATAAATAAAGGCGACAAACCAAAATCGATCATATCGATAATCCTAAAATATAGAGCGGTTGACGTGGCTCTGATACCACTGTTGGGTATTGGAGGAGGCAGAGAAGCAGCGGAAACAAAAATTTTTCTCCCCAAACCCAGAACAAAAGGAATCGCGTCAACATCTATATAATAGGAAAGATGGTTTGTGAATCATACCTTGTCCTGAGGCTTGCTCGGCGAAAATACCACGCGCTTTGCGCGGTCTTCACCTCCGGTCTTGGACGGTGTCTGTGCAGCTCCTGGTCGCACCGGGACTGAAGACTCCTCCTCCTACCGGACTGTTGGATGACAGTTGTCCTCCTAAGCGGCAGTGACCTCCCGCCTCTGAAGTAGTCCACACGGACCACCCGGAACTCCACTCTCCTTGTCCCACAAGGAAGTGGAAGGAGTCGCACCCTCCTGTTGACGTACTAGTCGCCAACACACTCTCCTGCTGTCAATTGCAACTGCAGTTGTCCTTCCCTTGTTGCACCTCCCTTTGCGGGAAGCACTTGCTCGGGCTCTCTCTCGATTACCAAAACCAGAGAGAACGACAACTTTGCAGAGCAATCAACTTGCACTAAGTTGTACTCTGAGAAGCCCCCAATACCCCTATATATATAGGTGGGTCATGGGACAGGGTTCTCTGTGCCCGGCAATATGGGACTAAAGCAGGAGTAGAAGGGTTCGGGATTTTCCACAAAAAGCAACCATCTCGCAACCTGAACCGATCGGTTCACAAGTGAACCGGTCGGTTGGGGACCTGAACCGATCGGTTCACCAATGAACTGATCGTTTGGGACCCTTGAACCGATCGGTTCACTCATGAACCGGTCGGTTGGGGTTCCAGGTTGGTTCCCGATTGACTTTCCTTGTTTCTTTCCCAATTGGTATCGAATACCAATATTATTCCCAATCGAATTGGGCAATTTGAAACGAAAGGAAAATTCTCACCAATCCTACTTTCCAAAGTTGCTCGATTGCACCAGTTGAACCGATCGGTTCAACACTTGAACCGGTCGTTTTACTCTGTGCATGAGCCGATCGGTTCAACAATTGAGCCGACCGGTTCAGCAACCTCAGCCGACCGGTTCATCACATGAACCGATCGGTTGGGAATGCAGATTGTGCAGAATCAGTCAAATGCGATTTCAATCAATCCGATACTCCAATCAATGCGTCCAACACCTTGAACATTATGATATTGAGCTATCGATTAATTGAGTGTTTAATTGAACTACTAAACTCCTTTAGTAATCAATCTAAACATTGCTTGTGGACAAAACTCCTCTTCCAGGTTAAATCCTATGTGTGTGACCCTGCAGGTCCATTTCACGTTGGCAGTGAAAGTCCATAACACTTATGACTTCACAAGCAAAGAGCGGTGCCTAGTCACACATCATTGCTACCCAAGTGAAAGTAGAAAGTTGGAGAACAACTTTCATCCTACAATCCGTGAATGGTGTTACAGTGAATGTATAATTCCTTTGTCACTGATATCCAGAATGAACTCGAGGCATGGAACAGTCATCCTGTCAATGTTCATTCATTTCTTTGATCTCAGAGTAGACCGAGTGAGATGTGTATGACATCAATATCACATATTGATTCACACGTGCATGCGCATGCCTTTCTCAATCCTACTCATCAAGTGGCCAAGGATATCAAACTCCCTCAGGAGGGACAAATCCCATATCTATCACTCATCCCTCAAAAGCCCCATGTGTCAAAGCCACCCAATCATCACCTTTATAACAACCCATGTTTCAGGACTGCGTTTGATGATGTCAAAGTGTACCCAACGACATGTGTTGAGTGCAGTGATTTCAGGTCTAAGAATCACACTCACCACCATCACTGTGAGAGCTGACTGTGACTACCATGTCATGGTTCCATGTGTCACTCTCACGGTGGGTCTGTCTGGTACCTTGTTCTCTAACAAGTACCTATGTGCTTGGTTTGATATCACCATATCATGACTAATGAGATTCTGTCATCAACCAACACACAATCTAGTCTTTAGTGTTATTGATGTCTATGGTTATTTCCACAATAACAACCGACTAGGGACCAAACAAGAAAGAATACTCTTAGCATCCGTATGATCTCATCGTTTAGGTCCTCAACCCAAAAGCATACGTCATTGAGTAAAACAATCTTTAGACATCTATCATGTTACACCATCATCTCAGAAACAGTTTAAACATATAGATTGGAAATTGCCTTTATTATTATTCAAATCATTTACAAAGTATCCCATTACAATCATCATATGACTTGCTCTATGGGCATACATACCAACATGTCACCTACCTTTATTTATAGGTATAAAAATTACAGACATATTAAAATAGAATTTGTAACACATCAAAGTAAGTCATTGGGATAACAATCATGTCACTTATATTTTATATTCATACGAGCAAAAGACATGTGCTAAGCACGTATAATGTAGTTAAACCAATATAATAGTGACCATACAATAATTATGGCATAATGAGTTGGTCAACATCTATTCTTGTTTGCTATAATAGATTTGTTCGATAAGTTTTTTGTGTGAGTTTGAATTATTATTTTTGTGTATGTTGATGACTAATATCTAGTATTCAAAATAAGATACATACTATCCACTAAAAAAGAATCAGTTTGTAATTTCAAAAAATAATAAAAAAAATCTCATCTAGTGACTTCCTCATATAGTTTAGATGAGTCCCTTACATGATATAAAATTTTAAAAAGAAAAACAAAAGTGTAGTATACACATACAAGGACTAGTTTATAATTCTAAAAAATAATGAAGAAAATTGCATTTAGGATTCTCTGTGGGCTTTCTTATATAGTATAGACGAGTCTCCTTATACAATATAAACTTTTGAAAAGAAACGACAAAAGTGTAGTGTACACACACAAGGACAGGTTTGTAATTCCAAAAAATAGAGAAAATTGCATTCAGCCCCTCTGTGGGATTTGTATATAATATAGATGAGTCATCTTTTACAATATATAATTGTAAAAAGAAAAGACAAAAGTGAGGTATATGTTGGTTATATATGTCCAGAGAGTCAATCATGTGGTGATTGTAATGGCATAAATGTAAACGATTTGATTATTAATAAAGGTAAGCTTTCAATTTATTATGTTTGATCAGTTATGAGATAACAAAATAACATAATAAATGTCTAGAGAATAATATTACTCAATGGCATATGTCTTCAAGTATTAGACTTGGGAAATGAGATCATACGAATGATAAGAGTATATATACATATTCTCATTATGTCTCTGGTCGGTTGTTATTGTGGAAGGTTGATAGACAATAATAACACATAAGATCAGAGTGTGAGTTAGTTGATGACTAAGTCTCATTGGTCATGATATGGCTATATCAAACCAAGCACATAGATACATGTTACAGAACAGTGTATCGAATAGACCCACTGTGAGACTGATACATGGAAGCCATCATCATGGAAGTCATAGTCAGTTCTCACAGTGATGGTAGTGGTTGTGGTTCTTAGGACTGAAATCACTGCATTCAACACATGTCGTTGGATACACTTTGACATCATCAAACACAATCCTAAAACATGGGTTGTTATAATGGTGATGATTGGGTGTCTTTGACACATGGAGATTGACTATGAGTGATACACATGGGATTTTCCCCTCCTGTTGGAGTATGATATCGTAGGCCTCTTGATTAGAGAGACTGAGAAATACATGGCCATCTACATGTGAGTCAATGTGTAGAGCTTACATATATCTCAGACAGTCTTCTCTGGTTCAAGAAATAAGATGGAATAATTACGAGGATGATTGCTCCATGCCTCTAGTTGAATTTGGATATCAGTGACAAAGGAACCATACAAACACTATAACACCATACAAAGATTGTAGGTTGAAGTTGTTCTCCAACTTTCCATTAACTTGGTTAGCACTGATGTGCGACTAGGCACCACTCATTGTTTGTGATGTCTAAGTTGTTATGGGCATTCACTGCCAATGTGATATGAGACCTAGAGGGTCACATACATAAGTCTCGACCTAGAAGAGGAGTTCAGATCATGAATGGCAATTGAATTAAGCACTAAAGTGTTTAGATATTTGATTAACGCAACAAATAGGTTGATAGCACTGCCAAATGTCCGTCTTAAGTGTCTAGAAAACCATCTAGAGTGCCAAACTATCATCTCAAGTGTTGAGACGGGCGTATGGGGAGTTAGGCATGTTGTGAGTTGAAATTGGCAAAGACATGAACCAACCCAACCAAACTGGCTCGACTCGGGTCACCTAACGACCATTTGGGTGACTGAGACGCCCGCCTCACATGGGCAATATGGTCTAGTTCGGTCAAGGGAAGGTTCTAAACATTTTCCTATTCATTTATCTTGTATATTACTTGTTGTGCAAAGAAATCAATGTCCAACATTGATGGGAATTGGTTTGTCACATTTGTATACAACTGGAAAATATGAAATGACTATCTCATAGTGAGAGACAGTTGTCTTGTATGCCAGATGGCCGTCTAGTTTTCCAAACAACCGTTTTGGCTATCGCAGGTTGTGAAATTTCTAGAATTATTATAAAAATTTGAGATCTTCCAGTTCCTTCCACTCCCGCACAGACTGGAAACCTGGACCCAAACCCCATCTATAAATAGATGGGCATTAGGGCTTCTCAGAACACAACACAAATAATTGAAAATCAGTTTCTCTGAAAAATGTTGTCCTCTCTGGTTGTGGTAACCATGAGAGTCCAAGAAAGTCCTACGTGGACTAGGGAGGGATAGCCAAAGAAGAGAGCAATTGAGATAATTGTTGTGGGAGAGTAAGTTGGTGACTAGTACACCAACGGGAGAGACAACTCCTTCATGTCTATTCTAGCAGGACGACAGAAGTTCTAGTCGGTCCATGTGGACTTCTCTAGAGGAGAGAGGATGTTGTCTGTCGCTCGAAGGACGACGTCAACATGCAGTCCATGACAAGAAGAGATGTTGAAGAAGATGACGTTTGTGGTTGCAGTCCCTGGTCAAAACCAGGAGGAGGTGCATCAGTCCTACTTCCTGAGGCATAACTCAGAGGGTGTAGCAGTCAAACGTGTCCCAGTACAACAAGGAGCTGCACAGACACTGTCCAAGATTGTTGTATATCAACGACGATGAGGAGATGTTGTTGGACTTGCTCCAGGACCAGGTATATCCTCAAAATCATTCTTCATGCATTATAATTATTGACACGATCAACAAATTATGGGGAATATGGTACATAAAATTGTGTTTCCGTTGTCTCCTTTGTAGTCATATTTCCGTACAGTATACACATACACATCGGGTTGTAATTCCAACCAGGCACCCTAACTGCTGGAAAAATAAACACATGGGTACACTAGTTGCCTTATACAATAAAAGACAAAAGTATAGTGTACACACTGGTAGATTTGTAATTTTAAAAAATAATAGAGAAAATTTCATTCATCCGTTAGCGGCCTTTGATATATATTATGATGAGTCTCATTATACAATATTAAATTTTTAAAGAAAGGTTAAAATTGTAGTGTACAAACACAGAGAATGATTATAATTTCTAGAAAAAAAATATGGAAAGTTTTGTATATAGTATAATATGGTGACAAATCACATTTCATAAGTGGCACACACAATTGCCCGTCAAATAATGACCCTTCAGTATCCTATTTCCTAATAAAAAATTAAAAATAATGAAATATGAGAATAAGTGACACACACAATTGCCTATCAAATAGTGGCCCCTCGGCCTTCTGTTCCTAATAAACAATTAAAAATAATGAAATATGTGGTAGTTATTAAATAGATTAGGAATGTAAAAAGAAAAAAAATCTAAACTTCGTGCCAAATAAGCACTCTAACTGCTGGAAAAGTAAGTACACATGCATGTCAGCTGCCTTGTTAGAAATGTCAGAAGAAAAAAATATATAAACTACGTGCAAAGAAGGAACCCTAGCTACTTGAGAAGTATGCACTCAACCTTGTGAAAAGCAAGCACACATACACGCACTTACCTTATACAAAAAAATTATGAAAAGTATATATAGTGACACATTACATTTAATAAATGACACACACAATTGCTTGTCAAATAATGGCTCCTCAACCTCATATTTCCTAACAAACAATTTAAAATAAGGAAATACATGATAATTAATAAATAGATTAGAAATATATAAAAAAATTGAACGGCGTGTCAAACAGGAACCCTAATTGCTGGAAAAGCAAGCACACATGCATATCAGTTGCCTTATTAAAAATGTCAAAAGTAAAAACATATAAATTACATGCCAAGCAGGCACCCTAGATGATGGAGAAGCAAGTACACAGACGTGTGAAAAGCACACACACAGACACGTTACTTATTTAAAGGTATAAAGACCAAACAGTCACCCTAACTGCTGGAAAAATAAACACACATACATGTCAGCTGCGTTATTAGAAATGTCAAAAAAAATCTACAATGTGTGCCAAGTAGGTACCCTAGCATATGGAGAAGTAAGCACATATTCATGTGAAAAGAAAGCACACGGACACGTCAGTTACCTTTATAGGAAAAATTATGAAAAGCTTTTTATATAGTACATATGGTGACACCACATTTTATAAGCGAAACACTCAATTGTCTGACAAATAATTACCTCTCAGGCTTCTATTTCCTTATAAATAATTAAAAATAACAAATTATGTGACAATTATTAAATATATTAGAAATGTAAAAAGAAAAATATTTGAACTGTGTGCCAACCATGCACCCTAACTGTAGAAAAAGCAAGTACACAGACATGTCAGTTTCCTTATTAGAAATGTCAAAAGAAAATAAATCTAATCTACGTGCAAAGTAGACACACTAGTTGTTGAAAAAGTAAGTACACAAACGTGTGAAAAGCAATCACACAGACACATTGTAAGGAGTGGGATCTCATAGGGATCCACTCCCTACAAAAAATAAAAAGGCAACATCCGCCAAAAAAAAACTTTTCCTAAAAGGGATGGAACCAAATTTATTTAACATGGTTGTATCATAACACAAAGTAGCAACAGAATTAAAATATATATCTAACCATTATAAAGCTTCTTATCCTACTAAACTTTCACCACGCAGGGTGACATAAAGAAAAAACTAACTACATATTTAAGACTAGCTAAGGATCACCTAACAACTTCAAGAAAAGTCTCCCACGAAGTCGGCTACATTTGTTGTGGTCCAGGTCCTCCTAGATTTCCTTCTCCTTGTCCAACACATGGGGTTGGAAGCATACCCCACAAAAGGAAAAGAAAAGAGGATATCAGAAAAAAGTTGGTATGAGCATGCTAAAAAGAACTTGAGCAATATATATATTAGGAAAGGGTTACATCAAGTATAGAAGACTTCCCATGAAAAAGACAAGAACTACCCAAACGGGTATAAAAGGAAAGAATCACCATAATATGAGAAAAGAAATACTTGCCATAAAATTAATAATAAAATTAGTGCCACAAAAGCACGCATAATATTTTTGGGCACAAAACCCATAACAACATGTATGTAGGTGAGATAAACATAGCATTAGAACAACATAAATAACAAAGGTGGCAAAGCCTCATAAACTTGAAACTTGATAGAGATTGGCACATAACCAAACTCCCAATATATATAAAACATGGGACAAACCTCACAAATTTGAAACCTGTGTATGGGGCATATAACCTCCATCTCAAAAGTAAATAAGGGAACATAACCCAAAAAATCAATGCAAATTATATTACTCTAGGGCTACTGAGTCACACAACATGCTTAATAGGGAGGCAAGTAAAAGGTATAGTCAGATTTTACAAATTAATCACCACATAAGTGATCCTCATTATCATCCACCTCAAAGTAGGCATATAATAACAAATAAGTCCAACATGCACTAAGGCATGAGGAAAAGAGTCAATAGAATATCCAAGATCACCACAAACAAGATAGTTCACAAGAACCATGATATCAAAAGATAAGAGTAATGTGTATAGGCTATTATTCATAGGACCAAGAGAAAGACAATTTAGATTATTTATCAATAATAAAAAATAGGAGATGCAAACATATCTCTCCACAGAGTCTAATAGAATAAGATTACTTCTAGATCCAAATCTAGGTTTCCAAAGCACCTAATATCATGTATGTGAAATTAGGGTTAGAAGTGCATTGATTATACAAAACTCTAAAAATTGCCTTTTTATTATTAATGAATTAGGTTATCAAAACCATGCCATGTTTTAGGTTATATTTTCTTGAGTTTAAAACACATTTTATTATATTTTTCTGACGTTTATATATTTAGTTATGAATCTTACAAGTTATTACTCATTTAGATTAATCCATAAAATTAACTCTTTATAACATCAAATTCAGGCAACAAAACTAATACCATTATAAAGCTTACATTGTTTTGAATCCAACGAGTATTTATTTGTAATTTTTGGACAACCACAATAAAAGATATGAATTTAATAAAATTAGTCAATCATAAATTGCCAAAAAGCCAAATAAGAAAATATGCGAGAGAGAGAGAGAGAGTGGGGATCGGCTGACATGGCCCAATGGGATACGACCGAGTGGATTGTTCAAGATTCAGTTGACTTTGCCCAAACAAAGAAAAGTAAGGTGTGAAAAGACAGATTTTCCCTCGCTGAGAAAACAAAGCAAAAGAAGTCAATCGAGGGTAATAGAGGAAAATCACGATGGGGTATCTTCCCCAACATGTTGCCCACCATTGCTGCAATGCGAGCAGCAGTAGGCCAAATTTGGGTGAATCCACCGAAGGGAACAATTCGATGAAGCAAGTACATGGAAAGAAAGGGAAAGAGGAACCGGACCTACCGTTATGGGGAATCGAAACAACTCACCGCGAGGTGAGAGCCCTAGAGGCCGCAAGCCCTTTGATCACCGGTGGAAAAACATACAAGATGTGATGAAATTGGGTGGACGGGAGAGTCAAGTAGGGTGAGGTGAAGCTCCGGTATGGTTATTTATAGGTGGGGTGTAGAGCTAGGTTCCAAACAAGTTGACCGTGAGAAGCACGAAGAAAGAAAGTTGGGCATTTGTGAAATACTCAACCATAGGTCACAATTAGGGGACCAAATGATGCAAGAACTCTCCAAGAATACAACGCACAAAAAATCTCAGAAAACGGTCAACTATATTGCGAGAAAATCGCATCGCCGACTCCCCTAGGTGTGGTATTGTTCACGCGCGGGTTGCTCTCCCATCTAAGGTAGGAGACGCAATCCCCACCATCTACGCATGGATCAAATGGTCTGGAAATAGAACAAAATAAGGAAAATAACTAAACCATGTGACATATCCAAATCTAAATCAAATAAAGTGTGAAAGAAATTATTTCTTATTTTCTCTCTCCTCTTTTGAGAGTGCAAACGAGTCCCAAATTAAGTCAAATTTGACACCTAGCCTATTTTCCATATGAAGAATCCAAATATGCAATTCGATTTTCCTTTTGAGAACTTTTATTTATTAAATAAATCAATTATTATTTTCTCTTTCCTCCTTTATTAATGGTTATAAGATTATCCAAATTTGATAAAACTTCACCAACAAGTCATATTTGATGTGTTGGATATGAATTTGCTATCAATTTTACATGTTAGAGTTATTTGTGTAATTATTTAATATTTTGAAGGTTCTACACACTTTCTCTCTCCTGATTTCACCTTTTAATCAAACTTTCTCCAAATTGAGTGAAAATTCACCCAAAGGCATATTTTAATATGTATATTATGAATATAATATTATTTTCCACTTTTGGAGTCATTTAATATTTTATTTACTATTTTTTAAGGAAAAATACCCTTTTCTTTTCTAAATAAAATAGATATAGTTATTATTATCCTAAATTGGTGAAACTTGGCCTCCAAGCCAAAGCATATCCCAAAAAAATAAATATGATGTTATTATTATCCAATAAGTTTTTCTTTTATTCCATTATCCATTATTTTTATTATTTCTCTCATAAATAATTCAATATCTCATTAACATGTTTTAAGCATTATTATTGATTCCTTTTTCTCTTCCTTGCACCATAAGGCAAAGGACTAATCTAGAACGAATCTACTCTATCATTATCTCACATAAGTTTATTTATTTCATATTTTGTGGGTTTATAATTCATTATTCTCAATTATGGACACCTTGTCTTTTTTTGCACATTGTTACCTCATGTGACATATATTATGTACCTATGATTGATTTTATGATTAATTTGAAGGTATTAGGTAATATTAATTTATATTCTACATTTTAGGGTGATTTAGTCATGCATTAACATATTTAAGGTCACTAAAGAGCATACTCTTATCCTTCTTTGGCTAAACCCCAAAAGACTAAGCCCCTGTTTGGCAATGGAATGGATCGGGATTAGGCCGTGTCACCTAGCACCACATCAGACCAATCTGGTCTGGCTTGGGTGAGAAACGCGTTTGGCAACCAACCCATTTTGATCCCCATTTTGGGATAACAGAATCCCATTATTCGGTTTAACTCAGTCCCCCTCGAGGTAGGATTACAATTCTCAGTCTAGTTTGCCCCGACACCACCCTCCCTCCCTCCCCCGGCCCCTGACACTGATCCCTCACAACCCTCCCTCTCCTTCTCACCCTAACCCTCCTCTCGATTGTGGCGACAGTCTCGGAAAAACGAAATCACGAATGCGGAAGTGATTAGTTAGCAGCGGAATTATTAAAAATCACTAAAAATTTAAAACTTTTTGTAAAGAGATCTTCAAACGGTAAAACTTTTTCATAAAGAAACATGATAAGTCATTTACAAACTGATCCATCATTACATCTCGAGGTTACAACATCAACCACCTTGTTAACTGTACAAGGCAAGATACAAAATCTTGAGGCATCATGCCAAAATCTCAGATCTGCTGACTCCTAGGACCTGAGAGTACAGAGACGACACATAGGACATACTATCTACAAGATTTGACAGTCAGTGTCTCCACCTGAGGATCATTGTTGTCCCTGAGATTGTTGTTGCTGCTCACCCACTGATGGGTTCCTTCATCCTTGGCGTCTACCTAAAAAGTCGAATCCCACGGGGGTGAGACAATTGAATAATTGTCTCAGCAAGAGTTATAACTCTCCGCCAGAAGCTTTGTTATTTCAATAATGGAATAACATAAAGCAGTAGAATTATAAATATTCAACAGCAGGTTTAACATTGTGTAAACTAAGTGAAGCAGCATTCTTATAAGTAATCATTTCAATTATAACTTAATTGAATGACAAGACATAACAATAAGGAATATGAATAACATGTATACTAGTTATTTAACCAGAACATCATAAACAATGTAACATCAATCATTGTTTCTCGTAGTTCAACCTAAGCAGTTATACTACACGGATGATTAAGTTTTTCAAACATTGTTATGCCCTAAGGAGATGAGTTACACCTCTCATACTCCAACCGACCATTACTAAATCGCAATCGGTACCATACATAGGTCATCAGAAGAGTCGGATTCCTATGACTTCATCTTCCTCAGTCAGTGTGAGGATCAACATGCAGGACATCTCGTGTCTCTACTATAATAGCTTTCCAGGGTATTCTGGAAACTTCGCTATTAGAGTTACAGTGGCATTTTGTACTCTCTTCGCCATCGAGGGATTTCTTATTTATCTCACTCCGATGTGGCATTAACATCATCGTCGGGAGATTAGTGATACATCATCCTGGTATAAACATATAATGAAGGATTGATGGATTAAAAGTACATCTTACATCAAATCCTACATTAGGGCGTAAGGATATTCGCGTCCATAACCCCCACATACTCAAAAGTATGTGCTCCAGGAGTTCCCTTAGGAAAACCTATTTCACCATCATTTAATTTCTGACACTGATGGATCTATGGCCAGGGCTCTACATGATATCATTATACTTGATTAGTTAAGTGCATTATTGTATTCTTTAGCATCAGGCATGTTTTCAAACATAAACCAATAAGACAATTGCTTTAAAGAAAGAGTACTATTTGTATCAAGTTCACATCACATATATTTAACATTGGGATATCAATTCCTAACCATCTCATCATTGTGATTCAGGAATATGGGTGCTCAAACCCTTGAATCATCATAACACTTGTTACCAAGTAACATCTTATCATCCAGTCATTTTATCAGTATGACCTTTGATTATAATAAATGCATATGTTGCTCATGGCTCTTTCAACCTATCAAGCTCATATGTTACCACTCACCAGGTAACATAACATATCATTACTCTTAAAGCATATAAAGTGTTTTCAATGCATATGACATCATAACCCTTACCTGGATATGATCTCCTCTTTATGAAAACCTGCATGATTAACATTTACTGATAATATACACATTGTAACTATATCAGCATAATACAAGTTCTTTTCATATTAAATATAGGATACCACGGTTGTGCTATCTTGCACGGTCTTGCAAGAGTAAGTCACCACGGTCGTGCTTCATTACACGGTCATGCAACAGAGGAATCACCACGACCGTGTCATATTACCACGGTTGGTTTCTAGGTTTAGGTTTCCCTTTTAATTCAAATAGGATTATTCAACCCCTTATTCTTACAAAAGCATAATAATTACTTACTCCATAATCATGTATAGTGTTTCATGTTAAAAAACATAATCCAAAATTAGGGTTTATTGTTCATTTCGTCATATCGCTCTGGATTAGGGTTTACTATTCACATTACATGATATAACCCTAGAATTAGGGTTTACTATTCACATTTAGTGAATTGAGATCATATCATCTTCATGCATGAGGATTACTTCCATTAATACCTTTAATTAGGTTAAGATTCATTAATCCTCATAACTAGGGTTTCCATGATCTCACCATGAAGGATCATACCCTAATTAGGTGTATTCATACATATTGGAAGTATATTACTGATGGAGCTGGGACTTACACCAAAAGATTACTCTTCCAATGGGAGTCCCAAATATGCACCAAAAACCCTAGGGAGTTGGTGTTCTCTCTAGGTTTACCTACAACTGGTGCTAGATAAATGCTCCAACCCCACAAGAGTGTGGAAGCCTTATCATAGTACAGGTTTAGGATCGAACCCAAAGGACAACGTTAAGAATATGAGTGTCTTTTTCTTGTTTCGTATCAATCTAAGTTAATCATCTAAGACCAGAAGTTTGATTTGAGTTATTTAACCTAAAACATGCAAAAGTAAAGGCAAGAATAAAAACTAGTTTAAGGATTAAAAACTAAGATTAGCAGATGATGATGGATCACTGGGGTGATGCGGGTATTCACCACCACTACACATGAATTGTACTTGTACCAAACATAGCAAGACTTGTAAGCAAGATACATGGATGTTGTACAATACCGATGCCTTATAGGACAAGAGTAATGCACACATCCTTCATGGGTTGAGTAACTCTCATTCAGTACGTATCTACGTGTCAATGAAGATATGTAGTCTCCAAAGAGAAAATCTTACTCAACCTTGTGAAACGTGCATCGGAAAACTAACAAGCGAGTGATAATTACCAAATCGATTAGTATCCTTATAGACTATCCCTCTTTCGAGGATATAGCTACGAGAAACGTGAGAGTGTTGCAACGTCAGCCATTCCCGAACGAATGGTCAAGTACTTTGCACCACTCTCTCCTCAGAGTGTGTTCCTCGACCTGTCAAGGTCGCACTTTTGTACGTCAACTGATTCCATTTCATAGTACAAAAGTACAACGATGGAGGTGAGTTTACTCCACTCCTTAGAAAGCGTTCCTAGATACCGAAACGGATGTGTGGTGGATACACGCACCAGAAACCAAAACTAAATCGGTATTTGAGTCTCAAGAGCGGTCGTAGACAAACCACAACGAAACACAATAGATGCATACAAGAACGCGGCCAACATTCAAGCATGTATGAAATGATTTAGTATTGAAACGGAATGATAACATCTTTTTAGTACAAGTTACAAAACACGGGCAGCGGGGCTAGTCCCCGCACCCCAGTGAATGGAACTACTCGCTCCTCATAGAGGAAGCAACAAAGAAAGAGAAGAGAGAGGAAGAAAGCATCGTCAGAGCAGAAGAGTAGATCTGTGACAGCCCGGTGTAGATCGTCGCAGTCTCCGGGACTGCTCCGTCGTGGTCGATGTCGTCCGTTTCTCCGCCTCGATCTTCGGGTCAACCTCTGGAATAGCAAGAGTAGGATGAGGTGGAGCTATGGTGTGAGCAATGGTGAGATGGTGATGGAATAGCCTACTAGATCTGCGCCCAGACTGGATGCTCACCGGATCTGGACTCAGGATGGGATTCTGAGGCTGTGGGTGAAGTTTGGTCAGAAACGATGCTCGGGCAATCTGGCAGCGTTCCGGCACTGGTCTCAGTCTGGCAGCCTTGGGCCGTAGTGAGATGGGATCGGCAAGATCATGCCTCTACCCTTCTATTTATAGGCTTGCCAAAATATCGTAGGCCCCGGAGTCACACCATGTGCGTGTCTTTTTGTCCATGCGGTTTGCTTAATTCATACGGTTTGGTTGCTTATATGGTCTTGCTTTGCCATTCGGTTTGGCACCTCATACGGTCTTGCTTTGCCATTCGGTTTGCTTTTCCCGGCCATTCGGTTTGCTTTTCCATTTGCCTCATACGGTCTCTCCTCATTCGGTTTCTGTCTTTGGTTTCTCCACCCACACGGTTTGGCCATTCAGTTACATACGCAGCTGTCCATGCGGTCTCGCTGTTAGTAGCCCATACAGTTTGCTTTTCTCCGCCAGCTTTTCTTGGTTTTGACGCTTCTTTTCCTTCGCTCGTTTTTTTCTTTTGCTTTTGCTTTTCCGCCTGCTTTTGGTTTCCTGCTTTGGTTTCGCGCCTATTTGCTTTGTTTTGTTTATTCGGTTTTGCTACTATGCGTGAAGTAGCAAACCGTGAGAGTAATAGACTCTCAAACCGAATGGCCGGGTGAAAAGGGCCGAGCAGATGGATAATTGGCCCAAATATTCATTTTGTCCTTGTGCGTTCTGTTGCTTTTTCCATCTTTGACAAAGTGTTGATCCTTCATGCATTCACGTGAACTATTCAATGGATTCTTCTCCATTCGATTTGCACAATCTCCGCAACCCAGCAAACGGTCTTCTCATAGCAAACGGTTGCTTGCACAACTTGCTAACTCAAATGGTCTTCGGTTATTGTATCATACGATCTTCGAGTGCATGCATACGTACAACTCAAACGGTCTTCGGCTATTGGTCTTTGATTTGGCAGCGAGCAAACGGTCTTGCATGTCCTCATACTCAAACGGTCTTGGGACCGCATGGGCTCATACGGTCTTGAGACCGCATGGGCTCATACGGTCTTGGGACCGCATGGGCTCATACGGTCTTGAGACCGCATGGGCCCAAACGGTCTTGAGACCGCATGGGCTCATACGGTCTTGAGACCGCATGAGCTCATACGGTCTTGAGACTGCATGGGCTCATACGGTCTTGAGACCGCATGGGCTCATACGGTCTTGAGACCGCATGGGCTCATACGGTCTTGAGACCGCATGGGCTCATACGGTCTTGAGACCGCATAGGGTCAGAACCGTATAGCGCTCAAGACCGCATGGATGAAACCAGAAGGATCAAGATCGACTAGCGGTGATCTGCAGAGGGAAAGGGGAATGTGTAAGAGAGAATAGCATCGAATAAACTAGTGATTATAACTATTTAGGCAATATTTGCAAGGAATTAGTGAAACACTCAAGGTGAACCAAAGCGAGGGTAAATCAGTCAATATGAGGAATAAAATCCTTAGAATTGGCGACTGTGCAGATGAATCTGGAGGATTCATCACCACACCGAACTTGAGCGTTACTCGTCCCGAGGAATGGAGAAAAACTTAAGATAGTCGACAAAAAGCTCGTTCGTCTCATAATTACCTCATCTGCAAGTAAGTGTTAGAAATTTCACGAGAAAAAAAAAGAAAGGGGAAAATGAGACGAAACAAAATTAGGGCAAAAACGTTGAAAATCCTTTGAATTGGTGACTGAAGGTGGATCTAGAGGATTCATCGCCACACCAAACTTAAGCGTTGCTCGTCCCGAGGAACGAAAAACTTAAAACAGTCGCCAATGCAATCGTTCATCTCAGGATTGCCTCATCCTATTGTCATATCGTAATTTTGTTCATGGCTCGGATGGATATAGCATCAAAGCTTCCTTAGATCACAGAATACATCTTATGATATCCTCATTTCTGAGTTCATTTTGCTGAAGTATTTCCTTATCATTCTCTGTCATATCAGTCATGTTAAAGAGTTTTATGAGACTTTGGACAGACCCACGGAATCAACAAAAAGCATATGATCTGTCACTGGTGTTGAAAGAGGAGAGAATGGGGGTATGATCAAAAGATAAGAGTCTCTCCTTTGATTGAATCAAGACTCTTATTAATAGTTGACTCATTGAGATACTTTTGAATGATTTATGCACAACTTTGGTTGACTTAGCCTTACACCCGATTCTTTTTCTAAAGGTAACTCAGAAGTGTGTATAGGTTGGCTTAAGGATTTTGGCTATTTTACCTCTTTGAGAGGAGGTAAGGGGTTATTTTTGGATCCTTAGGATCTCACTACCGATCACGACACATCTGCCTTCATGAGGGCAGCTAATGTACCGACCGGGCAAGACCTTTATCGGTTATCCTTATTCAGGGCACAACTCTCATGTTTTTATTCACACTCTGGCTTTTATTCATTCTCACTTGGCTTAGGAGAAAGGGTATTTTTGGATTTTTGCATATTTGGGCTGCCATGCCTCTTTTTGGAATCGGGGTAGATTTTTCACCAACCTCGGTATGTGCACAATCATCATTGTATACTCTTTGAAGCAAAATGAGAAGGTGGTACGCCCCTGTTATGTATTGAGGGGTATGGAAGAAGCGGTAGTGGAAAAAGAGGTGTGGTGTACCACACCGAACTTAGAGTTTTGCAGAGGTGTGGTTTACCACACCAAACTTAAAGTTCGGCGATGTTCTAGTTTTCACTAGAAAGGAGTGTGGCGTGCCACACCGAACTTAAAACTTTGGCATGGTTAATGAACAGTGGGGTATGAAAATGAAAGAAGAAGTATAGAAGAGAGTTTGGATCATGATGTTGTTTGCTTAGCGATTCCATGCGACGGGTCTCTATTCTCCATCGCACTCTGCTCCAAAAGAGACATGATGAAACATCAAATGAGAAATCCATACAACGGATCCATTAATCAGGTAAAGGCGTGATGTATTTGATCTATCTCAGCCTTATTGAAGTGTATCATCTTTTCCTGTTTGAGATATAACATTAGGATTCATAGACAAATCAAAATGAAAAACACACATTGGCTAGTTTTAAGTATTCTTTTCCAGGAAATTTGCAACGCAAAAGAGGTGATGATCACAGATTCGCAAAACAAAAGCCGACTAGATAAAGGCTTTATTTTTAGAAAACTACAAAAAGGCGGAAAAATTACGAAAAAGAAACTAGAATGGAAAAGCAGGAAGCAATAAAGATAGAGGGTGGAGTGAAAGTCATACCACCCGCCCTCCACCTCGAACTTATGAATTTGCCCATTTCTGAGCAAGTACTAGGTTCAAGATGGAGGGGAAGGGTTGAGCAATGTTAACCAGGCGGTCCTCATAGTTGGAAGAAGGTCCGACAAAGATATCTCGTGATGGCTGGTGCTGAGAACGAGGAAGTGGTCTGAACAACTTGTTGGATGGGAAGTTGTGGCAACTTGAATGAGTCTTCTGGATGACTTGGATGCACATCACTTTCACCTCGTTGTCCATCCAGAAGAATCCAGAGACCTTCCCCCATCAGCGAGAGAGGTGGAACATAGGCAGTCGAAACTGGAGGACTATGCGAGAAATCAAGGTTATGCCCACTTGTGCCCTCCAGTTGTGGCTCACCCTCGAAGTTCAAAGTAAAACTACTTTCTTCAAAATCTAGGGCAGTTGATTGAGGGTCGGCCACTTGAACTTCCTCCTGTCTAGGATCAGGTGGTGGATCCGGTTCCGGCTTCATTTCGTCACCTGGCTTTTCTTGTGTGGGATATAGTAGCCAGGATGACTTTTCTTCATCAGAGGAGTTATTTTGCGAAGTATCATCATCTTTATCAATGTTGAAATTGGTAAGAGCGTCGTTATTCTTTTCAAAGTTTTGTTCAGGATTTTCCTCGTAGAATATCCTTAGTTCATCCAAGTAACTAGAAGAGGATTTGACTGGTAAAACGAACTCTTGCTCGGGTAAGGAAGTCATGGGATCCTGAGATAGGAGTTCCAGTGATGTCTCTTCATGAGAGGGATTAGTCCCAAACATATCATTTTGAGGGCTAAAATCCCTTGATGAACCCATTTCTTCAATATTGGGACTGATATATTGTTGTTCCAATTCTTCTTCATAACACTCCTCCAGTTCAATTAAGTGTTTGGGAAGAGTTTCTATGAGAGGAATGGAAACTAGCTCAGGTAATGGATAAATCTCAGTTTCATGAATGTTAGGGGGGGCTTCTTTAGAGGTGTGTGTGACTATAGAAGGATAGGTTTGTGACTTGTTGTCTTTCCAAGGGACATTACAAGAGTTCACAGTAAAACCGTAGTTCGTTTTAGGGTCAAGATATGGCTCATGTTCCTCTTCATATTGCACTATCGTCTCATTCAAGTGACTAGAAGGAGATTCAATAGAAAGATCATGCTCTTGTTCGAGGACTGACTTCGTCTGGACTTCTTGTAATGGCGGTAACTCTGGTAACATCATCTCATGAAAAGGATTGGTCGTAGATTCGTCATCATGAGATTCATCATCTCCCCATGATTTTTCTTCATCATCATCAGGGTCAGTGAGAGTAATGTGGTCCGTCCCTGAATCAAGATCTTGATCAGTCCCATCCTCGAGGTTTGTTTCTAGATCGACCGAATAATCAGAGATTTCTTCATAAGGCCAAATCGAATCCTGCTCCAGCAATGGAGTCATTTGAGTCTCTTGCGTAAAAGATGTCTCCTCGTCTGAATCAGTCTCATATTCATCTATGTCTGACTGTGAAGGAGTATAGGGTTCTTGTAGCATAGACCTTTCTTCATTGGAATTCAATGACAAGATGGTTGCAGTCGAGGAATATTTGTCGTATAAGGAGTCAATCATTGCTGATTGCCCCTCAATCTATATGGTTGGATTAGGGTCTATAGGAGAAGATGGGCAGACACTGAAATTTATCCCCAATTTATCTTCCAATTGTAGAAAATCTTCAGATTGAGTGCTCATTCTTTCATCTAAGAGCATAGTGCATTTTTCATTATCCGAGTCAGACCTTAGCTCAGAAAATGATTCTTTTTCTTGCGATGTTACGAAGGGGTCATCCTTGAATTCAGTCATTAACTCAGAGGGTGATTCCCCATTTTGCACTGATGCATGTTGATCATTGGAAGGCACATTCCACATGATTTCGTAATCATCATCATAATCTACATGTGGACCAGGGATGTGCTTAGTTGAATTTTGTGGTTGTTCTACATGTTGCTCAGGAGCGTTGACAAGTTGTGTAAGTTGATTAAGGTCGGATATCAACTTCTTGGTCGCGGCTGTCTGATTAGCTAGTTGTTGAGCCACCGATGTTTGTAAGGCACGTAGTTCTTCCATCAATGTGTGTTGATTTTCATGAAAAGGCTCTTCATGGCACTCGTTTGATTGATGTTGATAATAGCTTCCCTCATCATAGTATTGATTTGAGTTTCTTTCCAATTGCCCTCCTGTATTGCAGTCTACGCCTTGAAATCCGCCATAGTTAGGTTTCTCGTAGTAGCCTCCGGGGTGATATGGAATATAACATGCATTACATCCATAGTTGTATGGAGTGGCTGCTCTGAGTTTCTCGACTATACGATTCATGATTACTTGACGCAAGGCCATCACGTAGAGAGGATGAACATTGAAACAGTTGATCGATGCATGAGAATAGTCGCCACATAATTGACAACTATTGGTTGGTGGCACTGACTGCTTCATTTTGAAGAGAATTCGTACCTGAAATCAAAGAAAGAGTTTATCAAGTTTGACCAACCACTTCAAATCCAAGATGATATGCAAGATTAAGTCCTTTACTTTTTAGGTTTTTGAAAAGAAAAAGAAAACCCTAGAGAAACCTAAATCGACACAAAATTTGAAAAAGACGATTCTTAAACCGTTGTCCCCGGCAACGGCGCCATTTCTTGATGGAGCTGGGACTTACACCAAAAGATTACTCTTCCAATGGGAGTCCCAAATATGCACCAAAAACCCTAGGGAGTTGGTGTTCTCTCTAGGTTTACCTACAACTGGTGCTAGATAAATGCTCCAACCCCACAAGAGTGTGGAAGCCTTATCATAGTACAGGTTTAGGATCGAACCCAAAGGACAACGTTAAGAATCTGAGTGTCTTTTTCTTGTTTCGTATCAATCTAAGTCAATCATCTAAGACCAGAAGTTTGATTTGAGTTATTTAACCTAAAACATGCAAAAGTAAAGGCAAGAATAAAAACTATTTTAAGGATTAAAAACTAAGATTAGCAGATGATGATGGATCACTGGGGTGATGCGGGTATTCACCACCACTACACATGAATTTTACTTGTACCAAACATAGCAAGACTTGTAAGCAAGATACATGGATGTTGTACAATACCGATGTCTTATAGGATAAGAGAAATGCACACATCCTTCATGGGTTGAGTAACTCTCATTCGGTACGTATCTACGTGTCAATGAAGATATGTAGTCTCCGAAGAGAAAATCTTACTCAACCTCGTGAAACGTGCATCGGAAAACTAACAAGCGAGCGATAATTACCAAATCGATTAGTATCCTTATAGACTATCCCTCTTTCGAGGATATAGCTACGAGAAACGTGAGAGTGTTGCAACGTCATCCATTCCCGAACGAATGGTCAAGTACTTTGCACCACTCTCTCCTCAGAGTGTGTTCCTCGACCTGTCAAGGTCGCACTTTTGTACGTCAACTGATTCCATTTCATAGTACAAAAGTACAACGATGGAGGTGAGTTTACTCCACTCCTTAGAAAGCGTTCCTAGATACCGAAACGGATGCGCGGTGGATACACGCACCAGAAACCAAAACTAAATCGGTATTCGAGTCTCAAGAGCGGTCGTAGACAAACCACAACGAAACACAATAGATGCATACAAGAACGCGGCCAACATTCAAGCATGTATGAAACGATTTAGTATTGAAATGGAATGATAACATCTTTTTAGTACAAGTTACAAAACACGGGCAGCGGGGCTAGTCCCCGCACCCCAGTGAATGGAACTACTCGCTCCTCATAGAGGAAGCAACAAAGAAAGAGAAGAGAGAGGAAGAAAGCATCATCGGAGCAGAAGAGTAGATCTGTGACAGCCCGGTGTAGATCGTCACAGTCTCCGGGACTGCTCCGTCGTGGTCGATGTCGTCCGTTTCTCCGCCTCGATCTTCGGGTCAACCTCCGGAATAGCAAGAGTAGGATGAGGTGGAGCTATGGTGTGAGCAATGGTGAGATGGTGATGGAACAGCCTACTAGATCTGCGCCCAGACTGGCTGCTCACCGGATCTGGACTCAGGATGGGATTCTGAGGTTGTGGGTGAAGTTTGGTCAGAAACGGTGCTCGGGAAATCTGGCAGCGTTCCGGCACTGATCCCAGTCCGGCAGCCTTGGGCCGTAGTGAGATGGGATCGGCAAGACCATGCCTCTACCCTTCTATTTATAGGCTTGCCAAAATATCTTAGGCCCCAGAGTCACACCATGTGTGTGTCTTTTTGTCCATGCGGTTTGCTTAATTCATACGGTTTGGTTGCTTATACGGTCTTGCTTTGCCATTCGGTTTGGCACCTCATACGGTCTTGCTTTGCCATTCGGTTTGCTTTTCCCAGCCATTTGGTTTGCTTTTCCATTTGCCTCATACGGTCTCTCCTCATTCGGTTTCTGTCTTTGGTTTCTCCGCCCACACTGTTTGGCCATTCGGTTTCATACGCAGCTGTCCATGCGGTCTCGCTGCTAGTAGCCCATACGGTTTGCTTTTCTCCGCCAGCTTTTCTTGGTTTTGACGCTTCTTTTCCTTCGCTTGTTTTTTTCTTTTGCTTTTGCTTTTCCGCCTGCTTTTGGTTTCCCGCTTTGGTTTCGCGCCTATTTGCTTTGTTTTGTTTATTCGGTTTTGCTACTATGCGTGAAGTAGCAAACTGTGAGAGTAATAGACTCTCAAACTGAATGGTCGGGTGAAATGGGCCGAGCAGAGGGATAATTGGCCCAAATATTCATTTTGTCCTTGTGCGTTCTGTTGCTTTTTCCATCTTTGACAAAGTGTTGATCCTTCATGCATTCACGTGAACTATTCAACGGATTCTTCTCCATTCGATTTGCACAATCTCCGCAACCCAGCAAACGGTCTTCTCATAGCAAACGGTTGCTTGCACAACTTGCTAACTCAAATGGTCTTCGGTTATTGTATCATACGATCTTCGAGTGCATGCATACGTACAACTCAAACGGTCTTCAGCTATTGGTCTTTGATTTGGCAGCGAGCAAACGGTCTTGCATGTCCTCATACTCAAACGGTCTTGGGACCGCATGGGCTCATACAGTCTTGAGACCGCATGGGCTCATACGGTCTTGGGACCGCATGGGCTCATACGATCTTGAGACCGCATGGGCTCATACGGTCTTGAGACCGCATGGGCTCATACGGTCTTGACACCGCATGGGCTCATACGGTCTTGAGACCGCATGGGCTCATACGGTCTTGAGACCGCATGGGCTCATATGGTCTTGAGACCGCATGGGGTCAGAACCGTATAGCGCTCAAGACCGCATGGATGAAACCAAAAGGATCAAGACCGACTAGCGGTGATCTGCAAAGGGAAAGGGGAATGTGTAAGAGAGAATAGCATCGAATAAACTAGTGATTATAACTATTTAGGCAATATTTGCAAGGAATTAGTGAAACACTCAAGGTGAACCAAAGTGAGGGTAAATCAGTCAATATGAGGAATAAAATCCTTAGAATTGGCGACTGTGCAGATGAATCTGGAGGATTCATCAATTACTTGATTCACATTCATATTAGGAATCTCCTCTCCCCTCTTATTACTAGATGATGTTTACATCACTCTTGATTAGATTAGGTCAATTCAACCTTGATAACATAGGTCATGTCATCACCCTCATGGTCATTAGGGTTTGCTTTATTAAGGGGGTATTGGTTACTTTATTCCATTAAGGGTACTTTGGTAATGTTCACCATTTGACCATAACATGTATTCATACACTCATTATTTAACCCCTTAATGACTTTAGGTATCTTTAGGGTTTAGGTTAATCAACCATTAAACCATCTTAGCCTTTAAAGCATTAAACATTCTTGACCTTAAAAGACCTCAAACGGTTTTGCACTTTCAACCTCCAATCGGTTTTGAAACTGCATGGAGTTGTTGACCGTTTGGACCCTTTGACTTCCAAGACCGTATGGCCAAGTACAACATTAAAACCATTTGCCCTAGGTGAGGTGAAGACCGTTTAGTCCCGTTGACCGTTTGGCCAATTTTGACTTTTGAAACCGCATGGACAAATCAATCTTGAAACCGCATGACCAAAACAATCTTGAAACCGCATGACCACCAAACGGTTTTGAGATCATTTGGTCCCAAATAGTCTTGAGACTATTTGGTCTCAAACGGTCTTGAGATCGTTTGGACCCAAACGGTCTTGAGACCGTTTGGTTCAAACACCCTCAAAACCGCATGGACCAAAAGGTGCCTCAACCTATCCAATTGAGTTAGGGTTTTCAATGTTGAACCCCCAAACGTTCATGCCATGGTTATCCACTCATCAATTAAATAAATTAGGTCAATCCTTACTGATTTGACCTTCAATTGATCCTCAATTGGTCACCAATTAGGGTTTGGATTGATTGGATTAGGGTTTGGAATTGATTACCCTACAACATGCATCAACATGAGTTTAATTGATGTTGAACCCATTGAACCATCATTCAATTGGGTCATGACCTGACCCCAAACGGTCTTGGGATCATTTGGACATCCTCCAAATGGTCTTGAGACCGTTTGCCCATGTCAACACCAAAAACTAAGTCATTCACTTAAGGGTTGAACCCTAATTTAAGTCATAAAATCAGCATTTGATTGTTCAACAACTTGATGTGATTGGACCCTCAATTAATTAACCCCACTTGACCCTAGACCTCCAAACGGTCTTGGGTGATCACCAAACGGTTTTGAAACCATTTGGGTGATCCCCAAACGGTTTTGAAACCATTTGAGCCACTCAACCCAAACTTCAACATGATTGCACCATTGAAATCAGCAAATAACCCGATTAGGGTTTAGGTGACTAATGTGCCTTCAATTGATAATTTACTTGGAATTAGATGATGATTTTTGGTGAGTGATTATTCCACATTATGTAAAACAGTCCTCCAAATGGTCAACGCTTGGTCAACTCATCCAAACGGTCTTGGGACCGTTTGCTCCCAAATGTTCTTGTGAAACCGTTTGCTTCCAAACATTTTTGCAAACCGTTTGGGCAAGAGGTAGAGGACCATTTGCTAAAGTAGGATTAGGATGAACTTTGGAATTAACGCCACCTTCTTCTACCTCAAGAACATGGACTGTTCTTCACGGTTTTGCTAGAAAGAACTTATAGAAGTGTCTAAGGAAGGGGATTCAAGCAATGTTTTTAAGGAAAGAAGATGCATAACAAAACTTTAAGGGTTAGAGATATAAAACCCGCCTCTAGGACTGATCCAGATCTCCAAGATTCATAGCTTTAATTGTGGCTTGAGCTCCACAGGTCTTCGAAGGTCCGTTCCTCAATATTGGATGGAGAAGATGGCTAGAAAGAAGAGCTATGTAAGAAAGACTATCAAACCAACCTTGTAGCAAGATTTCCTCCATGAATCTGAGCTAGATGGTGATCAAAACTTACCTAAACCAGCTTGTTCGTTCTCCTATGCTCCTGAGCTTCTCCTAAGTCGGCCAAAGCAAGAATATAAGAAGAAGAATGAAGGGAAACGATCCCTTGCTTTGTAAAAGAGATGTGCTTATATACTTTGGGTATATTTTCAAGATAAGGACAATTGTTTCCTTTATTTTACGTCTATATCCACCAAGCCCTTCTCCACTTCTTGGACACGTCTCTCCCTTCTTATCACATGCAAAACTTCTCTCTCAACTAAGGTTTAGAGGAAAAGAATCCAAACATCTTACTAAATTGTATACATAAAAGAGGTCTTTTTGCATACATCTTGATTATTTAATTATAATGGTTATCTTTCTTATTTGATCATTATGATGAGGCGCCCTCCTCATCATCTTTGCTCTAGTTGATGCCAAGAGTCATGAAAGATACTCTAGAGGGTGTATTTTACATGTTGAACCCTATGTTTTTGGGTAAATTGCACTTTACACCAAAACTAGGGTTTAAAGCACAAGGATTGCTCTACAAGCTGCATCTTGGTGCCCAAGCTTAGAGAATCCATATCACTACCTCATATTCATTCTCATGATGTTTTAACATCAGAGGAGAATCTTAACATATACAATTTGCAAGTTAACCCCTCTAATTGGGTAATTTGCACATAAGTCCATATTTAACAAAACAATATTACAACACTGTTTAAAAAGGATAGAAATGGAAATATAAGTTCCTCGGGAGCTTTAATTGCTTATAAAAAGATAATCACAAACATATAATCACATGTCTTAAGCAAAACACCTAGGGCTAGTCCATAACCTAGGTCAAGGATGTTACATCGACGCTCTCCCTCCTCACAACGCTTCGCTACAGACTACAGTCGCCCATCTTCAAAACAGTTGGTCCGTGAGAAGTAAAAGTGAAGGTTGCTACCTCGAGCAGGTCGCAGATGGAGTCCAGAGGTCATCGGGTGAAACATCCATGTGGAGCATAAATGTTTCCGCATGCCACCACCGGTCTACCTGGTCGGATACCTCCCTCAAAATTAAGGTACCCATGCCCTGCCCTGCTCTTCTCTACTACCTGCTCTGACATTTATTTGTCTTATCGACGCACAGAAGAAACCCTATCTCGCCCAAAGCAACAAGAAACCCTAGCAAGTGTCTGTGTACCTTCTTATTCCTCTCCTTCTGTTGCGAGGTTCTACACTTCCACATACACCTTTTGGAGGAGTTGTTCGCGGAAGTTGGTCATCATCCTTTGTTGTTAAACTACGGCGATTATCCTCCCTTGTGCTTTGGCAGCCCTACCCAGACCGACGATTCTGCACGCTGTCGTCGTTCTCCCCCCCTTCTGCTCAGGTTGGTCATGAATTAGGGTAGAGGGTTCTTTGTTTGTGAGGTCTATTAGGGCAGACGTACAATATTAGGCATGTGTATCGATTAAGTGGCAAATGAGCCGACATTAGCTGCAAACATTTGAATCGTTGTGTATGACACTGATTTATTCTACTTCTAACTACTATTATTATCTAGAAATGCATCAATTTACCGTTATTATGTGTCTATGTGCTAAGTTAGAGCAATATCTAGTAACCCTATAGAAAATAAAAGCAAATAGCATGGTTGATTTTCGAGATTTTTGCCGGCCAGGTTATTCTGAGGATATCAATCTGTGTTAGTAGACCATAATTGGGGAGCAAGTAGTTGTTAGTCTTGTCCTAGATTTCCTTTTCTATCATTTATTTTTTCCTCCCCCTAGTTTTTGTGACTTTTTATTTGTTTTTATAACATGATTGGGCAGTAATGGTCGTTAATGTCTTGGACATATCTCTTTGCCATACCTTTATTTAATGTTCAATTTTTTGTGATATATTATGATATCATAATAGTAGCATCAATTGCATATGATTTTTGGAAAGAACAAGTGAACCTAATATGGCATAATTCTACATATTTTGTTGGTTCTCTATTGAAAGCTAGCTTGACTTATAGTACTTATTTAGTTTAATTTTATGATTTTATCAAGTGAAAAGGATGTTATTGTGAATTTTGCATATAAAAATTTGGACTCCTATCTGTTTTCATCCCAATGATTTTTAAATCAAATGAAATTAAATTTATGCACAATCATTCATATGATTCATGTATGCCTGTGTTGGTATTAAATATAGAATATGCTCACGTGGTTTCAAAGTGGATATGAATCTGGAAATTGGTATTCTAGGAAAGATCATTCATGAATAGATAAAACCCACAAAAAAGAGTCAAAACTACCCGTATAAGATGCCTATCTAGCTTGAATTTTACCAATATATTCGTGATAGTCAGGTGTGACTTAATAAAGAGGGTTGATTGGTCCCAACTAAAATTATGTGTAGGCAACTTTAACAATAGTGGATGTTTTCCAAAACATGAGATTTAATTTATAAATAATTTATATTAGAGTGATGAAGTAAATAGATTGATTATGCTAAATTTAGTTTTCAAAAATATACTTCATGCTTACTACCTGGGATGACTGCACTTTCTTTCTATATTTATTATACATGAGTAGTAAATTTATTATACATGAGTAGTCAATTTACTCGACAACCTTGAGAAGTTGAGATGGGATTTCTAACACCCCAATTTGAAAATTGAATAGTTCTTGTTTAGGCCAATTGATACATGATATGCATCTTCCTTGATTTTCCATTTCATTATCTATGTCTGATTGCTTGAGGGCATGAAATGGTTTAAGATTAGGGAATTTGATAAGTGCACTTTGTATTGCATCTTATTTGCTTGATTGAGTGCTTATGTCCAATTGTATCACCCTTAGACAGAAATATATTTCCAATTGCATCAACCTTAGATGGAAATATATGTCCAATTATTCTATCTTGTTGCTTATTTATTATCCACATGGCTTTAATAGCAGTTCCTATTATTTTTTCATATCTCCCGCTTGGGTAGGCAACAGATCTAATCCCTGGAAAAAATGGTCAGAATTTGTGAAGATCAGAGAACATTTGTGATGAACAAAAGATGTTATCGCATGTCCCTAAAAACATATTATGTTCCTCATTTGTTAACCAAGATAAAAATCCTTAAAAATTACATGGCATAAAAGTAACTCTAATAGCATTGATTCATTGTCATCTACTAACCTACAGGCTATAGAGTCCATGTCATAATTCCCATTATATATCTACTCATGATCAACATCCCTCCAATCTATGAACTACACTCCATAAAGTCACTCCATAAAGTCAAATATACAATGTGTAATTTCCTAATGGAGTAATTAAGGAAAATTGACATATTTACATCTTATTAAAAGAATTTGACCCTTGTTCAGGTTAAGGATCTAATTCATATTAGATAAAAAAGATGGTAGATTGTGCCCATATCATTGTAGGAGGATGAAGACATCTCCCTGGAACCCTTCTACTATGGATTTGAGCTTTTATTGACTTTACAATCAACTTTCCTCTCTATCTTGCATTTAGAGTATCCATTATTAATCCTACAATATATACCATGGATGAACCTAATTTTTTCCTACATTAGCTGACCATGAGCAGGTAGTATCTTTGATTTGGCATGTGGGAGAAGACTCATGGTTATTTCATGCTTATGATTTATTTTAATGAATTAAATGTTGTATCTAAATGTCACTCTTGAGCTTTTGTGATCTTAATTTTATGTGTTGTTGATTGATCACCTACAATACATTTCTTATATCTTTCTATGCATTTTGAGATCGTACATGGATCAATAAGTAAATTTGAATGCAATATATCAATCTATTCTATGATAGTGGTTAGGTTAAGAGGGGAAACAACAGGAGATTTAAAACTTGTCTAACTAAATAAGTTTGAGGTCTAGGTTAGGTTAATCCCTGCATCTACAGAGTGATGCCTAGAAAAGTTTCTTTTTCCTATACAAATGAATATTTTTTTATTGTGTGGTATTTTACCATGACATATGTGGCTAGATGAAACCCACTACTCAAGATTTTTCTCTTCATTTAATAAAACACATTAGTCTATGTTATATTTCTTCTTTGTTAAATTGTTTTCAGTTCATGTAAACCACCAATTAATCTTAAAAAAGATCAAGCTTATTGAAACATTTGAATTCTTACGCTTAACAACATTTGACTCCTCATGGAGATGACCTCTATTACATGAATTCCGGAATCTTTTAGGGCAAGTGGTGTGAGTTATAACAGTTATTCAAAATTCATGCAAATATACTAATAGTTTACTATTATGCATGGTATAAGCTATCAAAATGGCTGAAATTTTTATATTCCTTAATATTTTTTATGTATGTTTGGATATGATGGAAACGATCCCAAAATGATGGATAGAGATGAAAATTCACATCTAGTGGAATATTTTAAATAGAATTGTACTAATTCACAACAGAGCAACTATGGTGCTGCCTATATATACATCTAGTTGAATATTTGTCTATAAAAATGCTTAGCACGTATCTTATGCTAGTAACCCTATACAACAGACCACCTGTGGTGCTAGATTTTTGAGTTGTTGCATTTGCTTACTTCTTATTTTAGTTTTTCAGTTATTTGCTTGCGTTTCTGGTTCAGCTATGATCTTGCTCGATTGTTGATTGAGCTCCCTATATATGCTTGCTTGGCTGTTATTTTGTGACTGGTCTATGAATTACAACACGTAAATATTTGTCCAATCAATTTACACATTTGAATAGTTTGTTATGGGCTAATCAGTTCATTTTTATGTGTCTTTAACTTAAGAAAAAGTCATCTTGCTATCATTCGAACTGCTATTTTTTAAATGTTGCATCTAGTGTTGAGTATTACAATATTCTTGGTCTGTGTGTGTTACATCAACTTAACTATATGCACATTTTTCCATCAAGACATATGTCATACGACCCCTATGTGGTGATTGCTCGAATATGTGTTTGGAAAGATTGTATTTAAGGGCATGTATTTCAGGCCATGCTCTGCTTTGTGCAAGGGTAGAAGTAACACATGTCAGATACTAATTTATTCTTACCATAACAATTTTGATGTGCCTCTTCAAAACCATACATGTTATATAGTAATTATCATTGTAAACACCGCTCACTGTCATTATATACTACAGCACCTACGTGAGTATGTCTTACGCAGATCTGAAGCGCCGTATTGTTTAGTCAAGAGAGTTTGATGTCGCTCTAGTAACAGTATTGTGGAGACAATATGACTTAGGCAGGTGTATTGATGGTCATTTTACTAAGGACTCTTGGAGGGAGGTAACTTTTGATGTGCAAAATAGGATGGGGAAGGACGCGGGTAAGTTAGAACAGTTCAAAACTCGGTGGAAGAACATGAGGAAGGACTATGTCGCTTTGAAGCTTGTGACCAACAAGAGTGGCGTTGGATGGGATGACACAAGGCACATGCCCACACTGCCTGACACCCCTAAGTAGAGGCAGAGCATTGCGGTATGTACAGTAATTACACCATTAACCCCAACAAAGTAATGTCCTACATCTACACTTACATTTCCTAATACAAATTTTTTGAATACTTAGGCAAACAGGGACCTTGCTAGGTTGCTTAGACGCCCCTTTCCGTACTACTACGACATCGAGATGATGATGGGGAGGAACATTGCTAGAGGAAACCACGCAATGTCTTCCACAGACACACAAATCCCTTCTGGCGTTGCCTCTGAGGATGGTGTTACTGTCAGATACACCCGTAAACACAGAAACTGCATCAGGGGAACCGAACATATGTGCATCTGGGATGCAAAGCGAGGGTGACACTGGGGGAGGCGGAATGGATACCCCGAGTGTTGGGGGGAGGACTCCTCCTGCCCATAGGTGTAGGAAGCGACCATCAATGGCCCAGGAGCGATGTGTGCTTTCTAATGAAGTGTTATCTGAATTCACACAGGTGTACACAAAGGTTCACGAGTTAGGCACATGTGTGGCAACCAGAGCCTTTGAAAACGAAGAGTTTGCAACCATTTTACAACATTTCAATTACACTTTCCCCGATGCCCCCACTGTTGTTTTTACAACACTTGTGAACGCCATAAAGGACTCAACAAACTGCAACATCTACCTCAGCCTCTAACACACCCCTTAAAAGATAACAATATGGTTACAAGACCTTTGGGAAAGGTCCCAAGTCGGCAATGCAACAACAATACCTTCAATTCCATCCTATTTTATGCCATCTCAACAACCATTTGTGTCGCACACCCCACCACCTAACTTCAATAGCACATCAAGCATACCTTCCATGTGGTATACTCCATCCAATGATGCTGGCCCTTCGGGAACATAAGTGGGAACTACCTTTTTCCATTATGTTTGCTATATTTCAGACCATCAATTTGTATTTGCTTAACTGTTGTAATAATTGCTTTCCCGTACAGACATTTCAATTTGCTTCATTGTTGTAATAATTTCTTTACCTTACAGACGTTTATTTTCTGTACAATCTAATTTGTTTGTAGCCTTCAAGTCATTGTTTCACATGTCAATTGGTTTATATTATGTTCAAGTAGTTATTATCTTGTTGATATCATTTTACTTGTAGGCATAATGTCTTCTAGTGACCAAACACAATCACCTGACCTCCTCACACACATTTTAGATACCTTGTCTAGTCCAGCAAATCACATTGTCGATGTAATTGCTGAGTGGATTGCGAACTCCATCATAGATGACATTTCTGTTGATGCTGACATACCACCCACAATACCTAGGTCAGTTAGCATAAGGAGTGGCCACATAAAGGTCTTAGAAATATTAACCGGTCATGAACAAAGGGCTTATGACCTATACCGAATGTGACCACATACTATAATGGCCCTTGTGGCAAAGCTTGAGAGTCGTGGCTTGTTATGAAGTACTAGAGGTGTCACATCAGTTGAGGTTGTATGCTACTTCCTACAGATTGTTGGCCATGGACATACAAATTATGCTTTGGTGGAGGACTACATTTACTCTGGTGAGACCATAAGTAGAAAGTTCAATGAAGTGTTGGACGTTGTATGTGTGTTGACCCATGACTATATTGTCATGCAAACTACATCGACATGCACAACAACACATTCTCATATATTGGAGACCCCAAGGTTCTACCCTTACTTCAAGGTAATAGTTAGCCCCTACAAATTTATAATAATTTTCAAATATTCTGTATGTTTACAACCTATTTTGGTGTTATAGAATGCCATCGGGGCAATTGATGGAACACACATCCTAGTCTTGGTCAAACGAGACAAGAAAAATCACTACCGAGACAGAAAAGGGAATGTCTCTTTGAATGTCATGGTTGTAGTAGACTTCTCGATGGAGTTTACATTTGTTCTAACTAGGTGGGAGGGGTCGGCTACTAACCAATGGGTCCTACAATCAGCAATGAGCACTGGAGGTTTTAAAGTTCCATCGAGAAAGTTTTACCTAGTTGATGCAGGATATGGCAACACACGTCAATTTCTTGCACCTTATCGCTACACAGCTTACCATATTTCTGAGTACCGAGGAAACAAACATCCCTACACCAACAAGAAGAAGATGTTCAACCACCGCCACGCTCAACTACGTAATGTTGTTGAAAGAGCATTCGGGGTGCTGAAGAGGCGGTTTGCCTACCTTAAAAAGGGTCGACATATCATATACATTCACAGTGTCACCTCATAATGGCTTGTTGTATCCTCCAAAATTATATCTGATGCCAACATGATGGCGACACTATCATGGATGAACTCCCATATGACAGTTCAACCTTTGTCGTCCCCCTTCTAGGGTTGACCTGAGTTCACTCCAACAAACAACTCCGGCCGATTCAAGGGAGGGCGATATTTTACGTGAATCCTTTTCTAATCTCCTTTGGGAAACTCGTTGACATAGCTTTGTACTTGTTATATTTGTATAAATTTTTTGTTAACTCATTGACCACGTGACTCTGGAGCACTACAATGTTTGATTCCCGAACTATTTTATGGATCCTAATCATAAACGTCACATTGTGTTTCGGTAGGTTGTCTTGAAATGGAGAATGGAATGCCTTGTTGTCCATGCGGCCTTCAATGCACTGTACGTGTGTATATGGATGTCACAGATGCGGCAAATGGACGTTTTGAAGACAACAACCCCCACAGACCGTATTTTACATGTGGTAGGGGTCTTGTGCTGAACATATGTCAAATGAGGTTGCCCGCGCAGCGTGTTCAACCCACAGTGGCCACGCTTACTGCAGTTAGGGATGCAATGCTGTCATAACTTGTATATGCACGCAACGAACGCAAGCTATGGTCTGAACAATGTGACTTTGTCTGTTCGAGAAGAGCAGATACCGATAGGCTCCAATAAGATATTTCCACTCTACGGGAGAGGTGCCAATATCTTCACCAATGCCTTCACATCACGAGTGATAATACAATACATCATAGATGTATAACAACCTTTCGTACTAAATTCGCTATTATGTTTGAACAAGCATCTAGGCCTGTTTTATGTTCGGAAATTTTTATTTGAAATCTATGTTCAGAACCCAACATTATTTTACTAATCATCAATCATGTTTTAGATGTCGATGAATCCATTTGAAGTTCTGAGGTGTGATTGTGGGTTAGATGCAGCCTTGCGGCTTAACACAGAGGATGCATGGTTGTATGATTTTGGCATTCTGAGTGAAAGGCCAGGTGAAATGTATTACATATGTCCTTCTCGTGAGGTGCGCTATGCTAGTAAATACATAAATATGATTTTGGCATTCACTTAAACTTGACAATACATTTTAGGGAAAAGATCGGTGCAGATACTTCCGTTGGGTAGTCGATCTCCCCCCAACAATTGATTCTTTAAAAGCTGAGATTATGTTACTAAATGTTACGCCTGGGCCCACTGCCCAAGGCTCTAGTAGAGTTTCAGGAATGATGATTGGCCCCACAGACCACCACTAGCCTTAACTACGCACTTCATCCACGTTCACGCGCAAGCCGAGGTCAACTTCCCGACTGGTCACCCATCCTAGTACTACTCCAAGTTGAGCATGCTTAACTATGGAGTTCTTTAGTGATGGGCTCCCGGAAAAGGAGGTGCACCTTGGTGATATGGGTAGTCCAACCATTCCTTTTAAGATCAACTTATCTGAGGCCTCAAATCTTGGGATGTTACAATCTCCCCCACTTAGAATCTTAACGTCCTCATCAAGTCTCAGCTATATGGCCTCATAATCTAACCCCATTTCAGTGCAGACCCACAATGGCCCATGGACACCCAACTCTCGATCACGGAATACCAACACAAGGGTGGCTACGTCAACCATGGACAACCCTTTCCTACATGCCTGGACCGCATGGCTCAAGACTGGCATGCCATGCCCATGTGAGCCCCACCTACTGGAGGGTAATTGGATCTGATACCATTTGTAAGGCTCGGGCCCAGTGCCCAAGGATCTAGTAGAATTTCAAGAATGATGACTGTCCCCACAGACCACCACTAGCCTTAACTACGTGCTTTGTCCTCACTCACGTGCATGCCAAGATCAACTTCAAGATCAACTTCCCGACAGGTCACCCATCCCAGTACTACTCCAAGTTGAGCACGCTTAACTATGGAGTTCTTAGTGATGGGCGCCCGGAAAAGGATGTGCACCTTGGTGATATGGGTAGTCCAATCATTCCTTATAAGATCTTTTTATCTGAGGCCTCAAATCCTGGGATGTTATAATATCCCCTACTTAGACTCTTGACGTCCTCGTCAAGGCTCAACTATAAGGCCTCATAACATCGCCCCATTTCAGTGCAGACCCAGAATGGCCCATGGACACCCAGCTCCCGATCACAGAATACCAGCGCAAGGGTGGCTACATCAACAATGGACAGCCCTTTCCTACATGCCTGGATCGCACGGCTCAAGACTGGCATGTCACATGCCCATGTGGGCCCCACCTACTGGAGGGGTTATGGCTCTGATACCATTTGTAATGCTCGGGCCCACTACCCAAGGCTCTAGTAGAGTTTCAGGAATGATGATTGGCCCCACAGACCACCACTAGCCTTAACTGCGCACTTCATCCACGTTCACATGCAAGCCGAGGTCAACTTCCCGACTGGTCACCCATCCTAGTACTTCTCCAAGCTGAGCACGCTTAACTATGAAATTCTTTAGTGATGGGCTCTCAGAAAAGGAGGTGCACCTTGGTGATATGGGTAGTCCAATCATTCCTTTTAAGATCAACTTATCTGAGGCCTCAAATCCTGGGATGTTACACTAACTATCGAGTGCAAGTCACTATAGGGTCAGGAAATGAACATGAAAGACTTTGTTGAAATTCATCACAACTACGATGATATATACACCAACAAAAAGTATGAGCATGAGGTTCTAGAACGCTACGTTGCCAGTCTGGAGGAAGATTGTAGTCTTCTTTTGGACATTCCTTCACCCATGATGACGCCATAACATTGAATGGCAGAGCTACATTTAGTTTGTCTTCTCCATTTACATTGTCTACCATTTGATGTTTTTAACATTATAATCTTTCTTAATTCATCCGTTGTATTACACTAACAGGATTTTGTTATTTATCTTAATGTTGGTGTATGTTTTATGGAGGGTGTATATTTTTTCATCGTGATGTTGTTGAATGTTAGTTAACACCGAATATGCATATTATATTCCCTTAATTGTGTCATACACCCTTACGTCTGAAATATATTACTTACAGAATCTGTAATATAGTTGGGCCTCCAATGACGCCTTATTTTATGTGGTGTACGGAGCTTGATATGGTTCTCAGAGGTATGATGAGAAACCAATATGAGTTGGGGAGATGTGTTAATGGAGTATATACTACACAGGCTTGGATGGAGGCATGGCGTGACTTCTGAAACATAACTAGGGGGGCTTACATATCTTTGAGTGAGTTGCAGATGAGATGGTACACATAAGGAGAGAGTTCATAAGAGACAATCTTTTTATTTTGGGAGATTTATTGCCTCCACCACCATTGGTCGTGCAGCGCAACTTCGTGACGACTCGTCACACTTACCCACCTGGGGTTGTTAAATACCTTAACGCCGATGAGTGAATCAAATAACCACATTAGACGGTGAAAGTAACACATGAACTTGTAATATATTTCCATGACATTGTAGTTGTTTGTGTTTACTTCGCAACATTTAGTTGCAAAACTTATGTGTTGCATTGTTTTGTTTGGACCATCACTTGAAAAACTTCTACTGTATTGTTATGTATTGAAGGCATACATCACGTTCTTACTTGTTTGTAGCTAAGTTTGGTTGAAGTATTTATTTGTATTCAATATTTTCATAGTTATCTTACTATTATCGATATTTGCTAATACTTATATTTATTTATTAACTATAGATGTCGTCATCGCGGTCAAAGGCAACGACAAAGTTTGAAAAAATATTGATGTCTCCATCGAAGATTTGAAAATATGTAGAAGAAAACCTTGTCTGCAAAAAATAATGTTGCGAGCCTATACGTGACGATGGCACAAATGGGAGCCACGAACAAGCCAAGGGTGTTACTCTTCCTGTTCACCATCTGTCGTTGTTGTTTCATTGGCCAAAAGACGACATCAAACAAGAAACCAATAAGATGTTGGAAGTTTGTCATGTGTCATGGGATGAGTACGACGAGGCCCTGAAGTTGGCCGACTAGGAC
Source organism: Alisma plantago-aquatica (assembly GCA_963693085.1). Taxonomy (NCBI): domain Eukaryota; kingdom Viridiplantae; phylum Streptophyta; class Magnoliopsida; order Alismatales; family Alismataceae; genus Alisma; species Alisma plantago-aquatica. The sequence goes on from OY856415.1 coordinate 236,240,909, forward strand.
GTTCCTACCTGGGATCAAAATAAATCTTCCTCCACATCAAAGCCTGTTCCCCACAGTAGCTGGTCACCATCTTAGATTGTGTATCGGTGTCTATGTCTAGGTCCAGGGCAGACCTCTCCTTTGTGTCCCTCAGTTTGTATGTTAGAGATGTATTTGCCCGGGAACCAATAAGTTATTATCTATTTTTTTATATGGTATTAAGTTCTGCTGGAGACATATTATTCTCTTTGCTACATGCGTTTGCTACCATTGAATTTAAATTTATAAATTTTGCATTTTATATATTATTTATCTGTTATTTAGTATATAATACATTCTTTATGCAATTATCTTTGAATGTTATCTTTGATAGAAACAACAACAATATCAAGGTGTTACACACATTACTTGAGATATCGCAATTTTCTTTGTATCTGTATTAATATTCACGTTAATTTATGTACAACATGTTAAAAGAGAACGAACTGATTAAAATTTAGAAAATTGTCCACAAAGATTAAACCAGATATACAAATGGAAGTAAATTAGAAAAGTAGAGAGGCTAGTGATACAATATGATTTTGAGTTAGAGCCCACGGATAGGATATATTTGCTAAGTCACATTCATCACTTACTTAAGAAAGCACACACAATGCTGGAATAACACACACACAAACACGACACCTTCTCTTATTTATAGGTATATAACAAGATAACATGACAATTTCAATAATCTTGTCATTTTACATTTCCTGGATCAAATATGTAAACTACCTATATACAACATACATAGCAATCGAAGACAACAATACAGTTTGATTTATTTCAAATCATCACATAATTATGACCATGCTCATATATTATGTTTAGTTTTCCTAAGTACAAAACTGACATTCACAAAATCTACATTGATTTTTTTTAAAATTTTGCCCTTTCTGCTTAAGCGGCATCACAACTACACATTCCTTACACTTATTAAAATAGTTCTGCAACATCAGGATAGAATCAGCATATACCGACTACGTTGCCAAACAAAAGCAGACTGAATCCAGCCTAGTAGCCAAACAGAATCAGACTGTAACAAGACTCAAATCAGACCAGCTGACCAGAATCAGACTGGGATGCCAAACAGAATCAGGTCAGGTGGCCAAACAGAATCAGACTGAATCCTGACTAACCCCGTCTAATCCAGTCCAGACTACGAAATCTCAGTCTATTGCCAAACAGGGGCTAAGGTTTCTAACCTCTTAACCCTGGATAAGATTAAGTTCTAGGTTTCGGTATGTTACACACGTCATTTACCTTTATTTATAGGTATAAAGATACAATATACAATATCTTGAAAACCGTTTTGTCATTTTCTACTAATAGCAAAACAAAACAAAAATGATGATTGTAACCCTAATTATACCTAGCTTTATATTTCTACTTTAGGGGAGGGCAACATGGAAAATGAGACAAGAGAGAGAATTGACAAAAGAATATTAGAAAAAGAAAAAAGAAGACATGACTTTTCGTATAAATTTCAACGGAATGATTTTTGATGAAATAAAAATTATCAGATTTCTAACAATATATACATTCTAACAAAATTAGTGTCGACATATTTTTGTAAGAAAAATACAAAATATAAAAATGAGCATTGTATATTGGTCATAATATTTAGTGTCTGAGTAATGCTCTAATTCAAAAATAAGTCTTCGGTCATTCATCTGATACGATACTCAACTCTGATGCCCTTGTATTTTAAAATAACAATGAGTATTGTATTATATTTTAGGTAACAATACTTATTTTCAAAGTAACACACAAACTGAAAAATGAGTATTGTATTTTTGTTCTTTTGCTATAGTACTGGATTTTCTTATTCATTCACAAAAAGAGTATTACCTCTAAAAGACATGTAATACTAATTTTTTGAGTTAATATGTTACTCATAAATATAATATAATACTCATTTTAATACTTGATGACATCAAAAATGAGTACTATACAATAAAACGATATGCAATATTCATATTTCAGCAAGTGTGCTACTCAAATTTTAAATACCGTACTCATTTTGTATTTAATATTATTTTTCTCGAAAAATTGTCTACGCTAGTCTTGTTGTGTTGTATTTTTATGAATATTTAAAATAAATTTCTCTCATTTCTTTTTTTTTTGTTTTTTCTTTCTTTTTCTTTCCCGCCACATGGTAATTTAATCGTAGTTCTTGGCAACTGTTGTTCGATACCAAAAAAAAAGTCCACGTGTGAGGTGATGGGAGAAGGTGTAGGTATCACTTATTTAAAACAAAATTGTCCACAGTGCATTTGTTGATACAAAAAGCCGAATGGGTCCCATTAAGGACATCATCAATATTAGAGACGTCTACAAACTAATCTGTATGATGAGAATATTTTTTCTTTTTAATACGTGACGTACATCGACAAAACAAAAAGCAAATAAATCTCTTGTGACTAGATTGAGAAGGACAACAAGTTACTCAACACGTATCTCTGCAGGGTTGACAGTTTGCAAAAAACCACCAAAACGCAGAGCTAGTGCTAGCTTCCTGGCCACTGATATGGCGGAACTCGCATTTGGAACTGCAGCTTTCTCCTTTATGGTGAAGACAGTGTACGACAAGGCTGATTCGTACGTTAATCGTCATCTGGGCTCAAGGTCACAGCTGCATCAAGCAGTAGAACTGCTTAAGGTTACTCTGGCAACTGTCAAAGGTATGTTGTCAGACGCAGAGAGGAAGATGGTTGGAGAAAACAACCTTGGGCTGAGTGCATGGTTGGCAAGCCTCAAGAAGGCTGCTTACGATGCCGACGACGTACTGGACGAGCTGGAGTGTGAGGCGCTGGTTGAAGAGATCAAAGGCAAGAAGGCGAACTCCTGCATGACCACCAGGTGCATTACGATTCCATTCAAATCCTTAGATCATTCTTTTTTGGAAAGAGTGTGTGAGATCCAAGGGGCGTTCAACCATATATTATCATTAGCTAGTTCCTTCAAACTCGACATGCTGTCCCAGCAATTGACACAAGGTAGTACTGGTTCTAGAAGGAGAGAGACAACTTCTGCCGTCGATGAACATGCCATGAAATTTCGGGAAACCCAGAAAAATAGTGTGATTACCAGCTTGTTGAACAATTCCATTCTCTGTGATTCTAGCGGTAGCTACCGGCCTAATAGAGGAATGTTTGTTGTCTCCATTTGTGGGATGGGTGGGATAGGGAAGACCACACTTGCACGAGCCATCTTCAATGATAAGATGATAAAGGAACATTTTACTTTGAGGATTTGGGTGTATGTTTCTGTAGAATTTGACGAAATTAGAATTATGAACGACATTTTGGATTCTTGGAGCACCGAAAAACGAGAGAGGCCAATTGACAAGATCGAAGGACACGAAACTCCTAACATGTCATCGACTGAATTTCTGAGAAACATTAAGAGCGGTAGTTTAGAATCCCTTCAAAAGCAGGTCAGCAATATGCTCGAAGGCAAACGGTTTTTTATTGTTTTGGATGATGTCTGGAACGAACAACACAATAGATGGAATGATTTCAAGCGATTGTTGGATTGTGCGAACAGCACAGGCTGTATCTTGACAACTTGCAGGAGCAAAATTGTTGCACAAGTTATGTCGTCCAATGTCGTACCCTTAGATGGGCTGCCAAAAGAGGAAATTCTGCAGTTGTTTGAGGAATATGCATTGGGTGGCTGTGATTGCTACAGGAGGGCTAGGCTACAGGGTCTGTTTGAGAAATTTGTTGATAAGTTATGTGGCAACCCTTTGGCTGCAAAAAGTATGGGTCGAATGCTAAGATCTGATTTATCCGAGAAACACTGGAACGAGGTACTAAAAAGTCAATTATGGCTAGAATGCGGGAAACAGAACGAAAATGACATCATGCCGACTTTGTTGTTAAGTTACCTGTATTTGCCGGAGTATTTGAAGCCATGCTTTGCTTATTGTTCATTGTTCTCCAAAGGTTACCAGATTGAAAAAGATATAGTAATCAAGATGTGGATTGCTCAAGGTTTGATCTCACAAAAGTATCATGGGGAGAACGAGTTTGACATAGGCGAAAGGTATTTTAATGAATTTATTGACAGATCATTCTTGCTGCTCTGCTCGGAAGGTCTTTCCGATCCGTCGTTTACGATGCATGATTTGATATTTGACTTAGCGGCTCTAGTCTCTAAAGATGATGTTTTTCAATTGAAAGAAGAAATGCTTATCAAAGCAATTCCCAAAACAGTTAGACATTTAACCATCAGAGTTGATGAGCATTTCAAGTGGGATGATTTAAAGTCCTTGCAAAATATGAAATACTTGCGCACTCTGTGGTTTGTAAATGAAATCCCCTGTAAGCTGTCAGTATATACACAGTGGAAAGATTTCCTTGATAAGAAATTACAAGACGCGAAATATTTACGCGTGTTGGTGTTTCCGCCAAGAACTGATAGGATGCCAGACACAATTGACACATTGAAGCTCCTTCGTTATTTAGGGGTTATCAAAACCAGCACAGAAAATCGTAAAAGTATCTGGTCCTGCCCAGTAAATTACCCCCACTCTTTTCAGGCACTGCCAAACGGAATTGAAAATCTGTCAAATTTGAGGTGGCTCTGTTTAGACAAGACGACACGATTACGTTTCACACTGAACAGATCAAATAAACTAATGGACTTACAAAGATATTACATGGCTGAGTTTCTTATAATTAAAGGTCTTGGCAACATCAGCACTGAGGCAGAAGCCAAAGAAGCAAAACTGGACTTCAAGATGAATCTTAAAATTTTGCGATTGGACTGGTCATCCTCCAATCATTCCTTATCCGATTCTGATCATCAGCAGGTACTTGCAGGTTTGCAACCTTGTGCTCAGATTGAAAATTTGATGATAATGAAGTATGGTGGTTGTGGGTGTCCTAGTTGGTTGAAAAACAATTACCTTGAAAATCTTCAGATCATCAGTATAATAAGTTGTCGTAACTTGGCAGAATTCCCTTCTGCTGCGTTGTCTTGCAAAAACCTGAAATTGCTCGTATTAATAGATTGCCCAAATCTCCGGGTTTCACAACTACAATCAACTGGCAGCTTCTTTCCACCATCACTGTTCCACTTGACTGTAAAGTGGTGTGGCGCTTTCGGAAATTCAATAAAACATACCAACCTAGAAGGACTGAATTTTCTTCAGAATCTGTTCCTTATAGGTTGTACAGAAATCGAATGGCTTCCAACTTCTCATCTAGTATCAGTAGAGCATATCACAGTTAAAGAATGTCCAAAACTCGGTATTAAACAAGGGTCTAGAGGTGTTGAGGAGCTCACGTCACTTCAGTCGTTGATCATTAAAAATTGCTTAAAGCTGCATAGTACTATAGCCGAGGTTGGTAGCGAGGGGCTTCCTTCCTCACTCCATCAGCTAAATATTAGTGAAAAAAATCCTCTACAGTTTCCTTCCATGCCTGGGACGTTACATAATCTCCAATCTCTTCAAGAATTAGTAATTTATGGAAGCAAAGAAGTTAGGACTCTAAGAGATGTAAGACTCCTGCCGAAATCTATACGCAGTATAAAACTTTTCCATTGTCATTCCGTACAAGCTATAGACGCACAAGTCCTCAATTCCATCCAGGTTTTGGAAATCCATGCTTGTCCGGGACTTGACCCTCCACGAAAGGAAGAAGCAACTAGGTCAGAGATAATACATTTCAAGATTAGTCCCAGCAGCGATGGCCAACTGAAAGCCTGGCTTTACTTCCTGAAGAACTCGCACCTGTCTCGTTTGACAGTCAAAAACTACAAAGGCATGTCTTTCGGAGATGAAACGAAGCGCTTATTGTTTGAATTAAATGACATCCAAAAACTTTCCATTCGTTCATCGGAGCTTCAGTCACTGCCTGCAGGATTGTCACAACTTTCATCCCTCACGGCACTGAAAGTTAAGGATTGCCCCTCAATCCAATCCCTGCCTGACCTTCCTTCCTCCATCGTGAAACTAATTATTGTCAACTGTCCAACACTGAAGAGACGATTACGTTTATCATGTCCATGGTCAATCATTTCCCGCATCCCGGACCTAAAAAATAAATAGTACTTTCTTTTCGTTTACGTCAGTTCCGAGTGTAATATCAATCTTGAGCAAGCCAGATACTGCTCGTTTACGCTTGTTCAGATTTCATCTTTATGTAAGTGTATCATATGCAACATAGAAATATGACTCCAGAGCTTCGCCATTGAAGAAACATTGTCATGCACATCCACCTGCTTGAGAGAAGTATATGTCCATCTGGACCTCAGGACCTGTGTCTGAGCCACATGTGCATGCATGCAGGTGCCCTGGCTTGTAAATGTTAAAGCAATAGTCTTGTGATCCATGAATTTTATAAAAAAGGCCCTTTTGTTAACAAGAAAACTGGTTATTTGTGCATATATGATTACAGTCCGGACTTTGAAAACATTGTGAGACTCTCCAAGTGATTCACAAACCCAACTGTGCCTTATTCATAAAATCATCCAACTGTGCCATATCCATAAAATCACTCTGCAATACGACATTGATTCATTGATCTACTGAAGAAATTAGCCATTACAAGCCAAATTCAGAATGCTTTTTGAATACTACGGTATGCCAAATACGGTATACGATTGACAAATACAGAATATTATGAATACTGATTCGAAATGTTCTGATAGTTCCACATTTGACATAAGAAATGAAAAATGACACTACATAGGAATAGCAGTTTGCTGACGTCGGTAAATTGCATCGGGCTCCCTTGCTCAATCCCACTATCTCAGTTTCTCCCTTCGCTCACTATCGGCGGCGAGTTCCTTCGCCATTTCTTTCTACCATCATTCTGGTGTCCGACGCAGAGAGGCGGCAAGTCTTCCAGCTCGGCTGCGGTCTCCTCTAGGGCTGCTGCCTCTGACAGCGACGGGAGCGTGGGCAAATGGGAAATGGGCAAGGCCGCAAATGGTATCGGATCGCTCCGGCTGTCCAATAGGACCTGCACCGGCGTGCTGTGTTCACATCCTGTCCAAGATATACACATTGAATCACTATCTTTAACATTCCATGGTCCTGATCTCATAGTGGATTCACGTATTAGAATGTTATTCCACATAATTTATTGCTTTATTGCTTTCTTCTAATCGTAATCCAAGGTAACAGAATCATTGCTTTGGTTTTTGGTTAGTAATCGAGATATACGGTTATTAAGTTTTGTATACCATACGAGATTCAACAGACCAGTCACCACAAATCAAATTCAGTCATAAAATGCTCAAATCAACATATCTATTCAATTAAGACTCATGAGTTTACATTTGGGATACTATACAAAGTCAGTGTCGGTAGAACGGTTATCTGACATGTAGGTAGTACTACAGATAATCGCTTAAACATAAAGAATAAATTAGCACAAAATTTATGTCTAACAGAAGAACGGAGACCCAAGCTGACAACATGGCATCAACCATGCAAACATGAGCCAAACAACATTCTTCATTACAACACTTTCCAGCACATCTTCAAAAAAAAAAAAGTGCAGCAAGAGAGCAGCTCCATGGTCATCTCTCGATCATTATTAGCATGAAACAGGCCAACACCCATCAACGCATGGTTTACCAGTTAAGTTCTTCATTACAAGCTCACCCATCAACGCATGGTTTACCAGTTAAGTTTTTCATTACAAAGCTCTGAAAGCACCCAAGGTCCATTATCAAACAAGAAGATGCAGCGGGAACCCAACAATATTCAATATCCTGTTCAGAAAGAAACAAAAGAATGAATCAATAATCCATCAAGCACCTGCATAGCACTTAAGATTTGCAGAACAACCAGCTCTAATAGCTCATCAGATTTGGAAAACCAGTAGCCAGAAGTCTAAGCAGGAGAACCAGAAGACAAAAAAAATCCATACGAGGAAATACCCTACAGCAAGATCATCTTCATAAAAAAAGATGAAACCACAAGCAAGGCACACAACCCCCTATTTGCAATTGCCCACAAATACCACCATAGTTGAAGAAACCTATGACATTCAGTCATTTGGAAAATCAGACATGATTCTCGAGCATCTTAGTGATGTTTCTTGCACAATAATAGGCTTGCAAGCAGCAAATTGCAATTTGTGACTGTTAGGCAAATATAGGAATCAACATAATCAAACTTTAAGCAACCTGTAGTGCTCTCTCCAACCAAACCCATGCCTTTCCCAGCATGGGTTGCTAGCTAATGAATAAACACTTGTCAATCTCCTTCAGTTACCTCCACAGCAACCTGCACTATCAAGTCCGCACTAGCATTACATTACTATTTACATACACATCAAATGTTGGGAACAAACGAAGTACGGGTAGACTTCTATAATATAAAGTGGTGGAAATCATGCTACTGTTATACGCGACCCTTGCTATAGAGATTGTTGATTAAGGTGGTGGCATATGTTCACTCCAGAGCAAACTGACGTTGTAAATGACCTTGTTTCCAACTTTCCCCTCCCATTCTTTATAATTTGAGTTTGCCATCTATTTTGACGACCCTTTTCCATGAACTGCCTGTTTTTTGCCAATTCTATATATAAGATAATCATTCTCCTAATCCTAATTGCTTGGGTGAGATTTAACAGCAAAGGGAGCTATTGTTGGACCATCACTAGTTACTCCCTCTTCATACTAACCATTCCCATGTCGTTGGGGTTTCCAGTGCAAACTTAAGTTGTTATTCATTGTGTTTCCTACTTTGCGCTCCCATTATTCATCTTTGAGTTCACCATCAGTGTTGAACCCTTTTCCATTCAATTACCGCTTCCTTACTGCTAATGCTACCTCCAAGATAACAATTCTCCCAATCCTTATTGCTTGGGTGAGATTTAGAAGCAAAGGGAGCAACTGTTGGTCCATCGCTAGTTAGGGATGGCAAATGGGTGGGTATGGGCGACCCATACCCATACCCATTTTACCCAGTACAACTTTGGTGCAACCCATACCCACCCCCATTAGCAAAATTTTAGTAAAGGAGTTACCCATACCCGCCCCAATGGGTAATGGGCCTCCAATAAAATCAATATTGTTCAACTTTGTGTCATATTTTACATAAAAACTAAATCATTACAATGTCTATCCCTAATCACGGGTTAACGCAAACTTAACACGATCATGTAACAATGCGCTTAATAATTTAAATTCTGCAAGGAGATACAGCATAATCAAATACTTAAATCAAAAATTACACGGCAGCGAACGGCGAGCTGCAAGATACCGGTTTAAAAATAAATTTGTCAAAATCTAATCTTATAACATGAATGTTTTTACATGAACATGAACGAGCTGAATAAATATTGTGGGAAGCCACGTTTTCTGCTGCCTTGCAAGTTGGTTTGGGAATAAAATCAAACATGTCTCGGGTAGGAAAGTATTTAGAAGGGGCAGAAATTTTCCTAAAACAAGATGAGGTTCCTGATAATAAGAAAAGAATTGAAGCGCCGGTAATCGTTGGCAGGTGATGATTTCTGCCACTTCGGGTCGCACATTGTCATCTGCTGATGGTTGTTGGGGGAAGAACAGTATCGGTTCGGTGGGTTGATGATGAAGCTCCACAACGGCGCGGATGGCACCGTCGGGTCACCGTCCTTCCCGGACCCAGGGGAGTGTGAGTCCGTGCTAGGCGTATTCTCCACCCGCGATCTCTTCACAGAAGAAGCATGGTGCCGCCTAGCAAAGCACGGCCCGAACGAGTTGGAGCACCATGTCGGACCTCCGCCGTGGTCCCTCATCCTTGAGAAGTTTGAGGAAAACGCTCGTCCACCGGCATATCCTTTGTTTTGGTGTGACTAGACGAGGACCTCGGCTGCCGCCGCAACGTTCACGGAGGAGATGGTGATCTTCTTGATCCTTATCCTCAACGTCGTCGAGCAACACCGAGAAGACAGGAGAGCAACGCCCTCTTCTCGGTGGACACCTTTAGACCATTCCTTTTCATTCCTTTTCTCCGTAGAGGTCGGGTCTCGCGGCGGCACTCTACAGCAAAGTCTCGCGTAGGAGCGGAGACCGGGATTGACGACTCGGCGTCGAGACCTGGAACAAATGAGTCGGTCTTATGGGCCTCCAATGGAGCAGCGTACTTTAAATGGATCGCTAACTAGCATCCCCATTCGAACCCATTTGCAGCGTTAAGACCCGTTAGGCCCCACTATTATTGGGTCTGATGGGTTTGGGGATGGGTGGGTTTGGGTAAATGGGGAGAATTGCCATCTCTAGTTATTCCCTCCCCACACTCACAAAATCCACTTTTGTTGTGATACAACTCCTTCAAGCCCCATTGTAAAAGCCCGAAGTTATTGATGTTGTGGTGCAGATTCATGTTGTGCATGCTATCATATAGCTAAGCTCTTGTGCAGCTTTTTCTAGAACTGCACAAGATAGCGACCACAGACATACCAACAACAGTTGGCTCCCCTAGAGCTAGTAACTATAGTGTTGTGGAGGTTGTTCCATCATCAGATGGAAAAGTTCTTGATTTAAACAGGATCTAACAATGTTACAGTTATAAGTCAGACAACAGAGCCCAAAGTTGACCATCTTTTAAATGGCTTTGAGGTTCTTGTTGAACCTACAACCATGGGAATTGAAGCCATTGTTGTCAGTCAGGCTTCATGATGACATTATTCTATAACAATCATCCATGCACCCATATGATTTATTGATAAAGATCCACGACAAACCATTATTCAAAAGAAGCAAAAATGGCATTAGACATATCATTCATTGTACTTGGATTTCTCAGGATCCCTGTTGAATATGGATAATTAAACAAAAATTGTAGGCGTTTAACTCTCATTGTTTAACGTGGAATGATTAAAGTTGTCAGTATTGTTGTTTACTACTGGCAGCTCAACCAAAATATGTAACCTCCTTCACATTTGAGGAGAGTATGGGTTGCATACCAAAGTACTGAGCACGTTGAATGTTTCAAGACTTTCATATATTACTACTATTTTTGAGTGACCAGTCAAAATGAAATCATTGGCAAGAATCAGCTAGCATAGTATGTATAGAAGGCCTTTCTACTACAAAATTATCATATTGAGAAATGGATAGCATACTCCACACAAAGTTATAGGTAAAGTTCATCCGTCATTACAAACGAAAAAGGAGCATAGCCTTCACATAGATGATGCAAACATTAATTCAATTACGAAAACACAATAAGAAATATCCAGTTTAAAGCTGAACTGGATTGAAAATCTCTTGAAGTCACAATGTCCTCCAATTTGAAATGTTTCTTCACCTCAATGCCTCGGTCTAGCTCAAGCAATATGAGATGGTGATCAGACCATGGTGTAAGTTGGGAGGCCCTAGGTTCAATTCCTACTAGAATGGACACTTTTATAACATTTCTATCTTAGTGTTTTACTTTCTGCCAACGGTGAACGTAATATGTTTGAATTACCTAACCCTTATTTCAAGCGTAAGACCAAAAAGTAAGCTGGCAGGTCCTAGGTTCAGATCCTACTAGAATGAACATGTTTATATCATTTCTCTCTAGTGTTGTACTTTGTGCCAAAAGAGAACTACGCTGACGCTTGATTTACCAAACTCCCTTATTTCAAGCCTCTTCTGGCTCGTAGAGTCATCGTGGTAGTCCCCCCCTCCTTTTGTCTTCCACATATAGCATGGCCAGGATGCAGGGGAGTGGGCCCATAGGTATGTTGACCGACTAGTACCATGACCACCTAGGAAACACATTCTCCACCAGCCTTGAAGCACATAAATAAACATGAGATACTTTTGGGTTCTCTACAAAAGGTATATTCTATTAATTGGGAGGAAGAACAAACTTTGACATGTTTGGTGCCTAGAAAGTTGTTTCTATTGTGATAAATACAAACAAACTTTTTGCCTGCACAGAACATGCATACACTCTTAGACATAGATGCACGCTCTGAGAAGAGTGACCAAGAACTAAATCATGCCTATTTTGAAAGCCCTCATTATTCTTTTTCAATCTTCAGTCTCATTCCCCTCAACTATAGCATCAACAGGGAGGGTATGGGGAGGGTAAATGTCTACCCTTAACCCTTACCCTCCACAGGGTGGCAGCTAAGGATAAGGGTAGTTACCCACTTTTATAACCCCCTTACCCTTACCCTCTTCTCCACCGAGTAAGGGGGAGATAAGGAAAAAACAGGGAATTTAGCTACATATATGTTTTAAACATATTAAGTAATATCAATTTACTAAAATAAGATTTTGAAAATGATTCATTGATTAGAACGCCTACATACATAACAGTAACACTATACTTAATTCAAGATAACATACTGGTCTAGAAAACAAATCAATGCAAGCATGAACAAATTTGTATATTTGAATGTACAACTTATAGTTGCAAATGTAAATGATTCTCACGGACAAAAAGAGTTGCAACATACCAAACCTGATTTTCTATAATGAAAGTTGAATGATTCTCACAAGGTTACATTTTCATTTGACCCATACTAAATGAGACTTTAAAATACTCAAAAGTCTAATATCTACATAGCACAAGTGATTAATTACTACCAATCGTTCTTTGATTTCAACTGTTCTCTAATGTCAACTTTGGGGTGGGTGCAACTTATCAAATATTAGACAACCTTCCCACCGGTTTTGGTGCAAGATATATTCTTGCATTTTAAAGGGTGCCATACTTGTTGCTTCGCTTTAATCAGGGTAAAAAAAGGCGCGCCCTGAGGCACTCGAGGCGAGGCGCACTCGAGGCGAGGCGCACTCCAGGGCGCCTTGAGGCGTAAGCCTCACTTGTGATCCAAGAGGCAGACGCCTCATTTTTTGCAAGGCGCAAGAGGCATTGAGGCGCAAGTGAGGCGCTAGCCCTCAAGCTGCAACCCAAAATACAGGTTTCCTGGTCCATTTTAACTACATATGGGCCTGGCCCAAAGGGTTTTCCACTAGACCCTTTGATTCAAACGAAAAAACAAACAAATTGTGGTTAAAATACTACTGTTTGGGTACAACTTGTACTGTTTTTATTTTCCAGTTGTTTAAATTTTGATTATAAACAGGTAGTGTAATGTTATTTTGTTATGTAGTTGTCAAATTGTATTGACTTACATTGTATATATTTTTTCTTATATATATAAACATATTAATATATATAAATATATATATAAATATAGGAACGCCTCAGTACATTTTGAGGCTTACGCCTCGCCAAGACAAAAACGCCTCATTACGCCTCACGCCTTTTTCAACCTTAGTTTTTATGAAACACAAAGCAGTTTTGGGAAGCGTAGGGTTGCACAATGTGTGCACCCTCATATATATAACACTGAAACATTTACAGAGAGGTCCACATATAATATGGAAATAACAAAACAACTAACAGAATATATAAAACAGGAATATATGTTAACACTCCCCCTCAAGTTGGAGCATAGATATCAATCATGCCCAACTTGTCCGTCAGTGTGCAGAATTGCTTCTTCGCCAGCAGCTTGGTGAAGATGTCAGCAACTTGGTCTTCAGAACGAGTGAAGGGAGTGCAGATCTTGCCAGTCAGAATGGATTCCCGAATAAAATGACAATCTACTTCAATGTGTTTAGTGCGCTCATGATAAACTGTGTGCTCATGATAAACTGGATTATTCGCAATGAAGATAGCAGCTTTATTATCACAGTGCATAGGTATAGCAGAAGAAGAATCAACCCCGAACTCTTTTAACAGAGAGCGCACCCACAACAATTCACAGGCAGTATGGGCCATGGCCCTATATTCAGCTTCAGCACTGGACCTGGCCACAACATTTTGTTTTTTACTCCTCCAGGTAACAAGATTACCTCCAACATACGTACAATACCCAGAAGTAGATTTTCTGTCAACTCTGCTGCCTGCATAATCAGAATCAGAGTACCCTTCAAGAGAACGGTGTCCATGCTTCCTATAGTGAAGTCCCTTGCCAGGAGACTTCTTCAAATATCGTAAAATCTGACAAAGAGCATCCCAGTGACACTGTCTGGGTTTATCAAGGTACCTGCTAAGAAGACCCACTGCAGTAGAAATGTCAGCTCTGGTGACAGTCAAATAAATGAGTTTACCAATCAGCCTCCTGTACTTTTTATGATCAGCAAAGAGAGGAGAAGAATCATCATCCCAATTTACATTAGGATCTAGAGGAATATCAGCAGGTCTCGCCCCCAGCATACCAGTCTCCTGCAGTATGTCTAGGACATATTTTCGCTGAGACAACACAAGAGCATTAGAATTTCTAGAAACTTCTATGCCCAGAAAATATCTAAGCAAATCTTTGGTAGCAAAGTGCTTGCCTAGATGAGATTTAGTAGCCTGAATACCAAGAGAATCACTGCCAGATATGATAATATCATCAACATAGATAATCAGAATAATAATACCAGCTGAAGTCTTCTTGGTGAAAACAGAATGATCCACCTGAGATCGCAGAAACCCAAAATCAATCATAATTTTGCTCAATTTATCAAACCAGGCACGGGGACTCTGCTTAAGCCCATAAATAGACTTCTTTAACCTGCAAACTTTGTGAGACTCCCCCTGAGCAACAAACCCAGGAGGTTGCTCCATATAGACTTCTTCTTGTAAATCACCATACAAGAAGGCATTTTTCACATCTAGTTGCAACAGTGGCCAGTCAAGATTAACAGCAATAGACAGAAGAATTCTGACAGAATTAAGACGAGCAACAGGAGAGAAAGTCTCAAAATAGTCAATACCATAAGTTTGGGTGTAGCCTTTAGCAACTAACCGTGCCTTCAGCCTTTCAACAGTGTCGTCAGGTTGATATTTCACAGCATACACCCATCTGCAACCTACAGGTTTACACTGACGAGGTGGATCCACCAGCTCCCAAGTATCTCGTTCAGCAAGAGCCAACATTTCCTCCTTCATAGCAGACAACCATCCAGTACTCTGTAGAGCATCCTAGATATTCTTGGGAACAGCAACAGCAGATAAGGCATATACAAAATTGCTAGAATGAACATTCAGATGATCAGTAGAAACAAATTGAGCAAGATTGTGTGATGTGCAGGAACGAGTACCCTTTCTAAGAGCAATGGGTAAATCAAGATCAGAATGTACCTCAGGTGTAGTAGAACCTTCTGGAGGTGAAGATTGGTTTTCATGGGGGGTTTCTTGAGTAGAAGGGGCTCTGTTCCTGCGCTGATAAACTATAAGAGGAGGCTTAGCAGCCTCAGTAGTGACTTTATCAGTAGTATCAGGCACACAATCAGGAGTAACAGGTAGAGGAGAAGCAATAAGATCAGACTGTAAATTGTCACCACGAGTAGAATAGTAAGGGGTATCCTCAAAGAAAACTACATCACTGCTAGTATACCATCTTCTTGCAGTAGGACTATAACACCTGTATCCCTTCTGGGTACGAGAATATCCCAAAAAATGCACTTCTCAGCACGAGGAGACAGTTTATCAGAAGTAGGTCCAAGTAACCTTACAAAACAGGTACATCCAAAGATCCGAGGAGGCACAGTAAATAGCTGAATATCGGGTTGAAGAACTTGAATAGGTATTTTGTTTCCAATCACAGATGATGGCATTCTATTTATCAGAAAACAAGCAGTCAATATAGCCTCAGGCCAAAACGAGCGAGGAACATGTGCATGCATCATAATAGTTCTAGCCACCTCTAACACATGTCTATTTTTACGCTCAGCCACACCATTTTGCTGAGGTGTATAAGCACATGGGGTCTGATGTATTGTACCCACAGATTTACAAAAAACATCCATATCTTTTTTAACAAATTCCAGTGCATTATCAGTACGAAAAATTTTGACAGGCACACCATATTGTGTTTTTATTTCAGCAAAAAAGAACTTGATAATAGACAAAACTTCGGACCTACTTTTCATCATAAACAACCAAGTAGTCCTTGAAAAATCATCAATAAACAGAATAAAATACTTATGACCAGATAGACTCGGCACATGACAAGGTCCCCATACATCAGAATGCACTATATCAAACATATTTTTACTGCTAATCTGACTGCGTCTAGGATAAACAGCTCTAGTCTGCTTTCCAAGTTGACATGACTCACACTGAAAACTACAAATGCCAAGATCAGAAACTAAGTGTCGAAGCTTTTCAGATGATGGATGGCCCAGCCGGTAGTGCCACTGTAATGCAGAAACTGAGGTAGATAATGCATGAATCACAGATGCTTTAGCTGCTTTTGGCAAATGATCCAGATAGAAAAGTCCATCAGCACCTTCATACCCCCCACCAATCTTCATCCTCGTGCGAAGGTCCTGAAAAACACATGAACCAGGAATAAAAGTCAGACTACACCGTAGGCTGTGCAATATCTTGCTGACAGACAACAGATTCAAAGGAAATCTAGGCACATATAAGGCAGATTTCAGCAGAAAGTCAGAAACAATATCCCCTACTCCAGACACCGCAGACTTGGAACCATCAGCCAGCATAACAGATGAGGGTCGAGCAGGTTTATATAATTTGTGAAACAGTGATCGATTTCCAGAAATATGTGAAGAGGCACCTGAGTCGATGACCCGCTTAGTATTACCAGGAGTAGAAGAAGAACTCAGGAAGGCAGTGTCATAACCAGAATAAGCTGCGGCATGAGCTCCACTAGTCGAAGCTTGAGACGACGCACCAGCTCGCTCAAGAAGAAGACGCTCCACCTCAACACGGATGTAGTCAGCAGTCGCACCCGAGGAGGCAGAGTCAGTAGGCTGAGTCGTTCCTTCTGATGCAGTAGTAGTGGAGTCAACAGCTGCATTGGTCCACGCCGGCTTACCATATTTTTCCCAGCATTTTTCTTTAATATGGTTGGACCGGCCACAGAAGGTACAAAGGCGTTGTCCTGGCTGAGGACGCGCACCAGCAGTAGGGGCAGTAGAAGAGGCTCCACGACCAGGAGCAGCCCGTCCTCGTCCTCCACCCAGGGGAGGACGGCTGTCAGTAAAGCGACCACGGCCACGACCAGATGCTGCAGCAAGAGCCGAAGAGTCCCCAACATCAGTAGTCAGAGACGATGAAGACGAAGGCAAACGCTGAAGGCGTTTGTAGGCACTCTGTAGTGACGGCAGAGGGTCACTGGCTAAGATCTGGTCCACAACTCCAGCGTAGGACTCGGGCAGTCCACAAAGAAACTGGACTAACTGAAGCTCCTGGCGCTGACGCTGCATGGTAGCCAGGTCCGTGGAGAGAGGGTGATAGGATTCCAGTTCACCCCATAATCCAGTGAAGTCAGAGAAGTAATCCGCAATGTCCGTCCCCATGAACTGTAGACGTCCCAGCTGCTTGGTGATGTCAAACACCTTCTTGGGGTTCTGACTATGTGAGTATGTACCGGCGAGCTGATCCCACATCTGCTTCGCCGTAGGTAGGTGAAGAAGTGTGACGCTAATCTTCTCAATGCTGCTGTTGAGAATCCAGGTCATCACAGTGGAGTCGTCACGAACCCAGTCGTCATACGCCTTCACATCTTTAGCATCAGCGTCCTCTGCGGGTGTTGGCGGACCAGCACGGATAAGATGTGAGTACTTGCCCTGGGATCTGGCATAGATCGTCATGGAGCAAACCCAATGCGGATAGTTGCGCCCATCAAGCTTCACAGTGGTAACCTGACGGCGGAAGTCATCACTCGAGGACGCCATGTGAGCAGTAGGCACAGAAGTAACAGGCACGATCAGGCAGGAGACAGTCTACGCCGTCAGACAGGCACAGCAGGCACAAAACAACAGAGAAGACCTCTCACATACGGTCTACGCCGAAGCGCAGAACAGAACCCGGTGGCACAACGGCCTACACGGGCAGGCAGGCAAAAGACCGAAAAAACGGTCTACGTCACACCAACTTCAAGCCACAGGACCGCTGTGGAACTTCACGGAGCCAACGTACCGGCGGCTAGGACCGCGGAGGCGCACCGGCCCCCTGCGACGGAGTGGGCGGCTGCTACCGGCCGGCGGCTGCTGCCCGACGGTTGCCGACGTTGCCTGCTGCCCGGCGGCTGCCGGTGCTGCCTGCTGCCCGGCGGCTGGGCGACTGGGGGGGGGGGGGGGCGGAGAAGAGAGAGAGAGGGGTGGGAGGGTGGCGACTGGATCTACTGCTCTGGTACCATATGAAACACAAAGCAGTTTTGGGAAGCGTAGGGTTGCACAATGTGTGCACCCTCATATATATAACACTGAAACATTTACAGAGAGGTCCACATATAATATGGAAATAACAAAACAACTAACAGAATATATAAAACAGGAATATATGTTAACAGTTTTAATTCATTGAGGAAACAACAAGAAGGAAAAGGGAGCTTGAAAATATGATGAAGTGAATGTAAATTGCTACCAATGTAGTAATCAGTCAAGAAAAAATCAAGTAAATAAGAAATGATGGGCTTTGTGTAAACTAATAACCTGACAACCAATTTGATATTAATTGGTGATGCATCGACCAGTACATATTAATGGGTTCATTAATATGTAACATATGTGATGTAGGACAGGCTCCGCCTTTACGTAGTTATGAGCACAAGCTTTGCCGTGTTGTTAGTTAGGCCTTTTTTCATCTTATGTTGTTTTATTATGACTTGATATTTTGTAAAGTCACATGGTTTAGTCCCACAATGGCTATCGCCCGATTAGTCTTTGTTTTAGAAGCCTATATGAAGGCTCTATTGCGTCTTTTTCGAAACACAGTTGATGAATGGGAATTATTTCCTTAACCACTTATCCGCTTTTCTTCTTTAGTTTCGTATATTTACATTAAGTAGTATCAAAGCCTGACCCCAACCTCCCTTAGGGTTGTGCTCTTGCCCGCCACCCTCTAAACCTAGCCGTCACCCTCCCCAACTAAACCCTACCGCCGCCCTTCCCCTGCCAGACCTAGCCGCCATCTACCACATCCACTATTTTAAAAAGCGATCGCCGGACGCTTGAGCGGATCAGACTCCCATCCACTTAGTTGGGCCTTAAAGCGGCAGTTAGGAAGATTGGACTTAAGCGCCCGTTTCAAGCCCGCTTAGCCCACTTGAGCGTCCACCTGAACACTGGTTTTATTTGCCCGCTTAAGGCCGTGTAATAAAGAACATGCTTCAGATGCACTTCTCAGTGCCCATATTGAATATGAAATGTGAGTCTTACCATTTAATATTATAATGTTATTTAATCCACTACTATGATACTTTTGAATATACAACTAAAGTATGTTCATATATACGCTACACTGATGTTGTTGCTACTATATAAAGCTAATTATTATGTACGACTTAGTCTAGTAGACTAACTAGTATTGTGTACATGTAAATATTTCTACGTAACTCTATTATAAATCAGTAATATTGTATTGCTAAGTAGTAGTGATTAGTAAGTATGGATCATTAAGCTACTAAATAACAAATAATTGGTACATGTAATTGTGATATAATGTAATTGTAACATTGTATAATCCTCTAAAGCAATATTGTATGACGATAAATTACTAACAAGTATGTTGTATGATTGCATGATGGTAGTATACTACTGTATGTAGTGTGTATAAATATAATATACTCCAAATAATATCATACTAGTATGCTATTGTAAGCAATACATGTATATCAATGTCTCATGTAATGTTATCAACAAATTTAGATTATTTCTTCATATCTTAAATCCTTGAGATTTTTTTTCTTTTGATTCATTGTTTTCTAGTTATGTTATAAACACTTTACATTGTGGTGTAGGATGAATTTTACACCGCCGCATTGGTTTACATATGCATAAAAGATTTTAGAAAATTGTTATTTATATACAGGCACATAATTTTGCATAAATTTATATACGAAATTAAGCATCCGCTTTTTCAAAAAGCAGTCACTTGAGCATCCGTCTGGCGCTCAAACAGCCACAAGGTGTTGTTTGCATGTCTCCCACTTCCCGCTTTTCAAAACCTTAACCACATCCTTCAACTATGCAATTTGCTTCTAGCTGCCTATAGCAGCAGCAATCTTCATTGTCGACGCCTATAGCAATAGCAATCTTTGTTGTCGCTGCCTATAGCAGCAACAACCTTCACTGTTACCGTCGTCAACCGCATAACCCACCGTCAATCCTGTCGCTCACAACAGATTCCCCTGCCACCAATGTCATCATCTATAGCAATTTTCACCGTCAGATTGACGCCTACAGCCAGCAACCTCCTCCGACGCTAGTAAGCAACCCCCAAATTTTTTCCCGGGGCTCTCACCCCAGAACCGCAAGCATGGGATCCCCGGCCCCCTGCAGCCCCCAACTAACTCACCACGGAGTTGGATCCGCAAAGAGTCAGGGGTAGATATCTTACTTCCTCCCAAGGTATTCTCTCCATCTATATCAAAGTTAAGGAGGCAACAATTGCCATCAATTTGGGTAAGATCTTTTATTGTTTATTGTCCTTTTGCTTATCTTTTGCAAATTTAGTACATTCGCAAATGGGTCCATAGGGTTTTTTGTTCCTCTACCGACATTGCCAAGTCCCACTTTTGTGATAGGTTTTTCCCCTGTTCAGTGTGTCACTTTACTATCATATTATTTGTCTGTGGTGTTTTCTTAAAATATTACCTTGTCCAATACGGAACTAAGTTTTTCACAGACACAAAATAATATTTTTGCTTATCTCGTTGTGCAAATCATAGTGTCCGGTCGTAGATCTAATAGCCATGTATTAGAACCCGCTTCAGATGCAGTCCATGAGTCTTCACAACCCATGCTTACCCTAGATACCCTTGGCCAAGCAAGCTATAACATCATGACGGAGCTTCACACTATTTGCCAAACACATACACTACAGACCGGTCAGAGCTCGACACCTTTTATGGGATATGGGATGCCACCTAACCTTGGAAATGCACCATGAACCCCCCTTAACCCTACTCTCCAATTCTGTCCACTACAACTCCATGAGACCCTTGACTGCCATCCCTATGAAGATGTTGACCCTTACGCATAACCTGATCCTTATTCACCGCACTCTTACATGGACCCACACCCCTATCAACCACCCTACCATCACACATCCTAACCCGCTGCCCCACAAACGCACTATGTGCCACCGCCACATCCCCCTCCATGTGCTCCTCGTTCTCCACAATATGTTCCTACATCCAATCACCAACCATTGGCTCCGCCACATCCTCCCATGGCTCCTCAATCCCATCCTCGACTCCCTAGCCATGATGTTTTTCATTACCCCCTCATTGACCTGTTTTCCCCCCACAATTGATACGACTAGTATCACCTGGGACCTCATCCACCACATCATAATGATATCACTCGACGAGTTAAAATTGATGGCCCAACTTTTGATGGTAAACTTGATCCCAAAACTTTTCTTGATTGGATTTCTGGTTTGAAAGATTATTTCAACTGGTATGGCATGACCGATGCCCAACGGAGTAGGCTTGCTAAGATAATACACAAAGGGTGGGCCAAGAGATATTGGCAAGTTGTCAAGCGTGACATGGAGCGTACTGGTCAACCTCCCATCCTCTTTTTGGGATGAGATGAAGACTAAGCTAAGTACCAGCCCAATACCAAAGACAACTTCTCCAGGAAGCACGGATATGGATACGTTTTGGATACGCGTACGGGTACGGGTACAAGGATACTGCAATTTTTGAAAATGTAGGATGTGGGTACAGCATGGATACGGCAATTTTTTTAATATTTATTTAAATATTTTCAAAAATAAATAGTATATATTTATTTTAAAAATAGATGAAGGCAGTCAAATTTCATTTATAAATCACAATATATCTAAAGAAAATGAAAACCAATTCCGTAGTATCGAACAATGATATAAAAAGGGGTCTTTCGTTCATATTAATGTCAGATAGAAGTTACAAAAAGACGTCGTAAAATCATATTCTAAACCATTCGCATTTCTAGTATCATTCAATTTTGTGTTGTAAAGTGTGTCATGTCATCTGTGATACCAAACCATCTTCTTTTGTCTATAAGAAGTAATTAAATATTTATGTATACAAGAAGTATATCCAAATTCCAAAATTAAAAAAAATGAACTGAAATATGAAACAACAGAGGCAATTATAGACAAGTAGGTATATTAACAGCAAGACACGGTGAGAAAATCAAACCTACTAAACAGCAAAATTAGAGAAAGCTAGAGAGGCTTACGTTCAAAAGGGATGAACAAAGACAATGCCAAAATGGAATTCCAAAAAAAGTTGAAGGTAGATATTCAGAGGCTAGAGGTTGTAACCACCAATAGAAAATTGAATCCCTTTGGAGAAGATGAGGCACAAAGTCTGTACATTAACCACCAATAGCCCATTGGAGAAGATGAGGCACAAGCCGCACAACAATAGAAATATGACGTGGACTAAAGCAAAACCAAGCTTCAAAATGTATCACACAAGCCAAAGGAGCCGTTTTACTGATTTGCATAGAGAATCAGTAAAAACGCAGGTCAATCCGTTATAAGGTCTTAAAAACGAAAAAAATGCTTAAATGGGTCGAGCCGTATCCAAAACGTATCCAGACCGTATCCAGGCGAAAAAAAAGCAGGAAAAAAAGGGGATACGGCTGGAGAGGTATTTGATACGTATTTAGGTGTATCCATGGAGTATTGATATCCGATACGTATCGGATACAAGTACAGCACCTATTTTGGAGTATCCGTGCTTCCTAGTCGTCTGTTTGAGAGTGCATGGAACGGTTTGAGGAGGCTAAGAAAAATTGTATTCACAAAACATTTAGAAACCACCATCATATACATTATTATTTTTATGTCTAGCGTACAACGTACACCAATAAAAACCCACAAAAGTCCTACCAAAGTTAAGCTAGATCGTCTATACATTGGTCTTGCTCAATTAGTTGATGGTATGATGAGAAGAAATACACAATCACAAAGAATATCATTATGAAATTTTTTTAAGATGGAAAGGTACTATCATATAACATGAGATCTAGCACCTATGTAATAAAATTTTGAGCAAAAAAAAACCCTAAAAACTAAGGATAAATTAAAGGGAGTCACCACAACTAGGCAAGTGATGTCTTGTTATCTTTATTGATCATACATGGGAGAGTTCCCTTAAGTTGGGTCACCACTCACCCACCTTGACATCTATAATCGTAAGAAACATTAGGAGACAATCATCACGTACATTAGAATTGTCTGCGTTTAGCATACATTCCAAACTAAGTAATTCTCACCAAAGTCCTACCAAAGTTAAACTAGATCCTCTTTAACATGTTCTTGCTTAATAGATTGATGATATTGCTGGAAGGGAAACATGTTCTAAAAAAATATCATTATTGATTTTTTGTACTAATGCGCCGATACGAAACAATGCTATTGAGTCAAGCACAATAAATAGAAGAGGAAGACTTAAATTAACATGGGATGAGCTTATAAAGAGAGATTTTGAATCTCTATATCTTAACCAGAATATAGCCCATGATAGAGCTGAATGGAAACGAAGGATCCATATAGCCGACCCCAACATAGTTGGGACTGAGGTTTAGATGATGATGATGATGATGTATATGAATGGAAGGCACTATAGCATATAACCTGAAACCTATAAAACTCAAAATTCCAACCAAGCATACCTAAATCTAACAACTGAGGAAAAATCAATATTAGTGAAAACATCCAAGTGATGTATTTTCATCTTTTTTTATTATATGTTACTGTCTCCCAAGCAATTTGGCTCACTACTTGACCGCCTTCACAACAATGGCATAAGAAACATTAATAGACCATCACCACGTACATTAGTATTGTATGTATCTAGCATACATTTTTATAATAAAGGATCGACAAAGTCAACTGAATGTAAACTATATATGTGATAAATGTAAAAAACAACATGACTAATCTAGCATGATTAGATGAACATTAATGTTGAGTATGTAGCATTAAGGCTTTGGAGACGATTTACATACTTGTGCAAATTCCCCCACTACCTACTCTATTGCCACATAATAATACATATTGACATAGTCCCCCCCTTCCATCATGTCCCACTTTTTAATAGACATTCATAAAGAGGAAACAATTTTCACAACCTAATAAACCTTGATAGAGTGAAAAAAAGATTTTCTTCAAGGGAAACTCCAAGAACGTATTGTAGATAAAATCAATAAACATTTTGATAGACATGTTGTAGGTTTAGAAAGCTTTTTGAGGAAGGCATAAGCACAAAAAAATAGAATAGCATTTTACAATAATTTATTTCTAATACCAACATTAAACATGTAATTAATGTAACATAAAGTTTATAACATATAATTGTGCGTGATTAAACTGTAGTGCAGGGATAGCACCCATTCACTATTCAACACGAAAAATGGTCTAATAGTTCATATGTTCATAGGCCCCTGTTGGTAATTTAGGTTTGATAAATGTGGGCATATACACATTTAAAGAATATTGAAGATATCAAGTACACTTCTCTTTTCATTGTTTCTCACTTTGAACAATTAGTTAGTTGACCCAGACAGAAATTTTTATCTTTTATTTTTTCTTGCAAAGAACAAGTGTACATGCTTTAATGTCTGTGAAACCATGTAAGTAGGATATTTCTTAGCAATATATTAATGGATAAAGTCAATCCTTTCTATACTACAAAATAATTACCGTGAAATAATGAAGTTACAATCATACCATGATTTTTTTTCTATACAGTATATAGTGTTTTCATATGTAACATGATGTCAAGACATTTATAAATTGACAAATTTGATGTAAATAAAAGATTAAAGCAATGTAGATCAGATTACCACAGAATATATGATAGGCCAAGTAATATAATTGACAAAAAATAAAAAGGGTATAAAACCTCCAGTTCTTGCACATTTAAAAATTAGAAAAAATCTAGTGATCATTCAAGAATTTTGATTTGAAACCAAAACCGTAGCTTATATATATGAAGGGAAATTGGGGTAAACTACTCAAACTTCTTGCATTTTAACAATAGCTCATAGGGATGCTTAGGCATACATAACTAAATTATATTCTCTTTTTTAAATACAACTGCCAAGTACTTATTGATAAATCCAAAGAAGGAAAATGTTCAAAATATGAGAACTCAAAATCTTCTTTCCAGGAAGGGATAAGAATCAGGAAGTTTATCGTATGTTGCACTCCGAAGCAAAGCATGGTGATGTATATGGTTTTGTTTTAGAAGGGTTGAGTACATGTAAGAGGACGCTATTAATATATTGGTAAATGGTTCAACGACTAGGTTTAATATAATATGATAACATAAACGGACATCATGACAAGCATAAGCCAAACATATAATCTCAGTCAATAAAAATGATAATGTTAATTCAGAATATCAGATAACATTAGAGTGTATGATTTAAAAAGACAAAACAAATTTCAGTAACTGATACAACGAAATCAACACAAGACTTTGAACATCAAATATTGTCATTTAATCAATTAAGAATCATTATATTAACTAAATGCCGGGTTTGCCTCAGAAAGATTAGCCAAAGGATAGAGTTTTAGCAGTAAAGTGTTTCGGAACTCTATTCTCCTAATGGTATGATTTCTGGAAAGTAGAATGGGCATCACGGATACGAACCTTTTTGGGCTAGCACCAGCGCAGATCAAAAACGAGGTGTGCGACCATACCAGAATATGATGTCTTTGATCTCCTTTTAGACGGCTCGTCAACGGACTTCAGGAAGCAAGCAATCAAGGCCTTAGTGATTCTGTGTTGGAACAGACATGAGGCCTGCCCTCTACCTCAGACGCGAAACTGCATGCCTAAAGTCCATTGAAGGATTGACTCGTAAGCCTTGAACTGGAGATCTTCGGCTTCAGCAGCTAGCGACCAAAGATCTAGACGAATTCAACTAGTGTTGCTTGCATTGGGTAATGACGGCGGCCATCAGCTTGTGACCAAAGAACTGGACAGATCCGGCTGGAGTGTAGTCATCCGAATTAGGAACCCGGGGACATGTGCAGGGCTGCAACGAGGTAGAGGTGTGCGGAGGCGTAGGCTTAGGCATGCGGAGGGGCAGGTGTGCGGAGGTGTGGGGAGGCGGAGGCGGAGGCGGAGGCACAGGCGTGCGGAGGGGCAGGTGTGCGGAGGCGTAGGATGTATGGAGATGTCCGCCGGACAGGTAAGGGGCAATGAGGTTAGTCGGCTATGGGGGTCAGGATAGGACTAAACTAGACATCCCTTGCGCTTTGGTAAAATATTAGGCGTCGTTGGATTGGCAGCAGGGAACTGGTTAACGTCAGATTAACTTTCGTCTAAAGTGGGTGTTTTTTGGTAGCCCGCCTTTTGATCATTAGGCGGGGGTAAAAACTTGGGGTCCTCTGTATAAACTAAAAATGAGATCAGACTTGGAATTCATTTTGCATCAATAACAACAAAATGGAGAAGAAAAACATGTTACCTCCTTTTATTTTGTTCTTGTGCATGCAAAGGGATAAAAAAATCCCCAAATCTGATCTCATTTTTAGTTCAAGTATCATATTCCTAAAAACTTTCGGGTGCCTTTAAGAGACCGGTAGAACTCTCACTCGCGGCATCTGATGTGTATACCCGTCCCTATAGATGTGTGCCACCCGTCATATTCAAGCACTCCTCTCTAGCGATTGAAGCGTCTGACATGTCTTCTCTTGAGGTTGTCATCAACTGCCATGACGAAAGGCTGCGATTGGAGAAGAAAGTTGAACTGTCAGGAAGGTGGTGGTGGAGAAGCTTTGGAGTGTATCTATGAATGCCTTGACGCATTAGATTCATCAACTGCTGAGAAGCTGGCTACTAAAATCTTGTTTGGTCTTGGCTTCAATAAGAAGATGCAAGCTAAAAAAACTCGTGACTTCTCGGGAGGTTGGAGAATGCGGATAGCATTGGCACGGGCTCTTTTCATGAATCCTACTATTTTGAAACTTGATGAACCAACAAATCATCTTCATCTAAAAGCATGTGTGTGGCTTGAAGAAATACTAAAGAAGTTTGATCGTATCCTGGTGGTGGTGTCACATTTTCAGAATTTCCTCAATGGGGTCTGTACTAATATAATCCATATGCTGAGTAAGAAACTCAAGCTTTACACTGGTAATTTTGATCAGTATGTTCAGACCCGAGCAGAACTAGAAGAGAATCAGATGAAACAGTACAAATGGGAATAAGATCATATTGCCAATATGAAAGACTATATTGCTAGGTTTGGGCATGGCTCTGCCAAACAGGCTCGACAGGCACAAAGCAAAGAAAAAACTCTTGCCAAGATGGAACGATCTGGAGTTGCAAAGAAGGTTGTGAGAGACCAAGTTTTAGTTTTTCCTTTTAGGGGTTGTTTGGTTGGACGGAACTCCAACACACAACAAACCAACTGCACAATTTCACCAATTCCTTTCGTTTGCTTGGATGCAGTTGCAGTTCTCAACTGGAAAACGAACCCCCACTCATGCCTAGTTTACGTTAGAGATGGAGGAATATGAACTGTGCAAAATTTAGGCACGGTTGGTTTTCCCACGGACCTGCCAGCTGCTCTCTGCATCTCAAGACCGTCAGGGTACCTAGCAATTCTGAAAAGAGCATTCGTTGCACGGCAGCTATTCACCAGAAACTGCATGTAGGTATGGTCGTATAACCTCACCGTGGCAAGCGGATCATTAACTCATAAAGTTCTTCAGTCTTCAATGTGAATTCCATATACCAACTGTACAGTACCAAATGACTGGAAACCAACCAAATGAACTCTATTCACATCGAACCAAACAAATGAAATATAGTTCCAATTGATATATTTCTATTTCCTATTTTACAACTCTTAGCTTGTGTTGATTTTACATCTAACCAAACTAGCCCTTAGTGATGTTGGGAAACTTCGTCCTCCTGTTCTTCAGTTTGTTGAAGTTACCTTTGGCTATACTCCAAACAATCTTATCTACAAGAACTTGATTTTGGTGTGAATTTAGACTCCAGAATAGCACTAGTGGTGGGGCCTAACAGTGCTGACAGAGAACTCTTCTTAAACTTATGACTGGCGATCTTCGACCTCTTGATGGTATGGTTAGAAGGCATAACCACCTCAGGATTTCACAGTTCCATCAACATCTGGATGGCATGCTTGATCTAGAAAAATTTGCCCTCCTGTTTATGATGTCTGAATACCCTGGATTGGAGGAAGAAAAAATGAAGACTGCTATAGGTAAATTTCAGTTGACTGGAAAAGCACAGATTATGCCCATGAAGAACCTCTCAGATGGGCAGAGAAGTCATGTCATCTTTGCATGGTTGGCCTGGAGGCAACCACACATGCTTCTTGTTGATGAACCAACTAATAATCTGGACATTGAGATTATTGATTCATTAGCAGAAGCCCTCAATGAGTGGGATGGGGTTCTGGTGTTGGTTAGCCATGACCTCTGTCTCATCAACCAAGTGGCAAAGTAAATATGGGTCTGCGAGAAGCAAGTTGTAAGCAGGTTGTAACCCGATGGGAGGGTGATATCATAGATTTCAAGAAGCACCTTAAAAGCAAGAGTGGTATTTCAAGTTGAATTTTGTAAGTCAGAATTTGCTGTTAGGTAGCATTCCGCTACTGTATTCCAACCTATGCTAGATATTATTGGTTCCTGTTTGACAGTGATGCTCTCAAGGCTAGATCTTATTATAATATCTAGCATGTTCGGTTCATCTCTGCTCACTCTTGTTTATTTGTCAACACATTTCAATGCTTCATTTAAATATTATTATATTGAATATTAACAAAATAGATGGTAACCAACAAAATAGAATGAATAGTGTTTTGGGATGAACTTAGAATTGATACATTGGGGGAAAATAAGCTCTATTGTTGAGTGCAAAAATATGTCAGGGAATGTAACTGGTTTTTTACGGCTTTGTAGTTATTTATGTTAGAAGATTACTACTAAAAGTGAATCTTTCAAATATAATTCGATTCACTGAAATATTCCATTCCAATGTCAGGAACAAGATATACAGAGTTGTCTTAGTCAATGTATGAAATTCTCAACATTATCTTCTTGTAGTCGTTGTGTTAAATATTTTCTTGTGGACCCTTTACACTCCTATAATTGTAGAACCAGAGCATTCTTATTGCTGAAACGTTCACTTGTTCATGGGTTTCCCATCGACAAAGCCTTTCTTTGTGAACTCTCCTTAATCTCATGTTTCTTATCTTTTTTATCTCTAGACGAAGAGAGAGTAATGGTTGTAACAATTATTTTTCATCGATAACATTTCTCTTTTACATTGTCTTTCATAACCATATTTCAGAACCACCATATTCGAGAATAACCATTTGTAATATATAGTGGGGTAGAGAGAAACCAACGCCTTTGATAATTGGCTCAACAGGTAAGTCTTGTTGGTTTGTTAGCCATAGGTCACTGGTTTAATTCCCAACTGGAGCACCCAGAAAGAAAGTGAATATGATTATATCAACATCTATAGGCTCGATTTCATGTTTATTGTGATACAAGTGGACTTCTCGCTCATGACCCTGATAGCAATAACATATGAAAAAAGAGAGCAACCACAAGTTAATGTGTCTCATCACCTAAAAATTAAAAACTAACTACTTAGTAAAAGATTAATGGGTATCACTTCACTTAAGAAGTAGATATACTTTCTTTTATGATAAAACGTGTATATAATGTACAATCTTACAACATGTCTAATGAATATTAGCCATGTTGAAAGATTGGAGACCATAAACAAGTCTTTGTTAGAAGAAAAAGAATGGGATGTATACACACATACAAACAAACAAACTGTCACACCCCGATCTCGCATTACTCACTAATCACGAGATTAGGGCGCGACGGAGGGATTACACACAAGCTAACCCACTTTGAGATTTTAAAATATTTTCAAGACATAAAAAAGATAATCTGATTTATGCTGTAAACTAAATCTAAACAAACTGCGGAAGCATTTTTATTAAACTGACTAGCAATATAAACAGAGTCTACAACATATTACATTGATCAACATAAAATAAAGCATGAAAGTTATTTTACATCTTTATACACATTCTCTCTCACCCACACCATGTCCCAAAGATCGAGGGGAAAGGACTAAGAGACCTCTAACTACTAACTACATAAACCTTCTACAGACTGAGCGTTAGGATGAAAGGATCCTCCAGATTCCTGTGATGTTGATGACCTGAAAATGTTGAGTAGAGGTATGAGCCTACTCGCTCAGTGAATAGCATTTCACTTAGCTATCACTAAACAATTCATCAGGTTTATAAATTGAAATAAAACATAAGTACAGTACTAAGCAGGGCAGTTCTAATAACATAACAGATTTGCAGAATATAATCACATTTCCATGCAATAACAGATAATTTGAACAGATAAACAGATATAAAGAAATAGCACAAAAGTTCGAATACTTTAATTTACTGTGATCCTATATGAGTACCAATTTATATTATTATTATGCCCTAATCATATGCAGTGTACCCTGCATATAAAGATCTGTAGCGAACTACGATCCCACCGTACAAGACTTAGCGACACACCCGGGAAATGCTAAGTCTGACGCCAGCCCTGCTCTGCCACAGGACCCCAGGCTCTCCGGCCTAACTCATAGGCTCTACGGCCTCAATGCACTACTCTGAGTACTCTAGACTCCTCCTCTAACCTGAGTACACAGGCGGAGAGTCTCACGGGGTTACCTCCATGACACAAGCACGGATAATGTTGCAATAACCCCCATTTTCTCCAGTGCCACCGTGACACAAGCACGCGTTGTTGTTGGACACTGCCTCTCTGTCCTTGTGTCTCCATGACACAAGCACGGATAATGTTGCAACACGAGTTTCACCCCTAAGAAGTAGATCTGTCAAAGGGGTTCTACGGTGTTAGGGCACCTAAGTCTATTAACTGATTAACATATAACCATATAAACAGGAATATCACATTTCATGCATATTGCACATTCTGAATATTCACTTGAAACACATGTATATCCTTTGTCATCCTTAAACATGATTCAGTATCATTTATCCAGTTTCAATGCTAAACATCTACTTTTAAATCAGCAAATACATTGCAACTATAATACATGAAATTTCGTCATTTTCATTAAGCATATCAAGTATTTCAAGTTCTAAAGAATCTAACATACTCTATTGTGTGTACTACACTATTTAAAAGTTATACTAACTGATACAGAAGTAATTAAGCATTTAAATTGAGTTAAATAATGATTTCTAAATGAACTACTACTCACACTTCTGGAACTCGGCCGACCAATCTGGGAACTCGGCCGATTGGCTGGAAACTCGGCCGACCAATCTACAACTTGGCCGATCAAAACCCTGCTCGATAACCTATAAAGGAAACTCGGCCGAATCATACCCAATTCGACCGACCAAAAATACTGATCCTGCAATAGAACAGTAACTAGAATCTTACCCAAAAGAAAAATCTAACTATGGTTCGATCAAAAGCTAAGTCGATGGCTAAAATGTGGCAAGGAGCTGCACACCTTTGTGGTGTCCTCAAATCCGGAGCTAGACGTAGCTATAGCGACTGATTTGTGACATGGACCTCAAGGCAAACTCGATGGCAGTTTTCCCCCTATTGCTAGGCACCACAAGATGGCCTAGTTGCTGTCCGCACGCAGCTGCAACTACAGCTAGCCGGCACCGCTTCTAGCTGCTTCTTGCACCCAAGGCTGTTGGCCGAACTAGCTGCAAGCAACAGCAGCAACACTCACACAGGAGGAAGAGAAGCTCGGCTAGGAGCTTAAATCGAAGGCTAAGGCTTAGGATTCTTGCACGAACCTCAAGGACGAACTTGACGGCGACGATTTGGGTGCTGGTCGCATCGGAATGGCGCCTCCTGGCCGCCCTCCAAGCTTCTGTGCGGCCGCAGCTCTACGCCGCAGGTCAGCTACAGGTGGGGCGCCATGGAAGGGGGCGAGGAAGGAGGAAGAAAGAAGGGAAGAGGAAGAGGGAAGGTAGAGGAGGAAGCGGTGTAGCTGAATCAGCTATGGCCAAGAAATCGCCCAGCCATCCCTCCATTTTTCCTCTGCAAGTCGCGTGCTAAGTGCGCCGACTCTCCCTATTGTATCGGGTGAAAGAGGAAGAAGAGATAAGCGAGAAAGGAAAAAAATAAAAGAAAGAAAAGGGTTTATAACCCGGATTTGAAAAAAAATTACATCTTTGACCCTAGAAATTGGAAATGCTATAACTATTGACTCGGAGGTCCGTTTGAAGTGATTCTTCTTGCAAATTTTCAAGCGCGAGATTCTCTACAACCTTAGAGCAAGAAAATATGCAAATTAACATATCACAACTAGTCAAATCACTAATTGCAACAGTGAGTACTCAACTCAACTTAATTAACCTAGCGATCATCATAGCCATTAACATTAATTACCTCAGATGTTTCAAACTCAACTATTGATTCACATATTAACTTATTTGATTAACCACGATGTTTAATTTGATACTCAACACTAATTGAGGTGTTTTACGTAATTCGAGGTATTTATTGACTAACCCTGATATGGGTCGTAACAATCTCCCTCCCTTATAAGAATTTCATCCCAAAATTCCTAAAAGAGAAAAGGAAACTTGTTACGCATATCTAACCCAAAACTTCCCATGTGGCTCCCTCTAGGTTGTGTTTTTCCACAAAACCTTCTCTAAAGGTTTCTCACGATTTTGAGTTTTATTGATCCTCTGATCAACTATCTACATTGGTCTTTCAACCTAGGACACATCTGATCTGATTCCAGATCAAACCACAAAACATTGTATTTGTAGAACTGTTATAACAGTATCTCAATTTATGGTAATTACCGAGAAATTATTATACTATACATGCAGACAAACTAAAAATTCTTAAATAAACAGAATGCATGTCAATCTGGTACTAAAATAAAATCATGCAATTAATTGTTAAACATCACTACATCTCATACTGAGAATTGATATCAAAATACTTGATTCATCGTACACCCTATCCTTAGGGTTTCATTTGCCTTATTCATTCATCACATGCCAACACCCTATTCTTAGGGTTATCTCATTCACTTGTCACATGGCAACACCCTATTCTTAGGGTTTCCGTTATCTCATCTGTTTGATTGCAATTCAAATCACAATACAGTATCATTCTTGAACGGGCAGAGCAGTAATTTCAAATCATTGTAATTACTGAGTAATCTTTATATCATGCATGCAGGCAGATTAAAAATTCATAAATATCCCAAACTCAAATCAATTTCGGCACATACATACTGAATTCATGTAATTGAACATCTTATTACACCAATAAGAATAATTTACTTCACCTATAAGAAACCATCTGTACTATTTTTCAATTATCTGAAATTTCTCAAAGAACGTGCATATTAACCAAATTCCTGGTTTATGCATCACATAAATCAATTAAGAGTTATTTACGTATCATAACACAAATATTTAATAGTACTTGAGAATTTCTAATAATATCTCATAGAAACGTGTCAATTCATGTAAATATTAAGTCATACACATTAACATAACAGGAAGCATGCAATTAGGTTTATTTACATATTTTAATGCTATCTTACTATCTTGAAATCATGCATCTAATGGTTTACTAAATCTGTATTGTCTGGATTTATACCCAAATCGTACCATTATCAGTTGTGTATTTCTAAACTCAACATTCACACTAAGCAAACTCTATAAGACTTAAATGTTCTTCCCAACTTCCACTGAGATGCATAACACATGCTCTCAGCATGTCCTCAAGATTCTGAATGGTTCTCTCAGACTGACCATCCGTATGCGGGTAAAAAGGTCGTATTGAATCTTATCTTTGTGCTCGAAGCACAATGCAATTGTTTCCACAACCTAGATGTGAACTTAGGATCTCAATATGATATGATTGAAACTGGATTACCAGGCAATCTAACTATTTCATCCATGTATATCTTAGTCAAGTTTCGAGACATCAAAGGTTGACTTAATATGAAGAAAGCGAGCAGAATAAATTAGTCTATCCACAATCATTCATATCAAATCACAACCTCTAGGTGTCCTGGGTAATCTTACCACAAAATCCATTGTGATAAATTCCCATTCCCATTCAGGCATAGAAAAAGATTACAAGGTAGCTATAGATTTCTAGGGTTCAGCCTTAACCTACTGGTACACACTACTTTTAACCACATACTCAGCTATATCCTTCTGCATATCTGACCATCTGTTTCAACTACTTGAGATTCATATACATCTTAGTGTTTCCTGAAAGCATAGCATACATCCATACATGCACTTCCATACGAATCTTTTCTTTCAATATACTATCTCGAGGTACACACAACATGTCATGCATGGTCTGGTTTAACTCACTATCACCCTATAGTAGTTCCTTGATTTGATCATAAGAAGTAGGCTTAACTTACATCTGTACAATCAAATCACTCTGTGTTGTCACCCCTAAGCCTAAGTTCAACTTCCACATTTCTACTAACAGGTCTCTATTGAAACCTGCCATAGAGAATGCATTAGTTGTTGAACTTGACTTTCTGCT
Source organism: Alisma plantago-aquatica (assembly GCA_963693085.1). Classification (NCBI taxonomy): domain Eukaryota; kingdom Viridiplantae; phylum Streptophyta; class Magnoliopsida; order Alismatales; family Alismataceae; genus Alisma; species Alisma plantago-aquatica. The sequence goes on from OY856415.1 coordinate 236,275,452, forward strand.
GAAAGCATCAGCCACCACATTCTCTTTACCAGGGTGATAATCTATTGTCACATTATAAAGATAGCGACGCCATGTCTTAAAAACATGAACTACGTCAGCTATCTTCAGACCATATATCAGATAATACTCCGCATTCTATGCTACTTTCTTATTGTTTACATTTCAGTTTTATGTTTTACTCTTTTCTCTAAGTCATTTCATGTTGTTCATGTACCGTTCAGATTAGCTACCTATAAACCCTAGATCACTATCAAAGCCAGCTTACTTTTCATAGATCAAATCTCAAGGTCTTATTTTACAGAGATACTAGTATTCAGGGTTAAACCACTAGTGATATCCCTTGAACTATTTCAACTCTAATCATTCTAGGGTCTGGTCCTTATCAGTAACATAGCATTATTGTGTGTGGGTGTGGTCGATTATATAAATCAATTTGACGGGTCAATAGCATATTAATCCAACACTCAACTTTAATTATATTGGCTGAAAATTCAGTTTTCACAATAGTTTCTGTAATTCATTTATTAAATAGCTAACAGAAGCTCCAAAAATTCTGGAAATTTTATATGTTATACCTACTGAAGTTTCAGACCTCCAGTAGAAATTTGAGAACATTTCTAATTACCAATAAATAAATAAAAAATCAAACAGTGCACTGTTATATTGCAGTCTGCAGCAGGTTCGGTCGAGTTGTAAACTCGGCCGACACCCTCACTGTAGAGATCAAAAGTCATCCAAAAATTACGCCAATTTAGTAGAGTGTCTAAAATTGTGTTTTTCAAGCATAGTTAAAATTTGAGATCAATTGGATATACCAATAAAAAGATAAAATTCAATTACCACACTGCTATATCATTCTAAAAATGTGATCGGTCGAGTTTGAAACTCGACCGATAAACAGGTCACAACATTCTTCAAAAATTCTGATATTTTCCAATGTTGTTTACATTTATATATCCAAATCATATCCAAATTGGAGTTAAATAAGAGTTACACATAAAATACTAAAAATCATTTAGTGAGACATTCTACTTATCAAATTTTGTGTTTATGTATCATCAAAACCCTATTTTGGGCCAATTAGGGTCTATGCTTCTCAAACCCTAATTCTCAAGACAAAAGAACATTTAGACTTCTTATCATAGTTAAAACATCCTAGTGTATATACATTCTCACTATGTTATGAGTCTAAATCATCCAGAGTCTATTCTTATTTTACTGTTAATAGGAGTCATTAGATCCCAGTAACGCATCCTACCAGCCGGACCAGGCCGAACCTGTAGTCCTGAAGCCAAGATAAAATACTAAAAATCATTTAGTGAGACATTCTACTTATCAAATTTTGTGTTTATGTATCATCAAAACCCTATTTTGGGCCAATTAGGGTCTATGCTTCTCAAACCCTAATTCTCAAGACAAAAGAACATTTAGACTTCTTATCATAGTTAAAACATCCTAGTGTATATACATTCTCACTATGTTATGAGTCTAAATCATCCAGAGTCTATTCTTATTTTACTGTTAATAGGAGTCATTAGATCCCAGTAACGCATCCTGCCAGCCGGACCAGGCCGAACCTGTAGTCCTGAAGCCAAGAGCTACTCGAGATTAATCAACCCCTATTAATCTTAAACATGTGGAAAGAATATCCACTTAGGGCAAACTCATTTAAACATAATTTCAGGTCTACATTAATACAAAGAAAACAAACATTAAACTTTTCACTTCATGACACAACAATATAAAAGAACCATATTTACTTTACAAGCTGAAAAATTTAATTTCATGCATATAAGAGCATTTCTAGTGATCTTTATATCAAATAAGCAAAATCAAGTTTGAGTTATATCGCATCCTATATGTAATCTCTTATTCCTACATTAATTTCTTATCTCATAACCCTAAGATTTCTAGGGTTTCTCTCTAGCCCATCCTTCCTCTGCATACCTGGCCAGGGCATCCAGAGAAGAACAAACAGAGTAGCTTGATACTGGTCAATCTAAGTATTCAGACACCTGGCCAGGGTATCTAAACATTCAGACCTTCCAGAGCTAAAACTCATCATTTATTATTCGTCTCACTTATAACTTTATCTTTTGACCTTAATGATTCTTAACGACTCAACTTAAACTCTTTACTTGGTTTCCGTGACCACATCCTTTTCCTGCCATCTATAATAGTATAACAGAACACTTCCTGTTAGAAAATTACAGACAGAAGAAAAACTCTTAAACCTTAATCCTATTGGTCTCTTATCGTCCCCTGACCTTGACTTAGAGTATTTATATACTCAACCTCTGCTCTGATACCAAGATGTCACACCCCGATCTCGCATTACTCACTAATCACGAGATTAGGGCGCGACGGAGGGATTACACACAAGCCAACCCACTTTGAGATTTTAAAATATTTTTAAGACATAAAAAAGATAATCTGATTTATGCTGTAAACTAAATCTAAACAAATTGCAGAAGCATTTTTATTAAACTGACTAGCAATATAAACAGAGTCTACAACATATTACATTGATCAACATAAAATAAAGCATGAAAGTTATTTTACATCTTTATACACATTCTCTCTCACCCACACCATGTCCCAAAGATCGAGGGGAAAGGACTAAGAGACCTCTAACTACTAACTACATAAACCTTCTACAGACTGAGCGTTGGGATGAAAGGATCCTCCAGATTCCTGTGATGTTGATGACCTGAAAATATTTTGAGTAGAGGTATGAGCCTACTCGCTCAGTGAATAGCATTTCACTTAGCTATCACTAAACAACTCATCAGGTTTATAAATTGAAATAAAACATAAGTACAGTACTAAGCAGGGCAGTTCTAATAACATAACAGATTTGCAGAATATAATCACATTTCCATGCAATAACAGATAATTTGAACAGATAAACAGATATAAAGAAATAGCACAAAAGTTCGAATACTTTAATTTACTGTGATCCTATATGAGTACCAATTTATATTATTATTATGCCCTAATCATATGCAGTGTACCCTGCATATAAAGATCCGTAGCGAACTACGATCCCACCGTACAAGACTTAGCGACACACCCGGGAAATGCTAAGTCTGACGCCAGCCCTGCTCTGCCACAGGACCCCAGGCTCTCCGGCCTAACTCATAGGCTCTACGGCCTCAATGCACTACTCTGAGTGCTCTAGACTCCTCTAACCTGAGTACACAGGCGGAGAGTCTCACGGGGTTACCTCCATGACACAAGCACGGATAATGTTGCAATAACCCCCATTTTCTCCAGTGCCACCGTGATACAAGCACGCGTTGTTGTTGGACGCTGCCTGTCTGTCCTCGTGTCTCCATGACACAAGCACGGATAATGTTGCAACACGAGTTTCACCCCTAAGAAGCAGATCTGTCAAAGGGGTTCTACGGTGTTAGGGCACCTAAGTCTATTAACTGATTAACATATAACCATATAAACAGGAATATCACATTTCATGCATATTGCACATTCTGAATATTCACTTGAAACACATGTATATCCTTTGTCATCCTTAAACATGATTCAGTATCATTTATCCAGTTTCAATGCTAAACATCTACTTTTAAATCAGCAAATACATTGCAAGTATAATACAGGAAATTTCATCATTTTCATTAAGCATATCAAGTATTTCAAGTTCCAAAGAATCTAACATACTCTATTGTATGCACTACACTGTTTAAAAGTTATACTAACTGATACAGAAGTAATTAAGCATTTAAATTGAGTTAAATAATGATTTCTAAATGAACTACTACTCACACTTCTGGAACTCGGCCGACCAATCTGGGAACTCGGCCGACCAATCTGCAACTCGGCCGATCAAAACCCTACTCGATAACCTATAAATAAAACTCGGCCGAATCATACCCAATTCGGCCGACCAAAAATACTGATCCTGCAATAGAACAGTAACTAGCATCTTACCCAAAAGAAAAATCTAACTATGGTTCGATCAAAAGCTAAGTCGATGGCTAAAATGTGGCAAGGAGCTGCACACCTTTGTGGTGTCCTCAAATCCGGAGCTAGACGTAGCTATAACGACTGATTTGTGACCTGGACCTCAAGGCAAACTCGATGGCAGTTTTCCCCCTATTGCTAGGCACCACAAGATGGCCTAGTTGCTGTCCGCACGCAGCTGCAACTACAGCTAGCCGGCGCCGCTTCTAGCTGCTTCTTGCACCCAAGGCTGTTGGCCGAACTAGCTGCAAGCAACAGCAGCAACACTCACATAGGAGGAAGAGAAGCTCAGCTAGGAGCTTAAATCGAAGGCTAAGGCTTAGGATTCTTGCACGAACCTCAAGGACGAACTTAACGGCGACGATTTGGGTGTTGGTCGCATCGGAATGGCGTCTCCTGGCCGCCCTCCAAGCTGTTGTGCGGCCGCAGCTCTACGCTGCAGGTCAGCTGCAGGTGGGGTGCCATGGAAGGGGGCGAGGAAGGAGGAAGAAAGAAGGGAAGAGGAAGAGGGAAGGTATAGGAGGAAGCGGTGTAGCTGAATCAGCTATGGCCAAGAAATCGCCCAGCCATCGCCTCCATTTTTCCTCTGCAAGTCGTGTGCTACAGTGCGCCGACTCTCCCTGTTGTATCGGGTGAAAGAGGAAGAAGAGATAAGCGAGAAAGGAAAAAAATAAAAGAAAGAAAAGGGTTTATAACCCGGATTTGAAAAAAAATTACATCTTTGACCCTAGAAATTGGAAATGCTATAACTATTGACTCGGAGGTCCGTTTGAAGTGATTCTTCTTGCAAATTTTCAAGCGCAAGATTCTCTACAACCTTAGGGCAAGAAAATACGCAAATTAACATATCACAACTAGTCAAATCACTAATTGCAACAGTGAGTACTCAACTCAACTTAATTAACCTAACGATCATCATAGCCATTAACATTAATTACCTCAGATGTTTCAAACTCAACTATTGATTCACATATTAACTTATTTGATTAACCATGATGTTTAATTTGATACTCAACACTAATTGAGGTGTTTTACGTAATTCGAGGTATTTATTGACTAACCCTGATATGGGTCGTAACACAAACACACACACACACACACAAACATATATATATATATATATATATATAGAGAGAGAGAGAGAAGCTAGAATGCACTCGAGTGTACTGGAGATGCCATACACTTCCATCATGAAGTAATTAGTTTTAGAATCTAAATCGTTCAATTGTTAATTATCTTGAGGAAATACTACATAATAAATTTGAGCCCATTTGGACACTTATAGGTCATGTATCTAAAGGAGAAAAAAATCATACATTTCAAATTAGTTATGTGTATTGATTTTGTTGTCCTTGGATGGATGACGTACACACATACAAATGAGCTCAAATTTTGTATGGGGCCTATTATTATTATTATTATTATTATTATATATATATATATATATATATATATATGAATAAATATACATATATATACACATTTATATATATGTGGGCATTCGTTCATTTCCCACACGGGTAGCAACCCACTCTATATTTTGGTTACTTTATTTGGAGTTTCTTACTTTACACATGTAGAAGGTTACTTCACGCATAAACAGTTACATTTGTAACAACTATAACAAATATACAATTACATATTTATTTTGATGTATTTTCTGCCCAATTTTACCTTTTTAGTCATATAGTTACTTTTTTATGAGCATAGTTACTTTTTTGTCCAGAGAGTTACTTTTCTGATCAAATCATCACTTTCCAGGTGGGACGTGTAGCAAATCCAGACTACCCACATGGGTATTAATGATGAACCATATATATATATATATATATATATATATATATATATATATATATATATATATATATATATATATATATATATATATATATATATATATATATATTCAGGGACGAAGTCATCCCACGACCGAGGAAATTTCTCAATGATCGACTTTCAACTTCTCTGGAAGTTTCATACCAGCCTCTTCCAGGCCCCGAATGAGGAACATCAGTTCATGAGAGCAGCCTTTTCTTTTAATAAGAAGATGGCAGGGGGTTCAGTGCTTTATGGGACCGAACCTATGTGCTTGTTGCTTTTTCCTTGCTTTTTCAGCGGACCTTCAGTCCGGTTCAACTGACCGAAGCTCCTTTCCAAGTAACCTGGTGGTGGGTCAAGTATATATATATATATATATATATATATATATATATATATATAGTGTGTGTGTGTGTATATATATACATATACATATATATATATGTATATATACAATATATATATATGTATATATATATATATATGTGTGTGTGTGTGTATATATATGTGTGTGTGTGTTTACATCCCATTCTTTTTCATCTAACCAAGACTTTTTATGATATCCAATCTTTCAGCATGGTTAATGAATATTTTGCATGGCGGCCCTTAGCAATGAATTCACTATCATCAAGCAAGTACCAATATGCACATTTGATAATAAGTTTTTGTACTTTTGTAGGATAGATAAATATTTCACGACATGTGTTTTGTACATTTTGAGTACCTATCATTCTTTTAGAAGAAGGTACATGCATTATTTCTATAGAAAATTCTCAATGACTTAGATATATTGTGGACAATACTAAGTCCTAAGATAAAATTTAGCAGCTATAATGCATGAATGGCCTCAAACCATGCCACAAATTAATTTGTCTGTGATGGTAGAAGTAGTGACAATATACTGTTTTCCGCTCCTCAATAAAACTGCTCTTCTAATCAGCATGAACATGTATCTAAATGTGGATTTCCTTAACTCCACACATGTAACATAATCTTATTCTTAATCGACAATAACTTTTAAATAATCTGGTATTTTATATATAAGAATGTAATCCTTAGTGCCTTGTATCTAAGAATTTTTCTTACAACCTTCTGGTTGTCTAATCTAAGATTACTTTGATATCAACATAGCATTCCAACAATAAAGATGATATGTAACGTCTCAGGATTTGAGACCTCAGATATAATGATCTTAAAAAAATGATTAGACTACTCATATCACTAAAGTGCGCCTCTTTTTCAAGGAGTCCATCACTAAGAACTCCATAGTTAAACATTCTCAACTTGGAGTAGTACTAGGAAGGGTGACCAGTCAAATTTTATGCTGACTTGCGCGTAAGTGAGGACAAAGCGCATCGTTAAAGGTTAGTGGTGGTTTATGCAACCAGTTGTCATCGCTTAAACTCTACTAGAGCCTTGGGTAGTGGGTTTGGGTGTTACAAATGGTATCAGAGCCATAACCCTCTAGTAGGTGGGGCCCATAGAGACATGTGACATGCCAGTCTTGAGTTGTGAGGTTCATACATGTCGGAAAAGAATGTTCATGGTGATGTATCCACCCTTGCCCTGATAATCTGTGATCGGGAGTTGGGTGTCCATGGGCCATTCCGGGTCTGCACGGAAATGGGATAATATTATGAGTCTATATAGTTGAGTCTTCACAGGACATCAAGAGTCTAAGTGGGAGAGATTGTATTGTCCCAAGATTTGAGGTCTCGAATATAATGATCTTAAAAGGAATGATTGGAGTACTCATATCACTACGGTGTACCTCCTTTTGAGGGAGTCCATCACTAAGAACTCTATAGTTAAGCAACTCAGGTTGGAGTTGTAACATCCCTGACCTAGGTTATGAGTTAACCCTAGGTGTTTTGCCTAAATATGTAATTAAATCTTTGTGATTAACTCTGAGCATGTAATTAAGTTTCTCAGAAACATATATTTCAGTATTTGCTCCTTTTATTTAAAGTTGTAGCATTATTTTGTTATACAGGGACCTATGTGCAATTTACCCAGTTAAAAGGGTTAGCTTGCAATTTGCCCATGTTGAGATGTTCCTATGATGATGAGACATCATGAGAATCTTTTTGGTAAAGTTTGAGGGATTTCCCAAGCTAGGGCACCAAGGTGCAGCTGTGGAAGCAATCCCGGTGCTTGAAACCCTAATTTTGGGTAAAATGCAATTCACCCAAATTAAGGGATGCAAATTGTAAAATATGTCATCTAATGTATCTTTTTAGACTCTTGCCATCATTAAGAGAAGAAATGATGAGGGAGTCACCTCAATTGAATTATCAAGATATGAAATATACCTTGTGATTGAATAATTAGGGTATATGTGCAATAGTTCTTTATGTACGTACCTTATTATTAGATTGCTCTCCTTTACATTCTTTTTCTAAGACCTTAAGAGAAGGTTTGTCCTTAGAATAAAGAGGAAGGGACGATCAAGTAAAGAAGGAGGGACCTAGTTGGAATTATGGACAACTTATGAACTAATGTTGAAAATCCTACCCCTAGTATATATATACCCTCAACTTCTCTAAGCAAGGGAACTTGCCTTCGTTCCCTTCACTGTTCCATTTCACCAAAGACGACCAAAGACTGCCTTGGAGCTAAGGAGGACGACCAAGGGAAACAAGGTAGGTTTGGGACCCTTCTTTTGCCTAATTCTATGGTTAGAACTCGAATTCAAGGTCAACTTCATGGCTAACTCTTGAAACCCTACTTTTCTAGCCATCTATTTTCGTTCTTCCTTGGAGTTTTCACCTTGGCCAACCTATGGGAACTCAAGGACGCCATTAGAGCTTGGAGCTTGAAAGCTTGGAGCTCAAGAAGCAAGCTTTAGGTGGGTTTTATAACTCTAAACCCATGCTTTACTATGTACATCTTTTATATGCGGTTTGATGATAGCTCTTAATGTTTCCCTACTTTCCCTGCTATTTTTGCAAGCAAATCCATGGGATATCCGTACTGTTCTTGAGCTAGGAGATGAAGGCGTGATTTCCAAGAAAAACCCACCGCTTTTCACTTTCTTAAACGGTCTCACCAGTTTGCTCTCTCGGTCTCAAGACCGCAAGGTGAGCAAACGGTCTCGAGACTGCGACAGGGCAAACGGTCTTCAAGACAGTTTGGCCCCGTTGACCGAGCATGGAACGTATAAGAAATCTGTTCCTAATTATATAAGATAATTACCCTCAAAATTTGGGAGGCTAACTCCAAAGGAATCGGGAGATATGACCTTTTTAAGTAACAACTTTAAATGAATTTATTCCTGATTCTCAAACGGTCTGAAATTGCCTTTTTGGGCAAACGGTCTCAAGACCGTGTAAGGTCGTTTACCAGGCGTTGACCGTATGAGATTACTGTTCAAATTATGTTAGTTAACAACTCACCAAGTTTGATGGTCTAATTACAAACTGGCTAAGAGTTGAAGGGTGAATACTAGGGCTAACCCTAGGTGAAATCAGTACTGAAATTATGGTGACCTAATTAGGGTTTTTAGGGTTGATTGACCTAAACGGTCTCAAGACCGTTTAGGGGTCACCCAAACGGTCTCAAGACCGCGAGGGCAATCAACCATGACCGTTTGGAGGTATGGGGTCAAGATTAGTTGACCAATTGAAGGTACAATTACACCAAATTACATTGCAATTAAAGTATTGATATAATCATCAACTCAATTTGTTCAACCTTGTTGAATTTCCACTAGAATCCAAAATTGGATGGGAAAACGGTCTCAAGACCGTTTGGAACTCATCCAAACGGTCTCAAGACCGAGAGGACAATCAACCAAGACCGTTTGAAGGTCTAGGGTTAAGTAATTTGACCAATTGAGGACCTAATTGCAAATAAGTTATCAATTTAATTAAAATTCTGTTTTGTGGTTCAATCATGATTCAATCCCTATCAAATCACCTTAGACTTTGATGCAATCTTGGGCAAACGGTCTCACGACCATGTGGGGTCCACCCACATGACCTCAAGACCGTTTGGGCCAAGTTTGGGCCCAATTGGAGCTCAATTGAAGGGTTCAACCTTGTGTTGAGTCACATTGTTGAGTGTTGATGGGTGAACATTGATAGACCCTAATTGAATCGACTTCAACCCTATTTGGTCAACAATTGAGGGTCAATTGAATGAACAAGTGGTCAAGCAAAATATCAATAGACCCAATTCATAAGTGGTCATCATAGTTTTGACCTTTTGAGGGCTTCAACATCGGTTGACATTATAGGTTGTAACCATTGAATCTTGTTGAAGGTCCAAGCGGCTGAGACCATGTGAGCCTCGCGGTCTCAAGACCGTGAGAGGGCTCGCGGTCTCAAGACCGTGAGGGGGCTCACGGTCTCAAGACCGAGAGGGGGCTCGCTGTCTCAAGACCGCGAGGGGCTTCGCGGTCCTGAGGTCAAGGTGAGCAAACAGTCTACATAGCCTCGCGGTCTTAACATCAATTTGAGCTTCGCGGTCTTGAACCATTTGAGGAGGCTCGCGGTCTTGGAAAGTCAAATTAGCTAAACGGTCAACACTTTCAAACGATCTCAAATCAATTGGAGATTGATGGTTGAAGATCGATCAATGTAATTCAAGGTTGACTTCTTTTAATCAATTGATGATATAAATGGTTCAATGTTGCCCTAATCAAACCCTAATGATAACCTAGGATATTAAGTGACTAATTGACTAGGATTTTGACCATGATGATGATCAATGGTGTGAATTACCAAAATACCCCTGAAGGGTAAATTAAGTAATACCTTGATCAAATCAAACCCTAATCACATGATGGTGATGTTTTGGGCTATGTTAGCCTATGATGACTTAATCCAACCTGATTTTAGAGTGATGTTGACATCACCTAACTTTATGATGAGATAGAAAATACTTCTAGAGAGAGAAAGTACCTCTAGAGAGAGAAAGTACCCTTTTTAGGTGAAAACTCAATTAAAGCATCTCCAATGCACAGGAATGAGCATAATTAGGGTATGATCCACCTGTGTGAGATCATAGAAACCCTAATTATGATAAATGATGAACCTTTAACTAATCTAAGAGCATCAATGAAGATGTTACTCATATATGATGATGTTATGAGTTCAATTCACCGTAATGTGAATAGTAAACCCTAATTCAAGGGTGATGACATGTAATATGAATAGTAAACCCTAATTCAAGGGTAATGGCATGCTTGTGAGTATTAAACTCTATTTGATGAGAATTAGAGATTTAACTCTTATGACAAGAGTAGGAAGTATATTCCTTATTTTTGTATTACCTTTATCAGTTGTATTAACCATGCAGGTTCTGATATGAAGGTAATCATATCCAGGTATGGATGTTGATGTTATATTCATTAAAGGCATGTTGTTAGCCTTATGAATAAGTAAGGTAATATGATGCCTTGTCAGTGGCATCCTATGCTGATACTGGGCTGTGAGAGCCATGAATACCATCAAGGTCATGCCTTAGAGATGACTTGTGATGAGGATAATGAGAAATGATGATTGATATGAGTTAGGCCTGTTACATTTAGTATTCTTCTTTTATAGCTGCTATGCTACTGTTATTGTTTGGAGAACAATGTATGCTGTTAAAGAATACTGAATGTACCTAACTAATCAAGTATAATGTAGAGCCCTGATCATAGATCCATCATTTTCAGAGATTAAGTGATGGTGAAACAGGTTTTCCTCAGGGAACTCCTGGAGCACATACTTTTGAGTATGTGGGGGTACATGGATGTGTAGAACCTTACATCCTAGTGTAGGAAAGTGATGTAGATGTGCAATCCATCCATCCTTCACTATAATTCCATACCGTATCAGTGGTAGGTAAACATGAAACCTCCTGATGACGAAGAAAGCACAGATATCCGTATCAGTGGTAGGTAAATATGAAACCTCCTGATGACGAAGAGAGTACAGAACGCCACTGTGACTCTAGAATAGCGAAGGACCAGTTTACCCTGGTGAGCTATAGTAGTAGAGACACGAGATGTCCTACAAGTGATCCTCTTACTGACTGAGGAAGGAGAAGGTCATGAGAATCCGGCTCTCTTAATGACCTATGTATGATACTGATGTGACTTCTCAGTGATCAGTTGGAGTATGAGTGGTATGCCTCATCTCCACAGGGCATAATGTTGTTTGTAAAACATAATCAACCATGTAGTATAACTTGTTAGAGATGACTCCAAGTTAGTTGATTGATGTTACATTGCAATAGTTTTTATATTCTCCATATCTCCTAAATGGTAGAGATCTTGTTATACCTGCAACTGTTATAGAATACTTTGAAGGCTTTACTGCTTAAGATATTCTTTGATGTTATAATAGAGCTTCTGGCGAAGAGTTATAACTCTCGCTGGGACAATTATGTATAATTGTCTCACCCCGTAGACTTCAACTTTTTAGGTGGACGTCGGAGATGAAGGAACCATCCTACAGGTGATCAGTCTCAGCAGCAGCACCAGGGGCAACAGTAATCTCAGGTGGAGATTGTCCTGCCATGTGGTGTAGTTAGAGTCAGTCCTATGTGTCCTCTGTACTCTCAGGTCTTGGAGTCTTGTGTTATGTGATCCTGAGATTTTGTATCTTGATGTATATAATTACTCAAGAAGTAATTATCATGAGATATAAACAAGTTTATCTCACTTCATGAAAGAAGTTTTTATGGATTCAAGTTCTTATCTCGAAATTTTTTAATTTCCCGTGATTTTTGTCTTCCGCTGATTACCGATTCGCTTCTGCTAAGTTTTAATCGTGTTTATGTCATGTTTCGGAGATCAGAGCCCACAATTAGTGGTATCAGAGCTCTAGGTCAGTTGAGTCTACAGAGGCATAGGACTTAGGATGTCGAGTCTACCTTTAGTACTCCTTCCTTATCTAATAGAATCTTCTGCTCCTCAGGAGAAGAAGATACATACGAATGTCAGAACATCACGGTGAGTACGTGGCAGAGAGTAGTGCTAGTGCACCTCGAGGCGGTGCAAGAGTTCCGAGAATAGAACAACATGCACCTGAGTCACCAAGAGAGCCACCCCAGTTCGACCCAGCTGACATGAGTAACCTAGCTGTACAGACAATGTTCGGGAAGTTCATGACTGCCATGACACATATAACTGATAGGATGCCCATTCCTGCACCTAGGGCACCTGTCCAGCCTGAAGCACAAGGTATCGGTAAGACATTCGAACGACTTCGTCGTGTCGGAGCTACCGAGTACTTTGGAACTGCCGACCCTGCAGATGCTGACTTATGGTTGACAGAGTTGGAGAAGGCTTTCAGGATTCTTATGATTTCGGAAGCTGAGAAGGTTAGACATGCTGTCTATCTTCTCAAAGGCAGTGCTGGTCACTGGTGGAACATGGAAGAGCAGAAGAGGCCTGGAGTAGAGTTCTCATGGGAAGAGTTTCGTCGGGAATTTATCAAAAGATATTTTCCAAAGACCTTCCTAGATGAGAAGATCTCTCAGTTCGAGAAACTAAGGCAGGGTATGATGAACATTAGCGAATATGAAGCTAAGTTCATGGAGTTGCTGCGGTTCTGTCCGCACATGGCTGCTACGGATGAGGAAAGAATCAGAAGATTTGAGAAGGGTTTGAATTCTGATATGTCAACCCCTGTATCTACCTTAGAGAACCGAGAGAGATTCTCTACCTTCGTTGAGTCAGTCCGAAGGATAGAGAGATCTGTGGTTGAGAAAAGACAAACCCATAAAAGATATCCACAGTTCCAGGGTTCTTCATCTAGGGATTCCAAGAAACCTAGATTCTCTGCACCTAACCCTCCACCACCCAGATCGAGTTTTCAAACTCAATGGACACCAAGCAGAGGTAGAGGACGGAGTCAACCGCTTCAAGGGACGCACAGTTCTGCATCAGTGTCAGTCACTGGACCACCCAGACCACAACAACAGGAGAGGAGTTGCTACAACTGTGGTAAGGTGGGACACTTGATGAAGGATTGCCGTTCTAGGCCTGCTAGTGTGACACAACAACCTCCGAGACAGAATCAACAGGGATCTCAGAATAGACAACATCAAGGAGCAGCTCGAGGACATGGACAAGCGTCTCAAGCTGGATCATCAGCACCACCTCAACACCAGGCGACTGCGAGGTTCTATGCTATGAACCCACCTGAGGCAGTGGTCAATCCACGGGTAGTGGCAGGTCAGATGAAACTTTTATATTCTGATATGTCTACATCCTGTGTTGTATCCGTTCTGATTGATCCGGGTGCTACACACTCTTTCATCACTCGTGAAGTGATTCGTAACTGCAATGTGACTGTTAGTCATAGGACAGATAGTTTGTTGTTGGAGACTCCGTTGAGTGGGTCTGCCGTTTTGCAGGAGGTATGTTCTCCATGCATCCTCTTCCTTTCTGACCATCGCATTCAAGTGGATCTTATACCACTTGATATGCAGGGATTTGATATAATCCTCGGGATGGATACCTTAGAGAGGTATAGAGTTGTCTTGGATTGTGAGTCCAAGTTGGCTGTGTTTGCTGACGAAAGCAGCACATGGATCTTTCAAGGTGAAAGAAAGATTCTGCCCACCTGTCTTGTATCAGCTATGGTTGCTGATAAGCTGTTGAGGCAAGGATGTTATGCATTCTTAGCCCATGTGGTAGATGTTACCAAGGAAAGTTCCAATCCTGCTGAAGTTCCTATAGTTAGGGAATTCGAAGATGTGTTTCCTGAAGAACTTCCTAGTATACCACCACCTCGGGAGATTGATTTTGAAATCAATCTGATCCCAGATACGAAACCCATAGCTCAAACTCCGTATAGAATGGCACCTGCCGAGATGGCAGAACTCAAGAAACAGCTTCAAGAGTTACTTGAAAGAGGTTTTATCCGACCAAGTACTTCACCTTGGGGTGCTCCGGTCTTGTTTGTTAAAAAGAAAGATGGGTCAATGCGGTTATGCATCGACTACAGACAACTCAATAAAGTAACAATAAAGAATAAGTACCCTCTGCCGAGGATTGATGATCTCTTTGACCAGTTGCGTGGTGCAACAGTCTTTTCAAAAATAGACTTGAGGTCTGGATATCATCAACTCTGTATTAAGGATAGTGACATATCCAAGTCCGCCTTTAGGACAAGATATGGTCACTATGAGTTCACAGTTATGTCGTTTGGACTAACCAATGCACCAGCTGCATTTATGGAACTCATGAATAGAGTTTTTCGACCTTTCCTTGATCAGTGTGTTGTCGTCTTTATAGATGACATTCTGATTTATAGTAAGGATGCTCAGCAGCATGAGCAGCATCTTCGCCAAACTTTGACCTTGCTAAGAGAACATAAGCTGTATGCTAAATTTAGCAAGTGTGAGTTCTGGCTGCCGGAAGTATCTTTTCTTGGACATGTGATATCTGCCTCGGGAATTCGTGTTGACTCTACAAAGGTAGAATCGGTTCTACAATGGGAACAATCGAAGACACCGACGGAGATTCGAAGTTTCTTGGGGTTAGCTGGCTATTATCGAAGGTTCATTAAAAACTTTAGTTCTATAGCTTTACCTTTGACCAAGTTAACCCGGAAAGATGTTCCTTTTTCTTGGAGTAATAAGTGTCAACAGTCTTTCCAGTTGCTGAAGGAGAGATTGACAAGTGCACCTGTGCTAGTGCTACCTGAACAAGGAAAAGGATATGTAGTCTTCTGTGATGCTTCCAAAAATGGACTAGGATGTGTGTTGATGCAGGATAAACAAGTGATTTCTTTTGCTTCCCGACAGCTTAAGA
Source organism: Alisma plantago-aquatica (assembly GCA_963693085.1). Classification (NCBI taxonomy): domain Eukaryota; kingdom Viridiplantae; phylum Streptophyta; class Magnoliopsida; order Alismatales; family Alismataceae; genus Alisma; species Alisma plantago-aquatica. Next base: position 236,291,005 of record OY856415.1, read on the forward strand.
AACACGAGGAGAATTATCCAACACACGATCTGGAGTTAGCTGCTGTGGTTCATGCTTTGAAGATCTGGAGGCATTATCTCTACGGAGAGACATTCCAGATTTTCACAGACCACAAAAACCTTAAGTATATCTTCTCTCAGCATGAGCTCAACATGAGGCAACGTCGCTGGATGGAGTTAATCAAGGACTACGACTGTACAATTGATTACCATCCAGGCAAGGCCAATGTTGTTGCAGATGCCTTGAGTAGGAAATCAGCAACATCAACCATGAATAGAGCACAACTAAACTCTTTAGTATGCTCTAGGAGAGATATGCTTATCTCTTTAAGGCAAGACAATGTACAGTTGAAGGTGTCATTGTTAGCCGGATTGCTGGCTGAGATGCATATTAAACCTACCCTAAGAGAGCAGATTAAAGAAGCACAGCTAGGTGATGCTGCAGTTCAGCAGATTAGATCTGAGTATGGAAATGAGAAGCAAGATGGGTTCCATGACTCAAAGGATCAAGTAGCTTGTTATAATGGGAGAATGATAGTGCCGGATGTGGACAACTTGAGGAAGTTAGTCCTGGAAGAAGCCCATTCTTCCATGTATGCTATGCATCCAGGGAGCACCAAGATGTATCGGAATTTGAAAGATCTATATTGGTGGCCTGGGATGAAAAAGGACGTTGCAGAGTTTGTTCTGAGGTGTCCTGTGTGTCAGCAAATTAAAGCCGAACACCAGAAGCCTGCAGGAACAATGCAACCTTTACCCATACCGCAATGGAAGTGGGACCATGTGACCATGGACTTTGTTGTTGGCCTACCCAGGACAAGCAAAGGACATGATTCCATTTGGGTAATTGTTGATAGGTTAACTAAGACAGCACATTTCTTACCTGTCAAAACAACCTATTCTGCTGAAAGGTTATCAGAGTTGTATGTTAAAGAGATAGTGCGTTTGCATGGAGTTCCTGTCACAATAGTTTCTGACAGAGGTCCTCAGTTTACAAGTCATTTTTGGGAACAGTTACACCAAGCCTTAGGCACCAAGCTAAGGTTTAGTACGACCTTTCATCCACAGACTGATGGACAGTCAGAAAGGACCATACAAACCTTAGAAGACCTGTTACGAGCATGTGTTCTCCAGTTCATCGGAAGTTGGGATCTACACCTAAGCTTGATAGAGTTTGCCTATAACAATAGCTATCAGCATAGTATTGATATGGCACCTTATGAAGCCTTGTATGGTAGACGTTGTAGATCACCTTTGTGTTGGTTTGAGACTGGTGAACATCAGTTGTTAGGTCCTGACCTTGTGCAGCAGACCACAGAAAAGATTAAAGTAATACAACATAAGATTAAGATTGCTCAAGATAGGCAGAAATCTTATGCTGACAAACGTCGTAGACCTTTAGAGCTCCAGGTTGGAGACAGAGTGTATCTCAAGGTCTCACCTTGGAAAGGGGTCCTTCGTTTTGGAAGGAAAGGGAAGTTAGCTCCTAGATATATGGGGCCTTATCCAATCATCGAACAGATTGGAAAGGTAGCATATAGACTAGAGCTACCACCTGAGTTACAGCGGTTACATCCTGTGTTTCACATTTCTATGTTAAAGAAATGTCACCCAGACACCGAGACAGTTCTACAACCTATGGAGGTAGAATTGAATGATGACATATCCTATGAGGAGGGACCAGTGTCAATCCTTGATAAACGAATTAAAAAGTTAAAGAAGAAAGATATAAGTCTTGTGAAAGTCCTCTGGAACCATCGTGGTGTTGAAAAAGCCACTTGGGAGTTAGAGGATGAGATGAGAAGGAAGTATCCTGCCCTTTTCTCGTAGTATGATTTATCGATTTTGGGGACGAAATCCTTGTAAGGGGTGGATAATTTGTAACATCCCTGACCTGGGTTATGAGTTAACCATAGGTGTTTTTCCTAAATATGTAATTAAATCTTTGTGATTAACTCTGAGCATGTAATTAAGTTTCTCAGAAACATATATTTCAGTATTTGCTTCTTTTTATTTAAAGTTGTAGCATTGTTTTGTTATACAGGGACCTATGTGCAATTTACCCAGTTAAAAGGGTTAGCTTGCAATTTGCACATGTTGAGATGTTACTCTGATGATGAGACATCATGAGAATCTTTTTGGTAAAGTTTGAGGGATTTCCCAAGCTAGGGCACCAAGGTGCAGCTGTGGAAGCAATCCCGGTGCTTGAAACCCTAATTTAGGGTAAAATGCAATTCACCCAAATTAAGGGATGCAAATTGTAAAATATGTCATCTAATGTATCTTTTTAGACTCTTGCCATCATTAAGAGAAGAAATGATGAGGGAGTCACCTCAATTGAATTATCAAGATATGAAATATACCTTGTGATTGAATAATCAGGGTATATGTGCAATAGTTCTTTATGTACGTACCTTATTATTAGATTTCTCTCCTTTACCTTCTTTTTCTAAGACCTTAAGAGAAGGTTTGTCCTTAGAATAAATAGGAAGGGACGATCAAGTAAAGAAGGAGGGACCTAGTTGGAATTATGGACAACTTATGAACTAATGTTGAAAATCCTACCCCTAGTATATATACCCTCAACTTCTCTAAGCAAGGGAACTTGCCTTCGTTCCCTTCACTGTTCCATTTCACCAAAGACGACCAAAGACTGCCTTGGAGCTAAGGAGGACGACCAAGGGAAACAAGGTAGGTTTGGGACCCTTCTTTTGCCTAATTCTATGGTTAGAACTCGAATTCAAGGTCAACTTCATGGCTAACTCTTGAAACCCTACCTTTCTAGCCATCTATTTTCGTTCTTCCTTGGAGTTTTCACCTTGGCCAACCTGTGGGAACTCAAGGACGCCATTAGAGCTTGGAGCGTGAAAGCTTGGAGCTCAAGAAGCAAGCTTTAGGCGGGTTTTATAACTCTAAACCCATACTTTACTATGTACATCTTTTATATGCGGTTTGATGATAGCTCTTAATGTTTCCCTAATTTCCCTGCTATTTTTGCAGCAAATCCATGGGATATCCGTACTGTTCTTGAGCTAGGAGATGAAGGCGTGATTTCCAAGAAAAACCCACCGCTTTTCACTTTCTTAAATGGTCTCACCAGTTTACTCTCTCGGTCTCAAGACCGCGAGGTGAGCAAACGGTCTCGAGACCGTGACAGGAAAAACGGTCTTCAAGACCATTTGGCCCCGTTGACCGAGCGTGTACCGTATAAGAAATATGTTTCTAATTATATAGGCTAATTACCATCAAAATTTGGGAGTCTAACTCCAAAGGAATCGGGAGATATGACCTTTTTAAGTAACAACTTTAAATGAATTTATTCCTGATTCTCAAACGGTCTGAAATTGCCTTTTTGAGCAAACGGTCTCAAGACCGTGTAAGGTCGTTGACCAGGCGTTGACCGTATGATATTACTGTTCAAAATTATGTTAATTAACAACTCACCAAGTATGATGGTCTAATTCCAAACGGGCTAAGAGTTGAAGGGTGAATACTAGGGCTAACCCTAGGTGAAATCAGTACTGAAATTATGGTGACCTAATTAGGGTTTTTAGGGTTGATTGACCTAAACGGTCTCAAGACCGTTTAGGGGTCACCCAAACGGTCTCAAGACCGCGAGGGCAATCAACCATGACCGTTTGGAGGTCTGGGGTCAAGATTAGTTGACCAATTGAAGGTACAATTACACCAAATTACATTGCAATTAAAGTATTGATATAATCATCAACTCAATTTGTTCAACCGTGTTGAATTTCCACTAGAATCCAAAATTGGATGGGCAAACGGTCTCAAGACCGTTTGGAACTCATCCAAACGGTCTCAAGACCGAGAGGACAATCACCCAAGACCGTTTGAAGGTCTAGGGTTAAGTAATTTGACCAATTGAGGACCTAATTGCAAATAAGTTATCAATTTAATTAAAATTCTGTTCTGTGGTTCAATCATGATTCAATCCCTATCAAATCACCTTAGAATTTGATGAAATCTTGGGCAAACGGTCTCAAGACCATGTGGGGTCCACCCACATGACCTCAAGACCGTGTGGGCCAAGTTTGGGCCCAATTGGAGCTCAATTGAAGGGTTCAACCTTGTGTTGAGTCACATTGTTGAGTGTTGATGGGTGAACATTGATAGACCCTAATTGAATCGACTTCAACCCTATTTGGTCAACAATTGAGGGTCAATTGAATGAACAAGTGGTCAAGAAAAATCTCAATAGACCCAATTCATAAGTGGTCATCATAGTTTTGACCTTTTGAGGGCTTCAACATCGGTTGACATTATAGGTTGTAACCATTGAATCTTGTTGAAGGTCCAAGCGGCTGAGACCATGTGAGCCTCGCGGTCTCAAGACCGTGAGAGGGCTCGCGGTCTCAAGACCGTGAGAGGGCTCGCGGTCTCAAGACCGTGAGGGGGCTCATGGTCTCAAGACCGAGAGGGGGCTCGCGGTCTCAAGACCGCGAGGGGCTTCGCGGTCCTGAGGTCAAGGTGAGCAAACGGTCTACATAGCCTCGCGGTCTTAACATCAATTTGAGCTTCGCGGTCTTGAACCATTTGAGGAGGCTTGCGGTCTTGGAGTTAGAGGAGGGCTCGCGGTCTTGGAAAGTCAAATTAGCTAAACGGTCAACACTTTCAAACGATCTCAAATCAATTGGAGATTGATGGTTGAAGATCGATCAATGTAATTCAAGGTTGACTTCTTTTAATCAATTGATGATATAAATGGTTCAATGTTGCCCTAATCAAACCCTAATGATAACCTAGGATATTAAGTGACTAATTGACTAGGATTTTGACCATGATGATGATCAATGGGGTGAATTACCAAAATACCCCTGAAGGGTAAATTAAGTAATAACTTGATCAAATCAAACCCTAATCACATGATGGTGATGTTTTGGGCTATGTTAGCATATGATGACTTAATCCAACCTGATTTTAGAGTGATGTTGACATCACCTAACTTTATGATGAGAGAGAAAATACTTCTAGAGAGATAAAGTACCTCTAGAGAGAGAAAGTACCCTTTTTAGGTGAAAACTCAATTAAAGCATCTCCAATGCACATGAATGAGCATAATTAGGGTATGATCCACCTGTGTGAGATCATAGAAACCCTAATTATGATAAATGATGAAACTTTAACTAATCTAAGAGCATAAATGAAGATGTTACTCATATATGATGATGTTATGAGTTCAATTCACGTAATGTGAATAGTAAACCCTAATTCAAGGGTGATGACATGTAATATGAATAGTAAACCCTAATTCAAGGGTAATGGCATGCTTGTGAGTATTAAACTCTATTTGATGAGAATTAGAGATTTAACTCTTATGACAAGAGTAGGAAGTATATTCCTTATTTTTGTATTACCTTTATCAGTTGTATTAACCATGCAGGTTCTGATATGAAGGTAATCATATCCAGGTATGGATGTTGATGTTATATTCATTAAAGGCATGTTGTTAGCCTTATGAATAAGTAAGGTAATCTGATGCCTTGTCAGTGGCATCCTATGCTGATACTGGGCTGTGAGAGCCATGAATACCATCAAGGTCATGCCTTAGAGATGACTTGTGATGAGGATAATGAGAAATGATGATTGATATGAGTTAGGCCTGTTACATTTAGTATTCTTCTTTTATAGCTGCTATGCTACTGTTATTGTTTGGAGAACAATGTATGCTGTTAAAGAATACTGAATGTACCTAACTAATCAAGTATAATGTAGAGCCCTGATCATAGATCCATCATTGTCAAAGATTAAGTGATGGTGAAACAGGTTTTCCTTAGGGAACTCTTGGAGCACATACTTTTGAGTATGTGGGGTACATGGATGTGTAGAACCTTACATCCTAGTGTAGGAAAGTGATGTAGATGTGCAATCCATCCATCCTTCACTATAATTCCATACCGTATCAGTGGTAGGTAAACATGAAACCTCATGATGACGAAGAAAGCACAGATATCCGTATCAGTGGTAGGTAAATATGAAACCTCCTGATGACGAAGAGAGTACAGAACACCACTGTGACTCTAGAATAGCGAAGGACCAGTTTACCCTGGTGAGCTATAGTAGTAGAGACACGAGATGTCCTACAAGTGATCCTCTTACTGACTGAGGAAGGAGAAGGTCATGAGAATACGGCTCTCTTAATGACCTATGTATGATACTGATGTGACTTCTCACCGATCAGTTGGAGTATGAGTGGTATGCCTCATCTCCACAGGGCATAATGTTGTTTGTAAAACATAATCAACCATGTAGTATAACTTGTTAGAGATGACTCCAAGTTAGTTGATTGATGTTACATTGCAATAGTGTTTATATTCTCCATATCTCCTAAATGGTAGAGATCTTGTTATACCTGCAACTGTTATAGAATACTTTGAAGGCTTTACTGCTTAAGATATTCTTTGATGTTATAATAGAGCTTCTGGCGAAGAGTTATAACTCTCGCTGGGACAATTATGTATAATTGTCTCACCCCGTAGACTTCAACTTTTTAGGTGGACGTCGGAGACGAAGGAACCAGCCTACAGGTGATCAGTCTCAGCAGCAGCACCTGGGGCAGCAGTAATCTCAGGTGGAGATTGTCCTGCCATGTGGTGTAGTTATAGTCAGTCCTATGTGTCCTCTGTACTCTCAGATCTTGGAGTCTTGTGTTATGTGATCCTGAGATTTTGTATCTTGATGTATATAATTACTCAATAAGTAATTATCATGAGATGTAAACAAGTTTATCTCACTTTATGAAAGAAGTTTTTATGGATTCAAGTTCTTATCTCGAAAAGTTTTAATTTCCCGTGATTTTTGTCTTCCGCTGATTACCGATTCGCTTCCGCTAAGTTTTAATCATGTTTATGTCATGGTTCGGAGATCAGAGCCCAAAGGAGTAGTACTAGGAAGGTGACCAGTCGAGAAGTTTATCTTGGCTTGCGTGTGAGTGAGGACAAATTGCACAATTAAGGTTAATGGTGGTCTGCGGGGCCAGTCATCATTCCTTAAACTCTATTAGAGGTTTGGGCAGTTGGACCGGGTGTTACATGATACCATACCAAGTATATGTCAAAGCATATGATGGAAGGGAATATTTTTCACTTTGTGACATTCGATATAATTATGAGGATATTCCATTTTACTAAATTTTTCCCCTTTCTGAACTAGAACAATTTCTATAGAACGATTTTCTAGGAACCTATCTATAATATTATTTATATATCTCTTTTGAGACAATCCTAACAATCCTTTCCATCAATCACAAAATATGTCTATTCCTATTACATAGATGCCTCACCCTAATCTCTGATCTTAAAATTTTAAGAGAGAAATTTCTTTACATCACATAGAAAATCAACATCACTTACAATAACACGGATGCCATCAACATAGAAGAAGAAAATTTGTACGTGAGTGAAGACAAAGCATGCAGATAAGGCTAGTGGTAGTCTGTGGGGTTAGTCGTCATTCCTTAAAGTCTGTTAGAGCCTTAGGAAGTGGGATCGGTTGTTACATGGTACCATATTGAGTATATGTTAGAGCATATATTAGACTCCCAACTACTGATGGAAGCAAACATTTTTCATTTCATGACAATTCAGTTAATTATGAGGATATTCCATTTTACTAAATTTGTCCCCTTTCTGAACTAGAGCAATTTCTTTAGAACAACTTTCCATTTTGAACCTATATATAATATTATTTATATATATCTTTTGAGACAGTCCTAACAATCCTTTCCATCTATCATGGAATAGGTCTATTCCTATTGCATTAGTATGCCTCAACCCAATCTCCGATCTCAAATTTTAAGAGAGAAATTTTTTCTTTACATCACATAGAAAACCAACATCACTTACAACAATAAGGATGTCATCAACATAGAAAGAAGATCAAAATTATAATTTGCTCCAACAGTCTCATAGATACACCATTAAACAGTAATTTCTAAAAAAATCATATGTGGTAATGGTATTTGTAAATTTATGTCTAAAAGCTTATTCTACTCCATATATTGACTTATTTTATTTACATATAGGTTTTTCTTCTCTTTTTTTATGAGCCCTTTATGTTGATCCATATCTACTTATTCTATGTGACCACTTCGAAAGGTGGTCTTTATATCCATTTGATGAAAGTCTAAATGATAATAAGACACCAAAGCCATCAAATTTCATAAGCCATCTTTCTTTAAGAAAGGATAAAATATCTCTTTGTTTTCAATATCATCCTTTTGAGGATGATTTTTGGCAACCATTCTATCTGTATATATATCAATGTTTCCCTTATATTCTAATTTGGTATTGAAGATACATTTAGAACAAATTCATTTTGATCTTTTGAGCGATTCAACTACTTTCAAGAATGGTTATAATCAACCAATTTTAACTCTTCTATCATAGAATAAGTTATTCACTAGAATTGTCACGTTTTATGACTTGTTGAAATGAGAGATGGAGAAAGAGTCAACCATGGAGGAGATATAGCATGCACTTAAACTTGTGCACCTCAACAAGGCTCTTGTGCCTGATAGGATGCATACAAGTCTTTTAGTACTATTGGAATCTTATTGGGGATGACACTGCCTCATATATAAAACGCCGGTGGAAGGGAGAAGAAACTATTGAAAATAAAATAAAAAATACCAATATTGTTCTTATAACAAAGTGAAAGGATCATATCTTTATGATTTATTATCACCATGTCTCCTTTTGTAACACTTGTTGGGTTTTATGTGTCGGAGTAGGCAGTGGAAACAAAAAAATTTACTTGATCAAAAACCCATAACCAGCAGATTGCATCAATATCTATGTAATGGGAAGGATGGTTTTAGTGAGATATACCTGGTCCTAAGGCTTGCTCAGTGACTATACCTCATAGCAAGTGCGGTCTTCAACCACTTGTCTTTGATGACGTCTATGTAGCTCCTGATCTTGACCCAGACTGTGGTTAAATGTCATCCTCCTGAGCGGCAAAAGTCTCCCTCCTCTATAGATAGTCCACACGGACCACCGAGAACTCTAGTCATCCTAAAGAACATACTAGAAGGAGTTGTCCCCTTCTGTCGGCGTACTAGTCACCAACACACTCTCCCACAATTACTTGCTTTTCTACAGTTATCTTTCCCTCATTGTTCCTCTCGGAACGGGTAGAACTTTCTTGGGTTCTCTCAGTTACCACAACCAGAGAGGACAACAACTTTCAGAGCAACTGATATTTTGAGTTGTGTCACTAGAAAAGCCCCATGTACCCCTCTATTTATCGTAGAGGGCAGGGTCAGGGTTCCCAGTCTGTGTGGGAGAAGAAGGGTCTAGAATTTCCACAAAAAAATTGCACTGCACCAGGCGAACTGGTCGTTTCATCACTGAAACGTTCTTTTGGCAAGGTGAACCGATCTGTTCACTAGTGAATCAGTCGCTTGGGAGTGTGAATCGGTCGGTTCACCCAGTGAACCAGTCATTTTACTTCCCAGACTTGCATGCAATTGACTTTCTTTATTCGTTTCTAATTAACACAAAGATTAATTCTTGCCCCAATCAAATTGAACAAGTGAAACGAAAAACTTTTTCTCACAAATCAGGGAAACTCAACACTGCTCGTTTGGTCTAGTTGAACCGGTCATCTCACTGACTATGAGCCAATCGGTTCACCCAGTGAATTAGTCTCCTCACTGACCATGAGCCAATCAGTTCACCCAGTAAACCAATCAGTTGGTGGTCCAGATTGTGCAGAACACAGTCAATTCATTTCTTAATCAATCTGACACTCTAATCACTTGGTTCAACACTTGAACTTGATGATTCTGAGTTAAGTCTATTGATTGAATGTTTGATTGAGTTCCTAAACACTTTAGTAATCAATTTTTAACATCATTCATGGATAAACTCCTCTTCCAAGTTAATCCTTTATGTGTGACCCTATAGGCCCCATTTCACGTTGGCAGTGAATGTCCATAACTAGCTTATGACATTAAAAGAAAAGAGTGGTACCTAATCGCACATCAGTGCTACCCAAGTGAAAAGGAAAGTTGGAGAACAACTTTCAATCCTACAGTATGTGATTGGTGTTCCAGTAAATGTATAATTCCTTTGTCTCTGATATCCTAAATGAACTCAAGGCATGGAGTTGTCATCCTTTCAACATTCATTCATGTTTCTTGAACTAGAGTAGGCTGTCTGAGATATGTGTGATATCAATATCATATATCGATTCACATGTGCATGCGCATGCCTTTCTCAGTCTCACTTAATAAGTGTCCTGGAAATCATACTCCCTTAGGAGGGACAAATCCCATATCTATCACTCATAGTCTATCTCATGTGTCAAAGCCACCCAATCATCACCATTATAACAACCCATGTTTCAGGACTGCGTTTGATGATGTCAAAGTGTACCCAATCACATTTGACAAGTGCAGTGATTTCAGGTCTAAGAATCACAAACACCACCATCACTGTGAGAGATGATTTTGACTGCCATGTCATGGTTCCATGTGTCACTATCATGGTGGGTCTGTTTGATACACTGTTCTCCAACATGTATCTGTGTGCTTGGTTTGATATCATATATCATGACTAATGAGACACTATAATCAGTCAACACACACTCTAGTCTTGATGTGTCATTTTGTCTATCAACCTTTCATAATGACATCCGACTAGGGACATAACAAGAATTTACATACTCTTAGCATATGTATGATCTCATTGTTCAGGTCCTTAACTTGAAGACATACATCATTGAGTATTGTCATTATTTAGACATTCATTTTGCTTCATCATTTATCTCATAATTGATTGAGCTAGAATAAATTGGAAGCTTGCCTTTGATATTTATCAAATCAATCATGATGTATGCCAATCCAATCATCATATGATTGGCTTTCAAGGCATACATACCAACAGACTCCCGCTTGCACTTAGAGTGAATCACCTTTGAATCATATTCTTAGTGATCTTTAAACATGTCCCACATGTTTCTGTTGTGCTAGTGCTAATCCAACGAGTTAGAAACATTTTTCTTTAGTCGGTATGTTGCATATTTCACATTTCCTCATTGTACGACATTTTGTATGAGATGGAGTTATCGTAATATGCTATCTGATATTCCTTGCCTAACAATTAGTTCCATAGTTTGACTTAGTATTTCTACTTTGTCATCAATGGTTGGAATATCTATAAGTTCATCTATATGAACTTCTAGATCCATATATTATCCTCTCGTGTTCATAACGCAAGGATACTCGACATTCCTATATAGAATTAAATGGCTTTTAATTTTACTCAGAACATTTCTATTTAACAACACATATTCACTTTTATATCTTGAATATAACTTTTATATTTTGCATTTTGCGATCATTTCTGTCATTTTGGAAGCTTGCATCAGTGTAACTAATTTACACTCAACTCCTCCTTCTATTACCATAGAACCAATCCTTTAATACTTCATAAGTACTTAAATGAGTTCTTTATGGTATTCTAGTTACTCTCACTGGAAGTAGACATACATCCACTTGTCATATCCAATACATACAAGATAACTGGATGAGCATATCATATTATCATGTCTAATACATACAAGATGATGAATGCATATGTATTTTCTTGTCATGTTTGATACATACAAGATAATGGGATGATTGCATACATGATAGATCCAATTGTGAATGCATAAAGCATCTATCTTTGTGTTTATATTCTTCATAAGAATTTGGGACACTAGGCATCATAGAGACTAACTTCATGTAACATGGACAAGTTTTCTCCCACTAAATCTTTGGATATTGAACCCTTCAGTACAAACTATCAATATATACTATCTCTTTATCAGGTCAAGAGAATTTTAGGAACTATCTCTATAGATCTCTATTACTACGACATAGGCCATTTCTCTTTATTCCCTGGAAGAAGATATTTCCACACCAATTTTGTTTTATTCCTCATCATCATGTGGAATATGAATACGCTCCCACTAAATCTTTGTAATCACATATTCCTTCTTTATATTGATATATCAGTAAAACCTTTTGACTATATAATCAAAGTATAGACTCCATTTCTGAGGTGCTTGTATTTAATCAAACATATTGATTAATCTCTTGTAACTTATAGATTGCATTTGCATTAACGGAATTATAAAACCCTTCAGGTTGTGTCACACTCACAGCCTCATGTTATTCCTTCTAGGAATGCAGTTTTAATAATCATATGCCAAATTTCATAGTCTTCGAGTTCCAATAGCAGCCATGATCCTTTATGGCCTAATACACTGCAATAGGTTAAATAAATTCATTAGGTTCAACACCTTGAACTCTCTTGAATTCATTTCAACCAATCAGCTCTTCAAATGTCATCCATGTCAATCCTAACTCTTAAGACCCAATTGCACTTATGGGTTTTATCCATATAAGTGCTACCATTAAGGTCATACCTTATTTGGTTCACATGGAAGTCATTTTGGATCTTATGGCTTCAAGCCATAACTCAAAATTTGGTTCCTCAACATCATCTAGATAGATTATTGGCTCATCATCATATGACCAATTAGTCACCTTTGGTTTGTAGGATACCATTATTCATCAAGCTCAAGGTGTTTTCTACTAGATATATGAGGTGTATTTGTTACATAAGGAATTTGATATTCCACAACATTTGTGATTCTTAATCTCCTTTTGTACGTTTATTTAGTATAAAGCATGTTCTTAAGAAGAATTCTAGAAGATTAGCTATTTGTTTGATGATCATGCTCTTACTATTTAGAGTTAGTTTCCTTCTTTGATTTAGACATCATTATGCCTTAATCATGAGTTCTCTATGATACACTATCATAATTACTCATAAGGTCCTCAAACTTTTGGTTTAAGTATCTCTTTCATTGATCACATCAAAGAATTAATACTTTTACCAAGTTTGTTCTTCATTTATGATATTCTTGAACATTTCAAGATATTCATATTGGTATTTCATTAAATACCATATCTGAAGTATTAGCATTTATTCCAATAAGTATGTATATACATCAATATGTATTATACCTAATAGAATAGTCATTCTCCCACTACATCTAGTGAAGATTGACTTGTCATCATGCCCAATAAACAAGACACTCATATCTCTTAATGGTTCATTAACCAAGAGCATCTAGCTTTATCCATCAACATATGGAACCTAGAGATGAGTTTCTCATTTATTTGTTTAAATGGTAATGCTAATTAATTGTTTGATTTGTCAATAACTTTTAGGTACTATTTATTTATATCTCATGCATATCAAGTACCACAAGATAAATAAGGCATTGCCATAAAAGATCATATCTTTGAAATTGAAACATGAACTTTATTGATAGACATCCTTGTCATTACAAGATGCAGAAATAAAATGTTTCTATTTATTGACAAAATGAAATAGCAGTTCATAACTCTATTACATGCCCTTTGGGCTGAAATAAACTAAAAGGTACTACTATCTATGGAAGCAACACTTGCTCCAATGTTGATGAGTGTTCCTTCTTAGTCCTTTCACAAAGGCCATTACTTCTTTTCAGATCATGCACATCATATATGTCAGATCTATATCTTGGTATCATATACCTAAGATAAAAAAAACATTTTAAGTTTATTTCATAATACCTGAAATGGAGACTTCCATCCCCTCCTTCTTCTTCAGTTCATCTATGTAGAGAGGGAAATTTCTCTTCCAATGTCCTGTCTCATGACAATGGTGACATTTGCCTCCCTTGTTCACCCCTCCCTTGGCTTTGAGAGTTGAAGATGACTTGGGCTGCTAGCTAGCATCAGAACCTTCTTTGCTTTGCCCTTACCCTTGCCCTTAGACTTTCCCTTCTTTCTGTTGATCATCATCACAGATTTGGGTTTGTCTTTCTTTATATGTGTCTCGACTATCCTCAACATGCCCAACAACTCTGTCAGTGGTCTCTCAAAGTTGTTCATGGTGTAGTTCATCACAAACTGACTATAGGATCCTAGCAACAATTGCAGTATCACATCAGTAGCCAACACTTGGCTCAGAGGGAGTCCCAGTCGAGTTAAGTTCTCCACATACCCAATCATCTTGAGTGTGTGAGGGCCTACTGGATCTCCTTCTGTCATGACACACTTGAACAATGCCTTAGAGACATCATATCTCTCTTGTCGTGCTTGGTCTTGATACATGTTCTTGAGATGTTGAACCATCTCAATGACGTTCATGTTCTCATGTTGTCTCTACAACTCATAGTTCATTGAGCACAAAATCAAGCACTTCACATCAATGACATCCTTAGTATGCTTCTTGTAAGCATCCCTTTCAGCCTTTGGTGTCGTGGGAGCGGGTTCATCTGGTTCTGGTGTATCTAGGACATAGAGCTTTCACTCTTGAGTGAGAACAATTCTCAACATCCTAAACCAATCGTGGAAGTTGTTCCCATTTAGCTTGTCCTTCTTAAGGAATGATCGCAATGAAAAGTGATTGTTGTTGGTAGCCATTTATTCTACAAAATGGAAATTTGCAATTGTAGTCCAAAACTCTTTTGATTTGATTTGATTTGGAAATTGATGATATTAATTAGGTATTTAATTAATTATCGCTCCCACTATTTTGATCAAACTGATAGCCTCACCATGAATTCAGAAGATTGTAGCATACAACCTTCTAGTGAGCAAGATCGTGATTTCCTCTAAGTCATAGACCAGCTAGAGCTATCACCCACATCTAGATTCTTTCAGGTAGGCAACCTTTTCCAATTGCATCATATGCAACTCTTAATAGATGTCATGCACAACTCCTTGCCATGTTCATCTTTATGCCTCAAGGTGCTTGATCCGATCAAGGTCACCTTGTTAAGTTCGACCCAAACACCAACACGATAAATATGCACCCTGCTAAGGAAGACCCACTTATTCACCATCACACTTCCATGAGATAGACAATGCACCACGCTAGGGCATGCCCATACTTAGTCGATCAATATTTTCATGTGTGCTACTTTTGGAAGGCATCTTCAACCTAATATGTTTGTTGAGGGGGTTTAATATGCTTATATATGCATATATGTATCCAATCACCACATATATAATATGTATCATATACATGCCATATCCCACAAATGAAAACACACAATAACGATAAAGCGATGATTATGACCATCCTATTGTAGTTCCTTGGAGCCACAACGAACTACGATCATCTAAGGTCTACATCACATGCAACATGTTATTGATGAAGATTTGTGCTTGCCAATCCGGGTTGACTGATTCAACCTTTGAATCGGTCGTCTCGCCTCTTAGCCGATCGGTTGGTCTCATCCAGCCGGTCATCTGGCTCCTCCATGGTCAGCTTGTCCGATCATCCGGGATTCTTGTTGGTCTACCAACTGCTCCTCAATCAATTGTCTTGGTCCATTGAGCGGTCATCTTCAATCTTTATCATAACAAGAAATAAAGCTAATTCTATTTTATGTAATCATTGTGTAACCTTGAGTTACATTAGAGGGGAGAAAAGGTAGAAGAGAATTTTGAGTTATCTCGAGTTACATTCAAAATAGAAGAAGAGGGCTCAGTGCGTAGACTAAGATGCAAACAATCATAACCAACCACACACATGCACATTGGGTTTATAGGCCATAACCATGCTACACATCCACTATCAAAACCATTTTAGGGTGATGTGTATCGATTACATATATATACCATATCATATATGTATATATTCGTTTGGGATCATGTGGTATTAATCATATAATCACATTAGTCATTTAAATATTCACATCATATGCAATAAATAAAAGATAGTAAAACTAAAATTTGATCATATTGATTATCCCAAAACATAGAGTATTGACGTGGCTCTGATACCACTATTGGATTTTATGTGGTCGGAGTAGGCAGCGGAAACAAAAAATTTACTTGACCATAAACCCATAACCAGCAGATCACATCAATATCTATGTAATGGGAAGGATGATTTTAGCGAGATATACATGGTACTGAAGATTTCTCAGTGACTATACCTCGTAGGAAGTGCAGTTTCAACCATCTGTCTTTGACAGCATCTATGCAACTCCTGGTCTTGACCTGGACTGCGATTGACTGTCATCCTCCTGAGCAGCAAAAGTCTCCCACCTCTATAGATAGTCCACACAGACCATCGGGAACTCTAGTCATCCTAAAGAACGGACTAGAAGGAGTTGTCCCCTTCTGTCGGCGTACTAGTCGCCAACACACTCTCTCACAATCAATTGCTTTTTTGCATTTGTCTTTCCCTCGTTGTTCCTCCCTAGATGGGTAGAACTTGCTTGGGCTTTCTCAGTTACCACAAACAGAGAGGACAAAAACTTTGCAGAGCAACTAATGTTCTGAGTTGTATCTCTAGAGAAGCCCCCTATACCCCTCTATTTATAGTAGAGAGAAGGGTCAGGGTTCCCAGTTTGTGCCGGAGTAGAAGGGTCCGAAATTTCCATGAACAATTTGCATTATGGTAGGCGAACTGGCCGTTTCATAACTAAAATGGTCATTAAGCAGGTGAGCCGATCAGTTTACTAGTGAACCGATCATTTGGGAGTGTGAACCGGTCGATTCTCCAAGTGAACTAGTCATTTCACTTCCCAGACTTGACTGCAATTGACTTTTCTTACTCGTTTCTAATAATGCAAAGATTAATTCTTGTCCCAATCGAATTGAACAAGTGAAATGAAAAACTTTTTCTCACAAAGGGGGACAACTCAACACTACACATTTGGTCCAGTTTAAATGATTGGTTCACCAAGGTGAACCGGTCATCTCACTAACCATGAGCCAATCAGTTCACCCAGTGAACGGGTCAGTTGGTGGTCCGGATTGTGCAGGACACAGTCAATTTAGTTCTCAATCATGTGACATTCTAATCACTTGGTTCAACACTTGAACTTGATGATTTTGAGTCAAGTCTATTGATTGAATGTTTGATTGAGTTCATAAACACTTTAGTAATCAATCGAAACATCATTCATTGATAAACTCCTCTTCCAGGTTAATCCTTTGTGTGTGACCCTATAGGTCCCATTTCACATTGGCAGTGAATGTCCATAACTAGCTTATGACATCACAAGCAAAGAACGGTACCTAGTCACACATCAGTGCTATCCAAGTGAAAAGGAAAGTTGGAGAATAACTTTCAATCCTACAGTCTGTGATTAGTGTTCTAGTGAATGAATAATTCCTTTGTCTCTGATATACTGAATGAACTCAAGGTATGGAGTTGTCATCCTTTCAACGTTCATTCATGTTTCTTGAACTAGAGTAGACTATCTGAGATATGTGTGGCATCAATATCATATATTGATTCACATGTACATGCATATGCCTTTCTCAGTCTCGCTTGTCAAGTGGCCTAGACATCATACTCCCTTAGGAGGGATAAATCCCATATCTATCGCTCACAGTCTATCTCGTACGTCAAAGACACCCAATCATCACCGTTATAACAACCCATGCTTCAGGACTACGTTTGATGATGTCAAAGTGTACCCAATCACATTCGACGAGTGTAGTGATTTTAGGTCTAAGAATTATAAACACCACCATCACTATGAGAGATGATTCTGACTACCATGTCATGGCTCCATGTGTAACTCTCATGGTGGGTCTATCTGATACACTATTCTCCAACATGTATCTATGTGCTTGGTTTGATATCATATATCGTGACTAATGAGACACTGTCATCAACCAACACACACTCTGGATTTGATGTGTCATTGTTGTCTATCAACCTTCTACGATGACATCCGACTAGGGACATAACAAGAATGTACATACTCTTAACATCTGTATGATCTCATTGTTCAGGTCCTTAACCTGAAGACATACGTCAATGAGTATTGTCATTCTTTAAACATTCATCCCGCTTCATCATTTATCTCATAATCGATTGACATGAATAAATTGGAATCTTTCCTTTGATATTTATCAAATCAATCATGATGTATGCCAATCAAATCATCATATGATTGGCTCTCAGGGTATACATACCAACATACTCCCACTTGCACTTAGAGCCAATCACCTTTGAATCATATTCTTAGTGATCTCTAAACATGTCCCACATGTTTGTGTTGCGCTAGTGCTAATCCAGTGAGTTAGAAATATTTTGCTTTAATCGATATATTGCATGTTTCATGTCTCCTCATTATACGAAATTTCATATGAGATGGAGTTGTCGTAGTATGCTATCTGATATTCCTTGCCTAACAATTCGCTCCATAGTTTGACTTAGTATTTCTACTTTGTCATAAATGGCTGTAATATCTATAAGTTCATTTGTATGAACTTCTAGATCCATATAGTATCCTATGGTGTTCATAACACAAGGATACTCGACATTCCTATTAGAATTAAATGACTTTTAATTTTACTCGGAACATTTCTATTTAACAACACATATTCACTTTTATATCCTCAATATAACTTTTATATTTTGCATTTTGTGATCATTTCTGTCATTTTGGAAGCTTGCATCAGTGTAACTAATTTACACTCAACTCTTCCTTTTATTACCATAGAACCAATCCTTTAATACTTCATAAGTACTTAAATGAGTTCTTTATGGTATTCCAGTGACTCTCACTGGAAGTAGATAGACACCCACTCATCATGTCCAATACATACGAGATAACTGGATGAACATATCATATTGTCATGTCTAATACATACAAGATGATGAATGCATATGTATTTTCTTGCCATGTCTGATACATACAAGATAATGGGATGATTACATGCATGATAGATCCAATTGTGAATGCATAAGGCATCTATCTTTGTGTTCCTATTCTTCATAAGAATTCGGGACACTAGGCATCTGAGAGACTAACTCCATGTAGCATGGACAAGTTTTCTGCCACTGAATCTTTGCATGATGAACCCTTCAGTACAGACTGCCAATGTATGCTCTCTCTTTATTAGGTCAAGAGAATTTTAAGAACTATCTCTATAGATGTCTATCCTATCACATAGGACATTTCTCTTTATTCCCTGAAAGAAGATATTTCCACACCAGTTTCATTTTATTCCTCATCATCATGTGGAATATGAATACGCTCCCACTAAATATTTGTAATCACAAATCCCTTCTTTATCTCGATATATGAGTAAAACCTTTTGACTTATAATCAAAGTAAAGACTCCAGTTATCAGGTGCTTGTATTTAATCAAATATATTGATTAATCTCTTGTAACTTATAGACTGCATTTGTATTAACAGAATTATAAAACCCTTCAGGTTGTGTCACGTGCATAGCCTCATGTTATTCCTTCTAGGAATGCAGTTTTAATACCCATATGCCAAATTTCATAGTCTTCAAGTTCCAATAGCAAGCATGATCCTTTATGGCCTAAGCCACTGCAATTGGTTAAATAAATTCATTAGGTTCAACACCTTGAACTCTCTTGAATTCATTTCAACCAATCTGCTCTTCAAATGTCATCCATGTCACTCTTCACTCTTAAGACCCAATTGCACTTATGGGTTTTATCCCTATTAGTGCTACCATTAAGGTCATACCCTATTTGGTTCACGTGGAAGTCATTTTGGATCTTCAAGCCATAACTCAAAATATGGTTCCTCAACATCATCTAGATAGATTATTGGTTCATCATCATATGACCAATTAGTCACCTTTGATTTTGTAGGGTATCATTATCCATCAAGCTCAAGGTGTTTTCTACTAGATATATGAGGTGTATCTATTGCATAAGGAATTTGAGATTCCACAACACTTGTGATTCTTAATATCCTTTTGTACGTTTATTTAGTGTAAAGCATGTTCTTTAGAAGAATTCTAGAAGGTTAGTTATTTGTTTGATGATCGTGCTCTTACTATTTGGAGTATGATTCCTTCTTTAATTTAGACATCACTATTCCTTAATCATGAGTTCTATATGATACACTATCATAGTTACTTACAAGGTCCTCAAGCATTTGGTTTAAGTATCTCGTTCATTGATCATATCAAAGAATTAATACTTTTACTAAGTTTGTTCTTCATTTATGATATTCTTGAACATTTCAAGATATTCATATTGGTATTTCAATAAATACCATATCTGAATTATTAGCATTTATTCCAATAGGTATGTATATACATCAATATTTATTATACCTAATAGAATAGTTATTCTCCCACTACATCTAGTGAAGATTGACTTGTCATCATGCCCAATAATCAAGACACTCATATCTCTTAATGGTTCATTAACCAAGAGAATCTAGCATTATCCATCAACATGGAACCTAGAGATGAGTTTTCATTCATTTGTTTAGATGATAATGCTAATTAATTGTCTGAGTTGGCAATAACTTTTAGGTATTATTTATTTTTATCTCATGAATATCAAGTACCACACAAGATAAATAAGGCATTGCCATAAAAGATCATATCTTTGAAATTGAAACATGAACTTTATTGATAGACATCCTTGTCATTATAAGATGCAGAAATAAAATGTTTCTATTTATTGGAAAAATGAAATAGCAGTTCATAACTCTATTGCATGCCTTTTGGGCTGAAATAAACTAAATGGTACTACTATCTATGGCAGCAACACTTGCTCCAATGTTGATGAGTGTTCCTTCTTAGTCCTTTCACAAAGGCCATTACTTCTTTTTCAGATCCTACACATCATATATGTCAAATCTATATCTTGGTATCATATACCTAAGATAAAGAAGCACTTTAATCTTATTTCATAATACCTGAGATGGAGACTTCCATCCCCTCCTTCTTCTTCTCTAGTTCATCTATGTAGAGAGGGAAATTTCTCTTCCAATGTCCTGGCTCATGACAATGGTGACATTTGCCTCCCTTGTTCACCCCTCACTTGGCTTTGAAAGTTGAAGATGACTTGGGATGTTGGCTAGCATCAGAACCTTTCTTTGCTTTGCCCTTGCCCTTGCCCTTAGACTTTCCCTTCTTTCTGTTGATCTTCCTCACATATTTGGGTTTGTCTTTCTTCATCTGTGCCTCAGCTGTCTTCAACATGTCCAACAACTCTATCAATGGCCTGTCAAAGTTGTTCATGGTGTAGTTCATCACAAACTGACTGTAGGATTCTGGCAACGATTGCAATATCACATCAGTAGCCAACTCTTGTCTCATAGGGAATCCCAATCAAATTAGGTTCTCCACATACCCAATCATCTTGAGTGTGTGAGGGCCACTAGATCTCCTTCTGTCATGACACACTTGAATAATGCCTTAGAGACATCATATCTCTCTTGTCGTGCTTGGTCTTGATACATGTTCTTGAGATTTTGAACTATCTCAATGACGTCCATGTTCTCATGTTGTCTCTGTAACTCATAGTTCATTAAGCACAACATCAAGCACTTCACATCAATGGCATCCTCAGTATGCTTCTTGTAAGCATCCTTTTTAGCCTTTGGTGCAGTGGGAGAGGTTCATCTGGTTCTAGTGTATCTAGGACATAGAGCTTTCTCTCTTGAGTGAGAACAATTCTCAACCGTAAACCAGTCATGGAAGTTGTTCCCATTTATCTTGTCCTTCTCAAGGACCGATTGCAACAAAAAGTGATTGTTGTTGGTAGCCATTTATTCTACAAAAAGGAAATTTGCAATTGTAGTCCAAAACTCTTTTGATTTGATTTGATTTGGAAATTGACGATATTAATTAGGTCTTTAATTAATTATCGCTCCCACTATTTTGATCAAACTGATAGCCCTCACCATGAATTCAGAAGATTGTAGCATACAACCTTCTAGTGAGCAAGATCGTGATTTCCTCTAAGTCATGGACCAGCTAGAGATGTCACCCACAACTAGATTCTTTCAGGTAGGCAACCTTTGCCAATTGCATCATATGCAACTCTTGATAGATGTCATGCACAACTCCTTGCCATGTTCATCTTTATGCCTCAAGGTGCTTGATCTGATCAAGGTCACCTTGTTAAGTCTGACCCAAATGCCAACACAATCAATATGCACCCTGCTAGGGCAGACCCACATATTCACCATCACACTTCTACGAGATAGACAATGCACCACGCTAGGGCATGCCCACACTTAGTCGATCAAGATTTTCATGTGTGCTACTTTTGGAAGGCATCTTCAACCTAATATGTTTGTTGAGGGGGTTTAATATGCTTATATATGAATATATGTATCCAATCATCACATATATAATATGTAGCATATACATGCTATATCCCACAAATGAAAACACACAATAATGATAAAGCAATGATTATGGCCATCGTATTGTAGTTCCTTAAAGCCACAAGGAACTACGGTCATCTAAGGTCTACATCACATGCAACCTATAATTGATGAAGATCTGTGCTTGCCAATCTGGGTTGACTGATTCAACCTTTGAACTGATCATCTCACCTCTTGGCCAGTCGGTTGGTCTCATCCATCCGATCGTCTATCTCTTCCATATGTCAGCTCGTCCGGTCTTTTGGGCTTTTCGTCGATCCACCAACTGCTCCTTAGTCGGTCGTCTCGATCCATCGAGCAGTCATCTTCAGTCTTTGTCATAACAAGAAATAAAGCTAATTCTATTTTATGTAATCTTTGTAAAACCTCGAGTTACATTCGAGGGGAGTAAAGGTAGAAGAGAATATGGAATTATCTCGAGTTACATTCAGAATAGAAGAAGAGGGCTCGATGAACAGATCGAGATGCAAACAACCATATCCAACCACACACATGCACATAGGGTTTATAGGCCATAACCATGCTACACATGAACTATCAAAACTATTTTAGGGAGACACATATCAATTGCATATATTTACCATATTATATATGTATATATTAGTTTGGGATCATGTGGTATTCATCAGATATTCACATTAGTCATTTAAATATTTGCATCATATGCAATAAATAAAAGATGGTAAAAACATAATCCGATCATATCGATTATCCCAATACATAGAGTATTGACGTGGCTCTAATACTACTGTTGGGTTTTACGTGGTCGGAGTAGGCAGCAGAAACAAAAATTTTACTTGACCATAAACCCATAACCAACAGATCCAATATATATATATAATGGGAAGGATGATTTTAGTGAGATATACCTGGTCCTGAGGCTTTCTTAGCGACTATACCTCACAGCATGTGCGGCCTTCAACCATCTATCTTCAATGACATCTGTGCAACTCATGGTCTTGACCTGGACTATAGTTGACTGTCGTCCTCCTGAGCGGCAAAAGTCTCCCGCCTCTATGGATAGTCCACATGGACCACCGAGGACTCTAGTCATCCTGAAGAACAGACTAGAAGGAGTTGTCCCCTTCTATCGACGTACTAGTCACCAACACACTCTCCCACAATCAGTTGCTTTTTTGTAGTTGTCCTTCCCTCGCTGTTCCTCCCTGGAAGGGTAGAACTTGCTTGGGCTCTCTCAGTTACCACAACCAGAGAGGAGAAAATCTTTGTAGAGAAAATGATGTTCTGAGTTGTGTCTCTGGAGAAGCCCCTTGTACCCCTCTATTTATAGTAGATGGCAAGGTCAGGGTTCCCAGTCTGTGCGGGAGTAGAAGGGTCCATAATTTCTATGAACAATTTGCACTGCGGCAGGCGAACCTATCATTTCATAACTGAAATGATTATTTGGCAAGGTGAGCCGATCAGTTCACTAGTAAACTGGTCATTTGGGAGTGTGAATCGATCGGTCACCCAGTGAACTGGTCGTTTCACTTCCCAGACTTACCTGCAATTGACTTTCCTTATTTGTTTATAATTAACACAAAGATTAATTTTGTCCCAATCGAATTGAACAAGTGAAATGAAATTTTTTTCCTCACAAACCGGGACAACTCAAGGTTGTCTCACTGACCATGAGCCGATCGTTTCACCCAGTGAACCAGTCGGTTGGTGGTCCGGATTGTGCAGAACACAGTCAATTCATTTCTCAATCAATCTGACACTCTAATCACTTGGTTCAACAATTGAACTTGATGATTCTGAGTCAAGTCTATTGATTGAATGTTTGATTGAGTTCCTAAACACTTTAGTAATCAATCCAAACATCATTCACGGATAAACTCCTCTTCCAAGTTAATCCTTTGTGTGTGACCCTATATGTCCCATTTCACATTGGCAGTGAATGTCCATAACTAGCTTATGACATCACAAGCAAAGAACGGTACCTAGTCACACATCAGTGCTACCCACGTGAAAAGGAAAGTTGGAGAACAAGATTCAATCCTACAGTCTGTGATTGGTGTTCCAATGAATGTATAATTCCTCTGTCTCTGATATCCTGAATGAACTCAAGGCATGGAGTTGTCATCCTTTCAACATTCATTCATGTTTCTTGAACTAGAGCAGGCTGTTTGAGATATGTGTGATATCAATATCATATCTTGATTCACATGTGCATGGACATTCCTTTCTCAGTCTCGCTTATCAAGTGGCATGGACATCATACTCCCTTAGGAGGGACAAATTCCATATCTATCACTCACAGTCTATCTCATGTGTCAAAGCCACCCAATCATCACCGTTATAACAACCCATGTTTCAGGATTGTGTTTGATGATGTCAAAGTGTAACCAATCACATGTGACGAGTGCAGTGATTTCAGGTCTAAGAATCACAAGCACCACCATCACTATGAGAGATGATTCTGACTACCATGTCATGGTTCCATGTGTCACTCTCATGGTGGGTCTGTCCGATACACTATTCTCCAACATGTATCTGTGTGCTTGGTTTGATATCATATATCATGACTAATGAGACATTGTCATCAACCAACACACACTCTAGTCTTTATGTGTCATTGTTGTCTATCAACCTTCCACAATGACATATGACTAGGGACATAACAAGAATGTACATACTCTTAACATGTGTATGATCTCATTGTTCAAGTACTTAACCTAAAGACAAACATCATTGAGTATTGTCATTCTTTAGACATTCATTTGGTTTCATCATTTATCTCGTAATTGATTGAGCTAGAATAAATTGGAAGCTTGCCTTTGATATTTATCAAACCAATCATGACGTATGCCAATCCAATCAATATATGTTTGGCTCTCAAGGCATACATACCAACAACATATCTATAAAATTATTTCTAATATGATGGCAAACTGAGTGACTGGTTTTCTTGATGATATCATCTCACCAAATGAAAGTGCCATTGTACCAGGACGCCCCATCATAGATAGTGCACTGGTCACTTTTGAAATATTCCACGTGATGAAGTGAAAGAAAAAAGGAAATAAAGGGATGATATTAACAAGATATACATCATCAAGGTGAATGATAGTGTTGAGTTGAATTTTATTATTAATGTTTTATAAAGACTAGGGTCCGGTTCTCTTTGGTGCAAGAAAATTCTTTAATGCATGAATAATGTCTCCCTTTCTTTTAATCTCAAAAAATGCAAGAATATGGTCATTTTACCAAATCAAGGGATACCACAAGATGATCCCATATCACCCTATAATTTCTTATTTTATGTTAATGTTTTATCTTCTATGTTGAAAAAAGCTAGCACAGACTTGGAGTCCAAGCAAGTAGAAGGGGACCAAAAGTTACACAACTTTTTTCACTGACGATAATATACTCTTGAAATGGAAATATTAAGATGAAGCTATCAAATAGCTAATATCACTAGCTACTACGAAGAGGCTTTTGGATAGAAAATCAATTACTATAAATCTAAGATTTCCTTCAGTGTGAGTGTACCAGACAAAAAGAAGGTGCAAATCAACAACATCCTTGATATGAAAATATCAAGAAAGCACGACAAATATTTGGTATTCCAACTCTTATTGGGAGATCAGAGAAGGAGATTTTTGCCAACATAAAAGACTGAATATGTAGAATCTGTAGGTTGGAAATAAATCATTGAGCCAACCGGGCAAAAAATATTCTCATCAAAGCAGACATACATACATGCTATATTGAGCTAAATGATGGGGGTCCTACACCTACCCGCTAATATCATATATGACATCAACAAGAAGACAAAAACTTCGAGTGGGGCAACAAAGATGGTAAAAATAAAATTAATTGGGTGGCATGAGAGAAGTTATGCACTCCATAAAGGAACAAAGAAATGAGCTTCATGGACATTGGAGTCTTCAATAAAGCCCTCCAGGCCAAGCAAGCATGGAGACTTTTTTCCAAACCTAACACTCTCTTGGAAAAGGTTCTCAAAGATTAACACCATAGGAGCTGTGATTTTCTGGATGCTAGATGGGGATTGGACCCTAGAATGACATAGCGTAAAATATTGGGGGGTGGTGGTGGTTCCAAATCCTTACTGATAGAGGGGTCTCAGGTGGAGAATTCGACACATGGAGTGACAAATGGGTTGTTGACAAGAATGGTTACATCAAATAGGGCCCCGATTTTTAGTTTTCCTATAGAAAGAAAGTGGTCGAGTTCATTAATGAAGAAACGGTCTACAACAACATTGATGAGGTGAAAAAGGATATGGGTAGGGATGATCGAGACAAAGTTCTACAAGCCATACATATCCCTAACTAGGATGGTGAATTATACCAGTATCCATCTATATATGGCATCTATATTGTCAAAAAAAGGTACTGGCTGGGGGCCTTAAGCCACACACCTGAACATCCTACAATGAATAAATACACCGAAGCTTCTATATACCTTGCCTAAAATATGATATCTAAACCTCCCACCTAAACTCAAATTGTTTCTGTGTAGGTGTTCCTGGAATCAAATTCCCACGAAAGAAAACTTGCAAATAAGACACATTATTATAGATGACTCTATGATGCCTGCAACCAAGCATCAGAACATTTGATGCATATTTTCTTTGGATGTAATGATGAAAATACACTCTAGACTCAGGTGGATCTCGGCTTTTACAGAACATAATAGCAACTCGGCAGCTTCCCAACCCTACTCAAGTGCATTCTGGAGTCAAAGAGTGCATTGACTGCTGCCTCTCATAGTGGGGTGTTATACCCTATGGAAATGTAGGAATGATAGGGTCTACTAACAATATATGCATATACCTCTTATGGTTCATAGAAACATCCATAACTAGGTTGCTGGTTTGACTAAACAACATACCTTGAACCCAACAACAAGTGTAGAGCCACACACTAAGAAGGAACTTCAGTGGAAGCCACCTGATGTAGGCTGGATTAAGGAAAATACTAATGCAGCTATAACTGAAGATAAGTCAACACTAGGAATCATTTTATAATATAGTAGGGGAAATACTATCATATTTGCTAAAATCTCCATTTTGGGTACATGGAGTGTTTACCTATGTTGAGTCCCTTGTTGTACTCATTGCCACCCACATGGTTGTAGTGTTGGTTATTACAGAACGGTCTTTGAATCTAATGCCCTTAGTGTCATCCAAAAAATTAACAACTCACACAAATGAAGAAGCCTGACAATGACTATATGAAAGGATATTGATCACCTAAAGACTTGCTTCATAAAAGACTCTGTCGTACATGTTAGGAGAGAAGGAAATACCACATCACTTATGTTGGCATTTAATGCTCGCACCACTGAAGCACCTCTGTCTTCCATCGATCTTACTTCTATCATCATATCATCTACCTATAACCCATTTTCAACACATGTTAATGAATGGGTTACTTATTCCAAAAAAATAGCTGACCACATAGTCATAAAAAATGATGATCTCTCCTATCTTGTGGACCTATACAATGCTAGTCTTTGTGATTCATCTACCACTTTTTCATTTCTGACTTACTAATCACTAGAGGGTTCATGATTTACTATTTTTTTAGGATTGAAGCATTAATTTTTTCCAATGATCATGTGATACTATGATACAACAAGGTGGACAACAATTTGAGAAGAAACATCGGGTGTAAAAATTTCCAAGTGAACCCCTTTAATATCCAATGCTTGTATTTCTTTACTCTCACTGTTTCTACTATTTTCAATACACTGAGCATTACCTGGCTCAACCGTTGTTGTTGTATGATTTGCACAACAAAGCATGTAAAACTTTGACTTTTAGATAGACAATGAAATAACCATTGGTGGTCCTTGTATATAACTTTCTTTCATTGTGGATTATACACCCTTACTTATGTTGGGCATCCCCAAACACGAAGATGTGTTAATCTTGGTTTCCTTCCCATCCAAAACTCATAGAACATCTAGGAACAACTTTACCAGTAACCGAATCCAACAAATATGTAGCAATCTTTGATGCAAACATTATCATTTAACATACCCCTAACTATATTTATGAGACTACAATTTTGCCTTTTTGTTGCACCATTTTGTTGTGTTGTACTACGCATAGTATGTAGTGCACATATCACTTTTCTTTTAAGAATCTTATAATGGTCATGGACAATGTCCATTTTCATAAAATTTTCCATGATATTCACTATTCTATCTGATCTCACAATTCTTACTTTTCTATCAAATTGCATTTCTACCTCATTAATGGACATGTGTTGGAAATTTATTCATTGAGATTTTCAAGAAAATAGAAATGTGTATATGTAACATAAAAAATCATCTATAAAGTTAATGAACTAAATTTTTTCACCACATGATGGAACATTAAAAGTAAAAAAAAATATGTTGATATGTATGGACTCAAGTTATTTGGTGCTTATTGTGACAAATTTCTTTAGTGTGCATTTTTTTCTCTTTCCTTGATGCAACTTAAACATATTTTCATATTAGTAAAATTCAATTGAGGTAGTATTCCATCTGTAAGTAACCTTGATACAGTTTCTTTAGAAATATATCCCAATCTTTATTTCCACAACCAAGAAGAACTCTCATATATGATCTGATACATCAAATACATAATATATATTTGTTTTTGAACCAAGCCTATCTTTTAAGACAATCCCTTTTGAAATGACCATGTTTCTTGTAGAAGAAATATTTTTTTTTTCTCTTTGTGGATTTGCCCCTATTCGCCTTTCATTTAAGCCTTACCTTATCAGTTTCTTTATTATAATACTTAATTTAATTTTTAGTGTTTCTGACATGAATGAAAAGATTGATAGAGTATTATTTGGTTTTCTTTGATCTCCCTTCCTATAAAATAAAATAGAATTAATGTGAAAGTTGTATTTTCCCTTACTGGTGTTGCAATTCAACTAGGACTGATCAAACTCAGGAGGAAATGAATTAATAATAGATTGAATAAGTAATGACTCACTTATGTCCATACCTGTAGATTTTACATTTGTCGTTAGGTTTCCATACATGTTACATGGTCAAGAATGGGTCGTGAAAATCAATTTTCTTAGTAATCAACTCACTCATTAGACTTCCTGTAATATATTTACAAGGTTTTTCCAATTGTTAGTACTCTTTTTGTAAAGCTTCTCTATCGACATCTATTTTGGGAATTGATGGCTTAATATATTCAGACATTGTCATTCATATAAATTTTAATCACTACATGTTAGGCTTCTCCTAATTCTCATTGAATGTCTTCTAGGCTTCTTTACTTGCCGCTATGATGTCTGCATACTTCTCTTCTAAAACTAAAGAAAAAATAAAATACATGATGACAAAATAAAATGGAATTACTTCATACCAATATAAATACCTCAATATCCTCCCATTGCTCAAACCATATAGATTCAAGGAGGCTATAAAATTTCACACAAGTCCATGTGTTAATGTTTTGAGTAACCATATGATAGTTTCAAAGGAATTAATAAAATATAAAGTGTATTTCTATTCACCTTTGAATAGTATATAAATATATATATATCTAACAATAACATTGCTAATGAAAAAAATTTGAACATGTGATGATATTACGATTTATGTAAATTTTATCTTTGGATATACATTCACATTTTTTCATGTATCATTGTCTCATTAAGTCTCATATATTTTAAGAGTGCTCTACCATCAGGTGATCTTACAATTTTTGAACAAAAATCTCAGTTGCATCACACTTTACTAGCATCCCTTATATAATGAACATTTGTAAATGTACATAATCAAATGTATATATATGTCTTGGCAAGCCCACTGTGGTGTCAACAATGCTTTTAATTAAAAAATGAATTCAACATTTCCTAAAACCATGTAAAGATAAATATTTTAGTAAATGGTACCTTCTTTTATAAAAAAATTCATGTTGTCATTATTTGTATGCCTCAACATGAAAATAAGAACATATTAGACATCAATATCATAAATGCAACAACATAATATGTTGTAATTATGTGATACATAATAGGATTGGAAAACCATGCCCTGATATGAATTATTACATAAATACTAGCTTAATATAAAGCTTTAAAATTTGAATTAATAGATCAAAATATTGAATTTCCCTATTATGCACAAGCTCCCAACACTTACCTTGTTTCATTTTTCAAATTCACCAAATTTTCTTCTTATAGAGGTTAATAAGAGCCTTTCCTTCTTGATCTTTGTACTCCTATAGTTGCAACAATAAATCCTTCTCCCTACATCAACTCCCACTTGTTCTTATGTCTCCAACCAGCCAAGCTTTCTTTTATGAGTTATCCTTAATATCTTCTTTCTTGACTTTCTTGATCTCTAGATTGTGGGAGATAAAATGATAGTTACAACCCATTTCCACCGACACCTTTCCTATTTTATAACCTCTTCCATAACAAACCATGTTAGAGAGTAACCACTTGTTATAACTTGGATTTTTAATAAATTTTTACATATATTTGAATGCTAAAATGAATTTTTGAGGACATACTAGAAAGCTTGATATTATATATGTCATGTTTGAAAGTTTTGAGAATGCAAACTATTCATCTCAAAGGAATTTCATTATTTACTATTTTGAATAATCCATTGGTAATTATTGGCTTAAGATACATGGAAATTTCAATAATGAAGGAATTTCTAAAAGTAATGGACAATGGGTAATCAATTAAGGACTTGTTTAGAAGTTTATAAAATAGATAAGATGAAGGAAATTAATAAGATTTGGGTGGCCTAATATTGCACTCAATGAAAAAATATATCAAAAATAGAACTGTCTGCCAAGTTTGGGTAATAAAAGGAGTTATTTGATGCCCTAATTAATTAAAATGAAGAGAAGAGTTGAAGACAAAGAAAATTACTTTTAACTTTTGTATTCTTGCACCAATCCTTGCCCAAACCAAGATTTAATTATTAAAATATTCCCCTTCAAATTTGGAGTCAATTGGATAAAAGAAGAGAGTTATGGATTTACTAATGTTCCCTTAAGGGAAAGTATTAAATGATCTATGTATTAAATGTCCCAAATTATTTTTGGATTAGGAATATAGGGACTCAGCCCTTTTATGTCATGTGTCATCTCGGTCATTATTTTCCTCAAATCAATGGTCAGAAGACCTCCATCTACCTCTGAACAGAAAAGAAAATCTAGTTACAACATGAGTTATTTTCCTTTTTTATTTCTTCCCTTTCTGACTCATATGGACACCTAAAATCCTCCGTCAAATTCGGGAAATGATTACAAATACAAATATACTAAGTTTTTCCTACTTTGGAAGGCAATAGATACTTTCCTCAATTATAGTTCTCGACTGACACCCAACACTCCATAGCTAGACCTATATCAAGGGTAGCAACCCCCTACAAGGCTAGAGTGCCCTTCGTGAGACTACACAAGATTTGATTCCACTATCTCTACTCTTCATTTTGCTGCTAACCCTATCTTTCTCCTCCCGCCTTTTCTCTAAGCAACACAAGAAATCTCCCTCACCATTCTCTCTTCTCTGACCAGCTCTGAGCCAATTGTGACCATGAAAAATTTCTACGGAGTAGGTCGAAGGTCGGAGTACTCCCGCTTTCCGCTCAAGATCCCCAAAGCCTAGAGACAACCATTGAGTTGACTCACCAAAAGACTTCTTACGAGAAGGTAGAGGTTGAAGATAACCTGGTGTGAAAGGTCTTTTTGACCCCTCGATCCCCTGTATCAAGGTAAGGGAATCACCACCTTTACCCTTATTTTTCTTGCCTAGCCATGTGAGTGCGAGCTGATCAACTCAACTGTTACCACACGACACGCACCCTGGTCAAGTCAGACCCCTAGGTTGCATGCTCCTAATGGCCCAAAATGAATTAATAATAATTCTAGAAAATTGCAGGTAGATCCAAATATAGCAAAAGTACACATGGTTTTGATCAAAAAATAAGAGAATTTAAATAAAATTGGATCCATGATTTAATTCTCACTCAAATTCCAAAAGTGGATAAAGATGCAATGATTAATATAAATTAGCAAATATGAAACCCTAATTTCATTATATTGATGAAATTGAAGAATATATATGGAAATATTGATCTTAATGGATAAAGTCTAATCAATCAATATAACATCTTGGAATCTAACTTAAGTCAAAGAAGTCACATGTTGCTAAAATTAGGGTTTCCAAAGATGAAAAGCCTTAAATGTGATAAATAGGGTTTGAGAATCCTAACACTAATGAAACCCTAATAAGACCCCAAAACCCTAACATAGAGCCCAAGTCAGTCTTAGTGGATATTTTGGGAGCACAATAGTAGTACTTAGGTGTTATGGATTAATTACAAGTTGATTTATTAATGGTTGCATCTACTCTTATTACTTGGACATTAAGTCATCTCAGAGAAAAGGTATGTGGTTACAACTATGGATACTTGCCTTATCAACTTTCAAGATTTATCAAGGTTTCCTGAATGGATTGCAAATTAAAGCTTGATTGTTTATTTCATTCATGAAATCTATAAGACCCCTATGAGTATGACCTTATATAAATGTAACTTGCTCATACCCTAAAGGTGCTACCTCTAGTGAGATAAAGAGCATGGGGTGGAAGATGTCATTATTGGAATGGCTGGTGGCCAATCCAGGATACAATGATCACCAACATGTCAAGCCAGGATAGGAAGGCCAATGTGAACCAAACCCAAGTGAGGGAAGGTTATGAGAGTCCATTACTGAGACTAAACCTTAAACATAGGGTACCCCACTAAGACTCCCCTAAAGAGAGGGTATACAAAAAACAGTGAGAAAATATGGGAGGAGAAGTTAAACCAAAATACACATGTTTGTTTATCTAGTTGATAGTTGAAATTATGGATGATTATGTTTTTACACCTATTTGTGCATATTTTGCTTGTCCCATGCATTGTTATAGACTGACCATGTTTTACTTCATGACATTTTAGGTTAATATGCAAAGTAATATGAGGTAATGGACTTCCATAGAAAGTGGTACTAAAAGAAAAGATGACTTAATTCTACTGGAGGATTAATAGATAGATTTACTTAATGTTGCAAAATCAGGTTTCCCATTCCATGTAACTCCTATGAGGAGATGTTATCTTCAAACTATTATCAAAACTCTTTTGTAAATAATGAAAATGTCTAATTATTATTATTTACTTTCTAAACCTGGATCCCTGATTTACGATAATGGCCCTTGCCCTCTCGGTCCTCCTTCATCGGGGATAAAAGGGGGAGGGGGTCATAACATTGGGTATCAAATCCCAAGTTTATCATTTAACCTTTAATAGTTAATAAATTGCATAAAACTCGATAGAGCCCAAGGGAATTATTAAGACATAATCTAAGACGATGGTGTCTAAAAGGGATCACAACCCGAGGGTTGGAAAAATTTCCTCTGCACCATTATTCGGCTTACGAGGATGCCCGAGCCTCTATGCATCTTGCATGGACAAAGTCAAAAGATTTTGTTTGAAATAAAATAACTCTAATTTTTCTTCCCATCTTCATATTCATCCCTTCTCTACTCCCTTCTTCACACTTGAAAACCTAGGGACCTGATGACTTCTTCCTTATGCCTTTTAAGGAATGAGAGTTAAGGATATTAGGGATTAAGTCATCCTCCTCCAAATCATAATTAATGCATGTAATCAAGATGCCATGTACACAAGTTATAATGCTTAAATTCCTTAAAACTAAAACTAAGGATATTCTATATATGTGAAAAAACATGGACTACACCAAGACCACCATCGTCGCTGATAACACACCTCAGAACCATCCAAATAAGAAGACCCCCGTAAAGGTAGAAGGCTTCCTCAGAGAAGAGGAGGAGGTATACAAAGGGTGAGTTTGTTGGTATGTATTCCCATAGATCCAATCATATGATGATTGTGATGGCATATTACCATAAATGATTTGATTTATATAAAGCAAGCTTCCACTTTATCTATTTTACTCAATTATGATATAATGAGGAAACATAATAAATGTCTAACAAATGATATTACTCAATGACATTTGTCTTCAAGTACGTGACTTGAAGAAGGAGATCATAAGGATATTAAGAGTATGTAAATTCTTGTTTATGTCCCTAGTTAGATATTACTATGGAATGCTGATAGACAACAGTAACACTTAAGACTAGAGTGTGTTTTGGTTGATGATAGACAATCATGATATGTGATACCAAACCAAATACATAGATACTTGTTGGGAAACAATGTATCAGACAGACCCGCCTTGAGATTGACACATGTAAACCATAATTTGTGGTCATAGTCATCTCTCATAGTGGATTTTGTAATTGTGATTCTTAGACCTGAAATCACTACACTCATTACATGTCATTCGATGTGCTTTGAAATCATCACTCGTGACCTTGAATAAGGGTTGCCATAAAGGTAATGATTGGGTGTACTATGACATATGGGGATGACTGTGAGTGATGTATATGGGATTTGTCCCTCCTATTGGAGTTTGATATCCATGCCTCTTGATAAGAAAGATTAAGAAATGCATGCACATGCACATGTGAATCAATATATGATATTGAGATCACATATATCTCAGACAAACTTCTCAAGATTCAAGGAACATGGAGTAAACATGGACAGGATGATGATTCCATGCCTCGAGTTCATTCTAGATATCAGAGACAAAGGAATTATACAATCATTATAACTTGTGACACAGATTGTAGGTTCAAGTTGTTCTCCAACTTTCCATTTACTTGGGTAGCAATGATGTGTAACTAGGCACCACTCTTTGCTTGTGATGTAAATTATTTATGGACATTCACTGCCAACGTAAATCAGAACCTATAGGGTCAAACACATATGATACACCTAGAAGAGGAGTTTAATCATAAATGATAATTCAATTGATTGCCAAAGTGTTTGGGTATTCAATTCAAGCAATAAATCAACTGACCAGGCTCCCAACTGACTGGTTCAAGTGTTGAACTGACCGGTTGGAGTGTCAAGTTGATTGGATATTACATTGGCTGAGTTTTGCATGAACATGGGTGCGAACCGACCAGTTCACCTAGTGAACCGATTGGTTCAAGGTTGTGAGACGACTAGATCGCAAAGAAGAGACGCCCATTTCATGGTGCAATTCAGTTTCATCAAGGATTAGTGCTGACATCATGTTGTGCATTTATTGGATTAGAATTGCCAATTCATATGCGATTGAGAAACATGACTAAACGACCAATTAACTTGGTGAACAGATTGGCTTGCATGCCAACCAATCACTTCGCCTAGTGAACCGACCATTTCTCCATTTATAGAATGTGAATTTTCATGATATTCCAGTCCCTTCCGCTCCCACTCAGGCTGGGAACCCTGACCCTAACCGTCCTATAAATAGAGGGATATTGAGGGCTTCTCAGAGACAACTCAAGTGCCTTTGACATTTGTTGTTCTCTCTGGTTTTGGTAACCAAGAGAGAGTCTGCACTAGTCCTACCTTATAAAGGGAGGGACAATACGGGAGAACAATTGTGGGAGTGCAAGTTGGTGACTAGTACACTAATGGGAGGGACAACTCCTTCCTATCTGTTCTAGTAGAACGAGAGGAGTTCTAAGTGGTCCATGTGGACTACTATAGAGGTGAGGAGGTTGTTGTCTACTGCTAGGAGGACAATGTCAGGCTGATGTCCATTGTGGAGACCATGACCTACTGTAGACGTTGTCTGTATGCAACTAGAAAAATTGCACAACTGCAATGAGGAATAATTGTTGGACCTACTCTGGGACCATGTACGAACTTGTTAAACCATCCTTCCCATTTCATAGTTTTTGTCGAACTCTTGATGTTATGGGAAATATGGATAGAAAATTTTTGTTTCTGTTGTCTACTTTGTGCCCATATTTCTCTACAAAGTCTTCCAAGAAGCTGAAGAGGTCAGAAGGGTCTCAAACCTAAAGTCACCCTCTTTAAAATTCCAAACCCAAAAGATGGTCCTCAAACCCTAAGGGGGTCAAGGGATATAGAGAACCTAAGGTGTAGGATGTGGTCCATAACCCTAAACCCTAATCTTGGGCAATGGGAATGGTGTGGATAAATAGTAATTTAGCCCATATAAACCTTGAGTTAAGGAAGGTAGAAAGAGAATATACAATTGGGTGGGGTGACCCAGTCTCACAACCATAATATCTATATGTATGCATATATATGTATGTATATATATTATATATATAGTAATAACTGAATATCCTAGTTTACCCATGCATGCAAGTATGTAGAATAAGTCATGTATGAAACTTTTGAAGGGTTTGAATATACATATGGAACACATGCAATCAATGGTTACATAACAAAGTTAATATGAAAATCCTTGGTGCAACTTTTGGGATGGTGTCCCGAGATGGGATGGGTCAACCAAAGGATGGGAAGAAATCTATGAAGAAGGAAAAACCCTAAGCCTGGGAGGTCATGTTGTTTTTGGAAAACCTAACTTCTTCATTACATGCACCATAAAAGGAAAATGTGATCCCACACAGGAATCAAGTAGTAGGTAGTCATTAACCTTACTGGAGGTGAGACACAAAGAATAGAAGATGAATTAGTTCTAGATTAGGTGGGAATACATGATAGATGAATAAAATTAGATGATACGATCAACGTTTTACATGATGAGATGTATGGTTTATAATGAACTCATGTGGACATGATAATTTGACTTTAGTTTTGAGATTTGGACATTAAATTGGGAGATTTGACATAGGGGGCGCTTCTCCAAAATAAGATAAGATGTGAATCAACAAGAGCCTCAATCTCTCTTACATAGGGGGATCTCTAATGTTAGGACTAGGTACATGGTTAGCTCCAGAGAGAATGAGGCCTTGAGAAAGAAGGTCTTAAACCTAAGCTCCAAGATAGGAGAAGTTATGAGACATAGTTGTTGATATATGTCCTAAACTAGAATTCTCTTGAGTAAATGAGTGGAGTTGCCATATGCATGATTCCTAGAAGCTTGTTGTATTCTAGATATCACTGGGAGTACTAAATCCTAGATAAAAATGAAGAACTGCATACATATTTGTGTATACAGTATGACTACCTACCATCTAGGTGAGGGAGAGAGAGAGTCCCAATATCCTAAGGAGGTAAGGAATGATAGTATTTTGCAAAGTGACATTCTTGGGTTGGTGGTTCCTTGAGTAGGACTCTGGTGGTTGTCTATGGGAAAGAGAGATTTGGGTTAGAATATTTCTTGAGTAGAGATCCATGAAGAAAATGGCATATCATGTTTTGATTTGGTTTGTGCTTGAGTGGCTAGATAATGAGGATTTGATGATTGAAACTAATGTGGTAGACCTGAGAACCTTAGACCAAAGAGGAAAAATGGAGCTAATGCATTTAATGCTCGTATAGTTGAGTGAGCTCATAGAGATTGAGCATGTCACCTCCCTAGGATAATGGGTTAGGGAAAACCCCACATGCAATTTGATATATGTTTGACAAGCGACTCATACATGTTGGTTTAGCACCACCATAATATCATATATAGGTATGAAATTGATCTAATCTAGAGAGGAGATGTATGGGTATGACATAATGAAAGAGTTAGAAATGGTTTAATAAGTCTTGAAAGACTTAGAAACGGTTCAATAAGTTCTCTATTTACAATTGGTTAGCCATATGCATGAAATATTATAACTTGAAGTAACTAGCATCATGATGAACCTTTAATAAAGATAGCTAATATGAGAAAGTGAAATGACATAATGATCATGATAAATATTGAATGTGGTTGTAGTTGACATTAGGGACAAGTGATAATTAAATTTGTCTTCTTCAAAGTATGCTTTACCTCTTACTAGCCCACTATAAAGTATTGATTGTATTGTGTGGATACAAAGTACTTGGCTTATGACAATAAATAAAATGTTTGTCCTATAGTCCTGAACACATGAAACATGACATATCAGTTCCATTGTATTTAAACTCTTGGTACTAAGGTACTTGATAGTGATCCAACTCATGGGTAGTAGATCACATTGTATAATGATATCACTCTCAAGTTGTAAATGCACAAATGATATGATGAAAAATATGCCTAAGGACATGTTCTCTTGTGGTAATAAAATATTGGTTCAAGTATGTTTCCGTTATCTTTTGTTACTATCTAGTGATAGTTTATCTTGTCCTGGGATAGACCTTCCCTAGAAGGTTGAATTCATAAATCAATTTAATAATTGAGGTAATCTTAAATGTCACTTAAAGCATGTAAGAAAATATATTGAGTATAATTATTTGGACCAAAGTGTGCCATCTCTGTGTACATGAGTAAAACTTACTATGGGAGTGACCGATAGTATGGGACCAAGCTCGAACAGGAAGGCCACCATGACCCCAATAAAGGGACATAAAGTAAATCATGTGTTCCCTAAGAGATGACAGAAATTTGGGTTAAAGAATTATTAAGGATATAATGTGATTAGATATTATTAGAGAAACGTCAAGAGAAATGCATAACGAAATAAAGTTATGACATCTCAATAGAGCCCTGGGGAGGGGTGGAACCCTAAGTCAATCCTGATATTAAGTAGGGATAGTTAAAGGTACATAGGTCTTAAAAAGTTAGGAGGCAATGGCATACGAAGTGCATAAGACCATGAGATTAGGAATTAGCCATCCATGTGTACCCGAGCTCCATGGGGCCAAGAGACTGGCTATCTTCATGAGTTGATGAGGCCCAAGGGGACAGTGTGAGAGGCACTCCATAAATGCATAAGGCCCTTGGGGGTCAAGAGGAGATTGCTCCAAAAGGTGCCTATATCCATATCGATCTTAAAGTAAAGACTAAGGCTACAGAAACATGAGATGTAAAGTAAATAATATAGGAAGTCTTGTGATGATCTTTGAATAAAAATCTTAAAAGGAGTTGTGCATAAACTCAAAAATTATGAGAAGAATCACATTCCATGTGAGCACATTAAATAGTAAGAAAATTGTGAACTAAAGGTATTCATGGTATGGAGTCACTGCTGAGAGTGACTCAAACAAAATTTAGAAATTAAAAGATAATGTGTGTTACGACCCCAATTTTCAGATTTATATGGTTTGAGATGCAATTTCTCCAACAAAATGTATTATTATGAAACTGAATGATTTATGTGTAATAAGTGGATTTCTTTGATAATATTTCCTTTAAATATATGATTTCGTGGACCCTATTGAGTTAGTGAGTCCAAGATGATAAAAAGAGAAAGAAACTTGAAGGAAATCAAATAATGCATGAATAGGAAAAGAAATTGAGATAATAATGAAAATATGAGAAATATGTGGAAATATGTATGATTTATCATCATAGATGAGATCTTGAATCCACAGGGTTTATAATAGTAAAAGTAGTCCAAATAAATAGAATAAAAGAGTAAGAGAGAGAAAATATGAATAAAATATGCCTTGTTAAGAAATAACTTCCATATGAATAAAAGTCTCTTATAGTTTCTAATTTGAGTCCCAAACTTAGCACACAAGTGATTTAAGTCACTATGGACTTTCCTCCAAAATTTGAGATTAAAAGGATAATCAGATTAGGAGATATGAGTTTTGTATTTTTTTCCTAAAGTGAGAAGGATAACATTAAATGTCAGGATTAATTTTAAGCTAATTTCTGAATTTTGTTCTAATACGTGGCATGACACCCATTGGATCCTTGATCCAATGATGGCTGCTTTTTGTTTAAGATCAGGAAAGGGGAACAATATAGGGAAATTTCCCAATTTATTTCCTCTGTGCACAATCCACGTGCGAATATGGAAGTTGCTCCTTTAGATTCGGGGGAAAAAAGCAGACCCAACGATCCTTGGTTTTCCTTGTTTTTGTGCGAGGATGGGATTTCCCCAATCTCCTAGGAATCATACTCCTTGAGGGTTATGGTCTGGGGAAACTAGGCCTATATAAGGGGGATTGCCTTCTTCGAGAGCGGGTGCAAGTATCGAGGAGGCCAACAAATCTGTTCCTTCTGTTAATTTGGTCGCACTTCTTGATTCCCTCCAGTTCTTTGTGTGGAGCTTCACAACGAGAATCCTTCTCATGTGAACCCTGCCTCTTTTGACCTAGGAAAGACTCTTTGTGAGTTCATGTGGAGACGACGGAGGCGTTGGACCCTTCACTTGGTTCCCTGAGGCTCTACAGCTGAGAGTCAGCACCTTAGTTGACCGCTCAAAGGTGTTCGCGAGGAGGGCGGGGCGCCGCACGAGGTAAGGGATGAAGGAGAAGGAAAATGCTTTTCTACCCTGAGTACAACAACAATGGAAGGGCACTTTAGTCCTTTGCATCCACTTGTCTTTCCTTAGCCACCGGTGTTACAACCCCAATTTTCGGGATCATATGGTTGGAAATACAATTTCTCCAATAAAATGTCTTATTATGAAAGTTGAATGATTTAAATACTTTGGATGTATTTCTTTGATAACAACCCATTTTGCATGAATGGTTTTGTGGGCCTATTGAGTAACAAAGCCCAATATGTTTGAAAGTGAATAATGATGGAAATAAATATAATAATAAAAGAATATGAGATAATGCTAAGAATAATGTGGAATTCTATAGAAGACTAAGTGTTTGTTCATTATAGAGTGAATTTTGAATTCACATGGTTTCTAATATAAATAATAGACAAAATAAAGAAAATAAAAAAGGAAGAGAAAATAGTCGATTTGATGCCTTGACTAAAGAATATAAAGAGGTGACTTGGAGACAAAGAAAAGTGTTTTTAAATAATGTATTTTGGTATCCAATATTCCCCAAACCTAAATAGAAGTATTCAAGGCTTCCCATTAAAATTTGGAAGAGAGAGAGAGAAGAAGTTGTCTTTACCCCAAGTCATTAAGGGGTTTCCTATTATGTGATTCATAGTCCATATACCTTCCTAAATGGCATTACTAATAACTTTCCTATGAGAAGGAGTTGGTTTAGCCGAGATCTAATATTGGGAAAAGAGTAAGTAATCACGTAAAATTCATAAGGATGTCAAAAGTTGGAGACAAAGACACATGGATGGGGGTAATTTGAAAAAAAAATTGAATTACTTTCTAAATAGCACTCTCTCGCTCAACGAAAAGAATTGGAAAGTAACCCCAAGCTCTCCTTCTCTGAGAACACATATTTGTATCATTTCCTCACACAGATTCATCATCCTAACCCTCAAGAGGGTCTGCTAGGGACCTATATAAGGATGTATAAGAACCCTCCCCTCCAGAAACGAGACCATCGAGAGAAGATGTAGTAGGGTTCTGAAAAGGGCTAATCTAGGTTGTTTGCTCTATTAGCCATCAAGCATAAGCCTTCCACCATGAGGATTAATCACAGTGGCTAAGGACCCGCTTGGAGTCGAGGAATCTTCCTTGCGGAGGTGGGCTTCGTAGAGACGCTCACCAGGAGGGCCTTCCTTGGTTGCCTCGCACTAGCCAATCAGTGCGACGGTGGGAACGACAAAGCATGATGCCCAGCGGGGAAGGAGAATCCTAGGTTGAGGATTTGGTGCTCTACTAATATGACCGTGAGTAGCATAGTTATCAGAGATGTTTGTACCTTGCTCCCACACATCTGGAGAGACATTCGATCATTGTCTCCTCGCTGTAGCCCCTACACAGCACCTACATAATGCCTGCAGACCAGCCACGGCTTGCAGGACTGCTACTCTTGAACCTAGCCATCTCAACCATGGCTTGAGGCCTTATCTAGCACAGAGGAGGGCAGAAGAGGTAGAGGGGCCATTGCAGGTGACCTCCGAGTCCTGGGGAAGGGGAGAGAACCCCGTGGTCGGCTTCGGTTGGCGGCAGCGCGAGGGTTTGCGGGGTAGAAGACGAGTAGGTGGCTTTGGACGAAAATGCCCTCTGAGGCATGATGAAGCAGGTCATCACACGAGGGGTAAAATCAACATTTTGTTATGTTTTAAGTTGACCCAACTATACAGAAGACAACCCATGCGATGGCTGATGTTTCAGCCTCTCATTGGTCCAAGTAAGTGAATCTTACAAAATTTATAGTTAATTATTGGTAACTTGGATGTATACATATAATATATGAAAATTGATCAAAAGAACACAAGGAATCCAATAAAAATAGTTTTATATCCTGAATCTGATCGTAGCTATAAAAGTGATTTAAGTTAACCTTGATTATGCATTAAGCAATGATAAAACCCTAATGATGATTAGAGATCAAATCTAAGATGTTTAATGGGTTAATTCGAGTACTAATAACCTATTGGATGATAAGATTCAAACCTGATCTAGATGAGAAATTGCATGTTTTAGGGTTTTAAACCAAGAATCCATATTATTGCATGTAGAAACCCTAATTTAGGGTAAAGGATGAGATTGATATGTTTAATTCGAAATATTTGGAAATATGTTGATCATTGTTAGTCCTAAGCCTGTTAGGAGAGATAGGACAAGATAATTAGGGTTGATGAGTAGTTTTACTTATTTAAGGGTTTGTAGTGACAAAAGTGATAACGAAACCCTAATAGCAAGTGAAACCCTAAAAGAAAGTAAAAACCCTAGGAAGCAAGATAGATTGAATAGATCTTGATAACATGAGTAGTGAAGCAAATTGTATGGTTATTTCAGGGTCCTTGTTGTATGAATTGCTCACTTTCTTGGATTTCATACTTGCTTGGAATATTACTATCTTGATTCGGCTGAATAGGTATGTGGTTATTTATGAGTAATCGATCTAGTTTCACGAAGTTTTATCGAACATTTGATCGATTGGATGCAACCTAAACTGTTGAGTGTTTATTTATGCAATCCTATAAAGTCACTA
This sequence comes from Alisma plantago-aquatica, assembly GCA_963693085.1. Taxonomy (NCBI): domain Eukaryota; kingdom Viridiplantae; phylum Streptophyta; class Magnoliopsida; order Alismatales; family Alismataceae; genus Alisma; species Alisma plantago-aquatica. The sequence goes on from OY856415.1 coordinate 236,334,014, forward strand.
TGATTACCACAATTAAGTATATATGTGTATTCTCGAACCTACATGCCACCCTGATGTATGAAGCATGACCAAGCCCCAGAGGGAAGGTCTATTCAGTCAAGCCCCAGAGGGAAGACCATTGGGCATCGAGAGGTGACCCCAGGCACCAAGCTCAGGATGGAGAAGGAGGCCTTCTGTCCCTTGCAAGGACAAAACCCTAGAGAGGGTGATCCAGGGTTAGGGCAAAAGCGGTTGAGAATGTCACATTGAAAACATAACTTTGGATTGTTAATAACTTATTTGTGATATTTAGGTTGTTAGCAATTAATTGTGAAATTTTGATTGTCCCCCACATAACGTTATAGAAATATACTGACCGACATTTTGTTTGTCAACATTTAAGGTACAATTATTGAAACGGGCAAATAGTAAATTGACATATTATGAAGAATACGAATAAACAATGTAAGGAGGACTAGGCAGATAGACTTTATTGGGTGATAGAAGTCTAAATCTGGAATTTTAAAAAGGTATGCAAAGTTTTATTTTATTCCAGCTTCAGTATAGTTTTAGTAGAATTTCATAGTTATTTTTGATTAAATGTTAAACCATGGATCCTGAGTTATTGGGATAGTGGCTCTGACCTTTTGGTCTCCCTTGATTGGGGGTTGCCGAGAGGTGGGGTTGTTACATTTGGTATCAGAGTCGTGGTTTCTCATTTAATCCTTAGTAATTATTAAATTTTACAAACTCTATAGAACTGAGGGAGTTATTAGAGGATTTTCCAAAGACGGAGGTGTCTAGAAAAGGATCACGGTCCGGGGGCTGGCAATATTTTCCTCCACCCCGCTAGTCGGTCATGAGGACTCCCAGATTCAGTGTGACTACCTGGCCAATGTCTGAGGTTTTAACTCGAAATAAGTTATCTTTAGGACTTTCTTATCTATTTCATTCCTTCTTAACCCTAATTCAATTAAGGATTCTAAGGTTTAGGGGTTTTCTCTCTCTTCCCCACCCTCTTGAGGTTAGGGTATGTATGATAAGATTAAGGAGTCCTCCACTAAATTAATGAAAAGCATGTAAACAAGGTGTCATGGACATAAGTTTAATAGTTTACACATAAACTAGTGATTAGTTACATGATTAGGTTGCATGGCATGTGTTGTCATGCCCTCAGGAGAGACTTGTGGTTAGACCTTGTCAAGAGGATGAGTAAATAGTTAGCCTTGGAGGTAGAGGTCTCTAGGATGAGGTAGAGACCTGACGCATCCTCTGAGGATGATGCTAACCCTAACCCTAAGTGGTTGTTAGAGATGACATGATGAGTTAGATATCATGGTCGACCATATACGTGGGCTGACATGCTTTTTGGTTTTGAGTACCCGTGAGAAGCATGAGCTATGTGAGGTTGGTTGACATAGTATTTTTGGTGACCTGGCCTTGGAGGGTCGTGCCTGTTAGGGTGAAGGATAGCTCCTTCATTGAAGAGGTTAGTGATGACCATATGGAAACCCTTATAGGCATATATGAACGTGCACCTATGTAGGAGGGTACATCAGTAGTGCTGGAAGTAGGTTGAGACTTAGGTCAGTTGGGTCATGCCTGATAGGTGAGGAGATGAACATGTAGAGCTATGGATAATTGTGATAGAATATAGGTTTGATCATACGTTCACCCATGCAGGTGTATGCATGTATCCTTAAGATCTTGATCCACCTTATTGAGAGAGAACCTTAGTGGTAAGGTCAGTTGTAGGGTTATCCCTAGAGAGAGAGAAATACCCGATGAAGAAGGTTGGAGACCTTGACTCAGAGACAAGAGGGACCATGAGAAGTTGGGTATGCTATGACCTATTTTAGATGACCCTGAGTAGATAGTTGTGATTGCCTCATGCATGATCCTTGGAGGCTTGTTGTACCTTGGATGCCTTTAGAGGAACCAAATCCTAGAAAGAATAAGAGGCTTCTTGAACCATTATACAGAAGTGTAGGTGCCTAACCTACCTTATAGGTATGGAAAGGAGAGTTCCTTAGACCCTGGGGAGGTACGATAACAAGTTATGAGGTCTCACTCCGAGTTGGTTGACCTTGTGTAGGACCCTAAGGTGTTGTTCACGTGGAAGAATGGTGGGAAGTGTATGCCATGCTTTGTGCATGTTTGGTTCATGGTTAGATAGCTGATGCATAAGAAGTGAACCTAGGGTTCCTAGACCTAAGAGGGGAAGTAGTGGTACCTGGTGCTTGCAAAGATGTTTGAGTTCCTACGGATTCGAGCATGGCACCCCCTCATGGTTAGAGGAAAAGGAAAACCCCTTGGACTAAGGTATACATTTGATGAACCCCACACACATAGGTTGGTGACATATGCATATATGATATTGGTCCAATGTTAAGGTATAAGAACAATTATGACATACCAAGGAAACCTAGCATGGTTTAATAGGTGGTCTTCTTGTTAGCTACGTGCCTTAGTAGCTGGATAGGGCTAAGCATGCACATGATGATGTAAACCTAGAAGTAAGGACGTTTGTGACCTTTGTTACTATCAAGAGATAGTTTTCTCCCATCTTGGGAAGGGACCCTTCTATGGGGTAAGTACCGACTTTGCTTAGGTTTGAGGCAATCTAAAGAGGTCCCTCATAGGAGCTTGATGAGCTATATGGAGAACACATAGTATGGGCACAGATCTATAGACCCTTGTGTAACCATCTCTAAAGGGCATGATGATAGGTTGCCATGGTGAGAACCTATATGGGGCCAGACCAAGGTAGGTAGGTCGCTATGATCCCTACAAAGGGATGTAAGTTTGGCTATGAGTGCCCAGAGAGATGATGTGGATTCAAGTAAGGATTCAAGTTTGATATGTACCATGATAGAATCCTAAGTCTATACTAAGGTCAGGTGGGGATAAGACCGATGGGAGTAGGAGTTGCCTAATTCCCTAGTTGCACAAGACCATAGGATCAGGAGGTAATAGCTATCGTTTTCTGAGGACCATGGGTTAGGAGATTGATCACCTTCATGAGCTCATGGGACCCAAAGGGCAAACAAGGTGGGCACTCCTTGGATGCATAAGGGAAGATGGATGACCTCAAAAGTACCGACACCCTACAGTCCTAGAGGAGATGACTAAGGTTTGTATGACAACCCAAGAGTGTTTGGGAACAGTTTTCCATGGATGTAAACCTGGAATCGAGATGTTCATGATGTGGAGATAGGTGATGCACATTTCAACTTAGATTGGGAAGTGTACTGGCGAGGTGTGATGCACCATCTCTACTCTTGGAACGGGATGAACTTTGTATTTGGACTACAACCAAATGCTTATTTCCTCTTTTTATGGGGGTGAGAGATAGGGCAATACGCATGCCATACACTAAGGATAAAGATGATGTGAGTTGAAACAATGCTACAATGTATGAGGATAGAGATAGTAGTGTATCTTTGTGGAGGGTACAATGTATGGATGGTTTGTGAAGACGAACAGAACTAAGGTAGTCATCATGAGGACGTTTTTATCAAGAACAATATGGAATTTATGAGTTATGTAAGTTTGAGTTTGATAACCAAGATGATGAGCTTGGAGTTTTCTTAACTCATTTAGACCTCAATCCGAGATGAGAATGATGAGTGGTGCATATGAAGGTTTATGTTTTCACCCTTACTTAGCACATAAAGATGTAGGTGATAATGGATGCTCTTAGTCGAGATGCAACTGTCTAGTTTATCTAGAGAGTGGCTAAAAGAGATTGTTAGGCAAAACCTAAGTTCGTTAGAGGATGAGACCATGTATGGCTAACACCCAGATACAATGAGACCTATTGGTCAGGGTGGTTGCTTAGTTAGCTAGCCTAGATATTGATGAGATATAAGGATTGTTGTAAGAACCTCAGATACACCTCTTAGGAAAAGAAGGTGATGGAACCCACGACTTGAGCGTTTTAAGGTTTTTGAGGAGTCAACCTTGAGGAAACATGACATGCAGGAGATCATGATTTTAAATACACCGTACACCATGGTACTACTAAGATGATTAAAGTTTGTAGTAGTGCTTTGAATACCTGAGATAAAGAAGTTGATAGAGTTGCATGTGTCTTGTCACCATGCATGCCAGTGGGTGGAGGCCGAACACCATAACCCAACGAGTTACTATAGAGAATGAAGAGCCCCCGAGAGGGAATGGGAGTGGATCGCCATGGATGTCGTGGTGAGTCTCCCCTGGACCAAGAGAGGTCATGATGCAATATGGGTTACGGTATATTGCCTTACCAAGTTGACCTAATCCCTTGCCTAAGAAAGAGAGCACTTTCAGTGTGACCGATCTGGTTGACTATATATGAGAGAGAGATAGTGCATCTATACTGTGATCTGAGTTCAATATCTTGAGCATGACCTCAAGTTTACTGTCATGTGGTGGAAGTAGGTACATGAAGAACTCGCTGGCAGTTTAAAGTTTAGAACATCTTATCACCCCTAACAGATAGTTAGTATGATCCAGACTATAGGGTCTGATGAGAGCGTGTGTGCACGTTCAGGGTGATGCATGGGGGCAGTTCCTGTCCTATGAGAGTTTGTTTGTGACAATAGCCACCATATCTAGTATTGAGATGTAAGAAGCTCGGTAAGGAAGGCTGTTTCGGTCATCGCTTCATTAGGATGATGTCGGTGAAAGGACCTTGTAAAGGTCAGAGAGACCACAGTGTGTGCAGATGAAGTTGCTTTGATCATGTGATGGCTGAGAAAGCCCAGGGGTGACATAAGTCATGAGCTGATGCAAAGCAGACTGACATGCAGTTCACTGTGGAGAATATGTGTTATGAAAACCCGACCCCTCTGAGCTATAGATGAGAAAGATGAGTCCCCGATACATGGGTCCATTTGAGATGGATTGGTGAAGATGCTTATGTTTAGGCTTACCCCTCAGGATAACATGACGTATGATGTGTTCCATGAGTCTGATCTAGAGCACTATGTGATGTACCCGAACCATGTGCTAATCCATGAACCTATTGAGCTTTTAAGGAGGCTAAAATATATCCTGAGTTGTCTATGAGGGTACATGGTACCAAGATGAGAGACAACTCAAATGTAATAATATAAGATGATGAAGGTTTTTTGGAATCACCATGGAGAGGATGAAGCACATGGGAGCCGATGATGGACATGAGTAAGTCTTATCCTGTTTGTATGTTTGGTGGAATTTTGAGGGCAAAATTGCTATAAGAGGGGAAGGAGGTTACAACCCCAATTTTCAGGTTCATATGGTTGGAAATAAAATTTCTCCAATAAAATGTATTATTATGAAAGTTGAATGATTTAAATACTTTGGATGTATTTCTTTGATAATAACCCTTTTTGCATGAATGGTTTTGTGGGCCTATTGAGTAACAAAGCCCAATATGTTTGAAAGTGAATAATGATGGAAATAAATCTAATAATAAAAGAATATGAGATAATGCTAAGAATAATGTGGAATTCTCTAGAAGACTAAGTGTTTGTTCATTATAGAGTGAATTTTGAATCTACATGGTTTCTAATATAAATATTAGACAAAATAAAGAAAATAGAAAAGGAAGAGAAAAGAATCGATTTGATGCCTTGACTAAAGAATATAAAGAGGTGACTTGGAGACAAAGAAAAGTGTTTTTAAATAATGTATTTTGGTATCCAATATTCCCCACACCTAAATAGAAGTATTAAAGGCTTCCCATTAAAATTTGGAAATAAAAGAGAGAGAGAGAGAGAGAGAAAATAAGTTGTCTTTACCCCAAGTCATTAAGGGGTTTCCTACTATGTGATTCATAGTCCATATACCTTCCCAAATGGCATTACTAATAATTTTCCTATGAGAAGGAGTTGGTTTAGACGAGATCTAATATTGGGAAAAGAGTAAGTAATCACGTAAAATTCATAAGGATGTCAAAAGTTGGAGACAAAGACACATGGACGGTGGTAATTTGGAAAAAAATAATTGAATTACTTTCTAAATAGCACTCTCTCGCTCAAAAAAAAGAATTGGAAAGTAACCCCAAGCTTTCCTTCTCTGAGAACACATATTTGTATCATTTCCTCACATGGATTCATCATCTTAACCCTCAAGAGGGTCTTCTAGGGACCTATATAAGGATGTACAGGAACCCTCCCCTCCAGGAATGAGACCATTGAGAGAAGATGTAGTAGGGTTCTGAAAAGGGCTAATCTGGGTTGTTTGCTCCAGTAGCCATCAAGCATCATCCTTCCACCATGACGATTAATCATGGTGGCTACGGACCTACTTGGAGTTGAGGAATCTTCCTTGCAGAGGTGGGCTTCGTGGAGATTCTCGCCAGGAGGGCCTTCCTTAGTTGCCTCGCACTAGCCGATTAATGCGACAGTGGGAACGATAGAGCATGACGCCTAGCGGGGAAGGAGAATCCTAGGTTGAGGATTTGGTGCTCTACTAATACAATTGTGAGTATCATAGTTATCAGAGAGGTTCGTCCCTCGCACCCACACAGCCGGAGAGACACTCGGTCATTGTCTCCTCGTTGTAGCCCCTGTGCAGCACCTATAGAATGTCTGCAGACCAGCCGTGGCTTGTAGGGCTGCTGCTCTTGAACCTGGCCATCTCAACCATGACTTGAGGCCTTATATTGTGTGGCAGAGGGTGGCAAAGGTAGAGGGGCCATTGCAGGTGACCTTTGAGTCCTGGAGAGGGGGAGAGAACCCCATGGTCGGCTTCGGTCGGCGGCAGCATGAGGGTTCGCGGGGTAGAAGATGAGCATGTGGCTCTGGACAAAAATGCCCTCTGAGGCATGATGAAGCAGGGCATTGTGCGTGGGGTAAAATCGACATTCAGTTATGTTTTAAGTTGACCCGGCTGTACAGAAGACAACCCATGCAATGGCTGATGTGTCAGCCTCTCATTGGTCCAAGTAAGTGAATCTTGCAAAATTCATAGTTAATTATTCGTAACTTGGATGTATACATGTAATATATGAAAATTGATTAGAAGAACACAAGGAATCCAATAAAAATAGTTTTATATCCTGAATCTAATAGTATCTATAAAAGTGATTTAAGTTAACCTTGATTATGCATTAAGAAATGATAAACCCTAATGATGATTATAGATAAAATCTAAGATGTTTAATGGGTTAATTCGAGTACTAATAATCCTTGGATGATAATGAAAGATTCAAACATGATCTAGATGAGAAATTGCATGTTTTAGGGTTTTAAACCAAGAATCCATGTTATTGCATGTAGAAACCCTAATTTAGAGTAAAGGATGAGATTGATATGCTTAATTTTAAATATTTGGAAATATGCTGATCATTGTTGGTCCTAAGCCTGTTAGGAGAGATAGGACAAGATAATTAGGGTTTATGAGTAGTTTTACTTATTTTAAGGGTTGTAGTGACAAAAGTGATAATGAAACCCTAATAGGAAGTAAGATAGATTGAATAAATCTTGATAACATGAGCAGTGAAGCAAATTATATGGTTATTCCAAGATCCTTGTTGTGTGAATTGCTCACTTTCCTGGATTTCATACTTGCTTGGAATATTACTATCTTGATTCGGCTGAACAGGTATGTGGTTATTTATGAATAATCGATCTAGTTTCACAAAGTTTTCTCTAACATTTGATAGATTGGATGCAACCTAAACTGTTGAGTGTTTATTTATGCAATCCTATAAAGTTACTATGATTATCACAATTAAGTATATATGTGGATTCTTGAACCTACATGCCACCCTGATGTACGAAGCATGACCAAGCCCCAGAGGGAAGGTCTATTCGGTCAAGCCCCGGAAGGAAGACCATTGGGCACCAAGAGGTGATCCCAGGCACCAAGCTCAGGATGGAGAAGGAGGCCTTCTGTCCCTTGCAAGGACAAAACCCTAGAGAGGGTGATCTAGGGTTAGGGTAAAAGCAGTTGAGAATGTCACATTGAATATGTAACTTTGGATTGTTAATAACTTATTTGTGATATTTAGGTTGTTAGCAATTAATTGTGAAATTTTGATTGTCCCCCACATACCGGTATAGAAATATATTGACCGATGTTTTGTTTGTCGATGTTTTAGGTACAATTATTGAAACTGGCAAACAATAAATTGACATATTGTGAAGAATACGAATAAATAGTGCAAGGAGGATTAGATAGATATACTTTATCGGGTGATAGAAGTCTAAATCTAGAATTTTAAAAAGGTATGCAAAGTTTTATTTTATTCCAGCTTTCCAGTATAGTTTTAGTAGAATTTAATAGTTATTTTTGATTAAATGTTAAATCATGGATCCTGAGTTATTGGGATAGCGGCTCTGACCTTTTGGTCTTCCTTGATTGGGGGTTACTGGGAGGCGGGGTCGTTACAACTGGGGTGCGGGGTGCCAAGATGGAAGAAGCTTATTTGCGGAGCCGAGCTTACATGGCAACGAGGTAAAGGCTAGATTTTATGATGTGGCATCGTTTGATTGGACCATAACTGTTCTATTTGTGAAAATTCTAGAAATAAATTGGTATCTCGAATATGGACAAGTTATATATGAAAATTGATTAGGAAAATGCAAAGAATTCATTAAAAATATAATTGAAGCCTAATTCTACTTGCAAATCGAAAAGTACTTAAAGTTGTCACCTTTAATGGTGTTATTAATGAAAAACCCTAAATTTTGATAATAATTGAATTTAGTAAAGTTCTCTAAATGATTTAAGTTGATATTAACCTATTGTTAATAAAAAGGAAGATTTAGATCCAAAAGATAATATTTATGCTTTATTGGCTCAATTTAGGGTTTCATGTATATAAAGTGCATTAATGGGCTTAGAAACCCTAATTTAGGTGAATATATCTTATAAGGATTTTAATTGTGAAAATCCATGTTTAAGATAGAGATATTATGTTCTAAGCCCAATTTGAGAATAAAGGATCCTTGATATGATTAATTTGAGTAATTAGGGTTTTATGTGTAGAAAATATGTTTTAGGGTTTGTTGACTTAAAAAGATAAAGGTTGAGAAACTGATCTAAGAAGCCATAATGAATCCTAATGAGACTTAGAAACCTTAGAATGTGTTCCAAGTCAATAAGGAGTGGTTCGGAATATGATTGTGACAATTAGACATTATACATGTTTTCAGGATCAAGGGTTGCTTGATTTGGTTGCTAACCTTGCTTGATTGGACATCTAGTTGGATTTGTATATCTTGCTTCTCTTGAATCATAACCAGGTATGTGGTTACGCTTATGACTAATCGCTCTAGTTTCATGGTGATTTCTGAGGTTTTACCGGTTGCTTGAAATTAACTTCTTGGCTGACTTTTATTTCATACAACTATAAAGTGACTATGGTTATCACTATAAATATATGTGCATGACTAGCTCAAATCCTAGTCCTCCTCTGTATCTTTGAGTATATGTGATGACCTAGGTATTGGTCTACCCATATGGTGGGATCATCAGGTTATCACGAGTCGATGTTTGATCTACCTTTGGGTAGGATTATATGGCTATATAGCTCTATGTCTTGGTCTACCCGTAGGGTAGAATCAAAGGGGCTATTTGGGATCTACCATATGAGAAAGGTAGGATCCATGTCCACTGCAGGGACATCACAAAGGCAAGGATATATTAGGATTGAGTGGTTATGTTTAAGACGTAAAGTTTGATATGTTAAGCAATAATTTGGTTGCAATATGTTGTTATAAATAGATGCAAGCTTTTAGTTCCTCCACATACTAGTATAACCTGTTATACTGACTGACGTTTTGTTTGGAGGCGTTTTAGGAATAGATGAAAGTGGATGGACATTTAAAGTGGCATTTGGAGAATAAAGCTAAATAAAGATTGGAGGATTTAGTTAGATAGAACTCTACTTTGGGTAAATTTCAAAACTCCTATATTTGAAAGGTATGTTAAAGGAATTTTTTAATCCAATTTTAAGCTTAGTTGTGGTAGAATTTAGTAAATATTTTTGATTATTTGCAAAACCATTCGATCCTATTTTGGGATAATGGCACCAGCCTCTCAGCCTTCCTTAAATGGGGGTTGCTGAGGGGTGGGACGTTACATTTGGTATCAGAGCATGGTTTCCATTTAATCTCAATTAATTATTAAGTTTTACAAATTCCTTAGATCCTAAGGGAGTTATTAGAGGATTTTCCAAAGATGGAGGTGTCTAGAAAAGGGTCACAATCTAGGGGCTGACACAATTATCCTCTACCTAGCTAGTCGGTCTATGAGGACTCCGGGATTCTATGTGACTGCCTGGCCGAAATCAGAGGATTTGACTCGAAATAAGACATCTCTAGGTTTTCTCTCATCTGTCTTCTTCCCTTATCTACCCCGATTCATTGAATAACTTTAAGAGATTAGGGTTTCTCTCTCTCCAACCCCTCCTGAGTTCAGGGTAAGCATAATAAAGATTACGGAATCCTCCACCAAATAATAAAAAGCATGTAAGAAAGATGTCATGGACATAACTCTAAATGATGAACCTAGAGTGAGTTTAGTTACATGCTTAGTCTGCATGGCCTGTGTTGCCATGCCCTTAGGATAAAAATGAGGTTAGATCATCTCATAGGAGGAGGAGGAGAGGGATAGCCTTGGAGGAGGAATCCTCCAAGAAGTGGAAGAGACCTGATGTATCCTATGAGGACGATGCACAACCCAAAACCTTAAGCAGTAGTTAGAGAAAGAGAGAACACTATGAGTTGGGTACCTTAGTTTTCCATTCATTCAAGTATGTGGGGTGGACATACATGCTTTACGTAGAGGCTTTGAGTATGCATAAGAAACATAGACTATGTGTGGTTGTTTGACCCCTAGTGCCTTTTGGTGACCAAACCTTGGGTGGGTCATTCCTGGTAAGGGTGAGGGGTATCTCCCTCATTGAAAAGGTTAGTGGTGACCATATAGGGACCCTAACGGGCGTGTATGAGTAGAAAAGAGGCATGCACCTACATAGAAGTGAGTGGCAACAAGGCTGGCAGTAGGTACTAGTCCTAATCCAGAAGGGTTATGCATGATAATTTATGAGGTAGGCATACAAAGCTTTGGATGATCTTGATCGGATATAAGTTTTGATAGTACGTTTATCCAGGAAGGTATAGATGTGTATCCTAAAGAGATTGACCCATCTTCTAAGAAAGAAACTCCCGTGGTAGGACCAATTGTGGGGTTAGTTCTAGAGGGAGAGCAAGACCCAATGAAGAAGGCTGGAAACCTGGACTCTGAGACATGAGGAATCATGAGAGGTTTGGTATGATATGGCCTAGAATAGATGACCCTGAGTAGATGTATGGAGTTTCTTCATGCATGGTCTATGGAGGCCGCCGTACCTTAGATGCCTTTAGAGGAACCAAACCCTTGAAGAGAGAAAGAGGCTTCCTAAACAAACATATAGATGATATGAGTGCCTACCTTTTGGGTGTATGATAGAGTTCTAAAGACCCTGAAGAGGTATGGTATGGTAACAAGTGGTGAGGCCTCACACCCTATTGGTTGTCCTTGTGTAGGATTCTAAGGTTTTTATACATGGAAGAGGAAGTATATGCCATATCATGTATAGGTTTGGTTCATGTTTGAGCAGTCGAGCATGCAACTGATGCAAAAGGGGTGAACTCGCGGTTCCTAGACCAAAGAGAGGAAGTAGAAGTACATGGTGCACATAATACTCACGAGATTGAGTCAGTTCATAGGAATTAAGTGTGGCACCCTCCATGAATTATAGCAAAAAAAAAACCACTTGAACTGAAGTATATGATTGATGAACCACTCACACAAGTCAGTGACATATGCATGTGTGATATGGGTCCAACCCTAAGGAATGGTGAACAAGTATGACATACCAAGGAATTTAGAATGGTTTAATAGGTTGTCTACTTGCTAGCCATGTGCATAGGTAGCATGATAGGATCTATACATATACATGGTGGTATAAACCTTGGATGCAAGAACGTTTTGTGAACCATGTTACTGTCAAGTGATAGTTTTCTCCTATCTTGGGAAGGGACCCTTCATGTAGGAGTCATTACCAACTCTTATTTGGGTTGAGGTAACCATGAGAGGTCACTTATAAGAGCTTAAGAGGCTAAGTGTAAGAGCACATAGTATGAGTATGAACCTATAGACCCCTATATGAACATCTCTAAGGGACGTAAGGATGTGTTGCCATGTAGGTAACCTACATGGGGCCAGACCGAGATAGGTAGGTCGCCATGATTCCCATGAAGGGATGTAAGCTTAACCATGAATGCCCAACAAGATGATGGAGATTCTGGTGAGGATTCAAGAATGAAATGTGCTTGAATTTCAACAAAGGAACCATGAGCTACAGTAAAATCCTAAGTCAATACTAAGGTCAAGTAGGGATAAGATCGATGGAAGTAGGAGTTGTCGGTTCCCTGAATGCATAAGACCATCGGGTCGAGAGGTAACAACTACCTTTACCCGAGGCCCATGGGTTAGGAGGTTGGCCACTATCATGAGTTCATGGGGCCTAAGGGGTAAATGTGAGAGGCACTCCCTAGATACATAAGGGAAAGATCACCCCAAAAGTACCGGTACCCTAGAGACCTTGAGGAAATGACTAAGGATTGTGCATAAGAGAGATGTTAAGACCCAGAGGTGAGGGGAAGTCTTCCCATGGGTGTAGACACATAATCGAGATGTTCATGGTGTGGAGTCATGAGAAGTATGTTTCAACTTAGACTAGAAAGTGTAATGGTGATGTGTGATGCACCATCTCTACTCGTCGAACGGGATGAACTCTGTGTTTGGACTATAGCCAAATGCTTATTTCATCTTGTTGTGGGTGTGAGAGACATGACAAAACTCATGCAATACTAAGGATAAAGGTGATATAAGTTGAAACCTTTCTATGATGAATGAGGATAGAGGAAGTACCACACCCTTTTGGGAGTATTTTGGATAGATTGTATGAAGGTATAGATGAACAAAGGTAAACATAATATGAGGATGTACCTATCTAGTAGTTGGGAATCTATGAGTCCCAGATTTGAGTTTGGTAGTTGAGATGATGGAAGCAAGGGATCGAAGTTTTCCTGACTCAGATAGACCTAAACCAGGGACTATGATGATGAGTAGAGTATATGAAGGTTTATGTCTTCACCATCACCTAGAAAACATGGAAGCTAATGTGGTAATAGATGCTCTTACCCAAAACATAGCTCAAGTGTGCAGCTGTCTTGTTTAATTAGTGGAGAGACTGGACGGGGTTGCTAGGTGGACCCTGTTATCGGTTGAAGACTAGACTTGTGTGGCTAACATCTAGATACAACCAAACCCATGGGTCGAGTTAGTGGTTGTATGATTAGCCTAGAGCTTGAGGAGATGAAAGATTTGTCAAGGGGACCTCAGATGCACATCTCGGGAAGAGTATGTGGTGAAATCCACTACTAGAGTGTTTTATGGTTTCTATGGATTCACCCTTGAAGAATCATGCCATGCAAGAAGCTCATGATCCTAAGCACACCATACACTTGAGTAATACAAAGATGTTTAAGGTTTGTAGCGGTACCTTTGTGGCCTAGAATGAAGAAGATATAGAGTCATGTATGTGGCTAGATGTCACACATGACAGAGGGTGAATGCTGAACACCAATAACCCGGTGGATTGCTATAGAGGATTGGAAACTTCTGAGTGGCATGGGAGAAGATCACCATAGACATAGTGATGAGTCTCCCCTGGATCGAGAGAGGTCATAATGCAATATGGGTTCTGGTAGATCGCCTCACCACGTTAGTAGATGTCCTTTCCTTAGGGGCCACTGCCAATGTGATAGATCTAGTTGAGATATATACTTGAGAAATGGTTTGACTGCACGGTAATCCGAGTTCAAATATTCTTGAGCATGACCTTAAGTTCACTTTCATGTTGTGGAAGTGGGAACTCAATACTAGATTGAAGATTAGTACAACATGTCTTCCCCTGACTGATGGACACTCAAGAGAATATGATCAAGACTTTAGAAGGTCTGATGAGAGCATGTGTGCCCGTTTGGGGTGGATCATGGGAGCAGTACCTGCCCCTAGATAAGTTTGCTTATTAGGACAACTACCACTACTAATATTGGGAGGTATGAAGCTTTTTGTGGGAGCACATGTCGGCCACTACGTCACTGGAATGATGTCAGTGAGAAGACCTTGTAGAGGTTAGAGAAACTATAGTTATATGTTGAGGAAGTTTCTTCAATCAAGCAATGGCTAAGAAAGCCCAGGATCGACATGAGTCATGTGTTGATGCGGAGTGGACTAACTCACACTTCACTATGGGTGAACATGTGTTTTGGAAATCTGACCGCTCTGAGATATCTCTAAGAAACTTGAGTCCCTGATACATGGGCCCGTTTGAGGTTTTAGAACTGATTGGTGGAGTTGCTTTTGTTTAGCCTTACCCCTCAAGATTATATGATGTATGATGTGTTCCATGCATCCGATCTAGAGCACTATGTGATGTACCCGAGCCATGTGCTGAGCAATGAACCTATTGAACTCCAATGGGAGGCTGACTTACCCTGAGTCACCTATGAGGGTATGAGATACCAAGGTGAGAGAGAGCTCAGGAGTATGGAATAAAAGATGATAAAGGCTCTTTGGAAGCACCATGGAGAGGATGAAACCACATGGGAGGTGATGATGGACATGGAAAAGTCTTATCCTGAATTGTTTGTATGTTTGGTGGAATTTTGAGGGCAAAATTCCTATAAGAGGGGAAGGATGTTACAACCTCAATTTTTGAGTTTATATGGTTTGCGATGCAATTTATCCAACAAAATGTATTATTATGAAAGGAGTCCAAATAAAGAGAATACAAGAGCATGAGAGAGAAAATATCTATAATGTATGCCTTATTAAGAAATAACTTGCATATGAAGAAAAGTATATTATACTTTTGAATTTGAGTCCCAAACTTGGCGCACAAGTGGTGTAAGTCATTATGGACTTACTTTTAAAATTTGAGATTAAAAGGATAAGCGGATTAGGAGATATGAATTTTGTAAGTTTTCCTAAAGTGAGAAGGATAACATTAAATGTCATGATTCATTTTAAGCCAATTTCTGACTTTTGTTCTAATACGTGGCATGATATCCATTGGATCCTTGATCCAACGGTGCCTACTTTTCATTTAAGATCAAGAAAGGGGAAAAGTATAGGGAAATTTCCCAATTGATTTCCTTTGCGCACAATCCACGTGCAAATATGGAAGTTGCTCCATTAGATTCGGGGGAAGATACCAGACTTGACGATCCTTGGTTTCCCCTATTTCCGTGCAAGGATGAGATTTCCCCAATCTTCTGGGAAATCAGATTCCTTAAGGGTGATGGTCTGGGGAAACCAGGCCTATATGAGGGGGATTGCCTTCTTTGAGAGTGGGTGCAAGTATTGGGGAGGCCAACGAATCAGTTCCTTCTGTTAATTTGGTCACACTTCTCGATTCCTTCCAGTTCTATGTGTGGAGCTCTACAGCAAGACTCCTTCTCCTATAAACCTTGCCTCTTTTGACCTCTGCGAGACTCTCTGTGAGTTTGTGTGGATCCGGAAGAGATGTTGGACCCTTTGCTTGGTTCCCTGAGGCCCTGCAGTCGAGAGTCAATACCTTAGTTGACCACTCAAAGGTGTTCGTGAGGAGGGCGAGGCGCCGCGCAAGGTAAGGGATGAAGGAGCGAGAAAAGGCTGTTCTACCCCCGAGTACAACACAACATCAGAAGGTTACTTTAGTCCTTTGCTTCCATTTGTCTTTCCTTAGCCATCGGGGTGGGGGGCGCCAAGATAGTGGAAGCTTATTCGTGGAGCTGAGCTTACATGGCAACGATGTAAAGGCTAGCTTTTATGACGTGGCATCGTTTGATTGGCCCATAGCTGTACTATTTGTGAAAATTCTAGAAATAAATTGGCAGATCGGATATGGACAAGTTATATATGAAAATTGACCAGGAAAATGCAAGGAATCCATTTAAAATATAATTGAAGCCTAGTTCTACATGTAATTCGAAAATTACTTAAAGTTGTCACCTTTAATGGTGTTATTAATGAAAAACCCTAAGTTTTGATAATAATTGAATTTAGTAAAGTTCTTTGGATGATTTAAGTTGATATTAACTTGTTGTTAATAAAAAGGAAGATTTAGATCCTAAAGATAATCTTTATGCTTAATTGGCTCAATTTAGGGTTTCATGTATATAAAGTGCATTAATGGACTTAGAAACCCTAATTTAGGTGAATATATCTTTTAAGGGTTTAAATTGTAAAAATCCATGTTTAAGATGGAGATATTATGTTCTAAGGCCAAATTGAGAATAAAGGATCCTTGATATGGATAATTTGAGTAATTAGGGTTTTATGTGTATAAAAGATGTTTTAGGGTTTTTTGAGTTAAAAAGATAAAGGTTGAGAAATTGATCTAAGAAGCCCTAATGAATCCTAATGAGACTTAGAAATCTTAGAAAGGTGTCCCCCATCAATAAGGAGAGGTCCGGAATATGATTGTGACAATTAGACATTATACATGTTTTCAGGATCAAGGGTTGCTTACCTTTCTTGATTAGACATCTAGTTGGATTTGAATATCTTGCTTCTATTAACTCATAATTAGGTATTTGGTTATGCTTATGACTAATTGCTCTAGTTTCATCATGATTTCTGAGGTTTTATCGGTTGCTTGAAATTAAATACTTGGTTGAATTTTATTTCATGCAACTATAAAGTGACTATGGTTATCACTATAAACATATGTTCCTGACTAGCTCAGATCCTAGCCCTCCTCTATAGCATTGAGTATATGCGATGACCTAGGTATTGGTCTATCTGTGTGGTAGGATCATCAAGTTATCACAAGTCTATGTTTGATCTACCTTTGGGTAGGATTGTATGACTATATAGCTCTATGTCTTGGTCTACCCATAGGGTAGGATCAAAGGGGATATTTGGGATCTACCATATGAGAAAGGTAGGATCCATGTCCACTGCAGGGACAATACAGAGGCAAGGATATGTTAGAATTGATTAGTTATGTTTAAGACATAAAGTTTGATCTTTTGGGGCGACAGGCTTTATTCTCTCGCTAGAAGTTCTCTGTTCCATCTCTAGAAGAGCTAGCCGTGCTATGCCAGCGGCTGACAGGGATGGGGCGGTCTCCTCCACTCCGTCCTCCACCCCCGGAGATGGGCTGACTGTGTGGAATAGCCCGGTGGTGGATGTGACGGTAGGTTGGTCCTGGGCATCTAATGTCGAGAAGACAAGGGACATATAAAGGAGTCTGAGACCTGTGGAGGTTGAGGGCGATCCCAGAGTGCCCAACTTCAGGAAGGATGATGATCGGCCTTAGATGCACATCTCAGAACCTGTGGCTGAGGCGATGGACGTTTTCCACAAAAACTCTGTCGTCGTTCAAGTAATGGGGAGGAGATGTGTCCAAGAACAACTGCTGGGTTGGATGATGAGGTCATGGAAGCCAACAGGGGATCTCCAGTGCATCCCGATGCTAGGAGGACTCTTCCTTGCCAGGTTCACGACCGAGGAAGATGTGAGGGTGGCCCTTGATCAAGGCCCTTGGTTTTCAACCAAAAGTTGGTCCTGACCAGGCGGTGGTCACCGGAGGCAGATCTCAGAAGGGCGGCGCTCACGTCTGCTCCAGTGTGGGTGACGCTGCCGGACGTGGGTCATCAATGGTCGAGGAGAGCCATTATCATCATGGCATATGGGATTGGAGTCCCGAAAGTGGTTGATTTCTAGTAATAAGGCTGATTCACAGGGGCGGCTCATATCTGCATCGAGGTGGCTGCTGATCAGGTGCTCCCGCCGGTGGTGATGCTAAAAATGCCTAATGGCAAGGAACTCGAGATTAGGGTCATTTATGATGCCCTTCCAGACAAATGTGGAAGATGTAAGGTGTTCGGGCATGAGGAAGGCTGCTACCTATGGGAACGGACAGTGATGGCAGATAAGGTGGTCGATGATTTGCTGAAGATAAGAGGAATGGCTAGGTCCAGAAATCACAGCAGAAGGTCGTTGGGGAGATCGGTTTCAAATCGAGTTGAAAAGGAGAACCCAACGACGCCTGAGGACATTGGGGGGGGGGACACATGGGAGCTGGCTAGGTCGGTAGGAGTCAGATCTGACAAGAGTGATGGCATTCACAATTCGAACAAGGGGGAGGCGGAGGAGGCCATGGATATTATGCCGACTACCACGGTGAATGAGGTGGTAGTAGTGGAGGCGATGAGAAGAGAGAACCATGTGGTCGATGTGCTGGTAGACAGAGGTAGAACCAAGTCTCCAGACACCAACCAATTCTCTATGTTAGAGAACTTGGATGTGGACGACCTGTTGGAAGAACTATCAGGCATGAGCAGGAGCAAGATGGATAGGGCCTCTACGGCTGCTGTGAGGAGTAGGTGACCGGCAAGAGTGACCTCCGTAGGCAGGGGGGTCACATAGGAGGTTGACATGTCCATCCTCACATGGAATGTGAGGGGGGCATCCAGGCCTCGGAAGCAGAGAAGAGTGCGGAAGGTAATTGGGGAATGCCAGGCTACTATGGAGTTCATTCTGGAGACAAAAGTCAAATGGTCCATGGAGGAGAGGATGACGGGAGTGTTCAATGGGGAGTGGGGTGTGGAGTCCAATTTGGAATAGGTAGAGGGAGGCCACATTGCTGTTGGGTGGGATAGAAATGTCTAGGATTTACAGGTGATTCAAGCTACAGATCAGTTGATGGTCGTTAGTTGCATCAATGCTGGAGATTTCCATTGTGTGATCACTATAGTGTATGGTCATAACGATGAAGGGAGAAGAAGGAAATGCTGGGAGTATATCATCAGTTCAACTCAACTCAACAACATGTACCACATCTAGTGGTGGGGGACTTCAACAATGTCAGTAGAGCGGGGGAGAAGGTTGGGGATAAACCTATACCTGATTCTATATTGGGAAGGTTTAATGATATGGTGGATGCGGCCAATTTAGTGGAGCTAAATATGGTAGGGGGCATCATAACTTGGCACAATAAAAGGAGGTCAGAACACAGGATCTCAAGCAACCTGGATAGAGGTTTGGTGAATGCTGTGTGGATGGACACGTTCCCAGAGGCTAAGGTGGTTTTAGGTGGTCACCCCAATAGTAATCATGCTTAGCTTAGGATACCTTTGGCGATTACACATATGAAGAACAAACCGTTCAAGTTTCTAAATTTCTGGGTGGACTGGGCGGGGTTCAAGGAGGTGGTGGCTCGCACTTGGGCAGAGAGGGTGGATGACAACCCTATGTTCAGGGTGTCGAAGAAGTTAAAGAGGACCAAGGCTGCTTTGAAAGAATGGGTGGGCGAGTGTTTCAGTCTTCCTGTGTTGGTTAAAAAAGCTGCTGACGATTATCGGGTGGCTGCGGAGGATCTTAGGTTGCATCCTGATGATCTAGGGAGTATGAGGAATGAAGAGAGTAAAGCTAAGAGATTGCTACATCTTGAGAAGGCAGAGGAGCTATACCACTGGCAGAGAAGTAGGATTCAGTGGATAAATGATGGGGACCGCAACACAAAAATTTATCACAACACAACTAAGAAGAATCACATGTGTGACTGCATTCACAGTCTGATGAAGGAGGACGGGTCGGTGATGAGAGGTGATCATGAAGTGGCCTAGGAGGCAGTACAATACTTCAAGCAGTTGTACAATAAACAACAAAGAAGCAGTGGGAGTGTGATACTCGATAGAAGGGTTACAGAGGATATGAATAGGGAACTTTGCGGTCCTTTTCAAACTAGAGAGATCAAAGAGGCTGTGTTTGCCATTGGAGCGTTCAAAGCTCCAGGACCTGACAGGTTTAATGGAAAATTTTTCCAAGCTTGTTGGGATATTATTGAGGAGGATATGTGCTGTGCAGTTAGGTGGTTTATGGTGGGAGGCAACATGGTAAGGAAGGTTAATCACACTTTCATTAGGCTGATTCTGAAGAATAATAGGCCGGCTTCAATGACGAACTATAGACCCATAGCCTGTTTTACAGTTCTCTACAAAGTCATGGCCAAGCTGTTGGTGGGTAGATTGATGAAGGTGCTGCCTGTGATCATTTGTATCGAGCAACTCACTTTCATCAAAGATAGATCTTTGGCTGAGGGTGCGCTGCTAGCTAAGGAATTCTTGGAGGACTTCAACTGTAACAAGACCACGAAGAAGGCTTGCATCAAACTGGATATCACGAAGGCCTATGACCATGTGGATTGGTCTGCCCTGTGGAGAATCATGAGTGCGCTTGGTTTCTCGGACAGATGGATCAAAATTATGAGGCAATGTGTGGAATCCACTTCCTTCTCTATTCTGGTCAACAGGGTGCTACATGGGTTGTTTACGACCTCTAATGGCCTAAGGCAGGGGGATCCCCTATCCCCTTTACAGTTTGTTATCATAATGGAATATCTATCTCATAGAATTCATCGAGAACAGGACACTGGAAAGTTGAAGGTCTTCAAGGTGGGAGGTGTTCCAGTTAGGTCACATATCCTTTTTGCGGATGACGTCATGGTGTTCACTGCCGGACATGCAAAGTATCTCAACAGGGTGAAGAATATCTTGATCTTTTTTGGGAAGATAACCGGGCTGTACATCAGTGAAATTAAATCTAGAGTTTTCCTCTCCCGGTCCTGTGATCAGAGAAGAGGGAGGCTGAGGAAGGAAGCGAGTATCACTAGGGGGGGTGTTTCTGACGAAGTACTTGGGAATACCTTTATCAGGTGGGAGTAGGAATGGCAGCCACTATAGCTCTGTGACAGATGATCTTAGATGCACAGTGGGAAAATGGGTGGGGAACAACATTTCTATTGCTGGTCGGCTGGTTCTGATCAAGGTGGTTCTTTCAGCTAAAATTAATTTATGGTCTCGGCTTGCGGAACTACCTAATTTCATCATTGATAAGGCCAGAAGTATCTTGAGTGGCTTCCTCTGGGGTGGTAAAGGCCACGACGTGGCTTGGGCCACAGTTGCTAGGACAAGGGAGCAAGGTGGTATGGGGGTGTTGGACCCGCAACTGTTGGCAGACAGAGCTACCTATCTTCAGATCGACAGACTTCTCACAAAGCCAGGATCGCCATGGGTGAGGTGGATGAGAATGAGATACGGTTCCAGCCTCGATGCTCATCCGTCGAGGGGGGCCTCAATGGTGTGGACGCACATGAACAAGCTGTGGAGGGATGAGAAGTAGGAGTATACATAGTTAGACAGTAATACTTGGTGCTGCTTGGCGGCCTTTCCCAAGATATAGAGGTTGTCCAGACCTCCTGTCCCCTGGTTCGTTGTCGTCTAGAACAAATGGCTGGTTCCTAAGTGGAGCTGCAACCTTTACAGGTGTGTTTTGGGCCTCTTACCTACAGCTGACAGAATGGAGGGATGGGGTCTGGTGGTTGATCCATGTTGCAGGCTGTGCAAGTTGGATAATGAATCTCATCGGCACCTGTTCTTTGATTGTGATTTTACCAAATATCTCTGGGTACGTTTCATCTTGAAGTGTGGATGGGGGGTCACCTCCCTCAAACCTTATGGAGATTTTGGATTGGCTGCGGACCAAGATGGCTAGGGATCACGTTTAAGGTTTGTTCGCGAGTTTGGGGTTATCTGCGCTGACTTTCCTTATCTGGCAGGAAAGGAATGCCAGAGTACATGGTGGTAGGGAGCTGGACAAGTTCCAGTGTTTTGATGTGCTTACGGATAGACTCCGCTTGGTGTGTAAGGCAAAACCTGTGCTCTATAAAGGTTTGAGCCTTATAGTGAAAAGAAAATGGGGTTTTTGTAATTAGTCACCTTGGGGATTTTGTTGCTTCCCTTATACAGCTCGGTATAGGGCTCCTATACTTTTGGTCATAGTAATATTTTACCTGATCCAAAAAAAGAAGTTTGATATGTTAAGAAATAATTTGGTTGCAATATGTTTTTACAAACAGATGCCAACTTTTGGTTCCCCCACATACCAGTATAACCTAATATACTGACAAACATTTTGTTTGCTGTCATTTTAGGAATACATGAAAGTGGATGAACATTTAAAGTGGCATTTGAAGATAAAGTTAAATAAATGTTCGAGGATTTAGTTAGATAGAACTCTACTTTGGGTAAAGTTCCAAACTCTTATTTTTGAAAGGTATGTTAAAGGAAATTTTTTAATCCTATTTTAAGCTTAGTTGTGGTAGAATTTAGTAATTATTTTTTGATTATTTACAAAACTTTCGATCCTATTTTGGGATAATGGCACCAACCTCTTAGCCTTCTTAAATGGGGGTTTATGAGGGGTGGGGTCATTATATTTGGTATCAACATATGGTTTTCCATTTAATCTCAAATAATTATTAAATTTTACAAATTCCTTAGAGCCCAAGGGAGTTATTAGAGGATTTTCCAAAGATGGAGGTGTCTAGAAAAGGATCACAATTTAGGGGATGGCAAGATTTTCCTCTACCCCATTAGTCAGTCTACGAGGACTCCCGGATTCTGTGTGACTACCTGGCCGAAATCGTGACTCGAAATAAGATACATCTAGGTTTTCTCTCATTTGTGTTCTTCCATTCTCTACCCCATTTCATTGAATAACTTTAAGAGATTAGGGTTTCTCTCTCCACTCCCTCCCTAGTTCAGGGTAAGCATGATAAGGATTAAGGAATCCTCCACCAAATAATAAAAAACATGTAAGAAAGATGTCATGTCCATAAGTCTAAATGATGAACTTAGACTGAGTTTAGTTACATGCTTAGGCTGCATGGCCTGTGTTGCCGTGCACTCAAGAGAACGCTGAGGTTAGACCATCTCATAGGAGGAGGAGGAGAGGGATAGCCTTAAAGGAAGAAGCCTCCAGGAATAGGAAGAGACCTGATGTATTCTCTAAGGATGGTGCACAACCCAAAACCTTAAGCAGTAGTTAGAGAAAGAGAGAACATAATGAGTTGGGTACCTTAGTTTTCCACGCATGCAAGTACATGGGTTGGACATACATGCTTTACGTAGAGGCTTTGAGTATGCATAAGAAATAGAGACTATGTGTGGTTGTTTGACCCCTAGTGCCTTTTGGTGACCTGACCTTGGGTGGGTCGTTCCTGGTAAGGGTGAGGGGTAGATCCCTCATTGATAAGGTTGGTGACCATATAGGGACCCTAATGGGCACATATGAGTAGAAAAGAGGCATGCACCTACATAGAAGTGAGTGGCAGCAAGGCTGGCAGTAGGTACTAGTCCTAAGCTAGAAGGGTTATGCATGATAGTTCATGAGGTAGACATACAGAGCTTTGGATGATCTTGACCGAACATAAGTTTTGATAGTACATTTCATCCAGGTAGGTATAGATGTGTATCCTTAAGAGCTTGACCCATCTTCTAAGAGAGAACCTCCTATGGTAGGACCAGTCATGGGGTTATTTCTAGAGGGAGAGCAAGACCTGATGAAGAAGGATGGAAACCTAGACTCTGAGAGATGAGGAATCATGAGTGGTTTGGTATGATATGGCCTAGAATAGATGACCTTGAGCAGATGTATGGATTCTCTGTATGCATGGTCTATGGAGGTCGTTGTACCTTAGATGCCTTTAGAGGAACCAAATTCTTGAAGAGATAAAGAGGCTTCTTGAACAAACATATAGATGATATGAGTGCCTACCTTTTGGGTGTAGGATAGAGTTCCAAAGACCCTGAAGAGGTACAGTATGGAGACAAGTAGTCAATCCTCACACCCATTTGGTTGTCCTTGTGTAGGATTATAAGGTTTGTTCACATAGAAGAGGAAGTATATGCCATATCATGTATAGGTTTGGTTCATGTTTGAGCAGATGAGCATGAAACTGATGAATAAGAGGTGAACTTGGGGTTCCTAGACCAAATAGGGGAAGTAGCTGTACCTGGTGCACATAATGCTCACAAGATTGAGTGAGTTCAAAGGAATAAAGCATGACACCCCCATGTATTAGATCAAGAAAAAAAAAGGAAACCCCACTTGAACTGAAGTATATGATTGATGAACCACACACACAAGTCAGTGACATATGTATGTATGATATGGGTCCAACCCTAAGGAGTGATTAACAAGTATGACATACCAAGGAATTTAGAATGGTTTAATAAGTTGTCTACTTGCTAGCCACATGCATAGGTAGAATGATAGGAGCTATGCATATACATGGTGGTATAAACCTTGGATGCAAGAAAATTTTATGAGCCCTATTACTGTCAAGTGATAGTTTTCTCATATCCTGGGAAGGGACCCTTCATGTAGGAGTGATTGCCAACTCTTGTTTGGGTTGAGGTAACCATGAGAAGTCACTTATAAGAGCTTGAGAGGCTTAGTGTAAGATAACATAGTATGAGTATGAATCTATAGACCCCTATATGAACATCTTTAAGGGACGCAAGGATGTGTTGCCATGTAGGTAACCTATATGCCAGACTGAGATAGATAGGTAGACATGATTCCCATGAAGGTATGTAAGGTTAACCATGAATGCCCAACAAGATGATGGAGATTCATGTGAGGATTCAAGAATGAAAGGTGCTTGAGTTTCAACAAAGGAACCACTAGCTACAGTAGAATCCTAAGTCAATACTAAGGTCAAGTAGGGATAAGACCGATGGAAGTAGGAGTTGTCTGTTCCTTAAATGCACAAGACCATAGGGGCAGGAAGTAACAACTACCTTTTCTCAAGGCCCATGGGTTAGGAAATTGGCCACCTTCATGGGTTGATGGGGCCTAAGAGGTAAATGTGAGAGGCACTCCCTAGATGCATAAGGGAAAGATCACCCCAAAAGTATTGGTACCCTACAGACCTTGAGGAAATGACTAAGGATTGTACATAAGAGTAAGACCCAGTGGTGATGCAAAAAGTCTTCCCATGGGTGTAGACACATAATCGAGATGTTCATGGTGTGGAGTCATGAGAAGTATGTTTCAACTTAGACTGGAAAGTGTAATGGCGATGTGCGATGTACCACCTATACTCCTAGAATGAGATGAACTTTATATTTGGACTGCAGCCAAATGCTTATTTCATCTTTTTAAGGGTGTAAGAGACAGGACAAATGCATGCCATACTAAGGATAAAGGTGATATAAGTTGAAACCTTTTTATGATGAATAAGGATATAGGAAGTACCACACCCTTTGTAGAGTATTTTGGATAGATGGTATGAAGGTATAGATGAACAAAGGTAAATATCATGTGAGGACTTGCCTATCTAGAGTAGTTGGGAATCTATGAGTCCCATATTTGGGTTTGGTAACTGAGATGATGGAAGTAAGGGCTCAAAGTTTTCCTGACTCAGTGACACGATTTTACCGTGCGTAAAACACAAGTGCACGCGTCAATGTAATATAGGCCTTGTGAGCCCCGAGTCAAACACAGGGACACCGAACTATCAGTGGACTACTACTAACTGTTCACAATCAGCTAGACTGATTAAAAGGTTTTGGGAGTTGTTGAAAAATAGAAGAAAATAAAATAAAACAGAGCAATCGATTAAGTGTTTAGTTTAATCAATTCAGGTGGGAATCTTTAGGATTGCGGTTTCACCGCGGGTTTTCATTTCATGAATTTCCACGTAGTTAATCAAATTCACCTCTTATTCTGGGTAGTAGCCTGTAGTCATAATTGTTCACTGTCATGATACAATTCACTACCTAAGTCTAGGTCGATTCCACCATCGTAGTAACCTATTCCCTAAACTAGGTGCATTAGAATCAATCTCTGGGTTTCCACCATTAACTGTACATCACCTTATTCAAGGGATTTATTAATTAATGTGAATTTTGTCTCTTTTCAACCATTAATTCTTCTTTCAAAGCAATTAAAGGCATTATATTATCATTAGGGTGATCAATCATAATGATATAATAGAGAAAACGAAATCATACCACGGATTTAAGAGAAATATTATGAATTATTATGATAAAAATGTCATACAATGATTCCCCGGGCTACTCCCAGTCCTAAAGACAAAGGGAATTAGCCCTGCATGTTCATCTCAGAGCAAGACATGGTGGAAGAAAGGGAAAACATGAAGAAAACATTGATGAAAATAATGTAAACCCATGAACGGAGAAGATCCAAGCGTTCCTCGATGTAGAGTGCACGTTCTACAGCCTTTCGGCGGTGGAAAACGTCTTCTTCGGCTCTCGAAACGATCGGGGCATGCTTATGGGCTCCGTTCTTCTCTCCACACCTTCTCGGGACTTGAGAAGCAGCTAATGACATGATAGATGGCTCCTGGCCGCCGTCATTAGGTATAAACACCAAGTTAGATCGCCGGAATATCACCACCGTTGGATTCGGGCCGATCTGAAACAAACACTAATCTGACGGTGTCGATACCTGACCCGTCATGAGATCGGCAGGTTTCCTTTCTTCTCTGGCATTTTGACTGATGCAAACTCGATACTATCGACACGGGTCGATGGTATCGACACCCTTAGGCGTCGGTTTTGTCACTTTTCCGTCGTTGAAACTGGGACCATTGATAGTATCGACTTTTGTGTCGATAGTATCGACCGACTGATTGTTGGCAACCTGAAGGTAATTGTAGCATCCAACTAACAAAAACATAATTAACTAATGCGGAAGCGTTCACTAAGCAGCAGATTACAGAAAATCACTAAAATTTTTAAACCTTTTTCAAAGAGACCCAATCATAAGAAAACTCTTTCAACAATAACCAATGTATTACATTTACATCATGGTTCACAAGTATATATCTTATACCATCTCTTCTCGAGGGTTACAACATCAACTACCTTGTTAAAAGCTAAACACATACAACATAATAACCTCGAGGCATCAAGCCAAGATCTCAAAATGATACATTAAAAGCACTAAGTACTAACTCCGAGGACCTGAGAGTACAGAGACGACACATAGGACTTCTATCTACCAAACACGATAGACAGCACACTCAACCTGAGTTGTCACTGTTGTCCTTGTAGCTGCTGATGTTCTTCATCCGAAAGATATTCTCAGTCTCTTTCACACTCGTCCACCTAAAAATGTTGGTTCCCACGGGGGTGAGACAATTGAAAATTGCCCCAACGAGAGATATAACTCTCCGCCAGAAACATCATTATTGTAGTTTAATTAATATAAAATTGAGTAGAGGATAAGCAGTTTAGATCATTCTCATATTTTAAAGTATTACACCTATCTATGATTGAACAGTAATTCATCTATTCTCTTTATAAGAAATAGAAAGAACATGTATAACATTTATCTACCATACATTTTCAACATCTCAAGCTTTGCTCATGTCATTCATTATTCTGATGTGTCACCCATGATTCATTCTTGTTTCTATTTGTTGGCCTTAGCCAATATGATAAACAAGTATTCACTTATGCCAGACATGTGATTATATAAATCATCATGTCTTATTCAAGCATTAAACTATATCAATCATGTATAAATGTTTCAGGCATTGGACTATACCAATCCTGATTACACATCCAGGCATTGGACTTTAACCAAACCTAATTACAGGCATTAAGCCTCTGTCAGGTATTTCTAATTATAGAGGCATGGATAGCATGCGAAACATAACTATCAACATGAGATATCTAGCATCATGATTATAATCAACAGTAGCAGTAAGATATCAACATAAGCATGACCATTGTATGTACACAATTACAGTCTTATGCATATCCACAACATAAGTATAATTACTATCTCTTAGTTGCACTAAGCATCATCTTTATGTAAAGAGAACAAACATGGGTTATCATTCAATGTGAAGCGTCATGTATAACCCTAAACAGATATGCTATACGGCTGTATTACATCTTTTAATATGTCCTGAGGAAATTGAGGATACCACTCAAAATCCAACTGACCACTGCTAAGTCAAAATCAGTGCCATACAAGATCTAGGAAGAGCCAGACTCCTAAGATCTTCTCCGCCCCCGGTCAGTACAGGTCCGCCACAGTGACACAAAAGGTCAAGCTGCTAACAGCCTAGTCCGTCCTTGGTATAGGTCACGACACTAGTGAAAGAGGTGGGTACGCATACCCTACCATCTGAGGTACAACCACAGTTGTCCTCTAATATCATCACATATATAATCACCGAGACACAACCGCAGCCGTTCTCAAACTAAGGGCTAGGTATGACCACAATCATCCTCCCTAAACACTTGAATTCAGGATGACAAGCACCCCGCATACTCATCAGTATGCGCTCCGAGTTTCCCTTAGGAATACTTGTTTCACCATCTGGCAAGTTCTGACACTCAGATGGATCTATGGCACATGACACTACATGATTAGAGTTGCACTTGATTAGTTATGCCAATTGGGTGAATTAAGGCTGCATCAAACAAGTGGACATACAAACCCTAATTCACTACTAGCAAGCATATAAATAACAAAACCTGAAAAGATATAAAACATATGAAACATAATTTCTCATCTCATCATCACATGGTAATATTCACTTGCCATTCATGAGACTACACCAGTCATCATGCTATCACAGGATATAAATCCTTTTCACAATATTACAGGGTATCAACCCTTATCAACATAAGAGGAATACACCTCATTCAGGGCTCAATCATGCCCATGAAACATCTTTTTACTTCTTACTAAGTAACATCTAACCATATGGCTCACAAGGCCATTAAACATCTTGTCACCTCTCACTAGGCAACAATAACATATTAACTCATGTAATATAATAGTAACACCACTATTTCCTCCACAGGGTTAGGGTTTACTATTCACATCAATTAGGGTTTCATGTTCATTTTATCAATCCAACCCTAATATATTGTTCCATACATCTAGGAGCATCCATCGACATTCCAAGTATTTAATATTCTTATCATTTATCATTAAATGATCATCAACACAAGGTATGAGTTTATCTCTCATCATTATCATGGTATGATTACATCATACTCATTTTAGCTTACTTATCAAGTATGTTAAACTCATTACATTTCATTGTGACAATTTACATAACACTCTCCTTGTGTATCTTATCTAAAAATATTGGATTTGAGATGCATCAAGGTATATCAACCCTGAAATGCTAAATGTGATATCTATCATGTCTCAATGTATCACTTCCCTCATCACTTCTATCTTACATGAGTTTATTAACTTATCTTATAATAAGGAATTTCACATCTTAATACTTTCATCCACCAACCTATCACCTTTACCATGATGTGCATAGATCACACACAAGGATTGTCCAACTATCTTCAATGATATGGACTCATCTCAAATTAAGGCATTGCTTGTTATAAGGTTGCCTATAGTCAACCACTTGAGATATTTCATCATTATAGGGTATTACTCATTATTTCATCATTAAGGTTTACTCATATCATTACCCAGACATTAGGGTTATGATTTATCATCATATTGCCCATGATTAGAATTCCATGCACTATAGCCCAAATTTAGGGTTTTACATAGCTTTACTCTGTGTTAGGTTTAAGGTTTCATATGACATCACCCTCAATTAGGGTTTCACATGAAATCATCCTCAATTAGAGTTTCTCAGGGAATCACCCTCAATTAGGGTTTCACTAATCATCCCAATTAGGGTTTCATTCAATTACCCATAAATTAGGGATTAATTATTCCTCAAATTAGGGTTTGGTATTTCATTACCTTAAATTAGAGTTACCCAAGTCATTACCCTTAATTAGGGTTACACTATTACCCTTAATTAGGGTTACACTATTACCCTAGATTAGGGTTTTACTCAGAATTTCCCTAAATCAGGGTTAGGGTTCGTTAACCTTCTCAATTAGGGTTTCTTGATCTCTTTACTAAGGATCCTAACCTAAATCACCATATGAATCATACTCATGTATGAATTCATTTCTATCATTCTCTCCACTTGATTTGGTTACATCAACCATCTGA
Source organism: Alisma plantago-aquatica (assembly GCA_963693085.1). Taxonomy (NCBI): domain Eukaryota; kingdom Viridiplantae; phylum Streptophyta; class Magnoliopsida; order Alismatales; family Alismataceae; genus Alisma; species Alisma plantago-aquatica. The sequence continues at coordinate 236,363,885 of OY856415.1, forward strand.
TCAAATACAAACAACTATGTTTGACATAGTATACTGAGTTATTGCTTCCATAAACAATTAGGGTCTGCTTAATTGAATAGCCTTCAACTCACGATTCCTTGGGAGTTAATCCCTCAAATTTGGTGAGTCATTAGACCACATCATTAGGAACAGTAATCCCAAACATTCAACCCTTGGTCAATACATTCAAACGGTCTTGAGACCGTTTACTCAAAAAGGTCAATTAAATCAGATTGAAAATCAGCACTTAATTCAATTAGGTTTCCCTAATTGATTAGGCTTCAACTCACGATTCCTTGGGAATTAATCCCTCAAATTTGGAGGGTCATTAACCAACAGCATTATAAATAGGAATCCCAAACGGTCAATGCTTGGTCAACACACTCAAACGGTCTTGAAACCGTTTTCCCAAACAGGTCAAGTTGATCAGGTTGAAAATCAGCATTTAATTCAATTCGATTTATCTAATTGATTGGCCTTCAACTCACGATTCCTTTGGAGGTAACCACTAAAATTTGGAGGGTCATTATCCTACATAATTAGGAACAAGATTCCCAAACGGTCAACGCTTGTTCAACCATATCAAACGGTCTTGAAACCGTTTTCCCTAAAACGGTTTGCTGAAACCGCATAGCCAATCAATTTAAAACGATTTGGAATAGATATCAAGACCATTTGGCTTGGTACTTTTCTTTGGATAAGAATCTAGGATGATGTCATCATCCCCTTCCTTCGAACAACCAAGAACAGCAACCATTCTTGATGGAAATTGCAGTAAGGAAACAAGTATGTATCAAATTGAAGAAAACAATCAACAAAGCATAATTGATTGATGCAATAGCAATGATTAAGGGTTTGAGTTATAAAACCCGCCTCAAATTGAGCTCCAAATCTTCAAGCTCACGCCATTAATGGTGGATGAAGCTCTAGCAACTCCCCCTAAGCTCGTCCTCAAGCTTTTGGATGAAAAAGTTGGCTAGGGTTGAAGAGGAGATCCAAATAAGAAGAAATCAATGATTTATTTTTGATTTCCACCATGGAATCAAGGAGAACGAATGTCAAGGACCTTACCAACAGGTTGGGGTCGTCCTCCTGCTCCTCCACAGATCCTTAGTCGTTTTCCAAGCAAGGGTAAAGGAAAGAATCCGAAATAGCCTTTGTTTTGGCTTGGTAAAGGTACTTTTATAAGAAAATTGATGAGAGAGAAAATGCATTATTAAAATGCATTAAATTCCAAAAATATGGCCGCCTCTTCCCCCTCAAATTTCCATCAAAATCCTTAAGGACGAGGCTATCTTCATTGCCTCTTATTCCTCTTCATTATCCATCATTTAAAGAAAATCAAATTAAGCACCTTAATGCTTATTATATTAATATCCATATGTGAGTGGGTTTTCTTTTCCATATAATAATGGTGAGTGGAATTTCACCTTCTTAGGATATTTTCGTTCCTTATCTTGGAAAAATAACGTCCATCCTTATTCAAAATCAACCAATAACATTTTGGTTGAAGGCCCTTTAATTAATACATTCATTTTTGCCCTAATTTGAATTAGGGTTTCACTTATGATTAAATCTTGATTATTTTAATATCAAGATTCTCTCTCCTCCAACTTAATTCAAATGAGGCACCCCTCTCATTTTATTTGCTCTACATGATGACAAGGAACATTAAGGACCTTATTGAAGTGGTAATTTGCATATTGAACCCTAGGTTTTGGGTAAATTGCACATTACACCAAAACTAGGTTTTCATGCACATACATTGTTTTATCAGATCTTTCTTGGTATTCAGGCTTCCATAAGCCATACCTCAGCATCATCTTTACTCTCATGATGATTCAACACATGAGGAACATATTATCATGCACAATTTGCACTTAAACCCCTCAACTTGGGTAATTTGCACTTTAGTCCAAAACAGGCAAAACATTGATTTCAACAATGTTCAAAAAGGACTAGAATTGCAATATAAGTTCCTCTTGAACCCTAATTACCTTTCACAAGATAAGATTAAGCATTTAATCATCTTTCTTAATCAAAACACCTAGGGTTAAAGTATAACCCAGGTCAGGGGTGTTACAAATTATAAACCCCTAACAAGGATTTCGTCCTCAAAATCCAGATAAAGGAGGACAGATATATTTCATTTATCATACTATCTAGTCTTCACATAACATCTCATTATTATGGAGACACCATAAAACTTTGATCAGCACCAAGTGTTTCCATATAAGATTCTCATAGAATCAACACACAAGGCACATGCCCCACTGTCCCTCATCATTGACTATAGAGTCAACTTTGTGTCAAATAACACTTTTCTTATTCAGAGAAGCATCATACATTCTTTATTAATATCATGTTTATGCAGAGCATAAACCCCTAACATATGATGTTCATATTATTATAATCAGACTAATTTCACAGTTGACCACTCTAGGTAGCCAACCTAACCCATCTAATAACTCTCAGATACCATAATCTTTCACCTTGGTATATATCACATGTGTTGGAAACACATCATATATATCTCTTCCTTTCATCTTGGAACGTTAATTGTTTCATGTCCTCATCTTGGGACCAAAGTCCAAGATAACTGATACTTTTCTAAGTATCCATCACACGAACACATTTATCTTATGCACATCAAGTGTCCTAAGACCCACTTGATTGCCTTGTCCCTGAAAGGAAAGAAAACAAGGATTCATATTCCTCTTATTAATTTATGTATTTTCAATTATTCATGAACCATTTACTTTTTATCTCATCCTAGGTTCCTTGCCTTTAGCATTGAAATGTGTAAGGATGATTGCATGTCATTATCCCTTTCTTTATTATTATCTAGCATGTTTATGATCATCTCATGATCTCATCACAATTCCCATTTCCTCATTATGGGAAAGATCTCTATTATGCTTGCAACATTGTTGAACAAGGTTCATCTCCCTTATTCTTACTCTTATCTTATGAGGAGTACACTTTTAGTTCCTCATACAACATGATCATTTGAGATTATCTTAGACTTCTGTTTCTTATACTTAGTATATCACACATTTATTCATTCTATATTTCTGATTTCATGATACTCATTAGATTGTATCAGAATGACTGCTTGATCAGGGCAATCAGAGAGATTACAATCTAAGAGTTTCCATACTCACTTTATCATCAATAGTTGTATACCTGGCCAGGGTATATAAATACTGAGATTAAGTGGTATGCACTTTGTATACTATCATATTCCTCACTTTTCATATCATTATACACACATGACTTTCCCTTGTTCCAACATGACTAAGTCATTTAGGAACTCTTTTAAAGCTCAAACTTCTGTATTAAGGACTGATAACCTAGATCGTAAAGCTAGTATCCAGTCTACTATATGCATTACTGTTGCTCTAATCTACCCAACAGTAATACTTAAAGAAAGATTTTCTTATCATAAATGGATCAACTAGGAGACTCTTAGGCAATTGTCTCTGTCTTGCCTGCTCCCATGCACCTCTTCTTGGTGCAATATTGCTGCTCTCAGCAGCAATCTCCTCATGTGACCCAGTCATCTTTAAGTTCTTCTTCTCTTATATGAGCAGAAGACATTATCAGATACACTGGATGATACCAGAACAGACTCTACTACCTTAGTCCTATGTCTCTGTAGACTCAGCGAACTTAGAGCTCTGATACCACTTAATTGTAGCATCCAACTAACAAAAACATAATTAACTAATGTGGAAGCGTTCACTAAGCAGCAGATTATATAAAATCACTAAAATTTTTAAACCTTTTTCAAAGAGACCCAATCATAAGAAAACTCTTTCAACAATAACCAATGTATTACATTTACATCATGGTTCATAAGTATATATCTTATACCATCTCTTCTCGAGGGTTACAACATCAACTGCCTTGTTAAAAGCTAAACACAGACAACATAACAACCTCGAGGCATCAAGCCAAGATCTCAAAATGATACATTAAAAGCACTAAGTACTAACTCCAAGGACCTGAGAGTACAGAGACGACACATAGGACTTCTATCTACCAAACACGATAGACGGCACACTCAACCTGAGTTGTCACTGTTGTCCTTGTAGCTGCTGATGTTCTTCATCCGAAAGATATTCTCAGTCTCTTTCACACTCGTCCACCTAAAAATGTTGGTTCCCACGGGGGTGAGACAATTGAAAATTGCCCCAGCGAGAGATATAACTCTCCGCCAGAAACATCATTATTGTAGTTTAATTAATATAAAACTGAGCAGAGGATAAGAAGTTTAGATCATTCTCATCTTTTAAAGTATTACACCTATCTATGATTGAACAGTAATTCATCTATTCTCTTTATAAGAAATAGAAAGAACATGTATAACATTTATCTACCATACATTTTCAACATCTCAAGCTTTGCTCATGTCATTCATTATTCTGATGTGTCACCCATGATTCGTTCTTGTTTCTATTTGTTGGCCTTAGCCAATCTGCTAAACAAGTATTCACTTATGCCAGACATGTGATTATATAAATCATCATGTCTTATTCAAGCATTAAACTATATCAATCAGGTATAAATGTTTCAGGCATTGGACTATACCAATCCTGATTACACATCCATGCATTGGACTTTAACCAAACCTAATTACAGGCATTAAGCCTCTGTCAGGTATTTCTAATTATAGAGGCATGGATAGCATGCGAAACATAACTATCAACATGAGATATCTAGCATCATGATTATATTCAACAGTAGCAGTAAGATATCAACATAAGCATGACCATTGTATGTACACAATTACAGTCCTATGCATATCCACAACATAAGTATAATTACTATCTCTTAGTTGCACTAAGCATCATCTTTATGTAAAGATAACAAACATGGGTTATCATTCAATGTGAAGTGTCATGTATAACCCTAAACAGATATGCTATACGGATGTATTACATCTTTTATTATGTCCTGAGGAAATTGAGGATACCACTCAAAATCCAACTGACCACTGCTAAGTCGAAATCAGTGCCATACAAGATCTAGGAAGAGCCGGACTCCTAAGATCTTCTCCGCCCCCGGTCAGTACGGGTCCGCCACAGTGACACAAAAGGTCAAGCTGCTAACAGCCTAGTCCGTCCTTGGTACAGGTCACAACACTAGTGAAAGAGGTGGGTACGCATACCCTACCATATGAGGTACAACCACAGTTGTCCTCTAATATCATCACATATATAATCACCGAGACAAGACCGCAGCCGTTCTCAAACTAAGGGCTAGGTATGACCACAATCATCCTCCCTAAACACTTGAATTCAGGATGACAAGCACCCCGCATACTCATCAGTATGCGCTCCGAGTTTCCCTTAGGAATACTCGTTTCACCATCTGGCAAGTTCTGACACTCAGATGGATCTATGGCACAGGACACTACATGATTAGAGTTGCACTTGATTAGTTATGCCAATTGGGTGAATTAAGGCTGCATCAAACAAGTGGACATACAAACCCTAATTCACTTCTAGCAAGCATATAAATATCAAAACCTGAAAAGATATAAAACATATGAAACATAATTTCTCATCTCATCATCACATGGTAATATTCACTTGCCATTCATGAGACTACACCAGTCATCATGCTATCACATGATATAAATCCTTTTCACAATATTACAGGGTATCAACCCTTATCAACATAAGAGGAATACACCTCATTCAGGGCTCAATCATGCCCATGAAACATCTTGTTACTTCTTACTAAGTAACATCTAACCATATGGCTCACAAGGCCATTAAACATCTTGTCACCTCTCACTAGGCAACAATAACATATTAACTCATGTAATATAATAGTAACACCACTATTTCCTCCACAGGGTTAGGGTTTACTATTCACATCAATTAGGGTTTCATGTTCATTTTATCAATCCAACCCTAATATATTGTTCCATACATCTAGGAGCATCCATCGACATTCCAAGTATTTAATATTCTTATCATTTATAATTAAATGATCATCAACACAAGGTATGAGTTTATCTCTCATCATTATCATGGTATGATTACATCATACTCATTTTAGCTTACTTATCAAGTATGTTAAACTCATTACATTTCATTATGACAATTTACATAACACTCTCCTTGTGTATCTTATCTAAAAATATTGGATTTGAGATGCATCAAGGTATATCAACCCTGAAATGCTAAATGTGATATCTATCATGTCTCAATGTATCACTTCCCTCATCACTTCTATCTTACATGAGTTTATTAACTTATCTTATAATAAGGAATTTCACATCTTAATACTTTCATCCACCAACCTATCACCTTTACCATGATGTGCATAGATCACACACAAGGATTGTCCAACTATCTTCAATGATATGGACTCATCTCAAATTAAGGCATTGCTTGTTATAAGGTTGCCTATAGTCAACCACTTGAGATATTTCATCATTATAGGGTATTACTCATTATTTCATCATTAAGGTTTACTCATATCATTACCCAGACATTAGGGTTATGATTTATCATCATATTGCCCATGATTAGAATTCCATGCACTATAGCCCAAATTTAGGGTTTTACATAGCTTTACTCTGTGTTAGGTTTAAGGTTTCATATGACATCGCCCTCAATTAGGGTTTCACATGGAATCATCCTCAATTAGAGTTTCTCAGGGAATCACCCTCAATTAGGGTTTCACTAATCATCCCAATTAGAGTTTCATTCAATTACCCATAAATTAGGGATTCATTATTCCTCCAATTAGGGTTTGGTATTTCATTACCTTATATTAGAGTTACCCAAGTCATTACCCTTAATTAGGGTTACACTATTACCCTTAATTAGGGTTACACTATTACCCTAGATTAGGGTTTTACTCAGAATTTCCCTAAATCAGGGTTAGGGTTCGTTAGCCTTCTCAATTAGGGTTTCTTGATCTCTTTACTAAGGATCCTACCCTAAATCACCATATGAATCATACTCATGTATGAATTCATTTCTATCATTCTCTCCACTTGATTTGGTTACATCAACCATCTGATCAAATACAAACAACTATGTTTGACATAGTATACTGAGTTATTGCTTCCATAAACAATTAGGGTTTGCTTAATTGAATAGCCTTCAACTCACGATTCCTTGGGAGTTAATCCCTCAAATTTGGTGAGTCATTAGACCACATCATTAGGAAGAGTAATACCAAAAATTCAACCCTTGGTAAATACATTAAAATGGTCTTGAGACCGTTTACTCAAAAAGGTCAATTAAATCAGATTGAAAATCAGCACTTAATTCAATTAGGTTTCCCTAATTGATTAGGCTTCAACTCACGATTCCTTGGGAGTTAATCCGTCAAATTTGGAGGGTCATTAACCAACATCATTATAAACAGGAATCCTAAACTTTCAATGCTTGGTCAACACACTCAAACGGTCTTGAAACCGTTTTCCCAAACAGGTCAAGTTGATCAGGTTGAAAATCAGCATTTAATTCAATTCGATTTATCTAATTGATTGGCCTTCAACTCACGATTCCTGTGGAGTTAACCCCTAATATTTGGAGGGTCATTAGCCTACATAATTAGGAAAAATATTCACAAACGGTCAACGCTTGTTCAACCATATCAAATGGTCTTGAAACCGTTTTCCCTAAAACGGTTTGCTGAAACCGCATAGCCAATCAATTTAAAACGATTTGGAATAGATATCAAGACCATTTGGCTTGGTAATTTTCTTTGGATAAGCATCTAGGATGATGTCATCATCCCCTTCCTTCGAACAACCAAGAACAGAAACCGTTATTGATGGAAATTGCAGCAAGGAAACAAGTATGTATCAAATTGAAGAAAACAATCAACAAAGCATAATTGATTGATGCAATAGCAATGATTAAGGGTTTGAGTTATAAAACCCGCCTCCAATTGAGCTCCAAAGCTTCAATCTCACGCCATTAATGGTGGATGAAGCTCTAGAAACTCCCCCTAAGCTCGTCCTCAAGCTTTTGGATGAAAAAGTTGGCTAGGGTTGAAGAGGAGATCCAAATAAGAAGAAATCAATGATTTATTTTTGATTTCCACCATGGAATCAAGGAGAACGAAGGTCAAGGACCTTACCAACAGGTTGGGGTCGTCCTTCTGCTCCTACACAGATCCTTAGTCGTTTTCCAAGCAAGGGTAAAGGAAAGAATCCGAAATAGCCTTTGTTTTGGCTTGGTAAACGTACTTTTATAAGAAAATTGATGAGAGAGAAAATGCATTATTAAAATGCATTAAATTCCAAAAATATGGCCGCCTCTTCCCCCTCAAATTCCCCTCAAAATCCTTAAGGACGAGGCTATCTTCATTGCCTCTTATTCCTCTTCATTATCCATCATTTAAAGAAAATCAAATTAAGCACCTTAATGCTTATTATATTAATATCCATATGTGAGTGGGTTTTCTTTTCCTTATAATAATGGTGAGTGGAATTTCACCTTCTTAGGATATTTTCGTTCCTTATCTTGGAAAAAGAACGTCCATCCTTATTCAAAATCAACCAATAACATTTTGGTTGAAGGCCCTTTAATTAATACATTCATTTTTGCCCTAATTTGAATTAGGGTTTCACTTATGATTAAATCTTGATTATTTTAATATCAAAATTCTCTCTCCTCCAACTTAATTCAAATGAGGCACCCCTCTCATTTTATTTGATCTACATGATGCCAAGGAACATTAAGGACCTTATTGAAGTGGTAATTTGCATATTGAACCCTAGGTTTTGGGTAAATTGCACATTACACCAAAACTAGGTTTTCATGCACATACATTGTTTTATCAGATCTTTCTTGGTATTCAGGCTTCCATAAGCCATACCTCAGCATCATCTTTACTCTCATTATGATTCAACACATGAGGAACATATTATCATGCACAATTTGCACTTAAACCCCTCAACTTGGGTAATTTGCACTTTAGTCCAAAACAGGCAAAACATTGATTTCAACAATGTTCAAAAAGGACTAGAATTGCAATATAAGTTCCTCTTGAACCCTAATTACCTTTCACAAGATAAGATTAAGCATTTAATCATCTTTCTTAATCAAAACACCTAGGGTTAAAGTATAACCCAGGTTAGGGGTGTTACAGTAACTCGCTACCATCGACTTCCCAGTCGATGGTATCGACAGCTGTATATATACATTTTTCCTGAAATTGCAAGACAAAGCCAAATCAGCTGAGATAAAACCCATTATTATAATCATTCATGATAAAAAAGATAAGATATGAGAGATTTGATAGTGAAAGAGATTGTAGACTAGAGTAAGTGAATTATGTACTATTAACCACCAAAGTGACCAATAAACACTTAAAATGCAAGTAAAACAAGTCTATAAATGCGACTCAAAATCCTCGCATCAAACTCCCCTAAGCTTAAACCTTGCTCGTCCTCGAGCAACAAAACTTTAGAATAGAATTGTGAAGGTCAACTAAAGAACAGATAATCACAATATACCTTGCCATATGATTCCCACCAAACTTTCACATTCCGGCCCTCACTAACCACAAAATGATAATTACCCATAAGGTGACAATGATCATTCATAAGAGATATCTACCCCAAAACTGATGAACACTATCACATAAGGCAGTTAACATAATAAAATCCTCCGGTCTAGACTTGGTGCATCTTGTGATCTTCTATCTACGTTGCTCGTCCTAACTACCATCTAAGTGGAAGCAGCTCTCCTAATATGAAAGAGTGAGGAGATAATCACGGTGGCCTACCAATCCGAGCAACGGGTGGATGGAATAGGTGGCTGTGGAAGAAATGGAAGCATAATACAGTTTTAACATGCATAAATATTTGAAATGACCTAAATGATGCAAATGCAAACGAAAATGCCCTAATGCCTACATTTTGGGTGGAATGATGCATGTTCCTACAATTCCATCTTATGCGAGATAGAATGTCTAAAAACTACATTATGTGCTTATTCTTCCTATCACACGGGTGAGACCAGCTCTTTTCTCCCTCTAAAATCAGCCTCTTTTTTATGTTTTTTTCAAGCCCTTTTTCTCTCAAATTGCAAAATGTACCATATTTTTTTTTTCAGAATTCTTTTTTTTTTCCGGGCTTACTTTCACATAACTGTAATCCTTGAGGCATTACAACTTAATTTCAGAGAGTATAGAGCGAGTTACCTGCTTCTCTTATTTTTCAAAAGAAATAAGGCACACACTGTCCTATATGTTCAAAAATATGTTTAGATGCAACTACATGAGATCAGTTATGCAACTATGATGACATGCACTCAAGAATGTGTGCATGCATGATTCATCTACAATTTTTTCATTTTTCCATTTTTTTAATGCAAAATCTAACTAAAATGTAGTCCTATCTAAATGCTATGCAGTCAAAAGACGAAAAATGTAATGTGCTTCCAGTTCTTATGGGGGAGTATGAAAACAAAGGGTGGATAGATCACAAGATTAAATGACCGATCCATTGGAAAATGTTATATGTCCCTCCTTACTGACATGTGAAACAATTAAGGGGTTTCTCTCTCTTATTTCAAATTAAGGTCTCATTACCATTTGGTCAGTTTAGGCTCAAACAACCAGTTTCGTCCACTGTCCGTGAATCAACGACATGTACAATTATGGTCTTCTGTTATAAAGTTGACAACCCAATAATTTTCATAAGTTATGTTCTCAAGTTAGAACAAGACAAGCTTTCAAATTCATTAATTTTTTTTTTCAAATTTACCCTTGATTCCCAAATGACCGAAACAGAGATGACACATTAAACTGACATCCACAGATACACTAGATAGAGTGTGGATCCTAAAGAACTAAGAACTAAGAAAATGACTAAAATAAATGACAAAGCAATAAATGATAAAAACTAAGAAAATAAAAGAAAGAAAAGGATGGAAGCTATTCCAACACCCCCTAAGCTTGAATCCAACTATGGCCTGATAACAACAAATTTTGTGACATTTTTGCCCTTTATTCTGTTATCAAAACTACCCTTTTCTACTATTTTCCTCTATTTTATTAGCATTTTTGCAATAATTGGCCAAGCAACGCTCTTATTCCAGTTTTTCCTATCTTTTACAGGGTTTTCCTCATTTTGGTGCAATAAGGCCGATTCCGTCCCACAATAAGTCTAAGCCCATCTCGACCTTCCTGACGCCCGATACAACCCAGCCCGACAGGGGCTGGGCGACACAAGAATGATCGGCGGAGAAGGGCGCCTTGCGAAAGGGACGTACCGACCGACACACCTTCTACCCGACAGGGAGCCAAAGCCGCTCGACTACCCAACTCGTCGGGCGACACAGCCACCCACCGACAGGCGTGCCACCAGCCACGTGACCGATAGCCAGCGCCTCGCGCCGAAGACATACCTGTATCGGCCGTCCACATCCATCGACCGGCGTATAAGGGGGCTACGTGGTGTTTCCAACACCATAACTCCTTCAACCGCCGGTATAAATAGCAACTACAGGAAGATGAAAAGACAGGTGGGAGACGTCGGAGGTTGGAGAGGTCGGGACGGCTAGCCAGTTCACCGTTCGGACAGTTGGGGACTTGAGCGATCTGCGAGAGAAGTGCGAGAGCAACCGTATCGTGCCCCAGTGCTCGTACCGGGCGACACTAGGTGAGCTCTTCCTCATCCCGAGAGGGAGGGGATCGGTTCACCTAGGACTGTACCAGACGACACTAAGGGCCAATATCGGCCGACGTAGATACGCGACACGAGTGCCTGACAACAATGCCCGACAGTAGTATATGTGAATCCTTGGCCGACACGATACCGAACCCGATACGCTCTCCCCGTCAGTCGTGCCGCTCGAGAGGGTGTGCCGCCCGACATGAGCATATCGGCCAGGGTCTTCGAACGATATAGTCGTCCGTCAGGCGTGCTGTCCGAGAGTTCGTGCCGCCCGACACGGCTGTACCGGGATAGGTCCCTGGACGATATTGGGCTGGGAGTAGTAGTAGTCTGTCGCCCTTCTACATCAAGAAGGCGACATCTATCTTTAATTCTGTTATTTAAATTCTTAGCTTATGCATTGTATTAAGACCCTTATTGCTGATAGAAATAGAAATGCTAAATTGCTATATGTTTAATGCTTAGTGCCTTATGATTGGGTAACTACTGTGTTGGATATCTGAACTCTAGCTTGCATGTTTTGGATCGCGTTTCGCTTAGCTACCGAATCATCTTTCCCGTCGCAACTACTTCAAGAGTTGGGTTGTGGCTCTAGTGTTCGGTCCGATTCTGGAGTACGAGAGTGCCCGGAACGGAGTTGTTTTAGTATCATTCCATTCTAACTCGAGTCCACCAACCTCGAGAGGGGTGTTGAAGCTTGGTTAGAGGCACCCGCTCTGAGAGGAGGGGTGCAGGGTGTTACTTCTACCGCTTGTCTTTCTAAAAGTCTTATCCCTTGCATTACGCCTTAAACTGTAGTTTACCTTTCTATTTTCTGTTGCATGAAAATTCCTAAAAACTGCTAAATGACAAAATCTTAATCTTTCTTGTAACTCCAGTTGGAGATAGTTTTCTTTGATTTAATAGTGACATCTGGTTGTTCCCTTCGGGGAACTTCAATATCTCTTTATATCCACCGGAGTGTAGAGTGTCGATTCAGAGTCATCAACACAACCCACCTTGTCCCTGTGTTCGACCCCGTATGACTACTTCGACCCCGTAAACAAAGTTGCGGGGGCCTAGAAGGATTCGGGTTATAAATGCGAAGGCTCGACTACCTCAATACGCCTCCAATTTTAGGACGCGCGATTTAGGCCGGTCAACTTTCTGGCGCCGTTGCCGGGGACAAGGCAAATGGCACTGTTGACGAATCCGACTCCACTAACTACACTCCCGTGCCTCAAGCTTAGAAATAGGCTTGACATCACTTCTTTTTCTTTTTCTTTTTCTTTTACTTTAATCATTATTCTTTACCCCAATTATAATTTTCTAAACATGATTTTTATGCGGATTTCAGGTACTCTGATCTACTGAACACTGAGACTGTCAACCATGCCTCCTCGCGTAGAGCCATCTTCTGGAAACGAAGGCCCAGGAGGGAGGCCAGCTTCGCCTCCACCGGAAGACAACGACCAGTATAGTGATCATGAGCGGCAAGAAGATCTAGAATCACCAGGGCATGAGGAAGAGCATCATCAACATAGACGTCATCAGAGACACAGGAGGAATCATGATAACCGGGAGCGACGCCGAGACACCAGCAACAGTGACGACTCGGAGGAAGAAGAGAAAACTCTGAGAGAATTGGCTTCTACCAAGGCCAATAGATCGAGGTGCCCCGTTATCATCCCACGGTTCAATGCTACAAACTTTGAGCTCAAGCCATCTGTGATCTCCATGATTCAAAATAAAAGCTTCAGGGGGAGTTCTAAGAGCGACAACCCTTACCATCACCTTGATGCTTTCAAAAATATCTGCGACACCATAAAGATGCGAGGGGTTCCCCAAGAGGTCATTTACTGCAAGGGTTTCATCTTCTCTTTGGAGGATAAGGCTCTATCATGGTACATTGGGCTACCCCACCAAGCGCTGAATGGATGGGGAGAACTGGCTGACGCATTTGTAAACAAGTTCTACCCCACGGAAAAGACGATGAGAAACAAGTTAAAAATCACGTCTTTCACGCAAAAGCCAAATGAAAACCTCCACGACGCCTGGGAACGATATCTGGAATATCAGAGGGACTGCCCTCACCACAATTTCAAGAAGGGTTTCCTTGTCTCTACCTTCTACAATGGGCTAACTCCCGATGAAAGGGTATCGCTGAATGCGGCAGCAGGAAGTGACTTCTTAGGGAAGAAGCCAAGCAAGTCCGAAAAGATCATTAGGAACATGGCTGAGTTGAAGGCCGATGTTGACTATGATAGATCCGATAGAGGGCAGGCGAAGAAGGCAGGGGAAGGAATCTCTCTTGAGTCCAAGGCTCTGGAGAACATAACTTCTCAGATTCAAAGGGTAGCAACAGATGTGAAACAACTGAAGGATCATAGAGGAAAGGGGAAGAAGTAAGTTGAGAAAGTCATGAAATGTGTTACCTGCGGTGAAGGAGGACATGGGGTAGACAACTGCGTCTACACCAAACTCGGCACCGACAGCGACTCCGACTCGGAAGAAGAAAGGATCGAGAATGTATCCTACATGGGCTTCAAAAGACCAGACCACCCTGGATTTAGTTATGGCAACAAAGACGCGGCCGAGAACTCGCATCAGCTAAACACCCCGGCCAGGCCCGTGCAACCTTTCGAAAAGAGGGGGGGGATCAGGACAATACACCAAGATCAGCCAGTTCCAGCCAGCAAAAGGTAATTTCCAAGCACCAGGAAAGTACCAAGGCCCGCCCCGTGAACAGGAGAAAGGGGTGAACCAATCCGAAGTGATCGGCCAGTTGTTCGATTTTGTCAAGAAACAGGACACTGTTAATCACCAGTTAGCGCAAAGTGCGCTGTCCAACTCGGGGGTTTTGAGCTCGTTGCAGGTCCAGTTGGCAGATATGCAGACACATCAGCGCCAAATCGACCAGCAGCTAGCGCAGTTCGCCGAAATTATGAAGAATCCTGTAGGGAAGATCCCGTCTAACACCAAACCAGCTAAAAGATAGATCAAGATGAAGAAGCTGAAAGATGTCTAGCTGTAGACAGGAAATGCAGCGCTCCTCGGGAGGCAGCCCGTGTTTTCTTTTCCTAGAATAGGATGTTATTTACTTTCTTGCAAGGCAGACATTACAAACATTATGGACTGTAATAAGGCCCGAGTCAGTGCATGCGCACGTGTGCTGACTCCTTTTGTTTTAAGGGCCACCACTTTAGTTTTGCCAGGATGGGTAATACCATCTGAGGCCGGGTTTAGCCTTAGGCCAATGATGTTTTACCCGCCTGTCGCCTCTTGCTCTAAGTGGGTTTTACTTCAGAGTCTTGTCTCGAAAAATCTTGTATCGGTCGGGCGAAGTCTGGTCTAGCAACTTTACAGGCCGAATCGGGCGGCACACCAACCGACTTACAGATTGCGCCCGTCTCGGGAGGGAATGTTTTACCGCAACATCCGGCCGCTATAGATACGGCGAAAACTTTACCGTGTCGCGCTCTCGGATTTTACCTTTTTCAGCTACCGTATCGCGCAGTACTTTTTTTGCCCTCCGCTCCCGTGTCGCGCAGAGACCTCTTTCGATCCCGTGACGCGCAACACTTTAAGGAAAACAAAGGTATCGCGCGACAGCCCTATCGCCCGAGCATATACGATACGGACCTTTATCGCGTACGATGTATCGGGCGAGGATTTTACGTTGATTTTTCTTGTCACCCGGTACTGTTATCGCGCGACAGGCTTCTCTCGCACCTGCCCAATACATCTGTGTCGGGCAGTGACCGTATCGTCCATTTATTCTTGTACCGGGCAGCGCTCTTTCAAGACCCTGTCGGGCACTCAGTTCCTTTTGGTCGTATCGCCCGACACGGTTGTATCGGGCAAGCTTTACCTGATCTTGTCTCAAGGCCCGATACAGTCGTGCCGGGGTGCCTTTCCCCTTATTAATTTTTCTGTTGATAACAAAATAGCATTTATTTGATTGATGATAGGGATGGCACGCACAAAGATAACCGTTAGACTCGTTGGCGAGCAAGGCAGGAGAGTCGTCACCGAACCAGAGGCAGAGGTGGCCACTATCGAGCAGAAGCGCTCGAACCCTGAAGCAGCTGGACCCTCAACGTCTGGAAAGAGGGTGAGGACAGAAGAAGCGGCCACTCCAGCTGCAGCACCTGCTCCAACAACAGAACCCTTGGAGCACACACCAGGAAGGTTTGTGCCAAGAGATGAAGAGCACGGACGCCGGTATGCTGAGCTAGGAGCCAAGCTCTACAGGCCTAGCAGGTTCGGCCACCAGTCATCCTTCATGCAGTTGGGCATCTTCGGGAGACTGGAGGACGTATTTGTTGTAGCCGGTCTGAGGCAAATCTGCTTCAGCCTATCCGCCTCCTACACCGAGCTCACAAGGGAGTTCATGGCGTCCCTTCACCGAGTAGAGAATACATATGCAGAAGCCAGAATGTATGGCGGAGCAGACAGACTCCAGGGGCGGCTTTACAATGCAGAGCACGTCATTTCGGAAAAGCTGCTCAACCGGATTTTCTCCTCCAGCGAAGAGGAGGGAAGGAGACTAGATAACGGTGCAAGGATCACCGAAGGAGACGGGTTCAACCCCGTAAAAATCTGGGAAAAGCTAACCGGGGAGTCATCTTTCAAACCCGGGAGCAAGGTGGCGGCAGTGCACTCGTGCTTCTGGAGGATAATACACAAGCTGGTGGCGTGCCTCCTCTTCAGCAAGAACGAGTCCAGCAACATTTACTCCAAGGAACTCCACGTCATGTGGCACATGATGGAGGGCCGAACTATCAACCTGGGGCGCTTCTTGCTGAACAGGCTGCACCCAATAAAGGATGCCACCAAGGAATATTGCATGGGTGGCATCGTGAACCTAATCGCGGTGGGTTTGGGATACCCGCGTGAGCCGCGCAGCCTCTCAAGAATGAGAGGGGACGAGTTGATCGACCTCAAGTACCTCATGAGGTCGGCTATAATAAAGAAGGAGGGGCGAAGTTACTTCTACAAGTTCGCACGAACAAAGATCCTTCTTCCGCTTCCTCGTTGCGCCGCCTACGACGCAGAAAAGCTAGTCTTCACCACAGCCGAGATCGAGGCTGTGGCAGCGGGCGCAAGATGCGCTCCGCCCCCAAGAAGCCAAGAGTGGGGGATCACCAGGGGCCATCCCGCAGGGTACTCGGCAGGACGTATTTGCAACAGCTCCTGCCGAGCGGCCCACTGCCTCGGAGCCACGAACGACAGCCACGACAACAAGGCCGACGGTGGCAAGAGAAGAACCGACGATCGTGGAGGTCGCCGAGACAAGGACTGGAACTGCAGCGAGAGAGACGGCTGCAGTCCCCATAGTTTCTACTGCGCCCTTAAGGGCAACTGATGAATTACAACCGGATGTCAGCGATGAGGTATTCGCCGATATCCTACAAAGGGAGATCAAAGGAGCACAGGTGACTCCGACACCACCGCCAAAGTCACCTGTTGTAGTTGTTGAGGAGATCGTCGACAACGTCGATATGGGGCAGCATCCGTCCCCCACAACACGGTCTCCTCCGATACAACAAGAGGGCGGGGCTGCACCGACACCTCGCCTAGAAGCATCAGCCGTGCGGACAATAGTAGGTTCTGCCTCGTCAGGCAGACCTTCGCGCGAGAGGAGCATTTCGAGGTCAAGGGGGGAGACAAGCGGAAAACCCTCCTTCGCTCGGAATGATGCTGGGACAAGAACTCAATTTCTTGCGGGAGGTAACGGAAAACCATTCTACTACATTTCTTTCCCTAACCCGCAAGTTTTCGTCTTTCGAACAGAGGCTGGATAGGCAGGAACGAGAGCTACTGACTTTAGCCAGCCTACCTGGCCGGCTAGAGGCAGTGAATGCCACGCTTCAACAAGTTCTGCAGCGCCTTAGCGAGATCGAGGGAAGGCTGAACAGGGAGGACGACCATCCACGCCCAAGGCAGCCGAGAAGATCGCCGTCACCTCCCGGTCCGGGCTCTCAATCCTCGTCGTCAAGAGCATCGTCAGGATCGTCCTCATCCACCTCCTCCTCCGGCAGATCGTCATCAGCAACCGGAGGAATTTCTTCCCAAGGGTAAGGCTATGAAGCTCCTTCCAGACAAGAAAGCCCTTTTGACCTGAATGAGGCCGCTCCCTCAGCCCCTTTTGACGAAGCTGAGGATAACAACGAAGATATCAGTGTCGAGGAAGGCTCTTCTGACGAATCCGAGGGAGAAGGGGGGGACATCCGCACCGCAAACGAAAGACACCTCTCCAGAGGAAGGAGTTAAAGGGCCGACATCACCGATTTCTCCGCACCGAAAGAGATACCTTCTTTCGAAATGGCTGACTTTGACAGAAGGGTCGTAGGATATCTAACGATCAGAGACCAGAAACTGCTCAACATGGTCCTAAGATCGCAAGCTGACGAGGAAGAGGTACTCTGGAGCGACGGTTATTTCTCGGTACAGCGGGGAACTCTGAGAAACATCTTCCACGCCAAGGCCGTCGTAGGGAAGAGTTTGTTCAGAGTGCTACAAGGGGCCATTATAGAAAACGCCGACAAGAAGAACCAACATACAGTTTACGCTGCCACCCCAACCCTAGCAAGAAGACTAATGATGGGGTTGTACAATTCTACGCAGGTAGAAAGTATGTTGGATTACATTGAAGTGCACAATCCAAAACTGGTGCTGGCCCCTTACAAACACAGAAACAACTGGTTCCTGTGCATTGCCGACCTCCGAAATCATCATGTCCAACTGCATTGTTGCTGCAGCAAAGAGGTCCCGCACACAGAAAGTACGTTCCTACTCCCAAAGGACGTAAAGCTAAGACTGCTGCCGCTACGTCTCCACCGGGTCATCAAGTACGGAGTCCAGCGCCACAGCGGCGTCTGGAATTTCTACTCACTAAAGGACTTCCCAGTCCAAGAAGATGAGGGAAGTGGAAATAGCGCATTCGTAGTCCTCAGAGCCATGGAGATGATACATATATTCGGATACTTCAAGCAACTCCAGAATACTAACTTCTACAATCTCAGAAGCAAATATGCATTGCTGCTGATAAAGGATAAGCGCTACTTCCGAGACGCGGGGATACCAGAAGAGCTGCTAGATAGTGAATAAGAAGAAGAGTCATCTTAGCACAGTAGCCCTCCTGAAAAAGAAGCAGAAGCAGAGACAAACGTCTATGGGGCAGGCAAACAAATAAACATCTTGCGGCAAGTTTTTGGACACGACGAACATGCCTCTCCCCAGAACCTGGAGGAGTCAATCCACAACTTCGACCGTTTCTCATGCGCTACCCTCACGCAAGAACAGGTCAATGAAATCCACATGAAGTTGGCTGACTCCAACCCTGCAGACATAGCTTACTCGGCAGGCGATGTCATAGTCCCGATTGACGACTTAAGGGACATGGTAAAAGAGGGAGGGTGTCTGGCATTATCTGTGGCGGTCGCCTACATCCAGATACTGCGAAACAAGTCTGAACATGCATACATAGCAGATCCAATGCTGTTCAACGACATTTTCCTAGCCGATGAACAAGGGGCAAAGGAAGCTTTCCTAGCAGAATTGGAATGTAGAGTCCCGGATACCATTCTCCTTCCAATCCTGCACAACAACCACTGGACGCTCTTAACAGTGTACACCCAACAACGAGCAGGGATTTTCTACAACAGCTCGGACAGCAATAAAGACCATCCAGTGCCTTGTACATCGACATCGCTGACATCTCTCGAACGATTAGTACGAAAGTACTATATCGATATAGCAACGCTGATACAACCATTCCTAGGAATGCAAGCAAGAAGCTGGCATGAACTCCAATTCTGCCACCGCAGCCCGCAGCAAATTCAACTATCCAACGACTGCGGCATCTTCGTCCTGGAATGGATGGCAAATGAGGCAACGCCTGATCAGCTCCTCCACATCGACTATCACAGAAAAAGAGGAGAATATGTTTGGGAGCTCCTAGCTAGCCCAGGCGCACTGATCATCTAACCCTCACTGATTAACATTTCCTTACCTCATCTACTTCACAACTCTGGGACAGAGTGTGGAGTAAGTTTGGGGGGGGGTACCATGTACCAGTGAGGGAGGTACAAAAATCCTTTGATCTCTCTAACTTAAATTCCTTATTCTTTTGTTCTTTATCTTAAATTCTTTATTCTTTCATTCTTTATCCTTTTGTTCTTTCCTATATCATGTGTACATATATATGTTTATACCAAAATTTTTGAAAATTTTGAAAATTTTGCTTATTTTGTCCCCTATGCATATGTACAAAGTTGCTTTAATAATAAAAACCTGTTGTGACTTCTTGCAAAGTTTACTTTCTGTATATTTAACGAGTACAAGTTCTGTTATGTCTTTCTGATAATGTTGTCTCAAACAAACAAAAGATTGTGCCTTGCCATCCAAAAATTTTCGAAAAATAATAATCTCGCAAACAGCTAAGAGACGAGTATGGAGAAGGAAAAAGCTGCCCAAACAGCAGATATCTCTTTTGTTTTCCCTTACCCAGCAAAAATCCCAAAAAGAGAAAGAAGCCTTATGAGCATGAATAAAAGTATGAGAGTTGTGCCCAATAAGAGAAAAGAAAAAAATATATACACACTTGTTTTCCAAAAGTACCCGTCTTTAAGCATGGTAGATCCGGGGCAGTGGTACGTAGGATGTGAAATCACTGCTCTAAAGCCAACTGGCTTGGACTGCAGGGACCACTTGCCCATTAACGGACCCTTACCTGGATGGACTGATGGGAAACAAGAAGAAAAACCCAAAAAGCCTTAGCCTACCCTATACACAACTTTCTGCCCTTAAAATAAAGCTGTTTGGTGTGGAAGCTAACTTCAGAATCATACACCAAATTCTCGCTGAAGCTGTGGAGAAGAAAAAATTTACTTAAATAATAAGGCAAGCAGGGCAAGGTCTTTTGTTCGCTTTAAGACAACATTACCTCCAAGACATCGCAAATCTTGTGCTACCCTTTAGTCTTAAAGTTTTGCTGTGCAAGAAGAAGCAACACAAAGTTTAGTTTAAATATTTATTGAGGACAATCAAAAAGCTAAGTTTGGGGGAGTTGATAACAACAAATTTTGTGACGTTTTTGCCCTTTATTCTGTTATCAAAACTACCCTTTTTTGCTATTTTCCTCTATTTTATTAGCATTTTTGCAATAATTGGCCAAGCAATGCTCTTATTCCAGTTTTTCCTATCTTTTACAGGGTTTTCCTCGTTTTGGTGCAATAAGGCCGATTCCGGCCCACAATAAGTCTAAGCCCGTCTCGACCTTCCTGACGCCCGATACAACCCAGCCCGACAGGGGCTGGGCGACACAAGAATGATCGGCGGAGAAGGGCGCCTTGCGAAAGGGACGTACCGGCCGACACACCTTCTACCCGACAGGGAGCCAAAGCCGCTCGACTACCCAACTCGTCGGGCGACACAGCCACCCACCGGCAGGCGTGCCGCCAGCCACGTGATCGATAGCCAGCGCCTCGCGCCGAAGACATACCTGTATCGGCCGTCCACATCCATCGACCGGCGTATAAGGGGGCTACGTGGCATTTCCAACACCATAACTCCTTCAACCGCCGGTATAAATAGCAGCTACAGGAAGCCGAAAAGACAGGTGGGAGACGTCGGAGGTTGGAGAGGTCGGGACGGCTAGCCAGTTCACCGTTCAAACAGTTGGGGACTTGAGCGATCTGCGAGAGAAGTGCGAGAGCAACCGTATCGTGCCCCAGTGCTCGTACCGGGCGACACTAGGTGAGCTCTTCCTCATCCCGAGAGGGAGGGGATCGGTTCACCTAGGACTGTACCGGACGACACTAAGGGCCGATATCGGCCGACGTAGATACACGACACGAGTGCCTGACAACAATGCCCGACAGTAGTATATGTGAATCCTTGGACGACACGATACCGAACCCGATACGCTCTCCCCGTCAGTCGTGCCGCTCGAGAGGGTGTGCCGCGCGACATGAGCATATCGGCCAGGGTCTTCGAATGATATAGTCGTCCGTCAGGCGTGCCGTCCGAGAGTTCGTGCCGCCCGACACGGCTGTACCGGGATAGGTCCCTGGATGATATCGGGCTGGGAGTAGTAGTAGTCTGTCGCCCTTCTACATCAAGAAGGCGACATCTATCTTTAATTCTGTTATTTAAATTCTTAGCTTATGCATTGTATTAAGACCCTTATTGCTGATAGAAATAGAAATGCTAAATTGCTATCTGTTTAATGCTTAGTGCCTTATGATTGGGTAACTACTGTGTTGGATATCTGAACTCTAGCTTGCATGTTTTGGATCGCGTTTCGTTTAGCTACCGAATCGTCTTTCCCGTCGCAACTACTTCGAGAGTTGGGTTGTGGATCTAGTGTTCGGTCCGATTCTGGAGTACGAGAGTGCCCGGAACGGAGTTGTTTTAGTATCATTCCACTCTAACTCGAGTCCACCAACCTCGAGAGGGGTGTTGAAGCTTGGTTAGAGGCACCCGCTCTGAGAGGAGGGGTGCAGGGTGTTACTGCTACCGCTTATCTTTCTAAAAGTCTTATCCCTTGCATTACACCTTAAACTGCAGTTTACCTTTCTATTTTCTGTTGCATGAAAATTCCTAAAAACTGCTAAATGACAAAATCTTAATCTTTCTTGTAACTCCAGTTGGAGATAGTTTTCTTTGATTTAATAGTGACATCTGGTTGTTCCCTTCGGGGAACTTCAATATCTCTTTATATCCACCGGAGTGTAGAGTGTCGATTCAGAGTCGTCAACACAACCCACCTTGTCCTTGTGTTCGACCCCGTATGACTACTTCGACCCCGTAAACAAAGTTGTGGGGGCCTAGAAGGATTCGGGTTATAAATGCGAAGGCTCGACTACCTCAATACGCCTCCAATTTTAGGACGCGCGATTTAGGCCGGTCATGGCCTCATAGTAAAAAACAACCTTAAAAGGTGGAACAGTGATACCGATCATTGGTCAGGTGGGGGTGGGTACTGTGGGGCTGTGGGGTCCCATGATGGATACTGCCCCTGGAAACTCGGATCATACTGGGGCATCGGAGGAGGTTGAGGATACCCCCCAAAATAGTTCTGGCTCCAGTAGTTATCAGAGAAGGGTTGTTGCTGCATCTCCATCCTATGCAACCTATCATGGATATTCTGTTGGTTGGCGAGGAGGAGGCACTCATTCTCATAGATGGCCTGCTGGTTCACGAAAAGTCGGTTCGTGGTATCCTGAATACCAGCGAACGAAGTAGTATGCTGCTGCTGGGTCTGCTGAATCTCCTACATCATCACATACATCCCCTGCATTAAATAGGCATCCTCTCCTTGCTGAGAGGGCTGAGGTGGCGGAGGCTGTGAAGAAGATGATGCACCTGGGTGCATGTGGGGGCGCTTCCGTGGTGCCACTCGTGCCCGAAGAGGATTGAAAGCCTCCTCTTCCTCTTCATGCTCATCGCTGTCATCATTGTTGTCATCATTACCACCATCTTCATCAGAGTCGTCGATGGTGATGATAGGCCACCGGAAATGCGGAGCTCCCTGGATGCTGAAGACGGGGTCTGGAAGCGCACATTCTTGATATTCGTGATTGACATGGCAATGTGCATACACCACGCCATCACGGAGCATTAGGAGATTGGAGTGGTGTAGATGATGCAGGTTGACCTTGTTCCTGTTGGAAAGTGGAGTGAGTTGGGAGAAGTCCAACCCAAGATACAGAGCAAGAGGCGTGATAAGCCCCCCAAAGTGGATAGGGGCTTTTCTTGTACTCCTCCGCACGGCTAACATGCACGTCAAGAAGAACGCGCCCCAATTACACTCCTCACGCTTCAATAGTTTATATAAAAAGAATAAATCTGTCTCCTAAAATTTACTAAGCGACAGATCACCCCGAGCAAAGAGCGTGGTGCACAACATACAATGTAGAACCCACACAAAGGGATGCTTGAAATCGGTGACGTCTGCGTTGTGGTAAGTGACAGATTTTCCTGGAGGCGTGGTCACCAGCTGGGCAAAGATGTCATCATAATCGGTCTGGTTGTCCGGCCTCCTGTGCTTGTCTCTTCTATGATTCCAGTTGTAGATGGAATTGAACTGCCTGAGGGTGAGATCGTAATTGTTATTGTAGAGTCGGAAAGAAACGCGACCCTTTATCCATTCCCGATCAGTGGCAATGAGGTCGTTCGGCATGACACAAACATCCAACGATGCCATGAACTCCGCCACGAGCTCTTTGTATGTCGGTCACTCACCGAAAAAAGGTTGGCCGTCAGTGTGGAACTCCATCTCGTCGGGCATCCTGCCCGTATTCCTTGCTTGCCCTTTGAGGACATAAGCGAGATCGGCCTCGAACCCAAGGTAACGAACCATGTCCCGATCAACATATTAGGTTGGCTCGATTTTTCTCTTTAGCAACTCCTCGTATATCTTTCGTACCTCCGCCAATGGATGAACAATACTCGGATGAGGAATTGATCCGGGTGGTGGAGGAACAAAGGTCTCGATCTCCATAGGGGTCGCCTGGGAAGAAGAGGCTCCTGCTGTCCGCACCATTGTCGCTGAGAGAAAGGGAATAAGAAAGAGCTTAGTGAAGTCGGAGAAGACGATCTCCACTCGGTGCAACGCTCGATGAAGAGATCGCGATCCTTGGATGCTTGTAGCAGGCCTCCGGTCGCACAATAACGCTCAATGCATAAGAGGAAGGAAGAAACTCCGAAGGTGCGAGGAGATCAGAGAAATAACCCTCCCTTTTATAACTGAACCCGGTGCTGCTGTTGCACCGTCGATACCATCGATGGGGTGTCGATGGTATCGACACCTGTAGCACAATCCGTGTCTTCGCTAGTATCGATCGTTGTCGATTGCCTGATGTGGGGGCCCGGATCGATGACGTGTCGATACTATCGACATGTGTCGATGGTATCGACCCATCCCACAGATCGACTTCCTTGATTTAGCAGCCGTCGTTGATTTCTTCTCGCAGATCGATGACGTGTCGCATTGATGTGTCGATGGTATCGACTCTGCAAAGATAAATAACCCTCGCGAGGCCCGGCCACCGCTTTCTGACTGTAGCCGGGTCGATACCATCGACTGGCCCATCGATGGTATCGACTTCACTGAGACACAATCGTGTGTAAATCTTCAGGGATCTCACGAGTATCGACATCCTAGTCGATACTATCGACCCCAAACTGGCTTTTTTCTTCGGCGTTACTGATGGTAGGTTGATACCATCGACGAGGCCGTCGAAGGTATCGACTCAGAAAATTTTCTACAGTCGCCTACCTGTACCCATGTCGCTACCATCGACTTCGTAGTCGATGGTATCGACTCTGCCTCAACCCTGCACACTGAACAAACGATCAAGGTATCATTTTTACACTAAAAACAAAATGAAATTAAACTAACTTGTAAATGCAAAAGAAAATGGATGAAACTACCAATGGTCGGGTTGCCTCCCAACAAGCGCCCTTATTCACGTCTTAGGCTAGAAAAAATCAAGCTTATCATGCATCCTTAAGTGCTATGAGTTTGACCTCATGCACTTTCCTCGTGTAGTCCTCGCCAAAGTAGAGCTTCAACCTTTGTCCATTGACCATAAATGTCATCTCTCCATCATGCACCATGATGGCACCATGTGGCCACACCTCTTCCACAATGAAAGGTCCACTCCACCAGGATTTCAATTTCCCGGGATGCAGCTTCAACCTCGAGTTGAACAATAGCACACGACCTCCCTTCTTGAAGACACGCAGTTGAATGTGTCGATCGTGAATGAGTTTTGTTCTCTCCTTGTCAATCCTTGAGTTTTCATAGGCGTTCATCCTCAGCTCATCTAGCTCATTGAGCTCTAGCATTCGTTTCTTCCCTGCCTCATCATAAGTCAAGTTAAGCTTCCTTAGCGCCCAATGCGCCTTGTGCTCCAGCTCTACCGGCAAATGGCAGGCCCTACCATAAGCCAACCTAAAAGGCGTAGTGCCTATAGGTGTCTTGAATGCGGTCCTGTACGCCCATAAAGCATCCGGTAGAAACGTACTCCAGTTCTTCCTTATCGAAGCCACAGTGCGCTCCAATTTTTTTTTGATTTCTCTGTTTGACACTTCAACTTGTCTTTGTGTCTGCGGATGATATGGGGTACCAATATTGTGCTTTACCCCATACTTTCTCAATAATGTAGAAAACTTTTGATTCTTGAAATGAGTGCCTCCATCACTGATAATCATCCTTGGCACACCGAATATGTAGAAAATATGTTCTTTTACAAATCTGCATACTACAACAACATCGTTTGTCCTTGTGGGTATTGCCTCTACCCACTTTGATACATAGTCAACAACAAGTAAAATGTACAAATTAGAGTTCGAGGACACAAAGGGTCCCATAAAATCAATACCCCACAGATCAAACACCTCAACTTCTTGAAACACGTTGAGGGGCATCTCTTGCCGCTTGGAAATATTACCTGCCCTTTGACAGGAGTCACATCTTCGCACATATTCATAGGCATCCCAGAAAAGTGTAGGCCAATAGAGACCACTCTCCAGCACCTTGGCTGCTTTTCTGGAACTCGCATGATGACCACCAATTGGTAGTGTGTGACAATGACTAAGTACACTATCATATTCTATCTCCGGTACACACCTGCGCAAAACGCCGTCCCTGCATTGCTTCAACAAAATGGGATCATCCCAAAAATAATATCTCAAAGAATGGAAAAATTTCTTTTTCTCTTGATAAGTCCAATCTTCCAGGATTATTTTACATGCAAGATAATTAACAATATAAGCAAACCATGGATCCTTGGATTTTATAGAAAGGAGTTGTTCATCAGGGAATGTCTCGGTAATGGGTATATTAATGTCCTTCTCATCTACCCGTTCTAACCTAGACAAGTGGTCTGCAACCACATTCTCAATCCCCGCCTTATCTTTAATTTCAATATCAAATTCTTGTAACAATAAGATCCACCTAATCAATCTAGGTTTGGCATCTTTCTTTTCCATCAAATATTTTATGGCAGCGTGATCCGTCCATACCACAAATTTTGACCCTACAAGATATTGCCGAAAATTTTCAAATGCAAAAACTACGGCGAGAAATTCTTTTTCAGTTGTGGTGTAGTTAAGTTGTGCTTCGTTTAAAGTCTTGGATGCATAGAAAATTACAACAGGTTTGTTTTCAAAATGTTGTCCCAGAACAACCCCTACTGCAAAATCCGAAGCATCACACATTAACTCAAACAACTTTGTCCAATCTGGCGTTTGAACAACCGGTGTAGAAATTAACTTCTCCTTGAGGACATTAAAAGCATTCAAACACTGTTCATTAAAATCAAACACCACATCTATCTCAAGCAGTTCAAATTATGGTTTAGTGATTTTTGAGAAATCTTTGATAAAGCGGCGATAAAATCCTGCGTACTGAGAAAACTCCTTACCCCTTTAACCGAATTAGGTGGGGGTAATTTTGAAATGACCTCGATCTTAACTAGATCCACCTCCAGTCCCTTGCTAGACACTTTATGTCCTAAAACAATCCCTTCACTAACCATCATATGACATTTTTCCCAGTTGAGAACTAAATGTGTGTCCTCACATCATTGTAAAACTTTATCCAAATTGTATAAACATTAATCAAAAGACGCACCATAGATGGAAAAATCATCCATGAAGACCTCTAAACAACGCTCAACCATATCATAGAAAATGGCAAGCATGCAGCGCTGAAAGGTTGCTGGTACGTTGCATAAACCAAAGGGCATACAACGATATGCAAATGTTCCGTAAGAACAAGTGAAGGTGGACTTCTCTTGGTCCTTAGGATCAATAGAAATCTGATTGTAGCCAGAGTAACCATCTAGAAAACAAAAGTGAGATCGATCTGCTAGTCACTCTAAAATTTGATCAATGAACGTAAGAGGAAAATGATCTTTTAACGTAGCAAAGTTCAATCTACGGTAATCAATGCACACACGCCACCCGGTTACCAATCGGGTCATGACCATCTCATTTAACAAGTTGTGAGTGACAGTGATTCCCCCGTTTTAGGGACTACCTGTGTGGGACTTACCCACGTAGAATCGGAGATAGCATAGATGATGCCTACAGAAAGGAGCTTGATCACCTCCTTCTTTACTACCTCCATCATGCTTGGATTGAGTCTGCACTGCGGCTGGATTACAGGTTTAGCTCCTTCCTCGAGCTGGATCTTGTGCTGGCACAGTGTAGGGGAAATCCCCTTGATATCCGCAACTGACCACCAGAATGCACCCCGGTGGTTCTTCAACACGATCATCAATTGATCCTCTTCATCGACACTCAGATATGCCAAGATAATCACAGCTAGTCTTTCACCATCGGCTAAGAATGTATACTTCAAATGGGGAGGCAGTGGCTTCAGTTCTAACTCTGGTAGATTGATCAATGATGACTGAAGCGGTGGTGGGAGTGGCCCAAGATCTTCATAATGCTTGGAATAATAGCACGGAAGCACTTGAAGCATCTTGACACATTCTTGTAATGACTTGCTTCTCATCCAATCATGCATTATGTTGACAAGGCAGGCTTCAAGGGGCAGTTCTGGGTATGCATCAAAGACAAAACTTGCTATTGCATCATCTTCAGTAGAAAGTGGAATTTCCTCCTCTTCATCATTTGGATACCCCACAACTCTACAAAGAGAAACAATTTTGGTTTGTTCCATAATATCTACAGCCAATGTCCCCTTATCTACCTTGGTCATTACATGAGCCATATCCAGAAATGGCTTCCCTAAACAAAGAGAAATATTTTGATCAAAATGTTTCACCATTCGGCACTGCTCCTTTGCTTTTGATTGTGTTGTATTTGAGGGCATAACCATTTCAAATCGGTCATCCATGATTCCCAAAGTCAAACAACCTCTTCCCATCTCAAGTATCATGTCTGCAGTAGCTTGGAAAGGTCGTCCAAGGAGTAGTTCATTTCCTTATTCATCTTGCATTTCCATTACCACAAAATCTGCTGGAAATACAAACCGGTCAACTTTAACCAAAACATCCTCGCAAATACCGTACGGATTAACCACAGAATTGTCCGCCAACTGAATCATCATATTACTATGTCTCGATTCTTTTAGTCCCAACTTCTTGAAAGTAGAGAGAGGCATCAAATTGATACTTGCCCCAGAATCACACAATGCTTCGCTGAATTTCACCTTATCGATGTAACATGAAATATTGAAGCAGCCCGGATCTTGTCTTTTAGGTGGCAATGTGCCCATAATGAAGGCGCTCACCTACTCCTTAAGAACCACGACCTCGGTATCAGGAATCTTCCTCTTTTTTGTGATTATATCTTTCAAAAACTTGCCGTAAGAGGGTATCTGCTCAATTGATTCTAACAGTGGAATGTTGACCGAAAGCTTCCTAAAGCTATCCAGGAACTTCTTGAACTGAGCATCCACTTTATTTGCTTTCAAACTATTTGGATATGGGACCGGTATAGCCTGTGCCCTCTGGTGTGGTGGTACATATGGTGTCCTCTTCTACGTCTCCTCCTCAGCGATGGGTTCTGGTGTAACATCCTCTACCACATCTTCTACCGGCTCTGTGATTGGAATTGAAACCTCCTCTATGGCCTCACCTGTGGCTTCTGGCTGGGGTGTGCTCAGTTCATCGGCCCTAGGGTTTAAAATCTTCTTCCCACTCCGTAAAAGAATTGCCTTGGCTTGATGATTTCCCCTTAGAACATTTGTATTTCCGGGAAAACCCTGTTGCGTTGGCTTTTTCAGATTTGCTATCTCAGCTACTAACTATGCTAACGACATCTCCATAGTTCTCATATGAGCCCCATGACTTTGTAAGGTCTGCCCAAATTGATTCATGAAATCATCTTGTTGCTTAATATGCTGGCCAAACGTGCTCATGAGTTCTTGATTCTGCTTGATTACTTGATTGAGCAACTCATTGCTCTTATCTTCTGCCTGCGGTTGTGGCTTTGAATTGGGGTCCTGAAGGAAATTATTTGGGTCCTTCCATGAAAATTTCTTATCTTTCCTCCAAGAGTAATCGTTGTTTCTGTACCCCTGTTGCTGGTGCATAAATTTAACCTGTGCTTCATCATCAGATTCTGCGTCTTCCTTTGCTAGCAATTTCTTGGCTAGAAGGTCCATCTTCTCATTCAGATCCTTAATTGCTTTTGATTCACCTATGACTCGAACTTGTTCGGGTGCATCCCTGTCGCCCCATGACTGCTTCCTGGCCATGTTCTTTAGGATTTCCCAACACCTAGCGCCGGTGTTGTTCAAAAAGAAACCAGAGCATGCTGAGTCCAGATTGCTCCTGTCATGTTCATTTAGAGCGAAGTAGAAGATCTTCACTTGTTTTTCTTTGTCTAGCCCGTGATGTGGACACTTCCGCATCATTATTTGGAATCTCTCCCACGTATCTGAATATGTCTCACCTGCTCTTTGACAGAAATTGTGGATCTTCCGTACTAGGTCGTTGATTTTCTCCGATGGAAAGAATCTCTTGAAAAAGACCTCGATCATCTGATCCCACGTCTCTACAGTCTCATCATCTAGGTTATGCATCCATTCACGTGCATTTCCTGCTAAAGAGTTGGGGAATAGCTTCAGATATAGCGTCTCCTGCGGAAACCTATCTATCTTGATCATATTGCAATTCTCCACAAAAGTGCTGATGTGTGCAACTGGATCTTCATTCTTCAGCCCGTGAAATGCTTGAGACTTGACCAAGTTGATCAGTGCCGGATCAATCTTATAGGTTGGAATGTTGATGGCTTGCTTATTTATTGGCCCTTTTGATGCTGACGAGGAAGAAGCCTTTATCTTCTCCCATATTGTCTGTTCTTCAACCATGGTTTCTGCTTCGAAGTCTGAATCTATATCCTCGGGATGATTGTGGATATTGTTCTCCTCGTCGTCCAGTCCCAACTTGGAACCCCTGGTGATGGCTGTGTGTAGTCTGTGCTACGTGTCCTCACCATGCACTGGTACCTACAAAGTAGTAAATTTGGTTCAGTACAGTGCCAGACGATTGCTAAATATGAACAATAAACGATGAATTTCAAAAATAATAATAAAATAAAATGTGGCCTAGAGTGGCCGCTAGAAGCACTCGTAGTGCCGAAAGTTGCCGTGTCCCCGGCAACGGCACCAAAAACTTGACACAATTTTACTGTGCGTAAAATGCAAGTGCACACGTCAATGTAATATAGGCCTTGTGAGGCCCGAGTCGAACTCAGGGACACCGAACTATCAGTGGACTACTACTAACGGTTCACAATCAGCTAGACCGATTAAAAGGTTTCGGGAGTTGTTGAAAAGTAGAAGAAAATAAAATAAAATAGAGCAATCGATTAAGTGTTTAGTTTAATCAATTCAGGTGGGAATATTTAGGATTGCGGTTTCACCGCGGGTTTTCATTGCATGAACTTCCATGTAGTTAATCAAATTCACCTCTTATTCCGGGTAGTGGCCTATAGTCAGAATTGTTCACTGTCGTGATACAATTCACTACCTAAGTCTAGGTCGGTTCCACCGTCGTAGTAACCTATTCCCTAAACTAGGTGCATTAGAATCAACCTCTGGGTTTCCACCATTAACCGTACATCACCTTATTCAAGGGATTTATTAATTAATGTGAATTTCATCTCTTTTCAACAGTTAATTCTTCTTTCAAAGCAATTAAAGGCATTAGATTATCATTACGGTGATCAATCATAATGATATAATAGAGAAAACGAAATCATACCACAGATTTAAGAGAAAAATTATGAATTACTATGATAAAAACGCCATACAATGATTCCCCGGGATACTCCCGGTCCTAAAGACAAAGGGAATTAGCTCTGCATGTTCATCTCAGAGCAAGACATGGTGGAAGAAAGGGAAAACATGAAGAAAACGTGGATGAAAATAATGTAAACCCCTGAACGGAGAAGATCCAAGCGTTCCTCGACGTAGAGTGCGCGTTCTACAGCCTTTCGGCGGTGGAAATCGTCTTCTTCGACTCTCAGAATGATCGGGGCATGCTTCTGGGCTTCATTCTTCTCTCCACACCTTCTTGGGACTTGAGCAGCGGCTAATAACGTGATAGATGGCTCCTGGATGCTGTCATTAGGTATAAAAACCAAGTTAGATCGTCGAAATATCACCACCGTTGGATTCGGGCCGATCTGAAACAAACACTAATCTGACGGTGTCGATACCATCGACGCGGGTCAATGGTATCGACCCGTCGTGAGATCGGCATGTTTCCTTTCTTCTTTGGCGTTCTGACTGATGCAAACTCGATACTATCGACACAGGTCGATGGTATCGACACCCTTAGGCGTCGGTTTTGTTGCTTTTCCGTCGTTGAAACTGGGACCGCTTTTGTGTCGATAATATTGACCGACTAATTGTTGGCAACCTGAAGGTAACTCACTACCATCGAATTCCCAGTCGATGGTATCGACAACTGTATATATACGTTTTTCCTGAAATTGCAAGACAAAGCCAAATCAACTGAGATGAAACCCATTATTATAATCGTTCATGATAAAAAAGATAAGATATGAGAGATTTGATACTGAAAGAGATTGTAGACTAGAGTAAGTGAATTATGTACTATTAACCACCAAAGTGACCAATAAACACATAAAATGCAAGTAAAACAAGTCTATAAATGCGACTCAAAATCCTCACATCACTCAGACAGATCTAAACCAGGGAGTAAGACGATGAGTAGAGTATATGAAGGTTTATGTATTCACCATCACCTAGCACACACGAAAGATAATGTGGTAACTGATGCTCTTACCTGGAACACAACTCAGGTGTGCATCTATCTTGTTTAGTCAGTGGAGAGACTAGAAGAGGTTGCTAGGTGGACCATGTGATCATTGGAAGACTAGACATGTGTTGCTAACATTCAGATACAACAAGACCCGTGGGTTGAGTTAGTGGTTTCCCGATTAGCCTAAAACTTGAGGAGGTGAAAGGTTTGTTAGGGGAACCTCAGATGCACCTCTCAGGAAATGTAGGTAGTGAAATCCACTACTAGAGTGTTTTAGGGTTTCTAAGGATTCACCCTTAAATAATCATGTCATGCAAGAAGCTCATGATCCTAAGTACACCGTACACTTGAGAAATACCAAGATAGTTAAGGTTTTCAGCAGTACCTTTGTGGCTTGGAATGAAGAAGATATAGAGGCATATTTGGGGCCAGATGTCACACATGACAGAGGGTGAAGGCTAAACACCAGTAACCAAGTGGATTTCTATAAAGGATTGGAAACTCCTGAGTGGCATGGGAGAAGATCACCATAAACATAGTGGTGAGTCTCCCCTGGACCAAGAGAGGTCATAATGCAATATGGGTTCTGGTAGATCACCTCACCACATCAATACATGTCCTTGCCTTAGGGGCCACTGCCAATGTGATAGATCTGGTTGGGCTATATATTTGAGAAATGGTTTGACTGCACGGTGATCCGAGTTCAAATATTCTTGAGCATGACCTTAAGTTCACTTTCATGTTGTGGAAGTGGGTGCATGAGGAACTTGATACTAGATTGAAGATTAGTACAACATGTCACCCCCTGACTGATGGATAGTCAAGAGAGTATGATCCATACTTTACAAGGTCTAATGAGAGCATGTGTGCTCATTTAGGGTGGATCATGGGAACAATACTTGCCCCTAGATAAGTTTTCTTGTTAGGAAAACTACCACTACTAGTATTGGGAGGTATGAAGCTCTTTATGGGAGGACGTGTGGGTCACCGCTTCACTAGGATGATGTTGGTGAGAAGACCTTGTAGAGGTTAGAGAAACTATAGTTATATGCTGAGGAAGTTGCTTTGATTGAGCAATGGCTGAGAAAGCCCAGGTGCGATAGGAGTCGCGTGCTGATGCAAAGCTAACTGACTCACATTTCACTATGGGTGAGCATGTGTTTTGGAAATCTAACCTCTCTGAGCTATCTCTAAGAAACTTGAGTCCCCGATACATGGGTCCGTTTTAGGTTTTAGAACGGATTGGTGGAGCTGCTTTTGTTTAGCCTTACCACTCATGATTATATGATGTATGATGTGTTCCATGTGTCCGATCTAGAGCATTATGTGATGTACCTGAGCCATGTGTTGAGCAATGAACCTATTGAACTCTAAGGAAGACTGACTTACCCTGAGTCACCTATGAGGGTACAAGATACCAAGGTGAGAGAGAGCTCAGGATTAAGGAATAGAAGATGATAAAGGTTCTTTAGAAGCACCATGGAGAGGATGAAGTGACGTGGGAGCTGATGATGGACATGGGAAAGTCTTATCCTGAATTGTTTGTATGTTTGATGGAATTTTGAGGGTAAAATTCCTGTAAGAGGGGAAGGATGTTACAACCCCATTTTTTTGGTTTATATGGTTTGAGATGCAATTTCTCCAACAAAATATATTATTACGAAATTAAACGATTTATGTGTAATAAGTGGATTTCTTTGATAATATTTCCTTTAAATATATGATTTCGTGGACCCTATTGAGTTAGTGAGTCTAAGATGATTAAAAGAGAAAGAAAGTTGAAGGAAATCAAATAAAGCATGATTAGGAAAAGAAATTGAGATAATAATGAAAATATGAGAAATATGTGGAAAGATGTATGCTTGATAATCATGGATGAGATTTTGAATGCACAAAGTTTCCAATAGTAAAGGAGTCCAAATAAAGAGAATAAAAGAGTAACAGAGAGAAAATATGAATAAAATGTATGGTTTATAATGAACTCATGTGGACATGAAAATTTTACTTTAGTTTTGAGATTTGGACATTAAATTGAGAGAGTTGACATAAGGATTGATGATGCAAGTGGGTGTGATTCTCCAAAATAACATAAGATGTGAATCAACAAGAGCCTCAATCTCTCCTACAAAGGGGATCTCTAGTGTTAGGACTAGGTATAGGGTTAACTCTAGAGAGAATGAGGCCTCGAGAAAGAAGGTCATAAACCTAAGCTCCAAGATAGGATAAGTTATAAGACATAGTTGTTGATATATATCCTAAACTAGACTTCCCCTAAGTAAATGAGTTGAGTTTCCATATGCATGATTCGTAGAAGCTTGTTGTATTCTAGATATCACTGGGAGTACTAAACCCTGGATACAAAGGAAGAGGTTGCTTACATATTTGTGTATATGACATGACTACCTACCATCTAGGTGAGGGAAAGAGAGAGAGAGTCCCAAGATCCTAAGGAGGTAAGGAATGATAGTATTTTGAAAAGCAACATTCTTGGATTGGTGGATCCTTGAGTAGGAATCTAGTGGTTGTCTATGGGAAAGAGAGATTTGGGTCAGAATATTTCATGAGTAGAGATCCATGAAGAGAGTGGCATAACATGTTTTGATTTGGTTTGTGCTTGAGTGGATAGATCATGAGGACTTGATGATTGACACTAATGAGGTAGACCTGAGAACCTTAGACCAAAGAGGAAAAATAGAGCTAATGCATTTAATGCTCATATAGTTGAGTGAGATCATAGAGATTGAGCATGGCACCTCCCTAGGATAATGGGTTAGGGGAAACCCCACATGCAATTTGATATGTGTTTGACAAGCCACTCATACATGTTAGTTTAGCACCACCATAATATCATATATAGGTATGAAACTGATCTAATCTAGAGAGGTGATGTATGAGTATGACATAATGGAAGACTAAGAAATGGTTTAATAAGTCCTGAAAGACTTAGAAAATATTTAATAAGTTCTCTATTTACAATTGGTTAGCCATATGCATGAAATATGATAACTTGAAGTAACTAGCATCATGATGAACCTTTAATAAATATAGCTAATATGAGAAAGTGAAATGAGATAATGATCATGATAAATATTAAATGTGATTGTAGTTGACATTAGGGACAAGTGATAATTAAATTTGTCTTCTTCAAAGTACGCTTTACATCTTACTAGCCCACTATATAGTATGGATTGTATCATGTGGGTACAAAGTACTTGGCTTATGACAATAAATAAAATGTTTGTTCTATAGTCCTGAACACATGAAACATGACATATCAGTTCCATTTTATTTAAACTCTTAGTAGTAAGGTACTTGATAGTGATCCAAATTATGGGTAGTAGATCACATTGTATAATGATATCACTCTCAAGTTGTAAGTTCACAGATGATATGATGAAAAATATGCCTAAGGACATGTTCTCTTGTGGTAATAAAATATTGGTTCAAGTATGTTTCTATTATCTTTTGTTACTATCTAGTGATAGTTTCTCTTGTCCTGGGATAGACCTTCCCTAGAAGGTTGAATTCATAAATCAACTTAATAATTGAGGTAACCTTAAATGTCACTTAAAGAATGTAAACACATATATTGAGTATAATTATTTGGACCCAAGTATGCCATCTCTGTGGACATGAGTAAAACTTACTATGGGAGTGATCGATAGTATGGGACCAAGCTCAGACAGGAAGGCCACCATGACCCCAATAAAGGGACATAAAGTAAATCATGTGTGCCCTAAGGCTCCGATTGGTTTGGTGTAACTCATTAGTTATGTGGAACTCATTTTCTGGGAACTCTAGTTCATTTTCTGGAACTTAAGTTCCATTCACTTCCATGTGATTGGTTTGCCGTAAGTATAAACATGAAAATTAATTGAAAAAATTGTTAATTTTACTGTGTGGCATATAAAAAGTAAGGACATCAAATAAATAAAGTAAGAATCATATTCATGACTAATCCTAATATTTTTTAACCAGAATAATATCAATACGGTTATGATGCAGAAGTCGCTCCTCTAAAATATGTTAATGTAGTATAATTATAATTTTATAAAAATATTATGGTTTAAATCATATTATAATATATTTGTTTCACGTTATATGACAAACTATTATAATGATATGTACATTTTATGTGTTTATAAATATATGTTTCGGTTCATCATTGTTTTACAATATGTACAACACTAATTTTTAGTATATTCTTCGTGTATGATTATAGTTCATAATCTTTTTTCACATTATATTATTCAAACATGAATATAAAAATATGTTAGGTAAATCACATTTTTTGTTATATGGTACGACGTGGTTATTTTTTCACAGTGTTTATATATATATTTTTTACTGATTACAATGATAATGGTAGTTGTTGTCTAAAATATTTTACATGGTGTCGTTTATAGTGTACAATGTTTTGTCATATTATGTTATGATTTTGACAATAAAATATATCCACACGCTAATATTCATAGTCATAAATATTTTGCATGTGTGATTTATAAAGAATAAAAAATATATCCACACGCTAGTATTCATAGTCATAAATACTTTATGTGTGATTTATAAAGAATGAAAAATATATTTATAAAGGAAATGTTGTCAATTCTTACGGAACTCATTTTCCGCTCTCTTTAAGAGGGAACTCAGGAACTCTATTTTGTATGTAACTTTGTAACTCACCATAAGTCACAGAACTCAAGTTGCATCACTTACTTTAAACCAATCACAAAAAACTACTTTAGGAACTCCAGTTCATAAGTTTTCCAGACCAGTTACAGCAAACCAATCAGAACCTAAGAGATGACAGAAATTTGGGTTAAAGAATTATAAAGGATATAATGTGATTAGATATTATTAGAGAAATCTCAAGAGAAATGTATAACAAAATAAAGTTATGAAATATCAATAGAGCCATGGGGAGGGGTGTAACCCCAAGTCAATCTTGATATTTAGTAGGGATAGTTAAAGGTACATAGGACTTACAAAGTTAGGAGGCAATGCCATACAGAGTGCATAAGACCATGAGATTAGGCAATAACCATCCATGTGTACCCAAGCTCCATGGGGCCAAGAGACTGGCTACCTTCATGAGTTGATGAGGCCCAAGGGGACAGTGTGAGAGGCACTCCATAAATGCATAAGGCCCTTGTGGGTCAAGAGGTGATTGATCCAAAAGGTACCTATATCCATATAGATCTTAAAGGAAAGACTAAGGCTATGGAAACATGAGATGTAAAAGTAAATAATATAGGAATTCTTGTGATGATCTTTGAATAAAAATCTTAAAAGGAGTTGTTCATAGACTCAAAAATATAGAATTACATTCCATGTGAGTGCATTAAATAGTAAGAAATATAATATGCCTGACCAGCCTAAATCACACGTCCAAAAGGAATGGATTTGAAGTAGTCGGACTTTTAAATTACCCGACTCTTAGGCCCCCGCAATGATGATGGGGTCCGAAGTAGCAACTGGGGTCGAACCATAGGGACAAGGGTGGTAGTGCTAAGAACTCGAAATCAACATGTTACACTCCGGCAAAAGCAAGGTGAGGGTAAAATTCCCAAAGGGAACAACGGGCGAAGATCAGTAAAATAAAAGAAAATTATCTCCAACTAGAGTTACAAGGAAAATTAAGGTTTTTGGCATTTATTGGTTTTTAGGGGTTTTGCACAACGGAACCAAATGAGATAACACCATTGCCTCGGTAAGGAACGAAGGAGGAAAACATTGGTATAACAAGCAGCATCAGGAACATCCAGTACCCCTTCTCTCAAAGAGGGTACCTCTAACTAAGCACCAACACCCTCTCTTAAGGTTGCTGGACTTGGGTTAGAGTGGAAAGATGACTGAAGCAACTCCGATCCTGGGTACTCTCGTACTCCCTGATCGGACCAAACACTAGAGCTACAACACCTCTCTCGAGGGAGTTGCAATGGGAAACACGATTCGATAGCTAGTCAAAACATGATCCAAACATACAAGCTAGAGTCCGGATGCTAAGCAAAGTAATCATCCAACAAAAAGGAACCAAACATAAAGACATCAGATATATAAAACTCCTCTAATTCCATTAGCATAATCATTATATATAAGGGCTTTGGTTACATTGCATAAATAAACAGAGTAAATGACTGTAAAAAGGCAAGATAAATATCACCTCCTTGATTTAGGAGGGCGACATGCAGCAGCAGACCCCTAAGGTTCCTCTAGCCCGATACCGGGTGGGAGCCCTACCCGATACGCCTGTGTCAGGCGGCATTCCCTGTCGGGTGACACTCCATGATGGGCAGACGTATCGATCAAAGCGCCCGTGCCCGATACGGTCGTGTTGGGATGCCACCCTCTCGAGCGACACGCCGTAGCGGTTGATTCATATCAGGCTCGATATTGTGTCGGGCTAGAGACCACTTAGAGTATCGGGTGGCCCCTCTGGTCGATATCGGGCTGCTGCGGAGACCGAGACAGATTCTAAGTGAACCATTCCCGCCCTCTCGGGTCGGGGAAGTGCTCACCTAGTATCGCCCGGTATGCCTCTGGGACGCGACACACTAGCTCCAGGTGCTTTCCAAAGTTAGCTTTCATGAGATTCCGACCCATCCCATCGAGGTCCTGTAGCTGCTATTTATAGGCAGTAGTTGGAAGAAGTTGCGGTTCTCCGGCCGCCACGTGTCCTCCATCAGCTGTATTAGCACAACTTCAGGGATGCTCATCATGCGTGTCACCCGATACAGCGGGTGTCGGTCACCGAGCATGTCGGGTATCGTGACGGGTGGGCGCCTGCCGGTGGGTGGCTTGTATCGCGCGGCATGCTTCATTGGGAGAATAGTCATGGCGGGTACAACTCCCTGTCGGGTACATGGTGTATCGCCCATCATATCTTCCTTGCGCGACACGCCCGTGTCATGCGACAACTATATCGGGCTGTTGTATGACGGGTAGTAAGTGTGTCGGCCGACGGGTAGGAGGGCCGATGCAGGTAAAACACGTTCATGGGCTGGGACGGGCCTTTTGCTGATTTTTGAGTGGAAAAACGAGGAAAACTCTGCAAAAGATGGTAAAATTGAGTTAAGAGCGTAGCATGGCCTGTTTGTTCAAAAACATGACAAAAAGGAGAGGAAAACATTTTAAAAAGGGCAGTTTTGACAACAAAATATGGGCCATAAATATCACAAAATTTGGTGTTATCAACTCCCCCAAACTTAGCATTTTGATTGTCCTCAATCAATTTTTAAAACTTTGTTTGTGATGCTTCTTCTTAACCGATATAGTTTCTAGAAAAAGGGTTTGAGTGAGTATTGAGATGTCTTAAAGAGAATACTTCCCGACCACGAACAACAAACTTTACTTTTCCCGACTTATTTAAGAAAATTTTTTCTCCACATTCGGCGAGACTTGAGTGCATGATTTCGAAGTTAGCTTTCACACCAAACAGCTTTTGGGAATAGAAAATTGTGTGTTTGGGTAGGTTTAAGGCTTTTTGGGTTTTTCTTGTTTCCCATCATTCCATCCAGGTACGGGTCCGTTAGCGGGTGAGTGGTCCCTACAGTCCAAGCCAATTGGCTTTAGAGCAGTGATTTCACATCCTACGTACCACTGCCCCGGATCTACAATGCCTAAAGATGATTACTTTTGGAAAACAAGTGTGTATATATATATATATATATATATATATATATTCGTTTGGCACTACTCTCATGCTTTTATTCACTCTCTTAAGGTTATTATCTCTTTTTGGGATTTTGTTGGGTAAGGGAAAACAAGAGAATTTTTTTTGCTGTTTGGGCAGCTTTTTCCTTCTGCATACACATCTCTTAGCTGTTGCGAGATTATTTTTCAAAATTTTTGGCGTGGAAAGTCATAGTCTTTGGTTGTTTGAGGCTGCATTTTCAAAAAGACATAACAAAACCTACACCTCTTTGGACACAGAGAAAACAAACTGGCAAAAAGTCGTATCAGGTTTTTACTATAGAGTGTCTTTGTACATATGTATGGAGACAAAATAAGCAAAATTTTTGTATTTTTGTATGAGGCATGTATATGTATATGTACACATGTTATAAAAAAAAGAACAGAAAGAACAAAAGAGGTGAAGTTCGAAGGGATTTTAGTACCTCCCTCACTGGTACATAGAATCCCCCCCCAAACTTACTCCACACTCTGTCCCAGAGTTGTGAAGTAGATAAGGTAGGGTAATGTTAACTCAGTAAGGGTTAGCTGGTGAGCACGATTTTGCCAGATAGAAGCTCCCACACATATTCTCCTCGTTTGCTGTGTTAGTCGATGTGGTGGAGCTGGTTAGGCGTCTCTTGATTTGATATCCATTCCAGCACGAAGATGCCGTAGTCATTGGATAATGGAATTTGTTGTGGACTGCGGTGGTAGAACTGGAGCTCATGCCATTTGCTCGCTGCCGTCTCCAGGAATGGTTGTATCAGAGCTGCCACCTCATTGTAGTATTTTCGTGCTAAGCACTCGAGGGATGTAAACGCTGTCGATGTACACTGCACTGGATGATCTTTGTTGCTGTCTGAGCTATTGTAGAAGATTCCTGCTCGTTGGCAAGTGTACATCGTCAGGAGCGTCCAGTGGTTGTAGTGCAAGATGGGTAGGAAGATGGTGTGTGGAACCCTGCGCTGCAACTCTGCCAGAAAGGATTGTTTTGCTCCTGTCTCGTCAGCAAGGCAGATGTCGTTGAACAACATTGGATGTGCTATGTATGCGTGTTCAAGCTTTCCTTGTAGTATCTGGATGTAGGCGGCTACCACTGATATTGTCAAACATCCTCCTTCTTTTACCATGTCCCTTAAGTCATCAACCGGGACTATGACACTGCCTGCCTCATAGATGACGTCTGTGGGGGTAGAGTCAGCTAGCTTCATAAGAACTTCATTGACCTGCTCTTGCGTGAGTGTAGAGCACGAGAAACGGTCGAAGTTGTTGATCATTTCTTCTGATGTTTTAGGCGAAACGGGGTCTTCGATTCCGTGTACTTCCCGCAGGATTTCTAACTGCTTGCCTGCCCCGTAGACGTCTGCTTCTATCTCAGCTGCTTTCCCTGGAGTGCTGCTGGGATGCGAAGATTCGTCTGCTTGGTC
The DNA here is from genome assembly GCA_963693085.1 of Alisma plantago-aquatica. NCBI lineage: Eukaryota > Viridiplantae > Streptophyta > Magnoliopsida > Alismatales > Alismataceae > Alisma > Alisma plantago-aquatica. Next base: position 236,405,410 of record OY856415.1, read on the forward strand.
ACTATCCAGCAGCTTGTCTAGTACCCCTGTGTCTTGGAAGTAGCGCCTGTCTTTGATCAGTAGCAGAGAGTAGGTGCTCCTAAGATGGAAGAAGTTTTGGCCCTGGAGATGCCTTATGTTGCCGAATATGTTGAGCAGATCCATGGCCCGCAAGACGACGAGTGCGCTATTCCCACTTCCTGATTCTGCTTGGATGGGGAAGTCTCTGATAAAGAAGAAGTTCCAAACGCCGCTATGACATTGGACTCCTTGCTTGATGGCTCAGAGAAGACACAACGGTAGAAGCTTGAGATGTTTATCCTCCGGGCGACTGAAAATAAGTCATGAGCGTGGCACCTCCTCGTTGCAACAGCTGAACAGCTGGATATCATGGTTCTGGAGGTCTGTCACACATAGGAACCAATTGTTGCGGTGCTTGTATGGGGCCAACACAAGGTTCATGTTGTGCTCTTCAATATACCGCAGCATGTTGGCCACCACAATGGAGTCTAATACTCCCATCATCAATCTTCTCGCCAAGGTCGGGGTGGCATTGTATATCATTTGCCGACCTATCCTGGTGTTTACGTTCTCGATGATTGCACCCTCTAGGACCCTGAACAACTTTTTCCTGACGACGGATGGGGAGCGGAATAAGCTTCTAAGTGTTCCCCGTTGTACTAAAAAGTAGCCGTCACTCCAGATTACTTCTTCTTCGTCAGCCTGTGACCTCAGGACCTTATTTAGCAGCTTCTGGTCCCTGATCGTCAGGTATCCGATGGCCCTTCTGTCGAAGTCTGCCATCTCAAAAGAAGGTATCTCTGACGGCGCAGAGAATACATCTACCATCGAACTTTTTCCTCTGGGAGGTGTCTTTGGTTGGCAGCATCAATGTCCCCCCCATCTCCCTCTGATTCATTAGAAGAATCGTCCCTGATGCTGACTGATTCATCATTATCTTCGGCTTCATCCAGGGAGGCGGAGGGAGCGAAGTCATCTATGCCTCGGGATCTCTCCTGTCCTGCTGGAGATCCGTCGGCAGACTTGTGTGTCGTCTCTTTGTCGGGCGTTATAGAAGGCCCGCTTGAAGAAGACGACGCACCAGAAGTAGAGGGTGCAGATGAGGATGGTGCAGAGCCTGAGCCTGGGGGCGACGAAGACCTTCTCGGTTGCCTTGGGCGCGGATGGTCGTCCCCCCTATTCAGCCTCTCCTCAATCACGTCAAGGCACTGGAGGGCCTGCTGTAATGTGGCGTTGAGTGCCTCTAGTTGGCTGGGAAGGCCAACTAGAGTCAACAGTTGCCGCTCTTGGCCATTCAGTCTCTGCTGGAAGATAGAAAACTTGTGGGTTAGTGAAGTAAAAGTAGTAGAGTGGCTTTCTGTTACCTCCCACAAGTTATCGAGTTCGTGCCCCAGCATCTGTCTGAGTGACAGAGGGGCTCCTGCAGATCTCCCTCTCATCCTCGCGATCTTCCTCCCACATGAAGATCTACCCGACGAGTATGCAGCCTCACTCGGGGTAGTGTCAATCTGGACTGTTCGCGAGGTAGATGCTTCAGGGTGAGGCGTCAGCACTCTTGCGGCTATTTCTACCTCGCCCGTTGGTGGTGGTGGAGAGGGGCGTGGTATTGGTGGATACTGCTCCACCTCTCTGTTTTTAGTGACCTCCTTCGCAACTTCCACAGGAGACACCGACGGCGGTGTCGGCGTAGGTTGAGAAGCTCCGAGCTCCATTTCGAGGATCTCGACGAACACCCCATTACTGGCGTCTGGCTACACCTCTTCTTCTGCCACTGCGGGTGCCATAGAAGTTTCGGGAGATGTGGCTGTCTCTTTCGCAGTAGCTTCTGTCGGGGCTAGCGGGGTTGTCCTAGCCCCAGTTATCTCGACGACCTCAACGATCGTCGGTATTCTTCAGCCGTGGTAGATGTTGTTGTGGTTGCGGCTGGTATGGCAGGAGCGACAACAGCTCTATTAATTGCTACCGTCGGCGGCTCTGGAGTGGTGGGCAACTCGGCAGGAGTTGTTGAAGATTTGTCCTACCGCGTGTCGAGAGGAATTGGTTCTCCTCTTGTAGCCACCCTCTCCTATATTCTGGTGGTGGTGGCATAAGCGGCTTTGACCGCCACAACTTCAATTTCTGCTGTGGTGAAGACCAACTTTTCTGCATCATAGTTGGCACAGCTAGGAAGTGGAAGGAGGATGTTTGTTCTCACGAATTTGTAGAAGTAGCTTCGCCCCTCCTTCTTGATGATGCTGGCCCTCATGAGGAACTTGAGGTCGATCTTCTCATCGCCCCTTGTCCTTGAGAGACTGCGCGGTTCCTTTGGGTACCCTAACCCGACCGCAATCAGATTGATGATGCCACCCATGCAGTACTCCTTGGTGGCATCCTTTATTGGGTGTAGCCTATTCAGCAAGAAACGTCCCAGGTTGACTACCCTGCCCTCCATCATGTGCCACATGAGATGGAGTTCTTCGGTGTAGACGTTGCTTGATTCGTTCTTGCTGAAGAGCAGGCACGGCGCGAACTCGTGCACTATTCTCCAGAAGTAGGAGTGCACTGCCGCCACCTTGCTTCCCGACTTGAATGATGACTCACCGGTCAGCTTTTTCCATAGCTCCACCGGGTTGAACCCGTCTCCTTCAGTGATCCTTGCACCATTGTTGAGCAGTTCCTTCTATAGCTCGCTGGAAGAGAAGATTTTGTTGAGCAGCTTCTCGGAGATGACATGCTCGGCGTTGTATAGCCGCCCCTGTAGTCTGTCTGCTCTGCCATATTCTTCGATTTCTTCAGGTTTATTCTGCACTTGGCAGAGAGATGACATGAATTCCCTGGTGAGTTCAGTGTAGGAGGTGGAGTGGCTGAAGCAGATCTTCCTCAGCCCAGCTGCAGCTAGGACATTTTCCAGCCTGTCGAAAATGCCTAGTTGAAGGAAGGACGACTGGTGGCAGAATCTGCTCGACCTGTAGATTTTTGTTGCCAACTCTAAGTATCGATGCCCATGCACGTTGTCTGTGGGCACGAACCTGCCTAGTGTATGATCCAGAGGTTCTGCCACTGCGGTTGAAACTGTTGTTGGGGTCGTTACTTCTTCCGTCCTTGGTGTCTTTTCGGCCGTGGATGGCCCAGCTGCCGCAGGGTTTGGGCGTTTCTGCCCGACTATCATAGCTTCTACTGTGGCCTCGGTGTCGATCCTCCAACCGTGTTCGTCAACTTGAACGATGGTTTGCTTGGTGCAGGCCATTTCTGTTGTCATAAGACAAATTTATTAAGCATCTAAATGTTTCACCTTACCCGATATTAGGTAGGCAAAAATGTAAAGTCAATATCAGTGTCTAAAAGAAAATTGATTGCATGATAAGCCAAAAAAAAGTTCAGCCCGATACAAGAGCTACCCGACACCACCATATCGGGCTTCAAAACTGAGCGATATGATGCTCGCCCGATACGCCTGTGTCGGGCGATACGAAGTTCGGCTCAAAATCGCCATAGGTTCATCGTGAGACACTGGGCGTCATCGTGAATGGATTTAATGCCCGATACGATCGTCCTGAAAAAGGGTGTCGCCCGTCACGCGAGGCGATACAAGACTGGGCAACACGAGAATTGTCATACGTCTAAAGTTCAAAGTGTGCCGGGTGACAGAGTCACATGATGCAAAGCGCCCGATGCGGTTGCTCAGAAAGAAAAGGTGCCGCCTGACAACAAAAACAGGTGAAGCGATATAAGACTGGGCGACACGGGCATTTCCCAATATAAGGTATCGGGAAAGCGCACGTTATAGATGTGTCACGCGACATGCTTCAAAAGGTACGCTGCTGACACAAGTGTGTGTCGGGCGATACAAGGAAACCAACTAAAGTCGTAAGTCCGATACAAAAAAGCATGACATGAGGGTCGTGTCGGCTAGGCAAACGATACAACTGTCGGGTTATACCTTTGTTATTTGAATATAGCTTGCGCGACACGGGAGCAGAAGCTGGGCAGCTGATACTAGAGCAAAGAGAGAAGTTACTGCATGATACGGGAGTAGGTGAGGAGTAAATGCCGGTGCCCGACACAATTTAACCTCAGCTACTATATATAGCAATCCAGGTCGGGGGTATAATGGGTAAAATAGGGGCATGTGTTGGGTGAGGAGAAAAATCATTCTCGAGATGAGCAGTCCCATCTGTCAAATCAAGGGTTATTACTCCTGCCGCCGGGCATGGTTGCTCGCTGCTCGGCGTATCGTCCGACACAGCTTATTGCTAAGGTGTGTCGCCCGATACGCCTAGCATGATAAGGGCGTGTCTTGCATTCCTCCTGAGTCTTTTGCCTGATACAGACAGGGAGTAAGGTATCCTTGCCCGATACAAGGCTTCAGAATCAAGATACTTGATGAAAAACCAAAATCAAAGCGAAGGAAAAAGCAATTGATGGGTAAAACATCATTGGCCTAAGGTGAAGTTCCCAGCCTCAGATAATATTACTCATCAATGCTCATAAAATTGAGCGGTGGCCCATAAAACAAAAGAGTCAGGGCATGTGACGCATGCACTGACTCGGGCCTTATTACAATCATAATGTTCATAATGTTTTTCTTGTAGGAAAGGAAATAACGTCCTATTCTAAGAAAAGTAAAACTCGGGCTGCCTCCTGATGAGCGCTGTAGTTAGCGTCGTCAGCTCGACAGCTTCAAATCCTTCACTTTGCACCTTCAGCTGTTTCCACATCCTACAAACTTATCTTTGTCCTTCTCACGAACACTTCATCTTCATAGAACCTTTTTACTCTGTGCCCGTTCACTGTTAAAACTTTGGATGGATCATCTTTATCATACAGCTCCATCATCCCTGATGGATATATCCTTGCCACAGTGAAGGGTCTAGACCACCTTGTTTGCAGCTTACCTGGAAAAAGATGAATAGAAGATTTAAATAGTAAAACTTTGTCACCTTCACTCACATACTTCTTCCTCAGGTGGGCATCATGCCACACCTTGGTCCTCTACTTATAGATCCTTGCATTCTCATAGGCATGTATTCTCAGCTCTTCGAGTTCCTGTAACTGTAGATATCTTTTCTCCCCTGCCTTTTCCAGATCCATATTCAGGAACTTAATCGCCATAAGAGCCTTGTGTTCAAGCTCTAAGGGTAGATGACAGGATTTCCCATAAATCTACTTGCAAGGGGTGGTTCCAATGGGTGCTTTATATGCAGTTTTGTAGGCCCAAAGGGCGTCATCAAGCTTCATTGACCAATCTTTCCTCGTCTGGCTGACAGTCTTCTCTAAAATCTGCTTAATCTGTCTATTCGAAACCTCCACCTGCCCAGAAGTTTATGGGTGGTAGGGCGTAGCGACCTTGTGTTTAACCCCATACTTATGCATGAGTGCTTCAAACTGTTTTTCCCCGAAATGTGATCCACCATCGCTTATCACAGTACGAGGTACTCTGAAGCGAGGGAAGATAGTCTTCTCAAACAACTTGATCACTGATTTGGAGTCACAAGTTTGAGTGGCAACATCTTCCACCCATTTAGACACATAATCTACCGCGACTAAGATGTATTGATATCCTTTTGATGAGGGAAATGGACCCATGTAGTCAATTCCCCATACATCAAAGATTCAACTTCGACCCAATCGGCCATAGGCATCTCATTTCTTCTTCCAATGTTTCCTATCGACTGGCATTCTTTACAAACTTTTACATAATTTGTAGCATCCTTGAACAAGGAGGGCTAGTAAAACCCTGATTGTAGTACCTTAGCGGCGGTCCTTTCGCTCCCCAGGTGTCCTCCATATTGTGAGGCATGGCATTCTTTCATAATGTTTGGAACTTCTTCCTCAGGGATACACCTTCTATACAGGTTATCTACGCATCTTCTAAAGAGAAGAGGATCATCCCAATAGTAATTCTTTACATCCGAAAAGAGTTTCTTCTTTTGATTATACGTTATATCAGGAGATAACTCCCCACAAGTGAGATAATTACAAATATCTACAAACCAAGGCAAGCTCTCATCTTTGGTTTCAACCATCAGCAAGGCTTCATCAACATAGTTGTCGTTAATAGGTGGCTCCTTCTGGTCTTCGACTATGATCCTTGATAAGTGGTACGCGACTACATTTTCCGCACCCTTCTTATCAATGATCTCATGGTCGAATTCCTAGAGTAACAAAGCCCACCTTAACATCCTGGGCTTGGTATCCTTTTTTTGCATAAGATATCTTATTGCCCCATGGTCTGTGTAGACCTTTGCCTTTATTCTGATAAGATAAGATCTGAACTTGTCAAAAGCAAAAACAATCGCGAGCATCTCCTTCTCTGTAGTCATGTAATTTACCTGAGCCTCATCTAGAGTACGACTGGCGTAGCAAATGACATGGTGCCTTTTGTCCTTTTTCTATCCCAGGACTGCTCCTATAGCATAGTCACTGGCATCACACATAAGCTCGAAAGGTAGCTCCCAATTCGGAGCTTGAAGGATAGGCGGTGAGACAAGTGCATCTTTTAAGGCCTGAAAAGCATTTAGATAATCGTTAGAGAAATCGAATTCAACATCCTTTACCATAAGACTTGACAACGGTTTCGAGATATTCGAGTAGTCTTTTATGAATCTTTGATAGTAACCAGTGTGCCCGAGAAAACTCCACACTCCAGTTACAGACTTTGGTGGAGGTAGTTTAGATATAGCTTCAAATTTGCTAACATCTACCTCGATCCCTTTTCGTGAGACTTTATGCCCTAGCACGATGCCTTCTTGTACCATAAAGTGGCACTTCTCCCAATTCAGGACGAAACTCTTTTCTTCGCAGCGTTGCAAAACCAAAGACATGTTTTTTCAGACAGGCATCGAAGTCCTTTCCATAGACAGAAAAGTCGTCCATGAAAACTTCCACGATGTCTTCCAGAAAATCCGAAAACATCGATATCATGCAACGCTGAAACATTGCGGGAGCATTGCACAAGCCGAAAGGCATTTTTCGGAAGGCGTAAGTCCCATAGAGACATGTAAAAGTAGTTTTCTCCTAGTCGTCTGGTAAGATGGGGACTTGATAAAATCCAGAAAAACCGTCCAAAAAGCAGAAATAATCATGATGCGCTAATCTTTCCAGAACTTGATCAATGAAAGGAAGCGGATAATGATCTTTTTTCATGGCTTGGTTCAGCTTTCTGTAGTCTATGCACATCCTCCATCCGGTGACGGTACGGACTGCCACCTCATCGCCTTTGTCACATTTTACTACTGTTATGCCTCCTTTCTTCGGTACCACATGGATCAGACTCACCCAGTTACTGTCACTGATTGGGTAAATGATCCCTGCATCCCTCAGTTTTATTACTTCTTTCTTTACAACTTCTTTTAGCATCTGGTTCAATTTTCTCTGGGGTTGAGCCAGAGGTTTAGTAGAATCTTCCAAATTAATGCGATGCATGCATAGCGCAGGGCTAAGGCCTTTGATATCCTCTACCGAATATCCTATAGCCTGCCTGTGGAGCCTCAACTCCTCGAGGAGCTTTTCCAATTGATCCTTCGTAGGCATTAACGATGACATGATTTCTCTCTTCTTAATCTTGAAATTCATACCTTAATCCTTTAGGCAGCTTCTTCAGCTCGGGTTTAGCCTTGGGTGCCTTTTCTTCCGGTGCCTCCTCTAGAGAAGCAAACTTAAATGTTTCTATTACCTCCTCTTCATCGCTTAGATCTTCATCAAGCCGATTTAGATAGTTGAGAAACTCGACAACCTCTAGATTTTCATAATCAAAATCTTGATTGCTTAACGCTCTCACGAGTGGATCCACCATTACGATATCTTCCTCCACCTCTTCACAAAACTAGTTGTAGCTTTCTACGAAGTAAGTGGATTCTAGTAGGGACGGTCCCTTCATAGCATCCTTTACTTTGAAATCTAAGTGATCATTTCTGACCATTAGAGTGATGATTTCCTCAACAACATCAATCAACGCTCTTCCCATAGCCAAGAAGGGGCGTCCAAAGATGATAGGACAACTAGGGTCCTCCACAGTGTCAATGACCACAATGTCGCAAGGAATGAAAAATCTTCCCACACGGATCGACACATCCTCAACAACACCTACATGTATTTTGAAGGTATGGTCCTCCAATTCAATCCTCATGTTGGTCTTGATCATGTCAGTCAAACCCAAACGTTGCATGAGGCTTAGGGGCATAAGGCTGATGCTAGCCCCTAGATCAGCCAGACCTTTCCGCTCGATATTATCTCCAACAGCAAAAGGAATGGTGAAAGCCCCTGGATCCTTCTTCTTGGTAGGTAAATCCGCTTTGACAAAAGAAGAAGACATACTAGCTAGGTGCACTGTCTCGATCCTTCCTACTCTCTTCTTCTTGGTGATCAAATCCTTGAAAAACTTGGCGTATGTCGGCATTTCCTCTAAAGCATCCATAAAGGGTACTTCGAGGTGAAGCTTCTTTACTGACTCCATAAACCTCTCAGAATGCTTTTGAAGTTGTGCCTTTATGAGTTTGTAAGGGAAAGGCAACTTTGGAGAGTAAGGACTTCTTTTACCAAATAGTTCCTCCATAGATCTTGGTTCTGGCTCCCTGACATGAGCTTGTTGGTGGTCTTCCTCTGTGGGATCTTCTGCCGCAACCCTTGATTCAGGTTCCTCAGGTCTGGATGCTTCAGGGCATTCTACTGCCCTTCCTGATCTCAGCACCACCATTTTAGCAGATTCAGTGTTGGAGGGTATCTTACCTGAGGGATTCCTTATTAACTCGGCCATCTGGGCCAACTGCTGATCTATTTGGCGTTGGTGCATCTTCATGTCTACCATTTGAACCTGCATCATATTCAGAACCCCTAAATTGGATAGCGCGCTTTGTGCCAGCTAGTTGTTAATAGTATCCTGTCTTTTGACAAAATCAAACAATTGGCCCACCAAGTCTGGTTGGTTCGAGTTCTTGTCCTGACCTTGCTCCTTAGCTTGACCCTGGCCTTGACTAGAGTTAGCTGCTTGGCGATTTTGGTACTTTCCTTGCCCTTGAAAGTTTGCCTTGTTTGATTGGAAACTGGTAGTCCTGGTGAACTGACCTTGTCCGCCCCTTTTCTTGAAACCTTGCAGTTGCTTGGGTGGATTATTCAGCTGATGCGAGTTTTCCGCCGCATCTTTGTTCCCATAGCTAAAACCAGGGTGGTCCGGACTCTTGAAGTTGACAAAAGAGACGTTCTCGGATTCCTCTACCTCGGATTCACTTTAACTTGACTCGTCAGGTCGGGTGTAAACGCAGTTATCAACCACGTGTCCACCTTCTCCACAGGTGACACATTTCATAACTTTCTCTACCTGTTTCTTCCCTTTTCCACCTGATTCTTTCAATTGTCTGACATCAGTGGCTATCTTATGGATTTGAGTGGTGATAGCTTCAAGAGCTTTGGATTCGACCGAAGATCCTTCATTAGCGGCCTTCTTAGCATGTCCTCTATCATACCTATCATTGTCGGTGCCGTCCTGTAACTCGGCCATGTTCTCGATAATCTTTTTGGATATGCTGGGCTTCTTCCCCAGAAAGTCGCTTCCTGCAGCTGCATTCAGCGATACCCTTTCTTCAGGGGTCAGACCATTGTAGAAGGTGGTTATCAAGAAACCCTTCTTGTAGTTGTGATGAGGGCAGTCCCTCTGATACTCTTGGTATTGTTCCCAGGCTTCATGAAGATTCTCATTCGACTTCTGCATGAATGAAGTGATCCTTTGCTTGTTCCTGACAGTTTTCTCCATAGGGTAAAACTTGTTTATAAAAGCGTCTGCCAGCGCGTTCCATCCGTTCAGAGCTTGATGCGGTAGCCCGAGGTACCAGGATATAGCCTTGTCCTCTAAAGAAAAGATGAAACCCATGCAGTAAATTACTTCCTGTGGAACTCCCCACATTTTAATGGTATCACAGATATTCTTAAAAGCATCAAGATGGTGGTAAGGGTTATCATTCTTTGAATTCTCTCAGAAGCTCTTGTTTTGGATCATAGATATGATATATGGTTTCAGCTCAAAGTTTGTTGCATTGAACCTTGGGATGACAACAGGACATCTTGAGTTATTGGCCTTTGTGGCAGCCAACTCTCTGAGGGTCTTTTCTTCTTCGTTTGAATCTTCACTGTCACTGTCCCCATGGTTCTGCTCCTGATTATGTTGATTTCTTCGGTGTCTGTGGTGATGACGACATCTCTCATGATGGTGATCATCCTCAAATTGTTCTATTTTAGGTTCTTCCTGTTGTTGGTCGCCATTATAACAGTCATTGTTCCCACGCGGAGGTGAGTGAGGTCCAACTCTAGCATTTTGCTCACCCTCTGAAAGAGGTGGTTCGATGCGAGGTGGCATGACTAGTGGTGTCGGTGCTCAACTGAGAAAAATGCTTCTGTCATGAGTACCTAAATAGAACGTATAATCAAGTTAGAAAACTTGTATCAATAAAATGAACTACTCTATACTCATTTCAGGTTAGAAGATCAAAAGGAATAGTGCTGTCAAGCTCATTACTAAGCTTGAGGCACATGACTGTAGTTAGTGGATTCGGGTTCGTTAACAGTACCGTTTTGCCTTGTCCCTAGCAATGACGCCAAAAAGTTGACCAGCCTAAATCGCGCGTCCAAAAGGAACGGATTTGAAGTAGTTGGACTTTTAAATTACCCGACTCTTAGGCCCCCACAACGATGACGGGGTCTGAAGTAGCAATCGAGGTCGAACCACATGGACAAGGGTGGTAGTGTTAAGAACACAAAATCAACACGTTACACTCCGGCAAAAGCAAGGTGAGGGTAAAATTCCCAAAGGGAACAACGGGCGAAGATCGGTAAAATAAAAGAAAACTATCTCCAACTGGAGTTACAAGGAAAATTAAGGTTTTGGCATTTATCGGTTTTTAGGGGTTTCACGCAACGGAACCAGAGGAGATAACACCATTGCCTCGGTAAGGAACGAAGGAGGAAAACATTGGTATAACAAGAGGCATCAGGAACATCCAGTACCCCTTCTCTCAAAGAGGGTACGTCTAACTAATTACCAACACGCTCTCTCAAGGTTGCTGGACTTGGGTTAGAGTGGAAAAATGACTGAAGCAACTCCGATCCTAGGTACTCTCGTACTCCCTGATTGGACCAAACACTAGAGCTACAACACCTCTCTCGAGGGAGTTGCAACGGGAAACACGATTCAATAGCTAGTCAAAACATGATCCAAACGTACAAGCTAGAGTCCGGATGCTAAGCGAAGTAATCATCCAACAAAAAGGAACCAAACATAAAGACATCAGATATATAAAACTCCTCTAATTCCATTAGCATAATCATTATATATAAGGGGTTTGGTTACATTGCGTAAATAAAGAGAGTAAATGACTGTAAAAAGGGAAGATAAATATCACCTCCTTGATTTACGAGGGCGACATGCAACAACATACCCCTAAGGTTCCTCTAGCCCAATACCGAGTGGGAGCCCTACCCGATACGCCTATGTCAGGCGGCATCCCCTGTCGGGCGACACACCATGACGGGCAGACGTATCGATCAAAGTGCCCATGCCCGATACGGTCGTGTCGGGATGCCACCCTCTCGGGCGACACACCGTAACGGTTGATTCGTATCAGGCTCGGTATCATGTCAGGCTAGAGACCACTTAGAGTATCAGGTTCCTCATATCAGGTGGCCCCTCTGGTCGATATCGGGCTGCTGCGGCGACCGGGACGGATTCTAAGTGAACCATTCCCGCCCTCTCGGGTCGGGGAAGTGCTCACCTAGTATCGCCTGGTACGCCTCTGGGACGCGACACACTAGCTCCGGGTGCTTTTCAAAGTTAGCTTTCATGAGATTTTGACCCATCCCATCGAGGTCCTGTAGCTGCTATTTATAGACAGTGGTTGGAAGAAGTTGCGGTTCTCCGGGTGCCACATGTCCTCCATCGGCTGTATTAGCGCAGCTTCAGGGATGCTCGTCGTGTGTGTCACCCGACACAGCGGGTGTCGGTCAGCGAGCGTGTCGGGTATCGTGACGGGTGGGCGCCTGCCGGTGGGTGGCTTGTATCACACGACATGCTTCATTGGGAGAATAGTCGTGGCAGGTACAACTCCCTGTCGGGTACACAACGTATCGCCTGTCAGATCTTCCTTGCGCGGCATGCCCGTGTCGTGCGGCAGCTGTATCGAGCTGCTGTATGACAGGTAGTAAGTGTGTCGGCCGACGGGTAGGAGGGCCGATGCAGGTAAAACACGTTCATGGGCCGGGACGAGCCTTTTGCTGATTTTTGAAAGGAAAAATGAGGAAAACTCTGCAAAAGATGGTAAAATTGAGTTAAGAGCGTAGCGTGGCCTGTTTATTCAAAAACATGACAAAAGGAGAGGAAAACAGTTTAAAAAGGGCAGTTTTGACAACGAAATATGGGCCATAAATATCACAAAATTGGGTGTTATCAATGCCTTATTAAGAAATAACTTGCATATGAAGAAAAGTCCCTTATACTTTCAAATTTGAGTCCCAAACTTTGCACACAAGAGGTTTAAGTTATTATGGACTTTCCTCTAAAATTTTGAGATTAAAAGGAAAAGAAGATTAGGACATATGGATTTTGTAAATTTTCCTAAATTAAGAAGGATAACATTAAATGTCATGATTCATTTTAAGCTAATTTTTGACTTTTTCTCTAATACGTGGCATGATAGCCGTTGGATCCTTGATCCAACGGTGTCTGCTTTATGTTCAAGATCAGGAAAGTGGATCAATATAGGGAAATTTCCAAATCAATTTCCTCTATGCACAATCCACGTGCAAATTTGGAATTTGCTCCATTAGACTCAGGGGAAGAAACCAGACCCGACGATCCTTGGTTTCCCCTATTTGCGTGCGATGATGGGATTTTGCCAATCTCTTGGGAATCAGACTCCTTGAGGGTGATGGTCTAGGGAAACCAAGCCTATATAAGGGATTGCCTTATTCGAGAGTGGGTGCAAGTATCAGGGAGGGCAACGAATCTGCTCCTTCAGTTAATTTGGTCACACTTCTTGATTCCCTCCAGTTCTTTGTGTGAAGCTTCATAGCAGGACTCCTTGTCCTGCGAACCCTACCTCCTTCAACCTCGGCGAGACTCTTTGTGAGTTTGTGTGGAGCCAGTAGAGGCGTTGAACCCTTCACTTGGTTCCCTAAGGCTCTACAATTGAGAGTCAACACCTTAGTTGACCGCTCAGAGGTGTTCGTGAGGAGGGCGAGGCACCACACACGGTAAGGGATGAAGGAGCGGGAAAAGGCTATTCTACCCCTAAGTACAAAACAACAACGGAAGGACACTTTAGTCCTTTACATCCACTTGTCTTGCCTTAGCCAATGGGGCGCGGGGTGCCAAGATGGCGAAATCTTATTCACAGAGCCAAGATTACATGGCAACGAGGTAAATGCTAGCTGTTATGACGTGTCATCGTTTGATTGACCCATACCTGTTCTATTTGTGAAAATTCTAGAAATAAATTGGTAGCTCAGATATGGACAAGTTATATATGAAAATTGATCAAGAAAATGCAAGGAATCCATTAAAAATATAATTGAATCCTAGTTCTACTTGCAATTCGAAAAGTACTTAAAGTTGTCACCTTTAATGGTGTTATTAATGAAAAACCCTAAGTTTTGATAATAATTTAAATTTAGTATGGTTATCTAGATGATTTAAGTTGATATTAACCCATTGTTAATAAAAAGGAAGATTTATATCCAAAAGATAATCTTTGTGCTTAATTGGCTCAATTTAGGGTTTCATGTATATAAAGTGCATTAACGGGCTTAGAAACCCTAATTTAGGTGAATATTTCTTTTAAGGGTTTTAATTGTGAAAATCCATGTTTAAGATAGAGATATTATGTTCTAAGGCCAGTTTGAGAATAAAGGATCCTTGATATGGATAATTTGAGTAATTAGGGTTTTATGTGTAGAAAAGATGTTTTAGGGTTTGTTAACTTAAAAATATAAAGGTTGAGAAACTGATCTAAGAAGCCCTAATGAATCCTAATGAGACTTAGAAATCTTAGAAAGGTGTCCCAAGTCAATAAGGAGTGGTTCAGAATATGATTGTGACAATTATACATTATACATGTTTTTAGGATCATGGGTTGCTTGATTTGGTTGCTTACCTTGTTTGATTGGACATCTAGTTGGATTTATTTATTTTGCTTCTCTTGACTCATAATCAGGTATGTAGTTACACTTATGACTAATCGCTATAGTTTCATGATGATTTATGAGGTTTTACTGATTTATTGAAATTAACTACTTGGTTGACTTTTATTTCATGCAACTATAAAGTGACTATGGTTATCAATATAAACATATGTGCATGACTAGCTCAGATCCTAGTCCTCCTCTATAGATTTGAATATATGTGATGACCTAGGTATTAGTCTACCCGTGTGGTAGGATCACCATGTTATCATGAGTCGATGTTTTATCTACCTTTGGGTAGGATTATACAAATATATAGCTCTATGTCTTAGTCTACACACATGGTAGGATCAAAGGGGATATTTGGGATCTACCATATGAGAAAGGTAGGATCCATGTCCACTGTAGGGACATCACAGAGGCAAGGATATGCTAGGATTGAGTAGTTATGTTTAAGATGTAAAGTTGACATGTTAAGCAATAATTTGGTTGCAATATGTTGTTACAAATAGATGTAAGATTTTGGTTCCCCCACATACCCGTATAATCTGTTATACTGACCGATGTTTTGTTTGCTGACGTTTTAGCAATACATGAAAGTGGGTGAACATTTAAAGTGGCATTTGAAGAATAAAGCTAAGTAAATATTGAAGGATTTAGTTAGATAGAACTCTACTTTGGGTAAAGTTCCAAACTCCTATTTTTGAAAGGTATGTTAAAGGATTTTTTTTATCTTATTTTAAGCTTTGTTGTGGTAGTATTTAGTAATTATTTTTGATTATTTGCAAAACCATTCGATCTTGTTTTGGGATAACGACACCAGCCTCTTGGCCTTCCTTAAATGGGGGTTGATGAGGGGTGGGGACATTATGATGTGTGAGTACACCATCTCTATCCTTCAAATGGTATGAACTTTGTATTTGGAGTGCGGCCAAATATTCATTTCATCTTGTTATGAGTGTGAGAGATTAGATAGACACATGTTATGATAAAAATAAAGAAAGTTATGTATGAGAATGAATACCTAAGTTAAATTTTAATGGCATAATCTAGGGTTTGAGGTATTACCTCACCCTTAGGGATGATAACTGGAAATCCTCAGTAGACACCAAGTGAAATTGAAATCACAAATGAAAATATAATTACCAAATGAAATTGCAAAGTAACCACATGGTGATATAATGATGCAATGGATAAGGCTGTGGATATACCCTGAAAATTAAATTGCATGCAAGGCTTAGTAATATTGGAAAATTACACATCAATAAAGGGTGTTAAAGATGATCTAGATAAAGATATCGAGAAGGCTTTTTAACCCTATGGTATGAAACTAATAAGAGTTATCATTCACCATACTCTAGTTTGGCTTGAATTTTTGGGAAAACATTCCTTTTAAGGAGAGGTGAATGTTAGCTCGTCAAATTTGGTAAATTTGAATAATATGAATATATGACTTAATTTGATAAGAAAATTCCATAAATAATAAGCTATCCACTTTGAGGAATGGGTTCAATCTATGGCCCAAGTAAGAACCATGAGACTATTTGCTTTGCAAATAGATCTCAGTGGCACAACTTTATGATATAAAAGATTCCATGCACAAATAAATATATTGGATTTTAAAATGTGAATAATCAAAATATATAATAATAAACAAGTTTTTCAAATTATTTTAATAATATTTATAATTTGTATCATTAAGCGAGTAATTATCTAACCATGAAGAGCAACACAAGTGTTGAGACACCAAATAAAGATAATTCAAACTGACTTTTCAAATACTTGAAAATAATAACAAAACTAATATAATTCTAGAAATTGAGATAGTAACGGTTCTTTAGAAGAACCATGGTGATGAGGAAGCCACATGGGAGTAGAAGACGGAAGTGGAAAAGTCTCACCCCAACTTTTTGGATCACTAGTCCAATTTTGAAGAACAAATTCCTATAAGAGGGAAATGATGATTTAACTTTGATTTTTCCATGTAATGCAAAAATGCATTGTTGAGGACATATTAGAAATCATGGTATTTATCTTCTCTTGTTTGAAATTTTGTTTAGGCAAATTCTCCATTTGAAAGGAATTTTGTGTTTTTTACTATTGTCAATAATCAATTCGTAATTATTGGCTTAAGATAGAATGGAAAATTCAATAATGAAGGAATTTCTAAAATTAATGGGCAATGGGGTAATAAATTAAGGATTTGTTTAGATATTTCTAAAAAAGATAAGATGAAGGCAATTAATAAAGAATTTGTTCGACCTGATGTTTCACTCAATGAGAAAATATATTAAAAATAGGTTGTTTGTCAAGTTTATGTAAGAGAAGGAGTTATTTGATTCCATAAATAATTCACATAAAGGGAAGAATTAGAGACAAAGAAGTAATTTTAATTTTGTATTTTGGCACCAAACCTTTCCCAAATTGAGATTTAATTATTAAAAGCTTTCCCATAAAATTTGGAGTCGATTGGACAAAAGAGGAGAGAGTTAGGAATTTATTAATGTTCCCTAAAGTAAAAAGCTTAAATGATCTATTCCCTAAAGTAAAAAGCTTAAATGATATATGTAGTAAATGCCATGAATTATTTTTTAATTAGGAATATAGGGAACCAACCCTTTGATGTCACATGTCATCTTCACCATTGATTTCCTCAGATCAACGGTTAGAAGACCATCATCTACATCCATATATTAAAGGAAAGCTAGTTACAACACAAGTTCTTTTTGATTTCGATTTCTTCCCTCTATGACTCATACAGACACCTAAAAATCCTCCCATTAAGACTGAGATATGATTGTAAACACAAATATCCTAGGTTTTGCCTGCTTTGGATGGCAATAAAGACTTTCCTCTATTATAGTTCTTGGCTAACACTCAACACTCTATATAAAGGGTAGCAAACCCCTGTGAGGCAAGAGTGCCCTTCGTGAGACTCTACAAGACTCGATGTTGCTGACTCTACTCTCAATTTTGCTGCTAGCCCTATCTTTCCCCTCTCACCTTTTCTCCAAGCAACACAAGAGATCTCCCTCACTGTTCTCTATGCTCCGACCATCTCCGAGACAATTGTGACGATGAGAAGGTTATGTAGAGTAGGTCGAAGGTGGGAGTACCCTCACTTGATGCTCCAGAGCCCCAGAACCTAGAGGAAACCATTGAGTTGACTCACTGAAAGACTGCTCATAAACAGGAAAAGGTTGAAGACAACCTGGTGCGAAAGGTCTTTTCCACCCCTCGAGCCCCTGTTTCAAGGTAAGGGCACTACCACCTTTTCCCCTTCTTTATATCGCCTAGACAGGCAAGCGCGGTACACCAGCCTAGAACAAGATGATTGGCTTATTCATCTCCGTACAACACCTGGCCTAGTCAGTCGCCTAGGTGGCATACTCCTATTGGCATGAAATGACTTAATTTGTAATAATTCTATACAATCGTAGGTATATCCAAATATAGCGAAAGTATATATGGTTTTGATTAGAAAAATATGAGGAATTCAATAAAATTGGTTCAAATTTAATACTCGCTTGAATTCCAAAAGTATATAAAGATGCAATCTGTAATATAAATTAGCACATATGAAACCCTAATTTAATAAGATTAATGAAATTGAAGAGTATATATGGAAATATTGATCTTAACAGATAAATTCTAATTGATAAATATAGCATCTTGGAATCTAACCTAATTCAAAGAAATCACATGTTGCTAAAATTAGGGTTTCCTAAGATGAAAAGCTTTAAAATGTGATATTTGGGTTTGGGAATATTAACACTAATGAAAACCTAACCTGACCCAAAACCCTCACTTAGAGCCCAAGTCAGTCTTATTGGATATTTTGGGAGCAAACAATAGTACTTGGGTGTTATGCATGAATTACAGGTTGATTTCTTAATTGGTTGCATCTACTCTTGATACATGGAAATTAAGTCATCTTAGAGAAAAGGTACGTGGTTACGACTATGGATACTCACCTTATCGACTCTAGAATTTTCAAAGGTTTCGCGAATGGATTGCAATTAAATGCTTAATTGTTTATTTAATTCATGCAACTAATAAGACCCATATGAGTATAACCTTACATAAATGTAACTTTCTCATACCCTAAAGGTGCTACCTCTAGCGATATAAAGAGCATGGGGTGGAAGATGCCATTGTGGGAATGGTTGGTGATAGTTCTAGGATAGGAAGATCACAACATGTCAAGCTGGGATAGGAAGGCCAATGTAAACCAAGACCGGGTGAGGGAAGGTTATGAGAGTTCATTACTGGGACTAAACCCTAAATAGAGGGTACCCCACTAAGTATCCCCAAAGAGTGAGAAAATATGGGATGAGAAGTTAAACCAAAAAATGCATGTTTGTTTATCTAAATAATAGTTGCAATTATGGGTGATTTTGTTCTTACACCTATTTGTGCATATTTTTCTCATCCCACCTACAAGTTTAGAAATATTCTGACTATGTTTTGTTTCATGACATTTTAGGTTAATATGCAAAATAGCATGAAGTGATGGACTTCTAGAGAAGGTGGCACTAAATGAAAAGATGACTAAACTATACTGGAGCATTAATAGATAGATTTACTTTACGTTGTAGTATTAGATTTCCCATTCCATGTACTCCCTTCAGGAGATGTTATCTTCAAACTATTATCTAAATTATTTCCTATGTAATGGAAATTTCGAATTATTATTGGTTACTTTCTACTCCTGAGATCCCTTATTTATGATAATGGCCCTTGCCCTCTCAATCCTCCTTCATTGGGGATAACAGGGGGAGGGGGTCATAACATTGTGTATCAAAGCCCAAGTTTATCATTTAACCTTTCATCGCTAATAAATTTCATAAAACTCCATAGGCCCAAGGGAATTGTTAAGACATTATCCCAGTCGAGGGTGTCAAAAAGGATCACAAGACAAAGGTTGGCAAAACATTCCTTTGCACCACTAGTCATCTTACGAGGACTCCTGGGCCTTCGTGCATCCT
This sequence comes from Alisma plantago-aquatica, assembly GCA_963693085.1. Classification (NCBI taxonomy): domain Eukaryota; kingdom Viridiplantae; phylum Streptophyta; class Magnoliopsida; order Alismatales; family Alismataceae; genus Alisma; species Alisma plantago-aquatica. Next base: position 236,424,540 of record OY856415.1, read on the forward strand.
GCCTAGCCAAAGTCAGAAGATCTTGCTTGAAATAAAATACCTCTAGGTTTCCTTCCCATCTTGACATTCATCCCTTCTCTACTCCCTTCTTCACACTGGAAAACATAGGGACCTGATGACTTCTTCCTTATGCCTTATGAGGAATTAAGGTTAATAATATTAGGTACTAAGGCATCCTCCACCAAATCTAAATTAATGCATGTAATCAAGATGTCAAGGAAATAAGTTATAATGCTTATATTCCCTAAAACAAAAGCTTAGGATATTCTATATATGTGAAACAACATGGACTGGAGAAAGACCACCATCATCGGTGATAACACACCTCAGCACCATCCAGACAAGAAGACCTCCCCGAAGTTAGAAGGCTTCCTCAGATAAGAGGAGGATGTGTACAAAGGGTGAGTTTTCCAAGAAGCAGTAAGGTTAGAAGGGACTCAAACCTAAATTCATCCCCTTTAAAGATCCAAACCCAGAAGATGGTGCTAAAACCCTAAGTGGTTCAAGGGATATAGAGACCCTAAGGTGTAAGGTGTAGTCCATAACCCTAAACCCTAATCTTGGGTAGTGGGAGTGGTGTGGGTAAATAGTAACCCAACACATATTAACCGTGAGTTAAGGAAGATATAAAGAGAATATACAATATGGTGGGGTGACCTAGTCTCACAACCACAACACACACACACACACACACAAACACACACACACACACACACGCACACACACACACACACACACACACACACACACATATATATATATATATATATATATATATAAAGTAATAGTTGAATATCCTAGTTTACCCATGCATGCAAGTAAGTGGAGTAAGGCATGCATGATACATGTCAAGGGTTTGAATATAGATAAGGAATATAGGCAATCAATGGTTATATAACAAGGTTAATATAAAAACACTTAGTACAAATTTTAGGATGGTGTCCCGAGTTGGGGTGGGTCAACCCAAGGATGGGAAGAGATCTATGAGGAAGGAAATACCCTAAACCTGGGCGGTCAGGTTGTGTATGGAAAACCTAACCTCTTCATTACCGACACCCTATAAGGAAAATGTGTTCCCACACATGTATCGAGTAGTAGGTAGTCACCTAAGTGGAAGTGATCCACATCATGACTAGAAGAGGAATTAGTTCTAGATCATGTGGGAATACATGATAGGTGGAACAGATGGAATAGAATTAGATGATATGACCTAAGTATAAACACGATGAGATGTATGGTTTATGATGAACTCATGTGAACTTGAGAATTTGACTTTGATTTTGAGATTTGGACATTAATTTGGGAGATTTGACATAAGGGTTGATGATGCAAGTGGGGGTGCTTGTCCAAAATAAGATAAGATGTGAATTAGAAAGAGCCTCAATCTCTCCTACAAAGGGAGATCTCTAGTGTTAGGACTAGATATAGGGTTATTTCTAGACAGAGTGAGACCCAGAGAGAGAAGGTCATAATCCTAAGCTCCAAGAAAGGAGAAGTTATGAGACATAGTTGTTTATATATGTCCAAAACTAGACTACCCCTGAGTAAATGAGTTAAGTTACATTATGCATGATTCCTAGAGGCTTGCTGTACCCTAGATATCCCTGGGAGGACCAAACCCTAGAGACAGAGGAAGAGGCTGCTTAAATAATTTTGTGTACGATATGAGTACCTACCATCTAGGTGAGGGAGAGAGAGTCCCAAGATCATAAGGAGGTAAGAATGATAGTATGTTGTGAAGTCACATTTTCAGGTTGGTGGTTCCTTGAGTAGGACTCTAGTGGTTGTCTATGGGAAATAGAGATTTGGGTAAGAATATTTCATGAGTAGAGATCCATGAAGAGAATGGCATATCATGCTTTGATTTGGTTTGTTCTTGAGTGGCGAAATCATGAGGACTTGATGATCGACACTAAAGAGGTAAACTTGAGAACCTTAGATCAATGAGGGAAAATTGATATAATGCATTTAATGCTCATATAGTTGAGTGAGCTCATAGATATTGAGCATGGAACCTCCCTAGGGTAATGGGTTAGGGGAATTCCACATGCACTTTGATATATGTTTGACCAACCACTCATACATGTTGGTTTAGTACCACCATAATATCATATATAGGTATGAAACTGGTCAAGCCTAGAGATTTGATGTATGGGTATGACATAATGGAAGACTTAGAAATGGTTTAATTAGTTCTCTATTTACAATTTGTTAGACAAATGCATGAAATATGATAATGTGAAGTAACTAGCTAACCTCAGGATGAACCTTTAATAAAAATTGCAACCTAATATGAGAAATTGAAATGAGATAATGCTTATGAAAAATATTGAATGTGGTTGTATTTGAAATTAGGGCCAAGTCTAATTAAAGTTATCTTCTTCAAAGTACATTTTACCTCTTACTAGCCTACTACATAGTATGAATTGTATTGTGTGGGTACAAATTACTTAGCTTATGACAATAAATAAAATGTTTGCTCTATAGTCCCAAACACATGAAACATGACATATTAGTTCCATTGTATCTAAACTCTTGGTAGTAAGGTACTTGATAGTGATCCAACTCTTGGGTAGTAGATCACATTTTATAATTATATCACTCTCAAGTAGTAAATACATGGTTGATATGGAAAAAAATATGCCTTAGGACATGTTCTCTCATGGTAATGAAAATCTTAGTTCAAGTATGTTTCTTTTATCTTTTGCTACTATCTAGTGATAGTTTTTTATCTTTTCCTAAGATAGACATTTCCTATAAGGTTGAATTCATAAATCAATTTAATAATTGAGGTAACCTTAAATGTCACTTAATGCATGTAAGCACATATATTGAGTATAATTATTTGGACCCAGGTATGCCATATCTATGGATATGAGGAAAACTCACTGTGGAGTGACTGATAGTGTGGGAACAAGCCCATCCAAAAGGTCCCCATGAGCCCAAGGAAGGGACATAAAGTAAATCATGTATGCCCTTAGAGATGATGGAAATTCGAATTAAAGGAGTAAAAAGGATATAATGTGCTTGGATATTATAAGAGAAACCTCAAGAGAAATGTATAATGAACTAAAGTTATGACATCTCAATAGAGCCGTGGGGAAGGGTGGAACCCAAAGTCAGTACTAAGATTAAGTAGGGATGGTAAAAGGTACATAGGACTTATGAAGTAAGGAGGTGATCATATACAAAGTGCATAGGACCATGGCATCAGGAGATAGCCATCCATGTGTACCCAAGGTCCATAAGGTCAAGAGACTAGATGCCTTCAAGAGATGATGAGGCCCATGGGACAAATGTGAGAGGCACTCCATAAATTGATAAGGACCTTGAGGGTAAAGAGGAGATCACCCAAAAAGGTACCTATATCCCTAGAGATCTTAAGGAAAAGACTAAGACTGCATAAACATGAGATGTAAAAGTAAAGAATATAGGGAGTCATGTAATGATCTTTAAATAAAAATATTAAAAGGATTTGTGCATATACTAAAAAATTATGAGAAGAATCAAATTTCATGTGAGTGCATTTAATAATAAGAAAATTATGAACTAAAGGTATTCATGGTATTAAGTCTTTGTTGAGAGTGACTCAAATAAAATTTAGAAATTCAAAGATAAAGTGTGAGCACACCATCTCTAACCTTGGACTGGGATGAGATTTGCATTTGGACTGCAACCAAATATTCATTTCATCTTGTTATGAGTGAGCGAGATTAGATAGATGCATGTTATAATAAAAATAAAAAAGACATATAAGGGAATGAATACCTAAGTTGAAATTTAATGGCATAATCTAGGATTTGAGGTGTTACCTCACCCTAATGGATGATAGATGGGAAACCTCGATAGACACCAAGTGAAATTGAAATCACAAATGAAAATATAATTACCAAATGGAATTGGAATCACAAAGTAACCACTAACTGATAAAATAATACAATGTATAATGTTGTGGATATACCCTAAAATTTAAATTGGATGCAAACATTAGTAATATGAGAAAATTACACATCAATAAATGATGTAAAAAATAATCTAGATAAAGATACTGAGAAGGACTTTTGGCCCTAGGGTCTAAAACTAATAAGAGTTATCATTCACCGACTCTAGTTCGGCTTGAATTTTTGGAATGACATTACTTTTATGAAGGGGTGAATGTAAGCTCCTTAAATTTGCTAAATTTGAATTCTATGGTTATAAGACTTAATTTGATAAGCAAATTCCCTATATAATATGCTATCAAATTTAGGGAATGGGTTCAATCTATGGACCAAGTATGTCCCATGAAACACTTTGCTTTGCAAATAGATCTCGGTGGCACAAATTTTAGAAATAAAAGATGCCATCCACAAATAAATAATATTGGCTTTTATAAATGTGAGATAATCAAAATATAGAATATTACACAAGTTTTTCAAAAAAATTAAATGAATTCATAAATAAGATAATTAATGGAGTAATTATCTAACCATGGATGGCAACACAAGTGTTGAGATTCAAAATAAAGATAATTCAATCTTTGGGATACTTAAAGATAATAACAAAACTAAGATAATTCTAGAAATTGAGATAGTAATGGTTCTTTCGAAGCACCGTGTTGAGGATGTAGCCACATGCGAGCAGAAGACCGAAGTGGAAAAGTCTCACCCCCAATGTTTTAGATCACTAGTTAAGTTTTGAGGAGAAAATTCCTATAAGAGGGAAAGGATGATATAACTTAGAAAAAGTGGTTAAGCATGCAAAAGCATGTATTGACAATCACCATGTTTTCATACCTTTTGGCTTTGACACTTTTGAGTTCTTAGAACCAAAGACTATGGAGATTCTCAATAGTGTACCAAAAGTTATGCATAGCAATGTCATGACTCCCAACTCTATGGATGTAGTGTTTTGGAGGATAGGATTCACAATTCAAAAGGGGCTGACAGCTCAGCTTGTTGCCCACCTGCCTTTATTTTCACTATAATTAATAGAAATTCAGTCTATCATAAAGAACAAACATTCCTTGCCAAGTACTATATCCATATAACTTGGATTTTTGCATGTATTTATACATATATTTGAATGCAAAAATGAATTGTTGAGGACATATTAGAAAGCTTGATATTTTTTGTCTTGCCTGAATGTTTTAAGATGCAAATTCTCCATTTGAAAGGAATTTCATGTGTTTTATTGTTTTTAATAATCCATTATTATTATTGGATTAATATAGAATGGAAAATTCAACCCAATGGGTAATCAATTAGGGAATTGTTTAGAAATTTATGGAAAAGATAAGATGATGGCAATTAATAAGGTCTGTTCAGCCTAATATTTCACCTAATGAGAAAATATATTAAAAATAGGTTGTTTTCCAAGTTTGCGTAAGAAAATGAGTTATTTGATACCATAAATAATTTAAATCAAGCGAAGAGTTAGAGACAAAGAAAGTACTTTTAATTTCGTATTTTGGCATCAAACCTAGCCCAAACTGATATTTAATTATTAAAATATTTCCCTTAAAATTTGGATTTGGTTGGATAAAAGAGGAGAGAGTTAGGAATTTACTAAGGTCCCCTAAAGTGAAAGGATTAAAACGATCTATGTATCAAAAGTCACGAATTATTTTTTGATTAGGAATATAGGGATCCGTCCCTTTGATGAAACATGTCATCTCCAACATTTGTTTCCTCTGATCAATGGTCAGAAGACCATCATCTACATATGAACAAAAAAGGAAAGCTAGTTACAACACAAATTCTTTTCCATTTCTATTTCTTCCCTCTTTGTCTCATATGAACACCTAAAAATCCTCCCATCAAGATTGGGAGGTGATTAGCAATACAAATATCCTAGGTTTTGCCTTCTTTGGAAGGCAATAGAAACTTTCCCCAATTACATCTCTTGGCTAACACCCATCACTCCATAGCCAGGCCTAAATAATAGGTAACAAACCCTACGAGGCCAAATTGCCCTTCTGTGACTTTGTAAAACTTGATGTTGTTGTCTCTACTCTCAATTTTGTTGCTAGCCCTATCATTCCCCTATCACCTTTTCTCCAAGAAACATAAGAGATCTCCCTCACCATTTTCTTTGCTCTGGCCATTTACAAGACAATTGTGGCGACGAGCAAGTTTTGCGGAGTAGGATGAAGGTGGGAGTACCCTCGCTTGCTACTCATGATCCCTAAAGCCTAGGGACAACCATTGAGTTGGCTCAACCAAATACTGCTCACGAGTAGGCATAGGTTGTAGACAACCCAATGTGAAAGGTCTTTTCTACCCCTCAAGCCCCATGTTTCAAGGTAAGAGTACTACTTCCTTTTTCCCTTCTTTTTCTCTCATAACCATGTGAGTGTGGGACACCAACCTAGCATGAGATGTTTGGCTTAGCCATCACCCCACATGATGCACCTGGCCTAATCAGCTGCCTAGGTGGCAGGCTCCTATTGACCTAAAATGTAATAGTTCTAGAAAATCATAGGTAGATCCAAATATAGAAAAAGTATATATGGTTTGATCAGTAAAATATGAGGAATTCAATAAAATTTTTCTCTGTGATATAATTCCCATTTGAATTCCAAAAGTCCATAAACATGCAATCTTTAATACGATTTAGTACATATAAAACCCTAATTTCACAACATAGATGTTATTAAAGAGAATATCTAGATTAATTGATCTTAATTGATGAAGTCTAATCTTTTTGGATAAAAATAGAATCTTGGAATCTAACTTAAGTCAAGGAAATCACATGTTGCTAAAATTAGGGTTTCGTAAGATGAAAAGCCTTAAAATGTAATAGTTATGGTTTGCGAATCCTAACCCTAATGAAACCCTAATTGACCCCAAACCCTAAATTAGAGCCCAAGTTAGTATTAGTGGATATTTTGGGAGCACAATTGTACTACTTAGGTGTTATGCATTAATTACTGGTTGATTGCTTAACTGGTTGCATCTACTCTGATTACTTGGACATTAAGTCATCTCTGAGAAAAGGTACGTGGTTACAACTATGAATACTCGCCTTATGGACTTCTAGGATTTTCTGAAGTTTCTCGAGTGGATTGAATTCAATGATTGATTGTTTATTTAATTACTACAATTTATAATACCCCTATGAGTATTACCTTATATAAATGTGACTTTCTCATACTCTAAAGGTTCTACCTCTAGTGACATAAATAGCACACGGTGGAAGAAGTCATTATGGGAATGACTAGTGACCGAGTCAGGATAGGAAGGTCACCAACATGTCAAGCCAGGATAGGAATGCCAATGAAAACCAAACATGGGTTAAGGAAGGTTATGAGAGTCCATTACAAGGAGTAAACCCTAAACAAAGGGTACACCACTAAGACTCCCTAAAGAGAGGGTATACCATAGAGAGTGAGAAAATACAAGATAATAAGTTAAACTAAAAGATGTATGTTTGTTTATCTTATTAATCATTTCAATTATGGATGATTATGTTGTTACACGTATTTGTGCATATTTTTCTTATACCACATACTGATATACAAATATGCTGACCGTGTTTTGTTTCATGGAATTTTAGGTTAATATGTTGAATAATACGAAGTGATGGACTTCCAGAGGAGGTGGTACTAAAATAAAAGATGATGAAAGTCTACTAGAGGATTAAAAGATAGTTATTTGTGTTGCAATATTATATTTCTCATTGCATGTAACTCCCTTGAGGAGATGTTATATTCATATTAATATCAAAAATATTTTCTATATAATGAAAATGTCTAATTATTATTAATTACTTGCTAAAATTGGATCCCATATTTATGATAATGAACCTTGCCCTTTCAGTCCTCCTCTTTTAGGGATAACAGGGGGAGGGGGTCATAACATTTGGTGTCAAAGCCTAGGTTTACCATTTAACATTTAATAGTTAATCAATTTCATAAAACTCCATAGATCTCAAAATAATTATCAAGACATTATCTAAGATGATGGAGTCTAGAAGGGATCAAGGACCCAAGGGTTGGCAAAACTTTCCTCCACACTGCTAGTCAGCTTAAGAGAACTCTCGGGCCTCCGTGGATCCTGCCTGGCCAAAGTCGGAAGATTTTTCTTGAAAAAAATATGTAGGTTTTCTTCTCATCTTGACATTCATCCCTTCTCTACTCCCTTCTTCACGCTTGAAAACCTAGGGACCTGATAAGTGCTTCCTTATGCCTTATGAGGAATTAGGGTTAAGGATATTAGGGATTAAGGCATCCTCCACCAAATTATAATTGATGCATGTAATCAAGATGTCGTAGACAATTTATAATGCTTACATTCCCTAAAAATAAAATTGAGGATAGTCTATTTATGTGAAACAACATGACCGCACCAAGACCACCGTAAACACTGATAAGACACCTCAACACCATCCAGACAAGAAGACCCCCTCCAAGGTAGAATGCTTCCTCAAAGAAGACGAGGAGGTATATAGAGGGAGAGTCCTCCAAGAAGTGAAAGAGGTGAAAATTGTCTCAAATATAGAGTCAACCCCTTTCAAATCATGAATCCAGAAGATGGTCCTAAATGCCTAAGTGGATCAAGGGATATATAGACCCTAAGGTGTACAGTGTTTTCCATAACCCTAAATCCTAATCTCAGGTAATGGGAGTGGTCTAGGTAAATAGTAACCCAACCCATATAAACCCTGAGTTAAGGAAGATAGAATGAGAATATACAATTGGGTGGGGTGACCCTATATTTGAACTACTATATATATATATATATATATATATATAGAGAGAGAGAGTCAAATAACCCAGTTTACCCATGCATGCAAGTACGTGGAGTAAGGCATGTATGATACATGTGAAGGGTTTGAATATACATATGGGACATAGAAAATCAATAGTTACATTACAAGGTTAATAGAAAATACTTAGTGCAACTTTTGGGATGGTGTCACGACCTGGGGTGGGTCAACCCAAGGATGGGAATAGATCTATGAGGAAGGAAAAACCCTAAACCTGGGAGGTCAGGTTGTGTTTGGAAAACCTAGCCTCTTCATGACATACATCCTAAAAGGAAAATGTGTTCCCACACATGTACCATATAGTAGATAGTCGTGCTCCTAAGTGGAAGTGAGCCACATCAAGGCTATAAGAGGAATTAGTTCTAGATCAGGTGGGAATACATGATAGATGAAATGTATGGAATAAGATTGGATGATATGATAAAAGTTTTACATGATGAGATGTATGATTTATGATGGCCTCATGTGGATTTGAGAATTTGACTTTAGTTTTGAGATTTGGACATCAGTTTGAGAGATTTGACATATGGATTGGTGATGCAAATGTGTGTGCTTATTTGATACAAAATAAGATTAAATCAATAAGAGCCTCAATCTCTCTTACGAAGGGGGACCTCTAGTGTTTTTAGAGAGAGTGAGACCTATTAAGAGAAGGTCATAAACCAAAGCTCCAAGATAGGAGATATTATGAGACATAGTTGTTGAGATATGTCCTAAACTAGACTACCCCCTAGTAAATGAGTTGAGTTTCCTTAAGCATGATTCCTAAAGGCTTGTTGTACCCTAAATATCCCTAGGAGGACCAAACCCTAGAGATTGAGGAAGAGGATGCTTACATATATGTGTATACATATGAGAACCTACCATCTAGGTGAGGGAGAGAGAGTCCCAAGATGCTGGTTCCTTGAGTAGGACTCTAGTGGTTGTTTTTGAGAAAGATAGAGTTGGGTAAGAATATTTCATGAGTAGAGATCCCTGAAGAGAATGTTGTATCATGTTTTGGTTTGGTTTGTGCTTGAGTGTCTAGATCATGAGGACTTGATGATCGACACTAACCAAGTAAATGAGAGAACCCTAGACCAAAGAGGCAAAATGGATCTAGTGCCTTTAATGCTCATAGAGTTGAGTTAGGTCAGAGATATTGTGTTGGTATATATGCCCAGAGAACCAGTCATATGATGATTGTAATGGCATAATATGTAAATGATTTGATTAATAATAAAGGAAAATTCCAATTTATTATGATCTATTCAGTTATGAGATAATGATATAACATAATAAATGTCAAAGGGATGATATTGCTCAATGACATATGTCTTCGGATTGAGGACCTGAACAATGAGATCATATGGATGTCAAGAGTATACATTCTTGTTATGTCCCTAGTCAGTTATTACTATGAAAACAATGTATACAACAATAATACATAAGACTAGAATGTGTGTTGGTTGATGACAGAATCTCATCATTCATGATATGTGATATCAAATCAAGCATATAGATACATGTTCAAGAATAGTGTATCGAACAGACCCGCCATGAGAGGGACACACAAAAACCATTACAATGGTAGTCATAGTAAACTCTCATAGTGTTGGTGGTGATTGCGGTTCTTATACCTAAAGCCACTACACCCATTACATGTCACATTGATATGATTTGACTTCATACAACATAATCCTGAATAAGGATTGTCATAATAGTGATGATTGCGTGACTGTGACACATGTGGACTGAGTGCGAGTGATGTATATGGGATTTGTCCCTCCTGTAGGAGTTTGATATCCTGGCAGCTTGATTAGCAAGACTGAGAAATGCATGGCCATGCACATGTGAGTCAATATGTGATATTGAGCTTACATATATCTCAATCAGTCTACTCTGGTTCAAGGAACATAGATTGAATGTTGAAGAGGATGACAACTTTCTACCTTGAGTTTAATCTAGATATCAATGACAAAGGAACTATACAAACACTATAACACAAAACACATATTTTGGGTTGAAGTTGTTCTCCAACTTTCCATTTACTTGGGTAGCGTTGATGTGCAACTAGGCATCACTAATTGCTTGTGATGTCATAACTAGTTATGGATATTCACTGCCAATGTAATATGGGACCTATAGGGTGACACACATAGGACTAACGTAGAAGAGGAGTTTTGATCATGAATAATAATTGGATTGATTAATAAAGTGTTTAGGTATTCAATTGAAGAAACAAATCAACTTCCTAGACCCCCAACTGATCAGATCATGTGATGAAATGGCCGATTGAAGTGTCAAGTTGATTGGATATTGCATTGGATGAGTTCTACACAAATTGGGGTGCCAACCAATCAGTTCACTTAGTGAACCGATTGGCTAAAGGTCATGAGACAATCATCTCACTTTGTGAGACACCCGACTCGTGGTTCAAGTTGATTGCATCAAGGATTAGTGCTGACATCACGTCATGCATTAATTGGAATAGAATTGCCAATTCATATGTGATTGGAAAATATGTGAAATAACTAGTTCACATGGTGAACCGATCGACTTGTGTGCCAACCAACTAGTTCGCCCGGTGAACCGACCATTTTTTCATTCATTTTTTGTGAAAATCTAAGATTCTAGACCCTTCCACTCCCACAGACTGGAACCCTGACCCTAACCCCTTCTATAAATAGAGGGGTACTAAGGGCTCTCAGACACATCAATTGCCTTTGGAAATTGTTTGTCTTTTGTAGTTGTGGTAACCAAGAGAATACAAGCAAGTCCTACCTGATAAAGGGAGGGATAGGAAGAGAGAACAATTATGGGAGAGCAAGTTGGTGACTAGTAAACCAATGGGAGGGACAACGACTTCCCATCTATTCTAGTAGGACAACAATAGTTCTAGGCAGTCCGTGTGGACTTTGATAGAGGAGTGGAGGCCGTTGCCTGCCTCTAAGAGGACAACATCATCCAACTGTCTGTGGTAAAGGTTAAGAGCTACTGTAGACACCATCCTAATGTAACTAGAAGACATTTGTGCATCTATAATGACAAGGAGATTGTCAATGGACTTGCTCCAAGACCATGTATATCGTCAAAACCATCCTTTCCTTTGTATATCTATTGACACAATATGCTAGTTTAATGTGGAATATGGTAGTAAATTTTTTGTTTCCGCTGCCTATTATGATGCCATAGTTCCCTACGTTGGTATCAAAGCCACATCAGTCTACTACATTTTGGGATAATTGATATGATCATATTTTGGTTTTATCATTTATTTATTACATACGATAAAAATAACAATGTTCAATAAAATTCCACACATAATACCAGAGAAAAATATATATATATATATATATATATATATATATATATATATATATATATATATATATATATATAAATATATATGCAATTTACACGTCACCCTAAATGCGGGTTTTGATGGTGAATGTGTAGTGTGGTTATATTCAATAACCCTAATTAGCTGTGCATAGTGGTATGGATAGCTATTCCTATTTTATCTTAGTTTGCATACCGAGCCTCTACCTTATCTTTCAATTGTAAAAGTATTATTCTCTCCTGCGTTTGCTCCCTTCAAATGTAACTTGAAGTTTCTCTATAATTATGTAGTAGTAGGATAGTTTACTTTCTTATTACGGTGAAGAAGAAAGATGCTCAGACCAGGCCAACTAACCCTCTCGAAGGCTAGTCGATTGACTAGAGGATTGAGGAGGCCCATAGGAGGACGAGCTGAAACGATCGCCTGGTGGACCTATCCGATCAACTAGAGGACCTAGAAGATGGTGGACCGCTGACTAGATGACTAGTGAGATGACCAATCGATCAGTCAGGAGGTGAGCTGATCAGTTAAAGGGTTGAACTGATCAACCCATAACGACAAGCACAAATCTTCATCAACAACATGTTTCTACATGTGATGTAGACCCTACGTTGTGGTAATTCCTTGTGGCTCCAAGGAATTACATTAGAATGGCCATAGCCATCGCTTTTTTATTGCATGTTTTTGTTGTGGGATATAGCATGTATATGATACATACTATATATGTGATGATTGGATAAAGTATATGTATTTATAAATACAAATCCCTCAAATAATATTAAGTCTGAGATGCTTTCCATAAGCATCACACATGAAAAACTTGATCAACCAAGCGTGGGCACACCCTAGCCGTGGTATGCCATCTATCTTGTAGAAGTGTGATGGTAGATATGTGGGTCTGCCCTAGCAGGGTGCATATTGTATCGTGTTGTCTTATGGGCTAGGCTTAACTAGGTGACCTTAATAGTATTAAGTGCCTAGAAGCATAAAGATGGATTATGGCAAGGAGTTGTGCATATCATCTATCCCAGAATTGCATAAGATGCAGTTGGAAAATGTTTCCTACCTTAATGATTGGTTATAAGCTCGAACGTTGGTTGGGTATTGACTTAGTTGTTTAGGATCTTGGCTCACTAGAAGATTGTACAGTGCAATCTTCCAAATTTATAGTGAGGGCTATCAATTTTAACAAAATTGTGGGAGCAATAATTAATTAAAGGCCTAATTAAATATCATCAAATATTATTCAAATCAAAAGAAATTTTGACAAAATGAAATGACAATAAAATCATCATTGTGATCGGCCCTTATGAAGGACAGTTTGAACGAGATATATTTCCATAACTAGTTTGGGACTTTGAGAACTATTCTCTATGCTCTTGAAACACCGGTGCCAATGGAATGCACTCCATATATGCCTATGGCTGAAATGGATGCTTACATGAAGCATGCCAATGATGCCATGGACATTAAAGACCTTATGCTGAGCTATATGGACTATGAGTTGCTTGAGAAGCAAAAAAGGTATAATGTCTCTGAGGCATTGTTTGAGTGCAAACTGACAAAGGGTGACCCAATAGAGCCCCATGTACTCAATATGATTGGGAATATTGAACATCTAGAAATACCAGGATTTCCTTTAGGTCAAGAGTTGGTGACAAATATAATTTTGCAATCATTACCTAAATCATATAGCCATTTTATCAAGTGTTATAGCTGGAGTAACATGATTAGATCGCTGTCTGAGTTTCTTGACATTTAGTATATGTCAAAGAATAAATGTAAAATGACATATCCGTGATGGAGATCAATAGAGTAGAGTCCAAGGACAAAGGCAAGGCCAAGAAGTGTTCTGAGGCTAAGATAAAGTCCAATTCTTATGCACTCAAAATAAGGAGAAGGATAAGGAAGCCTAGGAAGATGAAGAAAGGAATATAGATATCTACTTTAGTTATATACGTAATTGAGATTAACTTCACTGGATCTTCATCATGGGTACTAGATACTGGATGTGGATCACAGATTTGCTCAAATATGAAGGATCTGAAAAGAAGTAGACCTTTAGCAAAAGCTGAGGTTGAACTGCATGTTGCTAATGGAGCAAGATTTCTTGCCAGCATAGTTGGAACCTATGAGTTATCTATGCCTTGTGGGCTTCTAATAGAGTCGGAGAGCTACAATGAAATACCTACCATTAATAGGAACATCATAGATGTATCTTGTTTGGCCAAGAATGGATTTGAATTTCTTATAAGGAATGGTTGATGTTCTATTAGTAAAGATGAGATATTTTATGGTAGTGCCATTATGTCCTATGGTCTATACTTGATAGATATAGAGACAAGTGTGTATAGTGTAAATATCAAAAGACAAAACCTTGATAAATCAAACCGAACATACCTTTGGCATTGTCGTCTAGGGCACATAAATGAGAAACACATATCTAGAATCCATATAGATGGCCATCTAGACTCTTTTGATTTTGAATCAATAGAGACACTTGAGTCTTGTTTGTCAGGTAAGATGACAAAGACTCCCTTCATTGGAAGCAGTGAGAGGGCTGGTGATCCATTAGGACTCATACATACTGATGTGTGTGGCCCTTTTGTAACAAATTCTAGAGGTGGGTATCAGTACTTCATTAACTTCATTGATGACTTCAGTAGGTATGGTTATGTTTACTTGATGAAACATAAGTTAAAAAATCTTGACTTGTTGAATGAGTTTATGAATGAAGTACAGAACCAACTTGGAAAAAGTATTAAGGCACTTAATTTTGATCAAGGTGGAGAAAACTTAAGCCAAGAGTTTGAGGACCTTTTGCAGGCCCATGGGATCATATCTCAATGGACTCCACCTAGAACACATGAACATAATGGTGTATCAGAAAGAAGGAATCACACATTAATAGATATGGTGTGGTCAATGATGAGTTTTGTCGATCTTATGACTTTGTTTTGGGGTTATGCTCTAGAAACTACAATGTTTACACTTAACAATGTACCATCTAAACCAGTTCAAAAGACACCATATGAGATATGGAATGAGAAACATCCCGATCTTTCTTTTATGAGGATGTGAAGCTTATGTCAAGAAAATGTTTTCATAAAACCTTGGACCCAAATCCGATAAATTTTAATTTGTTGGTTATCCCAAAGAAACAAGGGGATACTACTTTTATCTCCACATGACAATAAAGTTTTTGTTGCCAAGACTTGTATTCCTAGAAAATGAATTTATTTCTAAAGGAATCAGTGGGAGAAAAGTAGAACTCGAAGAGGTTCGAGACCAAAAAGAAAACATTGAACCTAAAGAGGTACATGAGGAACAAGGAGAATCACAAATTGTTGTGGAATCTCAAATTCCTCAAGTAATATAAGAACCTTGTAGATCTAGTAGGACATGCCTTGAGCCTGTAAGATTTTGTTTTATCACTCAAGAAGGCGGTGAGTTGGTCATAGATTATGATCCAACAACCTATCTAGAAGATACCAAGGGACCAAAGTCTAAGAAATGGTTTGAGGCCATGAGATCTGAGATGGAATCCATTTATACCAACAAGGTGTGGACCTTGGTGGATCCACCTAAAGGGGTAAAACCCATAAAGTGCAAGTGGTTCTTCAAGAAGAAGATCCAAATATATGGTAAACTACAAACCTATCAGGACATATTGATTGCAAAGGGTTTCAGACAAGTTCAAGGTGTTGACTATGACAAGACCTTTTCTCTAGTGGCAATGGTTAAGTCCATCAGAATCATGCTTGCTATTGCATCTTATCATGACTATGAGATTTGGGAGATGAATGCTAAAACAACATTCCTTAATGGGAATATTCTTGAGGATGTGTACATGACACAACCTGAGGGTTCTATAAATCCAAAGGATGCAAATAAGGTCTGTAAGCTACAAAGGTCAATCTGTGGATTGAAGCAAACATCTCAGAGTTGAAATCTTCATTTTGATGAGACAGTCAAAGAGTTTGTCTTTACTCAAAATGAAGATGAACCTTGTGTGTACAAGAAGGTTAGTGGGAGCATGATTGTATTCCTCATATTGTATGTAGATGACATATTATTGATGGGGAATGACATCCCTACTTTATAAAAGGTAAAGACATGGTTGGGAAATACATTTTCTATTAAAGACTTGGGAGAAACATCCTACATCTTGGGGATTAAGATCTATAGAGATAGATCTAGAAGGATTCTTAGACTAAGTCAGAGCACATCCATTGACAAAGTGTTGAATTGGTTCAACATGGAGAGATTAAAGAGAGGAAACCCACCCATGCATCATGGAGTTACTATCTCTAAAGCTCAACGTCCCAGTTACTGTGAAGAAAGGGAACACATGAGTTTGATTCCATATGCATCAACAATAGGATCTATCATGTATGCAACATTTTGTACTCGTCCTAACATCTCATATGCCTTGAGCATGACGAGCATATATCAGCCAGATCTAGGTGATGCTCACTGGACAGACGTGAAAAAATACTTACATACTTGAGAAGAACTAAGGATCAGTTCCTCGTCTATGGTAGAGAGGAAGAGTTGATGGTAAAGGGTTACACCAATGCAATCTTCCAAACTGATAAAGATGATTATAGATTGAAATCTGGACTTTTTTTTGCCTAAACAATAGAGTTGTGAGTTGGAAGAGTTCCAAGCAAGATACAATTTCTGATTCTATAGCAGAGGCTGAGTATATTGCTTCATCGAATGCAGTAAAGGAGGTTGTATGGATCAAGAAGTTCATCTTTGAACTTGGGGTTATTCCAAGCATCAATGATGCAATTGATCTATATTATGACAACAATGGAGCTATTGCACAAGATAAGTAAACCAGATCATATCAACTTTCCAAGCATATACAAAGGCGGTTCCATTTCATAAGAGATATTGTCCAACAAGGAGATGTGATGATTTGCAGAGTACCAACCGAGAACAAAAATTGCTGACTCCTTGAGAAAGGCACTTCTGCAACAAAAGCATGATGGACATGTTAGATCACCTGGGTTAAAATTTGTGGGTGATTGGCTCTAAGTACATGTGGGAGTATATTGGTATGCATGCCTAGAGATCCCAAACATATAATGATTGCAATATGTAAATGATTTGATTAACAATAAAAGCAAACTTCCACTTTATTCTGTTCTATCCAGCTATGAGATAATGATGTAATACAAAAAATGTCTAAAGGATGATAATACTCAATGATGTATGTCTTTGGGTTGAGGACCTGAACAATTATATCATACGAATGCCAAGAGTATGCATTCTTATTATGTCCCTAGTCAATTATTAATGTGGAAGCAATGTAGAAAATAGTAATACAAAAGACTAGAATGTGTGTTGGTTGATGATACGATCTCATCAGTCATGATATGTAATATCAAACCAAGAACATAGATACATGTTAGAGAACAGTGTATCAGATAGACCCACCATGAGAGTGACACATGGAAATCTTTACAATGGTAGTCAATAGTCAGCTCTCATAGTGTTGGTGGTGATTGTGGTTCATAGACATAAAGTCACTACACTCATCACATGTCATTCAATATGCTTCGACATCATACAATGTAATCTTGAATAAGGGTTGCCATAACGGTGATGATTGGGTGACAGTGACACATGGAGGCTGAATGTGAGTGATGGAGATGGGATTTTTTCCTCCTATAGGAGTATGATATCCTATCCACTTTATTAGCGAGATTGAGAAATGCTTGACCATGCACATGTGAGTCATTATGTGATATTTATCTTACATATATCTCAGATAGTCTGCTCTGGTTCAAGGAACATAGATTGAATGTTGAAGAGGATGACTACTCTATGCCTCAAGTTAAATATGGATATTAGTGAAAAAGGAATTATACAAACACTATTATACCAAAGATAGATTGTAGGTTGAAGTTGTTCTCCAACTTTCCATTTACTTGGGTAGCATTGATGTGTGACTAGGAACCACTGATTGCTTGTGATGACATAACTGGTTATGGACATTCATTGCCAATATAATATGGGACCTATATGGTTATACACATAGAAACTGACCTAGAAGTGGAGTTTTGATCATGAATAATAATTGGATTGAGTATTGAAGTCTTTAGGTATTCAATTCAAGCAACAAATCAATCGATTGGACTCCCAACCAATCGGCTCATTTGATGAAATGACCAGTTGGAATGTCAGGTTGATTGGATATTGCATTGGCTAAATTTTGAATGAACTGAGGCACCAACTGACTGCTTCACTTAGTGAACCAATCAGATGGTTGTTGTGAGTTGATCGACTCACTTTGTGAGACGCCTAGTTCATGGTGCAATTCGATTGCATCAAGGATTAGTGCTGACGTCATGTCGTGCATTTATTAGAATAGAATTACCAATTCATGTGCAATTGGGAAACATGAAAAATGATCGGTTCGTTGGGTGAACCAATTGACTCGCGTGCCAAACGACCGGTTCTCCTAGAGAACTGACCATTTTGCCATTGCAGGTTGCAAAAATTTGAGATTCCAGACCCTTCCACTCACTCACTAACTGGGAATCATGAGCCTAACCCCTCCTATAAATAGAGGGGTATTGGCGATTCTCAAACACATCAATTGCCTCTGACAATTTGTTTATCTTCTCTAGTTGTGGTAAATGTGAGAACCTGAGCAAGTCCTACCAGGTAAAGGGAGGGATAGCAAGGGAGAAAATTTGTGGGAGAGCAAGTCAATGACTAGTACACCAACAGGAGAGACAACTCCTTCATGCATGTTCTAGTAGGATGACAAGAGTTCTCAATAGTCTGTGTGGACTTCCATAAAGGTGTGGAGGCCGTTTCCTGCCTCTAGGAGGACAATGTCAACCTACTGTCCATGGTGAAGGTTAAGACCTATTGCATACGCTATCCTAGTAGAACTAGAAGATAGTTGAGCATCTACAATGATGAGGAGATTGTCACTGGACTTGCTCCAGGACCAAGTATATCCTCGAAAATATCCTTTCCATTGTGTAGTTATTGACGCAGTCTGATGGTTTAATGGGGAATATGGTAGTAAATTTTTTGTTCCCTCTTCCTATTCTGATGCCATATTCTATATATGTATCATGAAACCTCCCTCAGGCAATGGGTTAGGGGAAACCCCACTTGGACTTTGATATATGCTTGACAAACCACTCATACAAGTTGGTTTAGCACCATGATAATATCATATATAGGTATGAAATAGATCTAACTGTGAGAGGTGATGTATGGCTATGACATAATGGAAGACATAGAAATGGTTAATTAAGTTTTCTGGTTACATATGGTTAGCCATATGCATGAAATATGATAATGTGTAGTAAATAGATAACCTCAGGATGAACCTTTACTAATGATTGCAACCTAATATGAGAAAGTGAAATGAGATAATTCTCATGATAAATATTGAATTTGGTTGTGGTTTACATTAGGGACAAGTGGTAATAAAAATTATCTTCTTCAAAGTATGCTTTACCTCTTATTGGCCTACTAAATAGTGTGGATTGTAGTGTCTGGGTACAAAGTACTTGGATTATGATAGTAAGTAAAATGTTTGTTCTATAGTCTTGAACACATGAAACATGAAATATCAGTTCCATTTTATCTAAACTCTTGGTACTAAGGTACTTGACAGTGATCCAACTCTTGGGTAGTAGATCAGAAGGGTGAATTCAAAAATCCAGTGATAGTCTATTTTTTCCTAGGACTGTTACCTTTTGTTACCATCTAGTGATAGTTTATTTTGTCCTGGGATAGGACCTAACCAGGAAGGGTGAATTAAAAAATCAATTTAAGAAATGAGATAACCTTAAATGTCTTTGAAAGCATGAAAACACATATATTGAGTATAATTCTTTAGATCCAGGTATGCCATCTATAAGGACACGAGGATAAGTCACTATGGGAGTGGCTGATAGTATGGGACCAAGCCTAAACAGGAAGGTTGTCATGAGACTAGTGAAGGTACATAGAGTAAATTATGTGTGCCCTAAGAAATTATGGAAATTTTGGGTAAAGAATTATGGAGGATAAAATGTGCTTGGATATTATTAGAGAAAACGCAAGAGGAATGTATAATGAATTAAAGTATGACATCTCAATAGAGCCATGGGGAAGGGTGGAACTCTAAACCAATCTTGAGATGAAGTAGTGATGGTTAAAGATACATAGAACTTTTGAGATTAGGAGGTGATCGTATACTAAGTGCATCATACCATGAGATCAGGAAATAGCCATCCATGTGTACCCAAGGTTCATGGGGTCAAGAGACTGGTTGCCTTCATGAGTTGATGAGGCCCAAGGGGATAGTGTGAGAGACACTCCATAAATGCATAAGGCCCTTGGGGTCAAGAGGATATTGCTTCAAAAGGTACTTATACCTCTAGAGATCTTAAGGAAATGACTAAGGCTGAGGAAACATGAGATGTAAAAGTAGAAGTACAGGAAGTCATGTGATGATGTTTTAATAAGAACCTAAAAAGGAGTTGTGCAAAGGCTAAATAATTATGAGAAGAATCACATTCCATGTGAGTGCATTAAATAGTAAGAAAATTGTGAACTAAAGGTATTCATGGTATGAAGTCATTGTTGAGAGTGACTTGAATAAAATTTCAAAACTAAAAGATAGTGTGTGATTACACCATCTGTACCCATGGAATGGGATGATCTTTGTATTTGGACTACAGAAAAATATTCATTTCATCTTGTTATGAGTGTGAGAGATTAGATAGAATCATGTTATGATAAAAATAAAAGACATATATGAGAATGAATACCAACGTTGAAATTTAATGTCATAATCTTGGGTTTGAGGTGTTGCCTCACCCTTAGGTATGATAGCTGGGAAACCTCAATAGTCACCAAATCCAATTGAAATCACAAATGAAAATATAACTACCAAATGGAATTGAAATCAAAAAGTAATCACAAGTGATAAAATCATGCAATGGATAAGGTTGTGGATAACCCTAATGTTGAAATTGGGTGCAAAGCTTAGTAATAAGAGAAAATTACACTTCAATAAAGGGTGTTGAAGATGATCTATATGAAGACATCGAGAAGGATTTTCAACCCTAGGGTATAAAACTAATAAGAGTTATTATTCACTATACTCTAATTTGGCTTGAATTTTGGGTACAACATTCCTTTTAAGGAGGGGTGAATGTTTGCTCCTCAAATTTGGTAAATTTGAATTCTGTGAATATAAGACTTAACTTGATAAGATCATTCCCTAAATGATAAGCTATCCACTTTGTGGAATGGGTTCAATCATGGCCCAAGTGAGGCCAACGAGACTATTTGATTTGCAAATAGATCCTGATGGCAGAATTTCAAGAAATAAAATATTCCATGCACACATAAATAATATTGGCTTTTCCAATAGTGATATAATCGAAATATAGAATAATACACAAGTTTTTGGAAAGATTTTAAAGGAATATATAATTTAGAGGTAGTTATTGTCTAACGATGAATGGCAATACAAGTGTTGAGACACCAAATAAAGATAATTCGATCTAACTTTTGGGATATTTGAAGATAATAATAAAAATAAGATAAATCCAGAAATTGAGATAGTAAAGGTTCATTGGAAGAACCATGGTGAGGATTAAACAATGGGAGTAGAAAATAGAAATGGAAAAGTCTCACCCCAACTTTTTATATCAATAGTCAAATTTTGAGGACAAAATTCCTGTAAGAGGGAAAGGATACCATAACTTGGTTTTCATGTATTTACACATATATTTGAATGCAAAACTATATTGTTGAGGACATATTAGAAAGCTTGGTGTTTTATTTATCTTCTTTAAAAGTTTTAGAATGCAAATTATCCATTTTAAAGGAATTTCATGTGTTATACTATTTTCAATAATCCATTCGTAATTGCTGTTATAAGATAGAATGGAAAATCAATAATGAAGGAATTTCTAAAAGTAATAGACAACAAATAACCAATTAAGGAATTGTTTATAAATTTATAGAAAAGATAATATGAAGGAAATTAATAAGAATTTTTTTTCCTAATATTGCACTCAGTGAGAAAATATATTAAAAATAGGACTGTTTGCCAAGCATGGGTAAGAAAATGAGTTATTTGATACCCTAAAGAATTAAAATCAAGGGAAGACTCATGGACAAAGAAAAGTAATTTTAAATTTTGTATTTTGGCACCAAACTTGCCCAAATAGAAACTTAATTATTATTAGCTTTCCTATAAAATTTGGGGTCAATTGGATAAGAGAGGAGAGAGTTATGGATTTACTAATGTTCCCTAAATTGAAGGATTAAATGATCTATGTACAAAATGCCACGAATTATTTTTCGATTAGCAATATAGGAACAAGGCCCTTTAATGAAACACATCATCTCATCGATTGGTTTCTATAGATAAATGGTTAGAACACCATCATCTACATTTGAACATGAGTTCTTTTCCTTTTTGATTTATTCCCTCTCTAACTCATATGGACACCTAAAAATCCTCCCATCAAGACTGGGAGATGATTGCTAACCCAAATATCCTAGATTTTTCTTGCTTTAAAAGGAAAGCTAGTTATAACATGAGTTCTTTTCCTTTTTGATTTATTCCCTCTCTAACTCATATGGACACCAAAAAATCCTCCCACCAAGATTAGGAGATGATTGCTAACACAAATATCCTAGATTTTTCCTACTTTGGAAGGAAATATAGACTTTCCCAATTACAGTTCTTGGTCAACACCCAAAACTGCATAGCCAGGCCTATATAAAGGGTACCAAACCCCTACGAGGCCAGAGTGCCCTCCGCGAGACTGCTTAAGAATCGACACGGATGTATCTACTCTCAATTTCACTACTATATCTATCTTCCCCTCTCTCCTTTTGTCCAAGCAACACAAGAGATCTCCCTCACTGTTCTCTCTGCTCCAACCAAGTCCGAGACAATTGTGGCCATGAGCAGGTTCGATAGAGTAGACTGAAGGTGGCAATACCCTCACTTTCTTCTCAAGATCCCTAGAGCCCACAGTTAACCATTTAGTTGACTCACCCAATGAGATCTTGTGAGCAGGAAGAAGTTGAAGATAACCCGATGCAAAAGGTCTTTTCAAGCCGTCGAGTCCCTATATCAAGGTAAGGGCATTACTAACTTTTTCCCTTCTTTTTATCGCCTAGCCAAGCGAGAACGGGCCGCCATCCTAACACAAGCTAATTATCTTGGTTGTGACCCCACATCACGCACCCTGGCCTAGTCATCTACCTAGGTGGCAAGCTCCTATTGGCCCACAATGAATTATTTTAAAATAATTTTTGAAAAAAGTAGGTAGATTCAAATATTGAAAAACCATGTATGGTTTTAATAAAAAATATATGAGGAATTGAATAAAATTAGTTCCATGATCTAACTCCCACTTGAATTCTAAAAGTGCATAAAGCTGCAATCTTTAATATAATTTCACACATATAAAACCCTAATTTCATTAGATTGATGAAATTGAAGAGTATATCTAGATCAATTGATCTTATTGGATAAAGTATAATATTTTTGGATAAAAGGATCATCTTGGAAACTAACTTAAATAAAAGAAATCACGTGTGCTAAAATTAGGGTTTCCTAAGATGAAAATCCTTAAAATGTAATAATTAGGGTTTGGGAAGCCTAACCCTAACAAATCCCTAATTTGACCCCAAAACCCTAACTTAGAGCCCAAGTTAATCTTAGTGGTTATTTTGAAAGTGCAATAGTAATACTTGGGTGTTATGCGTTAATTACATGTTGATTGCTTGATTATTTGCATCTAGTCTTATTATTTGGACATTAAGCCATCTTCGAGAAAATGTATGTGGTTCCTACTATGAATACTCGCCTTATCGACTTCTAGGATTTTTTGATGTTTCTAGAATGTATTGCAATTTAATGCTTGATTGTTTATTTAATTCCTTCAATCTATAAGGCTCCTATGAGTATCACCTTATATAAATGTAACTTGTTCATACCCTAAAGGTGCCACCTCTAGTAAGATAAAGAGAATGGGGTGGAAGATGTCATTATGGGAATGAGTCGTGATCAAGATGGGATAGGAAGATCACCAACATGCTAAGTCAGGATAGGAAGACCAATATAAACCAATCTCAAGTGAGGGAAGGTTATTAAAGTCCATTACATGGACTAAACCCTAAAGAGAGGGTACCTCACTAAGACTTCAGTAAAGAGAGTGTATACCACAAAGTTTGACAAAATATTGGATGAGAAATAAAACCAAAAGATGCATGTTTGTTTATAGAATTAATAATTTCAATTATGGATGATTATCTTATGACACCTATTTGTGCATATTTTTCTTGTCCCACGTATTGATATAGAAATATATTGACCGCCTTATTTTCACGGTGGTTTAAGTCAATCTACAAAATAATATGAAGTAATGGAGTTCTAAAGAAGGTGGAACTAAAATAAAAGATGAATAAAGTTTACTAGTGGATTAATAGATAGATTTAGTTTATGTTTCAGAATTAGATTTCCCATTCCATATAACTCCCTTGAGGAGATGTTATCTTCATATTGTAATCAAAACTCTTTTCTATATAAAGAAATTTTCAAATTTTTATTGCTTACTTGCTAAACATGAATCCCATATTTATGATAATGATCCTTTCCCTCTCGATCCCCCTTCATTGAGGATAATTGGGGGAAGGGGGTCACAACACCACCTATAGTGGGTTTAATGGGGTAGAGAGCAATCACTAGTTAATTGGGTTAGTGGGTTTCTCTTCATCTAATAATTAGAGACTAACTACTCAATAGTGGGATTCGTGGGTACCTATTTACTTAAGAAGTAGATGCTAACTACCAAGTAGTGGAGTTTGTGGCTATCTTTTTTCATAAGGAATAGATACTAACTACCTTAGTGGAAAAGTGGGTGTGTTCTAATAAATAAATAGAAAGAGGTGGTAGGTTTGCTCACCGCTTCATCTATAGTTATATATATTCTAACAATCATCATATTAGAACCAAATTTATTAGAGACAAATAAAATATATAACAAGGGCTACATAAAGTATATATATATATATATATATATATATATATATATATATGCCTCTAAGCTTTATATTCTCAAGTGCATGAAACTATATGTTTTACATGAATTATTATTTTTGAAAAACATATAAATTCACTATATACTAAGGACATATAATAATACATAATGGTGGAATGTGCTAGCTATATGTAAAAAGTTGTTTCAACTTGTGAAACTACATACCAACATTTTTAACACAATGAAACTATATTTCATTTGGTCTATTGATATCTATTATGTATATGTGATTTTTTGGTCTTGTTCAATAATAAATTTAATTTATTAATAAGTAGTTGGAAATTAGTTCATTCTGTGAATTCTAAAAACCATACAAAAAGATATTCAATTAAATAAATTATATTTTTATGTGTAAAAAATTAGAAACATGTTAAATTTTTATTTTATATGAATTGTTAAGTGTATAGTTTCAAATATTCATTTTCAAGAATAAATATCATTATTCTTGTCAAATAAAACCTAAATCCATTATTAGCCTTTGAAAGGAACAGAGAAAAAATGATTTTCAACAAAAAGAATTCAATATTAGAAAATATATTTTAAAAGATATTCAATAAGATTATGTTACATTGTTCAATTTTTAACACATAAGGAATTTGAAAAATGGAATTATGGTTGAAATGAAGTTTTATTATTTAACTTTAAGTGACAGAAATAATGAAAAATGAGTAGGGTTAGACCTTGACACCTTATGAGATAAAGGAATGTAAACCTACGGGTACAAGAAAGAGTATTAAGGAACTTTCTTTAACTCACTTAATTTTATCATACTTCTTTAGACACTCTAATTTTACTCTTCCAAAAAGAAAAAGAAGGGTTTCATTGTGCATTTTGACAAATATCAGAGAGTTCTTTGTAAATAGAAACTATATATCATTCTTTGGTAGTAAGGGGTTGTTTAGAATTGAGAGAGTTATATACAACTATGAGCAAATATTATTGCTATAATTATGTATTTGACGGCAATGAGTGGACTAGATTTACTAAAAAATAAGAAGTTTCTATGAAATATGTCACAAGAGGTAATACTGAGGTTGTTCAGTTTGAAATATATATAATGTCTTGAAAAGAAATACATCAATGTAATTCTCTACACTAACATTTTCTAAACACTAAAGGGAATCAAATAGCAGTCTACCGTATATGTTCTTACAATTATATATATATATATATATATATATATATATATATATATATATATATATATATATATATATATATATACATACACACACTTGATTTGGGTACGTAACAATACTAGAAAATGCATGTACTTTCCATGTGACACTGCTCATTTTGCACTAAAAATTGGGGCTTTGTTTCTAAGAGAATTTTCCAATTTTTCCTTATTAATTCACCTTATACTTACATCATATACACATATTACAATATCTAAAGACAACATACTAAGGGTCCTCTTTATACTTTACAATTAAATTAATCTTTGGGTACTTCACTGATCAAGTGAAAAGGATAGTGCATACTATTTTGAAATTCTTATTATGTTACAGGTTGGAATGTATGATAGTTCCTATGAAATCAACAAGGAAATTCATTTTATAGAAGAGAGCCATGATCAATATTTTTACATTTATGTAGCTTTTTTTGGTAAGTATACTTTTATGTCATTGCAAGGTAATAATTCAAGAGAACACACAAAAGTACCGAAAAGGAGGTTGGCGTGTTGTGGTAGAAACCATCGAAACATGGTTGTTTTCATATTATACTATATGTATGATAAAAATTAATTTCTTTTTTAAAAAGATTAGGAATTATTTAGATAGATGAATACATTGTCAACATGATTGTTGATAATTTAGAGAAACAACGAAGGAACCCATGTCCTAAAAAGCATAGAAGAGTCATCAAAATTTGGCAAATAAAGTTTAGGGAATGTAGGTGCTAAATATTGAAAAGACTTATTACAAATAAATAGTAAAAGTGATTACATGACAAATCATTTTACCAAGTGTAAGAAAAATATAGTTGTCAATGAATAGATGAGGTCACATCACATTTTTTTAGAAAATTTATCTAAGCTAATATTTGGTCCTCCTAATTTGTTTGATGTCCATTTCAGTGGTGTGATCATCCAATTAGTTGTTTACATTTTATGAAACATAATGTTACACACACACACACTCAATGGTTGCTTGAAAATTGACTTATTATTACAAATGAAAAAATGTCTTGATTTCTATAACTTGATTGGAACACATAGTATTTAGATTAGAAAATTTGTATACATACTGAAGAGTCTAAACAAATGTTTCATCATCATTGTGTGTATCTTACTGTATCTTATATGTTCTTTATTTTCCTACTGCATATTTACAAACTCCAAAAGATCTAAACTATAGATCAATATATATATTTAAATTAGCTTATGTAAAAGTTTTACTCCTATTATTCTCTTTACCACTAAACCTTGGGTACAAATGCTCATACTTCATGCATTTATGTCGACTATAGTATTCATAAGATAAGTAATGACCAACATGTTCAGTTGTACTCTACCCACTCCCGAGGCATCATGTCTTTCAACTACTAGAAATTAGGGATTTTCTCATCATGGCAGAGCTGATCAGGTGGGAAAATCCTCCTCAAGCAGTTTATCTACCATGGAAGATGAGTTATCCTCCTGGTGTGAAGTATTATCCTTGAGGTCAGAAGAAGATGTTGTTGATCTGAGAGAAGAAAATGAAGAGGAGGTGGGAAGACAATTGGAGCTAGCTATGGCAGCAAAGCTCATCACTACACAGATCTTATTAACTTTGCAGCCCTCCAATGAATAATGGAACAAACATGTAAACTACTTAAGAAAATGGTGTTCAAGTAGATCGAGCACAAAATCATAACCATCCAATTCATGCATCACAAAGACAAAGGAAAAGTGATATAGAGATCCCCATGAAATTTTGACAACCAGATCCTCCTACTCAAAGAGCTAGAAATGGGGGTTCAACTATCGAAGATAGAAATCAAGATGTGCCCTTTTTGGGTTAGACTATACAACATCCCAGTAGGGTATCAGTATGATGGAGTAGTAAGAAAGATTGCTAGGAGCATAGGTAGAGTAATGTAGATGGAACACGAAGAAGGAAGATGGATGTGAGAGAGAGAGAAGAATCAGAATTGTACTAAACAGAGAACACCCTTTGAAGAGAATACATAAACTATAGTTGCTTGATGGTGCTCTATTTAAAGTGGACATCAAATATGAAAAACTCCCAAATTTTTCCTTCTCATGCCGAAGAATCAGACACTTGTCAAGAGAGTGCCAATGGGTTGAAGAGAATGAAGAACAAAGTGTAGAAAACTGGGGATCTTGGATAAGAGCTTCTTCAAGGAAAAACACAAGTACTGAGTGAATCTCAATAAATTGTGAAAAAGTTATGAAGTTTCTTCATGAGATAAAGTTCAAGGAAGTCGGGAAAACATGGACCAACATGAGAGGAAAGGAAGCAGAAAGTGGCATAGAGGAGCAACGAAAGAGTGGGAGTATGGTCATGGGCCTGTACAAGCAAAAAAAGTAGATACCCAATAGTAGTTAGGAATCAATAGTGCTAAGACAAGCATGATAAAGAAAAGGAAGCCCTCATAGAAAGAGGGACTGAACCTGTAATGAATGTAAAATTCTCGAACAAAGGCCCGAAGGTAGTTGGTCCTAAGAGTAAGGGTGATGGCTACTCTACCTTTTCAGACGATCCCTCCACTTCTATATATGTTGTCTCCAAGACTACAACTATTAATCTCTAGGACATGCATATCTCCCAAGAAAGTGCATCAATTGAGACAAAGAACAAGATAATTGAGAAAAAGAATGAGAGAAATAAAGTGCAACATAGTGGAGTCACAAGGAAAGGAATTAGAAGGAAAAAAGGTGGAGATTGATTAATAGAGGATAACCAGAAGAGTTACAAACAAACACATGAACAAGAAAGAAAGGTCACTAACAAGAGGGGTAGGGAAGAAGGAGGATCAGAGACAACCACAATGCAGTCCATTGACACACAAAGATCATACAAGGTTACAAGAGTTGAAGGTGCACTGATGGTTTGTGATGCCTACTCTCTAGTAGAGGTTGTTGGCAAACACCAAAACTATGAGAAACAATGAAAAATTTAGTTTGGAATTTCCAAGGCATGAGTAGCCTTAAGGAAATTCAAACTCTATAGAGGTTTTTCTTGAGAGAATGCCCATATATTGTTTTACTCATGTAGATAATGATCAAAGGCATTGAGCTCGAGAAAACATAACTAAAATGTGTTTACATCAATAGACTTTTCCTTAGTAGTGAGGGCCGATCTAGGGGGATGGGTCTCGGGTGAAATGAGATTGATGTAAACACTATATTCTTCTCTAAACACCTCACCACTACTAATGTTAATGGAAGGGTGTTGGAATTCATGTATGGGAAAATAACAATCAGAAGTACAATACCTAGGAGTTGATGAAAAGAATAAATGAGGGTGGGGGTGAACACCTTATTCTCTATATGAGGGATTCCAATTAGATTCAATGCCATGAATAAAATAAGGACGCTCATCGAATAGTGTCAAACACATATTGATGATTTCATACCAATGTTGGAGTCTTGCATTTTGATTGACCTAGGCTTTAGAGGGAATACTTTCACATGGTTTAGGGGGCTTGATGAGAGTATTACTATCTATGAGAGGCTAGATAGGGCATTGGGATCCTCTTCTTGGTTCTCTCTCTTTACTGAAGCCTGGGTTAAACACATGCTAAGAATCTATTCAGACTGCACTCCCATCCTCCTCAGCACTGACAGGATCAAAAGCAACACAAAAATAGCTAGGATTTTTAGATTTAAATCATTCGGGGCAGATGATGAGGAGTGTAAATAGGTGGTGTCAACTTCATTGAGGAGTACAAAGGGCATCAATGCTAAGATCAACAACTATGATACTAGCTTGAGCTCTTGTGCCAAGTCAAAATATGGTAATACCAAAAAAGATTCAAGAAAGTAGAGACAAATATTGAGGTGGCCCAAAGAAGGAGAACGTCAAACAAGAATATCAACAAGTGCACTAAACTTAGCAAGGAGGTTACCAAACTACAAAGCATCAATTAAAGTTTTTGGTTTCTTAAAGAAAAATCAAACAAGATAAAATATGAAGGTTGTAACACTGCATAATTCCACAAAAAAACTTCACAAAGGAAAAAGAAGAATAGAATCACTGAGCTTGAAGATAATAAGGGAAACCTTCATACTGATGAGGATGATATTGAGAAGATTATCATGGACCTCTTCACATGGAAAAATTAACACAAGAAAAACAAAATTTACTAACATATCACTAAGTGCATCAGTGATCAAATTAACTAGAGCATTCAAAGACTACCTTCCAAGAAGGAGATTTGGGCTGCATTTGCTTGCATGCACCCCACAAAGGCACTTGGCGTGTATGGCTTCCATGCATGTTTTATCTAAGGTTTTTGGGAAGTGGTGGGAGATGACATTGTGAACCATATGAATGAATAGGAGAGGTGGTCACACAATATGGAGTTGATCAACAAGACGAATGTAGTCCTTATACCTAAATGTAAAGAGCATGTGTCTATTTCTAAATACACACCTATAAGCTTGTGTAACATTCTATACAAAATCATCTCCAAGATGATGGATATTATGTTGAAACTCTATATCAATAGTTTTATATCAACTAACCAGAGTGTCTTTGTCCTTCGTTGGTTCATAACTAAAAATGTCTTGATTGCCATTGAATTTTCTTTGCTATGAAGAGGAAGAAAACAAAAGGCTACGTAGGCCTAAAGCTTGAATTAGCAAAGATTATGAATGTATTGAATGGGTATTTCTTAATAAAATCCTTTGTCTCATGGTTTTTGGATCCTTGTGAAGAAGAATAATGAAACACTATTATGGATTTCTTTCTTTCTCCTTCATTTTAAATGGGTGTAAAAAAGGAAATATTAAGCCCCGAAGGGTTCTCCTCAAAGGAAACCCCATTTATCCTTACTTATTTATGTTTTGTGTAGATATTCTCTTTACCATGCTTAACAAGGCGGTGTTGGAGGGACACGTCCATGGCATTAGGGAAAGTAGAAAAGGACCCCCAATCTCACATGTATTCTTTGTAGATGACAAAGTTTTGTTAGCAAAGGCAACCAAGTAAGAAGCTTCCATGATAACTGACACAACCAACTGCTACAAAAAAACCTCCAGATAGAAAATTATATATAAAAAGTCGAGATTGCTTTTCACAAAAATGTCACTGATACAAGACGAATAGAAATATTAGGGACCTTGAAAATGACACAGGTTGACAAACACAAGAAGTATTTAGGGATACCAACTGGGTAAGCTTAAAGGATGGAAGGAGAGATACTTGAGTGAGTCCGAAAAAGAAATCCTTAACAAAGCTGTCACTCAAGCCATTCCCTCTTATATGATGGGTATTTTCTAGATTCCTTATTATATCCTTGATGATACCAGAAGGTATATAGCAAACTTTTTGTGGGGAAGCTCAGATACCAAAAGAAAAATTTACTCCAGATCCTGGAAGAAGCTATGCATACCAAGATCTGAGGGGTGTATATGGCTTCATAAATCTTGATATCTTTACTACGACACTATTGTCCAAACAAGAATGGAGGACTTTCAAAACCCCTACTTTGATTGTTCATTTAGTACTCAAAGGAAATTATTTTAAAGATACCGAGTTTACTAACATGTTTAGGGGTTTTGATCCTAGTTATACATGGTGTAGAATCTGGAATGCTAGACACCTGCTAAAGGAGGGCTTGAGATGCATCATTGGATATGGAAGAGGAGTCAGGGTATGGGAGGACAACTATCTTACCTACAAGAAAGGTAGATGTGAAAAAGCTTTGAGATAGAGGATCTAAATGATCTTCATGTTGAGATTGTGATGGATAAAGAGAAGGGCACCTTGTGAATTGAAAGCTTGTTGGAGATCCTCATAGCTTAAGATATGACTATTGTTTTGTGAATTATTCTTTGTGACGATACCATTGAGTATCAGTACTGGTTCTCAACCAACATAAGCCTATTCACAATTAGATCCATCTAGTATCTAGGTTGTAATTGTAAACAATAGGATCGGGTGGGACAAAGAGCATGAACACTAGATAATTTGGATTTGATATGGAAACTTGATGCTCCACCAAAGCTGAGGAATTTCAAATGGATGTTATGCAAGGACCATCTCCCCATTAAGAATAAACTCATGGGAAAGCATATAACTTCAGACACTTAGTGTAGTGCATGTTCTGAAGAAGAGAAAACTATCTATCACATTCTATTTGATTGTAAATTAGTAGTAGTTTTTGGAATAACTCAAGTTTATACTCCATTATTTTAGATATGCCGATAGTCAATATGAAGAACACTATATATATTGGGTTTGGAACCGGCTCAAGAAAGATGACATTACTAGATTTATAACCTACTGTCTTGCTACCTAAATGTCATGGAATGAAGCCTTTTTTCAGAAGTATTTCCCCAACCCAAGATGTCACCAGTATACTAACTCTTTGAGTGAAGAAGAATAAAAGAATGACTAAAGGATACAACAATGAGGTAAAACCTTACAACCTGAAAGTAGGATGGGATCCTCCTCCTAGGGGAGTCCTGAAGATTAATATTGATTCCACTATGATCAATGGTGAGAAGACCAACTTCGATACCATTGTCAAAGATCACAATGGGTCAACTATCCTAAAGATGGCTAAAACTTTGAAAGGATTGTGGAATGCCCTATATGATGAAAGCTATGCAAACTACCTTGCCCTGAAGACTATTGCAAAGATGTGATTTATAAAAATATTAGTGGAAACAAATGCACTCAATGTTATCAACAAAATTAATCATAAGATTGAAGGTGCTGGACCGATATCACAAATCTTAGAAAGATAAAAGAGATGGAGGAGAGGTGATCTGAAGTTGTATTCAGCCTTGCGGTAAGAGAGTGCAATTCTGAGGCTCATAATGTGTCCAAGATGGATCTATGTCAAATGGCGACGTCATTTGTTCTTTTGAACCCCTTGTAGATTGTAACCCAAATCTCTATAATCCATGTGTCGTTGTTTAATATACCACCTAGGTTGTTTCCAGGGTGGGTCCCCCTCTAAAAAAAGATAAATATTTTGTTAATGTTGAAATAACAAGGGATAAAAGTTAATTATACCACAATAGTGGTATCATGAAAATATTTAGGTCAAAATAATTATGTGTTGGAATATGCAATCATTTAGATTTCAAGATTAATACATATTTACTTGACTAAAAAAAGAATGAATTACACATGAACGTATTAATGAAATATAACTTTGTAGTACTATGATATCCAACTTCTACTATAGTTAAAAACTTAAATAATAAGTAACATCTATTTTAAAAGGTAAAAGAATCATTGTTTGTGAAAAATAATTTATAAAAGCAGCAATAATAATCAACAGAGAGGAAAAAAAAACATAAAGAGAAAAAGTATTTATAAAAAAGTATAATATGCTTAGGTGGTTATTCTGATCAATTACTTACCCCTCTATAATGTTTTTCAATAAGATTAAATCAAGACCAAAACAAAGTTTGGTCATTGAAGATCCTTATAGGGACTTGAGGTGTAAATATCCAATCTTCACATAGTTTTATTCACTTGATATGTAAGATTTTTGTATAATCATGCAATACATTTGAGTAAGTTAAGGTCATTGAAACGACTGTCATCAAACCAACAAACAAATCATTACTAATTAAGCAGAATAAACATAATCAGTAGATTAATAAAATCACTAAAATTTAAAACCATTTTGCAAAGAGATCCTTTTCTAGAAAACTCTTTCTGAAAGATCCATATCATGATTTACATTGTACAACATTGTTTCATCTCATCTCGAGGATACCATATAATAGTTGCTCTATCAAAACACATACAGGAGCAACATAAAATCTCGAGGCATACAAGCCAAAATCTC
The DNA here is from genome assembly GCA_963693085.1 of Alisma plantago-aquatica. Taxonomy (NCBI): domain Eukaryota; kingdom Viridiplantae; phylum Streptophyta; class Magnoliopsida; order Alismatales; family Alismataceae; genus Alisma; species Alisma plantago-aquatica. The sequence goes on from OY856415.1 coordinate 236,458,689, forward strand.
AGAACGTTCATGAGACCATTACGAACCAACTCCAAGGACCTGAGAGTATAGAGACGACATATAGGACTTCTATCTACAACACATGACAGATAGTACACTCAACCTGAGCTATCACTGCTGCCTTAGCTGTTGTTCCTCCTCCGCAGAAAGGTCTCCACCTCTTTGTGCTCATCCACCTAAAAATTGTGGATCCCACGGGGTGAGACAATTGTCCCAGTGAGAGATATAACTCTCTGCCGACCATATTATTATTGAAGATAAACATTTTAAAATTGTGCAGGGGTTCTTTTATATTAATAGGCAGAATTAATCATTGTATGAACAAAATAAGATAATCTCCTTTATTTAAGGAGAACATTGCATCTACCCATGGTAGAGTTATAAATCATCTATCTACTTTGCAAGGAATGTAAAGAAACATAAATAACATCTATCAACTAAGATGTATAATTGAATTGCGCCTCAATCAATGTTTTCCGTATTCAATCCTTAAGTAGATATGCTACACGACTAAACATATTTATAATCACACTTATTCCCTAAGGTGATGAGGCATACCCCGTTCATCTCCAACTGACCATAAACTTCTCACAAGTCGGTACCATACAAGGTCAATGGGAGAGCCAGTTTCCATGACCTCACTTGTCTCGGTCAGTATGAGACCACTTAGGCTTAGCAGTCAATCTTGTGTCAGTTGCAAATAGCTATGCCAGGGTACGAAGGCATCCTCGCTTAGAGATATAGCATCAACTGTTCTCTATTAGGGGAAACATCTACAACAACCGTCCCCAATTACTGAGTCATGGTCACTTAGGCACCTACTCTGAGCCATGGTCACATAGGCACTATGCTCTGAGCCACGAGTTAGTTCACCGTGCTCTATTGAGACATTCTTATGAAATTACTGAGTCATGGACACTTAGGCTCCATGCCCCCACATATTAAAAAATATGCATTCCACATTATGCCGTGGGAAACCCGTTTCACCATTCAGCATATTCTGACGTTGATGGATCTATGGTCAGGGCAACATTTTATGGTTTCTAGTGATATATTAAGTGCATTACAACATTCTTTTAGCATCAACCAAGTTATCATTATTAATCACAACAAATGCTACAAAGAAAGGTGTAATACATCTATCACATACTTTTCAAATCTTTAAAACACATGATACTTGGGATCTCAGTCCCTTTTCACATTATTGGGAATTCTCATCCCTTCACATCATCATTATCATGATTACTAGATCTGGGTATTCAAACCCTTAGATCATCACATCGCATTGTTACCTCTATAATAGGTAACCATTACCTCTAGGTCCTCAGACCAAGGAATTCATTTCACTTGTTGTATAAGTATTCACATGGCTCACAAGGCCATTACACATCTTGTCACCTCTCACTAGGCAACAACTTATTCACATGGCTCACAAGGCCATTACACATCTTGTCACCTCTCACTAGGCAACAACTTATTCACATGGCTCATAAGGCCATTACACGTCTTGCCACCTCTCACTAGGCAACAACTTATTCACATGGCTCACAAGGCCATTACACATCTTGTCACCTCTCACTACGCAACAACTTATTTACATGGCTCACAAGACCATTACACATCTTGTCACCTCTTACTAGGCAACAACTTATTCACATGGATCACAAGGCCATTACACATCTTGTCACCTCTCACTAGGAAACAACTTATTCACATGGCTCACAAGGCCATTAATCATTATACTTGTTATACAAGTATTTATCATGCCTTACAAGGCTTATGCAATAAGAGAAATACAACCTTCTCATCATTAGGGTTAGGGTTTCCCTTTATAGCCAAATAGGGTTTCATGTTCATATTATTAATCCAAACCCTAATTCATTGCTAGGAGCATATATTGATATCATAAGTATTCAATCATACTTATTTATTCTCATCATTTATCATGAAATGTTTATCAACCCAAAATATGTGTTTCTCTCTCATCCTCACTAGGATATCGAATACATCATACTTTTGGTTAAATCCTCCTTTTTGAGGAATATTAGTCCATCATTAACCATTCACATTATGTTTCATTAAACACCCCATTCAACATATGTCACTCAATCAATCACACATGATTGAAGTGTCTCCTCCATATTGGGTATCAAGATGTAGGTATTATCATATTAAACTTTAAACCACATCCTTTACTTCATGTCACATATTCATATCGGGAATGTGGTACAATCACATCACCATGTCATGGTTTAGTATGTATTCCCTAACCAACATATCATAAACCCACATTAGATGGACTATCACTTAGATCTTACCATTTCAAACTAGATTTGTATTAGGTATGAGCTAGGTGCTTGACCCCATATCGGGTATAAGCTATATGCTTGGTGTCATATCGTGCATAAGGTATGTACCATATTGGGCATAAAGTATATGCCTCATCGTGTATCATTTAAGTGGTATATATACAAGATACCCACTTAATCTACTACCTAGGATTATCATATCGGGCATCCATGATAGGTATCTTATTGGGTTACTATGTTAGGTAGACCCTTAAACTCATGATCCCTTCATTTCTTCAAGGATCAACCTCATCATATAGTTGCATGACATTCTAGATCTCTTATTGAATTCTCATACCACAAACCATTACACTAGGGATAGGGTATATCGGGTTTCAATCCATTCTCTAGGATTCTACACCACATTTGGTGGATTATACCATATCGTGCATAAAGTATGATTTTAACCTTATATTGTTCACAAGGTAGGAGTAGGTGTTATTCTTAGCATCCAAGGGATGTCACCCATATCATACATATGGTATCATTCACCACTCATCTCGGTTTACCCATCATCTTGGGCTTCCAACTCTATGTTGATTAGAGTGTTCACTACCTCTATATCATGTAAAAGGTGTAGTCTAGACTTGTTTCATGCATAAGGATAATTGGGGTATATCTCATATCGTGCAACAAGCATGACTCATATTGTATATGATCTAGAATCCATCTTCATATCAGGTTAACTCCATCTTGGATTTCATATCGGGTAGATGTATTCCAACCATATCGGGTTACACTTTGTTCTTGAATCCATACCTTATATCATACATTAGGGTTTACTTAAGTATTCATATCATGCACCAGATGTGTGTACTTTAGGATATCAAGTACCAAAGATATATTACATGATCATATCATGCAAGAGCACTTGCTATTCTTTACTCATATCGGGTTACCCAAATTAGGGTTTCATATCGGCTTTCAAGTATACTTTAGACCTTATATCATGCAAAGAGTCTATACTTGACTCCATATCGTACAAGGATATCATGAAAGCATATCATGCAAGAATATTGTGCAAGCATATCATGTAAGAAAATCATGAAAGAATTGTTTACACATACCCATATCGGGTTAGAGCTACTTGTATGTATGCTTGAACCCAACATCACTTTATAAAGTGATACCATCTTCTTCAAGCTCAAGACCTCTGTTCTAACTATTATAGTACATAGAAACATGTCTAGGAAACTACTAGAACTCATAATTTCATCAACTATTTCAGAAGATTTCAGAATTAAAAGTAGTTCATTAAGTATAGCAATTTAGGTGACGAATAATAACATGATAGGGTTCAAGTTATATAACCCGCCTTGTGATTAGCTTCAAAGCTCCAAGCTCCAAAGATTCACATCTTAAGGTTGAAGAAGAATTTCTCCAAGGTCCAGGACTCATTCAAAACTCCTCCATGAACAAGAGATCACCATAGTTAAGCACTTGGTGAAGAAGGAAAGAAAGTAGTATTCACAATCCTATATCCTATTTCAACCAAGGTTGAAGGTGACCAAAGCCTTACCTAAACATGATGCTTGAGCTCTCCTAGCTCCTTGAGCTGCTTTGCACGATACCTAAGGGTCTTTGCACGATATCTCCAAGGGGAGTGGTTGTGAGGATCGTAAAATTTCATAAGTTGGTGAAAGGTGAAGTATATATACTTGGTTTCATGAGATAAAGCACATAAGAGGTGTCCTTACTTGGTTTCATGAGATAAAGCATATAAGAGGTGTCTTCACCTTAAGCTACTAGATGACACGTGGCCATGCATGGTTGACATGTGTCCATGCATGCACACATGTATATATTTCCATGCAAGAGTCTTGAGGATAACCTAGAGATAATATCTCAGCCCTTACTTATCTTGTTGGGCAAGTTATCTCATCTTTATCTCATTAAATAAGCAACCCGATACACTTTTTGTAAGGAACTTTGCAACTCGTCATGGGTTACCTACTTGAGGTGATCTGCCCGTCATGGCCTTTAAAAAGGCTTAACAAATCGATAGGAGGCTCCTACTTTGGCTCCTTGGCCGATATGGCTCCTTATATCAAGTCTACAACTCAATATAACACATATAAGGCTCTTGCCTTCAACTCATTCTCGGTCTTTCCATCACCAAGGGTATCATCATTCAAAGGTGATTCAAACATAGTGCCCCCTTCTTTATCTTTCCTCCAAAAGATACATAGAGGGAGTAGGGTCACTCTAGAGGTGGTAATTTGCATTTCAATCCTATACATTGGGTAAATTACAAATTGTACCAAAATTAGTGCACCAAGTACTAGCATTGTTCAAACCAGTTGTAACTTGGGAATTAGGCTTTCCACAAGCCACCACTTAGAATCACTCTCTTTATTATGATACCAAAACACTTATAACACATTCCACATGTGAAATTTTGCAATATAACCCCTCATCTTGGGTAAATTGCACTTTTCACTCAGACTTTCATATAATGCACACATAGTTTGCAGTTAAGCTCAAACTTGAAAACAATCTTTACAAGAAGCCTTATTTACTTTTCAAAGATTAGAATTTGCTTGTAAGTATCTTATTTAAGAAAAACTTCTAGGGTTAAGCCATATCCCAGGTCAGGGGTATTACAGTGATACTATCTATATATCGTAACTAAAAATTAAAGCATGAAATCCTATGAAATATTCAGTTAACACCAATGTTTTAAGAACTAGACTAGTGGTCAGACCGGTGTTGACTCAGACCGGGTTGAACCGGGTTCAACCAGAGTGGTTGAACTAGTTGGACCGGAAATGATGTCAGCATGACGTAAAAAAATTGAATTGGAAAAACCGAATCGGTCACCACAATATAAGGCAATTAGCGGTCAGACCGGTTGAACCTGGAACAATATATACATATATGTATATATATTGGTGTACATGTTTAGACACATATATTAATACATATATATACATATATATATTTATATATGTATTGATATATGAATATATATATGTGTGTGTGTGTATATATGTATATATAAATATACATGTATATGTTTGTGGTCATCGGCAAGCTGAAAGAGGTGCTTAAGAAGTGGTCCAAGGAGATGATCAACTTGGATAACCTTGTAAAAAATGCCAGGAATGAGTATGGCAGGGTGGCTAGGGAGATAAGAGAGAAACCGGGCTGTTACAGAAGTATGGAGGAGGAAGATAAAGTGGGAAAAAGGCTGCTCCAGTTGGAGAAAGCGCAAGAACTATACTATTGGCAATGAAGTAGAATCAAGTGGATCAAGGATGGTGACACCAACTCAAAGGTGTACCATGCAGCGGTTCAGAAGAATGAAAGGAAAGACCACATTCACAACCTTATTGATGTTGAGGGTAATTTAGTGGATGAAGTGGACAAGATGGAGAAGATTGCTGTGGAGTTTTTTTCTAAATCCTATAACCAAAGTAACCGGGGTGATATTACTTCTAACTTACAAAACAAGGTTACGAGAGAGATGAACAGAAGCCTCTTGAAAATGGCTGATGATGAGGAAATCAAAAAAGCTGCCTTCTCTATTGGAGCTTCCAGAGCTCCGGGCCCGGATGGATTTAATGCAAAAAATTTTCAAACTTGCTGGGATGTGGTTGGTCCTGAGGTGTGCAGGGCTATGAGGTGGTTTCTTATGGGAGGTATAATGGTTAGACAAGCTAACCATGCCTTCATCAGACTGATTCCAAAGACCACATCGCCTACTGAAATTTCTGACTTCAGATCGATAGCTTGCTGCAATGTTATTTATAAGATCATATCAAAACTTATTGCTACGAGATTGAAGGATATGCTTCCAAGCTTGATCTCCAACAACCAGGCTGCTTTTGTGAAAGGTAGATCCATAGCAGATAATACCTTGCTTGCCAAAGAGTTCTTAGTTGATTTTGGTGTCTCAAAATCTACCAAAAAAGCTTGCATCAAGATGGATATCTCCAAGGCGTATGATCATGTGCGGTGGGAGGCATTATGGTGTTCCTTGGAGGCACTTGGGTTCTCGAGGAGATGGATTGAGATTATTAAAGAATGTGTCCAGACTACTTCCTTTTCTGTTCTTATAAATGGGGTGCCCTATGGGATGTTCAGAGAGGGTAATGGCCTTAGGCAAGGAGATCCACTCTCCCCCCTTTTGTTTACGATTGTTATGGAGAACCTTACGAATATGACTGATATGGAGGAGCATGAAGGTAGAATAAAGACCTTCAAGGTGAAAGGGGTCAAGGTAAAGACACACATGATCTTTGCTGATGATGTGTTATTTTTCATGGCGGGTACCTCAAAGAACCTGAGGAATGTCAGAAGGATGATGAAACGATTTGGAGAGCTTACCAACCTGTACATGAACACCATTAAATCCAATGTTTTCCTATCACGTTCTTGTGACAGGAGACGGGGAAGGTTGAAAGAAGCCATTGGAATATCGTTGGGCAGATTTCCTACCAAATACTTGGGGATTCCGCTCTCGGGAGGAAGGGGAAAAGGGAAAGATTTTGTGGAGTGTGTGGATGATCTCAGAAGGGTGGTGGATAAGTGGTCTGCCTTAACCATCTCCATGGCGGGTAGGGCGATCCTCATTAAGGCTGTTCTTAATGCGAAGATGGGATATTGGTGTGGGCAGACTGAGTTACCCACTTTCATCTTGGATAAATTCAGAGCGATAGCTGCAAGCTTCTTGTGGGGTGGGGGTGTTCATGCGGTGAAATGGCAGACTATTGCTCAACCTCTTCATGTGGGGGGTTTGGGGATGTGCTGCCCGTATGATATCGCCTGGGGAGCTTCTGCTAGAAGAGTGGATTGTTTCCTCAATTGCCCGAATACTCCGTGGGCTGCTTGGCTGAGAGAGAGGTATGGGAACCTGGGTGGGGAGTTGAAGACTGGTGACTCGAGTGTTTGGGTCAGAATGAATAGAATCTTTGAGGAGTTGAAACCTTTCTACCAGCTACAAAGCCAGATGGCTCCTGAGGAGAAAATTAAACCTTGGAGGATCAAGAAGCTGCTTCCGCAAGATAGGTGGGTCGAGATCATCTGGTTAAAGCCTAGATGCCCAAAGTGGAGTTTTGGGGCGTACAGAACAATAATAAGAAGACTGCCCACTAGAGATTGTATTATTAGATGGGGTAGGGAGTGTGATCCTTTGTGCTTACTTTGTAACAATAGCACAGAAACACATGAACATATCTTCTTTGAATGTAATTTCTCGGCCTACATATGGAGAAGAGGATGCTTGAAATGTGGCTGGGGGGCCATGCGCCTTTGGATATGGATGCTGCCTTGGATTGGATGCTTGAGAAGACCGCAGGTAACCACAAGAATAGAATTTTGGGGGGTTTGTTCATCACATCCCTCATGTTTCATGTGTGGGGTGAACGTAATAGTAGGCTGCATGGTAGAAGACCGAGAGATAACACCACCATTTTTGATATTATTAACAATAGTCTTGTTTGGTTCCTTAAAGCTAACCCCAAGAGCATGGTTGGGATGGATACCATGACTCTGAGAATGTGGGGGCTATTGTAAAAGCATGTACAATATTTGGGGTTTTTGATACGTCCCCTATATTCTGTTTGAAATAGTAATATTTTACCTTATCCAAAATATATATATATATATATATATTATATTTGTATATATATGTGTGTATATAAATGTATATATATGTGTATAATATATTTTTATGTATATGTATCTAGATATATATACACATACATTTATATATACATATATATATATATATATCCATATATATACATGTAATTATATGTGTGTATATATATACATATATAGATATACATTTATATACATATATATGTATATATATCACATAGTTCCTCCTTCAACTAAGCATATAAATCATTTTTCACTTTTATGCAATTAGAATATAGTATTTGTTATGTGGGACATGAATATTTTGTATTATACCTTTTAGTTTTTTCTTCTATTTTAACCACTGGTTTGATCCGGTTCGGTTCAGTCAACTAGTTGGACCGGTCAGACCGTGTTTCTAACCGGTTGACCGGAATAGAACACATAACCGGTTTTTTAGGCTTCCGGATCGGTCGACCACCGGTTTATCAGTCTGATCAGTCAGACCAGCCGGTCCAATTCAGTTTTAAAAACACTAGTTAACACATGATAATATCATGCATGCATCTTTTATGTCTTTCCTGAATCACCTATCAATGAATATCCAAAAGGGATTAACCATCAAACATGGACCAAAGCGGAAATTTCAGCCAATACTGGTACTAATTTTTTATTGATATATTATAAACTATGAACCAAGTTATGATTATATGTATTTCAAAATTAGGAAAAACTATTTGGGGACTTAGTTCTAGAAGTTAAGCATTTTGTGTCAAGAATCAAGATTTTAATAAATTTGACAAAGCAATTTATAATATTGTTCACAAAATCTCAAGCAGATGATATTTGCAAGATTATCAAAGAATATCAAATATCAAGATTTCAAAATAACAATATTTTCAAAATTCATGATTTGTAAATGCCAAATTATAATGTTTGACACAATCATATCATATCTTTCAAGGGATGAGTACCTTTTCTTCTCCATATCGATAATAAAAAAAACTCATGCCTAATTAGCTATTTATTAGTTAATTAGGAGACAAGTAGTCCTTTACTCATTGCACATGGTTGTGGGATATCACCCATACCAATGTTCTGATGCTCCAGAAGGGATCAAAGCCCAAAAATAGAGCCGAAACTCAAAAAAATCAATTATAATGCCAATTCAATTTTCAATACTTTAACATTTTTTCAAGATTTGCAAAGTATTTGTGGTGACCTGCAAAAGGAAACTTAGGGCTTATAAATAATCAAGAGTTCATTTACATTTCATGAACACAATTCAAGATGGATGTAAATAACACAATTATTGAATACACAATCTAGTACCTAAATGATGTAAGACTCCATAGTTTGCATAAACCTCAATTAAAATGACTCCAAGAGTTGATGAAGAGAAAGAGATCTAAAAACTAATATAATGTTGTTTCCCTTGGTCTTGGAATCATGTATCATTCAATATTTTCTATTTAACATTAGGCTCTCCATCTAGGATTATTACTATTTCATAATTCTCTCATTACTCTTCTTGTTAGGGTTTCTAGTTGAGTTAAATATATACAATTAGTACTACATGTTCATGTATATCATTTTCTTATCAAGTCATTATCCTTGCATATTATCATTACCACATTATGTTTCTTAGATTCCCCGATAGTCTCACTATAGAGGTTCTAGTCTTATTAAGTTAACATATGACTAATTATATGTCTATTAATGTCCATGTGATAGTTATTATATATGTATAATTTACATGCATATATCTTATATATTTATATATTTATATGCATTTTATGTATATATATATGTACAAGTTTCTGCATCATACTGAATAAAAATATTCTAGTTATTTGTTTGTCAAAATTCACATTTGAGGTGTTGATCAATATTCCTTCTCATTTTAACACCCCTTTCTTCCATTTTGTCTTCCTAGAATTTATATTTACTAATACATGTTTAAGGGTTTCCCAGGTAAACATTAATTAATAATATAAGGTACAAGGTACAGGAAGTGGGGCTACTTCCCACACTCTATCCAAGAGGCCTAATTCCTCATGGTAGAGAAATAAACACAAGAGTATACAAATAGATAATAAGAAGCCATGTCACTAGAGTAGAAGGATTTATGGCAGGGTCTCTGGAAAACAAGCAGCACTACAGTGAGGTCATATGTTCAGTAAATTCAAAGGATGCACATCATCATATCTTCTTCTTCTCTATAGTATGGACCTCCAAAAGTAGAGATAGGATTTATGGGGTCGAACCCTTACTCCTTAGTTTGGAATTTCAGTTATGGGGGCGTTATTGGGCCAACAAGTCAAGTAAATAATTGTCCAAACGAAACCTTCATCCCGTGTGTTGAATTTATACTAGTCAATAGACTTATTGTCCAATCAGTTGACTGGTAGGATCAGCTACTTTGGAAAGTCCCCTAGCAGGACAATTAGAAAATGGTCAATTGAATGGCTAGGGAATGAATTTTCTGATGTATTAGGAGGAAATTGAGTATGTTGACTCACTGGTGAACTTGAAAACTTATTAATGATGAGTATCTCTAAAGGGTTTCTCAACCGGTTGACCTAGAGAGTGAACCACTCAACTAATCTATAGCTTGGGGAAGCTCAGACAGGTCAGTCAATTGACTAGAAAAGCCAATCATACTACTTGCAAATTCTCAAAGTTAGTAAACCTCCTGATAAATTTCTTGCAAACATAGATCGATGAACTAGAAAAGCTAGTCATTCGACTCACTTGGAGTGGACATCTTCTCTTGGGGGAGAAGTCCCATCAGTCGAGTGGTAAACTAGTCACCCAACTAGAGTTCTTTGTGATGGATGATCGTGGTGAAAATGCACCTTAGATCCTCTCCCAATTCTCAGAGACGGGGGAAATCGATATGAATCGACATGTAGGAGTCTTGAGGATGGCCCTTGAATTTTTCCTACAACAAAAATGAGAATTAATCATAAATCAAGTGAAATATGATTACAAGAAACCAAAACCTAATTAAGCAAGAAATTTGACAACAAGCACACAAAATGCATTAATTCTACTCAAAATTGCATGACTAAAATAGGATTGTAATGCTTCAATCATATCAACCCAAGCTTAAACTTTACTTATCCTCTAGTAACAAAAAATTAGATATTGTTGCCAAATAAAACTAACAACCCAATTGATCCTTTATCTCTCTAAAATATTTCTTCTTCCATACCACCAAACATGGACAAACAACCATGACTTTTTGAAATTACATAATGCAACTTTCTCCATCCTCATTCCCAACTTCATAGTGAACATCTATTCCATCTCAAGATTCTCAACATCAAACATACCTAAGAATTTTAGAAAAATTTGAAGAGACCTACATAATTTGTGAGTGTACATTATGCAACACTAGGAAATGATAATGGATGAAATGGGGTATAGTTTGAGCACTTAGGAGTAATTGGATTGAAAGGAGGTAGGGAGTAAAGTGTTTTAAATATCTCCTCATATAACTTGAGATTGCATTTTATTGGAGCAAATACATCTATTTAACATATTTCTTCTTCTTTAATTTTGTGCATATTGAAATATTTTATTTGTTATTATGATACACACCTATTATGTAGGAGGGTATGAAAGAAGAAATCATAGAGGGTAGGTAGTGGTTCCACCATGAGCTTAGGGTTTAGCACTATTTTTAGCTTTATATTTATTTATGGTTGATGGATGATAAGAACTTGGAGGAAGAGGTGTAGAAAAAGGGTTGGATCATGCACATTTCACTTATTTAATTTTGATGTGTTGGGTTCTTTTCATGTTCATCTCATTCAAATGATGTGTGATTGGGATTTTCACGTTCATCTAATTCAAGTGATGCATAACTGGGAATAATTTCCATTTCTAAACACCTGTTATGATAATCGATATAAAGGAACATTGCATTTGATTTCCATAAATTCCATATGGATTGGCATCATGTAAAGGGAACATGTTGACTAAGATCATTGACAATTAAGGTGAATCCTATGCATGTAAAAATTATCACAATAAAGTTCACAACAAGGATTACATCACATAGAGGGGGATTATTCAATGAAAGGATTCAATGAAAGGCATGCAATGCTGACTAAAATAACCACACTAAGCTGGCTAGGTATTGGATTAATTACAATAAAATGAAACATAAATTTGGAAAATTTTCTCTAAATGTAAGTAGTCCTAAACTTGTACTAGTGAAAAGAAATATAATGATGGATAGAGTGAGATACATACCTCCTACAATACACCCTAAACTTAGAAATTTTCTCATCATCGAGCAAACCCAAAATCTAGAAAGGAATGAAGAACAAAGCTACCATGTCCACCAACTGCATTGATCTCCCTCTAGTGATGGTTCCTACTACTGCCAAAATGGCATATATTAGTGATCATGGTAGGAGGTGGGTTGAAATGGGCGTCCTTCAACCTTGGAAAAATGTTTGTGGCTCAGGAGTTTGCTGATATGATTGCTCCTCATAGTATCTTTCCCTATAAGAAAAAGTGGAAGAGGGGTATGTCTATGAGACTCATGCTCCTTGTAGAGAAGGAAAGATACCCTGAGTAGTTTCCTTGCCTGTTATGCAAATGTACATGCTACATCAAGTACATGTGGTTCAATTAGTGGCACTATCTCTACCGTTCCCACATAGGAGTTTGAGTATCATGTATGTGACCAAACTAGCTCTGGAGGATGGTGAATTGGTATGGGCCAAAAGGATCAAAACTGTTAGGAACACATTGCTTTGTGTGATACCTAGAAGGTTATGTAGATGGCCTGATCTCTTCATCATTGACTTTCATGGAGGCACTACAACATGCAGAAAGTGGATAAATCACTATCTTTAATAATCCATGAATTAAGGTGGATGCTTGAAGATCTGTCATGTCAATCATCACATTAACATTTTGGGTGAGAGCTTAATATTGAATGTGATTGTAGCCCAAGTATAATTCTATGAAAGTGGTCAGTTTATTTGAAATAAACTGAAAGATGATGTTGCAAGTGAGTAAAACCTGGACATGGTCAATTAATACGGTTCTCCAACTGAAGAGATCCTAATTAAAAATACACCACATATATATAGATCGGTTTATTAAACCACAACCTGAGTACCATCCATGTCAAAAATTATGCAAGATAAAATGCAATGAAGGTACCCCATTATGGGGTTGTGGATGCAAGATGCCTTTATTTGATTGGAGAAGCAAGGAGTGAGGCTAGAAAGTTCCAACCAGAATATCCCTATGACTAACTGCTTGTCATAATGTCAATGATTTTCATTGTCACATTTTTCAGATAATCTACATCAACTCTAGGAGAAGTGTTGCATATATTTAGCTTTCAAGATTGTGTTCCTTTCCAAACATATTTAAGGAACATCCGTTGACATTAAGTGTCATCATATTCTTTATGAAGAAGCAAAGGAACTTGAGAGTGATATTTGCATAAAATAGGAGCACACAGAATGGGAATACATAGAGGCGAGCATTGTGGAGTTTGTCCTCTACCAACTACTTCAGCCTAAGTTTTTTTAAAATGTTAGGGAAGTAGAAATATGGAAGTTGTACACCAATGGTCTCCATGTCCTTATGTTGTTTCTCCTCTTAGTGGTGACATTGGGCTTGAACTTGGTCAACTGAGGACCAAACCACCTAGGGCGAGCATGAGGGCAAGGATACACATCACCTTTAGGAAGAATTGATTACTATTGTAGTGGTGGTATGTACTGTAAGGAATAACCCTTTCCATGAACGACCATCACCAAATGTTGTGACTCTTCACGGGTGGCAACGTCCTCAGATAGGAACTCATAATGTGATGTAGTGGATTTTTCCACGTTTATAATACATATCACAATTATGTCATTCTATTATCCATTATTGCTCAATTGACCTCACTTCTTCACTCTCATGATCATTGAATGATTTTGACACCCGAATATTAATTATGATAGACAAATATCATAATATGCAGCTTGTGACATTCAATTTAGCCAAAATTCTGTTATTAATCAATTGATTTTATACATGACTCAAACTTGATCATATGGACCTTAAAATTTTTGTTTAGGTAGGTGAGCCCTAGTGAGGCTATGGCTAAAATCTCACAATTTTTAGATAAATGAATTGAGAGATATTAATTAAATGATAATAAACCCTAATATTGCCCTAATACCTATTTTCTAACCTAACCATTTCTCAGATATAGACCCAGATCTAGGAGTGTGTGTCCATGGGAATATTCTCCCCCACCCAATTATTTTAGGAGAAACCAAGGACTGTGATGCTAGTTTTCAATAGTGGAAATCTCCCTCTCCTTCGTCCTCACCTAGTCGATTTTTTTTATAGTTTTGATCACATTTTTCCTCCACTTTTTGATGAAATGTAAAAAACGTCCTCTCTCCCTCTGTTTTAGAAACTCCCAAAAGGGTGATGACCTCATCTCAAAGGAGAATCACTCTCATTTCAACCCTAGGCCTTCTAGGTAGTATTTAATACCATATATAGATTTTCTAACCTCCTATTAGTCTTAGTGATCCTCCAATTTCACACACACAACCCTCGTCTGCTCCACCCATCTCCATCTTTTATCGCATGGAATAGAGCCTTCCTTGTTCTCCCACCTTTCACGGTCATCCATATAACCTTACCGACACCATCAGTAAACCCAATCATATCTCCCTAAACCCTCAGGAGGTTTTGCAAAGGTCGAGCACATCCTGAGGACAAGGTGCTCCCCACTTTGTCTGTGTGGACATTGGCAGGAGTCATCTAGTGCCACCACAAGGAGCTAAGGCATCATAAGAATCCTAGAAGGCTCGTGAAGTTGTTCCAACCTCAAATCTTCCCTCATCTAAGGTATACTTGATTTTCCATCTTCCAACTATAATGTGTTGTTCGACCACCTTGTTTTCTTGTTGCAGACCTCCTCTTCCGATTAGTGACAACTTGATTCTGTCGATATGCCAAGACGGATCTAACCCCATGGTTTCCTTCCCTTCGCATGGGCTGTAGAGAGATCTTCTATTCCTATGCTCTGTGGTTTGTTGGCTTGCTGCTGCAATGGCACGAGCAAGGGACAATGCTCCTATTTTAATCAAAGATACATGGTCTAGCTACTACTGATATGCCCTATAATTGTCACATTTTTTATTTATGAACAATGGGCCATTTGGTCCTTTGGATCCCAAGCCTGACTCGTGTGAGCCCAACCTGGCTCCTATCTCATAAGAAGGATCTGGGTAGTTGGATCCCTCCCCTAATATGGGAGGATGGGTTGGAAAAACCTTTTTTAATTTTCTTTTCTATTACCTATCCTTTTTCCTATTGGTTGATTTTGTAAATTAGCTAATAAATAACTCGATTATTAGAAAAATGCCAAAAAATACCCATCTTCTCAAAAAGATGCCTAGAATAATATGGTATCAACACTTTGCCTTGTTACAATATGATTTCATGGTGATATTTATCTCTCTCTTATTATTTTAATTAAGGTTTTCTTCTATTATTTCAAACCCTAATCTTGCCAAAACTCTAATTTTTCTGCTAAATGTCTACATCACAATTATTTTAGACTTTGATCAAATAACAAAGACTAGATCTCACTCATTAGTTATTAGATCATAATATGGATTATTTAGCAATGGAAATGAGTAATTAGTCTAGTGATTATTTAAACCTTGATTATTGGAAAAATTCTTAATCGTCCCCAATCTCTATACTCATAGTAACTCTAGGGTTTGTTGAGACCCCAAATGATCTTGATCATCCACATATGACCTAGACTGATCATAATCTTGATTGATGACAATAATGTACCATTAGAGTTTACCTTAATTTCCTAAAAGACCTAGGTGGATCATTCATCCTTGTTCATATTATATACTGATATTGATGATGGAATTTCAACATAATATGATGAATGATCACCTTAGAGACACATTAGGAATTAAGAACCCTAATTTTGAAATAATGAAATAATTATTTGTATTTTTTAAACATATTGATATATGATTTATATCTTGAAATCTAGGATTATTCATACTCTTAGATCTAATACTCTTGTTTGGATGCTGATAATACTCTGATTACACTCCAAGATGTATGATTTTTATATTATTTCCTCCTTAAACAAACTAGTGATATTGAATGATAATCTTGTATGTACTCTTGTTGAAAATCTTGGCCACATATGTGTTTTGAGATACAGTGTTCCCTACTATGTAGTCCTTTGATTGTATATATATATATATATATATATATATATATATATATATATATATATATATATATATATATATATATATACTCTTGCAAAATCATAAACATAAATGACAATGCCCCTTAAGACTGCCTGTAATAATGATATTGATATTGGGTGGAAGCGACCTCCTCTTATTTGAGTGGAGGAATTGTACAACATGGCGACCTCCCCCTTCTTATGGGGGAGATGGATCCATACATATATGCATGAATTGTATTCAACATAATGGGGAAATTCATAAATAAAACTTGAATTATTCAAAATAATCTTGAGTTTGAACATTGCATTGGGTATTTTTGCATATATTTCCTGCCAAGTATGGTATTTTGATATAAATGTTTTTCAATTATTCAATATTGTTCAATTCAAAGTGTACCGATGCATTTGCATTGACTACATATTGAATTACCTAATTTTAGGAATGAAGACTTGAAGACTTGATAAAGATGATCTACTACTCTTGCCGATATCTTCTAGAATAAAGAATGCTCATTAGATGGGATAATAATAAGGGAATGTAGTATCTAGTTGTATCTAGTTGTATCTACTTATCTTGTTATCATTTTCTCTTCTTGTTGCCTTTGGGCCCCTGATATAATATGATTCTTAGTTCCTTTTCAATAAAAAGAAATGTTATTTCTTTTTGCATAAAATGTGTGTGTGATTTTTGGGCCACTTAGCGATAGGAACTCGAATCCCCTTAACATTGTCTATAAGGTAGTGAGATTGGGATAAGGATAAGAACAATTATGTGACAATTGGTATCAAAGCCACCAGACACTTCTATTGCATTTATGAAATAATATATTAATGTCTGAACCTAGGAAAAACCCTAAAGTTCAATATGGTGAAACTAAGGTGTCTAGAAAGAGCATAAGGGGTTTCAGTAGTAATTCCTCCTATCCGTCTTCACAGTGGATGAGGTTCCCCTACTCGACCTAGCCATAGTGTATCTAGAAATGGACTGAAGAATTTCCTATGACCATAGAGAGTCTTCCAACATTTCACCTTTTCTTTAAGGACTACCTTAAGCCACCCAAGTACATGATGAATAGTTAGTCTTCTCATCTCATCATGTGGTATTTCTTTCAAGACTATTTACCCCATGATTTCTCGATTATGGGTATCTTATGCATGAGAAAAACTAAAATTTGTTAGAAATCATAAGAGTTGATTAAGATGACGATGCCATGATCTAACCATATATTTTTTAAAACTATTACCATCTATTCAATCAAAAGAAACGTACATAGCAAGAAACCTAATCTGTGAATAAGAAACATGGTATTATCAGTACCATTACAACTTTTTCCTAAATTAACAGTGGATACTAGGTCCACCAATCTCTCAAAGACTTGAGAGTGATAAGGGTTTTTCTGGTGGTGATTTACCAGATCTCTATGAATCTGGAAGGCTTCACATGCCAAAATATACTTCAGACACTGGAAGGACGAGTGATCACGTGATGCAAACTTCTGTCTCATAGGCTGCATAGATTGATATAATTGTTTAACATGCATCAACTTCATCATCCTTCAATATGATCCTCTTGGTTACTCTTGGGACTATTCCTCAAGTTATACGACCCTGCATTGGTCTTCTTGAGTTTATTTCCACTCCCCTTAACCCCTCATCCTTTTTGTTTGTGTTTTTTGGAGCGGTTTGGTGTCACAGTTTCTTCACCTTCAGACCCAATTTGTCCAGAACCAACTTGAAATGATATGCCTTCAATTACCTCATCAACATCTAGGAATACCACTGTGTGCATCCCATTTCTCACTACCTTACTCGTGTTAGGATGACCTTCATTATCCATTGAATTGTCTACATCTTGACTAACATCTCTACCTTATGTTGATGTGTCCGCCTGTGTTTCAGCCTCATGTCCTGATTCATGGGAAATTTTCTTTCTCTTCCATACTTTTGGCCCTCTAGGGTCTGGCATGGAAACATCAACAGTCACACTATTTTCTGAGTTGTTCACTACTTCATCCTCCTCTAGTGGGTCCACTTCTATAGGTTTATATCGATTGCCATCTGCTTGATTATTGATGTCTTTCTATTTGTCCCTCTGTCTTCTTCTAGCATGGATACCTTTGCCATAATATTTTTGCCACTTACCCTCTTCGTCGGACCATTTCACCCCAGCTGCCTCCTTAGAATCGCAGACTTGTTGTTACCTATCTCCAGGGTTGCAAGCTTTTGAATTATGTCCTAGTTTTCCGCAACTTAAGTAGAGATCAGGGAACACTTCATAATCAAGCTTATACTCCAATCCATTGATTAGTATGGCAGGTTGAATCGGGCTTGAAGTATCCAGTTCAATTGCTAGTCTCACAAACCGGCTTCTCTTCCTCTTGATGGTGTGATCATCCACCTTTACCAATGTCCCTAGAGCTCGGCCTACCATCTCGAAAATAGTTGGTACATACAAATGTAGAGGTAGATTAAGTATCCTGACCCAGGTGACTATGTGATCTGATCATCCCTCTGATGGTTGGAAGCTTCCACTCCACTTCCTGACCATTAAACAACTGCTGAACATGGACCAAGGCCCACCGGTAATTGCGGTTTCATAATCAATCCTATAAGAAAACTGAACAGCATAAAAGTTCAGGTTCAGTTCATACATCTTCATCCTCCCAATGGGTTTCCACAGTAGACGTAGGCAATCTTGCATTGTCATGTATCTTACATTCTTGCCGATCAGCTTTATGATGACAACAAATTTCCATGGCTGTAGCAAGTTCTCTTCTGCGTCCGGTTTGATATACATCTCAGGACAACCCTTTTCGATGACAAGCTCTACATCTTTCGGATGTAGATCTGTGGACTCTAGTTCATCCAAGAACTCTACTTGTGATGTACCTCCTTGACTGTCCATCACTGCCTCTTTGAAGGATCCTCAATTCCAAGCCATGCCTACATCTCCGACATGATCTCTCCCAGCTTCCTTGGTACCAGGGATTTCAGATCCCATATTCGTGCCTTGTTGGACTGACGGACTGTCATCCGACATCCAATCTACTGCAACGTTGAACACCTTCTCGTACCTCTGCGTTCCACCTTGAGATCTCGGGTCTTCTTGGGTTTCTTCCCCTCGCATGCCACTGTATTGCAGGCTAAGTCCGACTTCCACCACATTGACAAAAACCCCTCTTGTTTCTCCTGGATCTCCGCCGCCTGGGTCGCCTACTGTTTCATTGCCATATCTGGTTGATTCTTCAACCCCCCTCCCGTGCGTGGGTGTTCTTCTGTCGTCACCGTCTCCCATGATCTCTCTCCCTTGGCCTCCAGCGAACGAACCCCGCCCTCAGAACCCACCGCACCCCCGAAACCCTATCGTTCCCCTAGCTGTCATAGCGGAACATGTTCACTTTGATCTAACCATAATTTGAAAACTAGGTTTTGATAAATAAAATTGATTTTGGAATAAAATACTCATGTATGCCCCTTTTATCTTATAAACTCGATTTCACCAAAACTAGACTAAATGCTCCCTATGTTTTTGTAAATGAAAAGAAATCTTGATATGGTGAAATAAGGAGGATTCATATCTTATACCTCATGGTTGATGAGGTCCCTATTTGATTAAGTCCATGTTTCCCTATTGTAGAGTAAACCTCAAATATAGTTAAGGAAACTTTTTCCCTATTTGATACATATCATAATCATGCCATGAAATGACTAATCCTTAAGACTCTCAATATCATGATGTAAGACTTTGATACAAAAGGCACCTTCCCTATTGATTACTATGCATCTTGTAATCTCAATTTTGAATGACAAAATCAATATGGATCTCAATATTGCACTATTATACTATGATTCTTCGATTCCCCAATCCAACTCTTTGATTTACAAATTATACCACTAAATTGGTCATGAAAAGAAATAGAATATAATTGTGACCTCGATCTTGCAAAATCTTGACATGGTTGCAAACTTCTAGGGTAGGGTTCAAGATCTGGTATGTTACAATACCTAAGTAGTTCCCTCTCTTCCTACACATAATTCCCTCTCCTAAAACTAAGTGTAAGATCTAAGTAGCGAGTGTAAGAGGGATTAATGTGGTTTTCTAGGGTTTTTTAAAGGATAGATGGTGAGTAATGTAGGGAAATATGGTGACAGAGTAGACAACATAAACAAAAAAATTATCTACTATATTCCCATAATCCAACAGATCACATCAATAACTATGTGATGATAAGGATGGTTTCAAGGATATACCTTGGGCTAGAGAAAGTCCAGTGGCATCTCCTCATCATTTTATACACACAACTATTGATTGGTTTCTCTTAGATGATGTACATGCAGCTCCTAGTCTTCACCACGGATAATAGACTGGACAACTTCTGCAACAACTTCTTTGATCTCACCATTTACCGTGAGTTGATATTTGCCCTCCTAGCAGTAGCCAAAGGACTCCTACCTCTAGAGAAGTCAACACGGACCACCTAGAACTCCTCTCGCCTCACTAGAATATACATGAAGGGGTTTTCCCTTCAGTTCTCATATTAGTCACCAACTTTCTCTTCCACAACAATGATCCTCAGTTGTTCTCTCCCGTAGCTATCCCTCCCTGGTCAGGTAGGACTTGCTTGGGCTCTCTTGATTACCACAAATAGAGATGACAACAATTGTTAGAGCAATTGATTCTTAATTATATGTGTTGTGTTCTGGAAAGACCCTAATACCTCTCTATCTATAGGCAAGGTTTGGGTCAGGGTTCCCAGTCTATGTAGGAGTGGAAAGGACCGTAATATCTTGAATTTTTGCAACCTACAAACACCCAAATAGATGTCTAGTGGCCTAGATGGTCATCTAGCACGCGGGACGGTCACCTCACACTACGAGAAGGTCATTTCACATGTTTACCTCACACTACGAGAAGGTCATTTCACATGTTTCCCAATTCATTACAAAATTGGCAATTCGTATCCAATTAATGTACGACATGACGTCAACACCAATTCCTTGATGCAATCAAATTTCCTACGAACTGAGCAATCTCACTCACATGATATTTCCATCTTTCTCACCTAGATGGTCATCTAGTGAGATGATACAAGCCAATTGGTTCAACATAATTAACTGGTTAGTTCACACCTCAGTTTGAGCAAAACTTAGCCAATTCAGTTCCAATCAGCCTGTGCTCCAAACGGTTGTTTCAAATCTTGAGTCAACCACCTGACACTGCAAACAACCATCTCACTTGAGTGAGCTGATCATCTAGTAGTGTAGCCAATTTATTTGTTGAGTGGATTAAATACTTAAACATTTTAGTAATCTATTCAATCATCATTCAAGATTAAACTCCTCTTCTAGATCAAGACCTATGTGTGTGACCTTATAAGTCCCATATCACGTTGAATGTCCATAACTAACTTATGACATCACAAGCAAAGAGTGATGCCTAGTTTCGAGTGATGCCTAGTTTCACATCATTGATACCCAAGTGAATGGAAAGTTGGGGAACAACTTCAACCTACAATCTATTCTTGGTGTTATAGTGTTTGTATAATTGCTTTGTCACTGATATCCTGATTGAACTGGAGGCATGGAGTAGTCACCCTCTTCAACATTCAACCTTGTTTCTTGAACCAGAGCAGACAGTCTGAGATATATGTAAGCTCAATATCACATATTTACTCACATATGCATGTCCATGCATTTCTCAGTCTCACTAATCAAGAGGCCTAGGATATCATACTCCTATAGGAAGGACAAATCCCATCTCTATCACACTCACAATTAGTCCCCATGTGTCACAACCATACAATTATCACTGTTATAACAACCCATGCTTCAAGAATGTGTTTGATGATGCCAAAGATACCAGATGACATGTGATGAGTGTAGTGATTTTAGGTCTAAGAACCACAAACACCACCATCACCATGAGAGCTGACTATGACTTAACATGGTAATGGTTTCCATGTGTCTATATCATGGTGGGTTTGTCCGATACACTATTCTCTAACATGTATATGTGTACATGGTTTGGTATAGCCATATCAGGACTAAAGAGACTCTATCATCAACCAACTCACACTATGATCTTATGTGTCATTGTTGTCCATCAACCTTCCACAATAACAACTGATCAGGGACATAATGAGAATATACTTCATTGAGTAATATACTTGAAGACATACGTCATTGAGTAATATTATTCTCTAGAAATTTATAATGTTGCATCATTAACTCATAACTGACTTAAAGATAATAAATTGGAAACTTGCATTTATTTATTAATCAAATCAATTACAAATTATGTCATCACAATCATCATATGATTTGCTATTTGGGCATACATACCAAAAAAATCCCACTTGCACTTAGAGCCAATCACCCACAAATCATATCCCAAGTGATATAACATGAACATCATGCTTCTACTGTGAAAGTGCCTTTGTCAAGGGATCAACAACATTGTTCTCAGTTGGTACTCTACAAATCTTTACATTTCCTCATTGTATGATCTCTCGTATGAGATGGAAGTGTATATGTTTTGAGCTCTGATGTGATCTGGGTTCCTTAGCTTGTGTAATAGCTCCATTGTTGTCACAATATAGCTCAATTGTGTTGCTGATGCTTGGAATGACCCCAAGTTCTATAATGAAGTTCTTGATCCATACAAACTCCTTTGCTACATTTGATATAGCAATATACTCAACCTTTATTGTAGAGTGGGCTATCTCTTTCTTGAAACTCTTCCAAATTACAACTTCATTGTTTAGGTAAAACATGAATACTAATTATGATTTGTAATCATCTTGATTAGTCTGGAAGCTTGCATCAGTGTAACCCTTTACTACCAAATCTTCCTCTTCCATCGTAGACCAAAAACTGATCCTTAGTTCTTCTCAAGTGTTTGAGGATGTTCTTTACGAATATCCAATGAGCATCACTTGGGTCCTGACTGATATCTACTCATAATGCTCAAGGCATATGAGACATCTGGACATGTACATAACATTGCATACATGATTGATCCAATTGTTGAGGCATATGGAATCAAACTCACGTGTTCCCTTTCTTTAGAAGAACTGAGACATTGAGCTCTAGATATGGGGACACCATGACACATAGATAGGTTTCCTCTCTTTCAGTTCTCCATGCTGAACTACTTCAACACTTTGTCAATGTATGTGCTTTGACTTAGTCCAAGAAGCCTTTTGGATCTATTTCTATAGATTTTTATCCCCAAGATGCAAGATTCTTCTCCCATGTCTTTCATAGAAAATGTGTTTCCAAGCCATGTCTTTACCTTTTGTAAAGTAGGGATGTCATTCCCCATCAATAATATGTCATCTGCATACAATATCATGAATGTCACTATGCTCCCACTAACCTTTTTGTACACACAAAGTTCATCTTCATTTTGAATGAAGCCAAATTCTTTGACTATCTAATGAAAATGAAGATTCTAGATCTGAGATGCTTGCTTCAATCTATAGATTTACCTTTGTAGCTTACAAACTTCATTTGCAAACTTTGGATTTATGAAACCCTTAGGTTGAGTCATGTACACATCCTCATGAAGATTCCCATTAAGGAATGTGGTTTTAAAATCCATCTGTTAAATATCATAGTCATGATAAGCTGTGATAGCAAGCATGATCCTGATGGACTTAACCATGAGACTAGAGAAAAGGTTTCGCCATAGTCCACACCTTGAACTTGTATGAAACCCTTTTCAACCAATCTTCCCTTATAGGTTTGAACTTTTCCACCCATGTTGGTCTTCTTCTTGAAGACCCACTTGCACCCTATGGGTTTTTCCCCTTTGGGTGGATCCATCAAGGTCCATACCTTGTTGGTGTACATGGATTCCATCTCAGATCGCATAGCTTCTAGCCATTTCTCAGACTCTAGTCCCTTTATAATATCTTGATAGGTTATTAGATCATCATCTATGACCAATTAAATGCCTTCTTGAGTTACAAGATATCCAAATCTTTCTGGCTCAAGGCATGTTCTATTATATCTACTAGGTTCCTCTATTACTTGAAGAATTTGAGATTTCACAACATCTTGTGATTATCTTGGTTCCTCTTGTTCATCTATCAGTTCTATGTTCTCTTGTTAGTCTCAAACCACTTTGAGTTCTACTTTCCTCCAACTGATTCCTTTGGAAATAAAATCCATCTCAAGGAATGCAACAACTCTAGCAATAAGTATTTTGTTATCAAACTAGTTATAAAAGTAATATCCTCTTCTTTTTTTTTGGTGACCGAGAGAACCCACCCCGGGTGAGCCCGACATGATAAACTCTCGAGGCATGAGAGGGTGTGGTACGGTCACCCCCCTCCCACTCCTAATCAGCATGGATTGCCATTCGCAAAGTGCCTTCGTTGAGGTTCGAACCCGGATCCTTCATTGGGACTTACCGAGCTCTTACCACCCGAGCTACTATGGCCGGACAAAAGTAAAACTGATCAGCTAGAAAAGTAATATCCTCTTGATCTTAGAAAATAAAAAAAATAACATTTATAAGATTTAGGACCATGCTTATCAGAAAACATTCTATTAACATAAGCTTCACATCCCCAAATCCTCATAAAAGACACTTTGGGACGTTTCCCTTGCCATATCTCATGTGGTGTCTTTTGAAATGATTTAAATGGTTCTCAATTTAGTGTAAACACTGCAGTTTCTAGATCATACCCCCAAAAGGTAGTTGAAAGCTCATCTAAACTCAACATTCATTGCACCATATCTAACAATGTGTGATTCCTTATTTCTGACACACCATTATGTTGTGGTGTTCCATGTGGAGTCCATTGGGATACAATCCCATGGGCCTTAAGAAGGTTCTCAAACTCTTGGTGTAAGTATCCTCCACCTCGATCATAATGATGTGCCTTACTTCTTTTACCAAGTCGGTTATGTACTTCATTCATAAACTCCTTGAACTTTTCAAGAGTTTCTGACTTATGTTTTATTAAATAAACATAGCCATACCTACTGTAGTCATCAGTGAAGGTAATGAAGTACTGATACCCACCTTTAGAGGTTGTTCTAAATGGTCCACACACATCAATATGCATGGGTCCTAATATATCCCTAGCCCTCTCATTATCACTAGTGAAAGGGGTCTTAGCCATCTTTCCCAATATACAAGATTCACATGTCTCCATTGATTCTAGATCAAAAAAGTCTAGATAATCATCCTTATGGAGTCTAGATATGCGATTCTCATTTATGTTCCCTAAATGAAAATGCCACAAGTATGTTTTTTTTTTAGTTATTGTGTTTTAGTGTTTTGGTATTTATGTTATAAACATCCGTCTTTAGATCTAACAAATAAAGAGCATAAGACATTGAGGCACTTCCATAAAAGATCCCATCTTTTGAAATAGAACATTGATCATTTTTAATATGGAATTCAAATGCATCCTTGTCCATACAAGATACATAAATGATGTTTCTATTTATATCAGGTACATAGTAGCAGTTCTTTAAATCTATTACAAGACATGTGGGAAGAAGTATAATATAGGTTACAATTGAGATGGCCGCAACTTTTGCGCCATTAGCAACTCACAATTCCACCTTGCCTTTTCCCAAAGGCCTACTTCCTTTCAGATCTTGCATATGAGAACATATGTGAGATACACAACTGGTATCTAGTACCCTTGATGAAGAAGTACATAAGTTTATCTCAATAATGTATACTCCTGAAGCAGAGATCACCATCCCCATCTTCTTCTTCCTAAATGCCTTCAAGTACAAAGGATGAGTTCCTCTTGTACTTTTCTTTCTCCTTATCTTGGGTGTTGAAGATTTGGATTTTGGCTCAACCTCAGAACTCTTCTCATCCTTTCTTAGAATTTTGGACTTAGTTCCACGAATCATCATCACAGGCTTGCCCTTCTTCAGTTTTGTTTCAACATGAATCAACATGGCAAGCAAGTCTGGCATGTAGTCAACCACATTATTCATGTGATGACATGCAATAAAGTGGCTATATGATTTTGGCATTGACATTAGAATCATACCCATAACAAACTATTATCTCATGGTGAATCCCATTTCTTTAAGATGATACATGTGTCCAAATATATTGAGCACATGTTCTTTTACTGAGGTTCCCTCTATCAGCTTTGACTCAAGTAG
Source organism: Alisma plantago-aquatica (assembly GCA_963693085.1). NCBI lineage: Eukaryota > Viridiplantae > Streptophyta > Magnoliopsida > Alismatales > Alismataceae > Alisma > Alisma plantago-aquatica. The sequence goes on from OY856415.1 coordinate 236,485,038, forward strand.
CACCTTTATATAATAGTGCCCCTTTCTTTTTTTGTAAGTCCAAGTGTTACTTTCTTAAGAAGTGTTACCATCTCAAGAGCATTCATGTACTCACATTTCTCATTCAACTCATAGTTAATGCAGCTAAGCATAAGGTACTTTATCTCCAAGGCATCATTGGCATGCTTCCAGTAAGCATGCACTTGTGCCCTAGGTGCATTAGGAGCAGGTATTTCTGGAACTAGTTTATCAAGGACGTAGAGATTGCACTCTTCATTAAGAACCCTTCTCAAAGTCCAAAACTAGTCGTGGAAATTTGTCCCGTCAAGTTTTTCCTTCTTAAGGACCGATCTCAATACAGATTTGTTCATCATTTGATTCTACAAGAGAATTTTTTTTATTTATCAACAACTTTTGATTTGATTTGAAAATTTGACAATATTCATTAGGTCTTTAACTATTATCGCTCCCACTATTTTATTTCAAATTGATAGCTCCCACATATCAATTCAGAATGTTGTAGCGCACAATACTCTAGTGGACCAGATCCAAGAAAATCGACTATCGCCTGACCAACTCCGCAAAACACAACCAATTATCAAGGTAGGCAATTTTTACCAATTGCATCACATGTAATTCTAGATAAGGGATATGCACAACCCATTTCCATATTCATCTGCATGCTTCTGGGGTTAGATGATCTAAGAATCACTATCTTAAGCCTGACCCAACAACCACCATGATATATATGCACCCTATGAATGTAGAAACTAGATATCTACCAACACACTTCTACTAGATAGACAGTGCACCACATGAAGGCGTAGCCTATGCTTGGTCAATCAAGCTACTCATGTGGGTTACTATTGAAAATCATCCAAGACTTAATATAAATTTTATTTGAAGGAGTTTGTATTTATAAATACATATACTTTATTAAATCACAACATACATAGTACGTATCATATACATGCTATATCCCATAATGAAAACATGCAATAAACGAAAGTGATGGTTATGGCCAACCTAATGTAATTCCTTGGAACCACAAGAAAAATTACCGCATCCTAGGGTCCACATCACAAGTAGAAACCTATTGAAGAAGATTCATTCTTGCCAATATAGGTTGATTGATTAAACCCTTGAACTGATTGGTTCACCTCCTGGTCGATCATTTGCTAATCACATCGGTCATCTGGTTCTTCTGTCCACCATCTGTAGCTCCTATAGCTAATCGATAGGGTCCACCGGTCGATCGGTTTGGCTCATCCACCTTGTTCTCCTTAGTCCTCCATCTTTTAGTCTCATCTTCAGGATGCCATCTTCTTTGTCATAACAATAAAGTAAACTATTTTACTTTTACATAATTATAGAGAAATCTTGAGTTATATTTGAGAGGAGCAAGGGTAGGAAAGAATTAACTTTACATTGGGAAGATAAGATAGAGGCTCGATACACATACCAAGATAAATGGATTAACCAAACACACAACCATGTACAAATAATATGAGTTATTGGCCATAACCATGCTACACATTCAGCATCAAAACTGCTTTAAGGGTGACATGTGTAAATTGCATATATTTATCATATATATTAGTTTGGGATTATCGTGGTATTTGATTGGACATATTTAGTCACATTGCATGCAATAAAATAATGACAAAACCAAAATATGACTATATTGATTATCCTATAATATAGTAAATTGATGTTGTCTCTAATACCGCTATAGGGAAATATAGTGATGGAGTAGGCAGTAATAACAAATAAAATTATTTACCATATTCCCATATACCAGCAGATTGCGTCAATAACTATAATATGAGAAGGATGGTTTCAAGGATATACCTGGTCCTAGAGCAAGTCCACTGACATCTCCTTGTCATTGTATATGTGCAACTATTGACTAGTTTCTCTTGGACGGTGTCTATGCAGCTCCTGGTCTTCACAATAGACAATAGAATGGATAGCTTCTACAATGACTCTTGCAGTATCTCCATGGATTCTGAGTTGAGGTTTCCCTCCTAGCAGCATCCGAAGGACTCCTTCCTCTAGATAAGTCTAAATTACTAGATAAAATTCCTTCCATCTTGCTAAAATAGATAGGAAGGAGTTGTCCCTTTTGTTGGCATACTAGTCACCAACTTGCTCTCCCACAATAATGATTCTCAGTTGTTCTCTCCTGTAGCTATCCTTACCTGGTTGGGTAGGATGTGCTTGGTTTCTCTTGGTTACCAAAACTAGATAGGATAAAAATTGTTAGAGCAACCTATTCTCAATTGTCTATGTTGTATTCTCAAAATCTCCCAATACCCCTCTATTTATAGGCAGGGTTTGGGTCAGGGTTCTCAATCTATGCGGAAGTAGAAAGAACTAGAAGATTTTGAATTTTTGCAACCTGTGAACACCAAATAGTCATCTGGAGACCCAGACAGTCATTTGGCATGTGGGATAGGCGTCTCACAACGTGAGATGATCGTTTCACATGTTTCACAATCCCATAAAAAATTTGCAATTCGAATCCAATTAATGCATGACATGACGTCATCACTAATTCATTGATGCAATCGAATTTACCAAAAACTGAGTGATGCCGCTCACGTGAGATGGTTGTCTTGCTCACCCAAATAGTTGCCTGGTGAGCCGACTTGAGCTGATCTGGTCAGTTCAATAGATTGAACTGGTCGGTTCACAACTCAGTTTGAGCAGAACTTAGCCAATTCAGTTCCAATCAGCGTGATCTTCCAAATGGTTATTTCAACTCTTGAGCCGACCGTCTAGAACTCCTAACGACCATCTCACTTGAGTGACTCAATTGTATGGCAGTGTAGTGAGATGATTTATTGTCTGAATTGAATACATAAACATTCTACTAATCAATTAAATCATCATTCAAGATTAAACTCCTCTTCTAGGTCAAGAACTATGTTTGTGACCCTATAGGTCCCATATCACATTGGCAATGAATGTCCATAACTAACTTATGTTATCACAAGCCAAGAGTGGTGCCTAGTCACACATCAATGCTACCCAAGTGAATGGAAAGTTGGGGAACAACTTCAACCTAAAATTTGTGCTTAGTGTTATAGTATTTGTATAATTTCTTTGTCACTGATATCCAGATTGAACTCGAGGCATGGGGTAGTCACCCTCTTCAACATTCAACCTTGTTTCTTGAACTAGAGTAGACTGTGTGAGACATATGTCAGCTCAACATCACATATTGACTCACATTTTTATGGCCATGCATTTATCAGTCTCTCTAATTAAGAGGCCTAGGATATCATAATCCTTTAGGAGGGACAAATCCCATATCCATCACTCACAATTAGTCCCCACATGTCACAGTCACCCAATCATCACCGTTATAACAACTCATGTCTCAAGATTGTGTCGATGATGTCAACGCATAAAGAATGACATGTAGTGAGCGCAATGATTTTCAAGTCAAAGAACCACAAACACCTCCATCACTATGAGAGATGCCTATGACTTACCATGGTAATGGTTTCCATGTGTCAGTCTCATGGTGGGTCTGTCTGATACAGTATTCTGTAACATGCATTTGTATGCTTGGTTGGATATATACATATCATAACTAATGAGACTCTATCATCAATCAACTCATAATCTATTCTTATGTGTCATTGTTGTCTATCAACCTTCCACAATAACAACTGACCAGGTACATAATGAGAATATATATATATATATATATATATATATATAATCTTAACATCTGTATGATCTTATTTCTCCAAGTTATGTACTTGAAGACATATGTCATTGAGTAATATTATTCTCTAGACATTATAATGTTGCATCATTATCTCATAATTAATTTAAACAAAATAAATTGGAAGCTTGCCTTTATTTATTAATCAAATCAATTTCAAATTATGTCACTACAATCATCATATGATTGGCTCTCTGGGCATACATACCAACAAGTAAAATAGGGTGAAACACCCTCATATCTACTCTCCTTTCCTACCCTTGGATCTCAATTGAATTAATACTCCTTACCCTAGAAACCTAGATTAGTTGTATCCAATAGAAATCTCACCTAGACCTTGGTCTTATTGAGCCTCATAAGGCTAGATAGGGGATGAAAGGGTGTAATTTCCTTCCCATACTCTATTCTATCCATGGCCAACAAATAGTCTAGGGTTATTCCATTGCATTTAGCTATATTGTTTGGTATGGTAATTGAGAATGAAAATATAAGATTTGCTTGTTACATCAACCCCCAACTTGGATTCTAGTGACATTCTCCCAAATGGCCCACTCATCCCATTAATTTCTAAAACCCACCTTGTTTATTTTACTTTCTTATGCTAGTATAGTTGCTTGCCTTAATTATTTCTTAGCTCATTTCTTAGTTCTTGCTAGTTAGGTTTTTCTTGAGTAGTTGATGCTATTTTGAGCTTTCTAGAGTTGATCCTCATAGTTAGTTTAATCTAGGTCATTAATTTCTGTAGAGAGATAAACTTGCCTCATTAGTGTAACTTAGTTGTAGTTCCTTGCTCTTACTTAGTTAGTTGTCTTATTTTGTTAGTTAGACTTAACTTGTTTAGGGTAACTTAGGGTTTTTGATAATCTAGTTTTCTTTCTTGCTTTTAATTTCCTAAATCATTAGTATAATCAACCAAAACACCAACAAACCTTGAAAATCCTACTCTCCGCATTAGGAGCATATCTCACCCCGGCATAGATCTAGTGTCCCACCTCACTCCCTACGGTTTGACGCTTTACTTACCTATTGCCTATATTACAACACAACACTGTACGCTTGAGGATAATGTGTGGTAAGTTTAAGTGAGTGTGTTGGACTACGTCCTCTTATAAATTCGAAAGGTCCACATGTGTTGTCCTTTGGTTGTATCTAGTCACCATTTAGTTGATTAGTGTGTGGCCTTGGGTGAAACACACCAAGCTTTCTGGCGTCATTGCTGGGAAGTAGAGGCGGTCGACCTAGATAGCTAGAGTAGCTTAGCTTTTCTTACTACCCTCACCATTTATATTCTTTATTCTTTGTTTACTTTTGCATATTTTCCTTTTAACTTGTCTCGTATTGTTTGTTTGTGTTTAGTGTAGGTGATAGATGTGCATGCAAGGTAGACACTCGACTTCTACTACCTTGGTTCTCTTCAACCCTGAGATAGGTAGAAGAAGACATCAACACCGCCGCAAACAAAACCAAGCATACAAAATGGAAGATGAGCAAAACTGTGATGCCAAAATCCCACCACCCAACTGTCCTACCCATGAGTACTTCACCTCCAGGAATTGCACCTCCCCAATTGCCACCCTTGTTGACCAAATTTTGGGCCAACAATTCTTCAACCCAATGGTGTGTCCGCTAGAGGTGCTACACACTACCCGATTTGACTCGACTAGATGCGCCCCATGAGATTGGAACATAGGAGTGGGAACTTTCAAAATTTATATTGGCCCTAACCAAGTCGATCACAAAACCAAACAGGTCGCCCAAAAGCGCACGAGGTACTGTTGTAGTATAGGTGATTGGCAAGAATAGGGGTCGGTCCTCAGGGATAGAGGGGGCACTAGAGCTAGGCTAGTGTTTGCTATGTTCCTAGTATAGAGATTAGGGTTTAAGGGTTTTAAAAGGGTTTGTTTGTTGATTACTCTATATGAACAAGCAGGAAAGGCGGAATTAAACCTAAGTTATCTTAAATAAGAAAATTTAGCAAACTAGGTTAACAAACTAGCTAAGCAAGGGAAAGAGTAAGCTATACTATACTAAACAAGCGAGAAGTAATGTAGAATCTAAGTTAACCACTAGAAAGAGCAAGAACCTAAGTTAACACTAAAGAGAAGAACTAAGAAATTAACTAGGTTAAGTAAAAGCAACTAAACTAGACTAGCATGAACAAGCAAGCAGAGCAAGTTGGGTTTTAACAAGATGATTAAGGTAGGTGGGCCGTTTGGGGATGTAACTTTGATATTAGTTGGGGGAGGTTATTAGACAAGCATGGTTCTCATTTTACATCTAGATTACCAAACCAAACAATAAGACCAATGCTATTAGAATGTACCCTATACTACTAGTAGAAGACTAGGGTTAGGTGTAATTCTAATAGGATTAGCCAAATCTAGGTTTCTAGGGTAAGTGATAATCAACAATTGAGGGTTGAGGGTAGAGATGGGAGTAGAGATGAGGGTATTTTACCTCATGCCACTAGCCATTCTATCCTTTAGAAGACCCTAGGCAATCACATCAATCTCACTTATACTAGTAACTTAGGTCTCATACCAAGTAGTAGAAGAGGAGATAGGCATGTAGGAACAAAGGGGACTAGCTAGGGATCCCCTATTGGGACCTAGGAGTCACACCTAAGATTTCCACATGCATCCCAATTCTCCTAGAAACATGGCATCATCAAGCATTCTCAAATAAGCAATTAATGAAAAAAAGCATAAATTACAAGTATGGCAATGGGATAAGAGACAAAAGCATGGAGCAATCATCATAGATAAAAATGAGTTCATTACAAGCCAAAATCCCCCCAACATGGTATCAAAGTCACATTTTATCCCCAAACAGCCAACCACTAGGGGCTTAGCTACACATAGTCAAAGAAATGGCAAAAGAAATGAGAAGAAGGGGAAGAAACGCCATGGAGCTCGGGGAAGTAGCCTTCTTCTTCACCTCCTTGCTACTGGGGACATCCTCTCTCCTCCAAGGGTGCAGGTGAGCATGAAGATATGGGGGATTATGGATGAAAATCTAGAAAACTAGGTCTCCAAGGTGAAATGGAGGTGGAAATGGTAGATGGAGGGCACAAATGTAAAGGAAATGCACTAAATGCTCAAGGAGGAGTGATGGAGTCTAGGAGCAGTTGTAGGGGGGAGTTAACCTCGTGCCCCAGCCACCTTCTAGGTATATATAGGTGTAGGGGGGAGTACTAGGGTAAGTAGGGGCAAAGTGGGAAATGTAGTGGAAAAGTGGCTAGGTTTTTGTGAGTAGAACGACCATGCTGGGTAGCACGGTCATGGTAGGTTGTGAGTGGAACGGTCGTGGTGGATGTGAACATCTGAGGTGAAAAATGGTGAAAAATCTCAGGTTGTTTTGGGGGAGTGGCTGGCTGGTAGCACGGCCGTGTTGGGAGTTGGTAGTATGGTTGTGCTACGTAGCACAGCCGTGTTGGTAGCTGGTAGCATGGACATGCTGTGTGGCACGACCGTGTTAGAGTATGCTTTGTAGCTACTTCAAAATTGAGTTTTTTCCTATGATTTCTTCATTTGCAACATGATTGTTTCATGTTACCACGACCGTGCTGGGGGCTTTGCTTGCACTTTGAGCTTCAAACTTCATTATCCATGGACTTCTTTGCTTAAGCTTGACTCTTGGCCACTAGGGGTAGGTTGGGGGCGCTCTGGGGCCTTCTTTGGGCCCCTCCATGAGTGGAGGAACCCTCAGACTCCTTCCTTCTCTCTCGTCCATCCAAAGTATGGTCCAAGTACCTGAAAATAATGCAAAGAACGTCCATAAGTGCATGTGACAATAAAACACATATTGGGGAAATTAACTTGCAATCTAACTTGTTTAGATGTGATAAAAGTACAAAAAGGCACAAGATGGAGCCCTAAAATAGGGCTACATCACCCACCATCCCTTCTTGGACTGCTTCCCACTTTCTATGAGATGGAAAATGAGAACCTGTACCACCACATTGATGCTTTACTAGAAACATGCTCAACCTTCTGTACTCTGACCGCCATTGATGATTCCATAAGGAGGACCCTCTTCCCTTTCTCCCTTAAAGAAAAAGCCAAAGAGTGGTATATTTCTAATACCAAGCTGGTGATGTGGGTGGCTGTGAAGAATGAATTCCCGAAGAAGTTCTACCCAATTTCAAAGTTGACTAGGATGAGAAGGTGCATCACCTCCTTCACCTCAAAGGAAAATGAGCCCTTCCATGAAGCATGGGAGAGATTCCAGAAGCACCTGTGAGACTACCCCCATCATGATGTTCCTCTATGGCATCTAGTACAATCTTTCTTCACAGGGCTTGTTGAACTGAGCCAGACTATGGTTGACTCTTCTTGCGGCAAAACATTCATGGCCAAGCCCCAAGAGGAGTCTTGACCACTCTTTGAGCACCTTAAAACTCACACTACTGAGTATCAAAAAATGATAAGCATTGTGACCGGAACTGGGTTCCCCTTCTCCTCCTCCATCTCTAGTCAGAGACGATGCTAACCCTCAAGTGATAAAGATCCTTGCCAACAAGATGAAACTCATGAAGAATCAAGTTGGGGGTTCTACTATCCAGTCATCCATGACTGTTGATTTTGTTAATGAAGAAGTGCCAACTTTACAATCCATTGGCAACCACAACAATCAAGGTTGTATGTCTGACTCTTATACTCTAGAATGGAGGAATCATCCAAACTTCTCATGTAAGAAACAAGGTGAAGAGGGGAAAGGACAAACAAGAGAACATCAAGGCCCTAGGTACAAATCAAAGTTTGAAGATGAGGTTCTAGGAAGGCTAAGAAGCCTAGATGAAGTGAAAAAGGATGTATCTTCCCACACAAAATGATTATCTACCTTGAGAAAAGGCTTGATCAGATTTCCCTTTCACTTTCCCACCATGAGGAGGGGAGGCTCCCTTCCCAATCCATGGCTAATCCAAACAAATATATACCAAGCCAAATGCCTACTCTGTAACAATATCAAGGACCTACTAGTCCCTATGCTTCCCCACCTCCATAACCTTCAGTCAACTACCAATATGCTCCACCTCTACCACAATCATACCAACAACCCCCTCCACAATATCACCCCTATCTGCAGTAACCACAACAACCACCATATCAGCCACAATTCATCCTCCCAGATCTGAATCCCCCACACCAAAGGCCCCCACCACCTTAACAACCAAAACATCAACCACAAGCTTCCTCTTCTACCACCCATGAGAAAGTGAAGGCGTTAATAGAGTTGAGGAGTGGCAGGACCTTAGAGCATCCAAGGGACACTTCCACTGAGAATGAAACCAGTGATGACAGAGTTGATACTGTGATTCAAAGTAGTGATATCGATATTTAGGGTGATGGTACTATGATGGGAAACTAGGTTGATGTTGTGTTACAGGGTGATGAGACCATGATTCCCGTGATACCACTTGACAAGTCTGTTGATTTGAGCTAGTCAATAACACAACTCCCTCCTTTACCTAATGTACTTGAAGAATCATCCACTGAGAAAAGGAAGAAGAATCACACCAAGGATATCATGGAAACCTTTAAGTAGGTAAAGATCAATATTCCATTTCTAGACGCAATCAAGAAAATCCCATCCTACATGAAATTTTTGAATCATTTGTGCACCTTTAAAAGAAGGACCACAAGATGAACACCAAGGCGAATCAAGATCACAAAGTAGGTGAGATCCATTTTGTAACATACCACCCCTAATAAGAGAAAAAATCCCCACACACCAGTCATCTCTTGCTACATTTGGGACTCAAAGGATAGACCAAACACTCCTTGACTTGGGTTCTAGCATGAACCTAATGCCCCATGATGTGTATACTGAGTTAAACGTGGGAAAACTACAATTGGAAAATCGTAGCTTGAAATTTGTTGATCATTTTGTGAAGAATCCTAGAGGACGAGTTGATGATGTCTTGGTGAGGCTTGATGATGACAAATATGCATTCTTTCCTACGGACTTTATTGTTCTTGATATGGAAAAAGACTCAAGGAAGGTGTGTATTATCTTTAGGAGACCCTTTTTAGCTACAGACAATGCAGTTTCATGTGAAGACCGACACCATGTATGTGACATTCATGCACATGAAGATGCAGTTGAACATTTTCAAGGCTTCTGCTAAAGCTGAGGTAATAGGTGCTACTTAAGAAGATTGCTATCTGATTGACTACCTTGAGAAAATTGCGAAAGAATGCTTGCCAGCATGGATTCAGACTACCACCCAAGGCAGTGTCTTAGAGACCATTATGGATTTTCTTGATAATGATGATGAGGAAGATGAATTAGCCTTAGTAGCTACAAGTGAGGATCTCCCCTCCATTTCAAAAAAACCTCTGACGACTTCCATTGAAGATCCTCCAGTACCTGAGTTCAAGTCTCTTCCTGAAAGGCCAAAGTATGCATTCCTTGGTTCCAATGACACCCTCCTGATGATCATTTCGTTTATCCTTTCTCTTGAAATAGAAGATGCACTAATTGTGGTTTTGAAAAGGAACATTCATGCTATAGGATGGTCCACTACTGATTTGAAAGGTGTTTACCCTTCGATCTGTGTTCATAAAATCTACCTTAAAGACTACACGAAAAATGCAAACATGATTGAACCCAAAGATGAAAGAGGTTGTGGCACAAGAAGTGGTAAAGTTTCCAGATGATGTGATCATCTATCCCATTTATGATAGCCCTTGGGTGAGTCCCATCCAGGTTGTGCCCAAGAAGGGTGGGATCAACGTAGCTGAGAACGATGATGGAGAGTTAATGCCTGTGAAAGAGCAATCTAAGTGGAGGATGTGCATAGATTATGAAAAGCTGAATGAGAAGACAAAGAAGGATCACTTGCCCCTCCCATTTATTGATCATATATTGGAGAGACTAGTAGGGCATAACTTTAACTGTTTTCTTGACAGGTATTCAAGTTACTTCCAGGTAGCATTGCACCCAGCCGATCAAGAAAAGACCACATTTGCTCATAGGAGGATGCCATTTGGATTGTACGATGCCCCGTCTACATTTCAAAGTTGGGTGATGTCTATATTTTCAAATATGTTGGGCTTGTCACTATAGGTTTTCATTGATGATTTCTCAATTTTTGGTAAGATGATTGATGATTGTTTGTTCCATCTCACTGCCGTTCTTGAAAGATGTGCCAAAGTTAATTTGGTATTGTCTTGGGAGAAGATCCATTTCATAGTTCCTGAAAGTATAGTGTTTTGGCATAGAGTTTCAAAAGATAGGATAAAGGTTGTCAAGGCCAAAGTGCACCTAATCTCCACTCTTACTATTCCTTCCACGTAAGACATGTTCACTTTTTCTTGGGACATGTAGGTCTTTATCGTTGGTTCATCAAGGACTTTAGAAAGATATCTAGATCTCTATTCCATTTGCTAGAGAAGGATGTGGAATTCAATTTTGATGACAAGTGTGTTGAATCTTTCAACCACTTGAAGCACAAGTTGGTTTCTTCTCCTATCATGCAACCCCCAGAATTCTCTTTGCCATTTGAGATTATGATTGATGCTTTAGATATGGCACTGGGGGTTGTGATTGGTCAAAGTATTGGTCGGATTCCACATGCTATCTATTCTGAGAGAAAAACCCTTGATTAATCCCAAAGAAACGACACCATCGAGAAGGAATTTCTTGCTGCAATCTTCACACTTGACAAGTTTCGTTCTCACCTCTTACAAAACAAGGTATTGTGTACACAGATCATGCAACCTTGAAATATTTGCAAAAAAATACTCTAAACCAAGATTGATTCATTGGATCATTTTCCTTCAAGGGTTTGATTTGGAAATTGTTGATAGGAAGGGAGTGGGAAATTCTGCACCTAATCATCATTCCTGCATTGAGGCACCTTATAATGATGTGAACATGATAAAAGAGATGATGCCCCATGAGCAACTATTTTTAGTTGACTCCACTTAAAGACCATGGTACAAGCACATAGACCTTTATGACATTTTCTAGAGAAGGATGTGGAATTCAATTTTGATGACAAGTGTGTTGAATCTTTCAACCACTTGAAGAACAAATTTGTTTCTTCTCCTATATGCAACCCCCATATTTCTCTTTGCCATTTGAGATCATGAGTGATGCTTCAGATATGGAAGTTCTTGGCCAAAGGATTGGTCAGATTCCACATGATTCTAGTGTACGATAAAAAACCTTGATGAAGTCCAAAGACACTATATTATTGACAAGGAGTTGCTTGTTGTAATCTTCACACTTGACAAGTTTTGTTCTTACCTCTTGCAAAACAAGGTTTTTGTGTACACTGATCATGCAACCTTGCAATATCTTATGGCAAAGAATTACTCAAAACCAAGATTGATTTGTAGGATGCTCTTTCTTTAAGGGTTTGATTTGGAAATTGTTGACAAGAAGGGAGTGGAAAATTCTATAGTTGATCGTCTTTCCTGCATTGAGGCACCTTATGATGATGTGAGTCAGATCAAAGAGACGATTCCCCATGAGCAACTATTTTTGCTTGACTTCACTCAAAAACCATGTACAAGCACATATCCAACTTTTTGGCAAGTGGGAGAGTACCAATCACATGGACTAGAGAAGAAAGCAAGAGGTTGTTTGCTATGGTAAAGAATAATGTGTGGGATGATGCACATCTCTTAAAGTACTATCCTGATCAACTCATAAGAAGGCATGTTCCTGAAAGTGATCCAAAAGAGATTCACTCCATGTTCCACTCTGGCATTTTTGGAGGTCATTTTGATAGAAAACATACATTTACTAAAGTTCTTCAAAGTGGATTCTATTGGACGACCTTGTTCAAAGACTCAAATGAATATTGCAAGTGTTGCCTGAAGTGCCAAAAGGTGGGTACTATCTCAAAAAGGCATGATGCCTCTATCACCTATTCTAGTTGTTGAGGTGTTTGATGTTTAGGGTATTGAATTTATGGGTCCATTTCCTCCCTCTATTGGATATGTGCACATCTTGGTCACTTTTGATTATGTTACCAAGTATATTGAAGCAGTTTCTATAGGAACCAATGATCACAATGTGGTATGCTATTTTGTCAAATATAACATCTTCAGAAGCTTCGATGTGCCAAGGGAAATGATTACTGATGGTAGAATCCACTTCATCCATATAAATTTTGATGGATTGTTAAAAATACATGGTGTGAATCATCGTGTGACTACTCTTTACCACCATCAAACTAGCAGTCAAGTTGAGTTATCCAATCCAGAGATAAAGCTTATTCTTGAGAAGATAGTGAGACCAAACTGCAAGGATTGGTCTCTATTCCTTAATGAATCTTTATGGGCATATAGAACAACATTCAAGGCCCCGATTGGCACCACGCTGTTCAAACTTGTGTATGGTAAAATCTGCCATCTACCTATTGAAATGCAACACAAGGCACTATGGGCTTTGAAATCCTTGGACATGGATGTGAACACCACTGGATCAAGAAGGAAATCATAGCTCCATGAGTTGGAAGAGATGAGGCATGAAGCATATGAATGTCGAAAAGCTACAAGGAGAAAACCAAGTTCTTGCATGACAAGCTGATCAAGAAGAAGAATTTTGAGCCTAGAAAATAGGTGTGGTTGTAAAGTTCTAGGATGAAGTTCTTTCCAGGAAAGGTTAGGTCTAGATACAAAGGACCTTATCTAGTCAAGCATGTATATCCACCCAGTGCTATTGTGATTTGTGAGAAGAAAGGTTCAAGGTAATTCACGATCAATTGACAAAGATTGAAGGTCGTTATTGAAGTCGGTCTGAACAAGGCGAATCAAAGTTTTTATATAGTGATGCTAGTCGAGGAAACTCGAGTTGAGGAAGAGTTGTGCTTAAATGCACTTGAAAAAGAAATTTACAATGGTGATGCAACAATATTCTCTAGAGGATGATTGAAGAAAGAATCTATAAGCCCAACTGAAGGCATACAATATAAAGCTAGTGGGAGGCAACCCACCTAGGATTGGGAAGTTTTGCACCCAACCTTATCTTGTTTTTATACAATTCCAAGAAATACACACACACACTTGTGCTTGATAGTTTTTCTTTAGTTTTTGAATGTGGTAGGAGAAACAGGTCAAAAAAGATGAGAAGATGGATGCAATAGTTACAAGGAAAGAGAAATGAGATTGTGTGATGTTTGGAATGAAAAATTTGAATTTCCATGAAGTTGTTGTGAACTTGTTACACTTATAAGACTCACCATAGCCATAGCCCATGGAAACGACTGTGGTGATTACATTTAAAAGTCACCATAGAGGTTGAGAAGAAAAGGAAGAAACAACAAACCATGGAGCTCGGAACATACATGGCATGAGTTGCTCAACACGGGCATGACAATTTCCATGGGTGTTGCGAGAAACTCACCAAAAACCACAGAGAATGGAGATGAAATGAGAAGCAATTTCCATGACAGTGAAGGACACCACATGCATGTCAAGTTCACCATCACAACCGTGTAGCTCAGCATAGTCATGGGCATTACAACACAACATGGACGTGGCACCTACCACGGGTGTGGTGAGAAACTCGAAAAAGTTTACAGTGAAGGGCGAAAAAATGTGAAGGAATCGCCTTGGCGTGGCTCTCGAAGGACACCACAGTCATTTCGACCTCCATGGGTGTAACGAGGGTCAAAGTCTTCAGCAACCACCCATCTTCCCTGGTCATGGCATCCGCCACATTCATTTCACCACCACATCACCACGATCGTGGTGAGTCCCCATCCCACAAAAAATTTCACTTAACTAACCTATTCCACCATGACCCTCCCCCATTCACCTCTACATTCTGTGTGACCACAATGACCATGGCGACACTCTGGTGACCTGCTCCTATCCAAGCTTCCTCCTCTAGCCACCATCCACCATCAATCAACCCCCTAAACTCCTCCCTCACCTCTACCACACCTTCCTCTACAATTTTCTACCACCTAGCCACTCCCAATTCCCACCTCCACCTCCGTTAATCCCCACCATTTCTGCCCATCCTTTCCCCCAAAAATCCTAGAAAAATCTGACCACCATCTCCATCAACCATCCCAAATCAATTTTCTACAACCACCTCGACTCACTTCTTCACTCCCAACCCCTTCTTGCATCCATTTCATCCCTCTACCACAAAAATTAAAAAATCACATCTCTATCCTTCATCTACACCACCTAGCCATGAAGAAAATTGGTAAGGCTGTGAAGAAGGGAGCTTAGAAAAGCCTCAATATAACTACCAGTGGAAGGGTGCACACTAAGAGAGCATCCACCGACATCTCTATTCCATCACACACACCCTCACTATTAAACTCCATCTCCGACGTGCTTCATCACTCAACATCCATGAGTAGCTCTCACACCTTCTTATAGGGGAGTCATTACATGATTGACACCACATATGAGGAGGAGGGAGAAGAGATATTAGTGATAAACATTAATGACATGATCAATTTTGTGGAGCCAGAGGCCACTACTAGTCCAAGGAAATCAAAGACAACTTCTACCGCATTGTCCTCACATGCGCCACCATAGCCCATGTCGGCCCATCACTCCACCTCTTCAGTAGTGGAGAGACAACGTCAACAACCAAAAAAAGGTGACAATTGGTTGTTGAGGAAGAGGATGAAGAATCCAAGAAAAGAATTCCACTAAACTTAGATACAACATCAGGATCACAATGATATGAGGATGAGGAAGGAGAGGAAGTTAGTGATGAGGTGGAGCTAAGTCCAAAGTCGGTGGACATTATGTCTATTCTTGAGGTGGATAGGTTGAAGGGGCATGGTAAGGCTCCCAAGGGGGCATCATATGGGAGAGGTAGAAAGAGAAAGATCTCAATCACCCCTCTCTACCTCGAGTACATGACAAGGAGGGTCATTGCAACTAGGTATTCTTTCTGGAAGGTGATGGATTCCCTTGGCATCAAAGAAGCAATGGAAGATAGATTGTTGGACTTTGGGTTGTGGAAGGTGTTATGCACAACACAAGTTACCTGTGTGGAGTTGACACAATAGTTCTTTACTACTTTGGAAAGGATCCAATGTAGCGGAGAAGAAGACATTAGGTTTGGAATGCTAAATGAAATTCATACACAACTTCTAAATTGAATTACATCTTTTCCACAGACGCTGAGGAGGACAAGAAACTCAATGGAGGCCATATTGAAATAGAAATAGACATTTACTACTATATCTAGTGGTATAGCTTGACCGAGAGCACTCCAACTTCACACCAAGAAAATCAAAGACTAGCACAATAAACAACCCTATTATTAGATACGCCCTAAAAGTCATAGAAAATACCATCGTGGGCCGATATAACAATCAAAGGAGCTGCATCCAAAAATATCCCTTTGTGTTGCATGGGATGATCATGAACAAATATCTCAACTAGGGGTACTTCCAATAGATCATATGAGATCAATTACTTTCAAAAGAAAAAGTCCTTTTGTTATGGGAGGAATTGTGACCTCCATCGTGATGGACCTCAAATGTGAACTCACAGGGCTCACGTGGAAGAGGGAGCACAATTTGTTGATCTTAAATACCTCATATGCTCCCATATGATCACTATGGTTAAAAAAAGAATGATTTACAATATTATACCCCCTTTGGTGTTACGTGACCTTGAGCTACCCTACAATGCAACATGACTCCTACAAGTTTTAGGTCCCACTAGGATTTTGAATGAAGCTATAAGAAAGTGGGAGGCACAACATCCCAAGATACAAAGAGAAAGCCACTGCTCTATCTGAAGGAGTGGGAGAAACAAATGTAGTTGAGCAACAAACAACATAAGAGAAGTAGAGACCGGACAGACAAGTGAGAAGAAGAGAAAAAGAAGCATCCTTGCAGAAGTAGCCTACAATGAATGTATGTGACATACACACTATACATGAACAACTTGAAGGCATTAGAAATACCCAACAAAAAATGCAACAAATTCAACAATATATGTGGCAAGATCAACAATAGTTGCATTATCATATCAACCACATTTACCAATACCAGCATGAATGGGCAGAGAGAAACCCCCAAATTGGGGAGGATTATTGGAGTGCCCTTTTTGCTTTCCCAGAGACTTATCCTTCCCCCTAGGCAGACCATTGGGGCCATTACTACCAGTTCCCTCAAGCTTGTCCAGATCCTCCACCACCTCACTCCAGATCCATTCCTCAGCAAGAATACCTTTCTCAATAGGTTGACCCACCACATCAGGTAGACCTGCCAATGGATCCACCACAACAACCATGATACATACCCTACCTTCCCTAAGCTTTAGATTCATGCTGAGGACATCATGATTACAAAGTTTGGGGTGGTAGGGCGGTATGCTCCCTATCTTTTCTCATTTCATTTTGTTTGACCTGTTTCACCTGTCTCACCCGATTGTCCATTCAATTAATATTACCCTATCTAGTGTAGATTTTCTTTTGTTTCTTCATGCATATATGTAGTTCTTTTCCATGCATTTTGGAGTGATTTTCAAAAATTTTGCTCTTTTTTCCTTTCCATCTCATGCATTGCATGTTCATGTAGATTTTGGTAATTTTTGTGAGTGTTTTAGTTAGAATTCACTTGCTTTATGTTTTCTATTTCTCAAAAGTAGGTTTGACTGTGATTAAGTTCAAATTGGCACCATTTTGGCCAATTTTGCCCAAATTTGAAATATCTTGACCAGAAAGCATATTTTGGCTCAATATGTACTTAATGAATTGGAATTATTGATATATGACAGCTTGTTAATTTCTTTTGATTTGTGGCTAAATGGCCTTATTTGTTGACTCTATACATGTGAATCACTCCTCTCATGTTTATGAATGTTTTGGCTGAATCATGATTTGAGCAAGCTATGAACGCTTAGGGTTTTCAAAATCATAGGATAAAAATATGTACTTCATGTTGTTTACTCATGTAGTGTGATATTATTTGATGAAGTGTTGGATTAGTTTTCATGCAGGAGATTTTGTGTTGAGAATCACACTAGTGACCTCTCTTTGACCCAACTCTTCTTTCACCATCTTCTTACCCCTCCTCCTCATGAAAGGATGCCTTAGTGCAGATATGTAGCCTTAGACACATCCAAAAGTTTGGGGTGGCCATATCTATACCTCCCAACTTCACTCTAACCACCAAATTCCCTCCTTATCCATGGGGCAAGGAAAAATAAAAATAAAAAAGAAAATAAAAGATACTCTATGTAATAGCATCTAAATAAAGAAAAGTTGAGTGCTTTATGTTATAGTACTTCAATCTCTTACTGCATTCCTCTCATCCATTTTTATACCCATTGAGCTAGGAAACATCAAACCTGGCTCACTTCACCCTTTTCCATATCCAAGTGGGTCACATAGTGTGGTTTGAAGCATGAAATTTAATGAATGAAAGTGAAACAACACTCCTAGTCATCTTTGATTAACACCATCGTGAAACAGTCTACCCAGAATTACATTAAAGTCATATACATTTGATTATGTGTTCTATGCCCTATATTTGAAGTTTATATGCTCAACGATCTTTTCACGATTGGTTTGTGAAATAGGAGAGGAATGAAGTGAAGCACATGTACTTAGTCACTTTTAAGCCCATTTAGGTAATGATTTTGCTACAATGCATTTGTTATTCTTGCTTGTTCAAAGAAATTGAAGAGAGATTAAGTTGGCACATATTTGAGGACAAGTATGTTTGAAGTTTGGGGTGGTGATGCATACCTATTTTAGGGCTCCATATTGTGTCTTTTTGCATCTTAATCACATCTAAATATGTTAGATTGCAAGTCAATTCCCCCAACATGAACTATCATGTCAAATACACTTATGTCTGCTATTTGCATTTTTTTAGGGTTTTTGTACATGCATTGGATGCAAAGGAGAGATAAGGATAGGATCCTTGGGTTTCAACACCCCGTGATTGGACCAAAATCTTCCCCAAGCACCCCTTGAATAGAAAAAAATTTCTCCAAAGAAATTAGCATCCATTTGAAGGAGATTGAAGCAAAGTCAAGCAACTGGGTCCTCACTACTGGACATGGTACATCGCCATGACCATGTCGAGATGTTCTAAAATCATCAAAGAGACAAACATTTTTTAACGTCAACTACCATGGTTTTGGAAGCTGAAACGACCGTGGTACACTTAGTCTCTCATGGATGTGGCCATCAGTACGGCCGTGGACAATGTTCTCATCCACAAGTGTTGCACAACACCATGACTGTGGCTAAAGATGTAAAAATGTCCAGATGCTTTGCATGAAATACAAAGGAATGACCATGGTCATGGCCACTAGAATGACCGTGATTGCTGAAGATTACCATGACCAAGTCAACTGCTATGACTGTGGCATGTGGAAGATAATACAGGTAGAAAATAAGACTGACCGAGGAACCTCCCCTCCAACACGGTTGTGATTCATAGCATGCTCATAGCATCATCCACCCAGCATGATCGTTTCACTCGACATGTCCATGCCCACTCCACTATTGTAACCTCCACTCTACATCATTCATCCACCAAACCTATATCACTACCCATGGTTGTACCAACCCACACCCACCACGGTCGTGGTGCTCACCATGACTGTGGTGACCTCGCAACCCTAACCATTTTTTCCCCTACATTACCAACTTTACCCCCTTATACCCTAGCACTTCCCCACCACCTATATAAACCATACTGGCGGCCACAACACTAGGTTAGCCACCTCTAGCATTCATTTCTTTCCCCCTTAGCATTGAAGAGCTCCAACTACCTTCCACCTTCCATTGCCACCTCATTTCTACCCAAAAACCCTAGTTTTCTAGAATTTTCACCACCGAACCACATCCATTCATGACATTTCCAGCCTTAGAGGGAGGTGCTTCATCTTCTACAAAAAGGAGGTGGAGAAGGAGGAGTCTTCACCACGTTCTATGGATACCCACTCCTATAGTCATTCTTCTTTCTTTTCCCTCTCTTGTTTTATGAGTAGCTATGCCCTTGTGATGGGTTGTTTGGCGTAAAAATGCCACTTTGATACAACGTTGGGGAAATGTAAGTTGTATTGAACATATTTCATTTAAGGAAGATTGGCTTAAGCTTTTATCTTATTTCTCATTGTGGTACTAGTGATTTATGTTTCTTAATGTAGATTTCTTATTGTGTGATGTTTGATGAGACTTAGCTTCTAGGTGAAAATGAAATGTGTGTAGCTATTTTAGGGTTTACTCCTAGGCCCAATTAGTGGATCCCTAGCTAGCTCCCTCTCTTCCTACACACTATTCCCTCTCCTACAAAAACAATGTAAGATCTAAGTAGCTAGTGTAAGAGGGATTAATTTAATTATCTAGAGTTTTGTAAAGGCTAGATGATGAGTAACATGGGGTGAAACACCGTCATCTCTACTCTCCCTTCCGACCCTTGGATCTCAATTGCATTAATACTCCTTACCCTAGAAACCTAGATTAGTTGAATCCAATAGAAATCTCACCAAGACCTTGGTCCAATTGACCCTCGTAAGGCTAGTTAGGGGATGAAAGGGTGTAATATCCTTCTGATACTCTAGTCTATTCATTGCCAACTAATAGTCTAGGCTCATTTCATTGCATTTAATTATATTATTTGGTTTGGCAATAAAGAACTAAAATATAATATTTTCTTATTACATCAACCTCCAACTTGGATTCTTATGACATTCCCCCAAATGGCACACTCATCCCATTAATTGCTAAAACCCACCTTGTTTATTTAACTTTCTTATGCTTGTATAGTTGCTTGCCTTAGTTACTTCTTAGCTCATTGGTTAGTTTTTCTAGTTAGGTTTTTCTTGAGTATTTATTTCTCTTTTGAGCTTGCTAGAGTTTATCTTGCAAGTTAGTTATAATATAGGTCATTAATTTCTCTAGTACTTAACTTTCCTCATTAGTGTAACTTAGTTGTAGTCCTTTGTCTTTCTTAGTTAGCTTCCTTGTTGTGTTAGTTAGACTTAATTTTTTTAGGGTAACTTATGGTTTTTGAGAATCTAGTTTTCCTTCTTGATTTTAATTGCTTGAATCATTAGTATAATCAAGAAACCACCAACAAACACTAGATACCTTTATGGGGTAGTTGATATCATTATATTTTAGCTATATGGAAGAATAGGAAATAGCCTTGACTTCTTGTGTCAAAATTCAACCAAGAAATAACAAAGCATTGATGAAGTTAATGAACCCATCACTTCTTGAAGGAAAGGTTAAAATAAGGAAATAAGCAAGCATGTTATTGATCTCCTTAAAGCCACACTCATATCCTTTATATTAGACAAAGTGTTTCCCTTTTTGAGTCAACTTGGCTAGGGGCAAGGTAGTCTTTCTAAAGTATGGGATAAGGAGATGCTAGTAAGCAACAAGTCCAAGGATGATGCAGATATTAGATATGGTCAATGGAGCTTGCACTCATAAATAATGATGACCTTGGCGGGGTCAGCATCAATTTTCCAGCTTGAGATGAAGTGTCCCAAAAACATGACTTTGCAATCTATAAGTCATATTTGGTCAAGTTCCCATAGAACTGATATGCTTCTAGAACATCCAATGCCTGATGAAGATGAGAATGACACGAGTCATGATCATTGAGAAGACGAGGATATCATTGATGAATACCATAATGAAGTCATAAAGAAACACATGGAAGACTTTATTCATGAGAGTCATGAAGACAACAGGGGAATTTGATAAGACAAATAACATAACTAGGAAGTCATAATGCCCAAAACGGGTCTAGAAGGCTGTCTTAGGGATGTCTTCCTCTTTGACTTTGAGATAATGGTTTCTAGAACGAAGATCGATTATCAAGATGATATGAACATGGAAAAGCTGATTGCAGAGGTCATCAATCTTGGGAAGAGGGTATTTGTTTCTTTTGTGTTGCTAGATTAAGAATACGATACTAATTATACGTTCTCATAGATCCATCTTTGTTCTTAAAAAATGAGAATGGTGCACTCTAGGGATATTACCTTGGGTAGATGAAGCCTTTTTCAAGAAGTTCATGCAGATGTTTCTTGAGCTCACAAAGCTTGTAAGGAGGCATTTGGCACAGTTCTTGAGAGATGGGTGTGGTAGTAAGTGTGAAATTAGTCTAGAACTTGATGTCATATCTTGGAGACATTCCAAGAATTTACATGAGAAAAACATTTGGGTACTCATGAACTATATCAATCAAGTTAAGAGCATACATATCTAGGTTTAATATGATCACAATAGAAATATAGGCAGTACACCATTCAGATATCAAATATTGTGTTTTTATAGAAGAGATAATAAGGTTTTTGGCTCAATCCTTCCTACCAGGAATGGCATTGATAAGACAATTAGGTCAAGAGTTAATGATATTTTTCAATTGGAAATCAATGATGGAATTATTCTTATACAACCAATCCATCTTATGGATGAGGTTAAAATTCTCCTTGTCAAGTAAGATGTATCAGTCATGAGTCCATGATGTCCATACTAGAGAGGGACATTTTCATCCACATTAAAAGATTTATAATTTCATCCACTGGGGGATATAAAGATGACAGTATATTAAGTACCAAATAGGGAAACAATAGGGTTATAATTCAAGGTCAAATAACCTAGATAATAAATACAAGTGTAAGATATTTTATCAACTTTCAATTATTATCTTTATTCAAAAAGTAATTATTTATAATTAAATATACATCCAATTAAATGATTTCCATTTTCATTGTCATCCTCAAAATTATTAGAAAAATCATAATCTTTTTGATGTTCATACTACTTACCCTTGTTGGCCCATGATGTTGGAGGGTATGGACAAGCTCTCCTGAAATGTCCCTCTTCCTTGTAGAACTAACACACTTTCTTCTGGAATCTACACTGGATAGAGTGAGAGGTCCAACAATTGGTGGACCTTGGGTCCACACCCTGCTCGTCGTTGTCCCCACAATTTTTCTCATGACTGGCTTGTTGCTTGTTTTTGTTGTTTCCCCTTCCTTGGTCTCTATTCTAGGATCCATTTCCCCTACAACGACCCCTTCCTCGTCACCTACTATTATTCTTGACTGGATTACTAGTTGTTGTTGTTTCCCCTTCCTTGATCTCTATTCTGAGATCCATTTCCCCTATGAACACCCCTGCCTTGTCACCTGTTGTTGTTGATGATGTGCCGAGGTGGTCCTTTTAGGGCCATGGATATCTAGCACTGCATCATTAAACCCTATGAAGGTTAGGCTATGGGTTTTACCAGTTCTTAAACACAATGTTCTCTCCATCGATAAGGATTGATCATACATTTTCTAAAAGGCGGTGGGATGGGTATCATACACAAATTCACATAGGGTGATGTGCAAATCATTGACAAAAGGATCCACCTATTTTCCTTAGTCAACTCAGGAGCTTGATGTTCTAGGAGATGCAAGTTCCTACCATAATCAACCAAATTCATATTCCCTCAGTTGAGGTGGTAGAATTGTTTATGTTTTTCATTCCTTTGACAGATAGGCATGGAGCTACTAATGAAGATGGGCTTGAAGGTTTTCCAATTCAAGGGGATGACTTTCTAGGAGCAGATGTAGTTGTCCCAGAACCCCTAAACTTGAAGGTGGCATATGTGATTCTTTCCTCTTTTGGCAACTAAAGACCATAAAGGTGTCGTCCATAGTAAGAAGCAATGAGTTAGCCTTTTCCATCTCAACACTCTCATCCTCACCATGGAAAGTTTCAAAGTTTAGATTAAGGAAGTCAGAGATGGTGGGGACTCTTGGATTTTGGTTAAATGGCTCAAGTCCCTTAGGTAATATTAATGCAGTACACATCTATTCCTCCCAATCTCCTGACACCAATGTCTTCCTAGCATGGTTTTCCTCAATCTCCTCAGATCCCACTCTATCCTTCTTTATCTTGCCTTTGTCACCTTATTTGTTATCTTTGGTATTGGAATGGTCGGAATGACTCTTAGGAAGCATTTTGTAAGATGGATTATTATTTGGGTAAGCTTTCATGATCATAGTTCAAAATAGTATCATAAGAGTAAATTATTATCATCATTTGATAATCATATTAATTTCACATTTTTAGTTGTAACCCATCCTTAGTTTACCCAAATAGAGATATCATGAGAATAGTTAGGAGAGACAATAAAATTATATGACTACCTATTTATATCTAGTTTTTCTTGGGTAGTGCTTAAGTAATGGATGAGATGCTATAAGACTCTCTAAGATATGGAGGAAGGAACCTAATCCATTCTTGGATTTACAAATAGGTAGGCACATGAAGGAACCTCAACCACAACAACTAGACGTATATGATGTGACTACCAAAAAGAACCTCCACTTTTAGAACCATACCCATTGGTAATGTCTCACCATTTAATTCTCATTAGTTTCATATGAAGTGTTATGCCTTAGACTTATATAGAGGCATGCATATGGCTCTGATACCATTTGTCAAGAATATGTTTATTACCCAAATACTTAATCCTAATGGCTAGACAACCAAAGGTGAGAAGACCCGAGTGCCTGTATGTAGTATGACATAACAATCACATAAGAAATGTATATAAAAGAAAAAAACACTACCTTCATATTAATGAACCATAAGGTTTTAGTAAATCAGAAACCTTAAGGAAACCAAAAGAGATGAAATAAGGAGAGGCAAAGCTATTACATCATGACTATCATTAACCCCATAACTAGTACCAAATTAACCCATGATATTTATGACATTTGGTGAAGCACGAAGAGGTACCCTCTTATCATGCAGATAAAAGAGTATCAATAAATCTACTTGGAAACATCTAATAGGGAAAAATAAGACACAATCATTGGAATTGCACATATACACTTTCATAAGATATATGATCACAAGTTTAAGGTTGAACATATTTTATCTTGGAAAGTAAGTGCAACACACAAGTAAGATAACAAAACAACATTAAAGAAGGAAATAATTATTTTACAACATGTTTTAGTTGCATTTTCCAATATACTTCAAGAATTCGTTATAAGGCCTTATTTTGGTGACAAACACCCATGGGAGGAGCCATGCAAACAATTTATGACACAACATTAATAATTGATCCAATAATTAACACATTTTCAACATGTCTTGTGATTCTTACTTGGCATCTCTAGGAGAGTGCACTGATCCATGTGCCTCAAACCCCATCAGATGGGTAAGGCACAAGGGTTTTGTATAATGGTTATCTAGTTTTTATTGAGGGTTTGATTTTCATATAGTATAACCAATGATAAAAAGAGTATAATATGAGTCACTTAGTTCAAAAAAGATATCACAATCAAGCCATACTCTAGTTATACATAGAAAACAATCCATGGAAAGTAATAATGCCAACAAGAGGTCTTGAGATTAGAGTGATAATATGATCCTTGGAGTAAAGTCCAAGATAATGTCCACTCAAAATAGACCTTATCTGTAATAAGGAATGTAAGGGGGGCTTCAATCAACATGATTTTGTTGCATAAATATGTTTTATATCATGTGGATGTTCCCATAGACTTAGGTTCTACATCATGCAAGAATAGTTCTAACATGTGTACATGTATATTTTATTCAACATATTACCAGTGCCACAATGATACCATAGGTCTAGGTTGAACAACACATAAAATAAGTCATAATAGTAAGATTATCTTTGATTTGAATAAGGGAATGCATGAGATTCAAAATATTATCATGTTTCATCTTTGAAATCAACCTAGCTCTATAAGATTATTTTCATGCACAAAAGTAGGTTTTGAGGTCCCATATTTCCAAAATGGCATACTAGCATGAGATCTTAGTTCATCATGTAATAAAGCATAGTAAGACCACTTGTTTTGAAGTTAAATGTTTACATGTTGATGAGTTGGCCCAAAAGTCTAAATTTGATCAAGTCATATCATGTACGAAAAAAGGATCATTTTTGGTCAAAAATAGTCATTGAGGGTCAAGATGATGATGAAGGTACATATAGATGGTCTAAGACATCAATCACAGGAAATGCAAAAGTATTACTAAATTAGGGGACTCGGGTATCTAGGGATCGGAAACGATATAAAGAATGTATGATTGAATGTTATTATCATCCAAAAAATCATAAAAGAAGAACTTTTAATCATACAAGAAATGATCAAGCAAAATTGGAAGTAAAAGGTTAGAATCACCGAAAAGGTGGCATTTTTTTATCAAAATGATGTATTATATCATGATATTTGGATAAAAGACCTAGGAGTTAAAAAGATATAAATGTAATCACAGTTATAGTTGCTTTTTGGGTGAGGAATTGGCCTACTTGGACTGAGATGGCTTGAGGTGCGAGTCATTGGCGCCTTTCTGAGCCCATGCTAGAAGTGGGTATCACGTGTGGCCATGGATAGTCACCAATATGTGAGTGGTGTGTTGTGGTCTAGAGTGTGTCATAGAGGCTGGGTGGAGGAAGCACTGATTGCGGGAGATTTGGGGTTAGAGAGGGTGATCACAGGTCGTGGCCATCTTCAAGCTCTATCTAGGACTTTCCAACTAGATAGTAGTGGAAATAATTGCTAGAGGAGAATCTAGAAGCACAAGAGTACTTGAGCGAGAAGGGAAGATGAAAGAGGGGAGATGATAAGGATAGGGGTCAATTTTTTAGGAATATTGCTAATGAAAAAGAGTAGTTAGGGTTTTGAAATGGCTATTAAACATTGGAGGATAAAAGGGGTGTCAAATCACCTAATCCACCCTCATAAGGGTCTCTTGCACCCCATTGGCATCAGGAGAGGGTTGCGTCGGCCAAATGGGGGAAAAGATGGTGGTAGGAGGGCTCCTATGGTGTTGCATAACTACAAAGCTGCCACACCTACAAATGGGAAAGCAAGAGGTAAGGGACGGTCCTCACTACCATCAAAATGAGTCATGGTCTCTGACTTGCGGGGATCCAAGGGCTTGCATGAGCCTAGAGTAGTTGGATCACATTAAAAAAAGGAGGGAAAAAGATAAGAGGTGTGTATGGGCTTGCACGTAGGTTTGTTCCCGAAAAAGGGCTAGCCCAAGACTAAAAGTAGGGTAGAAATTTAGGAAAAAGGATTTTGGGATATCGCAATCAATGGATCATAACTTCCTTGTCTTAGCTCAAATTTGAGAAAACTTAGGTGTGTTGTATGTGCGAGCATGCACTCTACACGATGAGAACAAGAGGGTTGAGAGTGACACATAGATGAAATCAAAATAGGAATCAATAGGGGTATGTGTAAAATATTTGAAAGGTAGGTTTTATGTTAAATTGAGCGTCACCATATGATACATAAAGGTACAGAATACAATTAAGCACCAAAACATACTCAATTATGAAAGTTAAGTCAAGAGTAAGAAAATTGATTTAGGTAGAGTTAGTGTAGGGAAATATCGGATCAAAGTAGGCAATGGAAACAAAAATTTTCTATCCTTATTTTACATAACAACAAAATCACGTGAAAACTATGTAATGGAAAGGATGGTTTAACAAGGTCATACCTAGTCCAGGAGCAAGTCCAGTGATTAAAACTTATTTGCAGTAGTGCAACACTTTTAGTTGTACTGGGACGATGTCTGCAATAGCTCTTGTGTTCACTGCGGACAATAGTCTGATGTTGTTCTCCTAGCGACAAATAACAACCTCCTCACCTCTATAGTAGTCTACATGGACCACTTAGAACTCCTATCATTCTACTCGAATAGGTAGAAAGGAGGTTTCCCTCCTGTTGGTGACTAGTCACCAACTTGCTCTCCTACAATTGATCTCCCTTGCTATTCCTCCCTTTATCGAGTAGGACTTGCTCGGGCTCTCTATTGGTTACCACAACTAGAGAGGACAACAATTGTCAGAGGCAATTGAGTTGTGTTTGAGATGCCCCTAGTACCCCTAAAATTATAGGAGTGGTTAGGGTTAGGGTTAGGGTTCCCAATCTGTGTGGGAGTGGAAGGGATGGTAATATCACAAAATTTACAACCTGCGAGCAGAGAACCAGTCGCTTGGCATGCGAGCCGATCGGTTCGCTCAGTGATTTGGTTGGTTTTCCATGTTTTCCAATCACATATGAATTGGCAATTAGAATCAAATTAACGCACAACAGGACGTCAACACTAATCCTTGATGCAATCAAATTTCTCCATGAATAGGGCATCCCGCCCAACCAAATGGTCGGTTAGCAACCCAAGTTGATCGGTTTACTATGTAAATCGGTCGATTCACTACCCAGTTCAGGCAAGAACTTAGCCAACTCAATTTCTAATCAACATAACACTCCAACAAGTTGGTTCAACACTTGAACCAGTCAATTGGGAGTTCAATCAGCTGATTTGTTGCTCAACTTGAGTACCCAAACACTTTGTTAGTCAATTCAATTATCATTCATGATTAAACTCCTCTTCTAGGTGTATCCTATGTGTGTGACCCTATAGGTCCCATAGAATATTGGCATTGAATGTCCATAACTAATTTATGCCATCACAAGCAAAGAGTGGTGCCTAGAAACACATCGATTCTAAGCAAGTGAATAGAAAGTTGTAGAACAACTTCAACCTACAATTTGTGCAAGGTGTTATAATAATTGTATAATTCCCTTGTCTTTGATATACGGAATGAAATTGAGGCATGGAATTGCCATTCTCTCAATTTTGAATCCATGTTCCTTGAATCTAGAGAAGACTATCTAAGATATATGTGACCTTAATATCATATATTGATCCACATGTGCATGTGCATGCTTTTCTCAGTCTCACTTTTCAAGTGCTAGGATATCAAACTCCCATAGGAGAGACAAATCCCATCTACATCACTCACAGTCATCCCCATGTGTCACAGTGCACCCAATCATCACTGTCATGGCAACCCTTATTCAAGATTACATTGGATGATGTCAAAGCACACCGAACGACATGTGATGAGTGTAGTGACTTCAGGTCTAAGAACCACAATCACCACCTTCACAATGAGAGATGAATATAATCACCATTTATGGTTTCCAAGTGTCACTCTCAAGGTGGGTTTATTTGATACACTATTCTCTAACAAGTATTTGTGTGCTTGGTTTGATATCACATATCATGACTAATGAGATCCTATCACCAACCAACACATACTCTAGTCTTAAGTGTTACTGGTATCTATCTACCTTCTACAATAACATCTGACTAGGGACATAATAAGAATGTACATACTTTTAAAATTTGCATGATCTCATTGTTCAAATCACATACTTGAAGACATACATCATCGAGTAATGTCACTCTATAGACATTCATGATGTTTCCTCATTATCTCATAATTGAGTAAAACAAAATGAATTGGAATCTTTCCTTTATTATTGTTAATAAAATCCTTTATGTAATATGCCATAACAATCTTCATATGTTTGCCTCCCTGGGCATACAAACTAACATTCTCCCACTTGCACTTAGAGCCAATCACCCACAAATCTCATTCTTAGTGATTAAACATGTCCATCATGTTTCTTCTACAAAAGTGCTAATCCCACAGGTTCACAACACTTTGCTTTTAGTTAGTATATTGCATGTTCCTGATCTCTTTGTTGTACAATATTTCATATGAGATGGAATTCTTGTAATATGCTATCAGATATTACTTGCCTAACAAGTAGCTCCATTATTGTTACATTATCTCAACTATGTCATCAATGTTTAGAACATCTTTAAGTTTATCCATATGAACTTCTAGGTCCTTATAGTATCCTCACATGTGTTCATACACCAAGATACTCAACTTCTATTGTAGAATTGAAATAATGGTTTTTAGTTTGGAACCCTTCCAACTCACAACTCTTTACATAAAATAAAACACATTTTATATTGTGATCACTTTCTATCATTCTAGAAGCTTGCGTTGGTGTAACCCTTTACACCCAACTCTTCCTCATCGTTATGATCTAGCAACTAATCATTTAGAGTTTCTCAAGTATGAATGGATAACTTTAATGACATTCCAATGACCCTCATTGGATACTGATATCATCTTGTCATGTCTAGTATATACAAGACTATGGTATGAGTACATTTATATAGCATACATTATAGATCCAATTTCCAGTGCATATGGCTTCTTACTCATGTCTTTCCATCTTCATAAGAATCATTACATAGGGTACTTGAGAGATTAATCCCATGAATCATTCTCTCTCATTGAATCCTAAATGTTGAACTCTTTTAGCATCATGTTTATATATGTGTTAATACTTAGATTATGAAACTTTCAACAACCCTATATATATATCTCAATTCCTATCACATATGATGTTTCACCTAATCCTTCACCTTTGAAGGTGTTTTCCATGCCAGGTCTCAACACCTACAATATTGAGATGTTATTCCTCATCAATATGTGGAATGTTTGTATATACTCCCAGCAAATATTTTGTAGTCACAAATTCCATATTTTATTTTGATTCAAGTCAAAATCTTTGACTATTCAGTCAAAAGATCCCATCTCTATGATGCTTGTTTCATTTTCAACATTGAACATTGTAGGTTATCGACTTTATTTGCATTTATGAAGTTATAAAACCTTAAGGTTTTGTCATGTACACATCCTCTCAAATATTCCTTTTAAGGAAAGTGGTTTTAAACTTCATACGCCAAATCTCATAGTCTATATTAGCTGCAACGACAAGCATGAAATTTGGTGGAGGATTCAACAATTTCAACTGACATGAAAAATATTTCAACCAATTTGTCCTTTTAGGTTATCCATGTCAGTCTTTCCAAAGAAAACTTAACTACACAGTTTGGGTTTTACCCCTTTAGGTTGTACTACCAAGGTCATATCTTGTTGATATACATGGAATCCATAATGGCCATAAGCCACTACTTAGATTCTAGTTGGTAGTAGTTTCTAAGTTGATTTTGTTGGATCATCATCTTATGACCAACCTATCAGAGGTGTTGGATTCAAAATATTTAAATCTCAGATGTGTTCTACTAGAATTATGAGGCTTTGTGTTACATAAGGAATTTGAGATTCTATAACAATTTGTGGTTCCCAAAAGTTCCCCTTGTACCTCCTTGTTGACCTCAAACCTTTCGAGTTCTACTTTTACTCCCATTTATTCTTTTGGAAATCAGTTATACCAACAACAAACATTTTTTTGTCAATTAAGATTAAAGGTAGTATTCAACAATAATGATTTTATGGATAGACTTGTCAAGAAAATACTTTCTTTACATAAGTTTTAATCATTAAGACATATTGGGACATTGTCGTATCATATCACATATGTTGTCTTTTAAATCATTTTATATGGTACATTAGTGTAAAGTATATATCTTGATGATATTAGAAGATTTTATTAAATGATAATCACATCATGATTCATTAGTATGTAATTCCTTCTTTATGATACATCATCATGTTTTAGGTGGATTTGACTTGTGATACACTATCACGGTCTACACAAAAAATTCTCAAAGTATTGATGTAAAATATTTCAACAATTGATCATGTCAAAGTTTCTTAATACTCTTATCAAAGTTATACTTCATTTGTAATCTTATTAAACACTTAAAGAGATTCATGTTTGTATCTGGCCAAGTACAAACTCTATATAAGATGAGAGATAGTGTGACAGCTTGACTTTTCTCTCTCCTATCTTGTACCCTTTCTCTCTCACCATGTACCATCATACTAAATTCAATCTCCAATCCATAGTTTGATGGTAGTGGGACACCTTTTCAGTCACATCAAGGTTTACTTTTTACTAAATGTGAACATTTCATTGCATTTTGAACTATGATAAATCCTTATTATGTATCCATCTTGCATATGATATTGAACCTTATTAGCATGATCACGTTGCTCTATTGTGTAATTCATGAGATAGAGTGTTCAATTATCTTTCCAACGCTATAAAATTGCCCCGATTGGACTATCATAGCCCAAATTATGTCCTATTGAAATTGGCTCATATTGCTTGGGATGTATTTGATTATTTTCTGAGTTCGGCCTTAATGGGCCCATTTTGAGGGAGCGGCCCATCCGCCACCCTTACTTGACCAAACCCTAACGCACCCCAAATCACTACCATCAGATCACGCCCCCTTGATCTGATCTTGATCCAACGGCTAAAAGCCATCATCCTACCTCCATGTAAGATGCCAACGGGGGTGGTGCTGCCGCCACCTACCCCCATTATACACCCTCCAATATGCCCATCTTTACCCCCATTCACAAAGATTAAGCATTGTTTCCTTCCTTGTTCATTTGTCCCATTCATTTTCTCCCTTTTCCCCTCTCCTTCGTACCCTAATTTGGACCACATCCACCTACTTTCCCCTCCTAATGCTTGGGTGGGGCCGCCATCACCAAGCTACCTGGGGACGGACCATCTGGCACAAATGAGGCGGGGGATGGGTCCGCCCAGCCCTTTGGTGTTCGCCTGACACCACAGCGGGTCCCCAAGGCCCCAATTGGGGTGAGTGGTGGCTGATCCGATGAGCAGGAGCAAGCCACTGCCATGGCCACCCATGCTAGCTTGACGAGGAGGGCCTCGGACGAGAGTCGTTGATCCGTCTGGGAACATCATGGACCCAAGGCAACGAATGGCCAGGATCAAAGAGACGTGGTCAACGCGGTCAAAGCCTAGACTAGTGGAGTCGATGATTGATGACCGCAGGATTAACGGGTGCATGGTGTTCCACGTCGAACAGCTTACATACTTCAATTAATGATTTGGTAACATCTTGTCAATTTCTCTATAGTTCTGGGCTTAATCTTCTAAAATTGATATCTTCCTCATTTCAAGGCCAAATATAGAAAAGTTATATATCAAATTGATCCTTTCAAAAAGATATACAAAATGGACTAGGTTTAAGGGTCTAATTACATTATTTGCTCCCTATTTCCCCCAAAATATACATACTTTAATCATTTGGAGTATAGTTGATGTATGATTTTGATGGAAACTTAGACCTTGGTTACTCAATCTACCCCATGATCCTTAAAACAATACATGTTATGTATACTTAAACTAAATGAAGGTCCTACTCTCCCTATTGCTCATAAATGATTCCTTTTTGTACATATGTGACCATATTGGACTATAATGTTGTACATTGCTCTTATGATGCTAGCCTTACTTCCTAATGACTCTAAATGCCTAATCAATCATGAGATTAGTAATTTTATGTTGTTGAAACTCCTGGGAAATCTTATAACCTTCCTTGTACTCTTGATGACATAAGTATGCTATTATGATAATTGCACATATGAGTGAATGTATGGTACCCCATGTTTGTGGCTTGATGCCTAGACCGTAGTGGACATGACCTTACTTTGATTGTGTTTCTATTATTCTTTTCTTACTAATCTAATATATATATACATATATATAAAACTCCATTATAATATTGTTGATAAAGGGTTAGCTCTTGGATATGGCCTTGAGGTCCCTCTCATATAAAAGGGTTAGCTAATCTTGAGCACCCTTACAGATCCTTCTGATGGGAAGATGGTCAAAGGCCTTAAACACGCTTCATATTGTTGGTATAATGGAGTGAAATGACATAATATATGGTTTCACATTTTGTTAAACAGTTAACATGTTTATTCTTGTTTGTTTAGTCTTGAAATCCTTTCAAATTATGCAAAGCCTATACATATATATATGTATCTTTCTACCCCATACTCAACACCTCATGTGTGGACCTATTTCTCATATTTTGTTTTTAGGTTCAGAGATGGCTAGAAGGTTGATGGGCTTGGTGAGCTATTCCAGGTGTACTTGTTGTAAGATCCAAATTTAGTGCACATGAATGACTTGTACCTCGACTCTATAAATGTGTAATTGAACTCATGAATATGAATTATCTTGTATAATTTATACTTGTTGAATGTTGAGACTGTGTTGGTGCCTTTATCTTGTTATCAGTTCATGTGTGCTAAGCTTTACACTTCCACATGTTGCCTTTGGTATTCGTTGGGTTCATGGGACTAGGATTCTGGTTCCATGATAAATAGTGAAGTACAAACAACTATCTTTAGCATTTATTATATACATGTATGAGGCCTAATAAAATACTTACTCTCTCCACTACACCTAGAGAGAGGTGGTTTGTTGGGAAATACAAGCACAAAGTATTGTAGCAGAAACAAAAATTTATCTATCGATGTTCCCAAAACAGCAAGATCACGTCAACTACTATGAAATAGGAAGGATGGTCTAGTGAGTTATATCTGGTCTTGGAGAAAGTCTAGAGACAAAAGTTTCTTCTTTGCAACTGTCAACTAGTTTCTCTTGGATGGTGGTTGTACGGCTACGGTCTTCACCATGAACAACGAACATGATAACTTTTGCAGCACCTCTGTATCTCACCACGGACTGTAGGATATAGTTGTTCTCCTAGTAGTTGCCAAAGGACTCCTGCCTCTAGAGTAGTCCAAACTGACCAAGTAGAACTCATGTCATTCAATAAGAATAGAAAAGAAGGATGTGTCCCTCCCGTTGGTGTACTAGTCACCAACCTTCTCTCCCACAACAACAACTCTCAGTTGTTCTCTCCCGTAGCTATCCCTCCATTGTCGAGTAGGACTTGTTTGGGCTCTCTCAGTTACCACAACCAGAGAGGACAAAATAGTTGTCAAAGGAATTGATTTTCAGTTGTCTATGTTGTTGTGCTATGGAAAGCCCCTGGTACCCCTATATTTATAGGCGGGGTTTGGGCCAGGGTTCCCAGTTTGCACGGGATTTGTACGGTAGTGGAAGGGACCGGAAGATCTTAATTTTTCACAACTTGCGAAGCTCAAAAAGATCATCTGGTAACCCAGACAGCCCTCTGTTCACATGATATGGACATATCACACTTGCAAACAGGCATTTGGCAGTTTCCCAGTCGCACATGAATTTGGCAATTTTGATTCTAATTAATATCATATATTAATTCCTTGCACCCCAAGTAATGTGCAATCAAAACTATTCAGGAAACATCCAGAATATTCATTCGGTCCAACCGAGCCATATCACCTAGGTGCGACACCCATCTCACTCACCCAGACGGTCATCTGGTGAGTCTAAGATGAGGCAGTCAGTTCAATCATATTGAACCGGCCGGTTTAAGGGTAGAACTTAGCCAATTCAAACTCTGATCAGCCCGACAACCCAAACGGCTGGCTCAACAGTTAAGACGCCTGTATGGCTGCCCAAACGGCCATCTAACTCACTGAGATGGTTGTTTTGCAGTCTAGTCAACCAATTAGATATCTGTTGCATGAATTGAATACCTAAACACTTTTGCAATCAATCCAATCATCATTCAAGATAAACTCCTCATCTAGATGAATTCCTATGTGTGTGACACTATAGGTCCCATATCATGTTATCGATGAATGTCCATAACTATCTTATGACATCACAAGTAAGGAGCAGTGCCTAGTCGCACATCAATGCTACCCAAGTGAATGGACAGTTGGAGAACAATTTCAACCTATGATCTATGCAAGGTGTTATAGTGATTGTATAATTCCTTTGTCACTGATATACGAGATGAAATTGAGGCATGGGTGGTCATCCTATCAATGTTCAATCCTTGTTCCTTGAGCCAAGAGCATACTATTGAGATGTGACTTCAGTATCATATATTTATTCACATGTGCATGAACATGCGTTTCACAGTCTCTCTTATCAACTGGAAAGGATACCATAGTCCTGTAGGAGGGACAAATCCTATATCTATCACTCACAGTGTACCCCCTTGTGTCAAACTCACCCAATCATCACCTTTATAACAACCTATGTTTTAGGACTATGTTTGATGATGTTAAAGCATACCCAATGACATGTGATGAGTGCAATGATTTGAAGTCTAAGAATCACAATCACCACCTTCACTATGAGAGATGACTATGACCACCAATTACGGTTTCCATGTGTCACTTCTCAAGGTGGTTCTATCCCATACATTGTTCCCTAAGGTGTATCTATGTGCTTGGTTTGATACTGCCATATCATGACTAATGAGATTCTATCATCAACGAAGCCACACTCTAGTCTTACGTGTTACCGGTGTCTATCTACCTTCCATAGTTACAATTGACTAGGGGCATAATGAGAATATGCATATGTACTCTTAACATCCGTATGATCTCATTTTCCCAAGTCTTAAACATGAAGGCATATGTCATTGAGTAATATTATTATCTAGACATTCATAATATTTCCTCATTACATAATAATTGAGTGAAACATAATGAATTGGAATATTTCCTTTATTAGTATTAATCAAATCCTTTATGGTATATGCCATGTCAATCATCATATGATTGGCTCTACATGCATACCATACCAACAAACTCCCACTTTCCCTTAGATTCAATCACCCATGAATCAAATTCTTAGTGATCTAAACATGTCCACCATGTTTCAGCTGCGCTAGTGCTAACTCAGTGGGTTAGCACACTTATCTTATAGTCGATATATTGCATGTTTCATTGTCTCTTCACTATATGATTTCTCCTATGAGACATAATTGTCATAATATGGTATCTGATATTCCTTGCCTAATAATTAGCTCCATTGTTATTACAATATCACTACTGAGTCATCAATGCTTGGAACATTTATAAGTTCATCATGTTAACCTTTAGATCCATATAGTATCACTCTACATTCATAACATAAGTATACTCAGCCTCTATTGTAGAATATAATTAATGGTTATTAGTTTGGAACCTTTCCAACTAATCAACACTTCTTCTTTTAAATATATTTTAATGCAGTCACTTTTGTCATTATGGAAGTTTGCATCGATGTAACCATTGAAATCGAAGTCTTCCTTTTATTTCTATCCTTATTGACTAGCAATGTATTCTTAGATACTTCTCAAGTACTAATGAATAATTTTAGTGATTCTCCAATAACTCTTATTTAAGTTTAATATCATCTTGTCATGTCTAATACATACAAAATCTGTATGGGATAAGTACATTTATAGCATTCATGATATCATATGGCATCTTATTAATGATATTTCCATTCTTCATAAGAATTAGAACTTATGGTTCATGAGAGACTAATCTAGATTATCCCTTATTGAATCCATTTAGTGTTGAACTTTTTCAACAAATTGCTATTGTATGTGCTCAAATTTCCATTATGAAACATTCAAGAACTATCTCATAGGTATTGTTCCTATCTCACAAAATGTTTCATATAATCCTTCATTAGTGAAGGTGTATTTCATGCTAGTTCTCAATATTCATAATATTTAGATGTCATTCCTCATCATTTATGATCCCACTAAATCTTTTGTAATCATAGATTTCATCCTTTATCTTGATTCAGGTCAAACTCTTTGACTATTTTATCTAGTCAAAAGATCTCATCTCTGAGATGCTTGTTTCAATCCTAGATTGAACCGTGTAGTTTATAGACTTTATTTGCATTCATGAAGTTATGAAACCATTTAGGTTGTGTAACATACACATCCTATGATGCATTCCTTTAAGGAATCTGGTTTTTATCTTCATATTCTAAATCTCATAGTCTATTTTAATTACAGCAACAAGCACGACAATTGGTAAGTTCTTTTTTGTCATGTTCAACAACTTGATCTTGATTTGAAATTATTATTCATCCAATATGTCCTTTTTATGTTATCCATGTAGGTCTTTGCCATAAGATGCTATTCCACCCTACAGGTATTACCTCTTAGGTGGCGCTATCAAGGTCCTACCTTGTTAGCTTACATGGATCCTATATTACTCAGAAATAGATTCTAGTTGACTAGTTGGCTCATCATGTATGACCAACTCATCTGAATCGTTGGATTCAAAATCCTCCAAAATCAGATGTTGTCTACTAGAACTATTTTTTTATATGTTACATGATGACCCTGAGTGTAAGGACCCTGACCCTCATTTTGGGCTTACCCTATTTGCTTTGCCTAAACCTTGTGTTTAGATGTTTGCTAATCACCTGAGGTGTGATTAGGGTTTGTTTGTGCTTTGTTGAGAGGTTGAGGTGCAACTTGCAAAATACCCAATTTTTAGGGTTGGTGTGCAAGTTTGTCACCTTGAGAGATGACTTTCTTTCTCCTTGCATCCTCTAGGGTTGAGAGGATGGATTGGGCTCTTTGCTTGAGTAGCTTTGGGCTTTGTTGAGCCTTGTTGAGTTGTGTTGAGCCTTGTTGAGCCTTGATGAAGCTTGATATCGGGCTAGATCTTGGTGTATCGGCCTATTGAGGATCTTGACCTTGGTGTATCGGTCAGGAGGAGTGCTTGGTTGTATCGGGCAAGATGTGTATTGGCCATGGTGTGTTGGGTTGCCATGTTGGGTGACACACACCCTCCACCTAGCCTCGTTTGTGTCACCTTCTTTGGATAAGTGGCAGTTGCTTTGCTAAGTGGGTGGCAAGTCGTGGACAAGTGGTTTGGGAGTGCAAGCATGTAGCATGACCCTTAGACAAGTGTGCTAGGGTCGGGTTCCACCTTGTCTTGCTATCTCCCTTCACCCCTTAGTATATAAGCTACCCTCCTTGCTTGCTAGGCCTATTTAGTACCCTTAGTTGTTCTCTTTCCTTTGGCGGATGAGCTAGGAGTGGATAAGAGGAAGTGGTAGCCGATACAGCTGGTGTCTTGGCCGATACATCTTGATATCTTGCTCCTTTTCTTCTCTTGTGGTGAGCATCTCTCTCTCTTTCCTTGGCACCTTCTTATTCTTCTTCTTCTTCTTTCTTTTCGGCCATGGTAGTCATGGAGTTTCTCTTCTCTCCTAGTGTTGGCTGAAGGTGGTGCCTTGGTGCTTGGAGCTTGGAGCTTGGAGCTTGGTGCTTGGAGCTTTATAGCTTGAGGAGTGTGCTTGAGGCGGGTTACATAACTCCTAACCCTAACTATACTACCTTCTTTCTATGTTGCTTTGTTGTATGCTATCTTGATCGGCCATGTTATCTTGCTAGATATGTTTCTTGCTTTATTGGTCATGTTGTTTCCCTAGATGTACCATGGATCTTGTTGGCCGAACATTGGTTTAGGGTTCCTTGGGCAAAACCCCTCTCTCTTAATTGTTGAGAGGTGATCCTATGGTTTCCTAATTCAATGGTGCATTGTGGTGTGTTATTGGGCAAAACCCCTTTCTATTCTTGGTCTTGAGAGGTGAGCTTAAGCTCTAGTTGTGTGGAAAAAACCCCTCTCTCCCTTAGTTGTTGAGAGGTGAGTCTACACTCTAGTTGCTTGAGCAACACCCCTCTCTCTTACCATAGATTTGAAAGAGTGAGCCTTTGGTTGGATGTTGACCTAGTTGTTTGATGGTTGGCTGATATGGTGATGATCCACCTTGCTGCCCGATATATGATAGAGGTTGTGCAAAACCCCTCTCACTTAGTTGTTGAGAGGTGAGCCAACCCTCTTGATCTTGTAGGGTTTCATGGTAGTAATCTTGAGGTTGAAGATGACCAACCCGATATGCCCTTGGATTCTTTCCTGATATCCCTCCTCTAGGGTTGGGCTTGGGCGATATGTTAGATGGATGTTGACCTCTTTGACCGATATGGGTCTTTACCCAAGATGTTTGGTTGGGCGATATGTTCTTGGCCGATATGGTGTTTTCCCGATATGGTCTTTTGAGTACCTTGGGTGACATGGATAGGTCATGCCTTGATGATTGAGTGTTGAGCAACACCCCTCCTTCCTTGAGTTGTGAGGTGAGCTCTAACACTTGGTCGATATGATGTTGGGTGATATGTTGGTTGGCTGATAGGGGTTCCCTAACCCTAGTTGCTCGATATGAAGTCTTGGTCGATATGGAAACTCTAGATGGGCGATATGTTGTCTTGGACAATAAGGGTACCTTGGGCAATATGGCTTCTTCAGCGATATGGTGAGCTACTCATGATGTTGCTTGATGGCCAACAAATATGGTGGCTGGGCGACATGGAAAACCCTACCCTAGGTGGGTGACATGGGGTCTTGGCCGATATGGATGTAGTTCTACCCAATACCATCTTGCACATGGCTTCCCGATATGGTTGGTGACCGATATGAGGCTTGGCGCCCTAGGGTTTGGTTGATGGTCGACACCCTTAGGGTTTGGTAGTGGATGACACCCTTAGGTGAGGGATAGTGCCCTACCCGATATCCTTTTAGTGAGGGATGTGCACTACCTGATATGCCTTTTGGTGAGGGTAGACGACACCTCTAGTGAGGGTTGTGCCCTAACCCGATAACACTAATAATGTTGTCTTGTTATCTTGAGCCCATATCCTCGACTATGATGAAATATGACAAGATAGGTTGTGACCAGTGGTATGATGGTTACCTAAGGATGATGGTAGGTGAACCTTTGATAAGCTTGATGGTTGATCATGGTCGTATGATCTATAGGGTATGGTGGATACCCATAGTATGGTAACATAATATAATATGATTTGTTTGATATACCATCTACAATGTTATGCTCCATGTGTTTATAATAATGGGTTATTGTTCCGATTCTATGCACCTTAGATCTTAATGACATGATAAGCATGATATGTTCTCTAAAGTATTGCTTTTGGTGATCAAGTTATCCCTTCTTCGATGCATTCTAACCATGAAAGTATTTTTAATTGAATTCATAGTTAGGTAAGAGTTATGATGTATATGTGCTTCATGTGGCACTTAATGATAATGTTCCCTGATATGAGATAACATGTATCACAAGTATGATGAGAAAGGTTTGTTGACCTGATAAAGGTTGAGTGCCTGATTGAGGTGTTATCCTCTAGTGATGAAATGAGGGATTGATATCCCATGATGATGTATGATGATGAAGCCTTGAGAGGCAGCAGAATGAGGGATTGAGATCCCATGGCAATATGATGATTATGATGGCATTGAGAATGACAGTAATAGAGTGACACAATGTTGTTTGTGTTTTATAACTTGGTTGCCTCAACAATCCACTTAAAATATATTAATTAAATACAGATGAACCTTTCATGTAGACTACCCTGGCCATAGATCCATCATCGTCAGTAGCTAGTGATGGTGAAATAGGTTTTTCTTGTGGGATTACCTGGAGCACATATTGTTGAATATGTGGGGTTTCTCCTAGCTAAAAATAGGAGGGATAGAGTGCAACTTCGATTGTAGACTCAGATATGTGTAAGAGCATGGTGAACATGCCCAAGGCTCAGTGTGGTAGAGCATGAATGCATTCATGGCTCAAGAGCACGGTGAACATGCATGTGGCTTAAGATATTCTAGCGCCATAACCTATACAAAGGTGGGCTAGAGGAAAGGGTAGCCTGCGGAGCTGACCCTGTGGCTAATGCCACTTAAGCATGAGACTGTGGTCCTGCTTTGGATATTGTACACTGACCACGAGGAGGTGAGGTCATGGAGTCTGGATCTTTCATTGACCTTGTATGGCACTGGTTTTGGGCTTCGCAGCCGAAGGTTGGATTTGAGCGGTATAGCTCACTTCCTCAGGGCATAATAAATGGTAATTCAGCCGTATAGTATATCTTCTTAAGGAAAATATGGAACATTGGTTGAGGCCTTGTTTGTATAGTTTTTCTAGCCATATCTTGCATCTAATTACATGTTCCTCAGATATGATGATAAGTTCTTATAAGACTTGTCTTGTCAATCATGTTCCATATAATTATCTGGTAATATGCCTCTGAGATATTCTGGTAAGATGTTATAAAGTTAGTTCTGCTCAGTACGTTGTATATACGATCTCCTTATGTTAGTTACTTGCTTTATCTGTTCTAGCTCTCCTGAGGTTTTATAGTTCACCGGGGAGTTATGTTTCTCGCTGGGACTGTGTGTCTCACCCCGCTAGTTTCAACCTTTTTAGGTGATTAAGCTAGACATGGTGGTGATCATGAGGTTTCGGCTGAGCAGCAAGAAAAGCAGTAGAAGCTAAGGTTGGATATGATGTTGATGTGGTTGTTGTAGTAGAGTCTTAGAGTCTCCCTATACAATCGGGTCCTTGGAGGTGTTTTGATGAGGTTTTACGATATATGATCTCAGTATACCCTTTTGTATCTTGGTTATGGCCTGGTTAGGCTTGGTTT
Source organism: Alisma plantago-aquatica (assembly GCA_963693085.1). Lineage (NCBI taxonomy): Eukaryota > Viridiplantae > Streptophyta > Magnoliopsida > Alismatales > Alismataceae > Alisma > Alisma plantago-aquatica. The sequence continues at coordinate 236,526,742 of OY856415.1, forward strand.
GTACTTGAACAGGTGATGCATCCTCTCTGGATATGGAACAGTTAGATCCTATGTAACAATGGACATATTTCATGCTCTTGTATATATAACATGTTTCCTTGCAGGATATGGAACCAACTGTAATAGTTTCTCTCTTATGATGTTTTCCGCAAACGGTTTTAATTAACCCATGTTTTTGGTAAATATGTGGTTTATGGTTGTTCTGCACATTTTCACGTGGCAATTTGTTGTTTGAGTGATGGTGGGATGTCACACTGAGACTCCACAATACTTATGATTCTCATGGTTCTAATTGTACCCTTTTGTTGACCTCCAACATTTTGAGTTGTTCCCATTTATTCTTTAATAACTCAATTATCCTACTAACAAAACAATTTTGTTATTAGATTGGGATTAATAGTAATATTCAACAGTCAAGGTTTATGGATAAACCTTCTCAAGAAACTACTTTCTCCATGTAGGTTTCAATCCTTTAGACATATTGGGACATTCCCAAATCATATCATATATGATGTCTTATAAACCATTCTAATGGTACATGATTTAATGATAGGTATACGTTCATGAGGATATAAGAGTATTAGATTTAATTGATATTCATCATGATTCTTCATGGTATAATTTCTTGATTCTTACACATCATCATGTTCAGATGGATTTGACTTATGATACATTATCACAGTTCTTTCTTGAATACTCTCAAGGTATTAATGCAAAGCATTTCAACACTTGACCTCATCAAGGATTCTTAATTCTTTCATGAAAACCATACTTCATTTATAATTTCCTTAAAGATTGATACATCCTTTTACTTGGTACATATCATCATATTACCAGTAAATGAAATGAAGTATAATTAATTATCTATAGCATTCATTCCATAAGATCTTCATGCAATATATGTATGAAGTCCGATGAAAGACTTATCATCCCATTACATCTAGTGAAGGATGACATGTCATTTTGTGCATAAATAAGGCTTTGCATGTTTCATTAGGTTTAATAACCAAGGGAATCTGGATTTACATCAATGTGTATTCTAGACATGCATTTCTTATGTGTACGTTCAAGGTGACTAATGCTAATGATAGTCTTGAGTTATCAATTACATTCATTTGGTATTAATGTTATAAGCATTCATCTTAAAATCTTTTGTACAAAGACCATTTAGATGATTGTGCATTGCCATGCAAGATCATATCTTTTGAAATAGAAACATTAATATCTCACTTTCTTGATATATCATCTTTGTCATACAAGATGCTTTTAAAGTAAATGTTTGTATATATTGTCATTAATCAAATAGTAGTTCTACTAACTCTATTACATACCCATTGGGCTAAGATAAATTTAAATGTATACCAAAGCATCCACAACTCTTGCTCTGCCTTGTCCATCTTTGTCCTTCCATGAGGGCCTTTACTTCTTTTCAGATCCTACACATCAAGTGTGTCAGATCTTTGTTTGGTATCACATACCAAATTAAATAAGTTATCAAATTTATCTTATAACATTTATCCCTAAAGTGTAGGCCTCAATTCCTTCCTTCTTCTTTAGTTCATCTAACCAGAGTGGGCAATTCCTTTTTCAATGTTCATGCTGGTGACAATGGTGAAAATGACCTCTTATTTTCTTCACTCCTCCTTTTGCTTTGAGATCTGAAGACTTGGGCGTTTGGATAGCTTTAGAACCTTTCTTAGCTTTTCCTTTGCCTTTATACTTCCCTTTTGTCTTGCTGATCATCATCACATACTTGGGCTTGTCTTTCTTCATTTGTGTCTCAACTATTCTCAACATGCCCAAAAGCTATGTCAACAGTTTGTCAAAGTCATTCACGTTGTAGTTCATGACAAACTAACTATATCACTCTGTCAAGAACTGCAAAACCTTGTTAGTGGACAAGTCTTGACCCAAGGGGAATCCTAGTCTAGCTAGGTTCTCCACATACCTAATCAGCTTGAGCACATGAGGACCTATTGGGTCACCTTCTGCCATGGTACATTTGAACACATCTTCGAGACATCATATCTCTCTTGTCTTGCATGATCTTGGTACATGTTCTTGAGATGTGTGACCTTATCAATCATGCCCATAATCTCATGCTGCCTCTACAACTCATAGTTCTTGGAGCATAGCATCGGAATTTTGACATCCACGAAATCTTCAATGTGCTTCCTGTAAGCATACCTATCAACCGTTGGAGCATTCTGAGGTGGTTCCTCTGGTTCTAGAATTTCTAGGACATAGAGCGTTCACTCTTGTGTGGGAACAATTCTCAGCATCATGAACCAGTCATGGAAGTTGTTCTCATTAAGTTTGTCCTTCTCAAGGACCTATCATAGAAACATGTGATTGTTGTTCATTTCCATTTGATTCTACAAAAGAATTCGCATTTTTTGTTAAAAACTTATTTTTTGATTTGATTTGATTAAAATTTTGGTGATAATAATTAGGTCTTTAATTAAATATCATTCTCATTATTTTATTCAAATTGATAACCCTCAAGTATCAATTAGGAAAATTGTAGTGAATCAATTTTCTAATGAGCAAGATCCAAGATAATTCAACTATGGTCTGACCAATGCCACAAACACAATATATTACCAAGGAGGCAACATTTTCCAGTTGCATCATATGCAATTCTTAATAGTTCACAACTCTGTTCCATAATTATATGTATGCTTCTGGGCCCAGAAGCTAAGAGAATCACGAGGTAAACCTAACCCAATATCTAATACATTAATAATGCACCCTGTAGAGGTGAAGCCTACATTATTACCATCACACTTCCACAAGGTACACAGTGCACCATGTAGAGGCGTAACCTACACTTAGTCAAACAAGTTTTTCATGTGTATTGCTATTAGAAAACATCTTAGACTTAATATGATTGATTGAGGGGTTATATATATGATATATATACATATATTATATCCAATCACCACATATATAGTACATATCATATACATGCTATATCCCACAACATAAACATTCAACATGAAACAAAAAGCAAATGTTATGGCCATGTCTACTTGTAATTCCTTGGAGATGCAAGGAATTTGATGTGGTTTATTATTGCACTAACAAATTCACTCAGGGTTGAAATCCCTGAGCTTTTACCAAAACCTTGTGCAATAATACCACCCGCAAGCGGATGGGTCTTATCGTAGTATAGTTAAGGATCGAATCCCAAGGGACAACATTTTTAAGAATCGTTGTTAATCGAGTCTAGTTCAAGTAAGGCTAATATTTAGAACGATTGGTTGATTTGAGTTTAATTAAACTAATTGCAAGAAAGTAAAGAGTAGAATTAAAGTTGAACTAGATTAATGATATGGAATCACTGGGATGGTCTCGGGTTTCACCACCACTACACATGCAAACACATCCAAACATTAAACATCCAGGAAAGATACAACCATCCAAATGGAGCTGCTAAAAAACCCCCCATACGGGCATTAGGCTTGCGTAAGCATCACCTTAGGTATCAGATGTCTTGTCACCATCTGGATCAGTCACTTACGGCTCCGAAGATACAGAAATCCAACTGAAGTTGTGGCCCTCCCTGAAGGATGTTTAGGCACACAGAAGCGTCATTGTGGGCTAGATGGCTTGTCCCCTCACAGATCATACACTTACGACCTCAAGGAATCCCTTTCTATTTCTAATCAGGGAGTCAACCATGCTAATCGACAAGCAAGCAGGCAACTAATCTACAAGCAAACATCGACAATTATCAACGAAGATACATATATACAACTGAAGTTGTGGCCCTCCCTGCGGGATGTTTAGTCCACAGAAGTGTCACCGTGGGCTATATGGCTCGTCCCCTCACGGATCATACACTTACTACCTCAAGGAATCCCATTCTATTTCTAATTTGGGAGTCAGTCTCGATAATCGACTTTCTACCCTACATATAGAAATTCTCGCAACATAGGGAAGAATAAGACAAAAGCAAGCAGGTAATCAATCCACACACATTAATGATTAACAACAAAATGAAAAGTTATATATATTGCCATGGAATGTTTAACAAGAGAACATGCTTGCATGGGCAGCGGGGCTAGTCCCCACACCCCAGCGAAAAGGAACTACTCGCTCATGATGCGAGAAACAAGAAAAACAAGAGAGAGGGAAGATTCCACCATGAGCATGATGCAAAAGGTAGTCACAACTCGGTGAAGATGATGTGGTCTTCTACGTCGTGTCGGAGCAACTTTGGATGAGAAGGAAGAACCACCAAGGTAGACCGGGCAGCCCTTCTTCTCCTCCTTCTTGCCTCATCTTGACCTTCTTGCTTGCAGCAAAAGGAGCAGCAAGTGGAGTAGCAATGGTGTGGACGTGGATGTAACTGGATCGAACCTTGTGTTTAGGCGGCCTGGCGGCGTCCCAGATCCGATGCCCAAATGAGGACCATGTTGGTCCTATTTATAGGCTTGGATGGCCTCTTTACATTTTTGACGTGAGGATACTTCACACGGTTTTGGGTCCAAACGGTTTGGAGTGAAGTGCCTCCAACTGATCTTCATCCAAACGGTCTTGGAGTCCTAACGGTTTCGAGACTCGCATCAAACGGTCTTGGAGACCGATTAGACTGACTAAATGGTCTTGGAGACCGATTGGACTAACCAAACGGTCTTGGCTTCTTTGCTCTAACGGTCTTGTATACTGATCAGTTTTGCACCCCAAACAGTTTGGGTCTCTGGTGTTCTTCTCCTCCAAATGGTCTTGCGATCGTGCGCCGCCAAACGGTCTTGAGGATCGATGGCCTCCAAATGGTCTTGGGTCCAAATGGTCTTGGATCCAAACGGTCTTGGCTCCAAACGGTCTTGGAGGTGGCTGGCCTAACGGTCTTGGGACTGTGTGCCGCCAAATGGTCTTGAGGATCTTCTGTCATAAAATGGTCTTGTGCCTCTCATCCAAACAGTCTTCGGCTGCTTGCGGTCCCTAGCCTTCACGGTCTTGAAGACCGTTAGGGCTCGTGCGTCTCGAGACCGTTCGTAGCCCATGTGGTCTCAAGACCGCTGCTGATCCTGGTCGCGAGGGTGCAAGTCTAGGCAGAGGAAGTGTTGTTGTCGATGGTGGCATGGATGCAGTGGCGCCGACGATGGGGTCGAGAGGCAGCGACGGCGGTGGTCGTGGAGAAGCACAGAGTTGTTGAGGAAGCAGGTTGCAGGTGGTGGTGAGGAAGGAAGAGGACGGAAAGGCAGAGGAGCGTCGAGCAGGTGTTGTGGAGATCCAACTGGTCTTGAAGTGGGCGACTGCTCATACGGTTTTGAGACTATGAGGCTTCACATGGTCTTGAGATCGTATGGAAGGGGAAATCCCAAGATCGAATGAGGTGAAACTGAATGGATCAAGATCAATTGAGCAGACCGAATGGGCAAACCGTTTGGTCAAGACCATTTGGTCAAGACCGAGGCTGAGAGGATCTTGAGTAGGGGTAAATCTAGGGTTGAGAAAAAGTGGGACCTAGCTGAAGGTTCACCCTCATCGTGACCAGCATAATCTACATGAAATACATATAAAACTAGTTAATAACTTGATAATCTGATCAACCAAGCAAAATTGCACATTGTAAGATTTAAGGAGATGAAATCGAATGTATTTAGTCGAATTGGGCCCAGAATGGCGACTGAAAATCATGATGAATTTGGATTCATCAGAATACCCCAAACTTAAACGTTGCTCGTCCTCGAGTAACACAAAATCTGAAACAGTCGCCATATTAATGAATTTAATTCGTGTGACTACCTCATCTTCACATCACGATTTGTTTCCTTTTTGCATAGTATGACTAAGCATCTCAACTTCCTGAGTCCACTGAACACATCTTACAATATCTTCGTTCCTGAGTTTGTTTTCCAACATCACTTCCTCCTCACTTTTTCCATCAACAAGCAGTTCTAAGAGTTTCATAAGAGTCTAGAGATACCCGCAGAACAACAAGTGCGCATCTGATCTGTCACTGGTGTTTATCAGGATAGTGGAGGCATTCATTGTGCCTTTAGGTAGAAAATGGAGTGAAGGGAGGTGTGGAAGGAAGAATTAAATCTCTCCTCTATTCGACTCGAGATTTTCATTTTATGAAATGCAATTTTATCGATTGCATTTTGTGTGTGTGTGAATCTCTCCTCTATTCGACTCGAGATTGCATTTTCTTTTTGTGTGCACATTGGCATCTTTTCTAGGTGGTATGCCCCTATTAATTTGTGAGGGGTATGGAAGAAGTAGATATAGAGGGAAGTGGTGTGCCACCCCGAACTTAGGGTTTAGCACTATTTTGGCTATTTTTGTTTCTTTTTTATGGATGGAGGGGTACGAAGATGATAGAAGAAGTGTATAAGAGAGTTCAGATCATAATGCAACTTGATTTACATTTCTGTGCACCGGGTCATTCTCTTTATCGTACTCTGCTCAAATAAAGAGTTGATGAGGATCCGGTGGGGATTCCATGTTATTATTCCACTAGTCAGTTAGGAAGCATGACGTGTTTGATCCCTATCAGTTCGACAGACACTTGCCATTTTTTCATAAAGATCATGATGTTAGGATTCATAAGCTTCACAAGATGATTTCAATCAATAGGCTAGTTTCAAAAAGTGGTCCTTTTGAGGATCTGCTTCGAATAAGGAGGGTATAATTATTCAAAATGCATAAACGGCTCAGTAATGGTTTTTAATGAAATAGAAAGCGTCACAACTTCATCAAGTATCTGTTCAATTTCTTTGAAAAACTTTTAAAATTTTTTAAAATTTTGGTCAAAAATGCAACGATGAAATCTTAAGTCTGAAATAGATGGGTGAAGGTGGGAAGTAAAGTACGTACCACCCACCCTCCATCCCAAACTTAGAAATTTGAGCATCCCGAGCAAACTCTAAATCCGAGATGGAGGGGGAAATTCATGTCGGTTGGACCACAAGATGTTATTGCGTTCCAATCAACGTGCATCCCCCATCTGAAAATCTCAAAAATGAAGACTAATCAGAACGCAAGATAGCATCTCACGATTGTGATTTTTATTTATTGCAAAATTATCTAAAAAGTAAAAAAAATTAAAGAAAATTTCTAATTCAAAAATTAAAAGTAAAACAAATTTATTGATCGGGTTGCCTCCCGACAAGCGCCTTTGTTTTACGTCGATGGCTCGACTGAATCCTCCAATTTTATGGTGGATATGTTGGTTTGGAAAGATTTATTGATTTTTTAGTACTAGTATCTACTGAGATGAAGTATCTCTTCACGCGTTGTCCATTTGCCACAAAATAGCCTGACTTTTCACTCCATAAGGAGAAAGCATCATGTGGGTAAATACTCTTAACAATGTAAGGTCCAGCCCAATGAGAACGAAGTTTCCCTGGGAATAACCTCAGTCTTGAGTTGAATAGAAGAACTTGGTCTCCTACTTGTATATCCTTTCTTTTTAGATGGCCATCGTGCCAAAGTTTCATGCGTTCTTTATAGATTCATGCATTCTCATAAGTTGTAATCTGGAGTTCTTCCAGCTCCTGGAGTTATAGAATCCTAGCTTTTCCTACTTTCTTCATATCAAAATTAAGTTGTTTTATTGCCCACCATGCTTTGTTTTCGAGTTCAACCGGTAGGTGGCAAGACTTTCCATATATTAATCGAAAAGGTGTAGTTCCAAGGGGAGTTTTAAAAGCAGTTCAGTAGGCCCATAAGGCGTCATTGATTTTCACTGACCAATCCTTACGGTTGCGGATGACTGCCTTTTCCAAGATAGCCTTGAGTTGACGGTTGGAAACCTCTACATGCCCACTTGTCTGGGGATGGTAGGGTGAGGCTACCTTGTGTGTTACACCATATTTCCTCAACAATGCTTCAAAGCTTCTTTCCAGAAAATGAGAACCTCTATCAGATATCACAATGTGTGGGACTCCGAAATGGGGGAAAATAATATCTTTGAACATCTTGATGATGGGTTTGGAATTGCTAGTGACGATTGGTAAGGCTTCAACCCATTTGGAGACATAATCCACTGCCACTAGGATGTTGAAAAATCCATTCGAAGATGGGAATGGACCCATGTAGTCCACATCCCAAACATCAAATATCTCGACTTCTTGCCACAATTCCAACGGCATCTCATCTCTCTTTGCTATGTTACCCATTCTTTGGTACTTATCACATGATAAAACAAAGTTGTAGGAATCTTTAGAAATGGTTGGCCAAAAGAATCCACATTGTAAAACTTTCAAGGCAATTTTCTTAGAACTCATATGGCCTCCAACTGAGCCTGAGTGACATTGTTCTAAAATGAGTTTGGCTTCTTCCTTAGTGATACAATGTCTGTAGAGACCATCAACACAGAGCTTGAATAGGTATGGCTCATCCCAGTGATACTGCTTCACATCATGCATGAATTTCTTCAGTGCATTTCCAGTGCAATCTGGGTGGATGATACCAGCGGCAAGATAGTTCACATAGTCTGAGTACCATGGGGAAACTTCTAAGACTTTCATAAGATGGTCATCCGGAAGGGAATTGTTAATTGAGATATTCTGAGTTTCCAGAGTGTGAATACGACTGAGATGGTCTACCACAAAATTCTCTATACCTTTCTTATCTCTTATTTCCATATCAAATTCTCGCAAGAGGAGAATCCATCTTATTAACATGGGTTTAGCATCTTTCTTTGTTAGGAGGTAACGAACAGTGACATGATCTGTGTAGACAATGAATTTTGAACCAATGAGATAAGATCTGAACTTGTCAAAGGCATACATGACTTCCAGGAGTTCTTTCTCAGTAGTTGCATAATTCCTCTGAGTTTCGTTGAGGGTTCTCGATGCATAGTAGATCACATAATGTTTGTTTTCTATACATTGTCCTAAAATAGAACCCACAGCATAATCACTGGCATCACACATAATTTCAAATGGGTGATCCCAATCATGAGCTCTGATGATGGGTGTTGTTGTAAGAGCATGCTTTAGATTGTTGAAACTTTTAACACATTCTTCGTCAAAATTGAAATCAACATCCTTTAGTAACAAATTTGTCATCGGCTTGGTTATCTTTGAGAAATCTTTTATGAATCGTCTGTAAAAGCCTGCATGACCTAGGAATGCATGAACCTCTTTTACACTTATTGGGATGGCGAGTTTGGAAATCACTTCGATTTTTGCTCTGTCTACTTCGATACCACGGCTGCTGACTCTATGACCAAGGACAATGTCTTCCTTTACCATAAAGTGACACTTCTCCCAATTCAATATAAGATGTGCTTCTTCACACCGTTTGAGGACAAGGGAGAGGTGCCTCAGGCACGAGTCGTAAGAATCTCCACATACAGAAAAATCATCCATAAAAACTTCCATGATGGTTTTAGTGAGACCGGCAAATATAGCTACCATGCAACGTTGGAAGGTTGCAGGAGCATTGCAGAGGCCAAATGGCATTCTTCTAAAGGCATATGTTCCAAATGGGCATGTAAAAGTTGTTTTCTTTTGGTCATCTGGATGTATAGGAATTTGATAGAATCCAAAGTAACCATCAAGATAATAGAAGTATTCTTGGTGAGCCAGCCTCTCTAAGACTTGATCAAGAAAGGGCATCGGGAAATGATCTTTTCATGTCGCCTTGTTTAACTTCCTGTAATCGATACACATCCTCCACTCGGTGACTGTTCGAGTGGGTATGAGTTCGTTATCTTCATTGTGTATCATGGTAGTTCCACCCTTCTTGGGGACAACATGCACGGGGCTTACCCATGGCGAGTCAGATATCGGATAGATGATTCTAGTGGTGAGCAGTTTAATGACTTCACAATGGACTACTTCCTTCATATTTGGATTAAGTTTCCTTTGGTGTTCAACAGTTGGCTTGTGGTCTACCATCATGGGGATTTTGTGCATGCATAGTGCTTAACTGACCCCAGTGAGATCACTCATCTTGTAGCCTATGGCCTTTCTTCTTTCCTTTAATTCTGTCAAGAGTTTATCTTCTTGTTCTGTCGTTAGATAAGCATTTATGATGACTGGACAGACTTTAGGTCATCTAGAAACACATATTTCAATCCTTCGGGTAGGGGCTTCATGTCAGGAGCTTGTGGTTTCTCACATGTTTTTTCAGGAACATCCACAGCTTTGAGTTCCTGAATTTTGGCTTCAGGATCTTCTTCAGCAGTATCGAGGTGGAGAACACAACTTTTCACTTGTTTGTCAACTGAACTTTCTGCATTCAGATTTGTAACGGCCATTCCTAAGGGATCTTCTTGTTCATAATCTTCTTGCGTGAGAAGTGACATCTACTCAATGCACTCAATCAAGTAGACTTCTTCTTGCATGCTTGGTCTTCACATACTTTCAAAAACTTTAAACTCGAGAGTTTCTTTACCTAGTCTGAGTAGTAAGGTTCCTACTTCAACATCAATGAGATCTCTTGTAGTGGCAAGGAACGGATGGCCAAATATGAGAGGGTATCTAGCGTCTTCTTTTATGTCAATAATGACAAAGTCACATGGAACATAGGAATCTATGCCTACCTTCACAGGTACATCTTTAATGATTCCCAAAGGAAGAGTCACGATGTTATCTGCAAGTTGTATGGTCATTCCAGTCGGGAGCATTTCAGCAAACCCTAGCCTTTTACAAAGGCTAAGTGGCATGATAGAGATGCTAGCACCAAGATTAGCCTATCCTTTCTTACATGAAGAGTCGCTGATATGGCATGAAATCCCAAAGGATCCTGAATCTTTCTGCTTCTTTGGCATCTTGCTCTGAACGATGTCAGAAGTGGTCGTTGCTAACTTGATTGTTTCATATTCTTCAGTTATATACTTCCTTGTAAGAAGAGACTTTAAGTACTTTGTCCATGCTGGTATTTCAGCCAGTGCATCAAGAAAGGGTATATCAACATGGAGTTTCTTCATGGCTTCTTTGAACTTGTTGAATCGAGTGTCAAGCTTTGTCTGCCTCAAATGAGCTAGGAAAGGTATACGAGGCTTGTATACTGGCACGTCCAGCTCAGGTGTTTTTGTAGCTTCTGTAACGATAGGTTCTTCAGGACTTTCCTTGTCTATTTTATCAGCAGTTACTGCCCTTTTTGGTTGGGGCTCAGGTGTTGTAGAGTCTTGGATAACCACAGAGTCACCCTCATCAGTAATAATCACTGGTGTCTCGACAGGAGGATCAGAATAATTTTTTCTGGACCTGGTGGTGACAGCCTTCAGTTGCTCAGGGTGCTTAGGGTTGTTCTCCGGTTGGCCAGCAAAGGCTCCAGCAGGTGGCTTCATGCTAGCTGCAAGTTGAGCTAGTTGGGATTCAATGGCCTTTTGATGGGCTTGCTGGTTAGCTATCATAGTCTGCTATGATTGTAACATCTTGTCAATGGTTGGCAGCTTGTCATCAGGTGAGATGGGACTAGCTTGCTATCCTTGTTGTTGATAAGGGACTTTGTTTGGATTCTGGAACTGAGAATTATTCAGATAATTTTTGTAGTTTCTGTTCTGAAAGTTACCCCTAAAGTTTCCTTGATTCTCGAAATTTTGTTGTTGGTTATACTGGAATCCTGGTGGTCCTCATTGCTGATTATTTTGACCAAGTTGTTGCGAGTTTTCTGCTCCTGAAGGATTTCTGTATTGAAAACCAGGATGGTTCCTGTTCTGATTTGGATTGTAATATCCTTGACTAGGGATGGTGCTGACAACATTAAGATTTTCCACTTGACTATTATCTCCTTGACCACGTGTGTTGCTTAGAACAACATCGTAGAGAACATTGCATGCTAAAGTGGAATGATCAGTACCTTTACATGCTTCACATAACAGTGAAGCTGACTTGATCTATTCTTGTTGTTGAGGGGATGAACGTCCTCTTCCAAATGTAGCAAGGGATGATTCGATATGGTCTTGCTTGGCAACTAAGAGTTTGAGGGTCTCAGTGATAGACTTGTATTCAGGAATAACTGCATCCATAGCCACCTTCAACACTCCTTTGCCTACAGACCTACCCCAATTAGCTTGATTTTCAGCTCCAAGGGTGACAACCCTCCATGCGTTGTCATAACTCTGACGCATGAAGTTTCCTTTGGATGAGGAGTCTAAAAACCTCTTGATATCATCGTCCACACCTCTATAGAAAATTTCAATAAGTTGATTCTTAGGGATTCCATGGTGTGGACACTTGCGTAGAAGGTCTTTATATCTTTCCCATGCTTCAGCGAGGGTTTCTCCAGGGGCTTGAGTGAACATTGTTATTCGTCCCCTAATTTCATAGGTGAGAGAAGGAGGGTAAAATTTTTCTAGGAAAACATTTTGGAGTTATTCCCAAGTAGTTATGGGTTCGCATTGCAAAGAGTTGTACCAGCTTATAGTTCTATCAGCTAGAGAATACTTAAAGAGACGGAGTCGAATGGCATCACCTGAGACTCCATTTTGCATTGTCATAGAACATAGATCGATAAATCGTAGAAGATGTTCCTGACTGTCTTCTCCTTGTTTACCATAGAATGGGTTGTTTTGAAGCAAGGTGATCCAATGTGCCTAGATCTCAAAATTTGTAGCATTGATGGGATGAGGTTGCACTAGGTGATGAACATTAGCAGCTTTAGGGATGGAAAACTCTCTAAGGTCCTTCTATAGTTCTGTTGCTTGTGCTGCTGCTTGAGCTACTCGGATCTCTGTTTCAACTACAGCTCTGGCTTCTTGCATACTCTTTGCGTAGTAAGGGCTTGAGCAACCCTTCAAGCTATTTCCTCCTCTTGATCCATCCTTGCTTGGTTCTCTCTGTTCTGACGATGTAAAGTTGTCTATATCAGAATCAAAGCTAGCAGTGAGACCGAGACTGTTTGGGCGGTGCATGCACTAGTCTTTGTTGTACCTAGGATGGAAAGACTTTTTAGAAGTGAGATTGACGGAGTAGAACCAAATTCAAGTATATGATCAATTGTTTCAAAAGAAAAAGCAAAATCCTAGATTAGCCTCAAAAGAACTAGATTTGACTAACTAATTCCATTGTCCCCGGCAACGGTGCCAGAATTTGACATGGTTTATTATTGCACTAACAAATTCACTCAGGGTTGAAATCCCTGAGCTTTTACCAAAACCTTGTGCAATAATACCACCTGCAAGTGGACGGGTCTTATCGCAGTATAGTTAAGGATCGAATCCCAAGGGACAACATTTTTAAGAATAGTTGTTAGTCGAGCCTAGTTCAAGTAAGGCTAATATTTAGAATGATTGGTTGATTTTAGTTTAATTAAATGAATTGCAAGAAAGTAAAGAGCAGAATTAAAGTTGAACTAGATTAATGATATGGAATCGTTGGGATGGTCTCGGGTTTCACCACCACTACACATGCAAACACATCCAAACATTAAACATCCAGGCAAGATACAACCATCCAAATGGAGTTGCTGCAAAACCCCCCATACAGGCATTAGGCTTGCGTAAGTATCATCTTAGGTATCAGATGTCTTGTCACCATCTGGATCACTCACTTACGGCTCTAAAGATACAGGCATTCAACTGAAGTTGTGGCCCTCCCTGAGGGATGTTTAGGCACACAGAAGCATCACCGTGGGCTAGATGGCTTGTCCCCTCACGGAATACACTTACGACCTCAAGGAATCCCTTTCTATTTCTAGTTAGGGAGTCAACCATGCTAATTGACAAGCAAGTAGGAAATTAATCTACAAGAAAACATCGAGGATTATCAATGAAGATACAGATATCCAACTGAAGTTGTGGCCCTCCCTACGGGATGTTTAGGCCACAGAAGCATCACCGTGGGCAAGATGGCTCGTCCCCTCACGAATCATACACTTACTACCTCAAGGAGTCCCATTCTATTTCTAGTTTGGGATGCAGCCTCGATAATCAACATTCTACCCTACATATAGAAAATCTCGCAACATAGGGAAGAACAAGATAAAAGCAAGCAGGTATTCAATCCACACACATTAACTATTAACAATGAAATGAAAAGTTATATACATTGCCATGGAATGATTAACAAGAGAACATGTTGGCATGGGCAACGGGGCTAGTCCCCGCAACCCAGCAAACAGGAACTACTCGCTCATGATGCGAGAAACAAGAAAAATAAGAGAGAGGGAATATTTCACCATGAGCATGATTGAGAAGGTAGTCACTGCTCGGTGAAGATGATGTGGTCTTCTACGTCGTGTCGAATCAGCTTTGGATGATAATAGGTGGCAACTTTATGCCTAACCTCTTACTTCTTCAGCCATAGCTCAAATTATTTTTCGGAAAAATGTGATTCTCCGTCACTAATCACAATTTTGGGGACCCCATATCTTGGCAAGATAACCTTTATAAAGAGCTTTATCATACTTTTAGCATCACAAGTGGTGGTGGCCATGGCTTTCACCTACTTTGAGACATAGTCCACTGCAACTAGGATAAACTGATAACCCATATGACGAAGGAAAAGGTCCCAAGTAACGTTTCCCCAGACGTCAAAAATCTCAACTTCAATCCAATCAGACAAAGGAATCTCATTCATGTGGGAAATATTTCCAGTTCGATGGCACTCATTGTAGGCCTTAACATAGGCATTAGCATCTTTAAACAAAGAGGTCCAGTAGAATCCTGATTACAGGGCCTTGGCCGTTGTTCTTTCCACTCCCAGATGTCTTCCATAAGAAGAGGAGTGACATTCATACAAAATTTTTAGGGCTTTGTCTTCAGGTATGCACCTCTTATAGAGGTTGTCGGCACATCGCCTGAACAGCAAAGGGTCGTCCCAGTAATAGTACCTCAAATCAGAGAAGAATTTCTTCTTTTGATTATAAGTAATTTTCGGGGGAATCTGTTTACATGCTAGATAATTGCAAATATCCGCATACCATGGTCCTTCTGTACTGGCTGCTCTAGTAGAATAGATCGCCTCATCAGCGTAGCTTTCATTTCTTGGTAGCAGGTGGTCATCCTCCATCCTAATTCTAGAGAGATGATTAGCAACCACATTCTTAGTACCCTTCTAATCAATGATTTCATGATCAAACTCTTGCAGCAGTAATTCCCAGTGCAGTATTGTGGCATCCAACTCACAAAAACATGATTTGCTTAGCGGAAGCGTACGTTAATAGCGGATTACTAAAAATCACTAAAAATTAAAATCTTTTTACAAAGAGATTCAAACACAGGAAAACTCTTATAATAAGAACCAAAGTAATTAAATTATGTTCTGGTTCACAAGTACATCTCTTGTACCATTCCTTCTCGAGGATTACAAGCATCAACTGCCCTATTAAACTGTACATAGGCAGTATAAAAATCTCGAGGCATCAAGCCAAAATCTCATATCAATATTAAACTAACTATTGACTCCTAGGACCGGAGAGTACAGAGACGACACATAGGACTCTATACACAAACATGACATCCAGTGTCTCCACCTAGATGTCATTGTTGTCCTTGCTGTTGTTGTTGTTGTTCTTCACCTACTATAGGGTTTCTACTTCTTCTTCTGCGTCTACCTAAAAAGTAGGATCCCACGGGGGTGAGACAATTGAAAAATTGCCCCAGCGAGAGATATAACTCTCCGCCAGAAACATTATTATTGCAGATTAATAGTATAAAACTGAGTAGAAGAATCATAAATATTCAACAACAGATAAATCAATTATCTAAAGATATTAGAGAAATGTTCTTCTCCAAAGTATTTAACTTGTAACTTGATAAAGCAGTATGTCATTCATCCAGTAAGGAATATGAAGAACATGTATAACAGTTATCAATCTAGGATATACTAAGAAAAGTAACATCAACTGGTGATTCTCATATTTTGATCTTAAACAAATACGCTACACGGATGATTACATTTTTCGAGCATTCTTAAGCCCTAAGGAGATGAGGTATACCACTCATACTCCAACCGACCATTGTGAAATCGAAATCGGTACCATACATAGGTCAATAGAAGAGACGGATTTCCAGGACCTCATCTTCTTCAGTCAGTGTGAGGACCAAATACAGGACATCTAGTGTCTCTACTAAATAGCTTTCCAGGGTATACTGGCAACTTCGCTATTACAGTTACAGTGGCATGCTGTACTCTCTTCACAATCGAGAGATATTATATTTATCTCACATCGATCCGGCATTAAGATCATTGGGAGATTAATGATACATCCATCCCGTCATTCGGGAGATTAGCGATACATCCATCCCAGCATATATAATGAAGGATTGAGAGATTTAATGTTTACCTCACATCAATTCCTCCATTAGGGTGTAAGGATATTCACACCCATAACCCCCACATACTCAATAGTATTCCCTCCAGGAGTTTCCGTAGAAAAACATGTTTCGCCATCACCAGTTACTGACGATGATGGATCTATGGTCAGGGCTCTACATAATAAGATTTCACTTGATTAATTAAGTACATTACTATATTCTTTTAGCATCAGTCAGGTTTTCAAACATAATTCATTATAACAAATGCTACAAAGAATAAGTATTACTTCTACCAAGTCCTTTTCAAAGCTTTATAAAACATTGGGATTTCAATATCCCTTGTCACATCAGGAGCATTCTCATCCCTTAACATCTCATCATCATGATTATGGAATATGGGTATTCAAACCCTCAATTTATCAAGAATACTTGTTACCACTTATTAGGTAACTAACACTTTCAGGTCATCTGACCAAGGTAAACATGATACTTGCAATACAGCTATCTCACATGGCTCCTAAAGCCCATTAATCTCTTGTTACCTTTCACTAGGCAACACAACATATTATGGCTCACAAGGCCCATAAAGCAATTCCAATAGTAAAACATCATAGCTCATACATGGCTATGTCCAACATCTCATGATACATGCATGATTAGTCCACATGATAACAGTTATATCAATTACATATCAACACTTATGCAATGTAAGAGTAACATCACTGTTTCCACATTAGAGTTAGAATTTCCCAATTTATGTCAATTAGAAATACGCATCCCATTACCCAAATTAGGGTTATGGTTTATCATCATATTGCCCAACATTAGGGTTTCATGCACTATAACCCAAGATTAGGGCTCCAAATACCTTTACCCTATATCAGGGTAGGATTTCATATCAAAGTGTCACATATCAGTACATAGAATCACCTTGAGTTAGAGTTTCACATCACATTATCGCATTAAGGTTTCACTTTGACATCACCCTTGATTAGGGTTCTACATGGCATCACCCTCACTTAGGGTTTCATATGGCTTCACCCTTGATTAGGGTTTTACATAACATCTCTGTATTAGGGTTCTACATGACATCATAACATTAAGGTTTCACTTTAACATCACCCTTGATTAGGGTTTTGCATAACATCTCTATATTAGGGTTCCACATGACATCATAACATTAATGTTTCACTTTAACATCACCCTTGATTAGGGTTTTACATAACATCTCTGTATTAGGGTTCCACATGACATCATAACATTAAGGTTTTACTTTAACATCACCCTTGATTAGGGTTTTACATAACATCTCTGTATTAGGGTTCCACATGACATCATAACATTAATATTTCACTTTAACATCACCCTTGATTAGGGTTTTACATAACATCTTTGTATTAGGGTTTTACTTAACCTAACCCTTGATTAGGGTTTCTCATAACATCACCCTCAATTAGGATTAGGGTTTACTATTCACATCCAATTAGGGTTTATCATTAAAATACCCTGAATTAGGGTTTCTCATGTCATTACCCTAAATTAGGGTCACACCATCACCCTAGATTAGGATTTTACATAGAACTGCCCTAAATTAGGGTTTAGGTTCATCAACCACCTCAATTAGGGTTTCATGATCTCTTTATCAAGGACCATACCATAATTACATATTTTATTTATTTTGAATGTGTTGAGGCTGGATTGCTACATGATTATTATACATGTATGAATTTCTCTCTCTCATCCTCTCTAGGATGTTCATTACTCCAATCTTGATTAGATTGAGTCAATCCCTTATTCAGAAACATACATTTAGGGTTAGCATAGTGTACTGAGTCATTTCTTCCATAAGCATCAAAGGTTAACCCCTCTAAGGGTACCAATCATCTAAGTACATTAGGGATTCAACCATTGTACTTATCTTTGATAATCATCATTATCAATCAGGGGATCAACTGATCTTTCATCACTTTAAGTCTTCAATCAATTTTGTATATGTTGAACCTCCATTCGGTTTTGACCTTCGAATCTCCAAACAGTTTGAATTCAGTTGCCCTCCAAACGGTTTTGAAACCGTTTGGGCATTTAGGGTTAAGACCATTTGCCCTCCAAACAGTTTTGAAACTGTTTGGGCACTCAACATAAGAAACTGTTTGAACAATTCATCACTAAGATTGATTGGACAAACCAATAGTTGAAACCGTTTGAAAATTGAAACCACTTGGTCATTCAAATGGTTTTGAAACCGTTTGATTCCAAATGGTTTCAAGACCGTTTGGACTCAAATGGTCTCAAGACCGTTTGGTCCAAAACATCATGAAACTGAATGAATCATTTTGGGTTACTTTCAATCAATCAAATAGGGTTCCAATTATTCAACCCATCAATTATTGTAATCATTGGAATTACTTCAATTGAAACAATTGAATCACCATTCAATCATGACCTCAACTGACCTCAAATGGTCTTGAGGTCGTTTGACCTCAAATGGTCTTGAGACTGTTTGGTGTCAAACGGTCTTGAGACCATTTGACCCATCCAATCATTGAAATTGATTGAATTCAATTAAGGATTCTTCAACAAATTGATTTAAGGTTTGCAATCAAGAAACCCTAAAGTATTGACCCATTTTGAAATTAATTCAATTGAAAACCATTGGATCATCATCAATTTATAACAACACCTGACCTCAAACAGTGTTGAGGTCGTTTGACCTTCAACAAATTGATTTAGGGTTTGCAAACAAGAAACCCTAAAGTATTGACCCATTTTGAAATTAATTCAATTGAAAACCATTGGATCATCATCAATTTATAACAACACCTGACCTCAAATGGTTTTGAGGTCGTTTGACCTAAAACGGTCTTAAGACCATTTGATCCCAAATGGTTTTGAAACCGTTTGGTTTCAAACGATCTTGAGACTGTTTGGTCTCAAGTCATTGAAATCATTTGCCCACGATATTAATTGAGGTGTGTGCTTAAGATGACATCATCATATTCAAGCTACAAACCTTCGAAACTTTCTGTGATCTTCATGGTGATTTCATCAATCAACCAAATAAAATTTCGGGAATAAAGAAAGAATCAACAATTGATAAAAGACTGAAATCAATAACAATGTTTGAGGGTTCAAGTTATATAACCCACCTTCAAAGAAGCTTCAAAGATCCAAACTCCATGTCTTTAATGGTGGAAGAAGCTTTCTCAACTATCCCAAGCTCGTGCTCAAGTCTTTGAGTGAAAAGAATGGCCAAAGTTGAAGATTGAATGGAGAAAAGAAGAAATCAAGCATTGATTTTCGATTTCCCCCATGAAATCAAGGTGAAAGAAGACCATGGAGCTTACCTACAGGTTGGGGATCGTCCTCCTCCTGCTCCTAAGCTCCCTTTGTTGTTGGTTTAGCAAAGAGTGAAAGAAGGGTCGAAAAATCCTTTCATTTGAGTTGTAAATGGTGTTTTTATAAAGAAATTCAATGAGAGAGAAAGTAATAATTAATTCCTTTATTTTCTTAAATTGATGCCACATCTCCCCCTCAAATCCTTTCCCACGAAGCCATCCTCTTCCCCTTTGCAATCCTCTTCTTTATCCATGAATTAAAGGAAAAGAAATTAAGCACCTTAATTCATATAATACTAATATCCCATATTTAGTGGATATTACTTTTTAGTTAACTAATGTGAGTGGGCTCTCCACTCACTTAGGATATTTTTGTTGCCTTTTCAAGGCACAAGTACGTCTACACTTATGAAATTTCAACTGTCTCAATTTTGGTTGAAGGGAACTTCAATTAATATATTTATTTTTGCATTAAATTAAATTAGGGTTTCAATTATGCTTAAATCTTGATTATTTTAATATCAAGATTCTCTTTCCTCCAAAGTGATTCAAATGAGGCGCCCCTCTAATTTTATTTTCTCTACATGATTCCATGAAACATGAGGGACTCTCTAGAAGTGGTATTTTGCATATTGAACCCTAGGTTTTGGGTAAATTGCACATTACACCAAAACTAGGTTTTAACGCACAAACATGGCTTAACAAGCTCTTTCTTGGTGCTCGGGCTATCACAAGCCATACCTTTGCATCATTATCATTCTTATGATGCTTCAACACATGAGGAACATCTTATCATGTAACATTTACAAGTTAACCCCTCAACTTGGGTAATTTGCACTTTAGTCCACAACAAACAAAACATTGTTTCAACATTATTCAAAAAGGACTAAAATTGAAACATAAGTTCCTCTGGAGCCTTAATTACTTTTCAAGAAATAAGAGCAAGCATGTAATTAACTTTATTAAGCAAAACATCTAGGGTTAAGGCATCACCCAGGTCAGGCATGTTACAAGTATCCTAGGCTTAGCATCTTTCTTCTGCATTAGATATTTGATGGCCCAATGATCTATGTAAACATTCACCTTGGAGCCCAAAAGATATGAACGAAACTTATCAAATGCATAGATGATGGCTAGCATTTCTTTTTTTTGTTGTGGTATAGTTGATCTAGGCTTCATCTAACATTTTGCTAGTGTAGTAGATTACGCGGTGCTTCGTATCCTTCTTCTGTCTGAGGACTGTGCCTATCGCATAATCACTGGTGTCACACATCAACTCAAACAGAAGACTCTGGTCAGGTGATTGGATGATGGGAGCAGAGACCAGTGTGTCTTTCAAGGTAGAGAACGTCGTGAGGCATTCTTCGGTGAACTCAAACTTTACATCTTTCATTAACAGGTTGGATAAAGATTTTGCTATCTTCAAGAAATCTTTAATTAATCTTGGGTAATACCCGGTGTGTCCCAAGAAGCTTCAAACTCCTATCATAGATGCGGGCAGGGGGAGTTTTACAATAGCATCAACCTTTGACTGGTCGACTTCGATTCCTATGTTTGATATCTTATGTCCCAACATGTTGCTTTCCTATACCATAAAATGACATTTTTCCCAGTTGAGGGTCAGGCTTTGTTCTTCACATCTCTTCATTACGAGGGAAAGATTCTACAAGCAATCCTCGAAGGAGCCTCCATAGACACTGAATTCATCCATAAAAACTTCCATTTTGTCCTCTAAGAAATCGGCGAAGATAGCATTCATGCATCTTTGAAAGGTTGCAGGTGCGTTGCAGAGCCCAAAAGAAATTTTCCAGAAAGCGTAGGTTCCATAGATGCAAGTGATGTCATTTTATCCTGGTCATCTGAGTGGATGGGGATTTGATAAAATCCTAATTACCCATCTAACTAACAGAAATATGAGTGGTGTGCTAAACGCTCAAGCATCTGATCGATGAAAGGGAGTGGGAAATGGTCTTTTCGGGTGGCAGCGTTTAACTTTCTATAATCAATACACATCTGCCAACCTGTGGTAGTTTTTGTTGTGACTTCAATGCCATTGTCCCCCTTGACCACCGTAATTCCTCCTTTCTTGGGCACCACCTAGATAGGGCTTACCCAAGGGCTATCACTGATAGAGTAGATGATGCCAACATCAAGAAGCTTGATAACTTCTTTGATGACTACCTCCTGCAACTTATCATTAAGCTTCCGATGCGGTTGTGCGCATAGTTTGGCATCCTCCTCAAGATGTATTCTATGCATGCACACAGAGGGACTTAAACCCCTCATGTCTTCAATGGAATAACCTAAAGCTTTCTTCTATGACTTCAACTCAACTAGCAGCTGCTCTTTTTGTTCATTAGTTAATTCAGAATTGATGATGACTGGGTTCATTCTCTCTTCATCCAAGAATTGATATTCCAGACCCTTCGGCAGATCCTTTAACTTGGGTGGGGTCTTCTTGTCTGTCTCTTTGGTGGGATTGCTATGTAGTGCGGCATACATCATAGTTTCAACGGGTTCGTCAGATTTAGCCAGCTCTATTTCATCCAAAAGGTCCAGGAGCTCCTTCACTTTTGGGTCCTCGATCACTTTTGCATCGCTAACCAAAGCGCGCATTAACAGGTCCATCGTAGACTTCTCCTCTCTTACCTCATCACAGAATTGTTAGTAGCTCTCGACAAAGTAAGACGATTCAAGGAATGAGGGGGCTTTCATGCCGTCACAGATGTTTAAATCAATGTGATCTCTTCCAACTCTGATGGTTATCATCCATGCCTCCACATTGATGAGTCCTCTCCCAGTCGCTAGGAAGGGTCTCCCAAAGATCATCGGGCAGCTAGGATCCTCTAATGTGTCGATGAGGATGATATCGCATGGTATAAAGACATGCCCAACCCTGATGGGTACATCTTCTACCACTCCGGCTAGTTTTGTAAAGGTATGATCTGCTAGTTGGATCATCATATTGGTGCTTACTATATAGGTAAGCCCCAATCTTCTTCCAAGAGAAAGTGGCATGAGACTGATGCTCGTCCCCAGATCATCTAGTCCTTTTCGGGTGACGTTATCTCCAAGTTGGAAAGGGATTACAAAATCTCCAGGGTCCTTTTTCTTAGTAGGCATACTTGCCTTCACGAAAGAGTTGGACATCTAGGCCAACTTCACCGTTTCGATGTCCTCACCTCTCCTTTTTTCGAAATCAAATCTTTGAAAAACTTGGCATAGGTGGGCATCTCTTTAATGGCGTCCAAGAATGGTATGTCGAGGTGCAGTTTTTTTACTGCAGCTGTGAACTTCTCATATATTTTCTTCAACTGGGCCTTTACTAGCTTGTGCGGGAAAGGTATGTGGAGTGCATATCTATCTGGACGCTCTTCAGAGGCCACGTCAATAATTCCCTTATCTGCTACTTTCCTTTACTTGGTAGGTACTTCTATAGGCTCCTCAGGTGTTACATCTTTTACCGATATTGTGGTACAGTTGGCTTTTGCTCTTTGTTCATCAATAGAATGTAGCACTGCTCCTGATCTCAAGACGGCCATCTTTGCAGTTTCATTTCCTCATGGATTTATCTTGGTGTTGGATGGAAATCGTCCCACCTGATGGTTGATGCTCTGAGATAGGCTCACCAACTACTGGTCTATCTACTTGTTATGCTACTGGAGCTCTCTGATCCGGGCTAAGAAACCTCCTATCTGTTGTTGCATGAGACTGAGCAACGTTGAGCTATCCATGGAACTTTTGTGTAGCTTTACATTCAAATCGTTATGTTTTTTAGTGAAAGACATTAACTCGGTCATCATTGATGGCTGCTACTGTTGATTTTGTTGCGTATTCTAGTAACTTCTTTGTTGCTGGAAGTTAGCTTGGCATTGCTATTCTGCGGGCCACCAGAAGAGGTCCCACTGATTAGCTGGTGTGAATTTTCCATAGCATTGGTGTTCTCGTAGGAGAACCATGGGTGGTTGGGGCATCGGTACTGAGCATAGCTTACATTCTCCGTACTTTCTTTGTCAGGATCATCTGGGCAAGCACGGAGAAAGAAAACTTTTAACAAAACAAGCGGCGGCGGTCTACACCCGACGCCTTCTTCTCTCAAAGAAAGTGCCAACGAACCGTGTACTGGAAACCTCTCTCAAGGGGGCTAGACATAGACTCGCACGGGAAATAAATTGGATGTAGCTCTGGTACCAGGTACTCTCATACACCCAAACTAGACTGAGCTCTATAAGTTCATGACTTTCCTCTCTCAAAGAAGTTACAATAGGAAACATGCTTCGATAGCTAGTCAAAAGTGTGTAATGGAAAGAAGGGACTAGAATTCGGATGCTGAAAAAGATCATTCAACAGAATAAAGCCATACACAGAATGATATGAGAAATACTCCACAGATTCCAATAATCATTTAAGAGAGATAACGGTTTGGTTATAATGTTGTACTGAATGAAAGTAAATGATGTAAAAGGAAGATAGGTATCAGTCTCCTTCGTTTATAAAATTGATATGCACAGCAGCTGACGCCTAGGACAGTGCTCACCTGATACCGAGTTGTAGCTATATTGGGTTACAATCGTGTCGGGTTGCTGACTGTATTGGGTTATGACTTCAACGTGATACAGCTCTGTCGGGTTGCGACCATGTCGGGTTGCGACCGTGATGGGAAAAGAGATCGTATCGGGTTAGGTTGTGTATCAGGTAAGATACATGTCGGGTTGGCACTATCCCATCTCTCAAGTTCTTTGTGTCGGGTTGTTCTGGCTAGGCGGACCATCTCAGGTTTGAGCTTAGATAGAAACCCCACATGCTCGAAGAAGCTTCCAGGATCATTGGACATTGTCTGTTGCTATCGAAACAATCTCTAAGTGAACTCCTCCCATCCCTCTCGAGATGGGAGTATGCTCACCTAACTATCACTTCACAAACTCCTGGGAACTTGGCACACTAGCTTCTTTTCTATAGGCACTAGCTTCTCCCGAGAATCCAGCATTTCCCATCATAGGCATGTAGATGCTATTTACAGGCAATAGGTTGGTGGAGGTTGTAGCTTTATTGGTCCACGTGTCTGGCCATTCATGACCTTATTTGGCACTTGAATGGGGCTGTCACAGTTGTCGCCCACTATGCTGTGTCGGGTTGTCCTTGCTGGTAGTCAATAGGACAACGACTGTGCTGACCTATTGTGGTGTCGGGCATCAAGGCATATCAGGCGGCGATGTGTGATGGGCTTGTTGTTGTGTCACGTAGTGGTAATGTCCGCATTTGGTCGTGATGGGTTGAAGTCATATCGGGCTACGGCACCACTGGGTGATCATGTCACGTTATGACCGTACTGGGTTGTAAGCATGATGGGATGACACCATGACAGGTAAAAGTCGTAGTGGGTTGTGACTTGTCATGTGCCTTGCGAATAGCTTAGTCTACATTATAGTTTCTTACAACGTGTCGGGCAGTCGGGACATGGGAACTGATATCCTTTGCTGGTGGGCTTATTGGGCCCATTTGTCCTTCTTTTCTTGTAGAAAAATAGGAAAGCCCATCAAAAGATGGGAAATATTGTCAGAAATGCAGCGGGCACGATTTTTCAAGATAAATAGAACATAATGAAGAGGAAGTTGAGAAAGATGAGAGCAATCTATAGGTCTGACTGACGATGGGATTTGGGTTCCATTAGGCCAAGAGGTGAAGAACAAGGGGAAAACAATGACATATTGTGAAGATAACAAGGCATCTAGGAAGAGGGGTCGATGTTGATGACGAGACCAAGAGTTGTTGTGAATCAATGGTCATGCAAGGTTGGTGCCATTGTTGTAAACATGTGTGTCATTGAGGGGTCCATCTTTAGACGTTGATGTGTGTGGGAGGTTAGAAAAGTTTCTGACACACGGTGTCATATGCTCTTGTCTGCTGCAGCATGGTTGGGGTGTGTCCTATCTTCATGGTGGCAGCCAGCAGCCATACACATGATGGCGATGAATCAGGAGGCAAAGAAGGAGAGTGATTTTCGTCATTCAGTGGCATAGCTCCATCAGCGGCAGGTGGTGGCGATGTTGTTTCATGGTCGGGTTGTACTACTGGCCGGGCACCATTATGTATCTAGGTCTGCAGCAAGTTGGTTGGTGGGGAGTAAAGGTGTTGTAGGTTGCTAGTGATCGGGGTAGATTACAACCACGGGTAGATCACGGTTGGTGGTGACTGGGGATGAGGGCGTCAGGCTTGCGGAGATCCTTGTGGGTGTAGTTGTTTGTTGGTGTCACAGATCTGTTGCTGGCAAGGTGAGGTTGGTGGCATCGGGCCTACTGTCGTAGGTCTGTGATGGTCAACCTGAGGAGATCGTTGGGATAGAAGGTGGACAGAGAAGGAGGCATCGGTGATGGGTTTCCAGTGACTGGTGAAGGTAGTTGCTGGTGACCCGTAGGTCTAGAGTAACACTCCAATTGCAGAGGAAGGAAAGAGGTGTCTACAACTTTGTCAAAGACCAGGCTTATATGTTGCAGTAGATGGATGAAGGAGACTGATTTTCTCTAGCGGCAGAGGGTTCTGGTGATTGTGGTTGTGCAGCTAGTGGGGTATCAGACGGATGTGTATGCCCTGGTTGCTTCCTTTGGACTGAATGCTTGTTGGTGGAAGCAGGTACAAGTCGATGCCATCCAATGTCTGAAAATAGACGCCCATGAATCGCCAGCAGGAAGAGGATGAGTCATGGCCAAGGAGAAGGATATCACCAGAGCAATTGTTGATATCTTTTTGTAGGCATGAAAGTCATGATGGGGAGGGACACGAGCCTCTAGGGTTTAGGTGAAGAAGGATGAAGGGAGAGGGTATGGTGGACAGTAGTCGCATCATCGGTGGTAGGCTATGGTGCCCTTTTTCTCAGATAATTGGCACAGGGTAGAGCAGTTAGATCTGCCTCTATAAGGTGGTTGTCTGTAGGACCAAGAGAAGAAGATGGTAGTGGGTGTCTAGGGTTAGTGTCTAGTGAATAAGAGAATGAAAATATAGGGGAGAAGAAGGGAAGGAGAAACAGATCAAATAGGGAGAAGAATAAACGGCCATCAGGGTGGCCGTTTGCGGTGCCCTGATC
Organism: Alisma plantago-aquatica; assembly: GCA_963693085.1. Taxonomy (NCBI): domain Eukaryota; kingdom Viridiplantae; phylum Streptophyta; class Magnoliopsida; order Alismatales; family Alismataceae; genus Alisma; species Alisma plantago-aquatica. The sequence continues at coordinate 236,553,329 of OY856415.1, forward strand.
TAGCATGAGCAGCGCGATCGCAGAGGGGGAGAGTCATGAACTGCGTGAAGAACATAAAGGCACGCACAAAGGGAAAGAGATGAAGGGATGTGTTACAATCAATAAGGAAATTTAATATAGACTTAGGAATTGATTTAAATTAAATGTATTCTCATATGTAAGTACCTTAAATCAATTAAACAGAAGGGAAAACAATGTCCAATAGATCTAGGATTTTGTACGTTGACTAATTAAAATGTGAGCATCTCAAAGTTAATGTGACCTTCACCACTAGGATGTGTTTATTACTTCTATGTTAAACTTTTCGTACATTTAATTCCTTTCTTAGTCAATTTGATACATGGTTTTCCTATCATCAATTAGCCTCATTAAGTTATAGGGTCACAACTAATTTAATTGATGAGTCAATACAATTAACTCTCAATTCAAGACTACATTAAATAATTTATCATGAAACCCTGCTTATTAAGATTTTTACTAAAATATTATATCTCATCACTCCCATTAATCCTAGTATCATCTATTTTAAGGGAAAAAATAATATGACATAATTACAAGATAAACCTAAGAAAAGGGAGGGTTAATCTATCATTCCAAAGTTGAGTATGTTACATGAACAACTTCATGGACACTCCTTGGTGTTGGATCTTCAAGTTGCCTCCCCATGGATGCTCCTTGGATTTGGATCTTCAATTTTCCTCTCCATGGACGCTCCTTGGAGTTGGATCTTCAAGTTACCTCTTCACAGTAAGCCTTCTAAAACTAAATATATTCCTATCTCTATTACATTATGTGTAAAAAAAGGAGAACCTTGAGTTACATTTGAGGGAGAATCCATGTACAACCATTTGCATCCAAGCACAAGATATACAACCATGCACATCAATCACAAAAGGGGTCCTAGGCCATAACCATGCATGCATTCACCACATAAATATTTTAATGGTGACGTGTATGATTTTATAGGTATATCTATATATACATATATATATATATATATTAAAATTCTAGTCCTTTAAATGTGATACATTCCCCATAAAATAATTTATGACTCCCACACAAACTAGACAGAGTACACATGGGCAGCGCCCTTGTGCTGGGATCCCACTTCCCGGTCAGTGGGTAGGGTCAAGGGGAGGTCGCCCCTAATGGGGTCTATGGGGAAGCACCCCTGAAATGTCTATGAAATTTTACTTTTGTCCACTAGGAAAAATTGAATATTTCCGTAATCGATCCCATCCTTCAGGTCAAAAACAATACACATGTGGTGTATGTGGAATTAGGTTAGATATGCACATTAACAATTTTATGTTACCATCACATAAAACATGGAAATTATATAGAGATATGATCATATTGAAATAAATCCAAATACATCATAGATTGACGCAGCTCTGATACCATTATTAGAATTATGTGGAGGCGACAACACAACAGAAATAGTATAAAAAATCCATGTACACTACTAGCATATCTCATTGATAACAACATATTTGGAAAGAGGGTGTGTGTGATATACCTCGTCGTAGAGCAAGTCTAGTAATGTCCCTTCACGTGGTGATGTGCATCACTCTTTGCTGGCACAGATGGTCCAAGTTCGTCCTCTGAATGCAGGCACTTTAGAGTATGTGTCTCTATTCCATCTACATGGATGGATTGGAACTCCACGTCGTGCTTCTCAAGCTGGTGGGAAGGATTATCCTTCTTCTTGATGACGTGATAGTATCGTGTTTTCTCTCCTTCTCTCTCTCTCTCTCTTGAGGACAAAACCGACTAGGGTTCACATACAAGAGTATATCTCAAAATTTGACTGTCACGCCCCTATAAATAGTAGATGAATGGAAGTAGGGTTCCTCAAAATCCATGGGTAAACAAAAAGGCTGTGGTTATGATTAAAATGAGTCACTCGTGGACTAATAGAAGAATATTTTGGAATCAATTAATTAACCAATTAATTATATTAATTGATTAACTAATTTTCATCATCTTGCTCTAGTCAATCGCTCGAGATTAGCCAACTAACTTAACAATTTATATCTTATTAATTGGTTCAAAAATTTTAACCAATTAACTCGGATTATATTCCATTATTATTATAGTAGATTATCTAAATATTTTAGTAATCAATTTGATTCGGAACATTTCCAATCACGTCCACATTTATACATATATTGCAATATATCTTATGCATGTGACCTGGTAGGCTGCAAATTATGTTGATAGTGATATTCATAATCATATTATGATTTCACAAGTAATGATTGGTATCTAGAAAGACTTCATTGCTACCCAAGTAATTGGAGAAGTTGGAGAGCTACTTCAACCTACAACCTATGATTGGTGTTACAGTGATTGTATAGTTCCTTTGTCTCTAAGATCAATATTGAACTCAAAGCATTGAGTCATCATCCTTTTCAACGTACAATCCATATTCCTTGAACTAAAGCAGACTATCTGAGATATGTGTAAGCTCAATATCATGTATTGACTCACCAGCATGGACATGCATTTCTCAGTCTCTCTTATCAAGTAGCCATGATATCAAACTCCTATAGGAGGGACAAATCCCATCTACATCACTCACAGTCATCTCCATGTATCACAGTGCACCCGAGCACCACCTTTATGGCCACTCTTATTCAGGATCACAATGGATGGTGTTAAAGTACACCATACGACATGTGAAATGTGTAGTGATTTTAGGTCTAAGAACCACAACCACTGTCACTATGAGATATGACTCTGACTACCAATCATGGTTTCCATGTGTCACTCTCAATGTGGATCTATTTGATACACTCATGACTAATGAGATTCTGTCATCTAACAACACATACTCTAGTCTTAAGTGTTATTTCTATCTATTAACCCTCCACAATACATCTGATTAGGGACATAACAAGAATACATATACTCTTGACACCCGTATGATCTCACCATTCAGGTCCTTAACTCAAAGACATAAGTCATTGAGTAATATCATTTTTTTAGAACTTATGTTACATCATTATCTCATTACTGAATGAAAAAATAAATTGGAAGAACTCCTTTATTATTATTAATAAAATAATTTACAAGATAGTCCACTACAATATCATATGATTGGCTCTCTGGGCATACATACCAACAAACAAAGCACGCAGTGGAAATAAAAAATTAACTGCCAAATTCCCCTTTGAACAGTAGATCGTGTCAGTAACTTTGTAAAGGGGAGGATGGTTACAAGGTTATATAGGTTCTGGAGCAAGTCCAGTAACAATTTCCTCATTGTAGAGTGTGCCTTTATCAAGATGCACATGGACTTCATCTGTGTCGACCTCTTGGTTGTTCACCATGGACAGTAGTTGAACTTGTCCTCTATGCAATAGGCAACAGCCTCCTCACGTCTATAGTAGCCCACACAGAACATTGGGAACTCCTATCGTTCTAAATGAACGGACAAGAAGGAGTTGTCCCCTTCTAGTCAGTGTACTAGAACCAACTTGCTCTCCCACAATTGTTCTCCCTTTTTATCACTCCCTTTATCAGGTAGGATTTTCTTAGGTTCTCTAGGTTACTATAACCAGATAAGACAACAATTATTAGAGATAATTGATGTGTCTAAGAAGCCCCCAATACCCCTCTATTTATAGGAGGGTAAGGGTCAGGATTCCCAGTTTGAGTGGGAGTCAAAAAGGATAGAATTTCATGAATTTTTGCATCTTGCAAGCGGAAAAATGGTAGATTCACAGGTGAACCAATCGGCTGGCATGTGAGCCAATCGGTTCAACCATTGAACTGGTCATTTCATCATGTTTCCCAATCGCAATTGTATTGGCAATTAATATTTGATTCAATGCATAACATGACGTCAACACCAATCCTTGATAAAATCAAATTGATCAATGAATCGGGAGGTTTGTCACATGAACCGGTCGTTTGGTTGACCTTGAGCTGATCGGTTCACATAGTGAACCAATCTATTCATTCCACACCTATACCCATATTCAGCCAATACAAATCCAATCAACCTGACACTCCAACTAATCGACTCAACATGTGAACCAGTTGGTTTAGAGTCCATCCAGTCAATTGTTTTTTAAATTGAATACCTAAAAACTTTAGTTATCAAGTTAATCATCATTCATGAATAAACTCCTATTCCAAGTGTATCATGTGTGTGTGACCCTATAGGTTCCAAGTTATGTTGGCAGTGAATGTCTATAATAGACTTATGACATATAAGCAATGAGTGGTGTCTAGTAACACATCATTGCTACCCAAGTAATTTGGAAAGTTAGAGAACAACTTCAACCTACAATTTGTGGTTGGTGTTATAGTGTTTGTATAGTTCCTTGTCATAGATATCTAGATTGAACTTGAGGCATGGAATTGTCATCCTTTTCAACATTCAATATATGTTCCTTGAACTTGAGCACACTGTATGAGATATATCTAAGCTCAATATCTCATATTGACTCACATGAGAACTTACCAAGTGGCAGGGATCATACTCATGTAGTAGGGACAAATCCCATCTACATCACTCACAATCATCCCCATGTGTCATAGTGCACCCAACCATCACCTTTATAGCAACCCTTATTCAAGGTTATAGTGGATGATGTAAAAGCACACTGAATGACATGTGATGAGTGTAGTGATATCAGGTCTAAGAACCACAATCACCACCATCACTGTGAGAGATGATTCTAACTACCATGTAATGGTTTCTATGCATCACTCTCGATGTGGGGTTGTCTGATACACTGTTCTCTAACAAGTATTTATGTGTTTTATTTGATATCACATATCATGAATTAATGAGATTTTTGTCATCAACCAACACACATTCTAGTCTTATGTGTTATTGTTGTCTATTTCCTTCCACAATAACATCCGAATAGGGACATAACAAGAATGTATATAATATTGACATTCATATGATCTCATTGTTTAGGTCATCAACCTGAGGACATACGTAATTGAGTAATGTCATTCTCTAGACATTTATTATGTTACATCATTATCTCATAACTAAATAAAATAGAATAAATTAGAAGATTGCATTTATCATTTACAAGATATGCCATTACTATCATTATATGATTGGCTCTTTAGGAATACATACCAATATTAAGATCATTATAGATGCAATCCCAAGAAGTAACAATATCATTTATGTTTATTTCCACATCACATGACACAAAGATACCATAAAGATAACATTTTAGTAACACTCCACATGTATTTTGGGTTTCAACATAAACATGTCTATGTATGCATGAGATTAACAAAAGGGGTTGCTTTTAGAAGTTTAGGAAGATCATAAACTTTCACAATTCTCTTTCACTTATTTAGAATAGTTCTCAAGAAATCATTTTTTAGCATGTTAGGTGATCACAAAGCAAGATTAGGGCATACTGGAGCAAGTATAGGGTTTTGTATACACCAGTAGGAAAAAGAATGCTAACAAATGCTACATCACTCACATCACATCGTGATGATTGCAAGATCCATCTGGTATAGCCATGAACAGGCTTCCGGATCCTATATTACCCTCAAACAGTCCCAAAATCAAAGCTCCAAGCATGATCTAGCTTCCTTCTAAATAGAGAGAAGAAAAAGGAAGGTTCTTTATCTAGATGGGGTAGGTTCCACCATGGAATTCTATGGGGCTTGGCCAAAGGAAGAAGATGAGGTGGGGAACATAAAGAACACTTAAAGAATCCTCCTTTCCTCACCCAAAATCACCTCTCTAGCTCCAAGTTGAATCATCCTTGATGGATCTAGAGAAAACAAGGGAGAAAGAAGAGAAAAGAAGGTACTTTAGCTAGATAAGCAAGTTACCACTATGGAAAACCATGAACTTCAATGAAGGAGGAAAAAGGTGCAAAAAAATCTGAATGAATAAATTAATAGATATGATCTTGTGGTTTGATGCAAGAAATAAGGTTGGGAAGCTAGGAAACACCAAGGAGTTGTTTGATCTTTGACATACATACACATGTATCCACATACAATCTCCCATCCATGTCTATGTATGCATGAGATTAACAAAAGGGGTTGCTTTTAGAAGTTTAGGAAGATCATAAACTTTCATAATTCTCTTTCACTTATTTAGAATAGTTCTCAAGAAATCATTTTTTAGCATGTTAGGTGATCACAAAGCAAGATTAGGGCATACTGGAGCAAGTATAGGGTTTTGTATACACCAGTAGGAAAAAGAATGCTAACAAATGCTACATCACTCACATCACATCGTGATGATTGCAAGATCCATCTGGTATAGCCATGAACAGGCTTCCGGATCCTATATTACCCTCAAACAGTCCCAAAATCAAAGCTCCAAGCATGATCTAGCTTCCTTCTAAATAGAGAGAAGAAAAAGGAAGGTTCTTTATCTAGATAGGGTAGGTTCCACCATGTAATTCTATGGGTCTTGGACAAAGTAAGAAGATGAGGTGGGGAACATAAAGAACACCTTAAAGAATCCTCCTTTCTGTACCCAAAATCACCTCTCTAGCTCCAAGTTGAATCATCCTTGATGGATCTAGAGAAAACAAGGGAGAAAGAAGAGAAAAGAAGGTACTTTAGCTAGATAAGCAAGTTACCACTATGGAAAACCATGAACTTCAATGAAGGGGGAAAAGGGTGCAAAAAAATCTGAATGAATAAATTAATAGATATGATTTTGTGGTTTGATGCAAGAAATAAGGTTGGGAAGCTAGGAAACACCAAGGAGTTGTTTGATCTTTGACATGCATACACATGTATCCACATACAATCTCCCATCCATGTCTATGTATGCATTAGATTAACAAAAGGGGTTGCTTTTAGAAGTTTAGGAAGATCATAAACTTTCTTAATTCTCTTTCACTTATTTAGAATAGTTCTCAAGAAATCATTTTTTAGCATGTTAGGTGATCACAAAGCAAGATTAGGGCATACTGGAGAAAGTATAGGGTTTTGTATACACCAGTAGGAAAAAGAATGCTAACAAATGATACATCACTCACATCACATCGTGATGATTGCAAGATCCATCTGGTATAGCCATGAACAGGCTTTCGGATCCTATATTACCCTCAAACAGTCCCAAAATCAAAGCTCCAAGCATGATCTAGCTTCCTTCTAAATAGAGAGAAGAAAAAGGAAGGTTCTTTATCTAGATGGGGTAGGTTCCACCATGGAATTCTATGGGGCTTGGCCAAAGGAAGAAGATGAGGTGGGGAACATAAAGAACACCTTAAAGAATCCTCCTTTCCGCACCCAAAATCACCTCTCTAGCTCCAAGTTGAATCATCCTTGATGGATCTAGAGAAAATAAGGGAGAAAGAAGAGAAAAGAAGGTACTTTAGCTAGATAAGAAAGTTACCACTATGGAAAACCATGAACTTCAATGAAGGAGGAAAAAGGTGCAAAAAAATCTGAATGAATAAATTAATAGATATGATCTTGTGGTTTGATGCAAGAAATAAGGTTGGGAAGCTAGGAAACACCAAGGAGTTGTTTGATCTTTGACATGCATACACATGTATCCACATACAATCTCCCATCCATGTCCAACCTTCCTTGGAGTTCTCTGTGACCATCTAGTCTCTACCTCATGTTCTAACACCAAGGAAGGGTTTCAAATGGTTTTTTGGCCAGTGGGGTATATATAAGTCATTAGTCAAAATAATTAGTTCATGTATCAGTTTACAAAAGTTGATCTTCCGTCGATTTCCAAGCTCCTGAACATCCATAAGTAGGTAACCTAGTGATTCCATCATTTCACTCACACATGGGAGTTTTGTCAATTCATATACTTAGATTCTCATCGGTTGTCAAGCCCTAGATTCTCATTGGTTGTCAAGCCCCAAATTCTTGTCCATAGGCAGTACTCAGGTCTCATCGATACACATGCCCTATATTTCCATCAATATTAGATCATTACAAAACCATCCAATTGAACCTTGTTTGCCTTGATTTGTATTATCATGCATAAATGTGTAATAATATGCAATTTCACCCTAATCAAGAACCTAATTATAAAATTGAGTATATATTGTCTAATTACATGTCTTCCTTGATCATATTTCTTAATTTGATTAACTTTGATCTTTTCGTGTATGGGTTTTCATCCTAGGACTTCATATATTAACTCACATGAGCTTGGACATGTATTTCATAGTCTCATTCATCAAGTGGTCAGGATATCACTCTAATAGGAGGGACAAATTCCATATATATCACTCACAATAACCCACATGTGTCATAGTTCACCCAAGAAATACTTGTATGGAAACCATTATACAAGGTCATATTGAGTAGTGTCAAGATACGTTAAATAACATGTGTTTGTTGTAGTGATCTCATGTTTAAGTACCACAATCATCATTGTCACATTGAGAAATGATGCCTACTGCCATTTGTGACTTCCATGTATCATAGTTTGGTTGGGTCTGTCCAGCACACTTGTTCATGACAAGTACCTATTTGTTTGACTTGATATCCAATATCATGATTAATGAAATGTAATCAATAGTCAATACACATACTAATCTTAATGTATAATTGTCATCCTAATTTTCACAATAGTATCGGACTATGGAGCTAGACAAGAATGAATACTCTTACCATGAACATGATCTCATGTTTAGGTCCTCAACCCAAAATCACATTTCATTGAATCATACATTCTTTTGGCATCATTATATATATTCATCATCTCATATTGAAGCAAATATAATAATAGGAATTTCCTTCATTAATAATCAACAATATTACAAAGCATGTCATTCAATCATCATATAACTGTCTCTTAAGGCGTACTACCAACACCATCATCCATCCATAAACCTCTATCCCCAATATAAACCATCATACATGTCACATCTACCTACACCTACCCAGAGTAATGATGGCCTAGCTACACATGATAATTCTGATCAAACGAATCATGGTAATGGAGACAAGGATTCTATTTTGGTATATCCCAGTGTGGATGTCATGGTTGTGTGTGACTTATTATAGGTCCATACCTTTCCCTCACTCCTATTCCTAGGAGCATGAGGGTGCACATAATAAATTAATAGCATGCACCATATTCTCAAAGTTGATGCTTGAAGAAATGGATGAGTAACACATGATTTCTCTAAAAATTCATGATATTTATGTATGGCATTGAATGTGATGCTCTTGGAGACCCATAGGAAAGATGAAGCTCTTCTTATTTCTATATGTATTGTTCCTAGTGGTATTTGCCAGTTAAAATATATGAATGTGACAATTTATCCTCCTGAGGAAATTATCTCGAATTCTAGTCTTAGGTGTGCCACTTTGAAGATGATGAATGTGAGTGTCACTTCCTGATATAAGCAATAATTGGTCTAGGGGAATATTCAACATCATGGTCTATTTTTTTCAAGAACTATGTGTGTTTTGTCACAAGATTGAGGTTCAAAAAGGTCAATTCTATGTCCTATGTTGACTTATCTATAGATAGAGGCATCATCATGGTCCACCAGTCATGTCAAAACATCATTCTAATCTAATTTTAAGAATTAAATTTACATGGATAAGTATAGAGAGGCGTGAAATTTTTTTATCATCAGAGAGGCATGAAATTCAAGCCATATATATGTTACATTATTTGATCTTGATCAATGACCATGATATTACATGTTTGAGATTATATGAAATCACCGCAACTATCTAGTTGTCATATCCACATCCACAAAATCAAATGATTTCAAAGGCATTGTATAGGTTTTTGTAATAAATATGTATCACATCATATATGATAGTTGGTTATTAATGTGAATTCATATTGCACATGTTGTCAATGACAATGTTTGTAGTTCAAAATCTAAACTGGTATAGAAGTCCAAAGACATTGATTCTTATACCACTATAATGTTTTCAAGGTAGGGGCATAGTGGAATTACATTAATTTTCTCAAAAAAAAGTTTTAGTCAAAGAATCTATCATAGACATAAATGTTATATTGAAGACATAGAAGGGATATCTGATATACATTGGCATACACTAATTTTCTAACAACTAGACATGTTTTATGTCAATGAAGAACTTGCACTTCTAGGTTTGGATCTAAAGTCCTTGTTCTTGTTGTTGTTGTCATCATCTCGTCTTTGTAGAAAAACCCTATCTTCTCCTTAAAAACTTTACTTGTCCTCGAGCCTCCACCCAAGGGACTTGACCTCTACATCATCCACACAGATATGAGAACTTTTGTTGCACCACCTCATCCACCAAAAGGAAGAGGAACTTGGATTTATCTATGCGCTAGTGTTTCTTGTTCTCCTTCTCCTCTAATTGTGATCCATTATCCTTGGAATGAGTTTTTCTCTCTCCAAGAGAAAGAACTCTTAGACAACTTGGGTGTCAATGTGTGTGTCTCCCTTTGGACATCCACCCCTTTATATAGGAGATTCATGGGCTTGGATTTCCCAAAATCCAATCGTGTTCCTAATTGCATCTGAAAATTGAATCAAACTAGGAATACTCGAAAAGCTATCCAATCCATCAATTGGGATTCCTAGTCGGTCGATTGCCCAGATTGGACAAATCCCAATCTTAATCCAAATAAATAGTCAACAATTCTAAATCATAGAGGTCTATTATTCTTTGTTTTTTATGACTTATATCTAGTCGAATGATTGGGATATCCAACGGACCGATTAGCCACATTCTCAAAGTGGTGATTAATAAATCTCTTGACAATCACTCTATCAATTCGTTTGATCAATCCAATCAATAGATTGACTTTCCTAGTCAACTGTTTGGGTTGGAAATCAGTATTCACATGATTCATAATCATTTCATTCATGTGTTTGACAATGATCTTCAATTCCCTTATGCATACTTATGTATGTGGCCATTTAGGTTCCACATTACGTTGGCACTGATGTCAAAGACCTCATAAGCAAAGAGTGGTACCTACCAGCACATCATTACTCTACAAGTAATTAGAATAAGTTGAGAACCACTTTGACATGTAAGTGACTAATTTTACCATGATTGAATAGTCCCTTTGTCACAAATATCTAGATTGAACTCAAGACATGGAGTAGTCATTCTCTTAATATTCAATATATGTTTACTAAAGTAGAGCAGACTTATTGAGATTGTGTAAGCTGAATATTATCGAGCATGGACATGGATTTTATATTCATTTATCAAGTAACTAGGTTATCTCTCCAACAGGAGGGACAAATTCCATCAACAACAGTACACAACTGTCATAATGCACCCAATTACTACATATAAGGAAACTGTTATTCAATATCATGATGGGTAGTGTTGAAGTATAAGAACAACATGATATTATTGTAGTGACTCTAGGTCTAAAGATCACAATCATGATTGTCACATTGATATATGACTCTGACTGTCATGATGGCTTCCATGTGTCAATCTCAAAGTGCATTTGTGATAACCTCCAATTTTGTGGATATTTGAGTGCATGTTTTACCATCACACTATCAATTGATTATGTTTTATTAGGATAAACCAAGTGATTTTGGCTAGTTTTGATATAGCTACCTAAACTCACCTCTTTTTTTTATTTGCACAGAATACACATTTCGGTTGTCGCAGAGCCTAAAATCAAGTGGTCATTGAGGTTCTGACACCTTGGTGACTAATGGGAATTGCACCAAGTCAAGTGGTCACTGACCTTGAAATCTTAGAAACCACTGAACCATACCACCTTGGCAACCAATGGTCATGCACAACTTGCAATATCCAACATCTCAACGATCTCTAGCTTCAGCGATTAGTGACCGCTGATCTAAAGACAAGTTCAGCAACCACCGTTTCAAGTGACCATTGGAAGTGATCACTATCAACAACCAATGAAACCTCAGTGATCACTAAGCTCACAAGCTTGTCGACCATTAAAGGTTTAATACCTAAGTGATTGCTAAGATTTTAAGTTGGTTACCTCAAGGACCAATGCCTATAGATAGGCGCTCACTTCATCCATGAAGGGGATCGCAACGTGAGGGACAAAAAAGTACTGCCACATTCCAATGCCTCCACCCATCAGTCATTTTGTCAGTCCTAGATCTCAGAAGATGAAAATCAATAAGAGAGAGAAGATTCATTCCATCACCAACACCATTAGCCTATTCTTCAAAAGAAGCACTAGCCGCCCCTCTACGCTCACGCTAGATCTAGATCTCAAGGAGACGTACATCAGCCTTGGTGATTTGTGGTCATAGTTGGTGTATCTCCCTTCTTCTCCTCTAGATTTTTTCATACTCCTCCATCTACTTCATCCATTTCATCATTCTCTCTCATGTCTCACTATGTTTGTAAATTTGTTACACTGCTCATGAACATGAGTGGCTAAACATCTTGCTTGGATTGGGAGTAACCACTAAGGCACTCCAAACATGTATATACTTGCATTTGTTTGAATATTTATGCTCTTAGCAATGATTATTTCCATACTCTTGGTCTTAAATTCTTCACTTGTATGATTATCTATGATCTTGTGATGTTTAATTGTTAGTGCCTTGAAATATTAGTACTAATCTTATCTAAGTGTTATGGAGTTGCATTAATGCATGAGAATGTTGGAATGCTTAAGCTAATGTTCATATGGTTATATTTGTGATTGTTTTTTTGCCATATCTAGAGAGAGAGAGAACCTTATAATCTAGATCTATCCTAAGCTCGAGAGAGGAGTGAATAGACATATATGATGATCACTTGTAATCTTGATAAGGGTATACAAAGGGTGTGAGTATTACATGTTGATGAGAGACCTTAGATGGTGAAACCCAACCCAAGTTCCCAGCCATACTTGTTATATCACTATTTGTTCTCCTTGTTCTCTTTTTGTCTTTTTACTTTATTTTGTTTAGTTTGCTTTGTTTATTAGTTGATGTAACATCGTTCCATAAGGAACACCGAACTTCATCTACCCTCTTAGTTGGTGTAATTGAGCCAAGATTCTACATTCTTACCACTTACCACTCCTTGTACCTATCGGTTGACCCTAATTTACTACATTGAACCCCATATAATATTTGTAGGGGCCTGAGTATCAGGTTATAAATATAAGACTTTGAGTACTCTAGATTCGCTCTTTTTTTGTCGTTTCATTTAATTCATTCAGCTTTTTTGTGTCATTTCTAGGGACAAGGTCGATGGTAGTGTTAAGAACCTAAATCTACTCACCATACACATGCAAGTCTAGCAATAGACTTGACCGCACTTTCTCTAACTCACTATATCTAACTATCTTGAATACTTCATCTCAGACGTCCAGATTCTAACTTGACTATGAAAATTGTTTTAGGTATCTTGGAAAGAGGTGGATGATGGACACAGCAACCCACCTACCATCAACATGCCTCCTCGTAGGGATGGACGCCAAGCAGGCGGCAACTGCAACATAAGGGTGGAACAACCTCAATCAGAGTAGGAATCTGAATATGAGGAATACTACTCTGACAGAGCATGACTCAAAAATCAACCTCAGGGCAGCCCACCGCCACATGGTGATAACGAGCATGAAGAAGGATTAAGTTTTTGTTGAGGGTCTCTGGAAGGCTTGTACTCTTCTACCATGGGAATTTTATGGATACAAATGGATTGGTCAATCCCAGTCAAATCGGCCATTTTGTAGTTGAGGGTAGTTTTTCTCTTCCTAAGTTTAGTCATGAGCTTGGCTTCCTGTTCATGTGTAAGATCAGAGTTAATGATAATAGGGTATAATTTATTCTCATCAAGGAAAATATATTTTAGTCCCTCGGGAAGAGGTTCCATTTCTGGAGCTTTAGGGGGTTCAGGTTTTCCTTCTAAGAGAGATTCCATCTTAAGGCATTCGAATTCAGCATCATGCACCTCTGCATAATTGTCAAGGTGAGCCCTATATTTATCTAATTGGTCATCTTCGAGGCCACATTCAGATGAAGCCATGAGGTCTGTGTGTAAAGGGTCTTCAATTAATTCCCATTCTTGTCTCAATTGAGACATCTTGTCAACATAATTGAGGAGATAAACCTCTTCTTGAAAACTAGGACCCTTCATGCTCTTGAACACCCTAAACTCTAGGGTCTATTTTCCTAACCTCAGAACGATGGTTCTGGCCTCAACATCAATTAAGGCATGGGAGGTGTCTAGAAATGGGTGGCAAAAAATGAGTGGATAGCGTAAGTCCTCTTTGATGTCCATGATCACAAAGTCACATGGAACATAAGTGTCCTTCCCAACCTAAATAGGAACATCTTCGATGATTCCCATAGGCTTTGTCATGGATGAATTTGCCAATTCGATGGTCATAGCAGTAGGAAGCATATCAACAAACCCCAATCTTTTGTAGAGGCTATAGGGCATAATTGAAATGCTAGCTCCTAAGTCGGCTAAGCCTTTCCTGCATGCATTGTCACCTAGATAGCACCTGATTCCAAAGGAATCAGGATCCTTTTGTTTCTTAGGCATTTTGTCTTGGATGATGTCAGAGGTGGTCCTAGACAATTTCACAGTTTTGTACTCTTCAGTGGCATACTTCCTAGTCAATAGAGTTTTTATGTATTTGGACCAGGCGGGCATGTCAACAAGGGCATCTAAGAAGGGAATGTCTACATGTCATTTTTTCATAGATTACCTAAATTTCACAAACTGTGTGTCAAGTCTAGTTTTTTTAAGGCGAGCTTGGTATGGTGGATGAGGTTTATAGATGGGAATTTCATATTCGTCCACTTCTATAAGTGGGTCCTCGGGGTGGGGATAATGGCTTTTAGTTGTGATGGGATTTCAACGACCAAAATGTCATCATCTTCAAAGTCTAAGGGAATAATTGGAGGTTTCTTTGGAGAAGGGGGAGTGGAATGTACCTTCCCAGAATGGGTAGAGATAACCTTGAGTTGTTCAGGGTGTTTTGGATTGTTCTCGGGTTGCCCGGAAAAAGTGTCGATAGGAGTCTTTTGTTGGGCAAAGAGGCGAGCTAACTGAGTGGCGGTCGCCTTCTAGTGGGCTTGTTGTGCAAGAATGATCTGTTGTAATGTGATAACCCTATCGTCGGCTGAGGGAGGGGGAACATTCTGTTGGGCTTGAGGTGGTGGTGGATTGAGGTTTTGATATTTTTGCCCTTAGTAGGGCCCTCGGCTCTGGAAATTACCCCTATAATTTTCTTAGTTCCCGAAGTTCCTTTGATTATTGTATGGAAATCATGGGGGTGGTCGGTAATTATTTTGAGGGAAAGATGGTCTTTGGGGGGGAGTTGAGAGTCATTTTTGGCATGTGAAGCATTCCCATATTGAAATCCATGATCGTTTCTGGCTTGGTTGGGATTGTAGTAAGCCTAACCTGGAATACTATGGATTGAATTAAGACCTTCTACTTGTTGATCGACCTCTAACTTCATAGGAGTGTTATAGATGTATTGGCATTGAAGGGTAGCATGATCATACCCTTGGAAAATCCCATAGAGGGATTCAGTAGCTCGAACTTGTTGAGGTTGTCTCTCATAAGCATTGAAAGATGATTTGAGGCAGTCATGTTTCAAGGAGATCAATTTAATACTTTTGGAAATAAGTTGGATATCAGGATTTACCGCATCCTTAACTACCTTGAGAACACCACCTGATCCTCATGTTGCTAGGGTTTCAGATGCACGTTTGATGATTCCTCAAGAACTTTCTAGATTTTGGAACATAAAATTTTGTCCAGATGAGGAATCTAGAAATTTCTTAGTGTCAGCATCAATACCACGGTATAAAATCATAATGAGTTGAGATTGGAAGATGTCGTGGTGAGGGAAACATTAAAGGAGTTCCCTAAATATTTCCCATGATTCTCCTAGAGTTTCTCTTGGGACCATTGAAAAAGAATGATTTGTCCCCTAATTTCGTAGGTGAGGGAGGGGGGATTTGTCTAAGAACTTGGATTGCAGGGCTTCCCAGGTGGTGACCCATTCTTCACTCTCCATGGCATTATACCAATTGTTGGCTTGCCTTGAGAGAGAATATTTGAATAATCTGAGCCTAATGGCATCTTTTAGAAACGAACAAAGGTCAGTAAAACATTAGAGATGATCTTGACAACTCTCGCTTTTGTTCCCGAAGAAAGGGTTGGCTTGGAGCATTTTGATCTATTGGGTGCGGATCTCAAATTAAGGGGTTTTGATTACAAGTGGCACAACAGGGTGTTGTGCATATCCTATTTTAGGAATGAAAAAGTCTTTTAGTTGTTTTTGTCGTTCGGCTTCTCTCTAAGAAGCATCTAAAGCCTCTTGTTCGGCTATGCAAGTTGCACGCATAGCGGCTTCTTGAGCCACTCGTTCGGTCGCCATGGCCTCTCATTGAGCAGCGAGGGCCTGCTCGATCCTACGTGCTACCTCTTCCTCACTCATCCTTTTATGACAATTTTGTTGATTGAGACGATGAAGCATCCTTTTAGGTTTTGGATCAAAAATCGACAATGCATAATCGACATTTTGGTAGTGTTGCATGTACAATTATAATTGAACAATAATAATCGAGTGTAGAAAAAACATACTTCTGGAATAAAAACTCAGCAGAAAGAGGAATACACTTCCGGAATGGAACTCGAAAGGTAGAGAAAAAAATGAAAAAAAGTTTTTGTTCAAAAAGTTTTTGGGGGTTCAAAGAAAACAATCTGTTGTCCCCAACAATGGCGCCAAAATCGATATGTGTCGTCTACCACAACAATTCACTAAGATTATTATCCTAGAGTTTAATCCTTTTTTACTTTCAAGTTAAGGCTAGTATAGAAGGGTCGATCACATAGGACAATGTTTTAAATATTGTATTCAGTAAACCCAACTGATTTTTTAACTTTATTTTTTTGAATAGGTGAACAAGAAAGTAAAGATCCATTTGCTAAATTTGTGATTTGATTACACTAATGAAAGAAATAAAAGTTGTAACAAATTAAAAGTTATACTAAGCAAAGTATGGAAATGTTATGCTAAGAATAAAATGAAGATTGTTAGCACAATGAAATAAATTATGTAAGGACTGGAAATTAAATTTCAAACAAGAGAAATATGATTGAAAAGAACGGTTTTAAAATAAAGATTAATCAAGGGGGAAAGAATCAAGGCTAAAGATTTTATCACCATAGCCATGTAAAAATAAGATCGAAGAATCATTCGAAAAGCAAGATAAAACAAGGCATGTAAAACATTCGTAAATGAATCACAAAAGAAGGACTCACGGTGAACCCATTGGTCTTTGCGTTCATGGATCTTAATCCTATCATCCTTATAGGGACTTTTCTGAGGTCTCATCCAAATACTCATATCATTTAATTGGTCATTTTAAACTTTAATTTTTGCGGTCACATCCTCCAAAGTTAACATACCATAAAAATGAAAGATCACTTCGCTTAAACCGACGAGTTCCAACCAAAAAACCATCTATCCAATGAATCGTATAGAATTTCAATCTAGATACACATGGCTAAGAGATTACTCCCCTTTCCCTCGATAATAAACTACTCACTCATTATTCTTGACCAAGGAGAGTCAGGGAAGAAAGAATCTTAGCCATAGACTAGTCTTAGAAAGGGAACAAGCCTTATGCTAGCACGATTAAATGATTGTATTCTTTGTTCCTTGCTCCCAAGAATCCCAAGAAGAAGAAATGAGAAGTTAGAATCCTAGATCTAGTAAAGAAACAACCAAAAAAGAGGAGGAGATTATAACTTCAAGAACCAAATACTTTTATTACTAATCACTTGAGTACAATTGCAAATAAATAAGAGACAACTATTCGATCAAAGCTTTTTTTCTACCCAAAAGTGATGCCCCATACAAGTGGAGACCCCCTCCTTTTATATGAGAATGAGTGGGGTAGCAACCCTAGAAGGGAGTGAGGGGAAGGAAATGAATGATGGATGTTGTAATACTAGGTCAAGTGAATAGTTCCTTTCTTCGATAGGCAATAAAGAAAATCATTACATGCCTTCTTTTGACCATTTGAATTCAAACTCTCTTTGCTGCAAATTCTCATCATAGAAGTTTCAAGCAAATTTCTTTAGTCAAAAAGATTTTGAGTGCGCCTGAAAATATGATTTTCCAATAGACAATTAAATTCTCTTTCTATGGCATACTTTCACATTAAATTTTGCCTTGGGATGTGAGAGTTATACCCATTTTGGTGTTGAGTATATACTTAAATCATGCACTGCGGGAAAACAAATAAACACTTTCATCAGTCGGTTGGACAGTCAAAGGCACTGGGAAATATATTTTTCCTGTAGGAATTGAAATTATCTTTTCAAAACATATCTAAACTCCAAATTTGGAATTTGTGTGTGGGAGTTATGACTGTTTGGTATGATGTATATCAAACTTTGTGAAAATCTGAAAAATCTCCTATCTTTTCTTATCTTTAGTTAAATGCTTCAATGATTCCTAAAAATTGAAAGAAATTTCATAAGAATTCAGAAAAGGAATATCCATAGGATGAAGTGCACTTAATTTCTGAATTAAACTAAAATTACCAAGAAATTCTTAATTAATTATCCTAAATGATGCAAAAATAAATGATGAATATGCATTCATCATCGTACTACAAATTACCAGCAGAACAGAAGCAATTATCAAGGCCAGGGACAAAACCAAAGTCAGAATAGAAACTCCAATAGGCAAGGACAAGAGAAGAATTAGAGTAAAAACAAAAACCAACCTGACATAGTGTCTGAGTTCTTCGAATTCATAAAAATACAAGCCACATTAAATGAACAATTGACACAAAGTGCTATCACCAATACGGGTGTCTCAAGCTTGATGTAGACTGAGATGACCGACATGCATACACAACAGAAGTAGATTGATCAGCAACTAGCCTAGTTGTCAGAACTTGTCAAAAATCCACAAGGAAAGATTCCATCCAACATCGAAAGTGTGATAATGGCCACTCTTCTTTCTAGAAAAGTCTTGGAGGATACAAACACAAAGACTAACCAAGAAGGAAGCTCCAACATTGAGCCACAACCTGAACCAGAGATAGTGGAGGGACTGTCTGAAGAAAAAGTAGTTACTGAGAAAGATGAAACCAAAAAGAAATCCAAGGGAAAGAAGATCACTAAAGAAGAGAAATACGCATCAGCTGAAGAGATCTTTACAAATATGGACCCATACTCTCCAAAGCTTCCTTTCCATTATAATATGGTGAAGGCTCACCTGAAGAAAAGATATGAGAAATTTATGGAAGTTGTAAAGAAGTTGCATATTGATGTGTCATTCTTGGACGTTGTCGAGGAGATGTCAACCTACACCAAGTTCTTCAAGGATATGATTATGAAGAGAAGGTGGGGAGACCACATAGAAATAGTGAGGCTATCCAAGATGTCCAACGCCTTTATTCAAGCCAAGATGCCCATGAAGAAGAAAGATCAAGGAGCATTCACAAGTCCATTTAATATTAGGGATAACTAGGCAAGATAGGGACTTGCAAACCTAGGACCAAGTACCAGCCTCATGCCCCTAAGTCTTGTCCAGAGGTTGGTACTCACAAATATGGTAAGACTAGAATGAGGATTCAACTAGATGACCATACTTTCACAAAGCCTTTAGGGATTGTGGAAGATGTCCCTGTCCGTGTAGGAAGATTCTTTATCCCATGTGACATTGTCGTAATAGATATGGTACAAGACCCAACATGCCCAATGATCTTTGGGAGTCCATTCCTTTCCACCAGAAGAACATTAATTGATGTCGAAGCTGAAATTATCACTATTAGAGTGGGAAATGATCATATTGACTTCCACATTAAAGATTCTATGAGAAGACCCTCTCTTTTCGAGTTGGTTTATTTCATTGACAATTACAATCAATTTTGTGAGGAGGTACAAGAAGAAAATGTCTTACTTGATCCTCTATTGCGGGCCATCAACAACCCTAATTGTACTATCAAAGATCCTAAAGTCATAGAAATCCTAGACTACTTGAACCAATTGGAGGAAGAATACATTGATGACGAGGAGAAAACAATTGAAACAGCAAAATATGCCTCGCTTGAGTAAACACCCAAAGAGAAGGAAGAGCCAAAGCCCAAGCCAGAGCTAAAGCACCCCCTGAAGGGATGAAGTACGGATTTTTTGATGATGAAGAAAGAAATCCAGTCATCATAAACTCTTCTCTGACGGAAGATCAAAAAGAAAGATTGATAAGTGAAGTCAAACTATGTAGAAAGGTGATCACTTATTCCATGGAAGACGTCAAAGGATTAAGTTTGGTTGCATGTATGCATCAGATAAACCTAGAAGAGACTGACAAGTCCCTATCCCAACCTCAAAGAAAACTAAATCAAATTTTGAGGGAGGTCATCAAGAAAGAGTTGATAAATTTGTGTGATGCAGGGATCATATACCTGATTAGCGATAGCAATTGGGTAACCTCTATTCATGTAATACCCAAGAAGGGAAGACTGATTGTTGTGAAAGGTGAAAAAGGAGATGAAATGGCCACATGAACAATGACCAGATGGTGGATGTGCATAGATTACATGAAGCTCAATGCTGCCACTAGGAAAGACCACTTTCTGTTGTCATTCATTGATCAAGTCCTGGAGCGATTGGCCCATCACTCGTATTTCTACTTCTTAGATGGATATTCAGGATTCTACCAAGTATATATCCATCTTGATGATTAGGAGAAGATGACTTTCTCTTGCATCTATGGAACCTATGCTTTCTAATGAATGTCATTTGATTTATGTAACGCACCTACAACGTTTCAAAGGTGCATGATGAAGATGAAATGTTTACTAGAAGATATGGAGTCCAGTTGTAAGAACCTCCGCCAGCACCACCAGCATATGCTTGAAGAAACAATGCAAGAAAGTCAAGCTAACGACTATAAACCAATGCTTCTAGGGAGGCACCCCAAGGATTACTCGGATTTCTTTAAACTTTTAGTCATTTTCTTATTTTTATTAGACTCTTCATAAAAAAATCATTATTAGTTTGGTAAATTTTGTTTTGTTCCACAATTGCTAGTGTACATAGATAAAAAATTATGACCTCTTTGCATGACCCTTTGTTTCATCTTTAAGTATTTCCTTATATCACTAAGATTTTCCTAAATGATTAGAACCCTTATCCCAAGTTTTAGACACTTTTATTGCTTAATTTTTAGTGTATATAGAATAAAGTAAAAAATTAAATACGTGAACATGCATTAACTTCAAAAGGTGAATTCAAGAATCATTGGTCATTGGGAATTAAATTTTCAGTAGCCACATAGAACAAAAATCTCAGCAACTTTCGACTAAGGACTCTCAGCGACCATTGATACCCAATTTTTATTTCAGTGACCATAGAACTTTGTCTTTCTAAGTGATTGTGGAGAAAAATTCTATGCGACCGCTTAAGAAAATTTTCATTGGCCGTGGGAAGTCAGGAATTCTCAGGGACCGTCGTTACGAATTCTTGGCGACCACTAAACCCAAGAGTATAAAACCCCTCAAGTTAGTTTTTATTCCTCTACCCTAATGTTAGAGATGTTGCACCTCTGGATAATCTTGGAGATGATTGAAGTACGCAAACATGCCATCGGTGAAGCATCATCCGTCTTCTTTGTCATTGAAGACTGTCACAGTATTGGTTGTCTAATGCCAAAACTCATCTTTTTTGCTTTACTTCAGAGAACCTGCTATCAACAAAAGGAAACCCTGAACCCTAGACCATCTTTAGTACCTACAACTGGTTTATTTTTCAATCTTCCTTACCCACTATTCTCATGCAATTGGGACCTCACTTCTTGTTCTCATTCTTTCTCCTACTCAAGGAATTTGAATTTATTGTTAACGATTAGGGTTTCAAAGCCATCCTCCGTCTTTGCCTCCACAAAGGAGAATCATGATATTGTGAGTCTTCCATGATAGTGATCCAAATCTGACGTCTAAATGTCCTAGAGATTCCAACGATTTCCCAACCTTCGATGACTGCCATATTTTTGTTTTCTCTATGATCGCTGAAGAAAATTTTCAGCGACAACAGAGAAGATGTTTCTCGATGACCATTTTCTTTGAGCATTTTTTTAAATCCATGCGACCATTGAAGAAAAATCTTCAACGACCGTAGAGAATTTCCCACTGAAAATCTTTCAGCGACCTCCCTCTAGTAGAATTTTCATCGACCTTATGACGTTCTAGATTCTTAGCGACCACTGAAATGGAATCCCAGTGACCACCAAGTTGGCTTAGGATGACCTGCAATCTCAGCTATCACTTAGATCACTAAACTTTCAACCACTGTCGAGAATTTCTGACTTTATTAAAAATTTTGCCGATTTATCTCCTTCCACTTTTCACACAATTTCCCTTTATAGTCGGTTAAGTAGGATCGGTTTTCTTCTACTGATAAATTAAATTTATTTATCCTGTAGGATGTCATCAAAAACCTTTGATTTGTTTGATAGGCATACCAATTCTCTGGTAGGCATAGAGGAACAATCCAACTAATCAACAAGGTGCTAGAAGAGCACCCCAACATGCCCCACAAAAAAAGGATATAACTATAGCTGCACAAGGACCAATATGAAATCCTACTAGGGCATGAGCTCCCCGAGTCTGATGAGGAGTTGCATGAAACTGAAGCGACCAACACATCTGAATATGTTCCGTGTAAAGAAGAAGCAAAGACAAATGGGAAGCGAAAGGCATCAGAATCATCTCTGGATGCCACGACACCCAAGAAGAAGAGGGTGTCTATGACGACTAACCCATGGACCAGGAGAACAATGTCAACAAGCATGCCAGTAGACACAAAAGTCGGAGAGATATCGAAATTAGTTGATGAGGGCAAGAAGCAACCACAAGCCACATTCCAACCTCGAGACCAATAACACCAGGACAAATACAAGATCTTCTTAAGGACAATACATTCAAGCTGACACATTACATAGACAGACAACACTTCAAGGAGTTGGGCTCCACAAATGTGTCATGGAGTTCCTGACGGGGGCAAACTTGTACATCAAATGCACTACGGTCCAACATTCTTACACAGGCCTAACCACTGAGTTCTTGTCATCCCTTTTAAAGGTTCCTATCAAAGACAAAGAGAAAGATGAGGCAGGAGGGGGATACAAACTGCAAGTATGAATGGGAGGTAGGGACTTCTTTTTAACAGAAAACATATTGAATGGGATATTTACTAAAATGCAAGAGCAATCTAGAGATAGCATGGTATCAAGGTACGACAAACATGCAATGGATTCAACAACAACAAAACCTGGTAGAGGTTTATAGGTGAGTCCAAGCACAGGCCAGGCATCTCCAAGGAAGCCCATATGCCCTCCTGTTTAATCATAGTGATCTAGAAAATCATTGCTAACATTATGTTTGCAAGATATGAAATGGGAAGCGTATATAGAGGGGACCTTTCCTAATCTGATCCATGTTAGAGAAGTGATCTATCATTGGGAGACTGCTTATTGACAAACTATCCACAGTCATGGGCCCAGACTGGACAAAGGACTTCTACATGGGAGGATAAATATCCCTTATTGCATCTGACTTAATTGACCTAGAAGAATTAAGATTGCATGAGGTGATTGAAGGAAACAGCCAGATTGACATCAAGTACCTCATCATGGTTGTGATAATCAAACAAAAGAAGAAAAAGTGCTTTTACAAACAAGCTAAGTCATACATCCTCATCCCCCTCCTTGAAATGAGCAATGATGACGATCACAAAATGAGGCCAACTAGAGAATATATAGACAAAATGGTATCTAGTACCATCAGGAGAGCTATAGACCCACCCTCACCCGCCATCATCATATAAGAACCAGAACAACAAAAGACATCAGAATCAATGAAAAGAGAAAAGCTACAGGTCAAAGTCCGAAGGGTGGTTCCTAAGGCACCAAAATTAGACTTAAAAACATCCCAGCAAAAAGAAAACAATGAAGCCAAGGCAGAGCAATCAATCCCAGCAAAACAAGTTGTTCTCGATGCCAATAAGGAAGGGTTTGATGCCTCCACCACCCAACGTCCTTCACCAATGAATGAAGGAATGCCAGAAGTGTCTACCCCAACATCAAATGAATAGTAAAAGACCTTGGAGATGTCCTAGCAAAGACAACAACATCAGAGAACCAAGTGAAGGCACCATCACCCATAGGGGAAACAAGTGCATAATAGCTAATGGAGCCAGAGTAACCGGCTACACCTCAACAAGATAATAAAATGACATCATCGTCATCGACTGCTACTGTGGATGCAGCAACCATACCACCGAGCGGACAACAATGTTCAACAACTATTGGACAAGAATTAGGCATCAATTCGACGTCATGTGTAAGCAAGTATAAAACTCTTCTTCCCATTCAACACTAATTTCCTCTAGCCTATAGGAACAAACCTCGCAGGTAGAATGAATAGATGAGAGGACACCATCCCTCCAACAATTTATGAAGGGCATCCTTGCAAGCCAAGCAACAATGATGCAGACTATGAAAGAAATGGTGGTAGAGATGGCGGAACTCCAGAAGGAAAGGGAAGAGATGCATAGAGAAAGAGAAATCCTACGCAAAGAACATGAAAAATCTCTAATAGAAATTGATGAGGAACATAAGTGCATGGATGAGTGATGAGCAGAAAAAAGATCAAAGTAGATAGAGATCCTTTCACCATCGGCCTCTTCAAGTCCTTCAAACCAAGACCTACACAAGGAAGAAGAATTTGTGAGTTTACCAACAAAGACCAGAGAAGAGCATGTCCAAGAAGAGGAACAACCTCAACATGAAGAAGAATATACCGCCAACATAAATGGTGAGGTGCAACAGTTTGAGTTAAACTCCTCACCCACCAATGACATCCCTATTCTGGAGGGTCGACTGGCAAAAGATCCATCTAAAGAAGGAGAAATTAGTGTTGACAAGTCCATGAGCTATGATGAAGCAATGATTACAAAGATATCTAGATAAGATGAAGATAGGTATGGACATATGTGATGTCTACTTACAAGATTCATACCACAATGAATAGAATGACGTTGTATACGCTATAAAGATGGTTGCCACTCTTTCTTCCATAGAAGTTGCTATGCTTGATATAACGCCAGAAGAGTCAACGAAACCAGCAGATGTGGCATCAATGACGATAATGCCACCCTCCCCATAAATTCCAATGATACATCCACAAGATCAAGTGTTGATAGAAAATACAAAACAAACCAAATATGAGACATCAAATGTGGATGAAGGCGGGTTGCAAACCTTCTTTGTGGGTGCACCACAGAAGGAACCTCCTCTCCTAAAAGAGGAAGCACGACAACTGATGTCGCCGCTGCTCCCTTGTAAGCTGACATGAATGTACATGCCATCAGTGTCATGCATTACATGCAGAGATTTTCATGTTCTATAAGACATCCTAGAGGATGATTTATCTGGGATAGATTTTATATACAACAATCGGGGGAGTATGCTTACTAGAGAACACTTTAGAGGAATGTTCCTGAAAAGAGCACTGGTACACAAAAGTCTATTCAAGGTGCTCTATGCAATGTTACTAGAGGAATTCCTCCATGGAGATAAGGTGCAACCTATTTTTAATAGCACAACTACTTTAGTAAGGCGGATTTATGAAGACAATTTTGATTTAGAACATGTATGTGAGCTACAAAATGTTGTCGCAAGAGAAGAAACATGGTATTCACCTTACCCATCAAAATAGTTAAACATTAGGCGTTGATAGTAGTAGATTTGTACAACCGGCATATGACTATTTACAATTGTTTCTAGTATCGTGTTTCCCAGCACCTCTCTAGTGTTTAAAAACAAAGAAGCATGTGACATCCTAAAGGTGTCGATTTGCCTCCAACATGACATCTAGAATGCAGGAACCCACCATGTGTCTTACTAGAAAAACTTTATGATCAATACCAAGGTTACACAAGAAGAACAAGGATTGGGAGATTGTGCTTTCATCGTACTACGTCTGATTGAAGCAATTAATATATGCATCCCCTTTCAAGATCTATTTCATGAAGAGTTGCATGGACTTCAAGGTATATATGTGATGGACGTCATCTACGATCGTCATTTATTCAATGACCTGGTGATGCCTCCTGATGTAGTGCTTCGTAGACTCCGTATGGTGGTGCCACTACATGAGAAGCAGCCATGGCACGAGCAACTGTGATCCCTATGGAAGGACCCTTCTGAACCTGAACAGGCATCACAATAGAAGGCGGGGTGGCAAGCAGAGGAACAAGCTCATGAGGAGGGTAAACCCAAAGAGTGGGTAAATAAAGAGCATGTAACCTAGGCCCAACTAAACTCAGTAACACTAAATCCCACGGCCATTCCAGAATCAGCTATACAACAAGAAACAGCAACACAAGAGGAGGGTTTGATTGAAGGAAGAAGAATGGCAAGAAGCACAGTCTAAAGGGCCAACTGAGGAAATAGAACCCAACTTCATAGAATTTGACAGATGGTCATGTGAAGAGCTACCTCTAGAGTCACTAAAAATAATAATAGACAAATTGAAAGCATATGATGATCTGGGTGAAGTAGTTTTTGAAAGAGAAGGCATATTCATTTTAAAGGATGATCTCTATGAAACACTACAGCCAATGGTTGCATGACCATGAGTCTAAAGATGACCTACCAATATCTACTCATAGACAGTGTGCCTAATAGTCACATAGCTTACTACATGCTAGAGGAGGATATTATCAAGAACAAAGACTCTCGCGAGAAGGTGAGACTGCTATAATGCTTACAAAGTTCACTGCCAAAATTCATCTTTTTGCCACTCCTACATGACAATCATTGTACGCTCATGGCCATAAATATCAAGGCAAAGATAGCAATTCTCTACAATAGCTTTGACACAGCCTTCTCCTTGAAGAAGTATACTAATCCAACAACACCAAAGAGTGTCACAGAAGATAAAGCGCAAGCATGTGCAGAAGCGATAACTGAAATCATACAAAACCATGGCAGAGGATACGACTACAACCCCACTAAGGACTTCAATAAACCACAATTATGTCATAGAAGCCTCAACAGATCCAACAATCCAACAACTTTGGTTTCCATTGCCTCTACTGGATGTCATCTTTAACAGAACACGGAGTGAAGGTCGAAAGTATGTAGTAGGAGTGCTACCATACATTCTAAGTTATCTACGCTGACATGTTGTTGCATTCCAGATGGGCAACCACAGAACCCATAAACGAAGAGTAAACCTCACTCGTTTATTTCCAACCTCTATCTTTGACACTCTGGGACGCAATGTATGATAAGTTTTGGGGGATTATAAATGTGTGTGAAAGGTACTTCTCTCATACCCTCCTCTCATTTAAATGTATCTTCCTGATTTTGTAGCCTCCTTATTTTGCATATCTCCTTATTTTGCAGTATTGGGAATTTTGATCTAAATTTAACCTTGAACATACATCCCTTGGGAGGGAAATTTTGACAAATTTTAAATTTTCTAAACAATTAAAATCAAATATGTCAA
This sequence comes from Alisma plantago-aquatica, assembly GCA_963693085.1. Lineage (NCBI taxonomy): Eukaryota > Viridiplantae > Streptophyta > Magnoliopsida > Alismatales > Alismataceae > Alisma > Alisma plantago-aquatica. The sequence continues at coordinate 236,580,778 of OY856415.1, forward strand.
GCACAATTTTGGATCTAATTTTCCTAGATATAGTCATAACTCTCATTCCTAGACTTACTTGTCTTCAAGATAACTTTTAGCATAATTATTTCAATAATGATGGATTTGAGCTATCTAATTCACGTAAAATTCAAGTGTGAGAATGTTTTAACATCAACCTTACCTCAAGATAATATAAAATGCACAAGGATGCTTAACCTTCCAAGGTGAATCCTTGAGGTAAGGAGGACTCTGTTTAAAATGCTCATGATTGATCACCATGCTCTCAAGTATAGGTAGAAAAGCACACAATCCTGGCAAGGAGGAAACTGCTACCCTTTCTAGTGGAAAAAATCCTTGCTTTGGGATCAAAAGAGGTTTGGCAGCCCAAATCTTCCCTTAAATCCTATCATTCTCAGGCCTATGAGCAAGAATAAAACTCAAGAGGAATATAATAATGAGAGTTGTGTCTGGTAAGATGTCGAAAGATTGAACCAAGTCAGTGTATTGCATATCTCAAGAATGCAGATATGTCATGCCCAGTAGTGGGTACTGGAAGCCAAACTTTTACACACCTACCTTTTGAAGGGAACCTCACACAACCACCTAACATTACATCAGGACCCCTTTGGATAACACTGTCATTATAATAGTAAACATGGTTGAGAAAACCTGAGAAAGGCAGGATACACAACAGCCCTAGCCTACCCCCAACACAATAGCTAGGCTTCCCAAAAAATAACACTTCAGTGTGAAAGCTACCTCATCTAGAACCTTGCACAAGTACGACCTCCAAAAATAGCATTGGTGTATCACAACGGAGAAATTCTTCGTCGAAAGAAGGTCGTGACAAACAATATGACTATTGCAACTCCAAATCTAAGAGAGAGTGTCCCAGATTTGATAGCGCCTGGTCATGATACACATGCCTCGAGTTAAGACTGACATTATGACATATTTCACACTCACAAAAACAATAATTCAATAAAGCCCTCTGAAGTTGCTCGATGCTTTAGTTCTACTTGTTAGCCTGAGGACGCGCTAGACTCTAAGTTTGGGGGGTCGATAAGCTCCAATTTTGTGGATATTTGAGTGCTTGTTTTATCATCACACTATCATTTGATTATGTTATATCAGGGTAAACCTAGTAATTTTGTCTAGTATTGATATATCTACCTAAATTCACCCCTTTTTCGATATGCACAGAATACACATTTTGGCCATCGCAAAGCCTAAACTCAAGTGGCCAGTGAGGTTTTGACACCTTGGCGACTGATGGAAATTACACCAAGTCAAGCTGTCGCTGGCCTTGTGATCTCAGTGACCATTGGACCATCCCACCTTGGCAACAGATGGTCATACAACACTTGTAATCAGCAACATCTCAGTGGTCTCTAGGTTCAACGATTAGTGACCATTGACCTAAAGACAAGTTCAGTGACCACCAATTCAAGTGATCAATATCAGCAACCAATGAAATCTTAGCGATCATTAAGCTCACGATCTCATCGACCAATGAAGGTTTAGTACCTCAGCAACCGTTGAGGTTTTAAGTTAGTTACCTCAAGGACCAGTGGCTATAAATAGGCACCCACTTCATCCATGAATGGGGGTCACGACATGAGAGATGATGAAGTGTTGCCGCAATCTAGATCCTCCACCCATTAGTCATTTAATTGGTCCTAGATCTCAGAAGGAGATCCACATCATCAAGAACATCGTTGGCATATTCTTTAAAAGAAGGACTAGTCGCCCCTCGATGCTCATCATTGGTGATTTGTTGTCACAGTTGGTGTATCTCCCTTCTTCTCTTCTAGATGTGTTCATCCATTTCATCATTCTCTCTTAAGCCTTACTACGTTTGTAAATCTATAACGTTGATCATGAGCATGAATGGCTATACATCTAGCTTGGGTTGGGAGTAGCCACTAAGGCACTCCCAACATGTATATACTTGCATCCGTTTGATTATGTATGATCTTAGTAATGATTGTCTCCATACTCTTGATCTTAAATGATTCACTTGTATGATTAGCTACCACCTTATGATGTTTAATTGGTAGTGCCTTGAAAGAGTAGTACTAATCTTATCTAAGTGTTATGGACTTTCATGAATGCATGAGAATGTTGGAATGCTCAATCTAATGGTCATATGATTATGTTTGCGATTGTTTGTTTTCCATATCAAGTTAGAGACAACCTTATAATCTAGATCTATCCTAAGCTTGAAAGAGGAGGGAATAGAGACATATGATGATCGCATGTAATCTTGTTAAGGGTATACAATGGGTGTGAGTATTACATGTTGGTGAGAGACCTTATATGGTGAAACCCAACCCAAGTTCTCATCCATACTTGCTATTACACTCTTTGTTTCTATGTGTTCTCTTATTTGTCTTCTTACTTTGTTTTTCTTAGTTTGATTTATTTTTTGGTTGAAGTAACATCATTCTGTGAGGAACATCAAACTTAATCTACCCTCTTAGTTGGTGTAACTAAGCCAAGATTCTACATTCTTAGCACGTACCACTCCTTATCCCTATGGATCGTCCCCTACTACATTGGACCTCATATAATAGTTTTGGGGGCATGAGTATCAGGTTATAAATTTAAGAGTCTGACTACTCTAGATCTGCTCCTTTTAGGAATTGTGATTTAGGCCAGTCAGCTTGTACAGTACAAGTTGTTATGTAACATGTAGCCATGTATTTGAATTGGTATCCATATCATAATTAGGAGACATTCATCATTCAACATACACTAGTCTTTTATAAAATTGTAGTTCTATAATATCCATAATAACATGCAGATAGGGATGTAATACCCCACTTTTTAAAACATATCAATTATTGAGCGGAAGCATACATTGCATTCACTTCAAATGGGATGTCATGATCATGATATTCATTCATAAAAATAGAGTTTATATAACCATCATGTGATAAAAGAAACAATTATCATTCTCACAGTCATAACGTCAACTTAGACTTTGAACTAAATACATGTTTCTCATAACTTGAAAGGAAATTTAAGGGGGTCATTCTAATAGTTGGCACCCCACCATATCCTTTTTTTTAAATCCTTCAACTAGTCCTTGCACGTCAGATAGCTCCACTCATCTATGCTTGCTCCTTACCTGCAAGCATTGTATCCCCATCCATGCATCAAACAAATTGTTAAGTTGAATTAAACATATTATATCTTAAAGAGAACATTTAAATTGAAAATAAAATTTAAACATTAAACATTACAGAAAAGATGCAATTACTTTTAGATCATTTCTTTTATCTTGAGCTATATAAGAATCCTTGGATTTGCACATAAGTGTTTCTTCTCTTATCCATTGAAGTGCATCTTGGGTTGCACCAAATTGCCTCTTCTACTATGTATTGAAGTGCCTCTTCATTTTGAGGATCCCCTTAGTGAGGATCTTATACAAGTTATCTTTGAATATTCTCTTTATCTTGAAAACTCTTAACTTTCTCTTAGATCTTACTTGTAGATTTATCTTTCATGTGCATGAAAGATGATACAATAACTATTGACAATAAACATGACATTCAATTTGTTATATATTCATTGACTTTAAGCAATTGGAACATTAGGTAATACATTCATAGCATTCATACATAAAATCAAACAATATGTATATTCAAAGTGCATGGACCACTTACCTTTCTTGAAGAAATATCTTAGTTGTTCTTCTTAGGTTGATAAAACCCTAGTCACACTCTTAGGTTTGATGAACTCTAATAACCCTCTTAGAGAAATTAGCATTCATTAATAATTAATATCAACTTGATTTATAGGATTTACTTCTAGCCATCATCTTATATTAATGAATTAACCTACTTCTTAAACTAGGATCAAAATTAGGTACTGAAAGTATTTTACTTGGATTCTAGTTCTTTTCTTGATAAATTTGGTATATATTTTTGCAATATTTTGATCTACCAGTTTATTTCTACATTAATTCTATTCAAATCATGTAAGGTCCAATTTGTTCAAGACATGTCAGCAATTAATATACCTTTAATTGAGCCATCACGGGGATAGGTCTGGCCACAGGGCCAAGACCATATCAGCATTGTACTCCACACAGGTAGGGCTGGGAAATAGGCCATAAAGACCTATTTTCCCTTGGCACTATTGACTGAGAGTTCACTTGCTCAAGGGAAGGATTAACAAAGGTGTTGGATCCTAGATGGGTGATTAGATGCTCTAGAGGGGGGTGAATAGAGCTGAATGCACTTAAACAAAATTCATTAGACCTTCAAGATATATCACAAGATAAGGTTGCTAAATAGGAAATTTGTGTGCAACTAAAACATACATAGAAAGGGAGAGAGAGATTGAACAAACACAAGTAGACAAGCTATTTAGAGTGGTTCCACAATTCAAACTAGAAGTATGTCAGTCCACTTACCTAGAGAGGTCAACCTTTAGGATTTCCTAATCATTGCATTCTTATATTCATTCATAAGACTTACAATACATGACCAAACAAAGGACTTACCTATCCAATACAAAGAGTCTTCAACCTTACCAAGGACTTACCCACTTTGCAAGAGTCTTCCGCCTTCTTCCAAGGACTTACCTACTCTTGCACAAGTCTTCATCCTTGCAGGAATTACCCGCTCTTCTTAGATCTTCCACCTTTGACTTCACCTTCACTCGGAGAAGCTTCCACCAAGGACTTACCCACTTGAGCAAGGAGTCTTTTGCCTTCACCAAGGGCTTACCCACTCTTGCTCCAAGTCTTCAGCCTTGATCTTCACCAAGGGATGCCTTCCCTTGTTCTTCTTCACCTCTCTTAGACAAGAGAGAGAACCTTCATCTTCATGGTTGAAATGAGAGATAGGGAGGTGGTGGAAGTGAGAGCCTCATAAGATATACATGTAGGAATAGCTCTCTTACAGATTTCCTACTCACTCTAACGAATGTAGCAAGTGATTAAGATTAGAGAGAGAGGAGGCTATAGGAAGCACTCAACTATAGAATAGGAACCTCACATAGAGTTTTGCAATGAATGCTAAACCTTGGAATGAAGCCCAAGGGGTCCTATTTATAGCTGGGGATGCCTCTTAGCCTTTAGGAACACTTGAGAATGAAAACAAGCCATTTTGTGGCTTGCAATGGATATATTTTCACTTGTTGCAACTCCACAACAGCTAGAAGAACTTTTCTGCACTTTTCTGTACAGTGTAATGGGTCGAGTTTCTATAAGGGTAACTCGACCGATAGAGTAAAAGACAAAGCTGATATTCAGACCATCGGTCGAGTTTGTCCTGGGGAAACTCAATCGACCAATGAAAATCGAATTGGTCAGGTACTCCATCGGTCGAGTTCTATGAAGTGTAAACTTGATGATCAAAAGTCATTTTCAAGATCCAATCAGGATCGGTCGAGTTTGCAACTTACAGAACTCGACTGATGAACAACCTGATGTGAATTTTGGAAAATGGCTTTTGAGTGCTTAAACATTCGATCTAAGTGCTCCTAATTTTTTTGAAGCTTAATTACAAGTCATACAATCATTAGAAGTGATTTACAACATGATTCTAATGGATTTACATCATATTACAAAAATGTGCACTTGTATTGACTTTGACTTGTCTTTTCTCCAAGTTGATATGCGCAAGTTAGGGCATTTGGAGTGTGTTTATACCTAATCTGAAATCACTCAAGTAGAGACATTAGACACCAATATGTGGAATGGTTAGTCATCATCAAAACACGGGTTTAGTCAATTTAGACGTGAGTCAACATTGACCTAATTGACCTTGAGTCAACATTCTCCCCCTTTTTTGAAGATGACAAACCATTCCATAAATGTATTGAAAGTTTTTAAGTAAAATCATACCTTCAGAGAAACCTAGGGGTTTCAATAGGATTGAGCTCATATGCTCCCCCTCAATTGATGCGCATGGAGTTCTCATACTCCCCCTCAATTGATGTTATTTCCCCTGCATGGTTAGCTTTCATAACATTTATAGAATACTATGTCTTCTACTCATATATGTTCTACACATATATATCTTCTCCCATTTACCTTCTCCCCTTTACATGGACATACTTATCCTCTTCATGTAAGACATGCTTTCTTCCTATTTTGTCAAAATAAGACATATATTTCTCCCCCTTTGCATGGACATACTTCTCCTCTTCATCCTCTTCATGTAAGACATGCCTTCTTCCTCTTTTGTCAAAAGAAGACATACCTTTCTCCCCCTTTGTCATTTCAAAAAGGTGGGGTATGAAGAAATAAGAAACACCACTTGTTAAAGGAAAGAGATAACAATAAGTTATATAAGGAGAGTAGAAGAGCACAGATAGGGGCTTGTCCAAGCATAGAAAGAAACGCAAGTTAAAGCATATACTTGAACAACCCAAAATGCAAGATAAAGTGCTGTAGAAAAACAATAAATCGCAATTTTGACCCTCAAGATGATAGAATTTTCCCAAAAAGTACCAGGGCTCATGGAATAGCCATGAGCCTTGCTCAGAAGGTGATTTTTGCATAAAAAACACTAGTCTTACACCAAAAACTGAAACTGGAGCAAAATCTGCATAAAATCCAAAAATACTCCAATTTCTACATATAATGTAGATCTATGTACCCTACATCACAATGTTATGCAAGCAACTCAAGATAGTAAATATGCAATTCAAGGAACAATCTTGAGCATGTATGAGACAAGATACAAGCATAGCATATAGATAAGCAAAGATGCCAATTATAAACAGGGTTAGAACTACATGTATGTGAACTACTAATAGATGTTATCACAAGTTAGGACTACTAGTAGGATCTAGATCATAGCAAGAGATACCAAAAGATACACAAGATAAAGCAAGCTATGAGTAGATGTAGAGATATATCCAAACCAAGAGATATGCAATTTTAGAGGCAAGTAAGGATATAACTCACTAGATATGCATCCTTACCATAAGATGATTACCACTAAGAACCTCAAGGTTGTATCAACACAAGATATACACCTAGATAGATGTAGCAAGTTAGAGTACAACGGAAGCAATTTTTAGACACAACCAAGAGATCCAAAGAGATCATCATCAAAACTTGCAAAACAACTCAAAGCAAGTAATTGCAAGATATAGGTATACCAATTTAGAGAAATTAGATAGAGAGAGAGTTGTTAGCAAGATAGGCAATTTAGAACAAGGCAATATGCATATATAAAGGTACCAAAAGAGTGCCAAAGAATAAGGCTATTTGGTTGAGAAAATCTAGTTGAGAGGGAAATTCTCATCCAATAAGTCAATTGTATATTCTGTGCACAATGTTATCGGTCGAGTTCTGTGTATTGACAACTCGACCGATGACAGATGTTGGAAACACCCATTGGTGCCTATCGGTCGAGTTTCAAACAGGACAAACTCGACCGACAGAGTTGCTGTCAAAAAGGCACATATATTTTATAAAAACATATTTAAAGGCATGCTAAAAATACAAACCATATCCAAACATATCTAAGCAAGTTATTAATGCACTATAGAAGCATTAGAAATAGTTTTTGAGCAAGACTGTGAAGAGAAACACAAAATACCACTTTTGACTCAAAAACCACATGCATTGTTACGACCCGTGTCGAGCTTATTCCGTAAGTATGCTGTTAAGCAAGAGTTTAGCTGATGTGTTAAGTTATAAGTTTGTTTTTGTTAAAAATATTTAAAATGGATATGATATGTGCTTAGTGTGTTTTCTAGCTTCTAAAGCGTGTAGGATCTTACGCTTGAAGCGTTGCCAGAGAAACCGTTTGAATCCGACCTTCGAGTCAAAAGTTGCATGTTTTTGGGCTTCTAGGGACCCGATTGTAATTTTGCGAAAGTTTCGAAATTTGCAATTTGGCCCTAAGTTTTCTTCCTTATCTTTCCTTTCTCCCTTTCTCGTTTCATTTCACAGAAACGCAGAACGCAGGAAACGTTCTGTTCCTTGCGTGAGAGAAAGAGAGAAAGAGAGAGAAAGAGAGAGGGAGCTGAGGAGGGAGAAGCTCTGGAGCGTCGTTTTGCTCCAATTAGTTGCTGTAGATCGTCCCTTCCCTCCGTAGATCATCACCTTCATCAAATCGAATCAATTTTGCAGCTGGAGCTGCGTTTGCAAGAAAAGTGGTCAAGGAATTGGGGTGCTCGAAGCAGCCCTAGCTTGTTCCTTTCTTCCTTTCAGGTACGGTTTAGTTGTATGGGTCGTTCGTGATCGTTTCGCGGTGTTTGCTCGAAGTTTGCCCGTCGATTCGAGAGAAATCGACTTCTGCAGGCCGTTTTTGTGTTCTGCCTGTGCGCGGTTCGGCCGAGTTTCCAATTCGGTCGGCCGAGTTCTTATTTAGGGCTTTTGTACAGCGTTTTCCGGATCGGCCGAGTTTCAGTCTGGATCGGCCGAGTTTCCTGAATAAGATAAGCGAACAGCGTTTTTGTCGGCCGAGTTTGGGTCCTGATCGACCGAGTTTCTTTGTAGGTTTTTCAAGCGGTGAGTTGGTCGGCCGAGATTGGTCGGCCGAGTTTCAGAATCTGGGAGGCGTTCGGCCGAGTTCCAAGGTGGTCGGCCGAGTTCCAAGTTGTGAGTGGCAGTTCATTTAGAAATCATTATTTAACTCATTTTAAATGTCTGATTGCTTCAGTAATAGATTAATAAGTTCATTGGAACTTGAATTGTGTAATAAGAATGATGAGAAAGAGGAAATCATGTGTTTTACAGTTATATTGTGTTATTTATGTTATTTGTTAATCAAGTATAGACTTAGATGCCCTAACACCGTAGAACCCCATAAGTGGCATCTGCAGCTTTGGGGTGAAACTCGTGTTGCAACATCATCCGTGCTTGTGTCGCGGACAAACGAGGAAAGAGAAAAAGGGCAGTGTCTAACAACAATTGTGCTTGTGTCACAATGGCACTGCGATTTCACCAGAAAACTTGGTTATCTAACACCATTCGTGCTTGTGTCGCGAAGGTAACCCTGTGACTCTCCGCCGGTGTACTCAGGTTTTAGGAGGAGTCGAGAGCACACGTGGTTGTGCAACACACGTGGTTGTGCGAGGAGGCCGAGGAGCCTGTGTCTTGTGCAGACCAGGACGAGTAGTCAGACTTAGCATTCCCCGGGTGTGTCGCTAAGTCTTGTACGGTGGGGTCGTAGCATGAACTTGCTGCGGATCTTTATATGCAGAGTACACTGCATATATTTAGGGCATAACAATAAAATGAATAAGTATTCAATTAGGATTCACAGTAAATTTATAAATCTGTCATTTTATCTGAAATATCTGATGATGCATGGAAATGTGATTTTCATCTGTACATCTGCTATGTCAATAGAACTGCCTTGCTTGAACTGTATACCTGTTTATTTTCAGTTAATAAACCTGACGAGTTGTTTATTGATAGCTAAGTGAAATGTTATTCACTGAGCGAGTAGGCTCACCCCTCTACTCAAACATTTTCAGGTCAGCACCAGCTTCAGGAGTCAGAAGGATCGTATCATCCTAACGCTTAGTTGACAGAAGGTTGTAGTTAGTCTAGTTAGAAGGTCTCTTAGTCCATTCCCCTCGATCTTCGGGACAAGGTGTGAGTGAGAGAGAGAATGTGTACAAAGATGTAAATTAACTGTTATGCTTTATTTAGTGTTGAACAATGCTGTATGCTGTAGACTTGCTATGTTTCTTATCAATTTAATAGAAATGCTTCCGCAGTTTGTTTAGTTCCATTTGCAGTAGTATCTTTAATTGTTTAAAGAAGATATGAAAGGTTGGTTGTGTGTTAATCCCACCTGCCGTGCCCTAATCCTGTGGTTTGTGTATAATGTGAGATTGGGGCGCGACAAATTTTTGGTATCAGAGCCTAGGTTTGAGTACTTAGTTACTCAAGTCAGGGGACGATAAGAGACCAATAGGATTAAGGTTTAGGTGTCTTTCTTCTATCTGTAATTTTCTAATAGGAAATATTCTATTATATCATTGCAGATGGCAGGAAGAGGCTTTGATCGTGATGATCAGGCTGAGAGCCATGTTGGCCCTGATCCGCGGTACTTGGGTCCAGGTGGTGGTGACCACGTGGATGATGCATCCCGGATGTACAGGATGTTCTTGGAGACTAAGGAGAGGTACAAGGCGGATAGGCGAGAATCTTCTTCTACCAACAGTAAAGATCTGATGCGATCTTATGAGCTTGTGAAGAAGCTTGGTGGCACAGAGTTCAGTGGCACCACAGATCCCGCAGAAGCTGATGAGTGGTTTAGACAGATTGAGAAGGTCTTTCGTCTAATGGAGCTTCCAGAAGATAAGAAGATTAGTCGTGCAGTCTACCTTTTGACAGGCGATGCAGAGTTGTGGTGGCGTGGTGTGGAAGAAAAGAGGGGAGGTACAGAGCTTTCCTGGCAGGATTTCTCTGAGGAGTTTCATCTCAAATTCTATCCACCCACTTTCCTTAATGAGAAAATCAGGCAGTTACAGAATATCAAGTAGGGGAACATGACAGTTACAGAGTATGAAGCGCTTTTCACACGTTTGGCGAATTTCTGTCCACAGCTTGTTCCTGATAACATAGAGAGATGCAGAAGGTTTCAGGAAGGGCTAAGGCCAGAGATTCGGCATACAGTTTCTGCTACTAGTAGGAGGAACAGAGAGAACTTTGGCGAGTTTGTTGAGGCTGCCAGACAGGTTGAAGAATCTGTAAATGCTGATAGGGTGCCCGAGTCTAAGAAGAGATCTGCAGAGTTCAGTGGAGGACAGTCCAGTGGTGGATATAGAGGTGGAGGTAGAGGTTTCTTTTCTAAACTTGGGCGTGGCTTTGGTTGTTTTGGCAAGCAGAGATCTGAAGATGTCACTACTTCTAGAGGCAGAGGAGGTTATAACCCAGGAAGATGGAACAGTGCCACTAGTGGACAGTCTTCAGGGTCGTCAATGTTAGTGTCGGGCCCCCGGAGACAAGATTTACTGCCATGTGACAAATGTGGAAAGCCACATTCTGGGCCATGTTGGAGTTCAGGTTGTTATGCCTGCGGACAGACAGGACATATAAAAAGGGATTGTCCTCAACTTCATCAAGCAGCATCACAAGCTTTTCAGCCTCAATACCATGATGTTCTGAGTTCCTCTGTGGCATCTGGTTCTAGAGGTGGTGGAGCATCTAGTGGAAGGAGTGGTCAAAGGGGACAGCGTGGCAGAGGAAGAGCTTCAGCACGTTTCTTTTCTTTGACACCTCAGGAAGGTATAATCTCTTCACAAGTTGTTACAGGAGAAACGCTTTTGTTTAATAGTATACCAGTTTTAGTTTTGATAGATCCGGGAGCTACTCATTCTTTTATACGACGTTCTTTAGTTGTTGAACTTAATCTGTTAACTCAAGAGTTGGCAGATGAGTTAGTGTTGAGGGTTCCACTAGGTGGACCAACAGTTTTGTCTGAATCCTGTCCCGGATGTTTGTTATCTTTTGGAGGTTTTACCTTTGCTGCTAATCTCATACCCTTGGATGTAAATACTTTTCAAGTCATCTTGGGTATGGATTGTCTTGAGACATATCGAGTGCAACTCGATTGCTGGAAAAAGGAAGCTACCTTTCAATTAGGAGAATTTTCTTGTGTCTTTACTGGAGACAGGAAAGTTCTGCCTACGTGCATAATATCAGCTGCTGTAGCTGATAAGATGTTACAGAAAGGATGTGAAGCGTTCCTTGCTCATGTAGTTGACACCAGAGCAGAGAAGAGCACCGCCAGTGTTTATGATGTGCCTGTAGTTCGTGAGTTCTCTGACGTTTTCCCAGAAGAGTTACCAGGCTTACCTCCTGTCAGAGACATTGATTTTGAAATTCAGATATATCTAGGTAGTCATCCAGTAGCGCTGCCGGCCTACAGAATGGCACCTGCAGAGTTGAAAGAACTCAAAGTACAGTTGCAGGAGTTGTTAGATAAGGGTTTCATTAGACCCAGTTCTTCACCATGGGGTGCTCCAGTCCTGTTTTTTAAGAAAAAGGATGGTACCATGCGTCTCTGTATAGATTACCGGCAACTAAATAAAATCACAATAAAAAATAAATATCTGTTGCCGAGAATAGATGATCTGTTTGATCAGTTGCGTGGAGCGACGATCTTTTCTAAAATTGATTTGAGATCCGGATATCATCAGCTCAGGATAAAGGCTTCTGATATTCCCAAAACAGCTTTCAGAACCAGGTATGGGCATTATGAGTTCTTGGTCATGTCGTTTGGGCTGACCAATGCCCCAGCAACCTTTATGGATATGATGAATCATATTTTCAAACCTTTTCTAGATCAGTTTATTGTAGTCTTTATAGATGATATTCTGATCTATTCCAGAGACGATGAACAACATGAGCAACACTTGAGAGTAGTGTTGCAGTTGTTGAGACAACACCAGTTGTTTGCTAAGTTTAGCAAGTGCGAGTTTTGGTTGGCCGAGGTAGCATTTCTTGGACATGTTATCTCGAGAGATGGAGTCAGCATGGATCCTAAGAAAGTTGAATCTGTGCTTCAGTGGGAGCAGCCTATGACTCCTACTGAGATCAGAAGTTTCTTGGGATTGGCAGGTTATTACAGAAGGTTCATAAAGAATTTCAGTGTGTTAGCATCACCTTTGACACGCTTGACAAGGAAAGATGTACCGTTTGTATGGTCTGAAAATTGTGAGAAAAGCTTTCAGATTTTGAAGAAAAGGTTGACTTCAGCACCAGTGTTGGTTCTGCCAGAAGCAGATAAAGGCTATACAGTGTTCTGTGATGCTTCTAGAAAAGGTTTGGGCTGTGTACTGATGCAAGAAGGTAAAGTTGTTGCTTACGCATCTAGACAGCTTAAGAAGAATGAAGAGAATTACCCTGTTCATGATATGGAACTGGCTGCTATCATTCATGCTCTTAAGACATGGCGTCACTACTTGTATGGTGAGACATGTCAGGTGTTTACAGATCATAAGAGCCTGAAATATATTTTCACTCAGAGACTTGAATTTGAGACAGCGCAGATGGCTGGAGTTGATTAAAGACTATGATGTGACGATTGATTATCATCCTGGAAAGGCGAATGTTGTAGCTGATGCCTTGAGTAGAAAGTCAAGTTCAACAGCCAATGCATTTTCTATGGCATGTTTCAAGAGAAACTTGCTTGTAGATATGCGGAGAATGAACTTGGACTTGGAGGTGACAAGACAGAGTGGGTTGATTGCACAAATGCAAGTCAAACCTACTTTTTATAATCAGATTAAAGAGTTGCAGCAGAGTGATAATGATTTATGGCAAATCATGCAGGAGATGTCAGAGGGTAAGAGAGCAGAGTTCAGATTTTCTGATGAAGGCATGTTGTATCTACATAATAGGTTGTGTGTACCTGGAAACAGTGAGTTGAAAGAGCAGATTCTTGAGGAGGCGCATACCTCTATGTATGCCATGCATCCAGGTAACACGAAGATGTACAGGAACCTCAAGGAGCTGTACTGGTGGTCTGGTATGAAAAAGGATGTGGCTGAATATGTAGCTAGGTGCGGGGTGTGTCAGCAGGTTAAGGCTGAACACCAGAAACCTGCTGGTACTTTGCAGTCGCTTCCTATACCAGAATGGAAATGGGAACACATCACAATGGACTTCGTGGTAGGATTACCTAGAACGCCTAAGGGTTCAGACTCAATATGGGTGATTGTGGATAGACTAACTAAGTCTGCTCATTTTCTTCCAATCAAGTCAACCTTTGACGCTTCAAAGCTGGCTAAACTTTATATGAATGAGGTAATCAGGTTACATGGGATTCCAGTCTCTATTATTTCTGACAGAGATCCAAAGTTTACATCTAGATTCTGGAATCAGTTACAACATGCCTTGGGTACAAAGTTGAAGTTCAGTACAGCGTTTCACCCACAGACAGATGGTCAATCTGAAAGGACCATTCAGACCCTTGAAGACATGCTAAGAGCATGCGTGCTACAGTTTAGAGGTAACTGGGAAGAACACTTAGGCCTAATAGAGTTTGCATATAATAACAGCTACCATTCTAGTTTGGGAATGGCTCCATATGAAGCTCTTTATGGTAGAAAGTGTAGATCGCCAGTTTGTTGGTATGAGGTGGGTGAAAAGAAAATTCTTGGACCTGAGTTAGTTGATGTGACTACTGAAAAGATATCAGTGATCAGGGATCAGTTGAAAGCTGCACAGGATAGACAGAAGAGTTATGCTGATAGACGACGTCGACCTCTTGAGTTTGAGGTTGGCGACGAGGTTTACTTGAAAGTTTCACCGTGGAAGGGAGTTCTACGGTTTGGCAAGAGAGGTAAGTTGACCCCTAGATATATGGGTCCATATCCTATTGTTGAGAGGATTGGACCTGTAGCTTACAGGTTGGATTTGCCGTCTGAGTTGTCAAATCTTCATGATGTCTTCCATGTGTCTATGCTGAAAAAGTGTCATCCCGGTACGGAAAGGATTGTAGATCCAGAACCAGCGCAGCTTAGAACAGATGTGTCCTATGTAGAAGGACCAGTGCAGATAGTTGATCACCGGATCAAAAAGCTCAAGAACCGTGAGTTATCTTTAGTGAAGGTTTTGTGGAGGAATCACAATATAGAGGAAGCTACGTGGGAACTAGAGTCTGAGATGCATGGCAAGTTTCCTTTTCTCTTCTAGGAATTTCGGGATGAAATTCTTATAAGGGAAGGAGATTGTTACGACCCGTGTCGAGCTTATTCCGTAAGTATGCTGTTAAGCAAGAGTTTAGCTGATGTGTTAAGTTATAAGCTTGTTTTTGTTAAAAATATTTAAAATGGATATGATATGTGCTTAGTGTGTTTTCTAGCTTCTAAAGCGTGTAGGATCTTACGCTTGAAGCGTTTCCAGAGAAACCGTTTGAATCCGACCTTCGAGTCAAAAGTTGCATGTTTTTGGGCTTCTAGGGACCCGATTGTAATTTTGCGAAAGTTTCGAAATTTGCAATTTGGCCCTAAGTTTTCTTCCTTATCTTTCCTTTCTCCCTTTCTCATTTCATTTCACAGAAACGCAGAACGCAGGAAATGTTCTGTTCCTTGCGTGAGAGAAAGAGAGAAAGAGAGAGAAAGAGAGAGGGAGCTGAGGAGGGAGAAGCTCTGGAGCGTCGTTTTGCTCCAATTAGTTGCTGTAGATCGTCATCAATTTTTCAGCTGGAGCTGCGTTTGCAAGAAAAGTGGTCAAGGAATTGGGGTGCTCGGAGCAGCCCTAGCTTGTTCCTTTCTTCCTTTCAGGTACGGTTTAGTTGTATGGGTCGTTTGTGATCGTTTCGCGGTGTTTGCTCGAAGTTTGCCCGTCGATTCGAGAGAAATCGACTTCTGCAGGCCGTTTTTGTGTTCTGCCTGTGCGCGGTTCGGCCGAGTTTCCAATTCGGTCGGACGAGTTCTTATTTAGGGCTTTTGTACAGCGTTTTCCGGATCGGCCGAGTTTCAGTCTGGATCGGCCGAGTTTCCTGAATAAGATAAGCGAACAGCGTTTTTGTCGGCCGAGTTTGGGTCCTGATCGGCCGAGTTTCTTTGTAGGTTTTTCAAGCGGTGAGTTGGTCGGCCGAGATTGGTCGGCCGAGTTTCAGAATCTGGGAGGCGTTCGTCTGAGTTCCAAGGTGGTCGGCCGAGTTCCAAGTTGTGAGTGGCAGTTCATTTAGAAATCATTATTTAACTCATTTTAAATGTCTGATTGCTTCAGTAATAGATTAATAAGTTCATTGGAACTTGAATTGTGTAATAAGAATGATGAGAAAGAGGAAATCATGTGTTTTACAGTTATATTGTGTTATTTATGTTATTTGTTAATCAAGTATAGACTTAGATGCCCTAACACCGTAGAACCCCATAAGTGGCATCTGCAGCTTTGGGGTGAAACTCGTGTTGCAACATCATCCGTGCTTGTGTCGCGGACAAACGAGGAAAGAGAAAAAGGGCAGTGTCTAACAACAATTGTGCTTGTGTCACAATGGCACTGCGATTTCACCAGAAAACTTGGTTATCTAACACCATTCGTGCTTGTGTCGCGAAGGTAACCCTGTGACTCTCCGCCGGTGTACTCAGGTTTTAGGAGGAGTCGAGAGCACACGTGGTTGTGCAGCACACGTGGTTGTGCGAGGAGGCCGAGGAGCCTATGTCCTGTGCAGACCAGGACGAGTAGTCAGACTTAGCATTCCCCGGGTGTGTCGCTAAGTCTTGTACGGTGGGGCCGTAGCATGAACTTGCTGCGGATCTTTATATGCAGAGTACACTGCATATATTTAGGGCATAACAATAAAATGAATAAGTATTCACTTAGGATTCACAGTAAATTTATAAATCTGTCATTTTATCTGAAATATCTGATGATGCATGGAAATGTGATTTTCATCTGTACATCTGCTATGTCAATAGAACTGCCTTGCTTGAACTGTATACCTGTTTATTTTCAGTTAATAAACCTGACGAGTTGTTTATTGATAGCTAAGTGAAATGTTATTCACTGAGCGAGTAGGCTCACCCCTCTACTCAAACATTTTCAGGTCAGCACCAGCTTCAGGAGTCAGAAGGATCGTATCATCCTAACGCTTAGTTGACAGAAGGTTGTAGTTAGTCTAGTTAGAAGGTCTCTTAGTCCATTCCCCTCGATCTTCGGGACAAGGTGTGAGTGAGAGAGAGAATGTGTACAAAGATGTAAATTAACTGTTATGCTTTATTTAGTGTTGAACAATGTTGTATGTTGTAGACTTGCTATGTTTCTTATCAATTTAAATGAAATGCTTCCGCAGTTTGTTTAGTTCCATTTGCAGTAGTATCTTTAATTGTTTAAAGAAGATATGAAAGGTTGGTTGTGTGTTAATCCCACCTGCCGTGCCCTAATCCTGTGGTTTGTGTATAATGTGAGATTGGGGTGCGACATGCATAGTGCACACTAACTTGACAAAGACAAGTTAGAAATGGTTATAAGCAAGAAAACATTACCTTTGTTCTTACCATTCCTTTTTCCACTTGTTGTCACCCTCTACACATCTCACCTTTCTTCTTTCATGTGGATTGAGAAGTCAATTTACAATTTAATGGCTCAAGTCAATCCATTTGCAAGTACCTACAAGAAGAAAGATGAAATGGTCCCCAATCATGTTTTTGGGTCCAGAGGGGTTAGCTTAGCAACCCAAGTCCTATTTCTCTTGGGTGCTTTCCTAAAAGGACAACAAGTAGAATAATGACCAAAATCATTGCAATAGTTGCACGTGCCCATAGTCTTGGAACTATAGGATTCTCCATGGAAGATTGGAGGTCATTTACCTTTGTTGTTCCTTTGACTACCATCATACCCCAAACCATGTCTACCAATTTGTTTGGTAGTATGGTGTAGGATATCATTAAGGCTCTTCTTACCAACTAAGAATCTTTGCAAAGAAGATCTCAAACTATCATTATCATGCTTAAGAGAAGCAATAGTACAAGACAAATGATTGATATTATCTCTAGCATGCAAAAGATCATTTTCTAAGCAAAGAGCTTTAGTTAAATAAGAATCTCTATCAATATGAAGAGCAGCAACATCATTCTCTCTACTAGTAGAATTAGAACAAGATTCATGCACATTGATTTTAGCAAGCAAGGAGGCATTTTCTATTTCAAACAAAGCAATCTTAGAAAGATAAACACCATTTTTAGATTCTAATCCTTGCAAAGAAACATCTTTGTCCTTGTTTTCAGATTTAAGAGCATCGATATCATGCATGAGAGAATCAACAATTAAAGTATGCTTTTCATTAGAACTAGGAATGAGAGGTTGAGCTTCTAAAAATCTAATCTTATCAAGCAAACTAGCATTTTCAAGTTTAAGAGAGTCTACTTGTCTAAGACAAGCATTTTTATCATCAAGCAAGCAAGAATTATCATGTTCAAGATCATTTAATTCTACATGCAAATTATCAACAATTCTAGCAAGCTTTTTCCTTTTCCTTTTAGAAGACTTAAGAGAGGCACAAGTATCATGAATAATAGCAATCAAAGATTCTTTATCTAAAGAGTTTAGATTTACCTCACATGAGTCCTTACTTGTTGATGCTATAAGAGCAAAATGGCATTCTCCTTCATCACTAGAACTTGAGCTACCACTTGACACTTCACTTGATTCTTTACTTGAGCTTGAGTTGGAGGAGTCACTTGAGCTTGAGTGGCACTTATCTTCTCTTTTCTTGTGAAGATGGGTCTTTTTTCCTTGTGGGCAATCTTCCTTGTAGTGACCCTTCTTTCCACATGTGAAGCACTGGATGGAGAAGGACTTGCCTTTGTAGAATCTACCATTGGAGTACATGGCATCTTTTTCAACTTGAGAGGATGGAGAAGCTTGACCAACAATAGCCTTGATTTGAGCATTGATTTCAGCCTTCTTCATTCTCTTGAGTTCTTTCTCTTCTTGTCTTTCTACTTCCTCCCTCTTGTCAAGTGTGGCTTCATGTACTTGTAGATTTCCAATAAGAATATCCTTAAGATACCTTGCTTCTTCAATGGAAGTCACCTTGGGTTCCCACCTCTTGGGGAGAGTTCTAAGGATCTTAGAGTTGATCTCTCCTCTACTCATAGGATGTCCTAGAACAGCAAGACCATTCACAATGGTGTTGAGCCTTGAGTACATGTTGGCTATCCTCTCCTCCTTTCCCATCTTGAAGTTTTCAAGCAACCCTTTGAGCATGTAGACTTTTCTTTCCTTCACTTGATATGTCCCATCATAAGTAATACATAGCTTTCTCCATACCTCATAGGCTATTTCACATGAAGAAATCCGGTTGAACTCGGTGGGGGTCATGGAGGCATAGAGGATGTGCATGGCTCTAGCATTCAAGGTTTCTTTCTTCAAGGTAGCTTCATCCCATTCTTCAATCTTTGTCTTTGGTAGCATGTATGGGTTGTTCACCATTTGCCACATCTCAAGACTTGATCCTTGGATGTAGAATTGAAGCCTTCTTCTCCAATAGAGGTAATTGTTCCCATCGAAGATTGGTAGGCTGATCAAGTATCTCCCTCTCCTTGGTAGTCACCCATCTTCTCCTACTTGTAGAAGTATCCTTGGAGAAGACCCGCTCTGATACAAATTGTTGGATCCTAGATGGGTGATTAGATGCTCTAGAGGGGGTGAATAGAGCTGAATGCACTTAAACAAAATTCATTAGACCTTCAAGATATATCACAAGATAAGGTTACTAAATAGGAAATTTGTGTGCAACTAAAACATACATAGCAAGTGAGAGAGAGATTGAACAAACACAATTAGACAAGCTATTTAGAGTGGTTCCACAGTTCAAACTAGAAGTATGTCAGTCCACTTACCTAGAGAGGTCAACCTCTAGGATATCCTAACCATTGCATTCTTATATTCATTCATAAGACTTACAATACATGACCAAACAAAGGACTTACCTATCCAATACAAATATTCTTCAACCTTGCCAAGGACTTACCTACTTTGTAAGAGTTGTCCGCCTTCTTCTAAGGACTTACCTACTCTTGCACAAGTCTTCAGCCTTGTAGGAATTACCCACTCTTCTTGGATCTTCCGCCTTTGACTTCACCTTCACTCAGAGAAGCTTCCACCAAGGACTTACCCACTTGAGCAAGGAGTCTTCTGCCTTCACCAAGGGCTTACCCACTCTTGCTCCAAGTCTTCAGCCTTGATCTTCACCAAGGGACGCCTTCCCTTATTCTTCTTCACCTCTCTTAAATAAGAGAGAGAACCTTCATCTTCATGGATGAAATGAGAGATAGGGAGGTGGTGGAAGTGAGAGCCTCACAAGATATACATGTAGGACTAGCTCTCTTACAGATTCCCTACTCACTCTAATGAATGTAGCAAGTGATTAAGCTTAGAGAGAGGAGGTTGTAGGAAGCACTCAACTATAGAATAGGAACCTCACATAGAGTTTTGCAATGAATTCTCAACCTTGGAATGAAGCCCAAGGGGTCCTATTTATAGCTGGGGATGCCTCTTAGCCTTTGGGAACACTTGAGAACAAAAACTAGCCATTTTGTGGCTTGCAACGGATATATTTTCACTTGTTGCAACTCCACAATGGCTAGAAGCACTTTTCTGCACTTTTCCGTACAGTGCAATTGGTCGAGTTTCTATAAGGGTAACTCGACCGATAGAGTAAAAGACAAAGCCGATATTCAGACCATCGGTCGAGTTTGTCTTGGGGAAACTCAACCGACCAATGAAAATCGAATTGGTTAGGTACTCCATCGGTCGAGTTTTGTGATGTGTAAACTTGACCGATCAAAAGTCATTTTCAAGATCCAATCAGGATCGGTCGAGTTTGCAACTCACAGAACTCGACCGATGAACAACCTGATGTGAATTTTGGAAAATGGCTTTTGAGTGCTTAAACATTCGATCTAAGTGCTTCTGATTTTTTCAAAGCTTAATTACAAGTCATACAATCATTACAAGTGATTTACAACATGATTCTAATGGATTTACATCATATTACAAAAACGTGCACTTGTATTGACTTTGACTTGTCTTTTCTCCAAGTTGATATGCGCAAGTTAGGGCATTTGGAGTGTGTCTATACCTAATCTAAAATCACTCAAGTAGAGACATTAGACACCAATATGTGGAATGGTTAGTCATCATCAAAACACGGGTTTAGTCAATTTAGACGTGAGTCAACATTGACCTAATTGACCTTGAGTCAATAAAAGGCCATGTCTTCATCAATCTCACAATGGAGGCTTCAACCTTGTGTCTAGATGGGTCAACTAAGAGTTGACTTTACTTATTTTACTGTTGGATATCTACATGTTAATAGAACCATGTATGTGATCTCTTCTTGAACTTGGAGGCACCCCTGGATTGGCCAGAGGGGGTGAAGATGGGGAGAACAAAGTTGTTGACTCAAGGTCAATGTTGACTCAAGGTCTAAGTTGACTAAATCTTTGTTTTAATGATGACTAATCATTCCACTTATTTGTGTCTCGTGCTTCTAATTGAGTGATTTCAAATTAGGTATAGACACACTCCAAATGCCCTAACTTGCGCATCCTAACTTGGAGAAAAGCCAAGTCAAAATCAATGCTAGTGCATTTTTGTGGAATGTGATGTATCTCTATTAGAATCATGTTTTAAATCATGTGTAATGATTATATGACTTTTAATTAAGCTTAGAAAAAATCAAGAGCAATTAAATTGAATATTTAAGCACTTTAATGAAATTTTCCAAAATACATCACAGAGTGCCTATTCGGTCGAATCTCTCCTGTAAAAAACTCAATCGATACCCTTGATGAATTTTGATAATCCAATCTCATTTGAGTTTCGAAAACGTAGAGCGTGACCGACATCCTACATCGGAAAATCAAATTTAAGTGATCGGTCAAATTTCCAAAATAAACTTGACCAATGCTTCAAATTTGTTATGTCGAGTAGTGCAATCAGTCGAGTTTCCCAAAAGTAAACTCGACTGATCGCATTGTATAGAAAGTTCAAAAAAAAGTGTTTATAGCCATTGGAGTGTTACAAAACTCAAAAAAATATTTTTTGCAACACCCCAAATGTCTAGTTTTTGTCCTCAAGTGATTATGATGTCTAGGAGGCATCCCCAACTATAAATAGGACCCCTTGGGCTTCATCCCATGGTTATCCAAGCACTATGAAGGTCCCAATATTATAGTTGAATGCCTTCAAGAGCCTCCTCTCTCTCAAGTATATATGATACAACACTATGTCATAATTGTAGAGAAGAGGTGATGGAAGTCGTGCTATAGACAGAAGAAAGGCACATTTATGTGTATAACCAACATCTTCACAAGAGTCAAATAGTCAGATCCGACACATTTGTGGCCCAACGCAAAATTTAACCATGCCTCTGATAAAACAGCATGCCATCATGTCTTGTATTGCACCTCAAAGTGATTTTTCAAACAATATGCAAGCATATGTAGAATCGTGATGACACTAGACATAGAAATTAAGTTGTACTTTTCTTACATGGCTAAAACAAGAAAAACCTCAAATTCTTGCATTATGTGCACCAATCTAGTGAAGAGTCAACAATGTGTATGTGTTGCACTGGAAGAAATGTGGACGGACATCGGTCTTTAATCACTTTCTACATTCATTAGAGTGAGAAAGAGATTTGTAAGAGATAGTCCTACATGTATATCTTGTAAGGCTCTCACTTCACCACCTCCCAATATCTCATTTCTACCATGAAGATGAAGATGAAGATTTTCTTTCTGGGCTAAGAGAGGTGAAGAAGAAGAAGGGAAGGAGTCCCTTGGTGAAAGGTTCTCCTTAGCGAAGGTGAAGTCAAAGGCGGAAGATCCAAGAAGAGTGGGTAATTCCTCAAAGGCGGAAGACGTGTGCAAGAGCGGGTAAGTCCTTGGTGAAGGTGAAAGACTTGGTGCAAAGTGGGTAAGTCCTTGGTGAGGTTAAAGACTTGGTCTTGCATAGGTAAGTCCTTTGCTAGATGTTTGTCTCCCTTCTCCTTAAAGGGAAGGTTGGGTATCCTTGGCCTGGAAAAGGAAGGTGATATATTGTATGTCTTATAATTGAATATAAGTATGCAATGGTTGCAAAATCCTAGAGCTTGACCTCTCTAGGTAGTGGACTGAATTACTCCTAGTTTGGAGTATGGAACCACTCTACATAGCTTGTGTTCTTGTGCTTGTTTAATCTCTCTCTCCCTTTCTATATATGTTTTAGTTGCATTCAAAGTTCATACTTTCCATATTATCTTAGAAATATCTTGAGGGTCTAATGAATTTTGTTGAAGTGTATTTAGATCTATTCACCCCCTCCCTCTAGAACCCATCCATTGATTCAACAGAAGTTTAGGTCTAGTGTTGGTATTACACGTGGAACAAGGGGAGGAGGCATGGGTCAAGGCATTTTTGAGTGCTCTGGGAGGGCTTCCTGGTCTTCCCATGTTTGTAACTGGAGGTGTGTGTGTGTGTATATATATATATATGTACATATATATATATATATGTACATATATATATGTATATATATATATGTACATATATATGTATATATATCTTTGTGTGGATCAGAAGGGAGGATTTGATGGTTGGAAGTCCAATTCCAGTGGAAGAGGAAGACCAAGGTGGTGTTCGGAGTCTATGGTAAACAGAATCCTAATGAACTGGGGTTTTTTGGGTCTGTTTAGGAGAGGCAATGTTGTCAATCATATATTCTAGGGGTTTTATCCATCAAGGGGGAGAGATCAAGGTCAGAAGGGGTGGTATCATGTTCCTCCTCAACGTAGAGTCTTGTGTGAGCTAGGAGACCAGGGCGGTACCCTCAATTTCTAATCTAACGACTCCAAGAGACCTAGATAAGGAAAAAAAAATAAAGAAGATATGCATGACTTCTTTGACTTAGATGAATTCAAAGAAATCAAAAGTGTGACCAAAAAAATTTCTAAGTAAATTGAAAAGACCATAGTTTGATTTATAATAGGATTATTATCTTCTCTATTTAAAAGTGAACTATCTAAGATTGTCTAATTAGCCCCAAAATAGGTACCTATTCTAAATAGGACCAAAGAACATGATTTTGAAGATAATTTTCATTTTTAAGATCATTTTAATTGAGTTTGAATAGAATTAGGTTTTCGCTCTGTTACCTTATTATTTAGCATTATATATTAACATTTATCATCAAACTTATTATTTTGAGTCTGATTATCTTCATATCATTGTCAAACATGTTAGAGTGTATTATACTGCACAACTATACATATATTAATTATTTAACCCATCAAGTCCTAATTCAATACAAACTCACATCATGACACATTAGTCATCTTCACTTATATTAAACATTCAATTATTATCATATTATATATTCATCACATTACTTTCTACATGAAACATTTACTTACATTCATTCACAACCAGATTAGTAATTATACACTTTTAAGCCATTATGTGCGCATCAATGAAGAATGTGACATATGTGACATATTTGAGATTCATCATCACATTAATTTGTGATTTAAGCATCAAATATCAAAATTAGAAAATTAGGATTTCTAATTAGGGATTAATTTATAAGATTAAAATTTTGGGATGTTACAAGGGACATAACAAGAACGAATACTCCAAATACGTGTATGTTCTTTAAAAAATTTGGGATTTGAATTTTTTTCAAATAATTAGGGTTTGAGAATTTAAAACCCTAATCGGACAAGTTAGGATTTTGGTAGCATATGAATACATAACTTGATTAGTACAGTGATATAGTAAATGATTTATACTATTTTATCCAATACTCATCTTCACATGAAATTTGGATACAGTTTGTATAACTCAATTATAAGTGTCCTTGAAAATATCATAGTTTTTAGTGTTTTCTGACCTATTGATCGACAAATTTCCCCGAGGACAAACTCATTGGACAATGATTAGGCTAAAATATAGTATTATGGTATTTTAATTTTTATCTTTTTATTAGTAGATCCAAATGATATGAAATTTTAACTTTATCTTGAAGTTTATTTTCTTTTGAATCATATTAGAGTTCTAAAAAGTGTGGTGTCATCCGAGTTTCTTATCGGTAACAACTCAGCCGAACAACCAGTCTAAATAAAAAAAAATTGAAAATAGTTTTTGGACTTATTAAGAGTTGTTCTAAGCACCTCAATTCATCTATATGATCAACATAACACCCTAGTAGCTCCCATAATCTGTTATCCCTATTAGAGTTATGAAATTCTACAAGAGATAGAGAGAGAGAATTAGGGTTTCAAGGAGGAATCGTTGTAGATGTTGAATTAGGGTCCACTTCCTAAAGCTTGCAAATTCATGTAACTTCATCAACCCTAGATAGGTTTTCTTGGAATTCTTCTGTCACATGTATAGATTTTGTCCCTCCTCTAATTTGAATCAAAATGATAGAAAATCACCATCTTTTCTCTTTCTTTCTCTTCTATTCTCTTTTTCTAGGGTTTTTGAGTTGAGAGAGAAAGAAATGATATTGGGTAATCAAGTTGGATGGTTTTGGGGAAATATATGTTATTGATTTAGATCCTTGGTCATTGAGTAATATTTGTCTAGTTCCTAATATATTGATTCAAGTCCTATGAATAATCTTTTGGATGTAGAACTATGTCATTTTATACCAATGTTTGCCTCAAACTGACCTATTAAATGATATGCTTGGAAATTGAGTTGACATGTATAGAATCATATTTGAATTGTTTTAGAATGAATTACACAAGTGCTTTGTTGAAACTTATTGATATTGAAGATGACATATTGTAATGAATGGGACATGAGAGGGGATCTAGTCCTCCCTAAATCAAATAAGAGTCTTCATCCACGATAGTCATGTATAAATTTTTCACAATTGGATCAATAACTTTTATTAGATCTATCGTAAATGGATATCACAAAAACCAAAGTATAGCAGTAGGAGAATAAATCATGATTACATGCAATTTTCAAGATTATTGAAAATAATATTCCATTAAGGGACTTAAATGAAAGCAACAACTCTAAGATCTAGGCAGAGGGGATATCCAAACTATCTCAAGCCTAATCAAGGCTAGGTCTTCATGTCAAATACTCCAAGTCCTTCACCTAAGGGGTTGGAAGCATACCCCATAAGTGAAGACAAAGTGGAAATTGTCAGCACAAAAATGTTGGTATGAGCATATTAATATGGATTGAGCAACATTATGGAAAAAGGACAACAAAAAATATTATCAAGGCTTCCATCAATGAGGGAAAGCAAGCATCCAAGTGGATATCAAAGTGAAACAATAAAAGGTATATAAAGATGCACTTGCCATATATTAGCATTACAATTTGTGCCACATAAGAACAAATCAAATATGTTAGGGAACATAACCCATCATCAAAAATATCAACCTACATGCAAGTGAGAAAAGCATAGAACTAGTGAAATCCATATAAACAATGGAGGTTAGAGCACATAACCCAATAACTTGGTAGAGTAAGGCAGATAACCAAACTCCCCAATATATGAGTGGGCACAAAACCCAGGTATGGGGCACACAACCTCCATCCCAATACATAATGGGCATATAACCCCATGAAACCAAAGCTCTTATAGAAACTCTAGGGATACTGAATCAAAAAAAATCATAAATGTAGAGGAAAATGAAAGTATAGTCAAAAAATACATGATATTTCCATCACAAAAATGGATAATATGAAACATTCATCACAAAAGTGGGAAAAATTAGGGTTCCATCTCACATTGAGGAGCAATTCATTTTAATTCCACAACTAGATTCATCATGAGACCAAGAAGAATATCCATAAATTCAGTATATCACAAGAACCAATATCATGAATCAAATTCTTAGAATAGAGAGAAACTATGTGAGGTAATATGTCCAAAGGAGAAAGAAAGAGAAAAGTTGGGTCAATTGATGAATATGATTAAAGAGATGCAACATACCTCAGACCAAGTTCAGAAATATCCATGATCAATCCTAGATTCACATCAGGGTCACAAGATATGTACTAAAGGCATAAAAAGGAATTAGTGTTAAGCTCACATTAATTACATAAAACCTAAAAGTCATCTTTTATCATTAATGAATTAGGTCACCAAAACCAATGCATCGTGTATATATTAATTTCTTAATTCCATATCACAGTTTAATTTATTTTTAGGACATAAATTATTAGATACAAGTTTTAGAAATTTTAACCAATAAGTAAATCCATGAAATCACATATTTATTATATTGAATTTAGGCAATAAAATTGGTACCATTAGATGGATAATAATCCCATGATTCTAAAACATATTTTATCATATTGATATATAAATAATTTAATATGAGTTATCAAAGATAAACGAAACTATAGCAACAAAACTAACTTGGCCAATTACTAATATGCCCTTGCATCATGCATCCAAATCTTGATGTCTGATAGGATATATCAGTACTTGGTCAATCGAAAAACTTAGTGCATATAAAATAGACCACATTGGAAAAATGACCAAAAAGGACGTGAAGTGTGACATAAATTAAATATTGGTGAGGTCTAAATCGGGAAAAAAAATTAGAGTGTCACATCCTCTTCCTCGGTCCTAAAGACCCAAACCAAAGCGATGCTCATAGTTTGGAACACAAAAATAGTGAAGAAGTAGGGAAAGAAGAAGGCATATTAGATTTTGGGTGTTTACCATGAAGCAAAGGAATCAAGGTGGCATCACGAGTTCAAGGAACCTCCTCCAGACTCAAGTCGGTGTTCCTATGTCATAAACAGGCCCGAAAAAGATGAGATAAGAAACTACATCGTGTTCCAACAAGTTGATTTGATCATGGGTTTGAGATCCATGAAGCGACATTACAACTATGTGAAACCCTTCAAGAAGTCATTGACATGATCTAAGAAAGAGAAAAGTCTTCGAGAAGGCTCTAGGTGTTGAAGACTATATCAGGAGTCAAGCAAGGAAGATAGGGTTGGTGATAGCAACGTAGGGTGAAAGGGTAGCAATTGAGGGTGGAGGAGACTCTCTAGGTGTGTTTTTTGTGCCTTGGGAACCAATCCATCGGTGCTAGGCATGTGCAAGAGTCTTCCATCTCGAGATTTCAAAGAACTAGGGACAACAAATTTGGGGATATCTTTTATAAGCAAGGAGATCGTCAAATTTGGGGTTTGTAGAAACAGAAAGGAAAAAAGAATTAGATCGCATAGATTTCATGGTAAAAATTCAATCAGGGAGAGCAAGAAAAGAAAACTAAAGAAGAGGAATCCCAAAGGCTCTATGTGGACCAGACACGGTGTCCTACCCAAGGTAGGAGATAGCCTCAAGCCATCAGATAGACATCCAATGATTGGAAAATAGTTTGGGTGAAGAGATGGCAGAGTGACATGGATACTTAATGAAATTCATGACATAATAGGTGTATCGGTAATTAAAGCAAAATAGACTATAGTACAATTAATATTGGGAATATATTTTTAGGAATTTTGTTCTTTAGTCCAATTCAGATAGCAAATATTGTCCAATTAAGTTGAAATTTGGTATGTTATCCAATTAAGACCCAAGGAATCAAATTTTATTATTAGATTTTGGTTTTTAAATTTTTTTATGTTTTATACTACATATAGATATTAGGCTTGGTATCTCATTATTTATCATTACATTATTAACATGTATCTTTTTTTATAACCCAAGAAACCCGTATGGCATTTTAACATGTAACATCAACATTTATTATTTTGAGTCCTATTATCTCAATTTCATTATCAAACAAGTTAGGGTGTATTAAATTTATTAGTTATACATATTTTACTTATTTAACCCATTAGTCTATTAATATCAACATTAACATTTATGATGCCACATTAAGTATCTCAACTCATCTTAAACATCCAACTATTATCTCATTATATCTATGAGTCATATTATATTTAGTATTAATCTTTCATTGACATCAAATTACTAATTGAGCACATTTTAAGTAATTATGTGTATCAATGAATAAGGTGGCGTGTTACATGTTTCTGAGCTCATCTTCCAAATTGGGTTTTTGTTAGGTTCAATGTTTATTGAGGTATTATGTGATTAAACATCTAATAATACTAACATATCATGTGTGGCAACCAACATACTTAGATTAGGGTTTGCACTTGAGTTTCTCATATTATGTGCACATTCATCAGGATACAATTATGTATTCTAGGGTATATCTCTAACCTTTTTTGGCCAATTCTAACGATCTAGGCATGCTATCATTCTATTCATAGGATTAGTGTTTCCAAAGTCAAGATGCTAAGTTTTGGTATGGTATAGCACTCCACCCTTTGAAATAATTTCATCCTCAAAATATAATCATCCATACATTAGTCAAGCTAATCAACACCAAGGTATTTGGGTTACATATGCATATTTTAGTTGTGAATGTTTTAGGTGTTTGTGTTGTTCATAGATCATGCATCTAACAATAGGTCTACCCACCTATGGTAGCATTTTAGGCCTTGTAGTCCTAACCTAACAACCCTATTGGTTCACGCTAACATCCAAATAGTCATAGGGAACAAAAGGGTAGGTCAACTAAACCTTTATCACAAGCCATGCTTTTCTTAGTCATCACCCCACACAAAACTAGGGTTTGAGAGTTATAATCTAATTCGTGCTAGAGTTTTAGTTCCCAACTTCATACATTCCTTCATTATGACTTAGTAGAAGAAAAAATCAATAAAATCCAAAGAAAATTTTCTATTATACATATATTATCATGATGAAAAATAACTTGATGGAAAAACTTTGCAATATAAAACTAAATATAGTTCCCAGAATCAATGTTGGAACCAAGTTAGAGTTTTCCATTTAAGATTTACTTATCCTACTACTTCAACATTCCCATAACATATCTCCATAATCAAGCCAAACCTCTTATCATCCAAAGATACATGCCATAACTTACCTAGAGTCCAATCACATTAGGGTTAACAACTTAAGATCCTCATATGTACTTCATCACTTTCATCATCCTTCATTTATTTATCATCTCATCTAGGAAAAAATATCATGTAGGATTTTCAAATAAGGTAAGGGATCTACAAGGAACTTATGGGAAGATAGGTAACCTACGGGAGATAAATTTTAAATACTCAAAATATGACAACCATGTCTCTAATACATCTTGTAAGTAGTGGTACCTGAGAGGGGATCCATTCCTCACTTAAATCAAATAAGAGTCGACATACAAGACAATCATGTATATAGTTTCCACAATTGGATGAATAACTTTTATTTGATATACCATAAATGTAAATCACAAAACCAAAGTATAGGAGTGGGAGAATAAATCATTATTGTATTCAATTTTCAAGATTACATTAAATAGTCACCCGTTAAGGGGCTTACATGAAATGACAACTCCAAGATCTATGCAGAAGGATATCCAAGCTATCTCAAGTATTTCTCCTAAACTTCATTGCACTAATAAAGCCCAGGTATTCATGTCAAATCATGTAAATCCTTCACCTAAGAGGTTGGAAGCATACCCATAATAGAAGACAAAGTGGAAATTGTCAGCACAAAAATGCCAGTGTAAGTATATCAATAAGAATTGAGCAGCATTATGGAAAAAGGACAACGATAAATATTAACAAGGCTTCCATCAATAAGGGAAAATAAAAACATCCAAGTGAATATAAAAGAGAAACTCCAAGATCCTCCTTCGATCTCAAGTCAGGTTGTCATGTCATAAGAAAGCTCTACAATGACGAGCCGAGAAACTCTGATGAGCCCTAATAAGGTGATCAGGTCTGGGGTTTGAGAGCGATGACATGACGTTGCAACTACACAAAACCCTTTAGGAACTCAATTGACATGGTCTAAGAAAGTGAAATGTATTCAAGAAGGCCCCAAGTGTTGAAGACTATATCATGAGTCGGACAAGGAAGATGGAGTTGGTGATGGAAATTTAGGGTGAAATGGTAGCAATTGAGGGTGGAGGAGACTCAATATACAGGTTGTTTTTCCTTGAGCACCAATGTATAGGTTCTAGGCATGTGAGAGAGTCTGTCATCTCAAGTTTCCAAAGAATGAGGACAATGAATTTGGGGTTATCTTTTATAAGCAACGAGATCATCAAATTTGGGGCTTGATAGAATTGAAAAGGAAAAAGGAACTACATTGTAGAGATTTTGTGGTAAAAACTCAGTTAGGGAGAGAAAGAAAAGCAAAGTAAAGAAGAGGAATCCCAAAGGCAGTGTGCGAACTAGACACGGTCTCTTACCCAAGGTAGGAGGCGAGCCTCAAGCCATTAGATAGACATCCAACAGCTAAAAAATAGATCGGGTAAAGAGACGGTTGTGTGACATATATACTTTAGGAAATATGAGACATAAAAGGTGTGACGCTAAAATTTGCAATTAAAGCTAAATAGATATAGTGTGATTGACATTGGTAATACAAATTTAGGGATTTTCTTCTTTAGTCCAATTGGGATAGAAAATTTGTCTAATTGAGTTGGAATTTGGTATCTAGCTACTTTAGACCCAAGGTATTTGATTTTATCATTAAATTTGGGTTTTGAAGTTTTCTTTTATGATTTATTATACAAATAAAAATTAGGCTCATTGTCTCATTATTTATCATTACATATTAACATTTCTCATCAACATTTATTATTTTGAGTCTTATTATGTCAATTTCATTATCAAACAAGTTAGTGTGTATTATATTTATTAGTTATACATAATTTAATTATTCAACCCATTAGTCCACTAACACAAACATTAACTTATATGATGCCACATTAGTTATATCAACTCATATTACATCCAACTATTATCACATTATATGTATGAGCATGTACTAAATATTAATCTTTCTTTGACATCAAATTACTAATTGAGTACATATAAGTAATTATGTGTGTATTAATGAACAAGGTGACATGTATTACATGTTTATGAGTTCATCTTACATATGGGGTCTTAGTTAGGTTATTAGGTTCATACCATGCTTATTGAGAATTATGTAATTAAACACCTAATAATACTCTTGTATCATGTGTGGCATCAAACATACTTATATTAGGGTTTGCATGTGAGTTTCTCATATTATGTGCACATTTATTAGGATATAATCATGTGTACTAGGGTATATCTCTAACCTCATTTAGCTAAGTCTAATGATCTAGGCATGCTATCATTTTATTCACAAGATCAGGGTTTTCAAAGTCAAGATGCTAAGTTTTGGTATTCTACACATATACATAAGGATCAACATCAGGGTTTGTGATGGTGACATTCCATGTTCAGGGTTTGTGTTGAGGGATTGACTCAAATGAGCCACTGAATCAATGCATACTTATAATTGATGGGTGAATTTTTGAAAATGAAACTAGGGTTTTTGTGTGTGTAAATAGTCTTAATGAGTTCATGTGAAACCTGATGAGATTATTGACTAATAAGGTTCTTATGGTATATTAAGCTTAGATGACTTTTTGAAAACCCTATAAATTCAGTTTGAAGATGACTATGGGACATAAATCCTAAAATTGTATATCATCTTGTAAATGTGATAAAATGTTCAATTGAATGTATTATTACTTCAATCAAAGATAACAAGTCTTATTAAGATGTTATAAACCTAATGCATCATATGGAATAATGAGAAAATATTACATGAATGCAAGACATTTATTCAAGTTACATTATAATGAATTGAGGAGATGATTACAGGTTAAAAGGTAAGAAAAAGTAACCATAATCTGTAATACTCCCTAAATTGAGAGTTTATAAGGAAAATAATGATTACTTTTATTTACCAAAATGTCGTTATAAGTCAAATGGCACGGTACATGAATCTAGATATAATACAAAAAAAGAATAAGGGTGAACTGAACTGTGATGATAAGTAATGAATGAAATATTATATAATAAGTATAAGGAAGTGTTTTATCAATTTATTTAAATATATTTGGGCTGACCTCAATTGAAAGAAATACATGAAAATCAAACTATAAAGGATTTCAATGAGAGAAAAAATATTATGCGTTAAGTAAATTAAGGATGATTATGAAATGAAAAAAAAATTGATAGTTGGATCCGAGAAACTAACTATAACCCTAATATGATGAACTATGTGCTAGTAATGAATAATATTCTAAAAGAAGGGATTAAGGAATGTATATAAGTATAGTCTAATTCAATTACAAGCTGAAGTTCAAGGATGTAATTTGATTCATAAGAAAATAGGTTTTCATTTTAATTGTCTGTAGAACATTTGTATTTTGAGAATGTTCTAATCTAATGGATTTCAAATGGAATTACATATGTGTTGAACGGTATCTGTAATTGAAACATGGTAATAGTAAATGAGGAGTATAAAGTGAGTTATGCATGTTTATGCTTGAGATTTATTCATATCTATAGGAATCATAGGAATAAGTATATATTGCATGATAATTTTATTATGAGTATGATAAATGACAAAAGATCTCTATATTTTTATATGGTTTCTAGTTCTAATGTCTCTATGATTATTTGATGAGAACTATGATATGGAATGAACCAATAAGAAATATGTTGAGATTGAGTTACATGTAATGATTACTTTTGAGAAACCTTATTTAGGGTAAGCTCTAGATAATGAGATTATGTCTCAAGTTGAAAGCCCACTGATGAAGACTGTTGTGATGAAGTGGATTTTTCCACATTTGATGACCAAATTATAATTATGCTCCTCTATTATCAAGTATTGCTCAATTGAACTCACTTCATCACTCTCATGACCATTGAATAGTTTTGAGACCCAAAATTCAGTTATGATGCCCAAATATCATGATTTGTACCTTATGACATCCAATTTTATCTTAACTTATGCACTTTGTGACTTCAAACCTAGCTCCATTAATGTTGTTACTCAATTGAATTTATTCATGTCAAACTTCATCATAAGAACTTGAAACTTTTTCCTTTCCCAGTTATGATAATATTCGACGACAACATCTAATATCTATTTCACACATCTCAATTAGGGTTTTTCATTAATATTGCAAACCCTAATCTTGCCAAAACTCTAATGTGACTTGATACATGTATACATCACAAGTATGTTAGACTCTGATTCTATATTTATGACTCCATCACATGACTATGAATACTTGATCATATTCCAATCTACTCTTGACATGATTGTATAAGAAAATGACTAAATCATTTTAATATCTTGAATCTCCTAAAATACCTAGGTGACTCATTCATGCTTATCATACTAGATATTGATATTGACGATGGTTTTTTGAGATAATTGTTGGCTAAATTGGACATTATGATAAATCCCTTTGTTTTGATGATGAAAAACATTTCATTCTTGTCGATCTAACGAGCTACTTGAGTGTTGCAGGAATAAGGTGGATGAAAAAGTACTAGGGAATCTATATGCTTGAATGCTTGTAAATTTCATGAAATGTAATCAATTATAAACTTGTACAAGTATATAATGTACAAGTACTTAGATATCATGTACATCAAGTGTTAGATCTTCCCTAGCCAATCACTACACTTAGATAGGTCATCCCCTCCAATAGTGTCACCTATGCACACTCATACACATACTTAATGCCTTAAATTGAAACATTGAAACAGGGTCAATCTCGGTCGACAAACTCCTCGACCGAGACACTCTCGGTCGACAAACTTCTCGACCGAGAAAGACCCAGGTAGCCGTTAGATACAGCTAACAAGGTGGTTGGCAGCTGGAGATGAACATTGCAAATACTTGATCCAGAGAGCCTGTCGGTCGAAAAAACTTCGACCGAGTAGGTATCTCGGTTGACAATTTCTCGACCGAGATGGACTCTGACAGTAACTGCAGAATTAATTAAACTAGTCGTTGTTAAACCAACTAGTGGATACCTAACGGCTATTTGAGCACTTGGAACCCCCTAGAAAGTATCTAGAATGTCCTTAAGCATCCATAGGCCATTCCTATAAATAGGACAAGCCATAGGACACCAAAAACACACTTGTGCATATACTTGAGCTTACACTTACAATTGGCAATCTGTTTTGAGCAATTGAGCAACACTAGCATTGGCTATTCTTTTCCTTGCTCCAAATTTCGTGTCCTATAGACTAGCATCTCCTATCCACTAAACCTACATTCCAATATTCATTGGTTAGGAGATCTATATGCTTGATATAGGCAAATCAAGCCTTGAGCTACAAGTGGTATTGTAATTTCTATTTTTCCTTCTTGTTCCCTATTATCTTTTGTATTCTCCTTGCTACTCCTAGGGTTGGAGGCTGCGGATTGGAGAAGGTTCTTCTCGGTGGAGAAGGTGGACTTCGGACTACTTCAAGAAGGCTGTTGCAACGGGAAGCTACTTCAAGAGGAAGGCTACTTCAAGGGGGAGCTTGAAGTTACTTCAAGAAGGCTGCTTCAAAGTTGGTGCAACTACTTCTAGGTGAAGGCTGTTCGAAGGGTTTGGTGAAAGAATTGTAATTTTATGTAAAGTCCTTGCGAGGTAATAAAATTTTATTCTTTCAAAATCCCGGTTGGGTAAGCAACCGGGTAGTGGATTGACTGCCTTAGTATTTGCTAAGATTGGAACCACTCTAAATCCTTGTCCCCTTGTCCAATATTTTTGTGGTTGGTTGTTTGAGTTAAAATAATTGTTAAATTATTATAAAACCCTATTCACCCCCCCCCTCTAGTGGTTTTTTCAATTGGTATCAGAGCGGGCTTCAAGGAACCCTAACCAGGTCTTGAAGAATGGGTGACGGGGTACTCAACAACCTCAACCTTGAGGGAACACTTGTGGCTAGGCCTCCTATGTTTGATGGAACAAACTACACCTACTGGAAGAGAAGGATGCAATTCTACTTCCAAGGCATTAGTTGGGATCTATGGAGAATGGTGTCGGCCCCCTATGAGCTTCCTCAAATGGAATATGCAGCTTGGGACACCAATACGGTAAAATCGGCTCAAATGAATGCAAAGGTTGTAAGTATTGTTTATTGTTCAATTTCAGTAGGAGAATTTAATAGAATATCAAATTGTGAAACAGCCTATGAAATATGGCATAGACTTTCTATAACTTATGAAGGGACGGTTCAAGTTAAGAATTCCAAAGTTAGTATGCTTAAACAAAAGTTTGAACATTTCCGTATGGATCCAAATGAATCTATTAGTGAAATATATGCAAAATTCTCTTCTATTGTAAATGGTTTAAATGCTTTAGGTAAAGTTGTTCTTGAGGAAGATCAGGTATCAAAGATTCTTAGATCACTTCCTCCCAAATACAAGCCCAAGGTGACGGCCATTGAAGAAGCAAATGACCTCACCCGACTAAAGATGGAACAACTCATTGGCAACCTAGAAGCTCATGAGGCAACGTTAGAAGAGGAAGAAAGAAGAGAATGTGAACTTCAACAAGGGAAAAAAAGAACATTGCATTCAAAGCATCAACCAAGGACAATCATGACACAAGTGAAGATGATAGTGAAGAAGAAACTCTCATTGTAAATGGTAAGCAATATAAAAGTTTTAAAATTAATAAAACTCCTAGTGTTTCTTCTTCCAGGTGCTTTGAATGTGGCAAGAAGGGACACATGAAAGATGATTGTCCAAAACTCAAGAAAGGGAAGAAATCATCTCACAAAAAGAAAGAAAAAGCATATAAAGCTGCATGGGATGATTCAAGTGATGATAGTGATGATGGAAAAGAAGAAGTAGAATGCCTCATTGCTACAACAAATGAAGAAGAAGAGGTAAGTCTTTTTTATCTACCAAAAGAAGATCTAATTGCTAGTCTTCAAGACACTCATGAGAAATATATTGAGTGCAAAAAGAAACTTAAGAAATCAAATTAAGTAAATGATGATTTAAACGTTAAACTTCTTGCTCTTGCATCTGAAAATGAAGATCTCAAAAAGGCAAATGAAGATTATGATCTTAAGTTAAAATCTGTAGAAGCTAATTGCAATCTTCTTTCCTTAGAAAAGTTAAACTTGCAAACTCAAGTGAATGATCTTCAGAAACAACCTGTTCTATGTTCACACTTAGATTATGATGAGGTTGTCAAAGAAAGAAACTCTCTAGTATCTGATTTAGATCAAGCAAAGAAAGATATAAACAAGAAGATGGATGATATTGCTAAGTTACAAAGAAATATAAATGAGTTAAGAGGAAATGATATGCTTGAAAATATTCTGAAAATTTCCTCTAGTTATAATGGAAGAATAGGATTAGGATATAATCCAAAGAGAAATCAACCCAAAAGAGCTAAAGCATCCAAGACTAAGACCATGTTTGTACCTAGGAACACAATTCCTATAAAGAGAAATGAAGTTGACTCCATTAGTTGTCATTATTGCATGCGTCTTGGACATTATTCATTTTCATGCCCATATAAGAAAAAGAATGATGATTTAGCTTGGATTCCTAAAACTTAGAAGCATAAAGTTAACTAGTTGAGATTTGACCTAAACTGATTCTTGATATACAAATGTCATATCTCAACATAATCGAGCTCTAACTTGCATAATTTTGAAGCAATTAACAGTTCTGAAAACATTCCAGAAACCTTGTCGGTCGAGAAACTGTCGACCGAGCAAACAGTCGGTCGAGAAATTGTCAACCGAGCAGGTCACTGATTTCCAGTCTGCTATAAATCTGCTAAATATGTTTTCAATTGATCAAATTGCTATCTATTTGTTGTTAATGACTGTTTGTACATGCAAAACAAAGTATAAATTCTGGAAACCATCCTTGAAAACTTATATGAGATTAATTTGGTTTATTCTCTAAATGGTTTAAGTTAAAACTGAAAATTATGAATTATGTTGATTACTGCCTTCATGGTCTATTCTAAGTATTCTTTGATTTATTTACATAGAAACCATATGTTGAATTTCATGTTGTTACTGTTTTATCATTACATCATGGATATGCTTTCACCATTTCATTATTCAATATTCTACATATAAAGATGATGCTTGTTGCATAAAAATAAAACTCTATGGCACAAAAAGATAATGATTATTGCATGAATGATCCTTGATGATACATAGGCAAGCAAAATGATTTGTTGTTGATATATTCCTTAGAACTTCAATGCTTGCTCTTCTAAAACAAATAGTCGTAACACATAAGATATTAATACAAATTCCTTAATTGGTATCTTTAAAGACTTGAGATATTAATAGTGCTTTCAAGGATATATATTTTATGAAAATAAGGGTACAAGAAGAAATAGAATTTGATATTTATGTACCTACAGCAAAGCTTATCAAGGACGAACATCTTCATATTGAGTATAACTCAAAATGCTTCAAATTGATATCTAATCAAGTTTCATGCATACATTACACTTCACATATGAGTGCTCAAATTGGAAATCTGCAAAATTGCCTCTTGGTTGAAATCGAGTTTGACCAAGGGGCGCTATGGTCGTAGTCAAGGTCGACCTAAAATAAGCTTGACAAAATGCTTATTTGTACATCATTTTATTGTACTTAATCTTAGTATCAAAATGTACTTTTGATAAAGGTCAAAATCAAATTTTAGAAATCATTTGTGACCTTAGAAGCTTTAAATTGCTATAACTTATAAGATTAAGGGGGAGCTCATAAAAACAAATTTGATTATTTGATTAAGAAGATTACAAAAACATTGTAAACATCATTTGAAGCTTGTTATGACCTTAGTATTTTTATTCTTGGTTATGAAGAAATCTACAAATTTCATAAAAATGATATATCTTGTTCTTAAAGGAACTCTCTAAACAAATCAGGGCTTAACATCCCGTGCATTTGGTTAGAAACATTTTTATATACTCTAAGATTAAAGAATTCTCATTCATTTTCTGGGCTTAACATCCCTTGTAAAATGGGTGAGAAATCAATACACATATGCCATAAACTTAGAAGGAACTCATATCATTTCAAGGCTTAACATCCTTTGCAAATGATTGAGAAACAAATTGTGGCTAAATTTGACAATAAAATCCCTTGATTTTAATTGGATATCTCTTTAAGGGGGAGCAAAGCATAAAAATAAAGACACAAAGTCATACTAAATGATTATATTAGATATCTTTTTGAAATGACAAAGGGGGAGAAATAATATAAAATCACAAACATAAAATTAAAATGAGTTTCAAACATATCTTGGCCAGCAGTCACTTGTAAAACCAAAGATGGCTACAAAGGTAAATTTCAGGTATGAAACTCACATGTTTTATATTTCCTTATTTTATATTTAGGAAATGTTTGTCATCTTCAAAAAGGGGGAGATTGTTGGCTAAATTGGACATTATGATAAATCCCTTTGTTTTGATGATGACAAACATTTCATTCTTGTCGATCTAACGAGCTACTTGAGTGTTGCAGGAATAAGGTGGATGACAAGGTACTAGGGAATCTATATGCTTGAATGCTTGTAAATTTCATGAAATGTAATCAATTGTAAACTTGTACAAGTATATAATGTACAAGTACTTAGATATCATGTAAATCAAGCATTAGATCTTCCCTAGCCAATCACTACACTTAGATAGGTCATCCCCTCCAATAGTGTCACCTATGCACACTCATACACACACTTAATGCCTTAAATTGAAACATTGAAATAGGGTCAATCTCGGTCGACAAACTCCTCAACCGAGACACTCTCGGTCGACAAACTTCTCGACCGAGAAAGACCCAGGTAGCCGTTAGACACAGCTAACAAGGTGGTTGGCAGCTGGAGATGAACGTTGCAAATACTTGATCCAGAGAGCCTGTCGGTCGACAAAACTTCAACTGAGTAGGTATCTCGGTCGACAATTTCTCGACCGAGATGGACTCTGACAGCAACTACAGAATTAATTAAACTAGTCGTTGTTAACCCAACTAGTGGATACCTAACGGCTATTTGAGCACTTGGAACCCCCTAGAAAGTATCTAGAATGTCCTTAAGCATCCATAGGCCATTCCTATAAATAGGACAAGCCATAGGACACCAAAAACACACTTGTGCATATACTTGAGCTTACACTTACAATTGGCAATCTATTTTGAGCAATTGAGCAACACTAGCATTGGCTATTCTTTTCCTTGCTCCAAATTTCGTGTCCTATAGGCTAGCATCTCCTATCCACTAAACCTACATTCCAATATTCATTGGTTAGGAGATCTATATGCTTGATATAGGCAAATCAAGCCTTGAGCTACAAGTGGTATTGTAATTTCTATTTTTCCTTCTTGTTCCCTGTTATCTTTTGTATTCTCCTTGTTACTCCTAGGGTTGGAGGCTGTGGATTGGAGAAGGTTCTTCTCGGTGGAGAAGGTGGACTTCGGACTACTTCAAGAAGGCTGTTACAACGGGAAGCTACTTCAAGAGGAAGGCTACTTCAAGGGGGAGCTTGAAGTTACTTCAAGAAGGCTGCTTCAAAGTTGGTGCAACTATTTCTAGGTGAAGGCTGTTCGAAGGGTTTGGTGAAAGAATTGTAATTTTATGTAAAGTCCTTGTGAGGTAATAAAATTTGATTCTTTCAAAATCCCAGTTGGGTAAGCAACCGGGTAGTGGATTGACTGCCTTAGTATTTGCTAAGGTTGGAACCACTCTAAATCCTTGTCCCCTTGTCCAATATTTTTGTGGTTGGTTGTTTGAGTTAAAATAATTGTTAAATTATTATAAAACCTTATTCACCCCCCCCCTCTAGTGGTTTTTTCAATAATATGATGAATGGTCACTTGAGGGACTAATTAGGGGTTAGGAACTCTAGTCATGAGATAATGACTTGCATTTTTTCAAGATCTTGACAAATACTTTATATCTTGCAATCTAGAATCTATTTGAGACTTTGATCTATTAATCTTGGAATCCTTACTCTAAATCTTCAGTGAAAGGTACGCTATTATACCTCCTCCTTGGTTGTATTGAAGATACCTTTTATGCATCTATTGATTGTATACTTGGCTATATACTTGGTTGAGTTATTGTTCCTTATTGATTAGGCTTCCATTTTTCCTATATTATATTTTGAGATAAACTTGAAAACATATTGATATTGCCCATTATGATTGCCCATATATTGATGTTGAAAATGTTGATATTGAGTACAAGTGACCTCCTCATTTGGAGGGTGGAACTTGTACTTGTCAAACGATATTGAATCTTGTACATGTCAATCGACCTCCTACCTCATATGGAGGGAAGGAGCCTTGTGACCTCCCCCTTCTTGTTGGGGTGATGGAGCCACATAAAATATATAAGCATGCTTCTCAAATCAGCATAATGGGAACTCGTAATAAAAATTGAATTGTTCGAAATAAACATCTTGTCAAATAAATATTGGATTCGGTAAATCGCTTGTTATACTTTTTGAATATAAGTCCTGCCAACTATACTCTTTTGCTATGAATTGTTTTACTTGATTTTGATAGTGTACCGTGCAATTGCATGATTGTTTCATGATTTTGTTGATTTTAGGAAAGACAAATGGAACACTGACTAAGATCGCTTTCGCACTCTATATACTCTAATGACAAGAATAAATCTACAATATCTCCTATTTTGGGTTAGTTTGTTCTTTAAATCCCTTGTTTCTGAGTTATTATTTCTAACTGTATATGCCAGTGTGTGAGATCCTATTGGGCCACTCAGGGACGGGCGCTTCAATCCTTTTACCATTGTCTAGGTAGTGGGATTAGCATTAGGGTAAGAATGGCTCTGTGACAGCTGGTATCAAAGCATACACACTCCCATATACTTTAAGTACATAATTTCTCGAGTCTCTTGAACCTCAAAAATCCTAAAATCCATAATGGTGAAAATTGAGGTGTCTGGGCTCAGGATTCTGGCTTAATTTCTCCTATCTGTCTTCATGATGGCTGAGATTCCTCGCTCTACCTGGCCTTAATTGATCCGGAACTGGACCTAAAGGTTCTTTGTTGAAAACCTAGAGAGTTTTCTAGCATCTCACCTCTTCTTTAAGGACTGCCCTAAGACACCCAAGTAGATGATGATTAGGTAGTCTTCTCATCTTCTCATTTGGTCCTTCTCTTGTAACCATTTGCCACATGATGTCTCGATTATGGGTAACTTATGTATGGGATAATAAAAACTTAGAAAATTGTGAAAGTTGATACCATGATCTGACCTTACTTTGAAAACTCGATTTTGATCAATGAAGATTTTGAAATAAAATACTCATGCATGACCCCTTCATTAAAACTCTATTTAACCAAAATTAGACTACATGCTTTCTATGTTGGAGGTAAATCTTGATTTGATGAAATAAGAAGGATATACCTTATACATCATTGTTAATGAGGTCTCTATTTGATTAATAT
This sequence comes from Alisma plantago-aquatica, assembly GCA_963693085.1. Classification (NCBI taxonomy): domain Eukaryota; kingdom Viridiplantae; phylum Streptophyta; class Magnoliopsida; order Alismatales; family Alismataceae; genus Alisma; species Alisma plantago-aquatica. The sequence continues at coordinate 236,622,517 of OY856415.1, forward strand.
CCATGTTTCCCGATTGTTGATTAAACCTCAAACATAGTTAAGCAAAACTCTTACCCTATTTTGATACACTTCATAATTATGTCATCAAATTATTAAGTATTAGAACTCTCAAACCATGATGTAAGACTATGATGCAAAAAGCAGTTTCCCTATTGACTATTGATACCTTTTGCAATCTCGATTTTGATATGATGATTATGGACCTAAATCATGTACTATTAAGCTTTGATTCTTCAAATGCCCAATCTAAATCTTTGATTTCCAAATTATATCACTACCTTGATCAGGAAAGGAAAGGAATGCAAATATTATATTGACATTATTTCCCTATTATAATCTTAAATTTTGATCTTATGACCTTGTAGAACATGATTTGATCATTGATACTCTCCCTATTTGAGTAATCTCAATGAAACATGACTAACGTAGATTAATGTGCTATATTATGGTGGTAGTTGACTCATGACTCCCCCAACCTGGGTCACATCCCTATTATGACTACCTCTAAATTTTCGTCTTGTTGACTATTTAGAGTTTGGAAAGGTATCCCTTTTCACCCAATTTGGATTGGTTGGCCTAAGGTTAATAGGCTAAATCCAGGATGATATTGATACTCAATTTTGATTTAATGACGATCTTGAATTGTGATAGTGTTGACTATAGCTTGCGGTTGACTTCCTAGATAGACCTAGTTCTATATCATTCATCAACCTTGGATACCATGATAATGAAATCTTGATATGTTGCTCGAATATTTCTTCAATATTGTTGCTCGAAATTGAATATAGATGAGTGATCTCCCCTAAGGTCTAAATATGAATCTAAACCCTAGCTTTGGAATATTTATATGTGTGATCTTGATGTATAAACTTCAACTCTTGATATTGATGTACAAAATCTTGAAACGTGATATGGATCTCACAACCACCCTTGATTTATATATAGTGACTTTCATAATACTAAAATTTGAAATTTTGAAATGATGACTATTTTGAGTCTCTCGATTTATGACTTAGGGTTTATCTCTCATTAGTACTAGGGTGGGACCTTCCATTGATTTTGAGCTAAAAAGTGATATTTAAAGTATGATATTTTCTCGAAATTTTTGAAAATGAAATCTCAAATCATGGATGTATAACCCCACCTAGGCCAATGTAGAAGCTAGAACCCTATGATATTGGGATTGAAAGTCACCTTGTATTATTGATTCATAACACTATTTGTTTGACCTAAAATATGATCTCTCCAAATTTGTGATCAATAGGATGCCTTCCATAATTGTGACTCATATGATGACTTTGAACAATATATGCTTTGACCTTGATACTCAATTTCTCAATGATGAAATGATGTTGGTACCAAGTTGGTTATGATATGGAACATGGAATCCCAATTATGATTATTAGACTACTTGAAATTTGAGGACATTATTTTGACTATATAGTTGAGGATGTTCCAGTATTTGAGGATACAACTTGGATTGGATAGTTACAATTTTTTAGGGTTTTTTGAATTTTGAGGACAAATTTATCTTAAGGAGGGAAGGATGTGATGAAGTGGATGTTTCCACATTTGATGGCCAAATAATTACGCTCCTCTATTATCAAGTATTGCTCAATTGAACTCACTTCATCACTCTCATGACCATTGAATAGTTTTGAGACCCAAAATTCAATTATGATGCCTAAATATCATGATTTGTACCTTATGACATCCAATTTTAGCTTAACGTATGCACTTTGTGACTTCAAAACCTAGCTCCATTAATTTTCTTACACAATTGAATTTATTCATGGATCAAACTTCATCACAAGAACTTGAAACATTTTCCTTTTCCGGTTACGATAATATTCGACGACAACATCTAATATCTATTTCACACATCTCAATTAGGGTTTTTCATTAATATTGCAAACCTTAATCTTGCCAAAACTCTGATGTGAATTGATACATGTATACATCACAAGTATTTTAGACTCTAATTCTATATTTATGACTCGATCACATGACTATGAATACTTGATCATATTCTAATCTACTCTTGGCATGATTGTATAAGAAAATGAATAAATCATTTTAATATCTTAAATCTCCTAAAATACATAGGTGACTCATTCATGTTTATCATACTAGATATTGATGTTGGTGATGGTTTTTTTAGATAATATGATGAATGGTCACCTGAGGGACTAATTAGGGGTTAGGAACTCTAGTCATGATATAATGACTTGCATTTTTTCCAAGATCTTGACAAATATTTTATATCTTACAATCTAGGATCTATTTGATACTTTGATCTATTAATCTTGGAATCCTTACTCTAAATCTTTGGTGAAAGGTACGCTATTATACCTTCTCATTGGTTGTATTGAAGATACCTTTTATGTATCTCTTGATTGTATACTTGGCTATATACTTGGTTGAGCTATTGCTCCCTATTGATTAGGCTTCCATTTTTCCTATATTATATTTTGAGACAAACTTGAAAACATAATGCTATTGCCCATTATGAGTGTTCATATATTGATGTTGATAATGTTGATATTGAGTACAAATGACCTCCTTATTTGGAAGGTGGAACTTGTACCTGTCGAATGATATTGAATCTTGTACATGTTGATCGACCTCCTACCTCATATGGAGGGAAGGAGCTTGGTGACCTCCCCCATCTTGTTGGGGAGATGGAGCCACACAAAATATATAAGCATGCTTCTCAAATCAGCATAGTGGGAACTCGTAATAAAAATTGAATTGTTCGAAATAAATATCTTGTTGAGTAAATATTAAATTTGGAAAATCGCTCGTTATACTTTTTGAATATAAGTCCTTCCAAGTATACTCTTTTGCTATAAATTGTTTGATAGTGTACCGTGTAATTGCATGATTGTGTCATGATTTTCTTGATTTTAGGCAAGACAAATGGAACACTGACTAAGATCACTTCCGCATTCGATATACTCTGATGACAAGGATAAATCTGCAATATCTCCTATTTTGGGTTAGTTTGGTCTATAAATCCCCTATTTATGAGTTATTATTTCTTATTGTATATGCTAGTGTATGAGATCCTATTGGGCCACTCAGGGACAGGTGCTTCAATCCTTTTACCACTGTCGAGGAAGTGGGATTGGGGTAAGAACGATTCTGTGACAACTGTTATGATGTGAAAATGGAAAGAATCATGTGTGGCAAATGTATAGATTTTTTGTGCTTCTTGTTTTAATCATTGTATTTTTTTATAAGCTTAATTTGATTCATGCCATTCTAGTTGCATGAGAATATACACATGTTATAAATGATGATTTGAATTTAATATGGGTAAAATGGATTGAATAATAAGTGAAATAATGACACATCTAGTTAGGTGCCATGTTCACCATGAGTTTCCCCCGAGTGCCACACTGGGGAAATGAAACTGATCTCCTTGTAGTAATTAAAGTATTATGAGAAAGATTTCCAGAGTGTGGATCTAGATCTTGAAGGTTATAGGGATGAGTCATCAGATGTGAATATGACCCTAAATCTTCTACTTTCGTGAAACATTTGAAATATGATGATATGTGATGTGTGATATTTTGATAGGATGTTATGTTTGTTCCTATCTCATGTGCCCAAGATGAAGACTTGAACCTCTTTAGACAATCATGTGGTGGACTAGGGTATGTTGTTGATGTCATAGGATGGCTGGTTAAACCCTAAGATAGTGACGGTGACTCGTTGATATGAGAATCGGGCATGATGACTTTTACTAGGTGAGGTACAAGCCAAGTAGTTTTAGGATAAATGAAAATAAGATGATAAGTCATGTAGAATATGAGTGGAATGTTTGTTGCATGTCTTAACTGCTAGTTGATAGACCTGTCATTGTTGATTATACTTCTTGTTGTTGAAATTAATCATTATTTAAAAAAAAAATCCTTATTCTTATATGTTTGATTTGAGATCTGGCCTTAGATGTTGACATGTGGTTGATGTTGGGATTTAATATCCACTCTGAATATGATTTGTATATAGTTGTTATTTGAATGATCTTGTTTGGTAGACATGTCTTATGTGGACTTCAGCTTTAAGTTTGCAGGATGTGTTCCTTGTCTGGCTGGTGGGGTGTCACAAGGATAATATTATTATCATATGTCGGTTCTAATTTTTTAGATCTTAAATTATTATTCATACTAAAGGATTGTCATTCTACAGTAAGTAGCATCCACTGACTTATTCATATACATGCTCTTAAAAATGTTTTAAAGTGTAATTTAGCCTTAATGGATAACTTACCTCATTGATTGAATTAATTTTATAAAATAGATGTGCTAAATGCTAAAACTGTCTGTTAGACTTAGTGATATTTGTATGTTTCTTATAAGTTCAATATAATTAATATGATGTTGATGCATGTACCTAGCTTGAGTGGGAGGTATCCACCCATTAGGGGCTTTATATAAATCTCATGAGGTTGTTTTGAATTTTTTTAGGTATAGTGTTGTCCAGTAGAGAGTTCGTGACAAAGAAGTTGTAAACAAAATAATCTAGATTATAATGTCCTTGTACTCTTTCTTTCTCGGGTGGGTTGTAGATAGAGTGTGTTCCTTTTTTTTTATAAGATAGAGTGTGTTCCTTTATATACATGTAACTAATGTAAATTCAACTGCATATGAGCAATAAGATTATGATTTTGATAAAGTTGAATATGTAACTGATTATGTTGTCCTTGATGTGACATTCGTTTATGAGGTTTAATGAGAAAGAAAAAAGGAAACATTTATATGTATTTTTTTATATTATGTTAATCATGTTTATGTGAATTAGTTATTTTATTTCATATTATGGGTTTAAGTTTAGGATTTCTCTCTAATGGTTGGCAGTCATGTTGATCAAAAGAGAAGTCCCAACATCAACATGGTCCAAGTGTGATGTATTATGATAATCTCAACGCCCTTCATCTATCAGTAAACCCAATGTTTCATGCTCAATCTAAACATATTGAAATGAATTATCATTACATTCAGTAATATGTTGTTCTTGGCTTAATTACAACAAATTGTGTCCCTTCTCATGAGCAGGTTGATGATCTCTTTACCAAAGCTCTCCCGTGTCTTTAGTTGCAAGCTCATACGAACATATTGGGCAGTACACATCTTGCGGGAGGATCGGGATATGTCATATATTTGTGCATGTTTGAAATGTGTCCCACTTTGTATTCTAGTCCGTGGCGGCTTCCTCGGTAAGCAACAGACAAAGTATATGTGTTTATGAGTACAAACACTCAGTAGGCTCACGTTGATCACTCAAATATCATCTTCCTGCACCGATCTAACATTGGCATTTCTTTCCATGGAGAAAAATCATTCCCCATAGCATAATGAAAGTTTTGGGATAAGCTTCACTTGAGAAATTAATGAAGCTCTCTGCTCATGAAGAACTGCTTGGAAAAATACAAGGAATGTGATGTTCAGTGAAGGATCTTGATGGATTGCAAATATAGAAAACTAGAACAAAAAGGAGTGGCTACTGCATCATCCGAACGGAAATGTGTTGCTCAAAGTAAAACATGCCTTTAAAATGGTCATGAACGGTGTTACCCCCTTAATTCTCTAAGGGGCGAGCCCGGCCAAGGAAGGCATGGTATTGGGTTCATACCATGGGCCGGAGCTGAGTGAAGCTGAACGAAGCTCGGTTGGAGTTAGTTGCAGCACAAGAGGATTTTTAGGAGCTGGCCTGAGCTCAAGTGGAGTTGGTCGAGCTCGACGCTAGCTCAGACGGACGGGTCAAGCCCGGGTCAAAGCTCAGTGTAAGCTTCGCAGCGGAGCGCGCACCCACGGGAGCGGACGCAAGCGAAGGGATAAGCACAAACGGTTATAGCAGCGAGTAAGGAGGGTTGCAACTGACGCGGAGTGGAGCGAAGCGACGCCTCAAGTAGTGGGCCGAAGAGACGCCTGCCAAGCAACGCCCCCCTTGGCGTTGTAACCGCCCCGTCTTTTTAGGGACGTGGGTCTATCTAGTGTGTAACCGCCCCGCCTTTGTAGGGACATGGGCCTATTGTGTAACCGCCTAGAGCGGATGTTGTTTGTAACTGCTTGAAACGATTATACCCTTTAAGGTTATAAATAGCAAGACACTCCGGGTTGTGGAGGCATCTTGCGATTATGTACTTTGTCCTTATAAGAGAAGGAAAAGGTAGTCCCATAAGTATTTGTGAGTGTTCTCTACTTCTTACTTGGTGCCCGAAAGGCTGTAAGCCCAAGTCCTTAGAAGTGTGAAAGAGGGTACTCCGTTGTGAGACCTCTATCATGTGCCTTAGTCGATTTCTCTAAGGGTTCTGCCTTAAGAGAAACTACTGTTCGTGTGAGCTGGTTGAGTGTGACTCAACGCCATTACTGGGCGGAGTCTTGTACTTGATTTCTACCCGGTAACAAACGGGATGGTTACGAAATGTTTTGGTCATTAATTCAGATCCCTGAATTAATAGCGTAGACTTCTCTAATTTAGGCAATAGTGTTACCGATTACAATCTAAATGTGGCACATATGGCCACACTAGCATGGGATGGAGATGTCGGATTCATTAATTTCTGGTTGCCTACTCGCTCCTCGTTGGATATCAGAAGAATATGTATGCCAAACCCAGCTTTGGGAGCCGATGAATGGGCTTTTTTTTTCCTTTTTGGGCTTACTCTACTACAGCGAATGGCTGTTCCCCACTAAAGACCATTACATGATGTTAATAGCTGATAAAGCTATATGCAAACATCAGGCAGGTGAAAGGGCATTTGGGGGCTTGTACATCAGAATGCGTCAAGCAACTAACTCCTTTGGTTATTAAGCGGTGAAAGTCGGCTAACAAACTAAAACGCTACCCATACCCTCTTTCACACCCGAGCACCCACCCGTCTCATTGGGTGATGGGATTACTGTTGATATGAAAGAAAGTCCAGTTACCCGTCTCATTGGGTGATGGGATTACTATTGATATCCAGTTAGATAATAAAGGGAATAAAAATATTATTTTGGTCATAATTTTTTTTCGGATAGAATTTTTAATCAAAATAAAAAATATTAGATTCCTTATAAAAAATATTCTAACAAGATCAATATTGACATACTTTGAAAAAATAGTAATGTGAGAGAAGTATTTTTAAGGTAAAGAACCCATGTTTTGGGATACAGTATATGTGTTTTGGATATACTATATCAACAGTAAATATTTGTATTGTATCCTCAAAATCGGAGTAATGTACTCCAAAGCATGATTATTGTACACTCGAATATAATACTTCAATGTTTTGGGATATAGTACCTTTTTTTGGGATACGATACTTATATTTTTGAGTTCATTACTCCCATATTAGAGTCCAACATTCTCGTGTTGTGGGGGTCTAGTACCTGTATTTTGGGCGTACAATACTCGTTATTTGGGGTATGGTACCCGTATTTTAGGTATATTATTTTCAATTCTAAGGCACGGTACAAGTATTATTGTTGATGCACTATACCCTAAACATAGTTATGTACCCAAAATATGAGTATTGTACTCCAAAATATAGGTATTATATTTCTCACTCTTTTTTTAAAAGTGTCAACATTAGTCTTAATAAAAAAGTATTTTATAATAAATCTAATTAATTTTTTTGACAAAAAATTATAATTTATAAGTTATGAGCAAAACAATTTTATACTTCCCTCCATTCTTTTTATATTACTCTCATATTATTTTGTATCTAAAATATATCAACAATAGTCTTGTTTGAAAGTATTTTTTAAGGAATTTACTACTTATTTTTTTCAAAAAAAAAACTTTACAGATTAAAAGTTGAGTAAAATAATGTATCTCTTTTTCTTCTCTCTTATCCACTTCCCTCCTCATTATTGCATAGGAGACAACTATACAATAGCACTACAGTCTGAGATGTTGGTGGGCAGACAAGGGGGTTGTGTTGTTGCCAAGAATTATTCAACTTTTTAAGTGCTCATAGACATTGACTTTGATTCCATTTGTTCTGAATCCTGACTTAGATGAGACATGCACACGGCCCTGCATGCAATTCAAGACTATCCACCTAATAGTGATACACACAACCTCCTTCATCCGGATTGCCACGAACGAGAAGGAATTATTATAAATTACAACATATGCATAACTAGATAATTATAAATAGTTAGAATTATCCTTGATGGGGATAAAGAAAGAAAATAATTAAAATAATATGATAATACAAATTATTTTTAACATAACTATTTAAAATTAAATTAGTACTAATAAAATACATATCATATAAAAATACTCAGTAATAAGATAGTACTCGTAAAATAAGTGAAACAATGCCATACGCATAAAATATTTTGAATTAGTCAAAATAAAATAATACTTGTAAATATATAAATTGTACAATATGTATAAAAATATAGTAAAAATCAAAATAGTACTCATAAATAAGTTAAAAACGTCTCCTATCAGTTATTCATTTCTTTTTCCTAATTAAAAAATAATTGCAATAAATGCTTTTACTCTCTTTCTCCCTACCTCCCCTTTATTTTTCTCTCTCCAACTTGGTTTCCTAGCATCAAACGCTCATTCTTGTGAAAACTTACGCGTAGGCCTTGAAGGTCGCTCTACCCCAAGCACCGTGTATACATCCGGGGATAGAATATAGATGGAGTGATGTCCATCATTTCCCATAGAGAAGTACTCCAAGATACCATAACTAGCAGATCTCATATGACCAACGGCCAATCAAATTTGCTATCATTGCCAAACAATGCTGGGAATTCAGAAATAATCACATTTTCAAGCTGGTCCATAGGCCGAAGGAACCTTGATAAGACAAGACAGCTTAATCCAAAGATGTAAATTGTCTTTGGAGGGCAAATAACCGGGCCGCAATATGTGGTTTTGTATTAAACAATACCACCTTGCAAATTCACACATTATTACCCCACTACACACGATGGAACAGACCTTAATACAGCTCAAACCAAAAGAAGTGGCACACCTAAATACAGCCATAAGCTGTGAAACACGCCAAAGAGATGGATCGAGATAAATGCCCATACTGCCCTACCCAATCTAGGTTTCATGCGACCAGGTATTCGATGACGGGTGAATGATTAGTGATGGGAGATGGGTGATAAGCCACTAGACGGGTAAGACAAAATGCTAAGGCCTGGATGCTTTGCATACGAAGTTGCAGGGCATTCCTAGAGTTCAACAAGCTGATAGCTAAAGTGATTCATTCTCTGCTCATTCTAGTTTATAGGGATATAGATACCTTCGAAGAGTGCGCCGATCTGCCGTTGTATTATGGAAAATTATACACAACACTGTACCTGTTTTCAAACTCGTTCTCCGCTATGGAACTCCCAAAAACTCAGAGCCAATAGGATGTTTTTGGAAACGATAAAAGTGAAAAGAAAAAAAGAGAAAAAGAGAAAAAATAAGAGAAATAAATTTATTTTACTTATTGTTTTCAATCCATAATGCTTTTTTTCACGAAATAAAAATAATTACATTCTTGTGAAAAAAATATTCTAACAAGACTAATATCGATATATTTTTCAAAAAATAATATAAAATATAAAAATGAGTGTTGTGTATTACATATTGTATTTGTTTTTTGAGTAATACACTAAATTAAAAATAAGTATTACATACTGTTTTTTGATATACTACTCATTTTTATGTCATTATATTTTAAAATAAAAATTAAAATGAGTACTATATAATGTTTTTGGAAATTAAACTCATTTTTATTTAACACTAGTTGAAAAATCAGTACTACATGTTTGTTTAAATTGTATGTATTTTTCTTATTTACTCAAAAATGAATATATCCGCAAAAGACCGACAATGCAATATTCATTTTCAAATTAATATGTTACTCGAGAAATGAGTTTTATCCCAAAAATGTAATGAATACCATTTTAAAACTTATTTAAAATATAATGACATAAAAATTATTATATTAAAAGAACAAAATATAATATATTTTTTAGTTAGCGTGTTGCTAAAAAAAGAATACTTTTCTCAATATGCAATGCACACTTTTTTACTCCGTGTTATTTTTTTTTAAAGTACGTCAACATTAATCTTGTTATAATGTATATTTCACAAGGATTCTAATAATTTTTATTTCTTCAAAAAATCATACAATTCAATCACAAAGAAAACAAATGTCTCTTTCCTATTTTTTTATCTATTTTGTATATATTTTTCTCCCTCTTCCTATCACGTTAGCTTGTCATCCTAATCCCAATAACCGGTTTGTCCGCAGGTACGGTAGGGGTTTTGTGTATCACCACTCTTGTATTATAATCACTTAACAGGTCCGTATATAACACGTAAAGTGAGCTTCTAACTTATTGGCATACGGTCTTGCATAGCGGGCGCTCATGCAGGATGGGGTTAATTATATTAGTTGTTTGTCAATATGTCGTACGTCAAATTAGTAATACTTGTTTAATCATCTCAGTTGCTTTGTCTTGAATTTTGCCTACCCGTGAAAATAACTATAATGTATCAGCTAGTTGCTTTCAATTGTTAACATCTAGAAGATGATTACAAAAATGAAGATTTGATTGAACAAAACCATGTATGCCTGATCGTTTCCATGTGCAATGAATTTACAAAATTCAAAAGGGAACAACTGAAGCAAGTGTTTTTTCAACATCATAGCCAAAGGATAAATCTTTTTGGTGAACCAAGCAACACGTAAGTCCTCGGACATCACTCGTTCTTCATGTAATACATCCAATCTTATAAACACGTATCACACTCCCACACATTTACACCACTATCGCTGAAGCTACACCAAGATCAGTGGGTTTCTGCAGAAGGATTTGTTAGCAATTCAAGTGACTTGATAAGGAAATCAACTGCAACGGGCACATCATCAAATGCTAGGGCACCAACAGCAAACCTCGCAGCCCTGTGAGCTTCTGCAATCTTTTCCACAGATGGTTGGTAGTTGCTATCATACGTAAACGTGGCAGCAGGAGGTGCGGGTGGCGGTGGGGAATGAGAAGCACTGCCCGTTCCAGAAGAGTACTGTGAAGTAGCAGGGTAGTTCGATGCAGGGGGAGGTTGATGCGAGTATGCATTATCAGATCCTTGATGGTAGGAAGGATAATGAGAAGGGGCCGTTGGGAGAGAGGACTCTGTAAAGCTAGGATAAGACTGGAAATTAGGGTACGTGTAGGGAGGGACAGGAGGTACATGAGGCACCGTTTCATGAGAATAATTGGTGGTATGTGGATCGTGGGGAGGGACAGGAGGTATATGAGGCGCCGTTTCATGAGAATAATTGGTGGTATGTGGATCGTGGGGAGGGACAGGAGGTATATGAGGCGCCGTTTCATGAGAATAATTGGTGGTATGTGGATCGTGGGGAGAGTAACTATGGGGGGATCCATCATAAGTGTAATTTTGAGGTGGGGGAGGATTTTGTTCTGTGGGTTGCGACTGATAAGTGGGGTGTTGTGGATAAGAACCAGACACTCTAGTGGAAGGTGGCGCAGGAAGGAAATCAGCAGATTGGTAATCGGTGCCAGGGTGAGAAGGTAAAGTGGATCTTTTGTCCTCATACTGAAAATCAGCCCTATCGACATGTGGAGATGGATGCCCATCTGACTGGCCATTGCTAACATTTAGGCTTGGGGCAGGATCCTGTAGTAGAAACGGAAGACAAAGGGAAATTCTTGTCAACCTTCAGAAACGGAACCAAAAATGATTCGAATTTTGAGAATAAACAGAGACAACGACCGGGTGCACTTGGGCAGTTAAAGCAAGTAATGCCACGGTATTCATACAAGGCAAAATCAAAATCAGAAGAAAAAATATTGATAATTGCCACAATAGTTCATAAAGAACAGAAGTAATATCTTCATGAAGAGAATTATAGAGAAATCTGCCAAAACAAGTGATTCCAAGTGCAAACAAAACAAATTCAAAAAGGCAGTTGTCCCAATTTTGATGCACTAGATATTATGAAACATACTAAGCTTTGAACATAAGAAACAATATGGTTATTATTTAATTCAAACATGCATTATTCTCATTTAAATCATGATAAAAGTCTTCCTTGTTTAAAATAATATTCAATTGAACTATACTAAAGCTATATACGTAAATAGATGAATGCTCATTATTTTTCAACTTCTCATCTCGAAGGCACGTGTCCAACTTGGGCACATCGTGGACACGCCTAGACACGCAGCGGATGCACAGACCTTGTCCAAGGCATGTCAAAGTCAGACACCTGTCCAGGTGGTGACAACAACCTCTTGAAGTGTCCTTGTTCTACCTCATTTTTCTCTTCGCCATTGGCCCATCCTCTTCTTCATTATCCTTATACGGTCTTGCTCTCTACTTCCTCAAGCTCCATTAATGGCCGCCTCCCCTTTCTTACGACCACAAAATTATGTCCAACAATAGGAACACTCTTCACATACAACCGCAAAATTATGTCCAACAGTAGGAACACTCTTCACGATGTCTATGGTTACCTTCCACTCATCTTCCATTAACTACTTCAACACACGTCTCCTCCTACACCACCACGAGCATAATGAAACTACGATCCAACACGAGTCCTCTTCTTTTATGCCATTCTTGTCTCCTCTCACTCTTCTCACTTTACCGCGTGATATATAAACAATCCTTTTTCTCACCGCTGATAATAAATTTTCATTTTTCTCCAGTATACACAGTTCTTTGATTTCAGTGTTGTTAAATTGTTACTGCAACATTTGTTTAGGTCATAATTTGTGGGTTTTGTTCATACTTTGCTTTAAAGAAAGCACCGTTGCCCGTTGCTTTGATTTCATAGTGCTTTGCACTGTGAGCTTGATTTATAGGCAAATATTATTGTATTGATTGTATTCTTTACTTTAATTTGTTGCTCGAATTGGGAAATGAGTCAGGCATCTTTGGAATTTGAAGTGATGGCCGACTCCATACACACATGTATTTAATATTGGATTGCAAATGTGATTTGAATTCCTTTAAAATCTTGTATATCGTTTTGCGGCCTTCTATATTAAGTGAATATACATACAGTCATATATATATATATATATATATATATATATATATAAAGTGATGGATGGCCCAACACACACATAAATGTCTTTGAATTAGAAAATCTGATTTTATTTATACATATATAGTGCTTGGCGCCGTGTTTGTATCCAATGTTTCCCAAAATCATTGTTTTTGTGTCCGTGTCTTGTACCATGTTTGTGTCACATATCTCGCAAAATTGTTGAGTTTTGTCTGTCAGTGTTTGTGATTGTGCTTCCTAACTAATGAGCAACTCATATTTCTGGATCAACTTAATGATGTTACATCTACATGTGGGTAAAATCAATCAATCAATAAATATGATTATGAGTGTTGAGCAAATTGTGAAGCGTGTTAAACATCAACTTTGGCAATAAGTTGATGTTACTCTCAATTCAAGAACTTGTCTATTCCAAAACACACCGTGATAAATATTCTCAATCACACTTAAAACAAATCTTGGGTTCACACATTAATTGAACTAATACTAAAGCTGTATGCCAACCAGTTTAGTAGAGATGGATAACCTTATTAATTACAATAAGATCTGAAGGTAAAAATATCTCTCAACCAATTAAAAAATCATCTATAAAATATTAAACTTGCAAAATCAACCTCACCCGGAGGATTACTCAGAACATGGTATTAAAAACCATCGACATTGGGAAAAATGTCACCGATTTTGTCGGTCGATAATCAGCAATGATGAGTCCACAAAAATATCCCCATTCTACATCCTCGACATTTTGGGCCTTTTTATTGACATCGGCCCATTTGTCAACACAATTGGCCCAGGTCCATTCAAAAATTCACCAACTTCCTCGACATTAGTCGAAGTTGACGATATTATTCTGTTGTTTGCTGAGTTTGTTGTGAGGGGAAAAAAGTGTTGGGTCTTGAGGTAAGGTAATTTTGATGTTATTTTTTACTATAATGTGGAATTTATAATGAACAAATATATCTATTAAGGAATGAAGAATCTGCAACCATATATGATATTATTTTCAAACCAGTGACTCAAAATAGCAACCACTCAACAAGGACACAAACATGTAAAGTGTCATTTTTATTAGTTTTAGAACACGTATTGAGAACAAACTCCTAGCACAGCATGTCCGTCAGAAGTAATAACTTCCACAACGGAGCAATAGAAATCTGTCCATGAACGACAAAAAAACATTCATTTCGATTCAGTGGAGTTTTGTGCCGACACAGACATCACGGTTGCAGCCAGTGAAAACACCAATGGGTTGCTGCTAGGGAAAGCACCCCCAGGCTGCAGAACAGCAGTCATGCATATGAAGTGGAACCAATTTCCATCATTATCTTTTGGGGAGCTCAGAAATTAGTCTTATTTATATCTCTAGAAGTCTGGAAAATTTTGGGGAGCTTATTATCCAGAATAACATTAAACCAATTCACAAAATCAAGTTCCTAAATTTTCACTGCATACAAAATCAATTGGACCCTAAAGGATGATTATTTTTAATATGTTATCTCGCACTCATAATGGAGTTGGTTTCCCAAAACTAGTTTTAAAATCCCCTTGATGAATGTCAGTGATATGGATCCACCTCTCCTTTCATAGCTCTAACCTCTCATTCTCATCCAACAAGACCCATGAATACTCTCAGAGTCGACCAGAAGATATGATGATGTGATAGTCGGGCCAATGCCTTACAAGACTCCCACAGTAGCATTCCATGTCAATATGGACGAAAATAGCACCGTGATGCCAATTACTCAAAGAAACAATTGATGAAAGAAACAATATAAGAAAAGCATAGCTTGAAGCCCTAAAAACCATATTGTTGCTTGATTTTGTACAACTTTGGATGTAGGACAAGCTGCTCATCTAGTCCTTCAGACTCAGCATCCCCCCAGGAGAGCCTGATTAGGACAATGAGTTAGTTGTTAGTCAATTTGGGGAAATTGTTAATTTCAGAAACTTATGTATTTCCAGAGACTAGGTTGTCAGTTTTATGCTTTTTAATAATTTATTCGACATGGCAATTCTGTGCACTTGCCAAGTCGTCAGGGCCTAGTTTGTAATGTGGCATACTAGTACTTGTCTAGTGGTGGAGTACATATTTGTAATATTTGTATATGAAGGGAGCAAATGAGCTGCAGACAGCAGTTCACAATAGCAGTTGACGTTCCCGTGGAAAGGCAGAGTACGACAGTTCTAAGTAACTCTGATTTTGGCATGACTGAGAATCCATCTAAATTGTATTGGACTAAGTGTATGACAATGTTGGTAACTACCAAATTTTGGATGGTAAATATCTATTGTTAGATATACTAGGATTCAAGTATATTGCCTCCAAACATATAGTTCAGTTTCAGTTAGAATCTTTGTAAATATTCGCTCTTAAGGTTTGACCGGGCAGATGAATTTGAGTATTCAGGAATCTGTTCCCAATCAATTGGTAGCAAAGCCCAACACCTAAACTCTAGGTCTAGGTCTAGGATCCCCTCCCCATGTACCTGTCTAGTTCCCAAAACCCAAAGTTAGGGGGACATCCCCACAAAACAAATCACAACAAAAATAATTTCTACATATTGCTCATCATCCCCCTTCTTGTAAGTTGCTGCCACTGCTCTTCCTCCCCATCCCGTAATCCACCTCTGGCTCTCCAGTCTCCTCCCTTCTCCCCCACCCCACGTGCAACATCTTCACCCCTCATTTTCAAACCCCACCTATTAGCATCAGGCATGCTACAGTGGTGCATTTGTAGCACCGCCAAAACAAGGGGCCACGGCTCCCCCCTTTTCTTTGTAAGGGCCAGTCACCACCTACCGCAAGCCCCTAGAATCTGTAGCGGCTGCACAGTGTGGCCCTTGGACACCATTAATCCAGTGGAGAAGAGAGGGGCCCCTCCTCTGGCCAATGACATTAGACAGCTCTGTAGAATTGATCACAGTGCCTCCATGCAGTAACGAGAGGGTAGGGTGGGCCACCTCAACATCCCGAGAGGGGCGCACAATCATCCACCTGCCATAAAGTCTACAAGGTAAACTCCACCATGGACTGACCTTATAGCGATTTATTGTGGAATTAAGGGTTTACGATCCAGATTGGTTGTTGTCAGTCCTCTACAGTTTTCTCCATAGTTATCAGAACCGAACCGGCCGATTCAACCGGTTGAACCGGGAACTGGTGCCTATACCAGTTCGGTTTGGCCCCAAACCCGGAAATCCCTTTGAACCAGCCAAGAACCGGTGAAAAGACCGGTCGAACCGGTAAACTGGTGAACCGGTTCGGTTTTTACTGAACCGGCCGAGTCTGACTGACCAGTGATTTGCTGTATTTTTTGCTGAATTTTGTTGTTGCTGCAGGTACATGCTATATACCCTCCTCCCTTTTCCCTATTCCTCCTCTTCCTTATCTTCCTCCTTATCCTCCTTTTCATGTTATTTCAATAGCTTGTTGTAGCATTTGCTTCTGTTTTTGTTGCTACTTGTTGTTGCCTTCTTTTGTTGTATTGATCCTCTTGCAATCGCTCTGGTACCTCTCTTCTTCTTCATCTAGTCCCCTAGTCATTTCCATATAGTTAAAATATTCTACCTACCTTTTCTCATTCTTTAACATATTCCTACCGTCCTGCCAGGTCAGTGACTATACAAAAGCCTAGTGCTACTGTCTATAATTATAATCCTATAAGGTTTCCAATATCCTTATGCCAATTATACCGTGGTATCTCCTCATGTTAATAAAAGTTTATTTGATTACTTGATAATTTGACACGGGAAATGCACTTTCAAATTGAATTATTGTCATTTCCATGCTAGTTTTTGATATACTCCTAGATTTGCTTACTTTTTCCTTGACTTTTCATATATTATAAAGTTATAAAATGAGAAAAAACATTGAGAAACCATAGGGTTACACAATGTGTACCCCATATATATATATATATATATATATATATATATAGAGAGAGAGAGAGAGAGTCAGGCTAGAATACACTCGACTGTATTCGGAGCAGAATACACTCAAGTAGTTTTTCATGATGCAATATTTTTTTCTAAAATCTAATCCATTGATCTTCTTAAACATCTTGTGAATAACTCATATATAAAATTTGAGCCCATTTGGACATTTATAACTCACATTATGAAGACCACAAAAATTATGCATTTCAAATTTGTTTCGTGCGTTGATTTTGTTGCCCTCGGATGAGTGACTTATACTCATCCAAATGGGCTCAAAATTTGTATGTAGCCTAATTAGAGTATGACAATGAAGATCAGTGGTTTACATTTTGCAAAAAAAATAGTCTTGATATGTAAATACCACTTGAGTGTAGTGTGTGATATGTACACTCGAGTGTATTCTAGCCTGATTCTCTCTCTCTCTCTCTCTCTATATATATATATATATATATATATAGAGAGAGAGAGAGAGAGAGTCAGGCTAGTGTACACTCGAGTGTACCGGAGGCACCGTACACCTCAGTCATTTTTTAAGATGCAGTAAATTTTTGAAAAATTTAAACCGCTAACCTTCTTAATTATCATAAGAACATACTATATAATAAATTTTAGCTCATTTGGACACTTATAAGTCGTGCATCTAAAGGAGGCAAAAATCATGTATTTCAAATTAGTTTTGTGCGTCGATTTTGTTGTCCTTGGATGAGTGACTTACACTCATCCAAATGAGTTCAAATTTTGTATGTAACCTATTATTATTATAACCATGAAGATCAATGGATTAGATTTTGGAAAAACATGGTCTAGATAGGCAAACATCATTGGGGTGTACGGCATGATCTGTACACTCGAGTGTATTCTAGACTGATTATATATGAGTCAGGCTAGAATACACTCGAGTGTACGGATCGCACGAATACACTCAAGTGTGTTTGCATATGAAGACTATTTTTTGTAAAATGTAAATCGTTGATCTTCACCGTCATACTATAACTAGGCTACATACAAATTTTGAGCCCATTTGGATGAGTGTAAGTCACTCATCCAAGGGCAACAAAATCGACGCGCGAAACTAATTTGAAATGCATAATTTTTGCGGTCTTCATAACATGAGATATATATATCCAAATGTGCTCAAATTTTGCGTATGAGTTGTTCATGAGATGTTTAACAAGATCAACGGAATAGATTTTTAAAAAATATATTGCATCATGAAAAACTACTTGAGTGTATTCCACTCCGGATACACTCGAGTGTATTCTAGACTGATTATATATATATATATATATATATATATAAGTGGAGTAATTACACAAAGGTCCATATAGAAAAGGAAAATAACAAACAGATATATAAAGACATTATTTAACACACCCCCTCAAGTTGGAGCATAGATATCAATCATGTCCAACTTGTCCACAAAAGAGCTAAAATGTTTCTTTGCCAGCAGCTTTCTAAAAATATCAGCAACTTGATCCTCTGAGCAGGTAAATGGAGTGCAGATCTGACCAGACAAGATAGTTTCTCTGATAAAGTGGCAGTCAACTTCAATGTGCTTTGTCCACTCATGATACACAGGATTATTAGCAATGAAGATGGCAGCTTTATTGTCACAATGCATAGGAATAGCAGTAGAAGACTCCACACCGAAGTCTCTCAAGAGAGATTGTACCCATAAAAGTACAAAACCAGTGTGAGCCATAGCCCTGTACTCAACCTCAGTACTGGATCTATCAACAGCATTTTGTTTTTTGCTCCAAGTGACAAGATTTCCTCCCACATAAGTGCAATAGCCTGAAGTAGATTTTCTGGCAATCTTACTTCCAGCATTATCAGAGTCAGAATAACCTTCAAGCGAACAGTGCCCATGCTTTCTATAATAGAGACCTTTACCAGGAAATTTCTTAACGTACCTCAAAATATTACAAAGGGCATCCCAGTGACACTATCTAGGTTTATCAAGATATCTGCTAAGAAGACCAACAGCAGTAGAGATATCAGGTCTAGTAACAGTCAGATAAATCATCTTACCAACCAGTGTCCTATATTTTTTATTGTCTGAATATATAGGAGATGCCTCATCATCCCAATTCACATTGGAATCCAGAGTATCAGCAGGACGCGCTCCAAGCATCCCAGTCTCCTGTAAAAGATCAAGAACATATTTTCTTTGGGATAAAAGAAGAGCATTAGCAGTTCTGGACACCTCAATGCCCAGAAAATATCACAGCTTTTCCAAGTCTTTAGTAGCAAAATGCTTGCACAAGTGTGTTTCAGTAGCCTGAATTTCAGTAACATCGTTGCCAGATAGGATGATATCATCAACATAAACAATCAGAATCACAATACCAGAAGATGTCTTTTTAGTAAACACATAGTGATCAACCTGCGGTCTCAGAAATCCAAAAGTAGTCAGTATCTTGCTCAACTTGTTAAACCATGCTCGAGGACTCTGCTTGAGTCCATAAATAGATTTTTTTAGACGGCAAACCTTGTGTGACTCCCCTTAAGCAACAAACCCAGGTGGTTGCTCCATATAGACCACTTTTGAAGATCACCATACAGAAAAGCATTTTTAACATCAAGTTGTATAAGTGGCCAATCCAAGTTGACAACAACAGAAAGAAGTACTCGGACAGAATTTAGTCATGCAATAGGTGAGAAAGTCTCAAAATAATCAATGGCATGGGTTTGAGTGTACTCCTTTGTCACAAGGCATGCCTTCACACATTCCACAGTTCCATCAGGTTGATACTTCATAGCATATACCCATCTACAGCCAACAGGCTTGTAGTCAGGAGGTGGATCCACCAACTCCCAAATTCCTCTATCAGCAAGGGCAGTCATTTCCTCAGTCGTGGCATTAGTCCAGGCAGAACTTTGTAAAGCATCATGGATATTCTTAGGAACAGCAATAGCAGATAGAGCAGCAACAAAATTACTCACATGAATTCTCAGATGTGCAGTAGAAACATGATTAGCAATATTATGAGAGGTACAAGAACGAGTGTCTTTCCTGAGAGCAATAGGCAAATCTAAGTCAGAAGTTACCTCAGCAGGTGTAGGACCTTCTAGAGGAGGAGATTGGTTTTGCATGGGGGGGGGGGGGTCTTGAGCAGTCTGTGACTGGTTCCTGCGTTGATACACAATAAGAGTAGAAGCAGTTTCAACAAATAAAGTATCATATATGCAATCATTGATGACTGGTAATAGTGCTGCTATAATATCAGAACTCAAGGTATCTCCGTTAGCAGAATAAAAAGGTGTATCCTCAAAGAAAATCACGTCACTACTCATGAACCACTTTTTAGTAGTAGGACTATAACAACGATACCCTTTCTGAGTACGGGCATAACCCAAGATTGGTTGCTTGCTAATCACCTTTAGTGGTGATTAGGGTTTGCTTGTGCTCAGTTGAGAGCTGGAGGTGCTACTTGCAAAATAACCAAAGATAGGGTTGGAGAGCAAGTTTGTCACCTTGAGAGATGTCTTTCTCTCTCTTTGCTTCCTCTAGGGTTGAGAGGAAGGTTTGGGCCCGTGCCTTGAGTTGCCTTGGGCTTGGTTGAGCTCTTCTGGGCCTTGTTTTCCCTTGTTTGGGCCTTGCCTTGCTTGGTTGAACCCTGTATCGGACAAGGGTGCTTGTGTCGGCCTTGCTTTGTGTCGCCCATGGTGATGTGTCGGCCAAGGGAGGTGGTGTGTCGGCCTTTGACCTTGTTTGACCCCCTTGCTTTGGTTGTGTCACCCTAGCTTGGACATGTGGTCGATCCTTGGTTGAATGGTGGCATGGCATGTGCATGTGTTTTGCAAGGTGGTAAACCGTGTGGACAAGTGTCCCTTGGTAAGGTGACACTTTGCCTTGGTTTAACCTTGACCCTCATCTATATATGCCTTGACTTTCTCTTCCTTAGGATCCCTTTTAGCTCTTTGTTGCTCCTCTCTTCCTTGGTGCACGATACATCTTCCCTTTGGTGTGTTTGGTGGCCGATACAGCTTGGTGGAGCAAGTTGGTGGCCGATCCCCTTCTTGAAGTCTTCTTCTTCTTTCTTCCTCTAGCCTGGTGGCCGAACCCTAGGTGGGTCTTGCTTTTGGTAAGCATCTTCCCTCTCTCCTTAGCATCTTCTTCTCCATCTTGCCTACTCTTCGGCCATGGTGGCTATGCTTCTTGTTCCTTTTCTTGAGGTGGCCGAAGTAGTGTGCTTGGAGCTAGGAGCTTAAAGTTTGGAGCTTTGGAGCTTGAGGAGTTTGCTTAAGGCAGGTTACATAACATCTAACCCTAGCTATACTACATTCTCTATATGTTGCATGTTTCATATATGTGGATTGATCGGCCATTGCATGTTATGTTTCTTGCTCTAGTACATGTTGTAGATCTTATGGATATATTGAGCAGGATATTGTTGATGTTTTATATGCCTTTACACCTAGTTGGCCGAACCATGATTTAGGGTTCCTTATTGAGCAACACCCCTTCCTCTCCTTGGTCTAGAGAAGTGAGTTTGAGCTCTAGTGATGTAGGCAATACCCCTCTCTCGTTTAAGTTGAGAGGTGAGCTTATATTCTAGTTGCTTGGGCGACACCCTCCTCTCACCATGGATTTGAGAGGTGAGCTTTTGGATGGATGATGACCTGTGTTGAGGTGGATCCTTGTGGTTGCCCGATTTGTGATACAGGATGTGCAAAACCCCTCTCTCTTGGTTGTTGAGAGGTGAGCCGACCTTCTTGATCAATTAGGGTTTGGTGCCCTTGTGCTTGAGATTGAAGATGACCATGATTGGTTGTGCCTTGCACGATATGCCTTGGAGTGATGCTGCCCGATAACCTTCTTGTCTTGGGTTGTAACCTTGGCCGTTACACATAGTTGGGTTTGGTTGATGCTCGATATGGTTCCCTTGGTCGACACTTAGTGGAGATGGAGCTTGGGCGTTATACCCTCTTGCCTTGTGTTGATCTTGGCCGATATGCTTTGTTGAGCCTTGGTGGCTTGATGCCCAGTATGCCTTGGCCGAGATGACCCTTGTCTTGGATGTGCTTTGACTGATATGATGTCTAATAGCTTTCCTTGTGTTGGGTAATATGAAGTATTCTTGTGATGCCCGATATGATGGTTGTATAGAAAACCCTAGACGGTGCCTTAGTGGTGGCCGATATGAGTAGCTTGACCTAGAGGGACGATAGGTCTGTGTCGGACATGGGGTTGTGTTGCCCGACGCACCCCTAGTAGAGTTGGTAGAGATGCTGCCAGCTGGTCCATGCACGATATGGCACCTTGGGCGATAGGGTGCTCTGGTCGATATGAAGGACTCTTGGACGATATGGAGAAGGTTGGACGATGGGGCGCCTTGGGCGCTACGCCTTCGGCCGGTATGGTCTTTGCTGATGGTTAGCCGATAGAGAAACCCTAACCCTAACCCTGATCTTTGTGCACGATAGGCTTTTGGCCGATAGCATCTGTTGATGCACGGTACACTCTGCCCGACACCATGAGTTGGTGAGTCCTTGTTGCACGATAGTTGATGTTGGGGTTGGCCGTTATGGTGGTGAGCTTGCTTAGGGTTGGGAAACCCTAGCTGTTACACCCTTTGGTGAGGGTTGGCACTGCTCGCCGTACCTATAGTGAGGGTTACAGGAGTTTTGGTAAGGGTTCTGATAGCTCGGAATGTATATGGCTAATAATGACAACACAAGTGATATGATGTAATCACCTTGAATCCTGCAAATATGATGAGGAGATATAATGATAGGTTGTGAACCAGGAAGCTTGGAAGCATATGATGTTGCTTCCCTTGATGATGTGACCCATGCCCATGGTCACAGGTATAAGGCATAATATATGTTCATGATTGATAATAATACCACGAATGATAAAACTATGATTTCTACAGCTTATGTGTAATATACTGATGGATGTTGCTTTATACTTGATAGCATGATCATTCTGTTAATCCATGACGGCTTCAGAAATCTCTGCGAATGTGTATACTAACCATGCAGGTATTTCATGTGGATTCATAGCCTGGTAAGAGCTATGCGATATATGTGCTTCGACTAGCACAATGTGATGATAATCCTTGTTAATAAAATAACAAGTTGATAGGTCTGAGGACCTGATATAAGGCTGAGTGCCTAGTTGAGGTGTTATCCTCTGATGATGAGATACGGGATGCGTTCCTAGAATGCTGATGCATGATTGTGATATCATGAGGAATTGAGGTCCCAGGACAGTACGTTGATGGCAATAATGATGTAATTCTATAAGGTTATGTTATACTTTGGTTGCCTCAACAATTGGCTTAAAATATACTAATTAATTATAGATGAACCTATCATGTAGATTGCCCTGGCCATAGATCCATCATCGTCAGTATTTGGTGATGGTGAAACAGGTTTATCCTGCGGGATTACCTGGAGCGCATATTGTTGAATATGCGAGGTTTCCCCTAGCCTAAAATAGGAGGGTTGAGTGCAACCGTGGTTGCAGACTCAGGATATATGGAGCATGGTGAACAGGCACATGGCTCAGGATATGTGATGATGAGCATGATGCGTTCATGGCTCGGATGTATGTATTAGCACCTATGATGAGGTGAGCTAGAGATGGGTAGCTTGCGGAGCTAACCCAGAGGCTGAGGCCTATAAGCATAAGACTGTGGTCTTGCTTGATGATTCGTGTACTGACCACGGGAAGGAGAGGTCATGGAGTCCGGATCTCCTTAGACCTTGTATGGCACCGGATTGGGCTTCGCAGCCAATGGTTGGATTTGAGCAGGGAAGGCTCACTTCCTCATGGCATAATAAAACGTAATTCAGTCGAATAGTATATCTTACTTAGAACAAAATACGGAACATTGATTGAGGCCTTGCTTATATAGCTGATTTAGTTGTGCTATGCAGCTGTACGTACGATCCTTATATTTTGTGTTAAGTTCTTATAAAGCTTATCATGTCAATCATGTTCCATAAAGAAATACTTGGTTATATGCCTCCCGGATATCTTGGTAAGCTTGATGGTAATAATAGCTTGCTCATTATGTTGCTCTTATCATACGCTTTATCAGTTATCTGTTGTAACCTTCTAAGGTTTTATAGTTTCGATGGGGAGTTATGTTTCTCGCTGGGACGGTGTGTCTCACCCCACTGGTTTACACCCTTTTTAGGTGATCGCTCTAGACGTGGTGGTGGTCGTGAGGTTGCGGCCAAGCAGCAAGAAGAGCAGTAGAAGGCAAGAGATGGACATGTTGTTGTTTTGGTGGTTTTATAGTAGAGTCCTAGAGTCATCCCTGCACTCTCAAGTCCTCGGAGGTGTTTGACGACGTTTCACAATGTTTAGCTGTTGTAATTTTTGTATATCCTGCTTTTGGCCGTACGTGGCCTGTTATGTATGTATAAACAGGTGTTGAACTCTGGTGCTGACAGTACAGCTGGTTCCGTCGAGCTGTGGACCTATAACAAGGCTTGTGAATGTTTATATAACGTCTTTCTGCAGGATCTGGATGCAAAAGTTCTCTCATGTATGCTTTCTGCAATCGGTTTTAATTAACCCGTGTTTTCGGTAATATGTGGTTTCGCACGTTTTCGCGTGTCATCTCGTTGTCTGTGTGATGGCGGGGTGTCACAAAGTGCTTGCCGGCTGATCCCACATTTCCTTAGCAGTAGGTAGATGGAGTAAGGTAACAATGATTCGTGTTTCACTGCTGTTGAGAATCCATGTCATCACAGTCGAATCATCTTTGACCCAGTCATCATAGGCCTTGATATCCTTGGAGTCGGCAGTAGAAGCACGAGGGGGAGGTGGATCGCGGGTCAGGTGGGAATGTTTGCCTAGGATTCAGCATAAATCTCAATGGAACAAACTCAGTGCTGGTAGTTGCGCTCATCCAGCTTGACAGTAGTAACCTGACGACGATGATCGTCATGTGGGGAAGCCATGACAGACAAACAACACCAAGGTCAGCAGTAAGAGGCAGGTACAAGCAGTAGATGACTGCCTAGGTCCTCGCGCTAGGCGGCAGCAGGCACAGGAGAAAAAAACTGGGTGGACCGGTTACATATAGACTACGTCGAGGCGCAGCAAGGGACCTGGCGGCTCAAAGGCCGATACGGGCAGGCAGTAGATAGAGTCGGAGGAGGCTCACATAGGCACTCGGGAGGTTGGGCGACTAGGAGGCGGTGGCTAGGAGGAGACTGTTGGATAAATTGGACATTATGATAAATCCCTTTGTTTCGATGATGACAAACATTTCATTCTTGTTGATCTAACGTGCTACTTGAGTGTTGCAGGAATGAGGTGGATGACAAAGCTCTAGGGAATCTATATGCTTGAATGATTGTAAATGTTATGAAATGTAATCAATTGTAAACTTGTACAAATATATAATGTACAAGTATTTAGATTTCATGTAAATCAAGCGTTAGATCTTCCCTAGCCAATCACCACACTTAGATAGGTCATCCCCTTCAATAGTGTCACATATGCACACTCATACACACACTTAGTGCCTTAATTGAAAGATTGAAACAGGGTCAATCTCGGTCGACAAATTCCTCGACCGAGACACTCTCGGTCGACAAACTTCTCGACCGAGAAAGACCCAAGTAGCCGTTAGACACAGCTGACAAGGTAGTTGGCAGTTGTAAATGAACGTTGATCCAGAGAGCCTGTCGGTCGACAAAACTTCGACCGAGTAGGTATCTCGGTCGACAATTTCTCGACCGAGATGGACTCTGACAGCAACTGCAGAATAAAGTAACTAGCTGTTACTAATGCACCTAACTTATACCTAACGGCTAGTTAAGCACTTAGAACCCCCTAGAAAGTGTCTAGAACATCCTTAAGCAATTGTAGGTCATTTCTATAAATAGGACATGCCTTAGGACACCTAAAAATACCCAAGCTACACTTGTGCTACACTTGAGCTTGAATACTCATTGGCAATCTGTTTTGAGCAATAGAGCAACTCCAACATTGGCTATTCATTCCCATTGCTCTAATTTCGTGTCATATAGGCTAGCATCTCCTTTCCACAGCACTTACACTTCTACACTCATTGGTTAGGAGATCAATACGCTTGATATAGGCAAATCAAGCCTTGTGCTTAAAAGGATAAGTTGTAATTTCTGTTTTCCTTCTTGTTCCTTTTATTCTTTGTATTCTCCTTGCTACTCCTAGGGTTGGAGGCTGCGGATTGGAGAAGGTTCTTCTCGGAGGAGAAGGTGGACTTCAAGCTACTTCAAGAAGGCTATCGCAACGGGAAGCTACTTCAAGAAGGCTATTGCAACGGGAAGCTACTTCAGGAGGAAGGCTGCTTCAAGGTTGGTGCAATTACTTCTACGAGAAGGCTGCTTCAAGGTTGGTGCGATTACTTCTAGGTGAAGGCTGCTTGAAGGGTTTAGGGAGAGAATTGTAATTTTATGTAAAGTCCTTGCGAGGTAATAAAATTAAATTCTTTCCAAATCCCGGTTGGGTAAGCAACCGGGTAGTGGACTGACAACTTTAGTATTTGCTAAAGTTGGAACCACTCTAAATCCTTGTCCCCTTGTCCAATATTTTGTGGTTGGTTGTTTGAGTTAAATAATTGTTAAAATTGTTTTAAAACTCTATTCACCCCCCCTCTAGTGTTTTTCAGAGACGGCGACGCGGAGGCCAGGGAACACCGGCGGCGGCGGCGGCGGTGCAGCCGGCTGCGACTACGCCAGCCGAGCGTCGAGCAACAGTGGCTGGCTGGCTGCTGCGCAGCAACGGCGGCGGGGCGTGGGGGGGTGCGGCAGGCCGACCGGCGGGGAGAGAGAGAAGGGAAGGGAGGGAGGGGAAGGAGAGAGAGGGGCGGTGCCCAAGGGTTACGCCTGCTCTGGTACCATGAGAAAAACAAATTGAGAAACTGTAGGGTTATACAATGTATGTACCTCATATATATATATATATATATATATATATATATATATATATATATATATATACATATATAAGTGGAGCAATTACACAAAGGTCCATAAAGAAAAGAAAAATAACAAACAGAATATATAAAAACATTATTAACAAAAAATAATGTATGGTGTCATGTTGACGTCACTGGTTGAACCAGTTCAACCACTGGTTGAACCAGTGAACTGAGGACCAGAAGCCTCACCGGTCCGGTTCTGACAACCTTGGTTTTCTCTCATCGACAGTGTAGAAGAGAGAAGAATTTTCCTAAATACCCCATGTGGTTTACTTAAATTCCTAAAAACACCCTAGTATTAAGACTTTTTTTCTGAATACCTCATTTTCTTCTGGATACTCCAATGTGTTTTACTAAAATTCCTAACAACCCCTAGTATAAGGAACCCTAAATATCCCATGTGCTTGTTTCTGTGAGTACTTCATGTGGATGCATTAAGTTAACAAGAAAATCATGTTGGGATCAGATCACATTTGGCCTTATAAAATTTGGGTAGCGCTACATTCAGCCATACTTGTCTAGGCGGCTAGGCGGTCCTTCCCACCTAGGGGAAGCCTAGGAGGGCTAGGCGCCTAGGCGGAAGCCTAGGCCTTTCTAGGCGTTCTTCATATTTGTTTATATTTTACATTTATATAAATGATTTTGTGAATACATTCAGTTATATTCAAATATGTACATCATTATGTACATTTGTATTGTTTATCCCTAAGCTTAATCAATCACAACTTCACCTACATCACACCTGTCACGACCTAAGATAGACCTATTCAGCCTAAATATGACCTAACACGATCTAAATTGGACCTAATTTAACTCTGTCTTACCTAATTTAGCCAAAGCCAGACCGATTTTGGCATAACATGACCTAATCAGATGTAACTTCCCCTAGTTTGTCCTAAATTGACCTAAACGAGCCCTAATTTAGCAAAATCAGATCTAATTCCCAAAATAAGACATTTTTCCAAATCAGACCTATTTCCCCCAAATCAAACCTAATCTGCCCAAAATTAGATCTGATTTGGCCTATATCAGATCTAATTCTTCCCCAAAATAACTAAAATGATCTAGTTTGACCAAATTCCGACCTAATCCATGCTAATTTTGTCTTCAAGTATCTTAATTTGGGCCTAAAAGGCCTTAAGCATCCACTTTAGTTATCTAAAAGCCTAGGCGCCCAGTTTAAGGCGGACCACCTAGAGCCTAGGCGGGCCTAGGCTGAGCCCAGGCGGGAGCCTGGATAACTATGCATTTAGCTCAGAAGGAAAAAAATTTATCAAGAACTACATGGTTCGGGTTAAGGTTTAACCCAATTTTCTCACATATTTCACTTAAACCCAATTTAAACTAGGCAGCATGGACACGAACATAGACACACACAGACACGGGAGACCTCTGTCACATAATCCGGCGGTTTTTTTAAGATTACTAAAAATTGTGCATGAATTTTTCATCTCGTACGCTACGCCCAAATTTTGTGTATCATTCGTGTTTTATTCACTGATGGCATATTTTTGTGTATTATTCCCAAATTAAACGATTTTTATCGATTTTTTTGTAAATGGTGGCAGACTGCCAAGAGGTGTGTGTCCACTCATATTCGTCTCAAACCTCATTATGTACCTCACGTTGACATAGAGCAAGCAACCGAATCAATCAAGGAGCATATGCACAAGTTCTGAGACTTGGTGCATAAGTCCTAGATCAAGTGGGATGATATTCACACTGATGGCCACATCAATCATCGCCTCGAGCATCCACAAGATGGGCGGCATCATCCATGTACTGATACAGATCAACCATGAGCATAAGCATTTGGCTTATTAGAGAGAGTATACGACATGGAGGTGCCAACCAATTTCTATTACGACTATCAACACAATGACGGCCACATTGGCGTCATCATCAAGATTGCATATGTACTCCCACAAGGTAAAGTGTTTGTCCTACAACTAGTACAACAATCGCAAGTCAATGCTCCAGTCCCACGATGACGGGGTCTTTAGACAAGAAAAAAGGAAAACGGCAATGTGTATGATAATAAGCTCCCAGCCAACGAGACATGCAGCAAAGAGCATGAATGCTAGGATCAGAGCTTCCTCATCCAACCCCCGCCACACTAGCCTTTTCTTCTCTGAGGTTGAGAGCATGAGATTCATGTGCATGGTCATCATCGACAGAAGCAAAGCAGCTAATGTCTCTAAACTAGTCATCCATTTTAACCACAATCCCATCTAATGCCATATCACCTTTGTTGATCGAAAATATCAATCAGCATATCATGCATATATATTTCATCACTTTTTGTTATCATTGTGTCTATACCGATATGGTGATATGGCATGTGCCATGTCGTAGCTTAGCTCACATCATTCTAGATCAACCATGGCAATGAGTCACGTCCAACACAACGGCTTCACCAACATGTATTCTCTTCGACCTCCCAACAGTCTCTTTCTTTGTCATTCTCAGTTGGTCACACCTTTTTGTCACGCTCCACGCCACATACCCCTAGCGGCAACATGGATGGGCATCATTAGGCCACCACCTGACTCACCAAAGGCTGGTCTTTCTTACCCTAGAGTAGTTGATGTAGAACAAGTTGCACATCAAGTCCTTCTCCATGTTTGGCATTCCTCAAGAGAAAATTGATTAGACCAATTCATTAGTTGTCATCCAATTTTGGGGGTTTAGTTCACTTTAAGGACTTGTTTATTTCCAATGACTTAATTGCAAGTTTTAGTTTTTATTTATTTATTGAGCTTTGTTAGGTTATTCTGGACAATTGCCCAAACCATCAAGGTTTCAGGCAATGACTTTATGAATGCCGCTCATAGTTATGTCGAAACAGACTTTTGATTATGAATTTGAGTATTTGGGAATTGGTTTCCATCAACTTCGCTTCATTCTACTATGATTGGATGGCTTCAGTTCAGACCACATTCTCCTAGGGACTCGTGGTGTGTGGATGTCATCTGACTTCAGAATGTATTGAATAGCCAAGCTCATGTAAAGCAAGCTTATAAGCCCCATGGGGAAGAGTACATTTATTGGCACATGCCTAAGTTTTTCATTCACTCACATTGATAGGTGATATTAAGCAATGCCAACCAATCAATTAGGCTCTTGATTCTAGGACAGCTTCATTTACTTTAACTTGAAATCATTGGTCATACAAAAATTGATTGAAAATTATTTCATACCGCAGCAGATCATTGATTGATCCAATTCTAAGAAATAAATCACAAATCTTTGTAAGCAAATACAAATCATTTTGCTACTACAAGAGTTGTATACTTGTACAAAAAAATTGATGCTTGAATTTCAAGTTAGGTGTAAACCTAGGTTCAAACCCCCGAGAAAACAAATCCTCATTTTTCCTGCTTGCCGCAAATCATGCAGTTTGTGTGGTTATTAGGGTAGTTGTGTGTGTGTGGGGGGGGGGGGGTCACCACCCTACTGTTGTTTCAAAATTAATAAATCGTGATATGAATTATATACATGGTTTGCATTTGTAGTTATCAATTCTACAGAAGGGGGCCCACTTAGGCCTTCTATTAGACAAGTTGGGTTCTGCAAACCTTGTAGGCCCAGTTGAGGTCATTTTAGGGCTAAATTAGGTTGGTTTAGGTCTGATTAGGTCAAACAAGGCAATATTAGATTAGATTTGGTCGTTTCAGTTTAATGCATGTCAAAATAGGTCTGATTTTGGTCAAATTAGATTAAGGTGTGTCTGAATAATTATTCAGGTGATGTAGGAAAGCATCTTGAAATTCCTATATCACCTGAATAATTATTCAAAGACGTTTGTTTGGATAGTTAAATTTGATTTGAGAATTTGATCTTAGAGTTGTTTTCCTAAACCTCTCTTCCTCATGATGCATAAACGTCAACTGGTATCCAGTGGCGTAGCCAGGAAATGTGAGAAGGGTGGGCACTGCTTGATATACCAGTCCAAAGGAAAGAAACATATTGCAATTAGGTAGGGCACGAAACGAGTTTATTATGTAAATAGATGATCTAGTTAATGTAAATTAATACTAATTCAGAAACTGAGGTAGGGCACAGGCCTACCCTTGCCTGCATGTGGCTCCGCCACTGCTGGTATCAAAGGCTAAGATCTAACCCCTAGGTCTAGATCCAACCCCAATCCACCATATGTCCTCCCATACGAAAGAAAATACAAACAAGAATATATATTCTATCCTTGAGCTTCTTCTCGTTTCACGAGCAACCTATACTAGTATTTTTCGTCCTTACTCTTCCCACCACTTCACATGTCGTTGATCCCACTCTCTATCCATAATTGCTTTCACCCTTCCCCCTCTTGCACTTTTTGTTGTCGCAATTGCTATCCATCCATAGCAATGATTGTGTTTCCCTATATCCGTTGTTTCTCCCTTTCCCTATCCCTTATGCAGTTAACGTCAAGCTTAATCACCCCTCTTCTTTCACCCTCACTTGTACAGCCTACCACCACAGCCCCAGCATCCAAAGCAGTTGTGAACGTAAGCAAGCAAGGTGGTGATTGTCTTGCATCACAAACCCTCTCGGTTAGCTGATGGGGAGAATCTAAAGGTAAACAACCTGTAGCAAGGATCCTTTTTTATGAAGGATTGCCTTGCTTACACCCCTATTTTTGAGAATGTAGATTATCGTCGCTAAGGCTATTGTGAAGGATGACCACAAAAATGGCTATGGCAAACAATCTAGGTGCACAATGGAAGTGGCATGATACTTGATCAAAGTGAAGTGAAGCCAACCATCCAACTCATTCAAGCTCGTGATGAGAGCTCAATCATTCGAGGTGATTACTACTGAGTTTACCAATGGATCTACATGGCATCTACTAATCGCTCAAAGACAAACCTTCCCGTAGGATTTGTTTTCATTAATTTAACTTCATTCTAAGAGGACTGACTGTTTACGGGGTTGGTTCAGGTTTAAAAGACGGACTACTCACAGTGGGCAAGAGGTTCTCTGTCAAGGGTTCTTGACACTAAACTTGGATTCAAACTTGTAAAAAATCAAAGACTTAATTTGGAAAACATGAAACTGTGAATAGATGAAAGAAATTCAATTAAGCCAGCAATCATACATCTTCTCTCACATCTGAGCTTGAAGGAACAGATAGATCCTCTTCACCCCCTGGAGGACCGGGTATAGGTTTTCTTCCTTCTTTCAAAGCTTTCCTTATATCAGCAGCTTTCCAGAGAGCATACTTCTGCTTCTGTTCAATCTGTAAAAGCATTTTCCAGGATAAACACATACAATAAAATTAAAAACATACAACAGTTACATCTTGAAAGGTTTCAGATTTACATAAAATAATTATATCATAAATCAGAACTACGATCATATGTGAAACTTACATAAAATAATTATATCATAAATCAGAACTACGATCATATGTGAAACTTACATCTGGTGGGAGCTCGCCGAATTGAATCAGAATTTCAAAAAAGATGCTAGCAGCATAGAAGGTTTTGGCAGTGTTACTGCAGATAAAGACTGTTAGTGAGTAATGCATAGCAAAGTGCAAAAGGTGTACTGGAGCATTATTTGGTTAAGGATCTTCAGTTACATGTCTGCTCGCCCAGCCCGGTCTTGTTTATCAGCTTTTGAGAAAACATTAGAAGCAAATCCCTCTATATAAAGGTTATCATCGGCACTAAGCTTGACTGCTTTTTTATCCTACAAATTTTGAAACTTTCAGATCAAATATCGAAGGGTAGTTCAAAGATAACAAAATGAGCAACAAAGAAAACTGAAAAATGGCTTTGAAAGCTTGTTTCCATGAATACTGAAACTACCGAGGAATATAAAGAATTTTTCAACATGGTACGCTCATTGGTTGAAGATGAAGAACATGCTCAATTTTTTAGTAAGTCTGAGCAACATATTTTACAAGACCAGATACTACAAATACATGTCAAGCAATCATCATATCCAAATGATGTAAGCCTATTATTCCAAACTTCAGCAAGTACTAATATTTCACAGTGGATATCTATGAGATTCTCATTTATTAACCATACAAATATGGATACACATGTTGATATCAACCAAACACTAAGGTAGATAAAAATTGATCTCTCTATCTATCTATCTATCTTTCTCTCTGTGTGTCTTAATATATACAAACACATAATCTACATTTCAAACAATATTCTCTCTACTCACTCTCTTCATTTTGATTTTAGGGTTTTTTTGGATAAAAATTTAATTCCATATTATTACTCTTCACCTATACTCATCAATACAAGTAAAACCCTAAATTTTCAATCCACATACTCTTTTGGATATATAATTGCAAACTAAACAAAGTAGTGCACTCTTTTGATCAATGTGATACTAGGGAACCGAACTGATTTTCCAAACTTTTTCTATAGTCAAGTAACACGGACATCAAGCTATGGTTTGAATTTCAGTTCATTTGAACAAAGGATGAGAGAGAAAGAATTTGAAGAAAAGGACTAAAAATGCTAATTAATTCTTGAAAATCCTTTAGATCTTAGTCTTACTACACCAAGATCCAGGTCAGGGCATAACCCACAGGTGAAGAGCTCATCTCTCTCCTCCGGTTCTCACTGGTTTAAAGAACAGTGCGTGCGATTTTCAAATGTATCAATTCCCCTCCACCCTGATCCTTAAGGAGTCAAAACTAACTCCGACAAATCTGAAATAGCTTCTGCTATCCAACGATCCATAATAGAGTTTGTTTTGTTGATAGTTTCAAAATCCCCAAAATTCTGT
The DNA here is from genome assembly GCA_963693085.1 of Alisma plantago-aquatica. Taxonomy (NCBI): domain Eukaryota; kingdom Viridiplantae; phylum Streptophyta; class Magnoliopsida; order Alismatales; family Alismataceae; genus Alisma; species Alisma plantago-aquatica. The sequence goes on from OY856415.1 coordinate 236,656,191, forward strand.
GAAATGCACCTCACAAACAACCCACGCAGCCACCACCCTACCCTTCTCACCCCTACTGTATCCATGCTCCATGCTTCATTGGTCCTATTAGTCGCCAACTCACCCTCCAATTAAACTCGAAACCATGCCTACATCTCAACCAACCCCAACTCTGTTACCTGAATGATAATTCAAATTGTCCAGAACTCCACCCTCATCTGGAAAATGTGTCATCGGTCTGCCATTCTCCTATCACTCATGTTTACACTAGTTAGAAGAACAAACCTGAGATTGTACAAGTAGATGACAACACAAGTGTCAATCCTACCTCAATCACTGTTAAAGCTGGAGATCAATGAGAACCACAAAATCGAGATGATTTACCAATTTCTCTCCAAAAAGAGCAACAATCATGTATTTTTCATCCTATTTTTAACTATATTTCATATGATTCTTATCTCCATCACACCGAGGTTTTGTTTCCTCCTTGTTCTATATCCAATTGTCTATTTTTGTATATGTTGCCTAAAGCCACCATGGTTGGTGACAATCTATGGAGGATGTGATGGCAGCGCTTATGGAGAAAGTTAAGCATGGAGTCTTGTTCTGGCTCCTACAAACAAAACTATTGTAGGCTATAGACGAGTCTTTTCCGTAAAGGTGAACTCCACTCCCATTTCCAAGAGACAAAGACACGTTTAACACCAACGGTAGATAGGAACCGAACTGTTAGGACCGGATAGTTCGGTAAATCGCCTTAAGGCCCGCCTTGCTGGTAAGGGTTGTACTCAAGTCTATAAAAAGGAACTATTTGGATACCTTCTCAGTTGTTGCAATGATGACATCAGTTAGAACTTTCATCTCCTTGGCTGCTACTTATTCTGGCCATAATATCAGCTAGACATCAAGAATGCATTCCCTCATGGTGATTTATTAGTGATTTATATAGAGCACCCTCCTAGGTTTGTTGTTCAAGGGGAATCTCAATGGTCTGCTGCCTCCAGAAATCCATCCATGGTCTCAAGCAATGTCCCAAAACATGGTTTGAGAAGTTCAGCCAACCTCTTCAGGAATTTGGCATGCAGTGGTCTCGTTTTGATCATTTTGTCTTCTATCAACGAGGGTCCTTTGGGACACCTTGCTCATTGTCTATGTGAATGATATTGTTATTACTAGAAATGACCAGCGAGACATTACACAGTTGAAGCTGTTTCTTCAAAGAAATTGCCAAACTAAGGATTTAGGTTGCTTAAAATACTTCCTAAGTATTTGAAGTGGTTAAATACAAGGATGGAATTGTTGTCTCACAATGCAAACATACCCTTGAATCTTGATCCTCTTGAAGAAACTAGCATGTAGAGAGCAAAACGCACAGACTCATCAAAGGACCCAAAGGTCAAGCTACATATGGATCAGTGGGAGCCACTTGATAACATATATAGATACAAGACGCGTATCTCGTTATCACTCCTAATATATTTTTTGCTACTAGTATGGTCATACAATTTATGGATGAACCATGCACCAGACATTAGAAGGCAGTTACAAGTTCTTTAATAGCCTAAAGGAACTCCATGCAAGATAAGTCACTATTCATGCCATGGGCACTTAAGGGTGCACGGATTCTCATATGTAGATTGGTATGTCATTGATCATCAGCCATTGTCTGTCTGTAATATTTGTTTTGCTACTAGTATGGTCATACAATTTAGGGATGAACCATGCACCAAACACTAGAAGATAGTTACTCGAGTTCTTTTATAACCTAAAGGAACTCCACAAGGTAATTTACTATTCATGCCATGGCACTTAATTGTGCACAGATTCTCATATGCAGATTGGTCCGTCATTGGTCGCCAGTCAATGTCCGCCTATAGCATCCATACTTGTTAAGGCGCACACCCAGGCGCTCCTGGGGGTGGGCCTTGCTTAATATGTTGCCTTGGGTTATCATAATAGGTTCGGTGTATGACTATATTCTAATTTTCTATTATGCTAATGTTCAAATCGAATATAATGTCAAATTTATGTGATACACATCAATTTAAGTTAGGATTTATATTCATAATACACACTGCTTGATGTGTCTTGGTTGGCGCCTTCAATCTACTTTTATTATAGGAGCTATTTAATGAAGGAGTAGCCATTATCATTTTTATAACTCAGGAGTTGTGGCATTAATTCTTCTTTTTCATATGAATATTACTAAGAAGTTATTAGATTTATAATTTGGCTTTTTATACAATCAAATATGTATATGAGTAGATCAACAGTAAACTTATGTATATGGCTACATAGATGACTTTAATTAAATGCTTAGGGGGGAATGATTATGGAACTCATAAGATGTATGTAAGAACACTAAACATATTGAAATTTACCATGGTGCATTGTCGCCCTAAAAAGTATGATAGTATCTGTTTTTGTCTCAACTACACCTCCTAGGCAGGGCGCTGCACTAGAACCACCCAAGCAAAGTAAACTCCGAGGCCACAGGTGGCGTGGCATGTCGCCCCCGTACAACACCACACAGTGTGTGGTGTCGTCGAAAGGCTAGTTCTAGTCGGTGTGCCTGCCATGAGATTTTGCTTTAAAATTTATCTGATCCTATTTAATAGAATGCCATGTTTACTAGGTTTTGTATCTTCTGGAGGAGTAATTGCTTTCTTGGAAGAGCAAGAAACAAATGATGTTGTTGCTTATCATGACAGCAGCGAGATATGTTGCTACTCATGACGGCGGCAAAGGCTACCAATACTCATTAGTGGGGCAGCGAACATTGGTGCTTCTAGTCAAATGAACAAATTTATAATGAAAATTTACCAAAACAGTAGGACATCTAGGTAGGACAACAGGACATAGTAGTATAGTACAACAGCAGTGTTGCAGTGATCTCTGAATGAGTATTTAGGAAGCTTGAGACAACTATGGTTTATATACCTAATTGAAGCTTGAGAACCATGATGGTTGTTGATCCAGTTTATTCCATTTTATACAAGCATAGATGTGTCTAAATGTGTTCTCTGCATACCTACAGGTGACAAAATGCATACTCATGGAATTACCCAAGCATATTCTTGATCGTGTGCTTTTGTAGTTAGATCCTAGAGGACGCAACCATGTAGTCAGAGATGTGATTGATAATGGCATACATACACAATATCTCGGTGGTCATGCTAATTTTACACACTATCATTACAAATCATGTCACCTCAGAAATGAAAGCTAGCGGATCATCATAGCCATAGATACAAGTCCCAAACCCATTTTCAAACATCTCGTTGAGGATATAGAAGTAAGAGAAATAGGAAAGAGAGGTAGAACTAGGCTAGGAAGAGCAGAAACATAACCTAAATTGCCCCTAAAAGCCCAAGGAGTCACATAGCAAAATTTGCAGACATGGTATCCATTTCTCATAACATAACTTACATTTCTGTTGTGTTTCCCTGAAACAGGGACGAAATGGACCTCTTCTCATTGAAATTAACCTACTTTCATCAAAATGTGAAATTTTCAAAATGCCATTTCAAGTCTGACGACTGACGTACCTACTACCGATGGTCATCGGTATAGAAGTTGCATGCATGGAATAAAATTTTGATCGAAATTGTGGATTTTTTTTTCAATCAGACATCAAAACATAGAATTGAACATCAAAATGCAAAAACACAGGGAATGGGGCGTAATATTGCAAACATTCCGCACCTAGGTGCGTAATTTCACAAAATAGGGGGAAATTCGTAGCAAAGCCTAGTTTGGGCCGTAATTTTGCAAAATGGCGCAAAAATACAACTTGCATTTTGAGATATTGTTCTAAGGACTACTACACTACAGCTTAGGTATTTTAGCGATTTTCTAAAAATCTCTTGCTTTCAGAGGTTATTTTTCTTGATTCTAAGGTATGTTTCCCCTATCCCTAGCCCATTTACACTTCCTATTCCCACACTCTTCTATAGAGATCTAAAGAAATACTCCGAAAATAACAAAGTTCTAAGTACTAGATGCTTTGAAGATCACATGATCTATAAACAAAACTTAAACACTCGATACTTTCTAGTTATTAGCTAGTAGCTACTACTACTTAGTACTTACTAATTACCACTTATCAAAATTAGTAGTTACTAGTTAGTAACATACTAACATATGCTATACAAGTTGTAACTTGTAAGTTTATAACTTGCAACTGTAAGTTTTAAGTTCTAAGTTGTAACTTGTGGGTTTGTAAGTTTGTAAAAAACTTGACACTAATGTTCATTTGTGCACTCACTCATCAAGACATGAAACTCACCCGGACCTCTCAACATATAAATTTATTATATAATCTAGTGTGTTTATGTCTAAATATAGTGTTTGCAATATTTCATAATTTCATTCCTTCATTTTACCATCAGAAATGTTGTCAAATTATTGCTGAAACAGTTCAGCTTCTTTCAATTACAAATGTGGGAGAACCCACCCACCCCCCCCCATATCCAATATAAAATATTATTGCACATTTCAGTATATTTAGGTGTTTAGACCATCCTGGTAAATTTTCATGATTTCATTCACTCAAAATGACGTCAAAAGTCAAGTCCGTAAATATCAAATCTTTGTTAAATTATGTTTGTGGGCAATCGAATACGGAGTCAAAATTGGACATTTAGCTCTATGGTTGCAAGCACAATAAATACTGAACTTATTTATTGTGTAAAAACCAAGGAATAAGGTTTCGGCAAAACCACCGAAATTTCGCCCCAAAATACCGATTTCGGCAGCACCTGATACGAAACCATGCAACCATACCGCTATGTCGAAATCGTCAAAATTTTTTGCCCAAAATTTGAAATTTTCTCAGGGAACAGAAAAATCTCCTTTCCTCCCACATGAAGGAACCCCCACCTATCCCCATATCAAATTTTATTGCATAAATCGATGCGTTTAGGTGTAAAGATCATGCCTGTAAAATTTCATGGCTTAATTAGTTGATTTTGGCGTCGAAACGGGCATTGTTGCATTTATCGAAATTTCAGTAAATTTTGATTTCCATGCTGTCGAAACGGCATCGAAATCGGATACCTTATTCCTTAATAAAAACTAGAGCATCACAACTCCTAGAATGACGTGTTTTCATTTTTTTCTTTATTAGGCATGAAATTAGGTCATGCAAAGATACATGTTGTAAAACATCCCAAGGTATCTACCTCGTTCACAGGCTTAAAAACTGGCATGAAGTAAGAAGCGTCCACTTATGTATTAAAATGCCTCAAAGCCCACTCCAGATTAGATTACGACATGGGCATGGGTGCAAGAGTGACTTCTTCTCTCCTATTATATTTAATGATAACACATGTTGCAAACATCATGTTTATACGCAACTCTTGTTGTCTAGATAAGAATGGAGAATCTCATAATATACTTCGGTTTGCTGATTGATTAAGGAAGTGGGTACAATTGCACGAGCCCACCCAAGAACCATAAGCCTTTTATCCAGACTTACTCTTGCAAATATAATATGAGAAATCAAAAATGGTCATGTGACAGCAATTTGTTTATTTTTATTAGAAGTCAAGCTAAGATACACTCGAGCATGGTTATCAGAACCGAACTGAACCAGCCGGTTGAACCAGTTGAACCGGGAACCGGTCACTCTACCGGTTCGGTTCCCTCCCAAAGCCGGAAATGAAGTCTGACTGGCATCAAACCGGTGAACCGACCGGTTAAACCGGTGAATCGGCTGGTTTTGTCCCAACCGGCCGGTTCTCTCACTAGCAAATAAATGTATTCTTGCTACCATTTTTTGTTATTTAATTTTGAATATTACATAAATGTTGGTATATGTATGTGCAAGAATAGAATAATATTTGCTTTTTGGTCTGTTTATCAAGTTATTGTGAGAAGTTATGCTACTATTCATGTTTCATAACTTTTGTAGAGATATTTTCCATGAGTATCAAGGACATTTATATATTTTTAAACCATTAGTGACATCATGCTGACAACACCAGTTGAACCGGTCATTTCATTGGTTGAACCACTGAACCGAGAACCAAAGGCCTCACTGGTTCGCTGACCGGTTCGGTTCTGACAACCTTGCACTCGAGTGTATTATGATGACACTTGAATGTATTGATGATGACACTCAAGTCATAATTGCATAACATGATCAGGCTTCTAGAAATCCAAACCAATGATATTGTTAAATATCACATGGATAGCCTACACATCAAATCTGGGCTTGTTGGGATACTTACAAATCATTCATTAAAGGACTACAAAGGAAATGTCTTAAAAAATGGCATCAGTTTTTTAGCCAATAGATGCACGACCTATAAAGTATTCAAATATGCTCATGATCAATATTTCAGCTATTCATATGATTTATAAGACATTATTTCAAGATTTTCAAAAATTAGTTATGCAATACAAAGCAACTTGAGTGTACATTGTCACATGTACGAGTGTATCTTAGTCTGACTCACATGTCAATAATTTCTCTATAATAGAAGCCTTTTTCGGTATATTGATGTGGCATTCCATTTAATACTTTGCTAGTTTGCTATGACTTATTTGTATGGTCATAGGGCTCATTTTGTGCAGAATAAAAACTTATGGAGAAATATATTATTCTAAGAACTTGTTTGGTTGTAAAAAGTAGCAACAGCAAGAGTAAGGAACTAATATTTGAGTGAAGGTTAAAACATTTCTTGATCATTCAGGAGGGGGGTGGGGGGGATAAGTAGCTGTAGTAAGTGAAAACAGCAAGATAATGTTTCCGATTACACATGATCCCTATTCTACAAACAAATTTATCTCTTACAAATCAATGCACAAGTAGACTGTTAGAGTTAATGGGTCTAGCTTAACTTAAGCCCACTAGAAGTGGTTCAGTTTATCGTATTTTGTTCCTTTACAACTTATCTTGGTCCTTAGTTATATGCGGGACCTTGTATTAGCAATTTGGTTAATTGAAACTCTGATTATCACATGGTATCAAAACAAGCTGTCTAAACCCTACCAACAGCAACGCTGCTCCTCCCCCCCCCCCCCTTCTCTTGGCACCGCCAGCCCTCTCCATAGTAAGCCACGGCAATGACGCCAACCTCTAAAAGGGAAGGCAGTGTAGCAACAGCAAGAGTAAGGAACTAATATTTGAGTGAAGGTTAAAACATTTCTTGATCATTCGGGCGGGGGGGATAAGTAGCTGTAGTAAGTGAAAACAGCAAGATAATGTTTCCGATTACACATGATCCCTATTCTACAAACAAATTTATCTCTTGCAAATCAATGCACAAGTAGACTGTTAGAGTTAATGGGCCTAGCTTAACTTAAGCCCACTAGAAGTGGTTCAGTTTATCGTATTTTGTTCCTTTACAACTAATCTTGGTCCTTAGTTATATGCGGGATCTTGTATTAGCAATTTGGTTAATTGAAACTCTGATTATCACATGGTATCAAAACAAGCTGTCTAAACCCTACCAACAGCGCAACGCTGCTCCTCCCCCCCCCCCCTTTCCTTCTCTTGGCACCGCCAGCCCTCTCCATAGTAAGCCACAGCAATGACGCCAACCTCTAAAAGGAAAGGCAGTGTAGCCCCCCACATGCGGGAGCAGGAGCAACCGACCCCACAAGAGGGAGTTGTTGTAGGTGTTGCCCCTCACAAAAAAGGAGGGGCAGCACCGCCAACTCCACAAAGAGAGGTGGCCTTCATCAGACTCCAGGGAGAGGCCTTCAGTTGTCGTCAACTCTCAAGGAAGGTGTCACGGACCCTTGCAAAGGCCAACAACAGCGGCCAACCCCACCCCACCCCCCCGAGGCGTTGTCACCGCCCAAGTTGGGCTTTCGTGGCATCAACCCAACAAGGGAAGCTTGGTTCCCCCACCGTTAACGTTTTTGGCTTACATCAACGCCTATCCACAGTGGAACTTTTTCCTTGACTGTGTAGAATCCTTATATGATGATTAATACAATCCGTCTAGCAACCAAGGATACATTTCGTCCCTCTACCTCCCCATGTGCCTTCCCTACGTGCATGCGGCCAACCCCACCCCACCCCCCCGAGGCGTTGTCACCGCCCAAGTTGGGCTTTCGTGGCATCAACCCAACAAGGGAAGCTTGGTTCCCCCACTGTTAACGTTTTTGGCTTACATCAACGCCTATCCACAGTGGAACTTCTCCCTTGACTGTGTAGAATCCTTAAATGATGATTAATACAATCAGTCTAGCAACCAAGGATGCATTTCGTCCCTCTACCTCCCCATGTGCCTTCCCTACGTGCATGGGTGAGCACTCCTAAGCTAGGAATTTCCGCTTCTACCTATCATAGTATGTCTTATCTATGATAGTGCTTTCTATCTTGATGTGCTTCTTATCGGCATTACTTCTCCAACTGATTGAGCATGTTATCAGTGATTCACTATTTCTTGCTTCATTGTGCATCTTACTGGTGACTCTTATCTCTTGTTATGGGTGAAGAGAAGGCCCATCAAAGTATTGTCTACAATGACAATGCTCTTGCTTCCATCATCTAATTAAATGGAAACAGTTACTTGATCTGGATGAATTCAAGCGATACAGTTCTTGAATCCAGAGACAAGTGAAAGTTCATTGAGAAGCCTACCAAGGATACCCCTTAGTGGAAAGGAACAGCTAAGTCAAGAATTGGCTGTGGAATAATATCTTGCAATCTATTGCCTTCAAATATATCTTCCACAATAACGCCAAAGATTTGTGGGACGTTGCTCGTCGTCGACGTTGCTCTATCTAAGACAAGAACGCCATATGTATCAAGAAGATCTGGGATAAAATGTTTACTAAGCATCAGGGAGATAAATCTCTAGATTATTACTATGATTTTGTTCTTGCTTTGTCACAGCAGCTGGACTTTCTACCTAGTCACCTTTGATAAAAGACAAAAGTGTGGGTTGGTCTCATCACTGCGAAGTTTCTTAGCAGACTACATCCTGCGTTTGCCCCCGTTTGCAACGTCATTTTGGCTGGAGATCAGTTCCCTACTTTAGAAGAGGTATATTCTCATCTACAGTGGCATGATGTATGACCACAACTCAGTTTGACCACTCTGCCTGGACCACAACTCGACATGGCTGTTGTTGCTCGTAGGCATGGTTGTTATTCTGTAACAAATTTGTCCTCCTGGAGCAGAAGTGTCATCCTTACGAGCAAGGTCGTAGAGTTGGCACTAATCATATTGCCTAGATAGCATATAGTTATTCGCAAGTCACCATCTCCTCTGCCAAGTACGAACAACTTATGCAGGCATATCCAAACTCCCATACTTCCAAGGACTCCATGACTTCACAACTTGCTACAACATCCTCACCGCATTTGGCCTCCAACCAAGGTGATGTGAGGACCTCCACGATAGACTCCAATTTCAACTAGATTGTTGACTCTGGGACCACTCAGCACAAGACAGGTATGACCGTATGAGACACCTCCTTTCAACCTTCTAATCCCTTATTCCTCATTCCTCTATCACCCTAGCTGATGGACTATCCAACAATGTAACGATGTGAATCTCACACCTAAATTTTCAACTTGTGTGTGTTCATTACAATCCAAACCGTCCTTTTAATTTGATGTCAGTCTCGAAGCTTCTTTATTCTCTTAATTGCTATGCAACCTTTGGTAGTCATGGCTTCGTGTTATAGGAATATTGGGAGTTCAAAGACGATCGGTTTGGGTTCCAAAAGTTGGTGGCAATTACTACTTCAGTCATGGACATTGGCACACAACTCTTTTTTCATGTTCACCTCTTCAAATCCATCAACACTATGAGCACCCTTCCTCAGAGAAAATCAAATGGCTTAAGTCGTCTTTATCTAGTTTACGCAAAGCTGGGATTATATGTGACTTTTATCAATTGGGGAAGCACCATAAGATCTTTTTTTCACTGAAAGCTTTTTATGCCGACAAACACATTTGATATTATTCAAAGTCTCATGTGGACCATTTCACACCAAGGTATAACCATTGTCGGTATTCTATTACTTTTGTCGATGATTTTGTTCAAACACAACTTGGCAATATCTCTTAGAAATCTCACGATGAAAAAATTGTGTTCCAATCTATTCCATCAAATGTTTAAGACTCTGTACAATATTTCCATCAAAACCTTCCGCATAGACAATGCTTTAATGCATATCTCCATATGAGTTTCAAAATTCTGTCTTAAAATGAGGTGATCCATCAGAGAACTTACGTGCACACTCCACTACAGAGTGGAGTCACTAAGTCATGGACATTGGCACACAACTCTTTTTTCATGTTCACCTCTTCAAATCCATCAACACTATGAGCACCCTTCCTCAGAGAAAATCAAATGGCTTAAGTCGTCTTTATCTAGTTTACGCAAAGCTGGGATCAATGTTTTATAAAGCGGGAAGCGGGAGGCGTGCGGATGCCAACTGCTGGCCGCTTGAGCGGCAGGCGGCCGCTCAGGCGGGCGCTTTTTGGTAAGGCGGGTTTCTAATTTTTTATACAATTTTTCATAAAATTACACATAAGTCTATATAAATCACATATTGTAGTTAGGCATTTTACTTATGTAAAACACATTATACAACATAATGAAACACCCAAACAGTGTATGAATTATTACACAAGTCATAACTATAAAATAATGGATGACATTATGACAAATTGCCATTAAATAAATATAACTCAAGTAAAAATACATGAAGAAGATCAAGAAAATAAATATAAATTACTGTTGTACCTGTAGATGGAGCATGATCCGTAAATAATTAGTTGATCAAATTGCAAATACGTCACAGCATACCAACATGAAAATATAAAAACATTTCTTATATATAACAGTATACTAGTATCATACTATCATGTAATAATGTGATCTACTTAATAGTTAGTACAATTTATAGATAAATTTATCACATATAGTCGTATACTAGTATCAAGCCATGATAAATGCACTTAGTAGTTAGTAGTTAGTGTAATATAATAGTAATATACTTCACAGAAATATGCATTGATTTTGTATTACATTTACACACTGGTTGTTTCTTAGATTAATGTTCTATAGTTAGTAATTAGTACTATACAACAGTACAATATTACTGAGTTGTGACAATTACATAGTTTTATATTACATATACATGGTAAGTTTTATGTTAGTATTACTTGCTATAACAGACTTACTAGGTACATAGTCGTCACTACTGTATATAGCAGCAGAATCAGGGTAGTATTACACACTGATTAACTACTATACAGTATTTAGATACATACATAGTTACTTAATACAATAATATCATATTAACATGTTAATTTATGTTATATCAATAGTGTAATATTACATAATGAAAATATCATTACATTTCACTTTTGGGCCTAGGAAGTGGGTCTAGGTCCTGCTTTTCACTTAAGCGGGCTCAGGCGGGCGCTCAGAAACAGTGTCCAGGCGGGCGCTTGAGCGGGCTGAGCGGGCATGAAGCGGCCGCTTAATGCAAAACCGCCTGACCAGCCGCCTAAGGCCTATTTGGAGCGGCCAAGGGTCTCATCCGCCTGAGCGGCCGCCTGGGCCGCTTTTTAAAACACTGGCTGGGATTATATGTGACTTTTATCAATTGGGGAAGCACCATAAGATCTTTTTTTCACTGAAAGCTTTTTATGCCGACAAACACATTTGATATTATTCAAAGTCTCATGTGGACCATTTCACACCAAGGTATAACCATTGTCAGTATTCTATTACTTTTGTCGATGATTTTGTTCAAACACAACTTGGCGATATCTCTTAGAAATCTCATGATGAAAAAATTGTGTTCCAATCTATTCCATCAAATGTTTAAGACTTTGTACAATATTTCCATCAAAACCTTCCGCATAGACAATGCTTTAATGCATATCTCCATATAAGTTTCAAAATTTTGTCTTAAAATGAGGTGATCCATCAGAGAACTTACGTGCACACTCCACTACAGAGTGGAGTCACTAAGTGAAAGAATCGTCATCTGTTGGATTATTGCCCGAGCTCCTCTTTCATGCCCAAATGCTTAAAACTTTTTGATCTGAAGTTGTACTCACAACCTACTACCTCATAATCATCAACCTTCCTCTAATCTTCACAACAACATTCAGTTGTCTAATGTCTATGCCCAAGACAAAATCTTTCATCTTCCTCTCCACTTTTTGGTTACATTACATTTGTTCACAACTTTGACCCTAAAGCATACAAACTTGAACCACAAATCATTAAGGTTGTTTTTATCAGCTATTCCACCTTCAAAAAAGGATAAGTGCTACCACCCTAGCACTCATAGATTGACTTGTCTGATGTCACTCTTCATGGATCAGACATCTTTTTTGCTACTCTTGCTCCAGCTTCTTCGCAAAATGAGTTTGTCGGATTCGATTTGCAAACCAATATCTACTTATCACTATCACCTACACCTCCACCTCTACCGCCACCTCCACTGGTGTCTCACAAGTTTCTTAAGTCTGACATGGAAGATCAGAGGTGAATACCCAGCACTAGCATCCAACGATTTCATCAAACTCCTAAGATTTTGCATGTCTTGTGGCGATCAGAAAAGGTATATGTACTAGCATCATTAGACATCAAATTTCTCGTAGTTGTTGTCTTTCCAAACTTTTTACAAGTGATGAAGCAAAGGCTCAAAGCACTTAGAGTCCATCTCATTTTCCCAAAAAACTATTGTGAGGACTACACTAACACCCTGGTTGGGAAGTTGTGATGCTTGGGGAGATGAAAGCACCGCATGCCAATAGGACATGATATCTTGTTTCGATGCGTCAGGATAAAAATATTTTGAGATGTCGCTACTCTGTTAAATTTAACTAGACAGTTATGTTGAATGTCGCAAAGCTTGTTTTGTTTCACCCAGACCTTTAGTATTGATTTCTTTCAAACATTTCCTTCAGTGACTCGCATTGCTTTGGCCCGGATTCTCATTTCCCTTACAGCTGATACGAACTGGCCCCTATTCTAGCTAGACATCAAGTGTGCCTTCCTACATGGGCATCTAAAGGATGAAGTCCACATGTAGCAAACTTTTAGGTTTATATGTAAAGAGGAGTTTTCTCGAGTGTGCAAGCTCGAACGATCCCTTAACGGCCTCAAGCAATCACAAGGTCATGATTCAATAAACGCAATGGTGTTCTCGATACCTTGGTTCATTCCCAATCATCTAGTGATCATGGCCTTTCTTCTCCAAGTCTGCCTCGGACACTATCATCTTGGCATCGCATGCATGTCATCATCATCGGGAGTGATTCAACTGGATCTCTATGTTGAGTAATGCTCTTAACTTCCACTTCAATACCAGTGACCTTGGGTGGTTGCGATATCTCTTAGGAGTTGAAGTTCTCCAATCCAGCGGTGGCATTTATCTCACTCGATGATGATACGTCCTAGATCGAATGAATAGAGTGTGATCAATTCCAAACTGTTGTCTTCTCTTAAGGATTACTGCCGCATTAAGGTTATATCTTAGGGGGACTCGTTTGAGAATTCCGACTCCTGAGCAATATTGATAATTTGATAGATAGTTGGGAAGCTCATCTACCTGACTATTACATGTCCTAACATTTCTTTTGCAATTAGTGTAGTTAGTTAACACATGGCCAAGCCACTCATATGCCATTGACTCGTAAGTGCGGAGAATCTTATGTTACCTCAAAGTGCACCAAACGGTCCAAGATGGGTCTCTTTTATAAACCCCAAAACAAGGACATCACCTTGACTTGCCACTAACAAAAAAATTAGATAATGGAAAAAATCCCTTTTATTGTGTTATTACATGGACAACCCTTCTCGGCCTCTCATGTTTATAGGAAAGGAGGCAAGTACAAGACACAAGAAAACCCTAATGGACTGTGAGTCTCATATCTAATGGGACATATAGACTTGAGCTCATTTACCTAATACACCTGAAAATTAAAACACTTATATACTCTTACCACCCCCTAAAGTTGGAGCATCGAAAACACGTGCCCAACTTGTAGACAAACAAAAAATATTGAAAGACGAACATTATTGCAAGAGCAAGCGTAGAGATTTAACTAAATAAAAGTCAAATCATAAAATAATATCACTCCTCAATGTTAGAATCAAGCACTAACACTCAAAACACTGCCCCTCGAGCAAATAATTTAGAGCAGGTACAAAGGCAAGTAGTAGGAGCTTCTAGATCAAAAATAAAGCAGCATCTGGAGTAGTAGACAGGAGTAGGTAGGCACAAGTGTCTTCATCTCAGTCACTAATGTCATCAAGTAGACCATAGTGTTAATGCACAAGTAGACTCGAGGGTGCTAGCACACAAGCACTAGACTTGGCGTGCAATACATAGCACTACAAACAATAGCAGAAGTGACATAGCTAGAATGAATAACTAACCCATTGCGCAAATCAACAGACAGGCGTAAGACTTCAAGATTATAGTAGTAGTAGAAAATGAAGCTCCATCATATATGTGTGACATCTGCAAAAGTAAGTCACAAAAGAACCTTCAGCATCTCTCTTCATATATTCCCAATACACTAGCAGACATTTTGGACCAAAGGGTGTCAGGTTACAGTGCAAATAGCGTTGAGTTAAAGTAGGTAGTACTTGACGTGCATATAAAGCACAGACAAGCAGAAGCCAGACAGTCAATGTGCAAATAAAGCATGGCTGACAAATAGTACAAATGCACGAAGTAGCTAGATCAAATGTGCTAACCTAGCAAAAGTAGAAAAATTAACGTGTTGGTTAGAAGACTCTGAGCAAATATGCAAATGAAGTATCACTCAATCAACAGATAGAACATGTGAAGTTGATAATTCCTTTGAAGCAAACGAGGTAGTTGGTGACGAATAAGCTATGCAAACTCTTGATGGTGAAGGCATAATGGAAGAAAGAGAAATATATAATAGCTATAGAAAGAAGATCTACATAGATAGTAGCAAAAAGAAATTCTCCCTTTTCATGTCATCCCATTCTTCATCTCATATATACCCTCTACACATCCCTTCTCTTCCTCTATTCTCCGCCTCACACCAACCACAACAGTGGAGAGTTAGAGACCAAAGTAGAGGTAGTAGATATTTAGGCTAATATGTGGAGGAGAGGAACTGATAATAGGAGTCAATGTATACTCGACCTTGTTACATGATTCTAGTAGAACAATAAATGGATAGTTTTGCAACCTGAAAAGGGAGACTTGTCTGGGCCTTAGGCCGACAAATCTAGGGGGTGAGGGCAAAGCCCTCCAGACATGGAGTAGATTCAAAATCAGACGTGATTGAAGATACGATTATCATTGAGCATGGCATATATGTGGGGTAGAACAAGGTTTGAGAGGGAAGGCTATAAGTTTGCATGTAGGGCTACAAAAAAATTGATAGATATTGATAGAAAGGGAAGATAATTGTTGTGGGTATAGATAAAATAAAGGCACGCCATGTATTGAAGTCCCCTGCCATGTGAAATAGTAGTAGATGAAGTTGCACACCTTTTGATGTAGTAATAATCTATGAAACTAGTAGGTGACATCTCATGTCCATGCAGTGACACGCCATATCGATAAAGTGATATGGCGTTTTCAGGCAACATTCGATAAAGATAACATGGGACACTACGTGTTAAAGCAGTGACACATCGTGTCACAAGCAGTAATCAAGGCAGAGCAGGAGAAACATTGTGTAACTGAGTCGATGTGATGTGTCACAGGTGACACGTGTCCCAAAGCAAACACGTCCCGTCAAGTTGTAGTACGCGTCGCAAGTAGTGAATGGACAAACCAGGGCACACGTGTCGTGCTCTGCAGTGAGGATATAGCAGATAACATCAAAAGGTAGCAAGACAGTAGAAAGCTCCTAACATATTTCCACGATAGTAAGATAGGGATCGGCTATCCTAATAACATCAGAAATTTTGATCTTTTACCATAATTTGGCATTAGATCTCAACAGCTGCAGCAACATGGATGGTTGTGACAAAGTAGGCAGTGTTCAGAATGTAGGTGACAACATTGGTGGCGACGACAGCAACATAGATGTCAATAGCATAGATCTTGACAGCGACAGTAACATGGAATCCATGGATGTTGGTGGAATAGTATGGTGGCGTGGAAGCAAAATACGTGGCTACAAACGGCTCCTCCAAGATGGCAAGCACAAAGATGAGGCAGCCTAATAGATCCAGCAATAGCAACAGAGAACATCATTGATTGTCTTACTTTTGATATAGAGATGGCTCCATTGAGACGCTCCTAAATGCAAAAGTCGGACATCCTTGCATGCAGTCAAGCACTACCACCAAGGGGTAGCGGCTGTCAGCAAGGGGGCAGTCCTCTTTGGCTTTCTCTCTGTCATGTATGGTTAGGGTTAGATCGCCGCTTTAATACCATTTCCATGTCAAAAAATCGGATAATGGGGAAAAAACCTGGTATTGTGTTTCTGGATGGTCAATCTCTTCAATATATAGGGAGGAGGCAAGTACAAGACACAAGAAAACCCTAAGTGGACTATGAATCCATACACTAATCAGCCAAATAGACTTGAGCCCATTTACATAATAAACAGAAAACTAAAACACTTATATACTCTTACAACGATGTTGATTGGGTACACGATCTACCTTGAGGTTCTGTGCATTTCTAAAATATCGAACGTGTGACATTTATCCATCAAGAACTGAGTATTCCTGTTGCTACTCCATTCACTCTTAAATGTGACAACGAAGCTACGATACATATTAAAAATAAGCTAATTTTTCCATAAATGCACAAAACACAGAGATTGATTGCCATTTTGTATGGAAACTTGATTTGTGCACAGAAGACCATCAGGCATCATGTGAAGACTGGTGAACATACATCTAATATTCTCAATAAACCTCTTCCTCCTTCCTCCTTCCTCCTTTATCTATATGTAAAAAGTTGGGATTCACAATGTGTTCTCTCCAACTTGATGGAAAGTGTTAGATTCAATTGCCTATCTTAAGTTCTTAACTTACGCCTGTTAGTGGTGACTTAATATATCTTATGTTGTTCCTCACAACTTATCCTGGTCCTCTGTCATATATAGGGGGCCATGATTTAGCGATTTGGTCAATGGATACTCTCATATTATCATATAGGATAAACTAACCATTTATATGGCATTAAAAGGAGTCCACAAAGAATAGCAGAGAGGTGTTGCTCCTTGAAAATATATACAAATGGAGCAAGCCTTCACACATAACTTCTATAAATCAAGTAGAAACGCCATTGATGGAATTTAGATGATGTCACTTACTACATATCTACATAATTGTCTTACTCCTATTGAACAACATTACCACTTCAATAGTAATATAGTACTAATGGTGATCCTCGTCTTAACAAGAAAGGGCTTATGAGAAGATCTTATGTAAATCCCGCTTAATTTTAGAAAGAGGTTGATTATGTTCTGATTAGGCAGGACAATAGACCAATATAAGTTGGACTTTCTCCCAACCTTAACTGGTACTCTTATATATATTCCCCCTTTAGCAAACCCTTCTCTACCACAGGTCCACAGCCAATAACTCTCCTCCCTCTCTTAACTTCTTACAATAGACATCTGATATAGTGACTTGGAGGGACTAACGCTAGGAAAATAGCAAGCAACGTCAAAGAGGATCAGTCAATCTGAATGATAGTTGTTTTGGGAAAGTGAGCATCGACATACAGGCGGTCTGGCGTCAATAACAACGAAGGAAAAAAGAGAGAAAGAATATCAGGGAGTTTTATGACCCCCTCGACTGAGGTATTGGATCTAGGGAAAAGATGAGTCCTGTAAAATTCTTATAACTAGACATTTCATATCTGAATTTGATCTTGTTTGTTCCCTTGATTGGCGTTCTCTGATCCTAGAAAGAAGAAATGTTGTTATATTTCTTTAAAAATATGATGACAATAAGCACAAAGTTTAAACCTTTCTGATGACAGATTGTTGGCATATTACGCTCGTCCTGTCAATGTTCTTTTTTGAATTATTGACATAAAAGTATTGCTTTGTTCTGATCTACATTTGGAAGAAAAAATAGTGTTTAGTTAAAAAGGTCTCCACCTATAAAATCCTAGACATCTAATGACCAAGTTCCGATAACAGTATTTATGTCATCCTATTGTGAGGAACATAGATATATTGTCAAATTAATTGTTCTAATAAGATACTCGTTTCATGTAATCTTCTCCCTTTCCTGGTAGCCAAGATTACTAAGGAAATTGGTGCACAGTACACATTATAGCAGTGCTGACTACACTAAATTTTGATTTAATGGTATGCAAAGATAATATGTATATGTAGATTCACAATAGTAGCTATGCACCCTTGGAACATAACTATTAATGTAGGAGAATTTGATGGTTCTTTTATTTTGTTGTCTTATGGATGGTTATCCTTTCTCACATGGCGCTAAATGTGTACCGATTGGGTGATACCAAGACAGAGTGCTCTTTCAGGTACACCGCAACCTTCGGGTTAATTTAACCTCCAGCAAGACCACGTTTACTGTTAATGCTAAGTGCCGACCTTCAGGTCGAGTGAGGCCTTTTGGGTTATTTACATCCTCTAGGTTGAATGCTCTCTCCGGGAGACTAACAATATGTGCCTTGCCACCGATACTGCTTCTTAGCTATACATAAAACGTGACGTATGTTAGTTGTGATGATAATGAAAGAATAACAGTTGACTAGCACATATTTTGTTAGATTGTTACCTTTTATTTCTTTTCGTTATGTGGTGTCATACATGACTGGGCTATCCATGCATCTGGATGTTGTAGGTACTTGGTTGCTTGTGGCTATGATTGGTGTGATGCTTCCTCCAGGTCAGACTAAATACATTGAAAATCTTCTTATGACCCATTCTAGATTTCTCGCTCAATGCAAGCTTTCTTTTGCTGTTTACGACATTCTTTTATTGCTATTTTGTTAGTCTAAATAAGAACCATGCATGGTCTAGTTTCTTTATTTTCTTTTGAATGATGTCACTGTCAGTGATGACCTTCGAAATTTTTTTAATAATATTTCTCTCTTATTGTGAAAATCATGTTGATGGATTATTTTGTCTTGACTGTCATTTTATAGCTTAGAGCTTCCACTTACTGTTTGGTTGTATTTTCTGGGCATTACATCTTCGACCTCTCTTATTTAGACACAGCATTGCAGGTGTTGTCAAAATTGCAAGCCCATTCATACACTCTCCTTCCATGGAAAGGATACTAAAGATAATGTTAGCATTAAAAGACAGTTCATACACTAGATTTCCATGGACACTGGACAGAATACATTAGCCAATTCATCACTTTTCGGTTGACAATTTCAGCTGAATACTAATGATAGTCACAGGAAATCACTCTGGTCCCATAGTACCCAATTATTAATAATCTGTGTGGGACTATAGAATGTAAACAAGTGCAACTATTTAATGATAAATCAATATAGGTTGATTATATAATCATTTAAGTATAGAACCTGTTATATTCAAGAATGCAAAAAATTCTCAAAGATGATCTCTTCAATGCCCACTAATCTTGTAAGATTTATATCAGTATTATCTGTCATCAAAAACTCCATATACTGGTGAATTTTGTAACTTTAAAAAGGAGAAGTCATCACTAGGCAAACTGTATACATGATCAGAGACATCTCTCGGAATCGAAGGGCCATTTAGTCCCCAAAGCTGAGTTTGAGTCCAGTAAGCTGCATGTTTCATCAGTGACCAATACTACTATAACTTACCAGATAACTAACTTTAAAGTAAAATGTGTCTCAGGGACAAGGAAAAACCTCTATAGTGATTTAACCATCTCAATCAGAGTTTCAGTAGAGTTAAAGGGCTTAAATCATTCTCAACAACAAAACTAATTGTTGAGATATGGTCAGGGTGAACTCCTTCACAACTCAAAATCTTATAGCCGGTTATTGCAACTAGCAACCAAGGAATTTCAATTCGCTTCTCAACGTTCCAAGAGGTATTGGCCTTATAATTTAACCACGTTTGCTATGAGGTTATCCTTCAAAACCGAACTTCTATATCAAAAGTGTCCAACAATTCATCAGCAAACAGCATCGCACCTTTTCAAGTTGATTCATAAGAGAAAATAGCAAGGAATTGGTGGTCTTGGTCCTTTCTTTCGCAGGAATTTTGAGCCCCTTCTCCATTGCGAACAATCGACCTGCATCACATACCCTGCAGATTAGAAGAACAGAAGCCACGAGGGCGTACCTTTTGAGGTCCCGAATTAGACAATTAGAAAGCTGTGAAGGAAAAATACAGTAGTAGGCAACAAGAGGCTCGTGCTTCTGGAGTTCATCGGCTCTTTGAAGATAAGGAAGGAGCTGTTTCGCCGGCTCCGCATCGCTTGCCATAGCCGAAATCGAGACCAATTCACCGCAGAAGAATAAGGCCGCTGAGGAGAAGGATGATCAGCAGGAGAAGAACAACAAGCAAGAAGGTACAAAGGACAAGCTGGCGAGTGACGACCTAAATGGAAAAGGTTTATGCCGCTGTACGCGAACCCGCACCTTCGCAGAGAAGGAAAGTTTTTTTTTATTTGACACGGCGCATTTACAATCCATACACATATTGTAGACAAGATTAGTTATTTAGGTTGAATTTGGATGGGCCACTTTAAAATTCCGGTTTTTAACATATAAAATAATACCATTCTATATGAAGTCGTAGTAAATAGAATCAGAAAAAATTATCTACTTCTCTAATCTCCAGTGGCGAAGCCAGGAAATTTGTTTGGAGTGGGCACTACACTATACAATGTGATACTTGAAACATAAGTTTAGGTGTTACACTACATCACAATCCTATAATTAATATGAAGAGACACATAGCCATGAGCATGTTATGATATTCATGTTGTTCTTCGTGTTGATACATTCTCTTATAAAATATTTTCATAATAGATTAAATCAACTATAATGATAAAAATATATTATAGAGACAACGATCTAGATCATGAATATTATAAACTACAAAATATGTACGTTCTTGTGAAAGTTTTGGGTTTTCAAGTATTATTTTGTCAACTAATGTAAAGGAATATACATTCATACTCTGATTATCAAAGCCTTATGATGAATTACATGATCTTGTGCATAGTGCTACTCCAACAAAGATAAATAACACATCATCACAGGTTGCAATGTTTACAATAAAGAAAAATACAACCGTTATCTTACTAGATAGTTTTTTTACTAATACTAAAAGCCAAAAATGTCATACAAAAATTGTTCCTATCTCGCTTATAATAACCGAGAAGTGATTTGCTCGCAACCACAGAAAGTGAAAACTATACCAAATTTTTAATTAAAATTCAAAGTTATGTACGGTCCTAACGAGTAAAAGCTACTGGAACCTTAATAAATATGAGTAGCAATGATACTATGCATGCTCAGTTTAAACAAAAATAATAAAATAAATAGAAATAATAAAAAAAAGAAGTTATTAAGAAAAACAGATGTGCACTTTGTCGTGCATTTGTGATTGGTCAAAGACAATAGAAGAAGAAAATAAATAGTCACCCGTTTGTACTTAGTAGGCAACTAATTTTGAGTAAAACAAATGATAACGGGAATATGACAGGAAAGGCGTCATTGGTGAGAAGTAATTGGTTGATTAGAATGATTAAAAAACAGTACTGTAAGAATAGAAGAAGAATAGGCAACATGTGTAATTGCGGGAGGTAGGGTACAAGCTTATCTGCCACTGCTAATCTCCCGATTTGAGGGACTCAAGATTGTATCTTACTCTCGGCTACTCACAATTTAGTGTTTGATTTTAATAAATTCATTTTTATGCACGAGTCTGAGAAGATAAGATTGCTTTGAATAATCTAATCATTGTATTGCTTCATTTATCTAACTAAAAAAAGATATAAAATTAGAATTATTAAATAATTACATGGTAAGTTAGGTTGGAAAAATACAGTATATGATGAAACTTGTTATGATTAATTTTATCTCGAAAACAGCGTTAAGAAAGAAGAAAAGACATAAAAAGAGAAACAATGAATAAAAGTAACTATAACTACTTTATGGTTAGGTAACGTGGTAACGTGGATCCTACTAGGTGTAACGTTGAAGTAACTACGTCCTCAACCTCCCTTGATTTTAATTATGTTACAATCTCAAATTTGGTAACTGTAAAAAGATGTTACGAGTGATGAGACTGAAAGGAGTGAGTTCCCACTAATTTGGTACATATAACCTTATCAGAATAAACATTGCATATTCGTAACTTACAAAATTAAAGGTAAAAATTATGTACAACTCTTTCCACGATCTTTTGGTTAGACAAGCATCAATCTGTTATCTAAAAAATTAAAGGCAAAAATTAATTTCGGCTCATCTCTAGACTTTTCATATATTATTATTCCAAGATCAAATTGTACTATAAAATTTAAAGAAAAATTGCTTCTAAACCATTTTATGCTCTCCCATTACTATCTTATTTGAATAAAAAGGCAACTTTTAACAAAAATTCACGAAATTATTTGCATACATACCTCCCATATTGTTTCTTATATAGTATACATCAAAATACAAGGATTTTATGTAGTTTTGAAAAATGAAATTGTTGAAGAAACCCTCCATGGGCTCTCCAATGTAGCATAGATGTCTAAATCTGAAGTATTTGTAAGTCATGTTTTATACATCTTTTCATGCTCTCTAGCTACTAGACATAGACATGTATCATGCATGATTTGACATCATTTATGAACATGGATTTTCATAATCGTTTGTATTTTTAAATCATTCCATAATCTACTTATATCTAAAAATACAAGTGTGTGTTTTATTGATTAATAATATAAGGAAATATTTCCATAAAACTATTTTAGATGGTAATTACATAAGCACTTTTTAATATGACTAGATCTCTGGTAATAAGTTCAAGAATGTTTAAGGGTTGATGTTTATAGAATTATTTTTCTTAGTCTATGGTTAGAAGACAGATGCATGGGGTAAGCACCAAATACATAACTATATTCAGAATGAAAAACATCTCCATAGACTCTACATATACCTAACGATGGGTATATACTTGGGTCATATCAAGTTTTGGCAGGATTGTGCGCAAATCCATACTGTCAATAGTGAGTCAAGATTGAATAAGATTGTTGGATTTTTTAGCCCAAACATAGCCAATGTGACAACTATATGGTTCGGGTTGGATAAGAGTTGGTCCACAAAACACATCAAATCTACAATTTTAAAAACAAATATCTATGCATATACTATATATGAAGAGGTGTGAAGGATTGAAGTACAATGTATTGTATAAATTGTATTTTCTTCTATACTATATACTGTGAAAGGCATGGAATGAAACATCTATAATTTTTATAATAACATAGATGTGTTTCTATTTAATATCAAAACAAGAAGAGATGTGGGAAGCATACATAGGGTGAGCATCAGACCATACCAACTCTTACAACATGTGTCTATAGACATAAACTTGTGCAAATCTAACCCATATAACTTACATTTTTTGGTTGGGCCAAGAACTTTCACACTTGTTTTTGTACTATCCAGGCTTAGCCCTATGTAAGCATAAACCAACACTCATACTTACTACATGTATTGTTGACTTGAGAGTCCTGCATTGTCCATATTTTGATAATGACTTTACCATTCCATTCCTATGTATCTAATATATTTGTTCAAGATTGATTTTAGGCTTTAGGTACATGAAAATGATCAAATTACACAAGCCCAAGCTTGTTCAAGTTCAAGTCAAATGCAATGCAAGTGTGCAATTTGGGAAATCACTCCAAACGACCTTAGACAATTTTTGTAATCACTTGTATTGATGATATGATTTGTAACTAAGATGAGAAAAATATTAGGGACACTTAACTCCAAGGTTTAATTACTCAAAAGTCAACTTACAACATTTGTCACAGGCTGTTCATCGGTCAATTTGGAAACTCGACCGATCCTATGATAGATTTTTTGAAGATGACCCATCGATCGAGTTGTACACTCACAGAATTTGATAGACCAACTCAGTGAGCAAATCTAATTTTAGCTCATCGGTCGAGTTTATCAAGAATAAACTTGACCGATAGTTTGAAAAGTGGCTTTGTCTTTTAGTTGATCGGTCAAGTTACCTTTATTGAAACTCAACTGAATGTACGTAGAAAAAGTGTTTATAACCGTTGGTGAGTTATTTTGGGTGAAAATAGATCTGTTGCATTGTGGAAAACGGCTATTTTTCGACCCTAAGTGATCCCACACTCAAGCGAACACCCCCAGCTATAAATAGGACCCCTTGGAGTTCATTCCAAGTTTGCTCATTCATGCTATTCTAAGTCCTTGCTATAGTTGAGTGGGTTACAACTCCTTGAGCCCCTTTCTCTCTCTAGTTTACACTTCATTTTGTGATTATGAGTGAGATAGGCCTATTGTAAGAGAGCTACTTCCTTGTGCTTGTAAAGCTCTCATCTACTCCATCTTCCCTACCCCTTTCCTCCATGAAGCAAAGGTGAAGCAAGCTACTCTTAGTGAAGGTGGAGCTGTTGTTGTTCCTCTTCAAGGTTGATGAAGAGGTGATGATCTTCTCCAGGTGAAGGAGAAGGCAAAGACTGAAGATCCAAGAAGAGTGGAAAAGTCCTTGAAGGCGGAAGACTTGTGCTAGAGTGGGTAAGACCTCGGAAGAAGGTTGAAGACTCTTATAATGTGGGTAAGTCCTTGGTAAGGTGGAATATTCTTTGTGGTAAATCCTTTGGTGGTCTTGTGTAGTAACTCTAATTGGTGAATATATAGAGAAAAGCACTTGCAAAGTCCTAGAGGTTGACCTCTCTAGGTAGTGGACTGACTCTCTCCTAGTTTGGAGAGTGGAACCACTATATATGACCTTATCAAGTGCTTGCTATCAATTCCTCTCATCCTTGCTATGCTTGTTAGTTAGGACTTCAAATTGTACTTAAGCTATTGGCTTTAATTTGATATAATTTGAAGGTCTAATATATCTTGTGAGAATTTTTGAAGCTCTATTCACCCCCCCTCTAGAGCCCTAGATTCAACAAGTTGTATCAGAGCCAAGGATCTTCTCCAACAATCTCCCACGAGACAAGAAGATGGGTGACAACCTACTTGGTTCTCTCAACCTAGAGGGAGGCTTCTCCATGCATCCTCCGATCTTTGATGGCACCAACTTCCTCTATTGGAAGAGGCGTATGCAATTCTACATTCAAGGCATGAACTTTAACATGTGGAAGGTGATGGTCACACCTTACAAGGAGCCAACCAGAACTGTTGCAACATGGAGTGAAGCTGCTCTTAAAGAAGCCCAACTCAATGCCAAATCCATAAGCATCCTCTATGCATCCCTTACCCCAATAGAGTTCAACCATATCTCACCTTGGGACACCCCCTATGAGATTTGGGACAAATTGTGCATCACCTATGAAGGCACAAAGCAAGTAAAGGAGGCCAAGATCTACATGTTGAGCAGCCTTCTAGAAAACTTCAAGATGGGAAAGAAAGAAGGGATTGCGGAGATGTGCTCAAGACTCAATGTCATCATCAATGGGCTGGCTGCATTGGGCAACACTTTGGATAGAGGTGTAATCAACTCCAAGATCTCGAGGAATCTACCAAAAAGATGGGAGTCAAAGGTCACCTCCATTGAAGAAGTGAGGAGCCTTGGTGACATCCCAACCGAAGAACTCATTGGAAACCTCCAAGCCCACGAGCCAAGGCTTGACAAGCAAGAAGAAGAAGAAGCCAAGAAAGAAGAGAAGGAAGCCAAGAAGATCAAAGATAGTGCTTTCAAAGCACAAGTGGAGATGGTCATCCTTCAACAACAACTTGCTTGCCGGACTTCTCCTTCCTCCTCTAGTGAAGATGATGGCCCAAGTGAGCATGAATCCAACTACATCAAGGGAAAAAACTTCAAGGGAAATCAAGCCTCCTTCTCCTCTACTCCTAGATGCTATAAGTGTGGACAAAAGGGACACTACAAGAGTGAATGTCCCAAGTCAAGAAAGTCACACCACAAGGGCAGCTCAAAGAAGGAAGAAGAGTATAAGAAGGAGAGCAAGTACAAGAGGAAGGACAAGAAGGAGAAGAGACACAAGAATGCAGCTCATGCATCTTGGGAAGCTTCATCCTCAAGCAGCTCAAACTCCGAAGAAGATGGAGAGTGCCACCTTGCACTCATGGCCTCTACTAGTGAAAAAATTGGTGAGGAAGTGAGGTAAGTTTGCATGAGTTATCAAAGGAATTTGTTATTGACATGCTTATCTCTACCCATTCATCTTTTGCTAAATGTAAATCTAAAAGAAAACGGTTAGGAAAAACCATTGATGATCTATATGCTAAACTTGAAATCCTAGAGCTAAATGAGAAATCTAATATTGAGAGTATTGATAATTTGCAAGGGCAATACCTTGATCTTGAGCTCCAATACAATGGAGTTGAATTTGAGAATGGTATCTACCTTAAGAATATTGAAAATCTTAAGGAAGAAAACCAAAATTGCCTTAAAGAGCTTGAAATAGTTAAAACTGAAAATATTGAATTTAAGCTCCTTATTGATGCTCGTAGAGAAGAAAGAGATGTCTATCTTAAAGAAATCCAAATGCTTAAATCTCAAAATACTAGGTTTCTTGGTCAAGTAAATGATCTATCTTCTAGACCTTTATTGCCTAGTGCTAATGTTGCTTCTATCTCTCTTGAAAAGAATTTATATTTAACTAAAGCCTTATGTCTTGAGGCTGGTTGTAAGGACCCTGAACTTGCTTAATGAGTTGAATAAGCTTAATTACCATAATTGAATGTTTATAACCCTAATATAACCTTTTTTATATGTTTTGAAATCATAAGACAAGCTTAAATTTCAATTTTGGTCCAATTTGGACATTGTTTGAGCAAGTTAAGCAATTTTATGCACATTTTGGACTTTTCTACAATTTACCCAATTGAGAGGTTTTCTTTGCAATTTATCCCTTGCATTATGTTTCTTGGATATTCTATCATCATTACTGAGCTTTTTGATCCATGGGTCACCTATTTAAACCTTGGTTTGAAGGTCTTTTCTCCAAGGGTATTTTAGGGTTTACCCCTTTATGGATGAGCTACCTTTAGTAGCTATCAACTAATGAATTATGTGATTGGCTGGAAAATTCGACAAAGGAAAGCTAAGCAGGTCTATATGGACGGCGGGGGAGTTTCTTGTGTGTGTGCTTGTATATTGTTAATAGTTTAAGGCCATAGACACATGGGGAAGCTTCTTTTACACCTCATGCTTGCTTCCATCCTTATCCATGGGCTATATTTACCTCTTCCTTGCCCAAGTTTGAAACTATACTTGCTTTCTCTTTCCTTTAACCTGGAGCAATGACTCTCTATGTTTTTCTACAGAAGCAAGTGCTCTAAGGTAGAAGACAACCTCTTTTTGAAGAAGAAGGTCTCCTAGAGCTCCATTTAGCCCTACCTAGGGTTTCCAAGGTCATCTTCTAGGGATTTCAACCAAGGTAAGTTATTTTCTTCCTTACTTCTTCATTTCTCTTGCTCTTCTCCTTCCTGAGACTTTCCTCCAGGTCGTAACCTTGATGTTCCATGGTAGAAATTGCTCTAAAGCTCTAAAACCCTACCTTTCTTGCTCCTTATGCTTAGGGTTTGCTCATTTGATGAAGAAAGGTGCTAGATGGGCAAATTCATAGATTATTCTTAGATTTTCTACCCTACCTGCTAGATATTTCTTATGTGTGGGGTTTCATCTTCTCATTAGAGGCAAGTTTTATAACTTCCTCCACGTTTATTTCTTACCATAAGCTTGCTAGCTCATGTTCTTGCTTGAAAATAATGATTCATGCACTAAAAAGCTATGCTTGACTTGGATTTTGATTTTTATAATGTTCTATATTCTGATTTCAGTTCTATATGAACATGTGATCATGTTTACGTTATTCCTAAGGTATAATATGACTTAGATCAGGTTAGTTTGACAACCTATGGTGCTAAGCACCTATCAACCAATGGTCAATTTTAGGGTTTAAAGCTGATTTCTTATATAAATCCATGACCCGATGATGTTACCATTGCAACAAACTTATGGTGTTGTCTTCATGACAATTGATGGTCATCATCAAAGGTGTCAAATGATGGTGACAACCTATGGTCATACCCTTAGGTTAGGTTTTGGACCAATTAGAAGTTTAATGATCAATCATTAAGTACCCTACTGATGTTATCAATCAATGATGACAATAGCTTAATATTTGATGTTGACTAATGAATATAGTGTTGATCTAACAACCTATGGTGATTTAATGGTCATTAATGATGGTGGATCAGGTCTCTAAAACCTATGGCGAGTTAATTATATAGTTGTATCATCAATTAAGCCTTAGACCAATGGTTTCTTGGGTAACTTGATGCAATGGTCGGACCTATACTGTAATTGATGGTTTTAATTTATGAACTTGACCCAATGGTCAAGATATAATGTTTATTCCTCCAATAAAGTGGAATGATGGATAATGTAATATTTTGGTCCTAATAATATGATTTAGATGGTTTCCTTTATATGATCAACTTAAGGAGCTTACTTGTTGACAATGGATGGCTTGTTTTAAATGAACAGTCAATTGCGGGTTTTACCCTACTTTCAATGGAAATTTTTGTATTAATCAAGGGATGTCTAGGATTATATGGTGACCCTTTATATAGAAAAAATCAAGGACTTCATAGGTGGTTTATCCAAGGTGTTTACTTATGTAAACAACCAATGGTCTTACGTTTTAAACATCCAATGGTTCTGGGTGACATTGTGGTATGGTGATATGGGTTGAATGATGATGGAATAAATTGAGGGTTACCCTTAATAAGTTAGTATTACCTATTCTCTCATATGAATAGAAAGGGTGATAATAATATTGTGTTGATATGTAACCCTAATGAGGTATAGCTTGTTATACCTAGCTTTAATATAACTAAATGATGGTAATTGGGTATGAATAGTCCTTGAATGATTAATACAATCATGGAGTACTCTATTACTATTTTTGAAACCCTAGTATGCTATAACATGATGGTTACACCTTGATTTATGTGTGGGTTCATACTTGAGAATAGTATGGAATGTGATGGTGATGCTTCACCTTATGCATCCATGATCCAATGGGGATGTCGTGAGTTAGGGTTTGAGTATAAGTGTAGATTAGTAACATTAATATAATTTTTAATGTTGAACCTAACTCTAATGCAAATAGATAAAGATGAGTATTCATGTTTAACATTCTTATATGATGGAATGAAGGTGGAATAACCTCCTTAATATGATCATAACCTTAATTTGTTAATTGGTGGTTATCATAGCCACATGGTTGATACTTTCTTATGCTAAACATGTGAATTATGAATATGATGAGGGTTAATCATATCTAGATTCCTTGCATGATGATGTAATAAAGGAATGTTCTTAATGTTAATATAACCCTACTATGATTGTTTATGAATATCTCCTAGCTCGTTAATGTAATATTGTGTTGATTCGGTGTATTACATGTAAGTGATGTTGTTGAGCCTTGTTATAAGGCATGAAAAGATAATGATGATCTTGTAGGGAATAGTATGATGGTCTTAATGACCTTTTGACATGGTTGAGTCCTGAATGAGGTGTAATCCTCTTATGTCGATAAGGGTTACTACCCTGTGATATTGTGAAAATGATTTATATCTTGTGATAGTATGATGACTAGTGTGGTCTCATGAATGGCAAGTGAACAGTACCATGTGATGATGAGATGAGAAATTATGTTTCATACATTTTATATATTTTAAAAGTTGTGATATTTATATGCTTGCTAGAAGTGAATTAGGGTTTGTATGTCCACTTGTTTGATGTAGCCTAAATCCACCCAATTGGCATAACTAATCAAGTGAAACTCTAATCATGTAGTGCCCTGTGCCATAGATCCATCTGAGTGTCAGAACTTGCCATATGGTGAAACGAGTATTCCTAAGGGAAACTCGTAGTGCATACTGTTGAGTATGTGGGGGTGGAAAGTTGAGGATATATCATTTTCACCCACAATGTAGGTTGTGGAGGTTGGCTATGGTCATGCCTCATACATCTAATGTGATTGAGAACAACTGTGGTCGTGTCTTGGTGATTATATATGTGACAAGATTGGAGGACAACTGCGGTTGTACCTCAGATGGTAGGGTATGCGTACCCACCTCCTTTCACTAGTGTCATGACATGTACCAAGGACGGACTAGGCTGTTAGCAGCTTGACCTTATGTGTTGTTGTGGCAGACCCGTACTGACCAGGGGTGGAGAAGATCTTAGGATTTTGGCTCTTCCTAGATCTTACATGGAACTAATTTCGACTTAGCAGTGGTCAGTTGGATTTTGAGTGGTATCCTCAATTTCCTCAGGGCGTAATAAAAGATGTAATACAATCGTATAGCATATTTTTTTAGGGTTATACATGACGTTTCACATTGGATGATAACCCTTGTTTGTTATCTTTACATAAAGACGATGCTTAGTGCAATTAAGAGATAGTAGATATACTTATGTTGTAGATATGCTTAAGATTGTAGATGCGTACATACAGTAGCCATGATTATGTTGATAACTATAATGCTACTGCTGATTATAATCATGATGCTAGCTATCTAATGTTGTTAGTTATGTTTAGCATGCTAGCCATGCCTTTGTAACTAGAGATGCATATACTGCTAATCATGCTTCTCCAAATAGTTGTGCTTATGTTGTTAGCTCTTTTTATGATGTTGATATGTTCAACCTATTAGACATGCTAATGTTGTTAGCTATGCTTATGTGGTTAGACTTATTCATAATGATAGAGATTCTATGTTACTAGACTTGCTCATGATGCTAGATATGCATATGCTACTAAATTGCTTATATTGTCAATAAGATAAAGGATGATAGTTATTATCTGCTCCTTTATGTATTTTGTTAATCATCAGTACTGCTGTTCTTATTTGTTATATCTGATTAAACTGCTTAACTGTTTAATTACTTAAAAATGTTGTAATCAATAAACGTTGTTGGAGGTTATATCTCTTACTGGGACATGGGTCTCACCCTTGTGATGTTTTAAGTCTAAATCTGAGTTTTTCTAAAAAGGTCTAAAATTAGGGTTTCTATACATTAATGTGTACTATGTACTCTAATACATGTTAATACATTGAAAATAGGCAAAGTGGAACTTGGACTCAATTAAAGTGGTGAAAGTTAGTAATTGATATCAGTAACAGAGGTATGTGAAATATCTATTTATGTATGTGCAATCCATATTTATGTATGTGAAATACCTATTTATGTATGTGCATTTACACCTTAAGTTGGGAATAATTGTGCCTTAACCTATTTTTCTATAATGAGTCTTTATTAAACCCTATTTCATATACTCTTGAATCTTTTGCTATACTTGCTTCATACATCAGTTTTGGAACATTATTCTTGGGTATTGGTACCCCATTACCATGCTTATTGATTCATATAATTATTCTTGCCATGACTACCTTTTCTAGCATGTGGATTTATGTTCTATTTAAAATAAAGTAGCGGTACTTATGTACAACCACCCACAGAGGGCATGTTAATAATCACCCTGGGGAATGTCTTATTCTCCCCATAATATTGTAGGTGACTGGGAATGTCTTATTCTCACCTCACCTAAGGTTAGAGGTCCAGTAGGTGCCTCAACCCTACTTAGTTAGGTAGACATAATTATCTTACATGCAAATCCTTTTTATTATATTTGTTAATGGCAAGCTTCTTTATTATATTGCCTCATACTCTTGTTATCTTCATCATATGATGAACCCTAGCCTATTTTAATTTGCTTTACTTATCTTGATATCCTAGACTAGTTTTGTGACACATACTTTTCTTCCCTTTCCCTTTTTTCTGGGTGCCTTCCCAACCACCCAGGTACTGAGCAAGGTGATGGACAAGACAAGGAAGTTCTTAGCTTTTGGCTTGGACTCAGTTGATGGAGATGTTTCTTCGAGACAAGATTGTAGTAGTCTAGACTTCCCTCTATCTAGATCTTTTTGTTGTATCTTATTGTAAACCCTAATGGGAGATTTTGATGTATTTTTGTAAACCTTTTATCAAAAATTGAATATAGTCAGTTATTTTTTTATTTCCATCGCTTTCTAATGGTCTTTTGTATACCAATATTTAATAAATTTGGAAAATTTATTCCCATTCCATCATACCTATGAGAGTATTTGGAATGGATGTCAATTCTTCAAATTTTTAGTAAAGGGGTGATTTCACTCTTTTACAGCATGGTATCAGAGCCCATGGTAGTCAGAATCTGGCTATTTCAGTTTTGTCTCCCTAATTAGAATCCATGCCTTACATAGTTCCTTTAGGTGACATGGTTGCCCTACAATTGATCTATAAATGATGAAAGGTTGATTTAGGACCCTATAGTTCCACATTAGTATCACGATGAATAAAACCCTAAAATACTCATAACTAAAATATGCATAACTTAATGTTGTTTAGGTTTGCCTTTAGGCAACTATTAGGGCATGAAGTTGAAGCAAAGGTGTCTAGAAAGGATCAGGTTCTGGGGGCTAGAAATATTTTCCTCCACGCCACTTGCTTGGTTTATGAGGACTCTCATATCCATATGAACCGGCCTTGCCTGAGCTGATATGAATTGTTCAAAATAGCATGCTTTTAGGCAATAGTAGCCTTAGACATCTATATGATTTACCTTTAAGGACCCTAATATGTTTAAATAGTCTACCAGGTGTAATGACTTGTTGAGGATGAATACCCAATATAGTTCCCTTATGACCCATAGAACCACATGTTTGGATAGTTATCCCTAGAACCTAGACTTTGAAGTTTGGTGTTTAGTAGCAAGCAATCAGAGTGCGCAGTGAAGCGTGATGGATCTTGTATATGGTTTAGTTAGACTCACCCTTTTACCTCTAGATTAGTTTTCCTTGGTAGGTCAAACCTTTTAAGGGGTGGAGAATAGCTGGTTTGATGATGTTTGGGAAGTTAGATTTTGAGGATGAAATCCTTTCCAAGGGGATGGAGTCATGTAACATACTAAAATCTAGCTACTCTGACTTTAGAAACCCTGACTCCCTAATTAGGAAGTTAGTGTGCTTGAATCCTTAGTTTTGACCAAACAAATTATAGTTATAACCACATGTTTCTTGGTATCCGAACATATAATGATCATCTAATGAATAGTTCATATGTTTGAACCCTAATGAATATCTAATGTACATAATAAGAGTAACTCACATTTTAATACTAATAGTGGATAAGAATGATGTTGCCCATGTCATAAACCAATAAACCCTAATGATATGATGGGCAAGATAATTGTAACCTAATCTTGGACTTAATATATGCTAAGTAAAATATAGTGATCATATTAACTTGAACCCTAAGTTGTAATCATCTAACATTAACATATACATCCGTAATGCCTTTCATGATACATTAATGACATTAGGTGCCATAATCAGTTAACATACTTTGATACACATAAATGATATATAGAATCATCTAATCACATATCAATCAAGTCATCAATATGAAATGTATGGTATGCTACCTTGTTATCTAATACACACACGATTAGTCACTTACTATGAATCAATTCGTAATATGACTCACCTTGATCATTAAAATACATGGAATGGATTCAATATGAATATGAAGTGATTCGATTCACATAAATGCACAAATCAATAATATAAATAAATATGAGAAAATGATTAATGATGACATTAATGTGAGCAATAAAGATATTGTGGTACTGAGATAATGTTTAATATAAATATATGTAATTGATGTGACATTATTTGGATTGAATGAAGATTTAATGACAAATTGAATAATTCATGCAAAATAATTCGTTATAACTTAATGTGGTGATAGTATAAGAATAATGAAGTCAAAGTTCAAAATATTAAGGATAATGATCAAGTATATTGAGGGAATTGAGTAAACCATAATTTTGCTATAATTCTTAGTAAGATAAATGAGAATATATATATATATATATATATATATATATATATATATATATATATATATATATATATACGATGTTTCATGGATGATAATGAAATATAACTTCCTTTGTAATAAAGTGATTATGACATGACATAATTAAAATAATCATGATAATGTGATATCATAATGAATATAATGTTAATGAGCCAAAAATGTAAATAATGTTAAATCCTAAAAAGAATATCTAAATAATGGAACCTAGGTGATCCTTGAGAACCTAACCTATGTCAAGATGCTTGTGGAGTATATGTTGATGAGTTGTTCGGTAGAAGTTAAGGTTGGAGAAATAACCTGAAGTTTTGTGATGAGATGTTGCACACTCACCCTTCTTGCTTGTGATTTTGTGGACGAATTCCTCTTTAAAGGGTGGAGTGTTGTAACATACCGAATTCTATAATTTTTTCTTTTGACCCTCTTTCCCATCTTTCCCTTTCATTTCTATCCTTTATGTTGTTTATGTTTAATTAGTGGAATTTATAGTGGTTTAGTGAACATTTATTCACTAATTATACCAATGGAAGGGTTTATACACAAAATACCTCAGTGAAATCTTATTTAAGGATCTAAAATGTAAAATTGCCACTTTAGTAGAACAATGGTATATTAAATTGTGCTAGAAGAGCAAGGCCCTAAACCTTGATTAATGTATTAAACAAGATAAATTACCATAATTAAGTGCTATAAGCCTTAATCTAACTTTTTTATATGATTTGAAAACATAAAATGAGCTTAAGTTTCAAATTTGGTTCGATTTGGATGTTGTTTGTGCAAGTTATGTAATTATATGCACATTATGGACTTTTATGCAATTTACTCAATTGGGAGGTCTTCTTTGCAAATTACACCTGGATTTTAATCCTTACATATTCCCTTACCATTCAAGAAATTTTGAACCATGGGGCTCCTGGTTACACCTTGGTTTGAATGTGTTACTTTCTAAGGGCATTATAGGGATTACCCTCTTTATAAATGTGCTTATCTTTAAAAGCTATCAACCAATGGGGTTATTTCTTTGTTTGAAGGATGGTGAGGATGTCCTAGAAGGCTCCATGGGCCTTTATGACTGACCTTGGACATGCAAGAAGTCTCTATGAGCTGTCCTCTTGCATGTCCATGAAGCCTTAGCCTAAGGACACATGGAAAGTCACATAGACACCTCATGATTGCCTCCTTCTTTATAAAGCCATGCATACCCCTTCCCACCTCCCAATACAAGAAGCAATCCTCTCCTTATCTTTCCCATATATTAGAGCATCGTTCTCTCTATGTTTGGCCACGAAATTGTTGTCCCAAGGTAAAAGAGGGTGCCTACCTTGGTGATGAAGGCTCCTAGGGTTCCAAATCTCTCTATTTAGGATTTCTTAAGCTCCTCCTTGGTGATTTTGACCAAAACTAGTAAGAATCCTCCTTTCCTTCCCTATTTTCATGCTGTTAGTATTTCTCCCACCTTCTTCCAGGTCGGAACCATGACCTTTCATGGTAAAACTCCACCTTGAGCCCTAAAACATCTCATCTCCATGCTCTTTTATTAGGGTTTGCACCTCTAAAGTGGAGAAGGTGATCTTTGCTCAAGAAAGGAGTTTGTCTTGGAGCAACCAAACCTTCTAATCTTGGGATCCTTTCTATTTAGACCTTCTTACCTTCCTATAGGCAAGTTTTGTTAACCCCCTTCTCATATATTCACTAGTACATTTTTGGCATCTAACGTCGCTTCCGCTAGCGTCACTTATATTAGAAAGACCGACCTAATAAACTAAAACCGAAGCAAGAAGTCATTAGAAAAAATCCAGGTACCGCTCATAGCTATTGGGTCGGTTATGTTAAAGTAATCGACGCTAGAAAAGACCCGCGAAAATCATAATTTTCACAGCACACATAAACATAGCATCGGTTTTATTAGAAAACCAACCCAACATGCTTCCCGCGGAGAAAAATTGGTTTTCTGCTTTCGCGCGCTAAGCTATAGGGTCAGTTTTTTTAAATAAGCGACCCTAGTAATTGAAATGAAAAAATTCGGGTACCGCTAGGCCGACTTCTCCGGTCGGTTTTTCTAGATAACCGTATGCATAGCTGTGGACTTCTCGGGTCGGTTTTTACAATAACCGTCCCTATATGTGCGGTTGTTCGGGCACCAGATTTTTCTTGGGTCGCTTGTTTACTAATAACCGTCCCTATATGGGACATGTTGGGTCAGTTTTCTAGTTAACCGACCCTAGAAGTCAGAAAAAAAATCAAGACCCTTTCTCACGCAGCACTCTCTCCCACATCGCTCACAACCGGCCGCAGCTCGTAGCTCTCTCTCCCACAACACTCTTTCACTGCCCGACACTTCCAGAGCTCTCACCTCGCCGCCCGACACTTCCCGGAGTGTTGTCACACCTCTGTCACACTGCCACTCTCGTGCCGCGCTGCCACGATCCAACCTTTGCCGCCGCCGCCAAGGTCTCGCCCCTCTCTCCAAAGACGCCCCCGCCGCTGCCAAGGGTCTCGCCGACGCAGCCAAGGTCTCGCCGACGCTCCAAAGCTTTTCCGCTGCCACTTTAAAGTTGCTGCTGCCGCCATCTCAACCGATCTCTCCGAGGACGCCCCCGTCGCAGCCAAGTTTTGCCGCCGCCACTCCAAGGTCTCCAACTACTCTCTCCGAACGCTTTCGCCACCGCCAAGGCTTTCGATGCCACCACCTCCCCGAACAGATAGGTAAGCTCATTTTCCATTTCAGACCCTCTTCTTTTTACCTAATGTTGGAGTACCATGGTCGTGCTACGGCCATGCTTGGTGCCACGACCGTTTTGGCCAAAATTTTAGTTTTTAAAGGTTACAGTTCACCATGACTGTCGTGAAGGACCACGACCATTTTGAGTATGAAATGGTCAAACTTTTGATTTACTGTTATCTATTATGAAAGAGCATGCATGATGTTTAACTTACTCCCTTCTGTTTATATTTGTCAAGAGCACCTAATTGATTATTCAATTTAGTACATATAATGAATGTTTATCTATGGAAGTACTCTTGATTTGTCAAGAACACGTAATTCATTTATTTGACTAGTAAACCAACCAATAATAAAAACATGTAATCTTTTATATCTACATTTTATTATCAATCACATATGTAATCATTGTATACAATCTAGAAATACGAGGGTAGACATTGTGTAGTTTCATATTGACACTTTAGGGTTTATAGATAAGACCATCGATGCATAAATATGACAATATTACATTTATATATAAAATTAGTAACCCGTTCAAAATTTATTCGTTAGGAGTAAATTTTGGATAGTCCCCGATATGGGACTCTTTTTGGATATTTAATCTCACTTAGGATGTAACTGTGTAATGTATGTTTAGTTTTGAATAAAATTTTAGTAGTATTTCCTCATTTGTTCTCTGGGTACATATGTGAGTGGTTATTTGCCATTTACATTGATGTACTTGGAGAACTAAGGGGAAATGCTGCTGAAATTTTATTGAAAACTAAACGATACATTATACAATTACTAGTGAGGTTAAATATTCAAAAATAGGATAGGTGGTACACTTTAGTATAAAAGTAATGAATTTCCTATCAAAAAAACCTTACAACTTATAGTATCAATATTAAATGCTCAGTTTGATAATTAATTTTAATGTTATCTAGAAAATGGATCGAAGTTGGATTTCTATCAAGAACCGTTGCAGTCCAGAGTTTACCAAAGGTATTGATGAATTTATCAGATTTGCTGAGGAACATAGGAAACTACCTACAGATAGGTTCTATTGTCCATGTAGAAATTGTGGTAACAATTTGAAAGTTGATACTGTTGAGGAAATTAAGAATCATGTCATATGCAATGGGATCATACAAGGTTATAA
This sequence comes from Alisma plantago-aquatica, assembly GCA_963693085.1. Lineage (NCBI taxonomy): Eukaryota > Viridiplantae > Streptophyta > Magnoliopsida > Alismatales > Alismataceae > Alisma > Alisma plantago-aquatica. The sequence continues at coordinate 236,694,083 of OY856415.1, forward strand.
TGAATGGTATTGGCATGGAGAGAAACTTAATTATGGATCAGAAAATGTCGATATTAATAGTGGTGACATAGAAGATATAGATAATGATGTTAACAATGATGAACCGATTCAGGATGACCCGATTCAGGATGATATGGTTGATGAGATGCTACGTAGCTGTCAGGACAATGTCATTGATCCACCTTCTTTATTTGCAAACATTGTCCATGATGCTGAAAAACCATTATATAAGGGTTGTACTAAGTTCACGAGGTTGAGTGCTATGATGCGATTATATACTCTTAAAGCTCAAAATCGGTGGAGCGATAAGAGTTTCACTTCATTGTTGTCTTTGTTAAAGGAAATTCTTCCTGAAGGCAACGAGCTTCCAATTTCTACATATCAAGCAAAGAAAAGAATGTGCCCCATGGGAATGGAGGCTAAGAAGATTCATGCATGTCCAAATGATTGTGTGTTATTTCAGAAGGACTATAGTGATTTGATAAATTGTCCAAAATGTGGTGTGTCAAGGTACAAGACTACAAATTCAGCTAAGGCTAAAAATGGCTCTCCTGCCAAGGTGATGTGGTATCTACCAATAATACCACAATTTCAACGCTTATTTGCTAATACAGAAGATGCACAAAATTTGTCTTGGCATGGGGAGTTAAAGGTCAATGATGATGGCGTCCTACGACATGCATCTGATTCACCACAATGGAAGAAAATTGATTTATTATACCCTCAATTTGGTAAAGAAACAAGGAACTTAAGACTTGGATGCATGGATGAACTATCAGTTGCTCTTGGTACGAAAGAGCATCCTGGCCGTGTTAGGGGATTAGGAGCTGGCATAGGATTCAAGACTTATTATGGGCCTTCATATTCTAGAAGAGGTCGTACAGTTACACATGACGAGGTTGAAGCATTAGTATCACAAAAAGTGCAACAAATATTGTCTTCATATTAGCCTATTCAACCTTCTCAACCTCCTCAAACCGTGCATCTCTCAGATGATGAGGTACAAGCTCATACTCCAATTGTAGAAGGTCGTGGGAGCACTCCCAATGAACCACCACAACAATCTGCAGTAAGTTTGTTCTAATATATGTTAATATGATATATATAATATAGTAGGTATCTAGTTTACCGCTTTGTATATAACTTATATTATTTCAACTAGGTTGGTATGAACTGTAAACTTGCAGTGGAGGTTCCAGAGTACAATGTTGTGGCAGCGGGTAAGGTATACAACATTGGTGGTACATTGCATTGTCAATCAGTTTCTGATGACATTTGTCGTGTGTCCATCCATCTTGTGTATGACGGAATGGGGGACAAACCACTACCCATACCTTCTTATGAATATGGTACAGTTGATGAAGCAGAGGGTGCTATGGTGGGATGGCCTAGACACTTGGTTATCATTGACAAGGTATATCTACATGTTTTTTTATATTTGACTAGCTACATATATGAACTCGTTTAATATAAGTATGTATTTAATTAACAGGTTTGTAAACCAAAAAGTAAAAATCCTAGTAGTCGTCCTCCTATGCCCAAGCCTTCTTTCATTCCAGAAGCCACATTCGATGAATTGGGAAATAAAAGTAAATGTTTGGCTCGATACTTAGCCAACCAAAGCCCAGGATCACATATGATGGTCAATTTAACAGAAGATGCAGTTGGGAGGGACTTTGAGAATTTTATTTTTCTTGATGATATTATAGAGCTGTTCCGGTATGATTGGCTAAATACTTCGTTATTAGAAGTATGGATAAGGTAAGAATTAATCAATATACATTACTCGAATATATACATTTTTAGCTTATTTGTAACATATCAAATTTTTACAAATGTTTTACAGCCATTTATATACTGAGATGACAAACTTTGATATAAAGAATGTTGGATTCTTAGTTCCTTCAGTCACTAGTCAAGTGCAGACACAAATGGATGATGTGAATGAGTACTTCAGTACTGCATTCAAATATTTTGGTAGTGTGGGAAAGGAAATTATTCTAATTCCTTTTAACGTCCAGTAAGTATTATAATTCAATAGAATTCTAATATTGACTAAATTCTAATTCTAATTTTTGTTTTCAATATAAATTTACTCAGATCTAGACATTGGGAACTAGTTGTGGTTGTCCCAAAATTGATGACTTTCTATTATCTTGACCCAATGGGAAAAACAACAAGGGGTCACAAACTGAGATTGCCAACAATGGAGTAAGCATAAATTTAGTTTCTATAACATCAATTGTTATGCTTCAACATGATATTTATACTTAGAATTTCTATTTTGACAACTATCGTAATCAAATTGATTGATAGGGGAATAAAGGCTTATCGTGAAGGTGGAGGAATAATACCCACAAAATTAAAGACACTGACTTTGAAAAATGTCAAGGTAACTACTTTGACTGATTAGTCGTATATATGTACAACTCTTACAGTAATGTATTAATGTCAAATTTTATATGTTAAATCTCTTATAGTCTTATTTCTTTATTTGTACAACTTTGTTTGTAGCCGTTTACTAATATTAAGTTATAATTCTTTATTTGTAGTGTCATATACAAAATAATGATTGGGATTGTGGCTACTACGTAATGAAGTATATGCAAACTATTTTGAAAGAAGCATCAGTAGACATTCAGAGTATAGATAAGGTAATTAATAAAGAATAACATCATAAATTTACAAGTGAGATTTGCATCATTTTATAAAATATATATGAGCATGTGCTTTTTTTTGCAGATCTTTACAACTCATCCTTACACACTTGATGGGTTAAATGAATTCCGAGAAGAATGGTCAGATGCTTTTCTTAATGAAGTCACTATAGCATTGGATTGAATTCATAACTTCATTTGTGTATGTAGATTTGAAACTCTATCAAAATTTACTTTTTGTAGTATGACATTAAATTTAATATCACTTTTAAACTTGCAATCTATCATTGTTGTTAGTATGTGCTATGTGTATGAATGTTAGTATGTGCTATATGTCTCATTTGAATGAATCTATCTTAGACTTGCAAGAATGTTAGTAAGTGTTGTGTATGAAGATGTCTCAACTCAATATATGTGAATAATTGTTGTTATGAAACATCAATTCAAAAAGGATTGGACATAAAAGTTTGCAAATGGCTTTGGAATGCATTTTTGGCTTGCATCATTGCATTTGCAAGTCTATTTCTATTGCAGGTTTTGAATTGCGTAAAGCAATTCTATTTTACAAGTTGCTGTACTGAAGATTTTTGGTTCTGCAGAATTTTTTCTTTTAAAAAAAATGTATCTTCTCGGGTCGGTTATTTAAGAAAACCGTCCCTATAGACTTCTTGGGTCGGCTATAAACAAAAACCAACCCAGTAGGTTCTATCCCAAAATTCTACAGTTATTTGAAGACTTCTAGGGTCGCTTATAGAGAAAAACCGACCCAATAGACACTTCTTGGGTCGGTTATACACAAAACTGACCCAGTAGGTTCATCCCAAAATTTTACAGCTATTTGAAGACTTCTAGGGTCGCTTATGGAGAAAAACCGACCCAATAGACACTTCTTGGGTCGGTTATACACAAAAACTGACCCAGTATGTTCATCTACAACTATTTGAAGACTTCTAGGGTCGCTTATGGAGAAAAACCGACCCAATAGATACTTGTTGGGTCAGTTATACACAAAAACCGACCCAGTAGGTTCATCCCAAAATTCTACAGCTATTTGAAGACTTCTAGGGTCGGTTTTTGTACCTCTTTTGGGTCGATTTTTTTACCTCTTTTGGGTTGGTTTTTTACCTCTCTTGGGTCAGTTTTTTTACCTCTCTTGGGTCGGTTTTTGTTCCCTCTAGGGTCAGTTTTTGTACCTCTCTAGGGTCGGTTTTTCTACCTCTATAGCGTCGCAAGTACTGTAGCGACGCCCACCTAGGCATCGCTTAAAAAGTGACACTGCAGGCTTCAAAAAACTGACCCAAGAGACCAATATTGTACTAGTGATTGCTTAGTACATGCTTAAAACCCATGCTTCTATGTTGAAAATCGATGATTTCCATCTCTTTTTACCATGTTCTTCTAAGGTTTTGGTTTCTTACTGTTTTATCTTCTCTAGAAGCTCTAGTTTGGTTACCTATGCAACTTCAAACCTGATCTTGGGTCAAATGATGTTTTCTCCCTCTCGCTCTCTTTTCAAATATCTCGATCGATTTGATGATGTGGCAATTTCCTATTGGTCAGTATTGAAAAATGCATATCTTCCAAACTGCTTATCCAAATTTGACAAATAAATATGTTTTCAAATTAGAAAATTAATCTCTATCTAATAAAAATATTTTTAGGTCTGATTTCATGGTTTGATGAAGAGTGATTTTTATAAAACGAATTTAATGCATAAAATCCATAAAAATTATATCTTAATCATCATAACTCCAAAATTAACATAAAGTTTTGTTTTCTTGATCAGGAGAACTTAATAAGTTTATTGGTGATGTTTTAAGAGTCTAAATCTGAGTTTTTCTAAAAAGGTCTAAAATTAGGGTTTCTATACATTAATGTGCACTATGTACTCTAATACATGTTAATACATTGAAAATATGCAAAGTGGAACTTGGACTCAATTAAGGTGATGAAAGTTAGTATTTGATATCAGTAAGAGAGGTATGTGCAATCCCTATTTATGTATGTGCAATCCATATTTATGTATGTGCAATCCCTATTTATGTATGTGCTTTTACACCTTAAGTTGGGAATAATTGTGCCTTAACCTATTTTTCTATAATGAGGCTTTATTAAACCCTATTTCATATAATCTTGAATCTTTTGCTATACTTGCCTCATAAATCAGTTTGGGAACATCATTCTTGGGTCTTGGTACCCCACTGCCATGCTTATTGATTCACATAATTATTCTTTCCATGACTACTTTTTCTAGCAAGTGGATTTATGTTCTATTTAAAATAAAGTAGTGGTACTTATGTACAACCACCCACGAAGGGCATGTTAATAATTGCCCTGAGGAACGTCTTATTCTCCCCATAATATTGTAGGTGACTGGAAATGTCTTATTCTCCCCTCACCTAAGGTTAGAGGTCCGGTAAGTGCCTCAACCCTACTTAGTTAGGTAGACATAATTATCTTACATGCAAATCCTTTTTATTATATTTGTTAATGGAAAGCTTCTTGGTTATATAGCCTCATACTCTTTTTATCTTCATCATATGATGAACCCTAGCCTATTTTTATTTGCTTTACTTATCTTGATATCCTAGACTAGTTTTGTGACACATACTTTTCTTCCCTTTTCCCTTTTTGTTGGGTGCCTTCCCAACCACCCAGGTGCTGAGCAAGGTGATGGAAAAGACAAGCAAGATCTTAGCTTTTGGCTTGGAATCAGTTGATGGAGATGTTTCTTGGAGACAAGATTGTAGTAGTCTAGACTTCCCTCTATCTAGATCCTTTTGTTGTATCTTATTGTAAACCCTAATGGGAGATTTTGATGTATTTTTGTAAACCTTTTATCAAAAATTGAATATAGTCAGTTATTTTTTTATTTCCACTGCTTTCTAATGGTCTTTTGTATACCAATGTTTAATAAATTTGGAAAATTTATGCCCATTCCATCATACATCTGAGAGTGTTTGGAATGGACGTCAATTCTTCAAATTTTTAGTAAAGGGGTGATTTCACTCTTTTACAATATCATTTTTGGCAGAAATAACCTTGATTTTTGCAAAGAATTTAGTGATCTTATGCAGAGTGAATTTGAGATGAGTATGATGGGTGAATTCATGTTCTTCCTCGGCTTTCAAATCAAGAAAACAAAAGGGAACTTCATCAATCAAGGCAAGTACACAAGTGAACTACTCAAACACGTTGGGATGGAGAACATCAAGCCAATGGACACACCCATGTCAAACACCGCCAAACTTGACAAAGATAAAGAAGGTGATAAGATAGATGAGAAGCTCTATAGAGGTATGATTGGAAGTTTACTTTACTTAACTACCTCTAGACTTGATATAATGTTTAGTATTGGCTTGTGTGCTCATTTTCAATCAAATCCCAAGAAATCACATCTTATAGCTGTTAAGAGGATTTTAATGTACTTAGCCAAAACCCAAAATTTTGGACTATGGTATCCCAAGTCAAGGGACTTTACTCTTTCTGCTTATAGTGATACAGATTATGCAAGGTGCTTGATTGATAGAAAGTGCACAACTGGCACTTGTTTCCTCCTAGGACTATGCTTGGTGTCTTGGTTCTCCAAGAAACAGAGCACAGTGGCATTATCAACCACTGAGGCAGAATACATTGCAGCTGAGAGTTGTTTTGCCTAGGTCCTATGGATGAAGCAAATGCTCCAAGACTTTAACATTCATTTTGATGCTTCTCCTATCTACTGTGATAATACTAGTTCAATTAACTTGTCATATAATTCTATCTTGCATAATAGAGCTAAACATATAGAGTTTTGTCATCATTTTCTCTATGATCACATTGCCAAGAAGGATATCTATATCACGCATGTGGACACAGAAAACCAGTTGGCAGACATTTTCACTAAACCTCTAGCTAGAGAGAAATTTAACTTTATTAGATTAAAATTGCTTATAACTACTTTGAATGAATCTGATATGCCTTCTAGCTAAGTTTTCATCTATCTTATATGTTTTATCTTTGATCTGATCATCTTTGCTTGCTATTATGCTAAAAATATGTTTTTCATGTTCATTTTGCCTTGTTTTTCTCTTATTTTTGGGTATTTTTGCAAACACATGTTTGATCGCAAAATAGTATCGAATGATGAGTGATATGTGACTAAGTATGTTCAAAATACATAATGGACTTGAAAAATAAATTTAATTAGCACTCAAATTGCTAGAAATTAATTTTTTTAATGTTTATGTTAGGTTGACCATTCGAGTTGCCAACTCAACCGATCGGAGGCCAAGAGCTTTTTAAAAAGCCTATCGGTCGAGTTTTCAAGTTCACAAAACTTGACCTATGGCTGGGCTGGAGCAATCTTAAGATGGGTTCGACCGACTATTCTCCCTCTCAACAAGAGAAAAGTCGACCGATTCCACCTCCATTCTCCCTAAGCTCTCTACCCTTGCCCTAACCTTCCTCAACCTAGCCCTAGCCCGACCTAGCTTGACCTCCCTTAACCTTCCCCCTTACTAACCTAGGTCTGTGGATGAGTTTTGGTGGTGAGTCTTTAGCTTTTTCTCTCTCCTTCTTCCCTTTTTCATCTTTATGGCATCTAATAGGAGGAAGAGGGCCGCCCTAGCTAATGCACCTTCAACTTCATCCAACTCCCGCTTGATTCCGTTTGATGACACTCTTTTTGTCTCAAATGAGGCTGTAAATAGGTATAATGAGCTCCTTCCCCGGAATCCTTTCCCTTTTTGCACCCTTTTTTAGCCTAGACCTAGAAGATAAGAGGTCATAGATCAAGTAGCAAAGTTGCTTAGTCATCACCATCTCTCTGCCTTGGGTGTTGAGCGTGAGTGCTACAACAATTCCATCACTAGCACGAAAGTGGTTCATGAATTATACGCTGACTTGCGTTGGAATTACAACACCCTCGTACCTTCACCTAATACTCAAGTAGTCCTCACATCAATGATAGCATGGAAGAAATATTAAGTCTCTGAGGATACCCTAAACATATTCTTTTCAGGTACCAACGAGACTGACACCTGACGTAAGGACTACCCAAAGTATTTTGACCTTATTGAGCCCAAGGCCTTCTACAAGCAATATGATCTCACTCTCCCTGATATTCATAGGTTCTTGAAGAAGCCTCAATTCCCTTATAAGAAGAAGTGCACTCTTCCCTCCTCTGTCTTGGACCTCAGCAACCACATCCTTGCCCTATTTGTTAACTACAATATCCATCCCAAGAAGAATCAAACGGAGATTTCAGAAAATATTGCGGTGATTATGTATTCTCTTTTAGATAACATTAGAGTCAAGTGATCAAGATATATTCTCCACCATATGACCTACTTTGACTCAGGAAAGAACACTTGTGGCACCCACCCTCCCTACCTTGACCTAGTTTGTGGTCTATTCCATCTTGCCACTAACAAATCTCTTTTCCACAACTTTCATTACAAACTTGTCTGGAAAGGAGTTTGTATTAGTGAGACCACTCTTTAGAAGTCTGCTCCTATCCTCTCCTCCACCACACCTGGTGCCTCTACCTCTACCTCTACCCGAGCACCTCCAATACCTCAGCCTTCCCAACTTGCATGTGTCTCATTCCATGTGTCAAATGAAACCCTTATGGGCTACATGATGCATCAACAGGCATACAACCTTCAGGATCAGGAGCACCTACATCATGACCTATGCTCAATCATGTCCCACATGAACATGTCTTGTGCACACCCCTACCTAGCCTACCTACCCTACCCAGGAGGTGACTATGCATCCTTTGCATATGATCACTTTTACCCAACCCCTCCACCTACACCTTCCGCTGCTACACCCTCTCCTGCTGGTAGATCTACCCCAATTCTACTACCTCTTCCTGTTGGCCCCTTGTCCACTCTTCTTGCCAGCCTCAGTAGTTCTACTCCTTTCTTCCCACAGGACAATGAGCTCCATGTTCTTGGTATGTCTTGGGATGAGCAGAATGCTCGTTGGCCCGATCATGGTTTCAGTCCCTCCACTGATGAAGAGATGTTGGACCAGGCTAATGAGGAGGCTGCTGATGCTTATGAGGCTGCTGGTGATGATGATGAGGATAGTGATGCTTCTGATGATGATGGATCTAATGGCTTCGCTGGTGACTCCGGTGATGAAGGCGATGCTGTTGCACCTTCCTACAGAGATGATGACTATGAGCCTGATGTTGAGGATGATGATGTTGTTGATATAGATAGCTTAGATATCTAGTTGTTCTTAGTTTTTAGTCTAGATGTTGATCATATATAGGCTATTTTGTATTAGAAACATCTGGGCACATGTTTTGAGCTGTACAATTTTATCATCTTAGCTTTCATCATTTTGGCTTGTGGTTGTTTTATGAGAACTTGCTTTCTGGGTTGTAATCTTAATTCTTTGCACACTTAGTCTTTGATTTGCTATATCTTATGAGTTGGTGCCATGCTTTTACCATATTTTGATTATGACTTAGACTATTTGTTTCTCTCGTATCTATTTTATGTATGCTTTGAGATTACATGTTATGGATGTATGCTTGGAGAAGACATATTTTTATGCTCTTCTACCCCCTTCCTTTTTGATAATGTCAAAAGAGGGAGAGAAATTCAATGTTTTGAAGCTCAACCATATTGTTTTTATTGCCTAGTGATCCTTTTCTTGCTCTTTATATGCTTTATCATGTGACTTGCTAAAGGACCATACAGTACAAATGTGTTATATTGCTTTGTGTAGATAGACTAACTATGCATGTTAGAGTAAGCATAGATTGAGGGGGAGCTATTCACATTGTCCAAATCTTGAATCCCCTTACAATTCACAAGGCAAAGGTATAACTTCAATATCCTTTTCAATATGATTGAGGAATGGTATATCATTGTCAAAAAGGGGGAGAATATTGACTTGAGAGTTGTACATTGTCCATATTTTGATAATGACTGTACCATTCCATTCCTATGTATCTAATATGTTTGTTCAAGATTGTTTTCATGCTTTAGGTACATGAAAAGGATAAAATTACACAAGCCCTAGCTTGTTCAAGTTCAAGTCAAATGCAATGCAAGTGTGCAATTTGGGAAATCACTCCAAACGATCTTAGATTCTTTTTGTAATCACTTGTATTGATGATATGACTTGTAACTAAGATGAGAAAATATTAGGGACACTTAACTCCAAGGTTTAAATCACTCAAAAGTCAACTTAGAAAATTTGTCACAGGATGTTCATCGATCGAGTTGGAAACTCGACCGGTCCTATGATGGATTTTCTGAAGATGACCCATCAGTCAAGTTGTACACTCACAGAACTCGACCGATCGACTCACTGAGCAAATCTAATTTTAGCTCATCGGTCGAGTTCACCAGAACAAACTCGACCGATAGTTTGAAAGTTGGCTTTGTCTTTTAGTTGATAGGTCGAGTTACCTTTATTGAAACTCGATTGAATGTACTGTACGAAAAACACAAAAAAAGTGTTTATAACCATTGGTGAGTTGTTTTGGGTGAAAATAGATCCGTTGCATTGTGGAAAATGGCTATTTTTGACCCTAAGTGATTCCACACTCAAGGGAACACCCCCATCTATAAATATGACTGCTTGGAGTTCATTCCAAGTTTGCTCATTCATGCTATTCTAAGTCCCTACTATAATTGAGTATGTTGCAACTCCTTGAGCTCCTCTCTCTCTAGTTTACACTTCATTTTGTGATTATGAGTGAGATGTGCCTGTTGTAAGGGAGCTACTTCATTGTACTTATAAATCTCTCATCTACTCTATCTTCCCTACCCCTTTCCTCCATGAAGTAAAGGTGAAGCAAGCTACTCCGAGTGAAGGTGGAGCTGTTGCTGTTCCTCTTCAAGGTTGATGAAGAGGTGATAATTTTCTCCAGGTGAAGGAGAAGGCAAAGGCTAAAGATCCAATAAGAGTGGAAAAGTCCTTGAAGGTGGAAGACTTGTTCTAGAGTGGGTAAGACCTTAGAAGAAGGATGAAGACTCTTGCAAAGTGGGTAAGTCCTTAGTAAGGTGGAATACTCTTTGTGCTTGGATGGGTAAGTCCTTTGGTGGTCTTGTGTTGTAACTCTAATTGGTGAATATATAGAGAAAAACACTTGCAAAGTCCTAGAGGTTGACCTCTCTAGGTATTGTACTGACTCTCTCCTAGTTTGGAGAGTGGAACCTCTCTATATGACCTTGTCAAGTGCTTGCTATAAATTCCTCTCATCCTTGCTATGCTTGTTAGTTAGGACTTCAAATTTCACTTAAGCTATTGCTTTTAATTTGTTATAATTTGAAGGTCTAATCTATCTTGTGAGAATTTTTGAAGCTCTCTTCACCCCACTCTAGAGCCCTAGATCCAACACTTACAATTATATTCATCCATTCATTTTTTTCCAATATATATATATATATATATATATATATATATATATATAGTCACAATTTAATGATTGTATATAATCTCAATTTTCAATTTTATATAGAACATCTTTAACTGGCTTGATTAATATATATATATATATATATATATATGAATAAGTATGTATGTGTGTGTGCTTATATATATTATGTAAATATCCAATATTTTGTATTATGTGGATGGTCTAAAATTCTAGATTTTTTTGCATTGGTCAGGTATAGGATGAAACTTTGTAACGTTCTCTCAAGCCTAAACCTGACTATCGACTTAATTAGCAATATGGGTTTGATAATGAACCTACCAAAGATTGGAATGCTCAACCCGATGTTGATAATGTGGTATATATGGATTTTTATGGATATGTGCTGCATTTTAAATATGTCTATGCCACTAATGGACCCCTTTGGTCCATATTCTAAGTAGGATATGATAACTAGTTATATGCACTTAGGTCATTTAATAATCTATGACTTATTAACAAGTATCTACACCTTCTATCACCTCTTAGGAGACATTTATTTGTAATTACCATCTAAAAATGTCATTATAACAATATTCATTTGTGTTATTAATCACTGGAAACAATTATCCTTAGTTTTAGTAATATTTTTTTTCTTGAGAAGAGACTGAAAAATATAAGTTGGTGTAAAAACTTCATATTTGTGAATATTCTCAAGCCCGTCTGGTTGCGCCTATTTATGCCTAGTATTTTAATAAATCTAATCAAATACATCTAAGACAGAAAAAAATAATTTGAAACTTTTTAGGTTACTCTATCTTAAGAGATATACATATATTTTATATTTATAAAATTGATGGATGGTTAAATTTAGTTGTATATGTAATAATATGAATATTCCATGTTTTGGGTCCGAGTCTACCTTGTCAAAGTGTCGCTGGTACAAATATCTTTGCCATCATTCTTAGCCCATCTAATGTATATAGAGTATATGGTACATACTGGGTCAGGCTATGTGGGTGTTGACATGGGCGGAATTGGGTGATGTGTTGAAACCATAATTGTATACAACTATCCATTGGTCAAGAAATAAAAGGTGTCTGGGCATGAGTTGTTGAATCTCAGGGAGTTGGGCCACCAAAAACTATTAGTTGCTAAAGTAGATTGGCTAATCCCCTAAAATTGATCACATTGAGTATTAATTAACTAAAAGTTGAACTAAAGTATCACTGGTTTTAGAAAAATCATAAGATGATCAGTTTTATCACGAAAATAAATGCCATTGACTTTATTAAATTATTAACAAATTATCATTATATTCAAGATAAGCACTACATTATAGCATTATACTTTTCAAATCCTTATGTAACGTTCAACTAACCAAAACACTATTTTGTGGCATTTTTTTATCTCAATCAAACAATTAATCAAGATCTACGGTGATCAAACTTCACATACACGTGGTTATTTCCATGCTCATATTTCCTATGTCTATGTATAAATCCGCTAAGCAATGTGTCTTCCAATAAAAAAACTATCACTAACATCGACTATGGTAATCAAGCATGATTGAGACAAGTATACCAATCATTCACACGATCCAAGCAACAAATCATCTATTAATAATATATCAGTTGTCATATTACAATATCAAATGTTTGGTTACTCTTAGTCCTAAAGAAAAAAGGTTTCATCCCTCATGACCAACATATTTTTCATACAATGGAAAGAAGGAATGAAAATAAACATATAAATGATGATAAATTGAAGAAACCCCATAAAAGACACCATCATCAAGCTCGAGGATGATATTGAATGGTTTCAACACATTGAATTTACATTCAATTCATTTTTGCAATGTTGCTCTTCATTCTCCACTCCTTCGCTCCCTTCGGCCATCAACAACAGTCTTCAATAAGATAGTATAGTTTCCCCTCAAAATAGGTCTTTCATGATCTAAATTTTGATATTTGTCATTGGATGCAAATGGCTTAACCTCACCTACCTTTGATGTAGAAAGTTGATGTGAATGATAGGATGTTTAATGCACCAACCTTTGTGACTACTATTCTTTATTAAGAAAATGAACGTAATAGATTTTATTGACATGGTAGTTGTTGCCCCGACCTAAATGCTTTAACATGTCTTGGGAGGTATAAAGGTGATGATATCAATTACATAATTGATAACTGACATTTTACCAATGAAGTTGAGAACCCCTGCAATGGAAACACATAATAATTATGGTCTTGTATTATTATTATATACATGCAAAACTACTCAAAATATAATTAAAAAAGATGCACAATCGATTCTACACTAGTTTAGTGATATATCCTTTTGGGTCTCCTAAAGCGCGTCGCCCCTTTTTATTATTTTTTTGGAAACATGTATAATGATTGTTAAAAAACCAAATAACAAGTTATTAGTATGGAATAGAAAATACAAAAATCATGTCTAAGGAAATCATAAATGGAAAAACCTACCAAAAGGAAAATGCAAAAATGGGACTAGCTAATAAGACTATCAATACCTATATTTACATCAGATTGTGTTTAGTATTTCTATTGATGTTCTCAATAATCATGATATTCCTTTCTTTCCAAACATATTCAAGATTATTTGGGGTGCAAACATTTCCTTTCTTTAGCTTTTGAAGTCGAGAAGCCCAGTAACATTCAGCAAAATGTTTAAAATATAGTCTTCCTTTTTAGTATATAGCCAAAGCACTTTGACATGAGGATATTTTTTTTTTGACATGTATCCTCAATATCCTCTTTACAAAGACAAAAAAACAATATAAAAGAGAAGCCCCTACTTAATGTATGATAATGGGTTGAAATTTCGTTCAACATATTTCTTTCGGGAAAAATATAACATCCTCTTGGAACTTTGCATTTATAGACCCAACATAACAAGGTGATAACATTTTCTTTGTGCCTGGTAGAATCCTAAAATCCTACCATCTAACAAGACTTAAAAATATTCTATTGAACCTAGTTTATGTATTGTTACATTTTTTTTATAGCTCTTAAGCACTATCCTAAAAGTAGATAGAATCCATTCACCATTATAAATCAAATTAGATAAGAAGATGAATTTTCCTTTGCCAAGATGCAAAATATCATCCTGACATAGGAAATCATCTAGGAACTTCCCATTAGGAAGTCAAGGATCCGTCTATAAGTGGACATTAGTAGCATTTGTACAAAACATACAAATCCAAGGTGAATCTCATCCCTGAAGGATAGTATGTGCTTCTATATTTAAGAAGAGATAGACTTCATTTAATTTTCCATATCAATTCTTATTTCATATATCTTTTATTGATCCTCTGCACCCATAAGAAATACTTTTTTGGGCCATATCCCATATATATTTTCCCATGCATGCTTTGAAAACATCACTAGTTTTCATGATATTTAGACCACCTCCAGTGTTAGGCAAGAAAACTTTGTTCTAGGGAACCATTTGCATCATTTTTTTTAGGTAAAGACAAGCCCGCTAAAAATTTCTATAGATATGATCAATCACATTTGAATATTTATAGAAAGGGGTAAAGAAGTTGTCCAATACAAGTGAAATGAAAATAGTGTGGTAATAATCGGCTCCACTCTACATGCATAAGAAATATGTCTAGACCTCCAACCCTCAAGCCTACATTTGATTCTATCAACAAATTGATAACAGAGGATTCCCTTATAATTGGGTAAGTCCAAAATACTTATTTGGTAGTTCACTAATATGCAAGTTGAGACGCTTACTAACAAGATTCATAGAAGTGGCTTAATTACAGAAAACAAGGCTTTTGAGTACTGATAATCATTCTAGAGGAAATCAAAAACTCCTTTATGAGAAGTTCCAGAGCACAAATGGGTTTTAAGTCATCTTCAAATAAAATAATAACATCATTAGATAATAAGGCATGGGACGTCGATATCTTGTGTGAGGCTTTAATTGGAGTAAATAAATTCTTTCCAATAGTAGTGCAAATCATGCAAGAAGACCCTCCATTGAAATTACAAAGAGATATAGAGATAAGGGTTCTCCTTTTCGAATACCTTTGAGGCTTAAGGTGATCAATAGGAGCTCTATTTAAAGGATCATTCAAGAGTTGACTGAAGAATTTCCTTGACCCAATTTATAAACCAAAGAGTAACTCCCATTCTATTAATAGTATCTAGGAGGTAACTCCTCTTAAAAAATTAATATGCATTAATAAAATCCATTTTCAAACACATGTTAGGAGAGTTACTCTTAGTTATATTGTTAACCACTTCACAAATAAACATGGTAGAATTGGAAATGGATCTTCTATTTATAAAGGCACTCTGAGGTGAATTAATAAGAGCAGTGAGCATATGTTGAATTCTACTTGCAAAAGATTGTGATACACATTTGTAAAGAGGGTTGCATACTGCTATAGGCCTACAGTCTTTAGAAATAATGTGAGTTTTAGTTTTTAGGATCAACATGATCAAAGTGCAATTAAATGTCTCAACATTCTTCCACGGCTAATTTTTTTTGGATTGTCCTAGTCACATCAACAAAAATTATATGGCAACATTTTTTGTAGAAAGAGAAGTTAAAACCATCATGACATGGGGCTTTTTCCCCCAATACAAATTTTATTACATTTTTAAACAACAACCATATCACACAACTAATAAAAACAAAAAGAATTCAACTTAGGAAGAACCCAATCATCATTCAATTTCATATTGCCTAAACTTTTTAACTAAATAAGTCAAAGTAATACCTTATAATGTGGCTTTTAATAATGTCTTCATCAGTACACAAACTATAATTTATGGAAAACCATTTGGTGGAATTAACAAGCCTCCTATTTTTAAGAGAAGCATAGATGCATTTGGAGTTCTTGCCTCTATCATTAAACCAATGAATTCTTGTAATAAAATGTTCCTTAGCATTATATGCTTCAACAATCTTTCTTTTAATCATAGCCTCCTTGATAATAAGTTCATGGATATCATTCAAATGAGCTCTTATCTTAGGTAAACAAGTCTCACTTCATTAGTCTCATTTTATTAGAAATATTGTCAACCTTATTCTTTTTCCATTTAAAAGGTTCAATTGTAACATCCTTGGGTTTTTGACTCATTTTGTACATGGGATTTCCCCAACATCAACCTTCCAAGATTTTTTTTTGGATAAGGTAAAAACTTACTATCATAAAAAAAGTCGTATAGGGATCCACCCGTATACTATACACCAGGGCCTAATTACCAAAGCCCCATTGACGTATCACTCTCTAGTCGAGACCCTTATAGATATTAGGCTAGACCTTACATACATCCTTGATCTTCCCTACTATAACATCAAAAAGGATGACAATTTCCATTGGAAGACCAATGTGCAACCTTCTATTTCTCTCGTGCCACAACAAAAAACATATAGCAGCCACACACGTTCCCGCAAAAAACCTCATAGCTTCACTGTCCCCACTCTTCTCAAACACCCACCAAAGGATGCCCTATAGGTAAGCCGGGGGGCTACTACCCCAGCCGCACTTGAGCGAAACCCTACACCAAATATACTTAGAATAGGGACAAGAGAAGAACAAATGTTTATGATTTTCGTTAACCTCCTTGAACAGGAAACAGAGGGGATGTGGGTTCATTCCCCACTTCATCAACCTGTCTGAAGTAGGTAACCTACCCAGGATGCATCTGTAGAGGCAACAACTCCCTTAGACGTATGGAGACGGTTCCAAAGAAGGCTATCCCAGAACACATTAGGGCCAAAAAACTTCAGTTGCCAAGGTTTATCCTCATTTCTCTTCCAGCTGCTAAGAGTGTTGGAATAGTTCTCATGGACTAAGGACCATTTCATACCCATAGACTTGCTGATCGGGGAGGACTTAGGATCAGATTCAAAATTGTCAAGGTTGGGACCATAGTGAGATGACATCCATCTCGCCTAGCTTGACCCAGGTTCCATCAAGAAGCGATCAATTCTTTGAAGTGTGGCTGTATCAACCAAATATGGGGGTCAGAGATGTTGAGGCCCCCACATTCAAGCGGTCTAACCACACAAGACTAGGTGATGGTGTGAGCACCACCGTTCCAAAGAAAAGAGGAGATAATCAAGAAGATGTTGTCAAGGATGAAACCAGGAAGATCAACAAGACAACACTAGAACCTAATCTTACCTGTCAGAATGGTTCTGATCAGAACCAACCTCCCTGTGAGGGACACCGCTAGCCCTACCCATCTATTAATTGAGCGATGCAAATTGTCTAGCAGACTAGTGAAAAAATTTCTGGACCTTCTATCACCAGTGATTGGTATACCATGATACTGGGTAGGGAAGAGCCCTCACTCACCCCTGCAACTTCTCTCATCTTTCCCCTTCTTCCATTACATGAACTTGATAGGTAGACTCCAGATTTAATGGTGTTGATGTACAACCACGTCAACCTACCAAATCGCAGCAGGAGCAATCTAAAATTGCGGAGATGTTTGGCATGTCCAGCCACCATAAACAAAGCATCATCAAAAAAGATGAGATGGGTAAGGACTGGGAAGCCAACCACTTTGAAGGGCTTGATATTACCTTCCAATTCAGCCTGATGGAGTAGGTGTGACATGGCCTCCATGATAATGGTGAAAAGAAGGGGAGACAATGAGTCACCTTGTCTCAACCCATTGGTTGCGGTGAAGAATCCTTTTGGTGACCCATTAATCAAGATAAAAAAGGACTCAGATTGAAAACATTGCTGCATAAGCTTAATCCACCTGTCAGAGAAACCCAGGGACTCCATGATCTTCCATAAGGCAATACAAGACACTGAATCGTAGGCTTTGGTGATGTCGACTTTAATGCAAGCCTTTGTGTTACCTCTCTTACTATTAAACCCACAAAGGAATTCAGTCACTAGCAAGGTGTTGTACGCCAACAATCTACCCTGTAAGAAAGTAGCTTGGTTGGGGGAGATGATATCCTTCATCACTCCTTTGAGTTTGCTGGCCAGGAGCTTTTCCACTATCTTGTAGAGCACAGAATAGCAAGCTATAGGCTGGAAATCAGAAATGAGAGTAGAAGAGGTCTTCTTAGGAATCAGTATGATGAAAGTATGGTTCATCTGTTTGACCATAGTCCTACCCACAGTGAACCATCTAACAACCCGACAAATGTCCACCTTGATGAGTTCCCAATTGGCTTGGAAGAACCGATGATTGAACCCGTCAGGCCCTGGGGCCTTATTGCTACCAATGGAGAAGACAACATTCATGATTTCAGCATCTGACGACGATCCACACAAAACATGATTCATCTCATTGGTCACCTTGCTAGGGGGAAGTTTGCACAACCCTTCAACATGCTCCTTGTTGTACAAGTCCTTGAAGAAGTTAATGGCTTCTAAGGTGACACTCTCAGGTCCCTCAATAACAGTCCCATCAGGTTCAAGAAGAGCATGGATATAGTTCCTCATATGCGACTTCTTAGTGGCTCGATGGTAGACTTTCATGTTCCTATCACCATATTTAATCCATCCCAAATGACTCCTCTACTAGAAGTAACACTCCTCTGCCTTCTCAAGCTGAATAAGCCTTCTGGCCTTATTCTCCTCTGCTACGATAGCCTCCCTGCCCAGAGGATGGAACCTTAGGTTTTCTGTAGCTATATCATACTCTTCCCTAGCGACTTTGACCATGTTAGGAAGATTGATGTATTCCTTAGACCACTATTTAAGAGTAGAGTTAGTCCTTTTCAACTTATCCAGGACCACAAAGATGGGATTCCTAATCACTCGAGTATCCCAAGCCTCTTTGATAACCTCCCTATAGCTCGGTTGATCAAGCCAAAAATTTAGAAACCTAAAGGGTCTATTGGCTTTGGGTGTATTAGTAAGATGGACGAGCATCCATGAGTGATCGCTGTTGGGTTGTCCTCCTAAGAAAATGGACACCTCCGGGAACACGTTCAACCACTCAGAGTTCACCAAGCCTCTATCTAGATTACTAGCTATACAATTTTCCGACCTCCTTTTGTTCTGCCAGGTGGTTAGCCCACCCTTCATGTTGAGCTCAAAGAGCTGTGCTGCATCCACAGTCTCATTGAACCTACACAAGATAGAATCAGGGATCCTATTACCCCCATACTTCTCCCTTGCCCTCCAGAGATGGTTCAAATCACCGATGACTAGGTGCAACAACTCCTACTGTGTTGTACTCTTGATGATCTACCACACGTTTCTTCTACTAACCTCATTATTGTGCTCGTACACAACCATGATGACACAATGAAAACCCCCAACATTAATGCAACTGACTACTAGGGACTAATAAGTGGCATGGATGACGAGCATCCCAAATCTCACGATTCCATCCAATCACGATCCTACCCCCTCCACCTGTTGTAGATTGGAATCACTGCCCTAGTTGTTTGGAAACAACTTGGGGATTCTATCCTCACACCCTCTCCTTATTTTGGTCTCTAGACATATGATGAAATAATCATGATGCTCCATAATAATGGCCCTCAGTCTTCATTGCCGCTCAGGCCTAGAGGCCCCCCTCTCATTCCATGTGAGGATGGTCACCTAACCTTGTTGTTAGAACCACCCCTTCCCGGGGTGGCATTCCTGGGTTAAGTCCTCCTTCCTCTTGGTGTTGCACCTTTGGTGGCTTCCATCTCTGATCTGATGCTGCCAGACAGTTCCTCCATCAGCATGTCAGGGTCCAAGCCATCGATGATCGAAAACTGGTTGCTACTGTCAGACCCTTTGCTAGCTGCATTGCCCCATCAGCTCCGCGATCCTCAAGGGGCTTAGCCCGATCTAGCATGATCAGGGAAGTGTCAGTGATAGACGTCGATGCTGGAGGGGGGTCACCAACACCATCCTTTGTAGCTATCTGAGATGTGAGGACCACCGCCTCCCTTTGCTCTTCACCTCCAGCAGAACTACCCTCTGCATGCCCATCGTGTGCATTCCGGAAAACAGTTGCTCCAGTAGTCCTGGATTGACTAATGCCTTTGTCCTTGTCATGCCTATTGTATGCCCTCTTGATGGGATCCCTCTCTCTAGTAATTGGAGGTTTGGGGTGGACAGTGTGAGAACCAGGGCATTGGTCGGGCATATGGCCAAACACCTTGAACTCATGGCATCTGTCCGGTAGGGCATCGTAGAGGACCGTGACCTGTAGTTGTTTGCCATCGGGTAGTTCAATCATGACCACCAGAGGAGGTTCTTTATCAGCTTGGATCTTCACACACACATGAGCCACACCCATATGCTTAACCTTAGTAAGGAAGTCGATCACCTTAGGTGTACCTACATCGTATGCGATGATGGTGACAACTCTTCTAGTCCAGCGCCAACCCATATCAGGAAAAGTAATCCATACCGGGGTAGATGTAAGAGATGCCCTTTCGATACCTACCTCAGCCGACCACCTCCATAGGAGCACTACTTGTTGGTCGAAGAGCCAAGGCCCCTCCTCCAGCACAACATTCATGTCTGCCTCTAAAGCAAAGTGTGCGAGGAAAAGAACCCCCCCATCCCCCAGTAAGGGGGAGAGTTGAAGAGTGCCTTTAGGTCTCTAAGATCTCAACATCCAACCATACAATTATCCAATGTAGGCCTTCTTCCCTAGTACCTGGACGATGAGCGAGCACTTTTGGAATTCATCCATCACCGAGACAACATGGACTGAGAATTTCATCTAGGGTTTGGCACCCCCCTCTCTAAAGCAAGGAGATTTAGGGTCCTCCCGAAGGACCACTGGCTTGAACTTCCGCTGAACCTACATGGGCTTGGCAAGGGTCGCCGCCCAGGACCTGCCAACCGTGACATCGATGGTGGGGTCCGTCCAACCCAATGAAGGAGCCGATGTCGGGGTGGACTGATCGGGAGGAGGAAGGGGAGGGGAGAGGGAAGGGGGAGGGGAAGGGGTAGGGGTTTGGTTGGTGATGAGAGGGATGGAAGAGGAGCTATCCGGTGTGGAAGAGGTCTCCTCCATGGAGCCCTCCAAAGCCTAGACACCAGCCATAGCTTCCAACTTCAAAGTAATGCAAACATGTAACCTTCCAAGAGTTTTCAACAATATTTAAGAAGTAGAAAAATTTCAACCAAGCATTAATAAACTGAAAGGGGGTCTTCTTATTGAAAGGGGAATTATCAAGATGAGTAGAAAATATTTCGTGGTGACTACAATTAAAGGGGATAATGGTACCCCAAAAACCACAGAAATCATCAAATTTATTGATGAAAACCTAAACTTGTCAATCTTAGTCATAATAAGATTTTTACCTTCATGTCTTTATCCCAAGTGAAAGTAGGCCCCTCACATTCAAATCCATAAGATGATTATTACTTAAAATCATTGAAAATATTCGTATAAGTATAAAAAGGTTTATAAAGACCATACCTATCTTCATAAAATCTCACAACTTTTAAATTCTCCATGAGAAACTAATGTACATTATGTAGCAAATAAAAAAAAGAACTAGTATAATCCATAAAGAAACTCTTTTATTATCCAGGTTATGCCCATAGATAGTAGGTAAGAACAAATTACCAAAGGGAGTAATAACTTTGTACTAAATATATTATTCATCTTCATATATCTTTAGGATATAAATATTATCTCCATCCCATAAGAAAATAACACGAGCAAGTGCATGACTACCATTATAAGACCCCTGACCTAGCTTAATCCTTCATTGTAATTTCTTTGTATAATGAGATGCTTAAACTTAATGTAATCTCATGGGATGCCCTAATAACATGTGACATGCTTGTATTTTCAATTTGTTCCAATTTGATTTACATTTGAACTATATTTGTAATATATGTGCTTGTTTTGGACCAGATTGCAATTTACCCATAAGTGAGGGTTATCTTGCAAATTTCCACATGTTGAGAATTCTTCTTGTGATCTAGCCTCATGAGAGAGAGGATTATGATATAGGGTGCCTTGTTGGAATCATGTTTGGTAATGCGACATCTTAGAGTGACTCTAGGGTTTGCTTAGTTGATATGATAACTATAATGGGGTTTGAGTGTTGCGACCGCTACACCACTTTTGGGTGAGCGTAGCAACCACAACACATGCCTTGGGTAGTGTTGTCTCAACCGATATGACCTACATGTGAGGATGGTCGAAACACCTTGTCCTCTAGTGGAGTGTCTCGACCATGTATATGGTGCTTAGGGTTTTGGTCGATACCAAGTGGGCATGAGATGTGTCTCAACTGAGACAAGGTAGTAGACGACCTTGAAGTTCACTACACATTTTCTGGATAAACATAAACATATTCAAATATGCATGTGAGTAGGGATAAGGCTGTTTGCTTGGAGGGCATGTGTCCTTTGATAGTCTATCATGTTGACACCTCATAAATCTTTACTTCCCTCCTCCTTTGGGTATGTAACCCCTTCTCTTCACATATGAGTAATGTTTTTGTCCCTACTCTCTTTCTTCTTCCTTGTGATTGACCTTGTATCTTTGGGAGCAAGGGATAGCTGTTCTTGAAGCTTGGGTGGCCGATCCATCTTACATGTTGAAGATCTTATGCTATAATCAACCTTTGGTGGTGATCCTTGAAGATTCTTCTCTTGGTAAGTGATCTTAACTCTTGATCATGTTTCCCGTCTTCTGAAATCTCTTTCTTCTTCTTCCTTCACGACCATGAGATTGTGGATCATCCATGGTGGCTTTTCTTAGAGATCTCTTCTTCACCAGGGTCATAGATCATGTTTTGACATGACAGTACCCAAGTGAGAAGGAGACCTCTTCTTTCTTCTTCTTGGGTTCAACCTAGGGTTTGAGTTTTCTCTTTCCTTAAGATATCCTTTGACCATGGCATCTCTTTCTCTTTTTGGAGGCGATCCTTTGGCCGAAGTGTTGAATCTTGATAGGAGTTCTTGGAGCTTGTAATCTTGGGAGATTGGTTCTCTTCAAATCATGTGGGTTATATGACTTTTTCCTACATCTATTATGTGCATCTTAAACCTAATCATAAGTTGTGGTTCTATCTATTTATAACATGTTCTGTATGATAGAAGAAATAGTATGTTTTAGGGTTTAGACTTTGAAGGATTCTTGAGAAGATTATTCTTGTCCTAAATCCTAAAATCATAAGTACCAAATTTTGTGATGAATGGGAGATGGGTTTGTTTATTTGGATTCCTATCTACGATACTATAATATCTTATTTATGAATCATTTATCTTGATTAATAGAAGTTTTTAATGTTGTTTTCATGCATAATAAATATGGTTTCTATTCCCTTAACCATGATATTCAAAGTGACCTTCTATGACCCATGTTTTTAGGGTTTGATGAGCATCGTTGTATGGAAAGTTACTCATGCTAACATTTGGTATTCCTACTTTCCAATATTCTTTTCGACCCTATTTAGACTTGTTATGGTGTTGGGCATATAGCTGACCTATGGTCAAGACAACCCTTGGTCTTCCATCACGGTCGACACCCTTACAAGTGGTGGTTTTGACCACGACACCCTAAACCCTAAGGGTGGTCGCTATGCCTTGTTGGTTGTGTAGCAGTGTTGCTCCATGGTCACTTAGTCTGCTGGATGACGTTGTGGCCAAGATGGCTGAGTATGATGGTCAAGATGCATGTCCAAGCTTTGTCATGAACGTAATAGGTCAAGAGTAAGTTGGTTGCAGTCATGACACCACTGGGTTTCAGTCATAACACCTTATGATAATATGGTCGATACACCTTGATGTGCCCCACTCATGACACCCTTGGTGGATTCACAGTCCTGACTCCCTATTAGAATGCCTCCTAGTATCGTGGCCGCGACACCATGCCTAGGTGGTGTCATGGTCATAATAGTTCAAGGTTGATATGGTTTCAATCATAACACCATGTGGTAGTGTCTCGGTCGTGACATGTGTTGAGAGTGGTCGAGACCCATGTGTTATGGGAGGTCAAGACCCATGTGTTGAGAGTGGTCGAGACCCTTGTGTTGAGGGTGGTCGAGATACCTATATATATATATATACACACACAATTAATACATAGTGTAATGGTCTACATAAGGTGTTGTAACTACGAATGGCTAATCATTAACAATAGTTC
Source organism: Alisma plantago-aquatica (assembly GCA_963693085.1). Classification (NCBI taxonomy): domain Eukaryota; kingdom Viridiplantae; phylum Streptophyta; class Magnoliopsida; order Alismatales; family Alismataceae; genus Alisma; species Alisma plantago-aquatica. The sequence continues at coordinate 236,718,184 of OY856415.1, forward strand.
TTAACCTTAGTGCTTTCCAATAATGTGGGAGGTGATGGAATTAGGGTTTAGTGGTTGGGAAATGATATGGTGCCCTAATCTTGAGATGTAAAATACATGTACTCATATTATTTGAATATCATTATTATATGATGGTATTTTCTCTCTCCTACTTATGTAACCCTAACTTGTAGGTGAGATGAATGTCATAGCTATAAGAATGCTATGCAGATACCTATGTAATACATGGTGGAGATTATGAGTATTGTCGAGACATATTATGATAGTGAATGTGCAAGAGATATATGAATTGGTCTAATGACCTAGCAAGAGCCTTGTGCATAAATTGAGGGATTGATATTCCATAGTGATGTGATATTGTTGATAACCTTGTAGTGCTTGTGATGCAAGTGTCATGAGATGGTGAGACAAGTTCTCACTTTGTACGTTTTATATCTTCTGAAGTTGTATGTTATCCTTAATTTTGTAGAATTTTTTTAGGGTTTATACGTTGCAACTTGATTGATGCATTAAAAGATACCCTATTGAAATATCTAATCAAGTGAAACCCTAATCATGTAGTTGCCTTGTACTATAGATCCATCTTCAACGTGAGTATCTAGCTGGATGGTGAAATGAGTAACTCTTACGGGAAATTCAGAGTGGATATTATTGAATATGCAGGGTGCAAGTGGAGATATCTCCATGTATCCTTGAATTGTTGATATATAGTGGTATAATGCTTTATTATAGAACGACCATGTGTGAGCCTGTTCCCTAGTGTTGTTCCATGTACTACGGTAGGGTAGTTGGTTTACAAGACCATAGCATTAACTATGAGTTGCTGTCTACAAGACTATAGATTTGATTATAAATTGTTGTTTATCAGTTTAACTGTTATGTCACTACATTGCAGACTCAAACTGACCGAGTAGTACTGGTGATGATCATGGGTATGACTCTTCCATTGATCTTGTATGGTACTGGTTTTGACTTAGAATTGGTCAGTTGGATTTGAGTGGTATGCCTCAAATCCTCAGGGCATAAGTATAAAAAGTGGTAATACAACAATGTAGTATTTTTCTTAGGGTCAAATATGAATCACATCGGATGACCCCATGCCTTATTTCTTATATTGTTTAGTTTATAATAGTTATACATGTTCTTCATATTCCTTCTAAAAGCATAATATGTTCTACTACTCAGTTGTAACGGCTTAAACTACTCAAATAGTAATATTTACTCTATTTAATTGTCTTATTATATTATTGTGCTTATAATAGTTGGCAGAGAAGAGTCATATCTCTTGATAGGACGTTTGGTCTCACCCTATGGGCTCCATAACTATTTAGGTGGTCATGGACGAGGAGGTAGAGGTCGTGGTGCAGGTGTTGAGCAGTAAGGATAGTAGTAACTGTTAGAGGTTGGATATGATGCCAAAGTTTTGTAGTAGAGTCCTATGTGTCATCCATGTACTCTAAGGTCTTTGGGGAGATTTTGTTGTTTTTTATAACATGTATATTTTTGCTTTGTACCATGAGTGTATGAAAGGGCATGTACATATAAACATGTTGTAATATGTAACAGATGTGGCTTGATAGCCCTTGAACATGATGTAACATCTTTTGGCATATATGGAATACAGATGGAATGAGTTGAAGGTTTGGTTATGAAATACTTCCTCTTGAGATATTGCATTGCAAATGGTTTCAATTTACCTTGTTTTGTGGTAATATTGTTATTAGTGATAATTCCATGCTTTGTTTTGAGTAACCTCACTCTGTGTGGAAAAGAGCATCACAACCATGACTATATATACAATGACAACCAAAAGAAATATTATTGATAACCTTAATTAACATTATTCTTCTTAGTTTAATTTTATAAAGATGTGTAGTACAACTCTTATTATAAATATTAGTTTCTTTGACTACTTTTTGGCGTCCAAGATTACAAAGACCGTGGAAATTCCATGAGAAAATAGTAATTGGTTTACCCATTTTGGAAATACAGTGTCGAATTCCTATCAGTCATAGTTTTACTAATAGCTTCTTCATTCATGAACTCTAGTTCTAGTCTTTCAAATTGATTTGGTGAGAGAAAACTACTACCTCTTGTTTTTCCCATAGACACTTTAGCAGGAAAACATAGATGTGATTTGGTATAACCGCCACCACTTACAAACTTTAATTTCTTCCATGTAGAATTCTAGATTGGGAAATGTGATCAACATAGTTTTCTATTTGGATAGAAAGGATATAAATCACAAGAGAAAACTCAACATGTTCAGGAGGGGGGCAATCATAAAAAAGTATATACTTCTACATTCTTTTTCTTCCTGGCCCATAAATTCTTGCCTCATTTTTCCCCTTTATCCCTCTAAATACAGTCACCTTGTCCATGTCTAAACATGGCAAATGCTTTATAGTTGATTGGAATCCATTCATATTCAATTCTTATCTTATCCTTAATTCCAACATAACTAATAATATTTATTTCATTTCATAAAGATGAGCTCACAGACATTATGACTTGACATGAGAAAATTCCATATGATGAAGTTGATTAGTAATAAGTTTTCAACCTTAGGTGTGTTCCCAAACCAACTAACAATGAGGTGAAAAGCTTACTCCACAGTTCCACAAAATATCATGAACCCTAACCCAAATAGGTAACTTGATCAGTTTTAGTTTCCCTAATAGTTCTCATCATTACCACTTTTTAAGGATCAGAGGCTTAATTGCAACATACCCATGCTCCTTCTCATGTGTAGTAGCCATATATTCATGATATGAAAAATGAATAACAAAGACCATTCCATCTTGATGAAATTTCAAAATTCCCTTCATTTTTCCATATAAAACTGAGATGAACAAGTAGAATTGGCCAATGTTGTTTGAGGCCAAGTGCATACCCTGCCAATGCATACTTCCATTTTTCAACATTCCTTTTTTAATATCTCAATCTTATAAGGTCTGATAATTGCTTCATTTGAATAATTTACTACAAACATATATTTTCAAAACTTAGATTTTTTAACAATTGATATGTTGTTAGTATTTGAAGGAACTCTACTCTACTCAACGATGGTGATGGTAGAGAAGGATTGACATTGGACAAGTCTAGATGACATAGATCTACAGGGGCTATCATATATCTTTTTCCATGTATTGGCAATAATATTAAAAAATACATAAGTTACTTGGAGCATATGAAATATCACGCTTAAGATGAAAAACATTAAGTGCATCATGGTATATCCCTATACTACATGACCCTTAATCAAATAAAAATATACAATGGAAAAAGTCCTCTGATCATAATGACTGAGGAGTGAACATGGTGGTGGCCAAACAAATAGGAAATGGGTGGATGGTATAGGTGGCTAGAGTTAAATTCTCAACCAAATACAACTTTCTCATGAAATGGAAGACAATGCTCCTATATGATGTATAAAATGCATCCAACTAACTACAAAAAGTTTGATTCTCAATGATGTTTCCTGATAACGTGTCACTCTATTGATGAGAGTTTGGTGGAGGTGTTTATCATGGCTAACTAATTTCCAAACTTTTGTCTTTATAAGATAAGGGGAAAATAAGGTATCATAATCACAATACTTCTTTACAAGTCCTTTTTAATTATTTTTATTTCTCTTTCTTCCTACTTGATTTTAATGCCAATCCATTCCCTAGAAAATATATTTCAATGCTAGTATTGTCATTAATAAGGATATGAATGAATGAATATGATAGTCCCTTCCTAGATTCAATTTATAGGGGAGAAATTATCTTCAACACCCTATGTAAAATATGCAAGGATGCAATCTAAGAATGATTCATGCAATTGTAAATGCATGTTATTTAGTATTCCATTTCTTTATTTGTATTCCAATGGAAGACCAAAATCAATACGATTTCATATCATGAAATTCTAGTAAGTGAGAATTTGTAAAAATACATAAATCCCATGGTGGTGATAAAATAGACTAGCATGTATGTAGATTACTATAACTAAGAGAAATCATACTACTCAACCATGTTAAACCCTCACATATTTAACTTGTGATTTTTGATTGTCCTAAAGCCTATCCATGAGAAGTCCATGATATACCAACATGACAATTTGGTCAGATGAACTAAAATCTCACTTTCTTTCCACAAACAATTAGAGTTAAGTCAATATATCACAATATATATAATTTATCTTGAGTTTGACACATTCAAGTCATTTCTAAATTGCATGATCTTAAATGGTCAAAGTAATCTAAGAAAAATGCCTCATATCAAGATTTATTGATTTTGTTAACATTGTTTCAAGGACAAAATTTATTAAAAAGATCATGTTGGACTCGAAGAAAAAAAAATGAGATAAGATAGAAATACTAAAAGACACATGATAAAATATTATTCCAACCTATCCAAGCTTTTTGCTAACATTATCCTCCATTAAGGAAGACTCAAGATGGCACTGGAATACCCAACATCATGTACAAAGATTGAATGTCACGGTCTAGGTATGAGCACTCCAAAATGGTTAGCTTCTTGTGGTTATTCTAACACTCGAGCCCACTGCCCAAGGCTCTAGTAGAGTTTCAAGAATAATGACTGGCCCCACAGACCACACACTATCCTTAACTGCATACTTTGTCCTCACTCACACGCAAGCTGAGGTCAACTTCCCCACTGATCGCCCATCCTAGTACTACTCTGGGATGAGCACGCTTAACCATAGAGTTATCTAGAGCTAGGCTCCCTGAGAAGGAGATGCACCTTGGTGATATGGGTAGTCCAATCATTCCTTTTAAGATCATTTTATTTGAGGCCTCAAATCCTGAGACGTTACAACCTTCTTTACTTAGACTCTTATCATCCTCGTCAAGATTGAATTATACAACCTCATAATATCTTCCCCATTTCAGTATAGACCCAGAAGGCCCATGGACACTCAGCTCCCATCCACGACTACCAACGCAAGGATGGTTCCATCTCATCTTAGTGGATAGCCCTTTCCAACTTGCATGGACTGTATGTCTTAAGACTGGCATGCCACATGCCCATGTGGGCCCCACCTACTAGAGGGGAATCGGCTCTGATTCCATTTGTAACACCCGGGCCCACTGCCCAAGGCTCTGACAGAGTTTCAAAAATGATGAGTGGCCCCACAGACCACCACTAGCCTTAACTGCATGCTTTGTCCTCACTCACATGCAAGCTGAGGTCAACTTCCCGACTGGTCACCCATCCTAGTACTACTATCGGTTGAGCACGCTTAAGCACATAGTTCATTAGAGATGGGTCTCCTGAAAAGGAGATGCACCTTGGTGATATGGGTACTCCAATCATTCCTTTTAAGATCATTTTGTCTGAAGCCTCAAATCTTGAGATGTTATAGTTATTGTGGTAGATCTAGAACACTCAAATATAGGTGAAATGCATAAATGTTGTATCATGACTTACTCTAAAAGTTTTCTCTAACATATTAATGTTAAAACAATATAACAATAAATCAAATAAAGCAAACTAACTATCTCCCACAAGTGTCATTATTTACCGTAATAGGTTTGATGAAATGAATCTCAACATGGATCACTTCTCAATGATGATAGTCTTCCAAATGATGATTTGACTTGTTCTAGCAATTTAAACAGACATTCATCATCAGATCCTCTCCCTATCTCAACAATGGCATCATTTGTCACTTGGAAAGGTTTTGTGAACAATAATTATGCATCATGATATATTTCCATCTCCATGACCACTAAATATGTGAGAAATATGAACTTCCCAACTTTCACCAATCATCCTAAAAAATTTCCAATGACCTCATCATAGACTAGTCTGTGAGTTGGATTTTCATACTAGTACCATTTGAGTTCTTCAACCCCATCTTCTTAAAAGTAGAAAGTGGCATTAGATTGATACTTGCCTCTAAATCACATAATGTCTCTCCAAACAACAAATTCCCAATGGAGAAAGTGATGTTGAAGAAGCCCATGTCTTATTTATTTTGTGATTACTTCCTTCAATCAAAGAGTTGACCTCCTCATTCACCAACACCATATCAGACTTTGATTCCACCTCTTCTTATTGATGATTATCCTAAAAAAATCCATATACTGAGATCTGTTGTATCACCTCTACAAAGGGAACACTAATGCAGCTTCCCAAAAGCATATAATTACTTCTTAAGCTACTTGTCAAATTCCCCTTTCTTTAGGTTGTTAGAAAAGGAACTAGTTCCAAACATTTATGATGATATTAAAGAAAGAATGTGTCTTTGGGGGCATTTTTTCTACCCCTAGGTTTTTGTAGACACAACTACCTCTAGATCCTTTATCAAATTGTTTTCCTCCTAAATTGGAAGACTAGGATTGGTAGTAGTGGGCTCCTATGATTTGTCTCCCTATGATGGATGTGCATCCACACTCGTCTTGCTTCTCCTCAAGGTCACTAGATTGGGGTATTAAAGGGTTGGTGGGTCTTACATTATTATCTTCTTTAAGTCTAAGATGTTAGTTGTAAACTATGCAATTTGAGTCTCTAAGATGTGGAGTTTTGCTTCCTAATTATGCATTTTATAGACGAACTTATCAAAATAATACTCATTCTTGTACATATATTTTCGAAACATATCTTCTAGATTGTCCAACCAGACGGGACCTCCACCTTCAAATTTTACTTGGTTTCTACATTGATATTTTCCATCTACATTGCCTCTTCTACTATGGGCTATGTAGAGTTGGACTACAATGTTCCAATTCTTTTTGTTGGCATACAAAGATGTGACTTCAACTCATTGATTTCCTTCGTCTCTAGGTCATCATTTTGTATGACCTGACTTTTAGGCTCTTCTCCCAAGTGAGAGTAGTATGCCTTGGATTTAGGTACATCTCACTAAGATTGATTCATATCCATGTTCTTGAAAATTTCCTAGCACACATTTCCTTAGGTTCAAGAAAAAAATTCATCCCAACATCTAGCATCATCCTTTCTAACTTTCTCAATCCATGGAAGAAAACCTTTTCATGATCGTAGATTTGATACTATGATGAGTACACATACTCTACATGTCACTAAATCATTCCCATGCTTTAGAGTAAGACTCCTCTTTGTATTGCTTTAATGCATGAATTTTACCCATGATTTTTGTTATCTTCTAGGGTGGAAAATAATGCTTTAAGAACTTGTCAATCATGCCATGCCAAGATTTTATTGAGTTTGATGCCAATTTGTCATAACATATCTTTTCCTTCTCCATCAAGGATAATTGAAACAGATTCAAGTATATCATTGTGGAATGAATTTTATCAATCTTCACAATGTCACATCACTCCACAAATGTGTATATATGGCACATTAGGTCTTTTTTTAGGTGCTCATGAAATGTCAAAAGTTCCACCAATTCCACTAAACTTATATATTATTTGAAACTCCTCATATTTCATGCTTGCTTAAAGGTTCGTCCTTGCTATGCAATTGCATATGAGGCTCATGCCTTGTCCTAACCTGGCATCACTGGTTCTTCTACATTTACATGGGCATTGTCATTACCATTAGCCTCATTAACATCCATCTTGACTGGATCTACACTTTTTGAATGAGCTATAATAGGTATGTTTGGTGGTGAATTGAAGTTCCTCACCTGATGAATAGTATACTCTAGATCAAACATGAATGTTTTTAGTTCATAGCTAAATGTAGATCGCGTCCTTACCATGAAGCAACTGCCTAATAAATATGTAAGTGTAAGATTCTCATAGTAAAAGAAAGTATTTACAAAAATAAAATTAATATGACCTCATGTGGCAAGTCTTAGAATTCATAGTTTTGCACCTACTTCCTGACAACATCATCAATAGCTTGAAAGCATGAAATTGGGCTTCTAATCACAAGTATATGGTCATCAAGTAATAAAAGATGTTGGATACCCTAGTTTTTAGACTTTAGAGAGTTAGGACACTTAAACTAATACTAACTAAAAATGATCATCTACATCAATAAAATAGATTGGACTGAGTTTAAGTAACTAAACAAGTGAACTAAATGCTTACTAGTTCATTAGAATTAGAACTAAAAATCCTTAGAATTATGGATTTCACTATCACAATCAACTATTACTATTTAAATCAATTTATTAAAGCTTATAGTTACATTTAGGATGAACATTGTGTTATACCACTACACATTTCTTGATTTTAGAGCCATTAAACCATACTTTCGTGGTGTTTATGTCTCATTAATTTTTTTTCTTATCTTAAGTAATAAGTCTTCATAGACACTGGGTTACAATTGTGCTCATATGACCAATGCCAATGAAAAAAATCTAATAAAAATGTATTTTTCAATCATGCAACATATCTGTAACATCGAGTATGGTGATCAAGAACAATCAAATAAACTAGACAACAATCAAATAAACTAGACCAATCATCACATAATGCAAGCAAAAAAATCCTCATAAATATCAATCATAGATAGTAGTATGAGGTCAGGCTACTCCTAGGTCCTAATGAAAACATGACTGTCCTCATGACCAATGTATTCTACATATAATATTAAGAAGGATAAAAAATACATATAAATGATAAGAAATGAAAGGAACCCCATATAATATACTAGCAACAAGGTCAAAAATGATTTTGAATAATTTCCACTGGCTAAATCTCCTATGGATGCACATGTCTGACAGGTCTCTTTGTTCTCCGTTCCTACACTCTCTCCATTTGTCAACAATGGTCTAGAAGAGATATACTAATATACCTTGAAATTAGGGCTTAAGTGATCCAATTTTTGATCTTATATCACAATTCTAAGATATAGTAGCTTAATCTTGGTTGCCTTTGATACACATCGTTGATGCTATGGACAAGTCTCCTAATGCATCAAAATGTGTGGTTTCTATTACTTGTTGAGAAATGAATAAGGTCAATTATATCAACGTGGCCATCATTGTATCAACTTGAATTATTTGAAGAACCCATCTCAACAGGCATAAAGTTGATGCTATTGACTATATGTTGAAACATAGACATTGTCAAAACAATTTAAGCTTCCATGCAATAAATGCAATGATTCATTCCTAGAAATATGATTATAAATTTATGAAAAATACACTAAAGTTACTAAATATGATGTACAATCAATTATACACTAGTTCAGTGATACATGAATGAAAATGTATACAATTATGATTTTTTAACATTTACACACACTAAACTAGTAGATAATTAGATGATAATTGTGTGTGCATCACCCCAAAACTCCGCATGTTTAGTTAAAGAATGGAAGGGAGTATTTGTGATTATAAAAATAAAAAATTGCATCCCACCCATCCACAACTTTTCGTATGTAATATAGAATAGAGGGCCTCATCCATAATTACAAAAATATATCACCATTAATTGCAACAACCTTCTCCATAGCAGATACATGGACCTACTCATAATTATTAAAATACAATTATAATTGAATCCCAGTTGCTCTACGACTCTTCTTATATAGTAGGTGAAAACTCAATCACACCCTTATAAACCACTTATAATAAGTTGAAATAACAACCATGTATTCATAACATTGGAGCCAAATCTAGTATAATTATAGTGGATATAATGCTTTCTTTCTTTCTGAAAGCATTTATAAGAAATATTAAACCTAGGTATCTTTACACATCACACATGTCTGTTTTGTGGTTTTAAATTACATTTGAAGTTATACATTGACTATACCAAAAAATAATCAATTGGTAGAAGGTCTTTCTACTCATTTATCTTCTTCGTGATGAATATTGAAAATTAGTTTGTTGGTATGTGTTTGTGTTTTAGTTAGTTAATTTGAAAAATATAGACCATAACATTTGCAAATAGAGCGATGTCCTATTTATACTAGTATTGTTGTGATTTGCAAATTTATAAATACATACGCTATCACCTTCATATCTGCATTAGATAAATAATTATTTGCTGATTAGTTTTTCAATCTTTCAATAATCATGAAACACCTAATGATGTTTTGATGGAGCATTAGAAAAATCATTTGCAGAGATAGTATGTTGAAGTTTATATTGTTTATTCCTACATAATCCAATATATAAAGGGACATGATATCTATAATTAAACATGTGGATTTGTGTTTACATCTCATATGTAATTATGTACTATAAAACTAAATGTCTTTTGTAATAATAAAATTCTTTATATCCACATAACTCATAACATAAAAGAAATGATGTCTGGTTGTTTTCTACTTCATGGACCTTTTTAGTTTTCATACTTCTTATTAGCTTTGTACTCAGATGTTGAAATGCTGTAAAGTTTAGCCTACATTTTTATTGGAATTAAATCTATCTTATATGTTAGGAACATAAGAATATTGAAATGTTTGTAGAGATATAAACTTAAATGAAACCTATAGATATGTTCCATGCCATTAGACTATCATGGGAATGTGAGGTGAGATATTTCTTGTTTTCTCTATATAATGTGTTTGCATAAGGAAATCATGGACATCATTGTTTATATAACTTGGTAATAGATTAGGTAAGATCATTTATTATCGAGACTTTTTAATACAAATGAAAAAACATGTTTACAAATATGTTCTTATTATGATTCCACGTCCATTCTCATATTGATTGTTATAAATTCCTTGTATTACAAAAGAAAGAAGTAATTATAACATGCAATGTAGGTTTTAAGTAGTTGTAATATACAATGCACAAATAAAAACATTAGGAGATAAAAGAAATATAGGTGAAGACTAAAGCACTTCCTAAACTTCTTTGTTGTCTTCTTCTGTTACACTTGAGCCACCTAGAAAAGTGCATGTGCTCGTCAAAATATCTAGAAGACCAGTGACCTTGGCTAAAGTCAGGTCACAAAGCATCAATAGAACAATGTTGTTTAGGAATGGCATGGTAGAATGATCCTTAATGCCAAAGGAAGATCACGTAGACGAGACAACTCAAAAATTGCTTGACACTAACACACGTGAAGGGAGACCACCTAACCCTATGGGTCAAACACTAATATAGGCTAATGAAGGGAAGTCACAATACTGACACTATTCATGTAGTCTCCTCGAGAACCCTTGAACTACCAATCTAACTCATGTCCTATTAAGGTAATCGAGTCAAGAAGGCATATGCAAAACCATGTAGTAGTGTAAAGGATGGAGGAAGTTATATTTATACAACGCCCTACCAAAGCCATCCTCATTGTAGATAGTTTTTACTACAATCTAGCATCAGAAAAGTGGCTTAAAAATTCAAGTACTTTGTTATAATTGGGATGAATCTATGAGATGACATTAAAGTCCAAGGGCTCCTCCTACTCAAGATCCACTAGTAGTGGAGTCTCTTGATGGAGTCTGTGAGTCAGTGTAGGTCAATGATGTAAAAATCTACACCATGTATTGTCCATCACATCCACATAATCAAGATTTATCACCAACATCATAAGACATAAGTTATGCGTGAGGAACCGCTCCCATTAACTATGTGAATGAGGGAACCTAAGAGGGACACCACTCATTACCCATTCTAATAGATGGAAATACCCAAAATGCCAAACACCACAATAACTTCTCGCAGGGGGTGAGTAATAAAAATATTTGATTAGTAGGTTTCAAAACACCAAATGTGTAATAGCACAATAAAGTGATCATAACTATCACAACATCATAAGTCCATAAAGATCCACCCACACGGGAGGATATATAGAGGAATACTATGCAACAAAATTATTCTGGTTTGACTATAGAGGGTAACATGGCCACTCTATCTCAAAAAGAATAGCTACTCTTATGTAGGTCCTAAGCAACATGGTCAAATCTTCCAAATATCTTTTCATCTAAGGGATTGGGATAAAACATCATCAAACACTGGTACACGTATATAAATAATAACTAGAAAGTATTACAAAAGAGGAACAAGAACTAAGGTAGTTTTTTTCACTAAAAGAGAGAGAAATATAGTTAGAATCACAATATAAGTTATTTCAAAAGAGTATTATTCCAAAATGCAAATGTCCAATTAGGAACAATTGAAGGTTTTGTTTCATAACATATCAAAAACATATCTTCTGTAGATATACTTTCCATGTCGTAATTGTAAATTATGACACACTAAAATACGTAATGAAGTTGATATAATTAGGATAATATGTAGGAAGATAGAAGTACCAGAGGTGACCGAGATAGGTAAGTATCTTGGTATTCCCATTGATCACAGGAGAAACTCCAAAGCTCTATGCTATCAGGCAAAGGTTAGCACTTAGGTGAACATGAATTTGTCCATGGTAGGACGAATTACTCTGGAAAACACAACCTTATCTCATACTACGACACTTATGATGCAATCCTCCAAGTTACCTATATTAGTGTGCGATAGGATTGACCAGATTGCTAGGAACTTCATGTGGGGTGACCATGCTTCAAGGAGAAGGAAAGATCTAATTATGTGGCACAGATTAATCACACTATGTAAGGAGGGTGGATTGGGGGTTCGTGTAAGGAAGTGAAATCACCCCTTTACTAAAATATGGTAAACAAAACACCATTAGAACGCATTGGAATAAAAGATATAACTGACTATATTCAATTTCATAAAGGTTTACAAAAAAATACATCAAATTCTCCCATTTAGGGTTACATCAACATACAAAATAGGATCTAGATAGAGGGAGGTCCAAACTACTTCAAATCTTATCTCCAAAGCAAAATCTCCAAGAGCTAGGTCCAAGCCAAAAGCTATATACTCCTTGATCTAACCTGGGGTTGGAAGCATACCCCAACAAGAAGAGAAATAGATGACATCAGCAAAGGCTGGTATGTGCATACGAAATAGGAAATTGAGCAATATATGGAATAAAGGACATCAAATATAAAAGGCCTCCCATAGAAAAGATAAGGACCACCCAAATAGGTATCGAGAGAAAAGGAATTGAAATAATATGATAACAAAAGAATACTTGCCATTATTAAATAAAAGAGTGGTGCCACATAAGCACATATCATAACCATCATCTTGCATGCATGTGAGATAAGCATAACACTAGAATATTTATAAAGACAAAGGCGGCCAAGTCTCATAAACTTGAAACCTGATAGAGAAAGGAATACTTCCAATCTCCCAAATATATAAAACATGGGCCAAGAATCACACATCTTGCCCTGGGTATGAGGTTCCTTTCCATCCTAAAAGAGCAGGAAATATCACATCTGCTCGGCAGGAAATAACACATCTGCCATAAAAACCAATACAATTACACTGCTCTAGTGCTACTGAATCACATAGCATGTTAAATGTAAAGACAAGTAGAAAGTATAGTCAGAATATATAAACTAGTCACCACATAAGTAGCCAACATATACATCCACCTCATAAGTGGGCAAAAGACATCACATGTCATATTTTAGAGTTCCATCATGAACAAAGCATAAGATAAGAGTTCAAAAGAATATCCATGATCACATGTTCAACATTAAATAAGGTATTTCACATGAACAATGATTTTCAAAAGAAAAGACATTGTGTATAGGCTAATGTGCATAGGACAAAGAGAATGAATAAGCATAGGTGAATTGCTCAACATAGAGGAATAGGGGATACAACATACCTCTCTTACTTAGAGTCCTATTAACCTCTTTTTTCAAACCTTTAGTTGAAATCAGGGTCCACTTGTCATATTTCCAATTTCATATTCATGTATTAGAATAACATATATACATTTAAAGAGTTGAAACCCTAATATATAAATTTTTTACACAAAACCTCGATTCAGACCTAAAAAATATCACCACTGACTTAGTTAAGTTTTTTTGATTAAGAAAACATATAATTTTGCATATATTGGAGTTATGAAGGTTAAAGTGTATTTTTGGTGATTTTTAGGTATTTAATTCATTTTCTAAAAACTCTTTTCGACAAAACTGAAAATCAATACTTGGAAATATTTTTATTAAAAATAACATGTTTTTCTGAGTTCATAACACATTTTACTTTAATTTTTGGACAAACGAATCAAAAGTTATGAATTATTGAAAATCGACCAATTAGAAATCGACACATCGTCAATTTTTAACATAAGATCATGAGTTTTAAGCATGTAATAAGAAATATATGGGAAGGGGGTTATGAAGCTCATACCTAGGGAAGATAATAAGGTCCAAACAGAAATAATCCCGAGCTTATAAGGTCTGGTTGCTCCATGCCTAGCTCCTTTCTTGAACAAAGATCTCCTTCTCAACTTAGAGGTGATACACCCTAGAAAAAGAGCATGGAGATGAGATGTTTTAGGGTTCTTAGTGGAGTTTATCATGGAAGGCCATGATTCCGACCTGGAGGAAGGTGTGAGAAATACTATAAATATGAAAATAGGGAAGGAAGGGAGGCAACTTACTAGTTTTGGTCGAATTCACCAAGGAGGAGCTTTAGAAACCCTAATAGAGCAATTTGGAAGCCCTAGGAGCCTTCTTCACCAAGGTAGGCTCCCTCTATTACCTTGGGGAAGCAACTTCGTGGCCAAATACAGAAGGAACTATTATATAAGCTAAAGGAAAGAAAAGGAGAGCAAGAGTTTTCGAATTGTGAGTTGGGAAGGGGTATACATGGCTATATATAGAAAGAGGTGAAGCATGAGGAGTCTTAAGGGACTTTCCATGTGTCTTTAGCCTAGGGATTGATGGCCATGCAAGAGGATATCTCATAGAGGCTTCATGCATATCCAAAGTCGGTCCTAAGAGCCCATAGATTATTTTAGGCTATCCCCACCGTTTTGCAAGAAAGAAATAACCTCATTGGTTGATAGCTTTTAAGGATAAGCATCTTTGTAAAGAGGGTAATCCCTATAATGCCCTTGGAAAACAATACCATCAAACCAAGGTGAAACTAGGTTCTCCAATGGTTTAAAATCTAGTTAATGGTAATGGAATATCTAATGATTAAAATTCAGTTGATAATTTGCAAAGAAAACCTCCCAATTGGGTAAATTGCATAAAAGTCCAGAATGTACCTAAAATTGCATAACTTGCATAAACAACATCCAAATCAAACAAAAATTCATCCACAAGTTATCTTTGATGTGTAGAATATGAATTTTCCATTATTTACATATTTTGAATTTATAAATCACATTATTAATTACTTATGCCTTTTATTGATTTTCTCTCTCCTAAACTTATCCTAATATTTCAAGGTTGTCCAAATTAGATGAAATTTGACATGTAGGCTAATTTTGATATGTAGATTTCTAATTTGAAGTTTGTTTACTCTTTTGAGACTTCTTTTTATGAGATATGT
This sequence comes from Alisma plantago-aquatica, assembly GCA_963693085.1. Lineage (NCBI taxonomy): Eukaryota > Viridiplantae > Streptophyta > Magnoliopsida > Alismatales > Alismataceae > Alisma > Alisma plantago-aquatica. The sequence goes on from OY856415.1 coordinate 236,733,460, forward strand.
CATATGGCTCATTAATAGCCCATTATCTAAATTGTTCATCCAATTAAGTTTCTTATCTTCATATTACCACTAAAATGAGTTATGTGGTATATTTTATGCTTTCAAATCACATCAAAAAGTTAGATTAAGGTTTAGAGCACTTACTTATGGTAATTACGCTTTCAATGAGGCATTTGTGCATGAACCCTTATATTGGTACAATTAGTGAATAAATGTTCACTAAACCACTATAAATTCCATTAATTAAATAGAAAGGCCAATAAGGATAGAAATAAAAGGAAAAGATGGGAAAGAGGGTAAAAAGACAAAATTCCAGAATTCGGTATGTTACAGTTCGAGTAGCAAGGGAATTCAACAAAGCACTACTAATGAAAGTGTTAGACAAATTTCTGAGGAAAAAAAGACACAATATGGAAATTGTTCTTCAAGGCAAAAAATGAGAAATCAAAGTCATTAAAACAGTCTAGCTTGATGACATTGAGGGGAATTTTATAACTTCTAGAGGTAGTATAGTGGTAATTATTCCCACCTGTCACGCGGGTGACCCAGGTTCGATCCCCGACAACAACGCTAGAAAGCTTGGTGCACTTCTGTCAATGGTGTTACATACTACTCAATCGAAGTTTGAATAGATGCAACCCTGTGGATAGAAGCACATAGTGGATTAAACTTTCGAATTTATAAATACCTAAACTCGACACACTCACAAAAAACAAAACACTACACCTGCAAGCGCACTGGGTTGTGTCATAGTATAGGAGGGCAGTAAGTATAGGTTCGATCCACATGGAGAAAAGGGGGCACTAGAGCTAGGTTGGTTTTGGCTAGGTTCCTACTTCGGAGACTAGGGTTAAGGGTTTAAAGGTTGTTTTGATTGTTAACTAAGGTGAACAAGAAAGCAATTAAAGACAATAAAGAAATCTAAGTTAACCCTAGACTAGATTAAGACCAATTAAGCAGGAAAAGACTAAGCTAGATATATGAAAAGGCAATTTACACTAAGGCATGCAAGAAGAACAAGAGAGCAATTAAAGAGCTAAACTCACAGAACTCGACCGATGAACAACCTGATGTGAATTTTGGAAAATGGCTTTTGAGTACTTAAACATTCGATCTAAGTGCTCATGATTTTTCTAAGCTTAATTACAAGTCATACAATCATTACAAGTGATTTACAACATGATTCTAATGGATTTACATCATATTACAAAAACGTGCACTTATATTGACTTTGACTTGTCTTTTCTCCAATTTGATATGCACAAGTTAGGGCATTTGGAGTGTGTATATACCTAATCTGAAATCACTCAAGTAGAGACATTAGACAACAATATGTGGAATGGTTAGTCATCATTAAAATATAGGTTTAGTCAATTTAGACGTGAGTCAACATTGACCTAATTGACCTTGAGTCAACATTCTTTCCCTTTTTGAAGATGACTAACCATTCCATAAATGTATTGAAAGATTTTAACTAAAATCATACCTTCGGAGAAACCTAGGGGTTTCAATAGGACTGAGCTCATATGCTCCCCCTCAATTGATGCACATGGAGTTCTCATACTCCCCCTCAATTGATGTTATTTCTCATGCATGGTTAGCTTTCATAACATTTATAGAATACTATGTCTTATACTCATATATGTTCTACACATATATATCTTCTCCCATTTACCTTCTCCCCTTTACATGGACATACTTCTCCTCTTCATGCAAGACATGCCTTCTTCCTCTTTTAAGAGAAGACATACCTTTCTCCCCCTTTGTCATTTCAAAAAGTGGGGGTATGAAGAAATAAGAAATACCACTTGTTAAAGGAAAGGAGATAAAAAAGAGTTATATAAGGAGAGTAGAAGAGCACAAATAGGGGCTTGTCCAAGCATAGAAAGAAAAGCAAGTTAAAGCATATACTTGAACAACCCAAAATGCACGATAAAGTGCTGCAGAAAAACAATAAATCACAATTTTGACCCTCAAGATGACAAACTAAGATAGATATGAAAAGGAAATTTACACTAAGGCATGCAAGAAGAACAAGAGAGCAATTAAAGAGCTAAACTAGCAAGAACAAGGCAAAAATAAGGCAAGAAGCCAACTACGTAAGAAAAGGGCTAACTAAGCTAACACTGCTAAGTAGGATGAAAACTAGGGTTTTAAGAATTTAAGAGAGGTGTGGGCTGTTTAGGGGATGTACTTATCACTTAAGTTGGGGGTGACATAAGAACATTATGATTCCATTTAGATTATCCAAACCAAATAATAAGTTAGAGTCTAATGAATTAAACTAAACTACTAATTGGCCATGGATATGCTAGGTTGTGTATAGGGGAACTAGTCCCTAACACTCCCTACTACCCTTGTGAGGATCAATTGGGTTAGGGATTAGGTTCAATTCAATTAGAGTCTAGGAAAGTGTATATTTCTAGGTTAGACATTCCTAGGGCAATTAGGGGCCGAGGGTAGTAATGAGGAGGTGAAATTAGGGTTTTGGACCCCAATTCCCGCACATTCTAACCTTGAGAAGGCTCCACGCTAATTGTACTAGAGTCACCTAATCTAGATACTTAGATATCTCACTTAGGGTTAGAGAGATTGATTAGGATGTAGGAAGATGGGAGGCAAACTAGGGATCCATGAATTGGGACTAGGGGCAAATCCCAAAATTCACACATATAAACAATTTCTCTAAATTCTTAAGTGATTTCACACACAAACCAACAAGCAATTCATGGAGAATGAGATAGAAATAGAACATAATAATTAGCAAAAGGAATTACAAAGTTTACATGTCATTATCCCCCACCATGGTATAAAAGTAACATTTTACACCCCAAACAGCCCATCCAAGGGGGCCTAGCTACTCATGGAAAAGGAAAATACAAAAAGAAAGGAGAAATAGGTAGAAGAAGCCATGGAGCTTGGTGTAGATGGAGAAATCCTCCTCTCCAGCTTCTGCAAGACGTCCTCCTCTCTTTTCCAAGGTGCAAGGGTGTGGAATGAAGGGGATTATGGGTAGAAACTAGAATAAACTAGTGTTTTGGTGGTAGAAATGGTGAAATGGAGTGGAATGGAGGTGGAAATGGAGTGGAATGGCTAAGGGGAGAAAATGGGGAGATAGGAGGTGGTAGGAGGTAGCTAACCTCATGCTAGAGCTACCACCTAGGTATATATAGGTGTGGGGGAAGCACTAGGTCAAGTAGGGGTAGTATGGGAAAAATAGTGCAAAAATAGCTAGGTTTTGTGAGTAGCACGACCGTGGTGGATCACCACAGCCGTGGTGGGTAGGGGTGAGCATGGTCGTGGTGGTTTAGAATAGTCATGTGAATTAAAATGTAAAAATCATAGGTTGATGGTCAATTCTATATTGAAGCTGGAATGACCATGGTGGAGTAAGGGTAGCACGACCATGGTGGCTTGAAATGCTCTAGTCGTTCTCTGCTCCATGGTCATTCTGCCTCTACTGTAGCATGGCCATGCTAGGTGGCACGATCTATCTAGGTCAGTTCACCACGACCGTTCTATGTGGCACAACCGTGGTGATTCTAGCTTCAATTGAGGATGTCTCTGTTGATTTGCAAGTAACACAAATATGCATTTTGAGGGACATGACATGTAATATAATAGATATATATGTGATTGAAATGCAAAATGACACAAGATGAAGCCCTAAAATAGGGCTGTATCACCACCCCAAACTTGAAACATACTTGTCCTCAAGTATGCTCCAACTGAATCTCTCTGCAATTTTTTCACAATCAAGAAATGAAAATTATTGCTAATGATATCAATAGTGACTAAGTACATGCATTCCACCTCTCTCCTCTCCCTCTTTCATAAACCAATCATGAAAAGAGCACAAAGCATACAAACTTCAAATATAGTGCATAAAACACACAAGCTATCCATATTTCTTTCATGTAGTTCTAGGTAGACCGTATCATGATGGTGTTAATCAAGGATGACCAGGATTGCTGTTTTACCTTCATGCTTTCAACCTTATGTTTCAAATCACACCAAATGACCCACGTGGCTGCAGAAAAGGAAAAAATGAGCTAGGTTTGATGTTTCCTAGCTCAATGGGTATGAAAATGGAGGAAAGGGTTGCGGTAAGATTTTGGAGTGCTAATACATAGAGCACTCATCTTTTTTTTTTTACTTAGATGCTCTTAAATAGGAGCACCTTTTATTTTCTTTTTGCATTTTTTTCTTTTCTTTTTCTTGGCCCTTGGAGTAGATAGGGCATATGATGATGAGAGTGAAGCGGTGAGATGTAGATGTGGCCACCCCAAACTTTTGGAGGTGGCCACATCTGATATGTGCACTTTGGCATCCTTTCATGACACGGAGGGGTAAGAAGATGGTAAGTGAATAGTCAGGTCATAGAGGGGTCATTGGTGTGATTCTCAACATAAGGCATCCTACATGAAAATCAATCCAACACTTCATCCAACATGTCACACCACTTGAATGAACAATCTGAAATTGATATTTCAATCAAGTGATTTCATAGATACTAAGCACTCATAGCTTGCTCAAGTCACAATTCAACCAAATCATTCACAAACACAAGAGAGGTGATGCACATGTGAAAAGTCAAGAATTGATACCATTTAGTAATAAACAATGATAATTCACTTGCATTTGTCAAAGGTCATCATTTTAATCCAAAAAGTAGAGATTGGGTTGAAACACACTTTTAGGCAAGAAATCTCAAATTTGGGAAAAATTGGCCAAAATGGTTCCAAGTTGCCTTCAATCACATCTAAGCCTATATTATTGAACTTAAAGTAATAAATAAGAAAATCTTAGATAAAACATGAAAAAACTACCAAAAATCTACATGATATGCAATGCATGGCAAAAAGAGCAAATTTTTTGAAAATTACGCAAAAATGATAAGAAAGCAAACTACATGGCATGCAAGTATGCAAAGCAGGTAAACTCTAAACTTTATAGTAAAAACAAACAAAAAGTAATTAGATGAGATAGGTAATCAATATGAGAACTGAGGGCTTACCACCCTACCACCCCAAACTTTTGAATCCTACTATCCTCAGCATGAAACTAAAGCTTAGGAATGATAGGGTAAAAGTAATGGCTATGGTGGTGGTGGTCCTCCCTGTGGTGGGGGTGCTAGTAGTAATGGCCCCAGTAGTCCACCTATGGAGGTGGGTATGTCTCCTGGTAGCCAGAAAGTGATCCCCATAAATCCTCCCCCCATTGGGGGATCCTCTGCGCCTACACATGCTGATAGTGGTACATGTGGTTAATCTGATGATGCATCTACTGCTGATCTAACCGCATGGACTGCTGTGTCTGCTGAATTTCCTCCAACTATGCATGAATGGCTAACATGTCATATGCATTTGTTGGAGGTGGCTACGCATCAAAGTCTTCCCCTCTTGGTCGTGTGCGGTGTGGCTGCTCAAAAAATGTGATGTTGCTCTAGCACATTTGTCTCACCTCCTTCTTGTAAATCCACATTTTGTGCAGTGAACCCCTCTCTTGGGTGCTCCTCCTCATACTATGCTATCACCTCAGAAAAGTTCTCTGGTGACCTCACATCCATGAGTAGGGGGTGGTGTGGTATGGAAGCTCCAAGGTGATTCCAGGGTACCCGAGGTTTAGAACATAGAAGATTTTGCTATCTTTGAGGGAGATCATTTGGGACCCATCAAGGTAGTTTAAATCAACATATTTTCTTCCTTCTACCTTGGTAAGTCCATCTAGACTGCAACCCACTGCATTTTCCATTGTGGTGATAAGTCCCCCCATGATGAATGGAGTTTTACTCTTGGAGGAAATTGTCTTCAAGTGGTCAATCACCATGACACCTATGTTTACAAATCCCTTACTCGTAATTGTGGCCATAACAAACAAATCCTTTTGTGAGAAGCACCCTCGATTGTCATAACGGCCAAACAACGTGCTTGCTAAGACCTTATTTAGGTATCTCATGAAGGGGTTGTAAATCTTGTTGGTCTTTGATTTTCCTGTAGAAAAAGAAGCTTGACTAGTGATTGTCTTCCACATATTGGCGTATTCTACTCTACCACTCTTGTTAATTCTTCCTTCATTGAATTTCTCTGCCATTTCTAAATTGGGGGAAAAGATAACATTAATTTGGGAAGCTTTAAGCACATGGGTGGAGCTGTGTAGCTTGAGCCTAATGGCATCCTCTCCCTGGTACTGCACCTTCTCTAAGGTTGCAAAGAACTCACGAGTCAGATCTAAGTAGGTTTCTTCAACCTCAGCCAAGATCTTGTACATCCCACAACATTGCATTTGTCCCTTGAATGTGTAGTTGATCCCTAGATCTTGCACGGTAGTCATACATGCATATCTAGTGGGGATCACCCTCCTTGTCAAGCACTCGGGGTGGAGAGGCCTCATGATGACTTTTCTTGCCGTTCCCCTTCCATAGGTGGTTCCCTCTAGTTTCTTTCCCACCCATTTCAACATGTCCTCTTCTAGTCTGGACACAACGTCCACCTGTTCATCTTCCATCTCCTCACTTTCTGTATCATCTTCCTCCTCTTCTGCATAAGTGCATGACCCTGAACTTATGTCTAAGTTCAAGGGCACCTGACCTAGTGGGATGCCAGCACGGTCATGCTGTCCATGTCCAAAACTTGAGTTTTCCCTATTGAAATCCAACTTCATTAGCACGGTCATTCCAAGCTACCATGACTGTTCTGGCTGGATGCCAACAAGGCCATTTTGACCAGCACGGCCGTGTTGCCAGAGGCCAAATCTTGCATTTTCCCTGTTGAAATCCATCTTTTCCAGCACGACCATTCTACATCAGCACCACCGTGCTGGGCTCTGTTAGTTCAAAAATCTTTAGAATTCATCATATTATTTCATCATTCATAACCCAATCATCTTGAATGATCACTTTGATATTGTATCAACCATTTTTCACTGAATGTGCCTCATTTCTCAACTTGCACCTATTTCACCTGTCATTTCATCAAAATTGAAATAAAAACTATCAAGCACATGTGCGTGTGTGTTTTTAGGTTTGTGTAAAAATAAAGCAAAAGTATCAAAAATGAGAGTTCAGGTGAAAAATTGCCCAAACCTAGGTGGGTTGCATCCCACAAGCACCGAGTTTCTTGCCTTTAGCTTGGATTCTTGGCGATTCTTCATTCATTCATCCGCCTGGAATTCTCATGTTTCCATTCTTGCAAAACATGCATCCCTCATTTGCACTCAATCTATTTTCCTTATCCCTTTGATCACAATCATCATCATCAATTGTTCCATCTTGATCTCCTTTTCTCAAACAATCATTTGGACTTGTGAAGTGATCATGTCCAATATCCCTATCTCGGACCCGCCGGGTTGGGGTTTTGTACATGTTGATCTTGATCTTGATCTTCATGTCCATGAATGAAACCATCTTGGTTCCGGTGCGTACATGAATCTCGACATCAACTATAGATAAGAACAACCTTCCCAAGATGATGGGAATCTTCCTATCCTCCGACTCCATATCAAGTAAAATGAAATCCGCCGGGAACAATGTGCCTTTCTCTTTATCTATCATCACCAAGACATCATCCACTCTACCCCTAGGCACTTTTATGGATATATCCACCAATTGGAGAGTGTAATGTGCCGACTTCAACTTGCCTAAGCCTAGCTCAACATAGACATTGTATGGCATCAAATTCACACTAGATACTGAATCAAGTAAGGACCTATCTATGTGAAGTCCCCCTATATAGCTAGGTATGAGTGGGGCTCCTGGGTCTTTTCTCTTCACACTAAGTGAATGTTGTATGATGGAGCTCACTTGTTCAGTCAAATTCACTTTCTTTGGAATCCTCCCCGTTGACCTTCTCTTCACAGTGCATAGGTTCTTGAGGAACTTGGCATATGATGGGATTTGCTTGATGGCATCCAAGAGTGGAATGTTCACCTTCACTTGGAGAAACACCTTAAGAATATCCACATTGTGCTTTTGCCTCCTCCTTATTTTTGGTGGCTCATCTAGTGCTTCACTGAATGGAGGATCATTGGCTTTTTCCTTGCTTGCATCAATGTGAGGTGGAACACTAGGGATGGTGGGACTTGCAAATGGAGCATGAAGTGGAGCACATGGTATCCAAAAATCAACAGGATGCATTACTGAATCATCTTTGGCAATTTCAATCACAGTATCACCACTTGGCTGCCTTTGTTTTGCTTTATCAACCTTTCTTTGACTTGTGGGCTGCTCAAGAGATTTTCCATTCCTTAGAACTGTCACAACACTTCCTTACTCATGGTAGTTGTGGCTATGGAGGAGGTGGAGGTGACACTTGATGTTGAAATTGAGGTGGAGGAAGAAATTGAGGTTGGAAGGTGAATTGTTGGGAAAATGGTGGTGATGGAGGGGGAGGTGGAGTATAAGGCTTGAAATTGCCTTGAAAATGGTAGATGGGATGCACTTGCATGGGAGGCAGACTATAGAAAACTTGAGAAGAGGGCATGTGTCCACTTGCTTCATGGTAGCTCATGATGGGTTTTGAAGACAACTTTTCTTCTTGGAGAGCAATTATGGAAGATAGCTGCTCTACTTTCTCTTCTAGCCTTGCAACATCTTTTGGAACATCATCAAAGATTTTCAATCTAGAGAGAACCTATTCCTCAAACCTTGAGCTATATTTTGGACTTTGTGGCTCTTGGTAGCTATAGGAGTGAGACATCTTCTTTTCCTCACCATAGAACTCAATGAAATTGATCGGGTGGCAAGGAACATTTGTCACCTGGTTCTTCATGAAGCTCACCATGTCACAAAGAATCTTCATCACTTGCAGGCTTGAGTCATTATGAGAAGGGGGTGTCATACCAAAGGCATAGCCCCCATCATTTATCATGCTAGAAGCTCAGATCTTTGATGCTTCAGCCAACTGCTCAAACAAAGGCCATATCTCTTCAGGTGGACTAGCCATGAAAACTCCTCCACAAGAAGAATCTACTATGTCTTGGTCCTTTAGAGATAAACTAGAGTAGAATGATTGAACTTACTACCACAAAAGGATATCATGGCGCATACACTCTCTCAAAAGCTTCTTAAATCTCTCCCATGCATCATGAAACTGCTCATTGCCCATTTGACTAAAACTTGTCATGGCATGCCGCATTTGTGTTAACCTTGCTATAGAGTAGAATTGTCTCAAAAAGGCATTATTCATTGTTTCCCAACTCATGATGTCCCTTCTTGAGTCATACCAATCTTTGGCTCTATCTTTGAGGGAGAAAGAGAACAAGGTCAACCAGATTGTATCATCACTAGCCGTCGGCGTCCTGAAGGTGGAGCATACTTCAAGAAAGGAACCCAAGCGCTTGTAGGGGTTCTCACTCTCCGAGCCGTAGAAGATGGACAGAAGCCCAAGAAGACCTAGAGGAATAGAGAATTGCTCCCCTGGCATTTGATCAACCCTACTAGCAATTGGCGATTTGTAGTTGCTAGGCATGAAGTAGTCTTGAAGTAGCTTGTGGGGTGCATTTTGGCCTTCCATGTTATTTTTCTCCGAATGGCTTGTCACATGCACAAAGCACAACCAAACAAAAGAGAACAAGTCAGTAAAACAAAAGGAAAAGTAAAAGCAAAACTAACTAGCTAGGCCGAACGCCTTTCTCCCCAACAATGATGCCAGAAAGCTTGGTGCACTTCTGTCAATGGTGTTACACACTACTCAATTGAAGTTTGAATAGATGCAACCCCGCAGATAGAAGCACACAGTGGATTAAAATTTCGAATTTATAAAGACCTAAACTTGACACACTCACATAAACCAAAACACTACACCCGCAAGTGCTTGGGGTCGTGTCGTAGTATAGGAGGGCGGTAAGTATAGGGTAGATCCACAGGGAGAAAAGGGGGCACTAGAGCTAGGTTGGTTTTGTCTAGGTTCCTACTGCGGAGACTAGGGTTAAGTGTTTAACGATTGTTTTGATTGCTAACTAAGGTGAACAAGAAAGCAATTAAAGGCAAGAAAGAAATCTAAGTTAACCCTAGAATAGATTAAGACCAATTAAGCAGGAAAAGACTAAGCTAGATATGAAAAGGCAGTTTACACTAAGGCATGCAAGAAGAACAAGAGACCAATTAAAGAGCTAAACTAGCAAGAACAAGGCAAAAATAGGGCAAGAAGCCAACTAAGTAAGAAAAGAGCTAACTAAGCTAACACTAGATAAGCAAGATGAAAACTAGGGTTTTAAAGCAATTAAGAGAGGTGTGGGCTGTTTAGGGGATGTACTTATTGTTGGATCCTAGATGGATGATTAGATGCTCTAGGGGGGTGAATAGAGCTGAATGCACTTAAAAAAAATTCATTAGACCTTCAAGATATATCACAAGATAAGGTTGCTAAATAGGAAATTTGTGAGCAACTATAACATACATAGCAAGGGAGAGAGAGATTAAACATGCACAAGTAGACAAGCTATTTAGAGTGGTTCCACACTTCAAACTAGAAGTATGTCAGTCCACTTACCTAGAGAGGTCAACCTCTAGGATTTCTTAACCTTGCATCTTCATTATATTCATTATAAGAGATACAATACATGACCACACAAAGGACTTACCTATCCAATATAAAGAGTCTTCAACCTTACCAAGGACTTACCCACTTTGCAAGGAGTCTTCCACCTTCTTCCAAGGACTTACCTACTCTTGCACAAGTCTTCAGCCTTGTAGGAATTACCCACTCTTCTTGGATCTTCCACCTTTGACTTCACCTTCACTCGGAGAAGCTTCCACCAAGGACTTACCCACTTGAGCAAGGAGTCTTCTACCTTCACCAAGGGCTTACCCACTATAGCTCCAAGTCTTCAGCCTTGATCTTCACCAAGGGACTCCTTCCCTTGTTCTTCATCACCTCTCTTGGACAAGAGAGAGAACCTTAAACTTAATGGTTGAAAAGAGAGATGGGGAGGTGGTGGAAGTGAGAGCCTCACAAGATATACATGTAGTACTAGCTCTCTTACAAATTTCCTACTCACTCTAATGGATGTAGCAAGTGATTAAGCTTAGAGAGAGAGAGAGGAGGTTGTAGGAAGCACTCAACTATAGAATAGGAACCTCACATAGAGTTTGCATTGAATGCTCAACCTTGGAATGAAGCCCAAGGAGTCCTATTTATAGCTGGGGATGCCTCTAAGCCTTTCGGAACACTTGAGAATGAAAACTAGCCATTTTTTGGCTTGCAACGGATATATTTCACTTGTTGCAACTCCACAACGGCTAGAAGCACTTTTCTGCACTTTTCTGTACAGTGCAATCGATCGAGTTTCTATAAGGGTAACTCGACCGATAGAGTAAAATACAAAGCCGGTATTCAGACCATCGGTCGAGTTTGTCCTGAGGAAACTCGACCGACCAATGAAAATCGAATTGGTCACCTACTCCATCGGTCGAGTTTTGTGTAGTGTAAACTCGACCGATCAAAAGTCATTTTCAAGATCCAATCAGGATCGGTCGAGTTTGCAACTCACAGAACTCGACCGATGAACAACCTGATGTGAATTTTGGAAAATGGCTTTTGAGTGCTTAAACATTCGATCTAAGTACTCATGATTTTTTCTAAGCTTAATTACAAGTCATACAATCATTACAAGTGATTTACAACATGATTCTAATGGATTTACATCATATTACAAAAACATGCACTTGTATTGACTTTGACTTGTCTTTTCTCCAATTTGATATGTGTAAGTTAGGGCATTTGGAGTGTGTCTATACCTAATCTGAAATCACTCAAGTAGAGACATTAGACACCAATATGTGGAATGGTTAGTCATCATCAAAACACGGGTTTAGTCAATTTAGACGTGAGTCAACATTGACCTAATTGACCTTGAGTCAACACTTATCACTTAATTTGGGGGGTGACATAAGAACATTATGATTCCATTTAGATTATCCAAACCAAACAACAAGTTAGAGTCTAATGAATTAACCTAAGCTACTAACTGGCCATGGATATGCTAGGTTGTGTATAGGGGAACTAGTCCCTAACACTCCCTACTACCCTTACGAGGATCAATTGGGTTAGGGATTAGGTTCAATTCAATTAGAGTCTAGGCAAGTCTAGATTTCTAGGTTAGACATTCCTAGGGCAATTAGGGGCCGAGGGTAGTAATGGGGAGGTGAAATTAGGGTTTTGGACCCCAATTCCCCCACATTCTAGCCTCGAGAAGGATCCACACTAATTGTACTAGAGTCACCTAGTCTAGATACTTATATCTCTCATTTAGGCTTAGTGAGATTGATTAGGATGTAGGAAGATGGGAGTCAACCTAGGGATCCATGAATTGGGCCTAGGGGCAAATCCCAAAATTCACACATATAAGCAATTTCCCAAAATTCCTAAGTGATTTCACACACAAACCAACAAGCTATTCATGGAGAATGAGATAGAAATAGAACATAATCATTAACAAATGAAATGACAAAGTTTACATGTCATTATTCCCCAACATGGTATCAAAGTAATATTTTACACCCCAAACAGCCCACCCAAGGGGGCCTGGCTACTCATGGAAATGGAAAATACAAAAAAAGGAGAAAGAGGTAGAAGAAGCCATGGAGCTTGGTGTAGATGGAGAAATCCTCCTCTCTAGCTACTGCAAGATGTCCTCCTCTCTCCTCCAAGGTGCAAGGGTGTGGAATGAAGGGGATTATGGGTAGAAACTAGGATAAATTAGTGTTTTGGTGGTGGAAATGGTGAAATGGAGTGGAATGGAGGTGGAAATGGAGTGGAATGGCTAAGGGGAGAAAATGGGAGCTAGGAGGTGGTAGGAGGTATCTAACCTCATGCTAGAGCCTCCCCCTAGGTATATATAGGTGTGGGGGAAGCACTAGGTCAAGTAGGGGTGGTATGGGAAAAATAATGCAGAAATAGCTAGGTTTTATGAGTAGCACGACCGTGGTGGATCACCACAGCCGTGGTGGGTAGGGGTGAGCACGGTCGTGGTGGGTTAGAATGGTCGTGTAAATTAAAATGTGAAAATCATAGGTTGATGGTCAATTCTGTACTGAAGCTGGCACGACCATGGTGGTCACCACGACCGTGGTGGCTCGAAATGCTTAGGTCATCTCTGCTCCACGGTCGTTTTGCCTCTACTGTAGCACGACCTTGCTGGGTGGCATAACCGTTCTAGTTTAGTTCACCATGACCGTTCTATGTGGCACAACCATGGTGATTCTAGCTTCAATTGAGGATGTCTCTGCTGATTTGCATGTGACCTAGCACGACCGTTCTATAATACCACGACCGTGCTGGGTTCTGGATCAACACTTTGACTTGATTCTTTGGATTTTCTTGGACATCTTTGCTTCAATGGATCTTTGGCCACTAGGGGTAGGCTGAGGGAGAATGGGGCTTCAGTTTGGGTCTCTCCAAGGGTAGAGAAACCCTAGGATCACTCCTCTCTCTCTTCCATCAAGCGTGGTCCAAATGCTTGAAAAACATGCAAATAATGTCCATAAGTGAATTTTACACAAATATACATATTGAGGGAAATGACATGTAATCTAATAGGTATAGATGTGATTGAAATGCAAAATGACACAAGATGAAGCCCTAAAATAGGGATGAATCAGTAGCCAATGGTAATACAACGATATCAATTGTTAATGGCCATTACACATTAGTTTGGACAACCAAGTGAATGAGGAACACAAAAAAACCTAAATTGAAACAAGGAATGTTGATCCCGGAAAGGCTATCAGACTTGAGGGTTTCAAGTATCATGCTATAGGAGGATAAATGGGACAAGGAGTTTCTGAATATGTATTGTGAGAAGGACAGAGTAGATCTGATTACTTCAACGCACACACCAGTGGAGGAAGAGGGGACCGATGACAATTATTGGAACACTCATCTGCAAGATATTTTTTTATGAAGCTGATGTACACAATGTTCATCCAAGAAAAGGCCATATCCTCAGACAGGGATTGGAACATTATATGGACTCAGTAGGTTGCATGACACATTGAGACATTTATGTGGCTGCTTCAACATGAGAGATTGCCCATGAACACGTTGAGAAGGATAAGGAACATGGCCTAAATGGGCACATGTATTCACTGCGGTACAGAAGACGACACATGCATGCACGTCACTAGGGATGGTCCGCTGTCAAAGGTAGTCTAGAAACATATAAACCCCAATCTCTATGACATGTTATACATTGGAATGAATTAAAAGTAAAATGAGATGCAATGCGATAGCACCTGATTGGAACACTTCATTCATCGTCTCATGCTGGATGATTTGGAAGACCGAAAATAGGTGGGTTTGGAAAATGATATAGCCATGGACATCCACATGCATGTATTGAACAATAGGGCCATCTATGAACATTCTATCCTAAAATGACAACAAAGGACTAATGCTACATGGAAGACAACACCACTGGGATGACAACAAGTCTCTGTTGATGTTTCTTTACACCAAATCATAGGGAAAGTGGGCATGAGCTTCATTGTTAGAGATGAAAAAGTACAATGGATTAGAGGAGGTGCTCAGAAACACATAGGAACATATCCCTTATAAGGATAACTTACTACAATTATGAGGGGCATTCAATGAGAAATTAAATTGAAATGTATGAGGATAAAAGTGTACATTGGTTTGAAACTATCTGTTGAACTGCTAAAGTGCATAGCACAATGTACAAATAAATACCATCTTCTGTTACAATGAATCAACAAGGTTCGAAGACGAGCATAATAATGTCGAGTGGAGAACATCTTTAGAGGGGAAAATGTCCCAACAAATAAAATGGTGAAATGGTTCCTAAAACAACCAAGAGAATTATACTGCCTGACTGGGTGCAATGAAGGGTTACAAAGAGTGTTAGATAAAGATGTAGAAGACAATATAGAGTAGGAGATTCTTGTTTTAGTCACTCAAAAATAAAAGAATACACAATGAAGTTCATGTAGGAAAACATACAATAATCAACTATATGGGCATACACTAATATAAATGTGGTACAAGTGTAAATACAAATACAATGGTGTTTGGTGTGCCTGACCCAAAATCGATAGAGAACAACATATAATGAAATTTAAAAATATGATACGAAACCACTACCACACAAGCATAAAAAAAGGGCGCACATCACCTGTGTGTGGGGCACACAACCTCCATCAAAAAAATTTAACATGATTCGCACATAACCCGAGTATGAAGCACATGACCTTCATCCCAAATATATAAATGATGGGCACATAATTGAAAAAGTGATAAAAGTAACTAAACCATTTATACATCTATAGAAGTACTACATCATCAACTCACACAATGTAGAGGGAATTTCAAGTAAAGTCATAATATAAAACAAGTCAAAGATCCCATCACAAAATTTGGAACAATTAGGATTCCATAGCAAAAGTGAATCTATTAGGGTTTCCTCTACAAAAGTGGGTCAATTAGGGTTTCCACCATGTAAATTGATCAATTATATGATCATGATGTAATTTGAGAAATATAAACAAGAGATCAATTTTAAGAGATAATGCTCAATCAAGTCAAATGGACATGAAAGAGGAGGATTCTAAGAGATGTCTCAATTTGATTAGGAGAGATAATATATTTAAATTGCCTTTTATGAATCATAAAGTAGTGAAACATACCTTACATACAATCTAAAAATCATACATGGTCAAAACCTAAGTCTCAACTGGGCTCTCCAGACACCTATTAAACATTCATGTTTATTTAGGGTAGATTTCTCACGAAATATAGAAACCCTTAAAATCATCTATCTGTTAGTGTTGAATCGGGTTACCAAAATAATAATACATGTTGAGATTACTTTTAGGATTCAAACTTTACTTATTTATAGTTTGTAGACACTCATGTAGTCATTTGTTAATTTAACAAAATGAATATGTTTACTCAGGTTTTATAAGTGAAAATTGGCAAAATATGATCCCATGCCCCTCATCATGCTTTCAAACTATGGAGATTGACAAGGGCGTATTTTTCATTTTCTAGCCAAGGAAAACCTCATTTAAGTAAAATCAAAATCGTGTTGCCACACTACCACATGACCAAGATTACTAAAAAAATTTGGTTCAAAATCAAAGCTTATTATTAGAAACTTACAACTAGAATCATGGAATAAATTTTCCTTATATACACAGAACAATTATCAACAAGGTCCACCATATATTCATATTCCACAAGTTATGTAGAATATATGGATCAATGACCTCAATAAAACATGTATGCACAAGAGAGTTATGCTCATTCATATACTACAACATGTAAAACTAGTACATCATTACATGAATACATGCCAAAGTCTCGATCGTTGATACAATATCATAAAACTTCATGTTCACTTGTGCGTACAAGGGAAACTCTAGGACTAGCTCCTTCAAACACACAAACATCACCTTCCTCCAAGTGATCCCACAAACATCATGCAACGAATCAAAACTTAGAATCTTACCCTATTTCATGATTAGAAATATAGTAAGATTTATTTCTTAGATATGGCCCAAACAAGGATAAAAAAATTAAAACACATTTGGATAATAACTTAATTATTTACCAACATGTAAATGAAATTCATGACAAATTCTGCATATATTTCTTGTGCTAACCAATACTCAAATAATGAAGGAAAATATGATTGATATATGTGTTAAAATAATAATTGGAATTTTCATATGCAATCATACAAATTAAATTAGAATATATAAATTAAATGTATTAATTGAGTAAAAGGTGGATTTTCTAGCATAACAATAATATACGTCTTTTTATAACAAAGTGACATTAATAGGACTTAATCGAGTGTTAATAAAATATTTTCATAAATACAATGAATTAAAATGATTAATGATGTCATAACTCATAAAAAGAAATCTCAAAATACAAATATAATAGTGAAATCATGTTCCTTGGGTGCCAATTAGCTTGGCTGCCAAGTTTCACTTTATTTGAACAACAATAATTATTTTAAATATAATTAGAGAAGAAAATAGGAGAAAAAGGCAAAAGTGTTAAATAAATTACTAAAAGTTTTCAAAAGTGAAAATAAACCTCAAATTCGAAATCTACATACTCCAAAATTAGCTAACCTACCAAATTTTGGTTTATTTGGACTTTGTTTGCACCTTCAAATAATTATAAAAAGTTTTGTACATTTAATGCATCAAAATATCAAAGTTGGAAGGTTGTATTAAATGTCATTCATTGCAGATCTGCACTGACCATCTGATGCAGATCATATGTCTAGTGAGTTGTCTCCTACTTTGAGTAGGAGACACCCACATGAATAGTAACCGTGGACCAAAGGGTTTGATATTTTGGTCATAAATCCCTCGTTTCTTGACAAAACTTTGCGAAATAACTTGCATTCGATTGCAAATTGAAATATGCACCTATATATACTTAACTCAATACATATAATAAAGTATTCAAGAAACTCCCAAAACCCCTTCTACAAGCTTCTATATCTCCATGCCCTTCGATCAAAGGAACGAACCCTACACATACAAATATCCATCTAGGGTTTTGACTCAACACAAGCAACCTACCCCTCAAGTCAATTTCTCCATTCATTATGTTTTATCCTACTACCAAGCCAACTTCTTCCCAGACCTTACGACACCCCTTGCGAGTATCCTACTGCATCTATCTTCAATTCCATCTTGCTATGAGTTTGTGAAGCCTTCTTCTTCATTTTCATCTATTCAAATTGACGTTTCATCGCCACATGTAGTTTCGCCCAAATCAGGCTGGCTTGTAGCTGCTTGGGTAGTAGCCATGGCAAGCGATCAAGGAAAGGGGTGACTCCCCTATGAATTTCTCCTTTTTCCCTCACCACATCCTTCTTTTATTGTTTTGTCGACTAGGGGCATTAATGCCTTTTTGCCATGATTAAGTTGAATAATGTTGCATATTGCTCCAATGCATATAAGACATTTATACCCTATCACAACCTAAAGTTTTAATTTTTGATTAAGGGAAAATCGGTCTTTTGGATATAATTCCATCAATAAAACTAGTAAATGAGGTGAATCTTGTAAAATCGTATATTTTTATTGGTAGCTCCAAAAATAAAAAAATGTTTTGGAAACCCTAGATTTTTTTTCTATCTTTTCATCCAGTTTTCATCACTTAATTCAGGAGTTCTAAAGATTATATTTTTAAATCTTTATAATATTACATTAATACTTAAAGATATCTTTTAAAAGTTAAAGATGATATCTTGGAGTCGCATCCATGATCAATGACCCCTGAACTTACTCTCTGAGATTAAATCAAGTGTCAATCTAGGGTTTTGCCGAAGATTTGAGTGTTATGATTTTGATTTCACTTATGATCATGAAAGAAAATATAATAGTTAGTAAAAATGCAATTTTGAGTCAAGATTTATCTTTAAGGGACTCAAAAGTAAATATTGGGTCAATCTCAAGGATCGACCAAGGATTTTATCGATTGATTTGGATTTCCAGTGTTTTCAAAATACAAACATATTTACGAACATAAACCCTAACCATCAGATCCAAACCTAAATCTAGGTTGAGTTGACCATAGACTTGGAGGCTTAGGATTCAATATCTGGTTTAACAACTCAAGTTAAGGTATGTGCATCTTTCCCGATTATCAAGGCAATAATATGTTCACCAACAAATTTCCCATATGAGGCATTCTTTGTTAAAACTTGTTCATCTTTAAATATACCTTCCCATTTCTTTACTACTTCTTGATTTATTATTGACACCATGAGATTCTACTATTAAAGGTCACCTATCCTATTTAATGAGATAATCTCTTTCTCTCATTTGAATCATATTGATGATAATTAGAATTATATCTTGATTTTATATCATGCACGCGTGAAAATAGACTAGGTTTACTTATAATAGCATGTATATCTATACTTACCATCATAATTGGGTGCACCTTTCCACGCCGAGTGCACTTTTCCTTTTATGTTATATATAGGGGCACACCTTTCTGCCCAGGGTGTGCCTTTCCACCCAAGTTATTTTTAGGTCTCAACCCTACATAAATAAAAGTAGTCTAGTTGTTTACATGCACTGTTGATGAATTATATTTGTTGTTAAGTGGCAAGATTTTCTTTTAATCAACCATCTCTTTTATTATAATGCCTCATAATTTGGCCTGATAAAACCCTCTTGAAACTTCTTCTTTTGAACCTTTCTTTTATTTAATATCCTACCTTGACTTTCCCTTTATCTTAAAGTATTGCCTAGTTGTCATTTACAACACATACTCAATTTATGTTGACGTCCTTTCCTTTTTTCCCCTTCTTCATGGGTATTGTTTTTAAACCCACTCAGGGGTAGCAAATCCCCAAGTGTAGGGTATGGGGGATTATACTTGCAGACGTAGACCTTGCTTACGGAGGAGACTCTTAATGGGTGACAGACTTGAGATAGCTGGATATCTTTCTACTTAAATCCTTATGTTGTAAATTTCATGTAAACCCTTCATGGGAGACGATGATGCACCTTTGTAATCAAGTTTAAATTGAACATAGTCATGAAGTTTTATTCCACTGCCATACTTTGGTCTCTTTTTGTATATCATCATTTGAGAAAAATATGTTTATTCGAGCATATTTGAAAGTATGTTTGGATATATGAGTTTATTCTCAAAATTAAGTAAGGAGTGGACCCCCTCTCAGGTCCCACTCCTTACAAGATGGTATCAGAGTCATAGTGGTTGATTTTCTGACTATC
Organism: Alisma plantago-aquatica; assembly: GCA_963693085.1. NCBI lineage: Eukaryota > Viridiplantae > Streptophyta > Magnoliopsida > Alismatales > Alismataceae > Alisma > Alisma plantago-aquatica. Next base: position 236,753,192 of record OY856415.1, read on the forward strand.
TCAATTTGGTCTCCTAAATTATAACCCTTTTCTGGAACAATCACCCTCTAGGTGAGATGTATACCCTATATTTGATCTATAATGTTCATGAGACGATGAAAGGATTATTTAGGATCATAAGGGATACACATAAGACCAATAATTAGTGAACCATAATATGTTGAGGTTCTAGGTGATCTTACCCTACCATATAAGGTAATGGTGACATATCTATTTGAATATTAGGATTTAGCTATAGTTTCGTTTTGGCATGAGAAAGATAAAGTATATAATAAGGACAATGATATATGGAATGCCTTGTGACTCAATACTCATAATTGATTTTGCATCCATCATTTGTTTTATCTTGAATAGATTTCATCGCCAACTTTTTATTATAATTTTCTATTATACTATTATATGTACAATTTTTTTTTCTTCTTCTAGATTTTAATGATATGTTCTCAAATTGAGTCACAAGGAAGAGTGTTATGAAGTTTGATATAGAAACCTTACTATTAGTTGTAATGAGATTATAAACCCTAGTACTGATGTTTGAAGTGATGTCTAGGAAGGTATGACTTGTGATAGAGGTTTAGTTGACCTACCCTTTGTACCCTATGACTTTTTGGTTGATCATGTGAACTTTAGGGTTGTTAGGTTAGTAACACATGGACCTGAAACTAACCCTTTTTAGACATGGCCTATTAGTTGGGTGCATGATCTATAAACAAGATAAACCCCTAAAATATTCACAACTACCAAATGCATAAGTAACCATAGTACTTTAATGTTGTTTAGTTTGGCTTATTACGTTAAACCTTTTAAGGAGTGGAGTAGGTGGATGATTATATATGAATGTCTAGATTTTGAGAATGAAATCTTTTTAAGGGGTGGAGTGTTGTAATGAACCAAAACATAGAATCTTACTCTATTTCATGATTAGAAATCTAGTAAGATTTGTTTCTTAGATATGACCCAAACAAGGATAAAAAAATTAAAACACATTTGGATAATAACTTAATTATGCGCCAATATGCAAATAAAATTCATGACATTTTCTACATATATTTCTTTTGCTAACCAATACTCACATAATGGACGAAAATATGATTGATACATGTGTTAAATGATAATTGGAATTTTCATATGCAATCATGCAAATTAAAGTAGAATATATAAATTAAATGAGTTAATTGAGTAAAAGGTTGATTTTCTTTCATAATAATAATATATAAGTCTTTTTATAACAATGTGACATTACTAGGACTTAATCAAGTAAGTGTTGATATAATGTCTTGATAAATATAATGTTAATTTGTCAAAATTCCTGATGGTGCCATAACTCATAAAAAGAAATCTCAAAATAGAAATATAATAGTGAAAGTGTGTTCCTTGGGTACCAATTAGCTTGGTTTCCAAGTTTCACTTTATTTGAACAACAATAATTATTTTAAATATAATTAGAGAAGAAAACTGGAGAAAAAGGCAAAAGTGTTAAATAAATTACTAAAAAATTTCAAAAGTGAAAATAAACCTCAAATTCGAAATCTACATACTAAAATTAGCCTATGTGTGAATTTTCATCTAATTAGGACAATCTTAAATATTTTAGTTTGTTTAGGAGAGATAATATAATTTAAAACCAAAAATATCAAATAATATTAAAAAAAATTAATCAATGGAAAAATCGTGTTATGCATATTTAAGTTTTCTTGTGGGATAAATTTCATAATTTTAGAGATTTTCAAGATGCCTCTAATTCATTAAAGGAATAAAATAAGTGATAAGATTTAAAAGTATTTAATAAAATACTAAAAGTCCTCAAAAATAAAAACTAACACCAAAACCAGATTTCTCACTCCAAAACTAGCTAAAGTACCAAATTTGGGTTTATTTAGACTTCGTTTGCACCCACAAATAATTATAGAAAATTTAGTATATTTAATGCATCAAAAGACCAATGTTTGAAGGTTGTATTAAATGTCATTCATTGCGGATCCACACCGACCATCCTATGTGAGATGGTTGGCAAGTTGTATCCTACCTTGAGTAGGAGACACCTATAGGAACAGTAACCATAGAACAAAAGGGTCTGATATTTTGGTCATAACTCCCTCGTTTCTCAAAGAAACTTTACAAAATAACTTACATTGGATTGCAAATTTAAACCCACACCTATCTATATCTAACTTGAAACCTATAATCAAGTACTTGAGAAACACCCAAAACCCCTTCTCCAAGCTTCTAGAGCTCCACACCCTTCGACCAAAGGACTAAACCCTACACATATAAATACCCATCTAGGGTTTCGACTCAACACGAGCAACCTACCCCTCAAGCCAATTTCTCCATTCATTGCATTTTGTGCCATTGCCAAGCCAACTTCATCCCTAACCTTATGGAGTCCCATGTGAGTATCCTACTACATATATCTTCGGTTCCATCTTACGTGAGTTCATGAAGCCTTCTTCTTCATTTTCATCTATTCAAATCGTCATTTCATTGCCACATGTAGATTCGCCCAAATCTGGCTGGCTTGTTGCTGCTTTCGTAGAAGCCATGGCAAGTGGCTGAGGAAGGGGGTGACTCCTTGTGAAATCCTTATTTTCCCCTCATCACATCCTTCTTTTCTTGTTTTTTTCGACTAGGGGCATTAATGCCTTTTTGCCATGATTAAGTTGAATAATGATGCATATTGTGCCGACACATATAAGACATATATACCCTGTCATAACCTAAAGTTTCAATTTTTTATTAAGGGAAAATTGGTGTTTTGGATATAATTACATCAATAAAACCAGTACATGAGGTTAATCTTGTAAAAATCATATATTTTTATTGGTATCTCCAAAAATGTTAAAAAAATGTTTTGGAAACATTAGAATTTTGTCTATCTTTTGGTCCAATTTCATCGCCTGATTCACGAGTTATAAAGATGAGATTTTTAAATATTTATAATATTACATTAATACTTAAAGATATATCTTGGAATCACATCCATGATCAGTGAACCCTGAACTTACTGCCTGAGATTAAATCAAGTGTCAATCTAGGGTTTTACCGAAGATTTGAGTTTTATGATTTTGTTTTCACTTATGACAATTCAAGAAAATATAATCCTTAGTAAAGATGTAATTTTGAGTTAAGATTTATCTTCAAGGGACCCTAAAGTCAATATTGGGTCAATCTTAAGAATCAACCTAGGATTTTACTAATCGATTTGGATTTATAGGGTTTTCATAATAGAAACATATTTAAGAATATAAACCCTAACCATTGGATCCAAACCTATATCTAGGTTGAGTTGACCATAGAATTGGAGGGTTAGGATTCAGTATTTGGTTTAACAACTCAAGTTAAAGTATGTGCATCTTTTTAGATTACCAAGGCAATACTATGTTCACCAAAAAATTTCCCATATGAGGCATTCTTTGTTAAAACTTGTTCATATTTGAATATACCTTCCTATTTCCTTAGTACTTCTTGATTTATTGTTTATACCATGAGATTCTACTATTGAAGGTCATCTAGCCTATTTATTGAGATAATCTATTTCTCTCATTTGAATCATATTGATGATGATTGAATTATATCTTGCTTTTGTGTGTGCAAATAGACTAGGTTTATTTATAGTAGCATGTACATATGTACTTACCATAATAATTGGAGGCGCCTTTCCACCTTGAGTGCGTCTTTCTACTCGCATTATATACATGGGAACACCTTTCCACACAAGGTGCACCTTTACACCCAAGTTATTTTTAGGCTTGAGATTTATGGGTCTCAGCCCTACATAAATAAAAGTAGTGTAGTTGTTTACATGCACTATTGATGAATTATATTTGTTGTTATGTGGCAATATTTTCTTCCAATCAACCATCTCTTTTATTATAATGCCTCATCATTTGTCCTGATAAAATCCTCTTGGAACTTATTCTTTTAAACCTTTCTTTTATTTGATATTTTGCCTTGACTTTCCCTTTATCTTGAAGTATTGCCTAGTTGTTATTTACTACACATACTCAGTTTATGTTGACATCCTTTCCTTTTGTCTTCCCTTTTTCTTGGGTGTTGTTTTTCAACCCATCTAGGGGTAGCATGGCCCCAGGTGTAGGGTATGAAGGACGTTACTTGTATACACAGACCTTGCTTATGGAGGAGACTCTTAATGGGAGACAAACTTGCGATAGTTGGATACCCCTATACTTAGATCGTTATGTTATGAATTTATGTAAAACCTTTACGGGAGATGATGATGCACATTTGTAATCAAGTTTATATTGAATGTAGTCATGAAGTTTTATTCCGCTGCCATACTTTGGTCTCGTTTTATGTATTATCATTTGAAGAAAAAAATATGTTTATTCAAGCATGCTTGAAAGTATGTTTGGATAGATGAGTTTATTCTAAAAATTAAGTAGGGAGTGGATCTCCTCTTAGGTCCCACTCCTTACACATCACCTACGTCCAAGTGACATATTTCCTCCAAAAGATAGATCTTCTTCATTGATACCTGTGTTGTTATGTTGGTCACGCAAAATATGTGGAAAACTAAGGGGTGAGACCCCTAGTTCCAGTGATGAGATGTATCAACTGATAACATCTTTTGTTTACAAAAATATTAATAATTAAGTTAAATAAAGCAAATAATTTTCATATTAACAGAGCACATAATTAAACAAAAGAAATTATGTGTCATGTATATACTTGATCCATACACATACATGTACATAGTATGAATCACATATAATAATTGTATCAACTAAAGCACACCAATATGTTATTAATCAAATAAACCTAAATTACTTTTGGCTAATTTATGCATTTTATTATTATGCTATGGGTAGTCTGAGGCATACCACTAAAACTACTAGCTAGCCATTGAAAATCCTTTCTAGACATCCATGTCAGATCTAGTGATATTTGAACTCTATTAGATCTCTCTACACACCTCAGGTCAAATTAAGGGTAACAAATATAGAGTGCTCAAAGGTTGGGCCTGCCATGAAATTGTTTATAATAATATCCAAATAGCATAGGCTCATCTGGGTACACATGCCCATCACTAAACATAAGGTATAAACCCAAAAAACACTGAGACATGACCCTAGTCGCTCCCCATCAAATATCACAAGACGTCATTTGCAACTGAGTCCCAACAAGATTTAAAGACACCGGGGTATTCCATCCCCTATCATCCCTATATATTCACTAAAATACAAGTCCAATCATTTTTTCACATTGTACAAGATTAACTTGTTTCATTGTTCCCCCAACGAACCAAGGAAACATATCTAAAGGCTCAAAGTGTCACAAAATTATAATAACAATTTATTAATCAGATCAACTACTCATTTTATGACTACATCACTTAAGTTACGTAAAGTCACCAAAAAAATATCTAAAAACCTATCAAGCCTTTGCAACTTCAAAGATCTAAAACATATTAACATAAATTCCAACCAAAAAAAATATCTAAAAACCTATCAAGCCTTTGCAACTTCAAAGATCTAAAACATATTAACATAAATTCCAACCATCCAAAATAGGATGAATATAAGGCCTCTGACCATACTAAGGTCAAGAAATAAATCTAGGGTACCACCAGGTCCAATTTTTCAAAAGGATCACCCATTCAGGGTACATGTATAAATTCAGGGCCGTGACAGGGCTCAAGTCATCACTATAGAGTACAACAAGACCCACTTACTACATAGAGTCATAACAAGGCTAAGTATATATAAGAACATTGTAATTATATAAAATTTATCACACAAATGTCCAAAGAGGTAACAAGATAAGAACTGAAATTTCAAGTTAAAACACTAAAGGATGTAAGAGTTATGATAGATTAGAGAAAAAGAAGGCCAAATTAACCATATATGAGCCATATTTCCACAATAAGTCTATCTCAAACTTGTTTTTATATAAGCATAATGGCTAAACAAAGCCTTAACAACATTCTGGAGGAGATACTAACAACAAGGAGTTCTATGAAATCCAAATATTCATTTTTGAGAAGAAAAGCATCATAAAGGCACCACCTTTACTATCATTTTCCATAGTTAGATCCATTCTAAGCACATGTATGTTTAGCTAAGCATGTATTTAACATCAAATTTTATATGGAGAGATTATAATGAATATGCAAATTTGTATTTCATCCTTTTTTAAACCTTCAAAGCTTGTTCCTCTTTTTTGTATATATCAAAAGGTGTAAATATTTACAGTGCATGGAGATCTAAAAAAGAAACAAGATAAAAAACTATACATGAAATATAAAAAGTATCAAGATAAGGTATCCACATCATCTTTAATCTGACTCATTGTTGAGATATAGTTGGTAAATTATAATTTTGAACTCAATTATGCAATGTTGAGTGACTTACTATACATTGACTAAGTTGTGAAATTTTGAGTGGACTAATAATATTTATAGTTGTCTCAATACTTTTACATTATATAGGGGATGAAATTATGTATCTAATGGTGAAGATTTCACCCAAATCTGATAATTGAGGAGGAAGATATGGCCTTTTTGCTCTTGCCTCTTTTCTAGTATTTTCATTCTTTTTTCTCCTTGATGGCCCTTGACCATTGCTCATCCTTGGGCTCGGTCCATCTCGCCCATGCACCCAACTTTCTTCCTCAAATACACATGGATCATTTATCCAATGTCCAAGACCATCCATGAAATTATCAGACGGTTGGGGAGTCATCCCCAACCTTGAGCCAAAGTCAGCAGCTAGAGCTGCTAGGCATGTCCGAGACCACCAAATTGGGGGGGGGGCTTTTTGACCTTGTTTTCTCCCAAAGTCATCACAAAAATCTCCCTCATGCTCCTAAGACCTTGTCCCTACTCGTTCCTAGAGAGATATGGTCCATTATAGAGTCCTAGAGCACTCCTTCTCCAACCATGGCCGACCATCATGGTCGCAACCACATTATTGGGGACTTTTGACCACCCTCGCACCCTATTTTTAATCTCTCTCATGACGCCTCGTCTCATCCTTTGTTTTCCCCAAGTTTCTAGAGATTTTCCCCTCTATTTTATTGCCCCTAGAACTCCCCCAACTGCCACATCCAGCCTGTGGGTTTGAAGCTCTAACAACCATCGTCCCTATTTGAGACCCCCTTCGCGTTTGCAAGGACAAAATAGAACCAACCAATGTCTTTCCACAAGATTCTACCCCCTCCTTCTCTTATTGTGAGCCACTTCTGGCGATCTTCACACTGGCCTCCATCATGCTTTTATGCATGCAAGTAAGTGTGAGACAAGGGTGGGTGGTGTCAAGCTACCGCTGGCTAATGCCCTGCAAGCGGTGAACAGCGATGGACAGGAGCACCCGCTAGGCCAAAAAATGCATACCAGGTCCCTCTTGGTCCATCTTCCTCGCATGACTAATAGGTGAATGACATGTGGCCAGCCTCCCTCTCTCACATCTAACCAGTCAAAGGGACTATGGACCCACATCCCTAACTTGTGTGCGGCCCCATGGTCAGCCAATGAGATGGAGCCACATCGCCCCTTATGTGGTATATTCCATCTCTCTCACCCATGTTTATTATGTCTTGATCTTGAAAAAATCATATAAAATCATTCCTTGGGCCAAACTTGATATTCATATATGAGTTTTGATCTACTCAATGAGATATATCTAACAAACTTTGTTTCATTAGCAAATTTTCACTCGTAGCTTCTATTATGTTAAAAATAGCATGAGATACATCTTTTTACAAGTTTAATAATATTTAATGCTCAACCATGATCATATAAGGACCCCACTTGATTTTTATGGTCCTAATCAGTAACTTATGACATCTTGTACTATTTGAATCAAACTTGTTCATACCGTGCTCTATTAATCACTCTAATGTATGAAATGGGCCATGCAATATGTGTAATTTGGACTTTGATGCTATGACCATTTATTTGATGCCCAAGTTGATTATATGAACTCAAACTCATCATTTTTGCTCTAAATCAATAATATTTGATTCATGATTGATCTAAGATACTATTTTTCCCATGCTTGAACTCTATTTCAACTTGATGATATGGAACATGCCATTAAATGGAACATTTATGGACTTATCATGATCCCTAAACCTTGTGCTAAATATTGGTCAATTATGTTCAAAGATACTTTATGAACACCATATAACCAATGTTATGCTTCGAACACCTAAGTGCCTTATGGATATATCTTGTGCTGTATTATGACTAAGTGACCTAAACATGACATTGAAATGTGACCTAATGTGCATGTTGTTATATTGAGGTCTAACCTTGTACAAATGTCACCCTAATGGTCACCCATGATATTTGATATACTCAAAACTATAACTTATTTATATTTGTGATACTAAATCAAGCTTGGTCACTCTTGCACTCTAGTGATGACCATATTGTATGAAAATGACTATTTGGCAATGTTGATACTTATGTTTCTTAATCTTGTCCGAAACTCATGTTTGATCTATTTGGGATCTTGAGACTATAATCATATATCCTTGATCTTGCTAAGGATGTTTCACTCTAGTATGTAGCTTGATGATTAATGATTGCATGAACATTGGAGATCTCGAAATCAATCTTTTGATTATTGGAACATAGATCAGGTGAAACATTCACCCTTGATGATATGTTTAAGATGACCTAAGTGTTGTGATGTTAATATAGTCACACTTGCTTGTAATGATAGGATCTCTTTGATGGACTCTATTCAAAGATCTAATCATATTGTATAATGCTAGTTTGCTCATATCAAGGTACACTTTATCCTCCTATTGGCCAGACTAGTGGTATTGAAATTGCATGTATGTATGTAGTATAAATGCTTGGATTAATATACTTGTTTGGGATACATGTTACCTATAACTACTATGTTTTGGTCTTATTACATATGTTGGACAAACTTGAAAACATAATGATAGATATTCATAATTCGACCTTGTGTGCCTGCTTGTATTTTTGGGGTAAGGGAACAAGGCTTTGTGTCCTACTTGAGTTGTCATGATAGGGAAGACCATGTTGATACAAGGGTTATCTCTCGGCGATGGCCTTGAGGTCCCTTATGAATAGGGTTAACTCTTGATGTTTGGTCTTGTAGCCCCTCACATTGAAATAGGGTAGCTAATCTTCAACACCCTCATGGACCCCTTCTTTGTGAAGCTGGTCAAAGGCCTTATGATATTGTTGGTATAATGGGAATGAACATAAAAAACACTTGCATTCTAATAAAAGAGTCTTTAGTCATGTTGTTTATTCGTTCTTGTTATTTACTTTATGATTTTGGTTAGCAATATATGTTCTTAAACCTGTGATTTTATATGTTTGCATCGCGTACTCAACACAGTTGTGCTAGTGTGTACCCATTTTATGATTTTAGGTAACATGTACTATATGGATGTATAATGATGATCAATGCTTCTAATCATGCTATTACTCTGATGATGTATAATGACATGCAAATAGAATACACACGGTTGATATATGGGACCTCAGATCTAGTCATGTATTAGTTTAGCTTTTTTTATGCTTTCTTGTCTCATACCTTAGTTGTTGTTTGTCATTTTATTCATGCATATATTATGTGATCTATCCCATGGAGGGATGCTCAGGCCTCTCACCTTTGACTTTCTAGCCATTAGGAGTGAGGATTTGGGTAACAAATGGCTCCGTGATAGTTTATTACTCAAATCCTAACTCCAAATGACTATAAAGTCAATGGCGATAGGACCTAGGCATCTATCCCTAGCATGATATTATCAAAGTGAGAATGTGTAAGCATAAATCTTAGCATACATAAATAGATAGCAAGATAAAAGCACCAATCATAATCTCAACATTCAACAAGTATGCATTAAGCAACATTCTTTTATTACAAGATTTAAATTACATATTAAAGAGTCAAATTGAACAACTCTGCTCATGTACACTAGAGATCTTACAATAAGTACACATGACATAGCTCACCAAGCTCATAACCTTCTATCCATATCTAAACCTATAAAATAAGTGAAACAAGGTGGGTCAAGCATACAAGCTGCTGAGTATAGGGATGAAAGATACATATACATAAGCTTTGCATACATTGAAAAGATTTACAGAAGTAATGAACATGAATAGACAAGTTAAGTATTTAGCAAAATGAGAGATTGTGTTTTATATCATTTTACTCCAATTATACCAAAAACATCATATATCATAAGGCCTTTTACTAACATCCCATTAGAAGGGTCCATAAGGGTGCTCAAGAACATCTAACCCTTTTATACATAAGGGACATCAAGGCCATCGCCAAGAGCTAACCCTTTCATTGACATGGTCCTCCCTATCATGACAACTCAAGTAGGACTCCCAACCTTGTGTCCTTATCCCAAGAATACATGCAGGTGAACAAGGTTTGTATAATGGAGTTTATATATTATGCTTGCAAGTTATAAAACAATTGCATGAGACAAACGCCGAGTAAAATACCAGAGTACTACATGGAAATATTTGAGCAAGTAAACAAGCATATATATGTATCACATTGAAATAAAGAAATCCATAGTCATATAATTATTAAAGCCCATACCTGATTCATAGATTCTTAACTTACTTGTCCTTGACCATCTAGTCACATGCAACTACTGATTAACAACAAGTTTACATACATGTATTAGATTCTCATCATTAACCCTAATATGATCCAAGTTAGGTTCTAAGTTTCTTATTAGTACATTATATGATCTTTTACTAATTTAGATGTCATCATTAAGGTGATGCTCAAGTTTCATGTCATTTACACACATTTTAGGGTCCAAAGACTCATAATAGGGAAAGAACGGATTATAGTTCATCAAATCAAGAATTCAAAGCATATGACATGATATAGATCAGCAAGATAAGTACATAGGAAACATATCTCAATATAGGTGTATGTCCCCTAGGGTCTAAGCATCATATTTCCAACCTTGGGTATCAACAGTTCAGCATATGGGTGAGCATCAACATAGTTCATATACCATTAAGTTTCAACATAAGAATTAGGAGGTATATCCATATCAAGCAGTGTAGGGGTTTGAGTATACTCTAATTAGAGAGAGGAAGACAAAAGAAAAGGATCAACATAAGCATTTAGGGTAGACACAATGCAAATCATATAGGTAACATTAGACAAAAATTTGATTACAAGCACCATCATATATAAAGAGGGTGGATCATAGTCATTAAAGTCACAAAACATCGTAATGTTACCAATTTCAAGGAAAATAATATAGTTGGATGCATCAAGTAGGTCAAACATAGCATTTTAATCATGCATAACCATTCATTCACATAGAAGGGGTACATTCATAACATTATGTGTCATATGATTGAACCATTGTAAAAGGAGGTCAAGAGTTGATGTATTCCTGAAAGGTAGCATAAGGATACTGATTTTAAATTTAGGATGAGACTAGAGTTCATACTAGATACAAAATTAGCAACTTCGGGCTAAGTAAATCATTCAAGTCCCAAACTAGGCACATATCTACTATGAGAGTTATTCATGAGCAATATGACCCTCATATAGCTCAAAGATGCATAAAGATACTGATATAATGATTATATATGTAGAGATGCATCAAAGGTACAGACTTTATCATATCATGCATTAAATATAGTCAACATGGTCAAAGATTGCATATTTAAAAAAATAGAGAAATAGGAAGAGGTTTTAGAGTCTGGAACTATGCCAACTTTAAGATCTTTTCAGTTTGATCAATTTGATAGATAATATGACTATATTTGTATTAGGGTGCTAGGAGTTATGGTTTTTACAAGACTTGCATCCAAAACATTATAGAAGGTCGAAACATGGCTTTACCATCATTTATTGCTCGATTCCAGCCCTTGTATTGTGATCATGTGGTTGACCGAGTACTATTCTTGCACATATTATCCCTACACTCACCTTGAGGTGTCACCTAGCCATTGCCCCATGCACCTTGGTTGTGCATTTCCCACACGTCCTCGACCAGACCCTCCACAAACACTGCAGTTGAGGGACGCTGGTTGCCACTATGCTTCATTCTTAGTGCTTACGTGGTGACACATCACTTGTTCACCACAGTCAATGCTCCTTCACCAACCCTCCACATGCGAAGGGGAGAGAGAGTTAAGGTGAGCGACACAGTATGCATCTAGGCCGTTCACCCCCGATTAACAGCTCATGGACATCATCCCCGTGGAGATCGGCTCAAGCAACTTTGCCCTACCTTGGAAGCTGGGCCTGCCAGCGTTGGTGGTGAGCAGAGCACAAGGGCCTTGAACTGCTCCAAGACTGGCTCTCCAGCCCCGTCATGAGCTCTCAAGGCCATGGATGGTCTCTAATTCATCAAATCGCTTATGATTTTCCCCAACCCAAGGGATTCAAGGTGGTGGCGGTTAGAGTTTTAAAGGAGGGAAAAGAACAAGAAAGGAGGCTGTAGATCGAGGGAAACAAGGTGAAAATTGGTGGAAAACAAAAAGGGCTCCGAGACAAGGTTTTAGTGGGTTTATTTGGGAGAAAAGGGTGAGAACGGGTGCCGATTGGAGGACGAAAAGAGGGAGCAACACTCCTTGCGCCGAATAAGGGTATGAAGGTTGGGTATGACTCCTAGATTGTTGGATTGTAATCCAATGCTCTAGGTTGATCACCGACTATCCAAAGGGGGCGCCTCCCCTAAATGGGCCGCATACTCCATTTGGGCCCAAAAGGTTCAAAATCGCATAAATTCAATCAGGAAACATGTAATTTTCTCCAAATTTCATTAGCTCATAACTTGGGATTTGGAGATCCGATTGGGTTAATTTTTGTGCCATTGGATTCAGAATTGAGAGTTCTACCAATTGAAATATAATAGGGAGTAAGAATATCATATTTAATAGGTTTAAAATTGCTTGTAAGAGTGTGATATGTTAAGATATTAACACTTAGGTCTATGAGCAAATTATGTCACAAACGACGATATCAAGCATACAGTGATCAAATTGGGTCCTCAACACAGTCAATTCATAAAATTGAAGTTCAATTGAGTGATACTATTCATAAAAAAGAGCATGAGAATAATTCAGATGAGAGGAAGTTAGGTTGTCACAATTCAGCTCATGTTTCTCCTCACCCCTAGATCTATAGGTAGTAGGTATGGTGTTGGTATGGGAGGAATTGTTATAAATGCTTGGTATAACTTTGTATGCAGCTACATGTCTTCCTCTTTAGAATCCCATCAACGTTAAGGTTAATTGAGGCATCATGATCCTTAGATTGGACCTTCTAACTTTACCAATCATTGCATGTGAGTCGACTGACCAGGATGTCAATCAACTGATTGGAAAGTCTGGAGGCTGAATGTGTAACTAAAGCCTCTAATTTTTGAGTCTTTTTAGGATTTGGAGTGATTGGGCTATTTTCCTACAAAATCTAGGAAATCTAATAAAGATTCTAATTAAAGAGAGAAAAGCTAAACTAAAACAAGTAATTCTAAAATTTATGAATAATAAAAATGCTCCTATATAATGATCTAAAATATGCAATAAACACAAATAAATATACATTCATCAGTTCTACTGACATAGTAAATTCCTTCACACCATAGAAAATACATCAAGGAACATTTTTTATTTGCGTCAAACTAAACAACTATTTGTAAAGAAATACAAACTATATCAAAAGAGATGACTAAACAAAAGTAAATGATAAAAAATAAAGTGGGTTTCCTCCCATAAGAGCCTTGTTTAGTCTCATAAGGTTGAAATTCATTTAATTCCTCAAGGAAGCTCTGTGAGATTCAACTCTTCCTCCTCATGGAAAATTTCTCCACATGTATAATGTTTTAGATGTTGACCATTGGTATAAAATGTCTTAGCTCCATCATTAATCTCTACTGCGCCATGAGGAAACACTCTAACTACCACATATGGTTCACTCCATCAGGACCTCAACTTGCCCAGGTGTAACTTCATCCTCAATTTTTAACAATAAATCCTACTAATATAGAAGGAATGTTCTTTGAAAAATATTGTGGTCATTGATCTGCTTGGTCTTATCCTTGTATATCCTCAAATTATCATATGCATGTACCCTAATATCATCCAATTCATTACGCTCCAACCTATGCTTCCTCCCAACACTAAACAAATCAAAATTAAAATTCCTTAAGGCCTACTTGGCTTTATGTTCTAATTCAATAAGCAAATGACATGCCCGACCATAAGGCGGTCTATATGAGATTGTGCCCATGAGTGTTTTAAACTCTTTCACGCAGTCTAAAGGAGCATCATTCACTTCCATGCTTCAATTTGTCTTACTTCTCAAAACAGTCATTTCTAAAATCTTCTTAATTTCCCTATTGGACACCTCAACCTCGCCTTGAGTCTGAGGGTAGTATGGATGTAACATCCCAGGATTTGAGACCTCGGATAACATGATCTTAAAAGGAATGATTGGACTACCCATATCACCAAGGTGCACCTCCTTTTCCGGGATCCCATCACTAAAGAACTCCATAGTTAAGCGTGCTCAGCTTGGAGTAGTACTAGGATGGGTGACCAGTCGAGAAGTTGACCCCGGCTTGTGCGTGAGTGAAGATAAAGCACGCAGTTAAGGCCAGTGGTGGTCTGTGGGGCCAGTCGTCATTCCTGAAACTCTACTAGAGCCTTAGGCAGTGGGCCCGGGAATTACAAATGGTATTAGAGCCATAACCCCTCCAGTAGGTGGGGCCCACATGGGCATGGCATGCCAGTCTTAAGCCGTGCGGTCCAGGCATGTAGGAAAGGGTTGTCCATGGTTGACGTAGCCACCCTTGCACTGGTATTCCGTGATCGAGAGCTGGATGTCCATGGGCCATTGTGGGTCTGTATTGAAATGGGGTCATATTATGAGGCCATATAGTTGAGCCTTGACGAGGACGTCAAGAGTCTAAGTGGGGGAGATTGTAACATCCTAGGATTTGAGGCCTCAGATAACATGATCTTAAAAGGAATGATTGGACTACCCATATCACCAAGGTGCACCTCCTTTTCTGGGATCCCATCACTAAAGAACTCCATAGTTAAGCGTGCTCAGCTTGGAGTAGTACTAGGATGGGTGACCGGTCGGGAAGTTGACCCCGACTTGCATGTGAGTGAAGATAAAGCACGCAGTTAAGGCTAGTGGTGGTTTGTGGGGCCAGTCCTCATTCCTGAAACTCTACTAGAGCCTTGGGCTGTGGGCCCGGGCATTACAATGGAGTTCCCACTTTAAGCTTCACTCCATATTTTCTTAACAAGGATCCAAACTTCCTATTCATGAAGTGAGAACCTCCATCACTGATAATCATCCTAGGTACCCCAAACCCACAAAAAGTATGATCTTTCACAAAGAGACATATAACATGTAATCAAGTCCAACTTAAAATTGATTCCACCCATTTTAACACATAATCAACAACAAGCAAAATAGAAAGGTTAGAGTTGAAAGCCAAAAAGGATCCCATGAAATATATGCCCAAAAGATCAAACACCTTGACATCCTGAAATGTACTCATGTACATTTCCTATCTTCTAGAGATATTGCCTGTGCATTGACATCATCACGCCTCCTCACAAAGTTGTATACATCCTTAAACAAGGACACCCAATAGAATCGACTCCCATAAACCTTGTCTATTGTACTTGAGGTAGCATGGTGTCACCCAGTGGATAGAGAGTGGAAATGGGCAAGTATGTTCTCGAATTTTCACTTGGGAACACACTTCCTCAATATCCCATATCTGCATTTCTTAAGCAAGATGGGGTCATCTCAAACATAAAACCTCAAGAAATGGAAAAAGTGCCCATCTCTTGATATCCACAACTGCCTAGTAATTCTCCACAATCCAAATATTTCACTACATTAGTATACTAAGGATCCTTGTCTCTAATAGAAAAAAGCTGCTCATCTGGAAAATCTTCAACAATCAGTATCTCTAATCCCGACTTATTCACCCTCTGCAACTGAGACAAATTATTTTCCACTACATTTTCTGCTCCAACTTTATCCTTGACTCATCTGTCAAACTCCTATGGTAGAAAAATGCATCAGATCAGTCTCGACTTTGCATCTTTCTTCTGTAATAGGTACTTGATTGCCACATGGTCAGTCCAAACAATTGCCTTTACAATGATTAATTTTTTTCTATTTATCTAAAGCAAAGACAACATAAAATAGTTCCTTTTCAGTGGTGGTATAATAGACCTATAAATGGATATTTGGAATCCACACATTTTGATTCATATTTGAACCTAAAATTTTGAAAAATATCTGACATATAAGAACTTAGATTGGATTTCAGATATCAAATTTTGGATCTGAAAATTTAGACCGGATATTATATATTGTTGTATTTGCTCTAAAAATTCAAACTCGACAAATACATACATATATTATCAAATATATATTATTTATATTAAAAAATGAAAATATATACACCTTATCATACATATATTTTATGTAATATAAATATTTTTTTATTTATAATACATTTATTATAAAAATGTATGATCTTAAGTTTGGATCATACATTTATCTGAATTTGGGTATTATCCATTTGGATTGGATTCAGATGTTAACATATCATATCCGTTGGGTATCAAATCAGATATCAGATGAAACCTTTTTTCCAAATTTAGATATCATATATAGTGATATCCTCTCTGTATTCAATCTATTTATAGGTTTATGGTATATTATTTTGAGCATCACTAGGAGTTCTTGATGCATAATAAATGATAGAAAGAGCATGCTATTTGTGTTGGCTTAATATAACTCCAACTACAGAATTCGATGCATCACACATAAATTTAAAAGGATGATTCCAATTGGGAGCTACCGCCATGTGTGCAGAGATCAATCTCTCCTTAAAAACCTCAAAAGATTTCAAAAGACTATTGTCAAAATTAAACTTGGTGACCTTTTCCAACAACTCAAAAAGTGGTTTGTCTATCCTCAAAAAATATTTTATGAAACATCTATAAAAACCAACATGTCCTAAAAAACTCTGAACTCCTTTTACCAAACATGGTGGAGGTAATTTGGAGATCACCTCTATCTTCACTAGATCTACATCCATCTCCTTGTTGGACACCTTGTGTTCCATCACAATCCCTTCACTCACTATCATGTGATTTTTCCCCCCAATTCAAAACTAAGTGAGTGTCCTCATATATTTGCAAAACTTTGTCAAGATTGGAAAATAAGTCTTTAAACAACTCTTCATATACTAAAAATCATCCATAAATATTTCAAGACATTGCTCTACCATATCTGGGTAAATAGAGAGCATGCACCTGTGAACCATTTCAAGAGAATTACAAAGACCCAAAGGCGTGTGACGGTAAGCAAAAGTACTATAGGGACAAGTGAAGGTTGACTTCTCCTAATCCTGTGGTTTGATGGAAATCTAATTGTAATCAGAAGAACTGTCTAGAAAACAAAAGTTTGAGCCACTTGTGAGCCTCTTAATGATCTGATTGATAAAAGGTAACAAAGAATGGTCTTTCAAGGTGGCATAATTTAATTAGTGACAATCAATATGAAATTTCCTCCTGATACTAACCTAGTAGAGACTAGTTCACTTGCTGAAATTAGTAGCGACCATTATCTCACCCTTCTTAGGATCTACTTGAGTCGGAGTAACCCATTTGGAATAAAAAATAGCATAAGTTATACATGCTGATAAGATTTTCACTACCTCCTTCTTCACCACCTCATTCATGATGGGATTTAGATGATGCTGAGGTTATTCCACTAGTTTTGCTCCATCTTCAATCTGGATCTTATGTTGGCATAAAGTAGGGAGATCCCCTTGATGTTACAAATTGATCACCCAAATGCAACCCAATGGTTCTCTAGAACAATGACCAGCCACTGCTCCTTTCTTAGACTCAATGATGCGAAAATAACTAGTAGAATGTATACTTCAGATGTGGGGGAAATGGCTTTAGTTCCAACTTAGGAGGACACTGTAGTGATGACACCAATGGTGGCGATGGTGGTCCCAACTCATAATGTCTCAAATAAAAACACAAAATTGCTTTTAGAAACATGGCACACTCCTCTAGTAGATGGTAGTGTGTGCAGTCATCCATTAGATTCATGAGACAAGCTTCTAAAGGCAACTGAGGATAGACCAACATGATGGTAGAAGTGACTGCATTTGTGATTGTCATAAGATGTACATTTTTCTCTAATTCATCATGATACTTGCCAAAGATATGTGCTTTGTCTGTTCAACAATGTCCACCTCTAGGGTGCCTTGATCCACCCTTATCATGACATGTGCCACATCTAGTAATGACTTCTCCAAAATTAGGGACACCTCACTAACAAAATGTTGTATCATGTGACATTATGCCTGCTCATTGATTTGTTGTTGATGATAGGGCAATGCTATCTCGAATGGATCAAACTAGATTCCTAATGTCAGTCTTCCTATCCCCATCTCCAAGATCATATCATCCGTGGCTTGGAATGGCCTACCTAAGAGTAATTCATTATCATAGTCATCCTGCATTTCCACGACTATAAAATCTTCTAGAGATATGAATTTGTTTACCATCACTAGAACAACCTCACAGATGCATGTTGGCCTCACCACTAAACTGTTTGCAAGCTGAATTATCATGTTGCTCTTCCTTGATTTTTTGAGTACTAGTTTTTTTGAATGTGGTCAGTGGCATGAGAATAATAATTTCTCCTAAATCACATAATGGTTCTCCAAACTTGACCTTGCCAATGAAGCATAGTGTGTTGAAACACCCTAGATCTTATCTCTTCTGTGATAATTTCCTTTGTATTAAGGCACTAACTTCTTCCTAAAGTGCTAAAACAGTTGAATTTGCTATCCTCTTCTTGTAATTGATGATGTCTTTCGAGAACTTGCCAAAGGACAAAAGTTGTTCAATAGAATCTACCAGTTGTAGGTTGATGTGATGTTTCATGAAAGTATACATGAATTTTTGGAACTGTCGATCAACCTTTTTTTGCCTTCAAGAAATTGGGAAATGACATTGGAGTCACATTTTTATGCTGGTGATGTGCAATGTAAGACTCCTTTTTAGTTTATGTTTGATCAATACTTTCCTCTTTTCGAGATTTCTCCTGAGGCATAGGGTCTATGGGCTTCTCGAAGGTATTGTATCTATCACTACCCCGATGTCATATGGTGTTGACCTCTACTTTGGAATAAATTGCTACTCATACACCATCACTTTAACACCAGTGAAGAAGCATTGCCTTTACTTCTGGTTATTAGGGGGTACATTAATGTTTCTCAGAAATCCTTGATGGTTAGGATTCTTCATGGCCACCATCTGTGCTGCTAGTTGTGAAATTTGATTTTCTATGCTGTGAATTTGAGCCCCTTGATTCTTCTAGTCCTGCTTGGATTAGTTCGAGCATGCCTCATTCTGACTCCTGAGTTTGCCAAACATGTCTTCTAACCTATCCATCCTACTAGGACCTCTTTCCTACTGATATTGCTATGAGGTGTTACCTTGCTGCTGTTTGGGATGTTATATTTGTGACAGATCCTATGGAAAACTTTTAGGATCCTTCCAAGAAATCTTAGGATCCCTCCATCATAAGTATACATTGTTATCCTTATTGTTTTTCTACTACATGTACATACTCTCTTCCTCCTCTAAATGAGATGAAAAATTTCTGATCAAGGTTCTTTGTAACTTGTGCCATCTGTGCCTTCAAATCCAAGACTTCTCACGATTCCATTGCACTTTTGGTTAATGCTGGTGTTTCTTGCTCCTCTCCCCATGATTGATTCTTGGCCATGTTCTGTAGGATCTCGTGAGATCTTGTTGCATTGTTATTTAGGAAGAATCCTAACCCTTCATTGTCAAGAGTAGTTCTTTACCCTTTATGCAAGACATAATAAAATCTTCACTTGTCCAAACAAATCAATCTGATGATGCATGACTTTTTTGAGCATGTTTTGGAATCTTTCCCATGCCTCAAAGTAAGATTTTTCATACTGCTCCTTAAAATTATAGATATCTCCCACCAATTCATTTTGCTTTAGTGGTGGAAAGTATCTCTCAAATAAGGAATGAATCATCTCATCCCATTCGATTGACTTTGGAGGTAAACTGAGGAACCAACCTTGGCCTTATCTGAAAGAAAGTACTAAAATAATTTCAAGTAAATTATTGTGTATGGGACCTTGTTGAGTTTAAGCATGTCACAACTCTCCACAAAGATATTAATGTGTGCCACCAGGTCCTCCATGCTGTGTCCATGAAATGATCATGACTTGTTTAGCATCACCAGTCTTGGATCGATATTGTAGAAACCAACATTGACTGTCAGACATTTGATTGGTTCTAGATAAGTTGTAGCTGATGACACTTTTATCTTCTCCCAAATTGTCTATTCCTCAAGCAAGTGCTCCATATTATCATCATCATTTTGAGTCATGTTTGTCACATGTTCTTACTCTACATGTGGCATGGGGGTTTGAATAAGTTTCACAAATGAAGCCCCAAACTCTCACGCCTAGCACAAAGTCTCTTTTTGATCTACACACAGTGGAGTGGAACCTCCATTATTTGTAGTCTATAGTGTGAATGTGAATCATACACTAATATATGCAAATGCAAAAGGAACCATGAGAACACAAATTCTAGGAATCTAAGAAATGAAGATTTATCAATTGTTTCTTCTACAAATAAAAATAAAAAATAAAAGGAAAATATCCTAGAGTGGTAAGTCACAACACTCATAGTTCTTGGTTTTGCAGATTCCCCGACACTGACGCCGAAAAATGGACACACACAAAACGTGCGTGCGAAATGCAAGTGTAGGCGTATTGTAATAAAGGCATATAAGGACCGAGTGTCAAACTCAGGGAATTGAACAAAAACTACTACTTACTGAAACCAAATCGGCTAAGCCTAGAAAGAAGTTGATTGGTTCTTAATTAACTAAGAACAAATATTTAAACCTAAATTAATACCATTGTGATAAAAATGAATGTATTCCATAGGACTTGTGGTTTCACCATGACATACACCATATTTAAATTCCCTTTTATTAATAACGATTCAGCCTTTAATCTAGACTAAAGACACTTAGAAAGCATTACACGCTCCCACATCATAATGCACTATCTAAACTAAGGCAAACCCCACTCTTGTAGAAGTTTAGGACTCAGTTTAGACGCATAATTAAAATTTCTAGGTTATTCTATCATAGCCATATGACTTCTCTCAAAGTGCGATATAGACTATGTGAATATATGACTTGTTCGACTACTAATCCCTCTCCAGAAACAATTCGTGGTATATCACTTTGATTATAGTGATCAAACATAAATAAATTAACAAATATATGATAGATTCACATCCAGAACAAAGGAAATAAATTACTAAATTATAGAATTTTAATACAATACAATGTCGAGCTACTCCCAGGTCCTAAGGAATAAAGGGGTTTAGCCTCCCATGATTTTCATAATCATAAAGTAAGAGGAAGGAGAGAAAAATAGGCAAAACATAAAAAAACTGATATAAAAACCCCTACAGAAGTCATCTCAGCAATCCCCTCTGATGCGCACTCCATCTGCAGCTTTCCAATTGCAAGTCCATCCTCCAAAAGTGCCCAAGCATCCGTGCAGTGGCCATTTCCTTCATCCCTCTCTTGGCTTTACTCTTTACGAATTCATGATGTTTCGGTACCACCAACACATGGGTCAATCTCACCACTTCTCCGTTCAATGATCAAATATCCTAAAATGAGGGGAATATGACATATGTCTAAGATATTGATCATAAATTCACATAATTCAATATAAATACTTAATAACTAATGCAATAGTAATTCACATGCTCATAATGGTGACAATGCATAAAAATATCTCAAAGTAAACATATATGCTAAATAAATCTAGAAAACAACCTATGAAAAGCCATTGAAATTCAATGCATCGCCTACGCAACCGTGGGTTCGGTTACACTAGGTTGCCATGTGGTAATACAATTCCTCATCGTGTAACCAACATGTAGATTCTAGGAATATCTCCTAACCCTCTTTCTTCTTGAGAATCTCTGACTGAACCTCCTTGAACTTGGGTGGTGCTGGTACCCGGTGCTTCACATAAAGGGAGACTCTAACCTCTCTCAGATCCAAGTCAACATGGGAAGCTGTAGTAGATTTTGGAAAATGTTTTATTTCAAGAAGATCTTATTCTACCTTACAAGTCACTCGATCACAGTTCCACCCTTTTGACTCTTTATCAACGCATTGTTCAGGACCTTTCCTTTATGGTACATTCTATCATTTTACCCTCTGGCCATGCAAGGAACTCCTAAACCTACCACGATGACTTACACATGGTTTCCCATCTGATCTTTGGCTTCCTATCTCGCTAGAGTTAAAAGGAGTTATGACTTGCAATGTGATGGTTGTTACTATTTATTGTGGTCTGAATGAGCAATTTTTGGTATGTTTTCCTGGCAACCCCCCTCGATAGTCTTTCATTCACTTTGCATCCAAAAGCCAATTTCATCCTTTTTCCCTCTTTGCCTAAATTTGATCATGTTGAGTTGTGTGCCTGACCTGATGTAGGCCCAAGATGGATGGCTGGACATGTTGAGCCATCTCCATATTGCTTTTAAAATGGATAATTCCAAATTCATGAATTATTGGAATTTTCTGGTTGGTCAACATTTCTAAATCTCATAATAAAATATTTATAGGTCATGAAAATAAAAAGAAAATATTTGTTGGAATTATCAGAGTTTTCTCTATAAGACAGTATAGGTTTTGTGACCCAGCTTCAATGCATATGAAATATGAATTTCAAGTATTTTCCTAATTGGCTAGAATTTTTATAAAATTTATATCCAATACTATATAAGTCTATTTTTTTATAAAATATAATATGAATACACAGAAATATACTCTAAAATTTAGTGCGGATTTGATAACCTTATTCACCAAAAATATAAAGACTACTATTAGAGTTTTTGTAATTAATGTAAACTTTGAATATAGGATAGGGAGCGGAAGTTGAACCCATTTTTTGATAGAAGCACTTTCTTTTCTTAGTCCTTGATTTTCCCGGAGCATGGATTCCAGTATACTGATTTTCGAGTGGTCAAAGGTTTAAGCAGATGCCCCAAGGCTCTCTTCCTAATGGCTGGTGGCAATGCGGAGGGATTGGATGATAGGTACAATAAGCTCACTGCTAGGATATAACCCTAATTTTGTATATGCTTTTAATAGATGGCTTGTGGCCCTGATGTGGGTCTAGGGTTTGATATTGACTTGCTAATATAATAATGAGGTATGTTGCATCTTCTAAATTGTATATTGATCAATTGGACCAATTTCTCTCTCCCATTTTATTTTGTAGCCCTTAATAATCACATTTAGCAATCACTAATGGAAGGAAGCAAGTAAGAGGAGGAATCATGCATATGTTTTCTCCATTTTGATCTCTTGAGACATATATCCCACATAATGTTTTCTCTTTTAAGATGTTGAGTCTTATGAGTGGTTATATTCTGAAATTGGTAATTTTATCTTCTTAATCTTTTAGAATTTCTTGTCAGATCCTAATTTGTATCTTATCTTTCATATTCAATTTGGTAACTGCAATTTGAAGAATTGGGCTAAATGGAACCTTATTTCTACGATGATGGCCTGTTATGGTCTTATGATGTATCTCGATTGTGTAGATTGATTGGATTTTTTTTATGGATCCTCTGACCCCATTCATTAGTAGTTGGATCTTCTATCTTTGTTTGAGTTTGACTAAACTTATTCTTGCCTCTACATTTGTGCATGTCTTAGACTAATTTTATTTCTAGTAGCTGTACATGAGTACAACCATACATAGGGCGTGTTTTCTCCGCCCTGAGTGTGGTTTTCCTCCCACATTTTTGGATGTAATCCTATGGTGTTTTAGCCATGTTTTAAATAACTTTAGTCTAATGTTGTTTACATGCATTTCTTAGGATTTGATATTCTTTTTTGATGTTGATTAAAGCAAGAAACTCTTTTATTTAAAATCTTCTTCATAGTGTTATCTTGATATCCTTCTGGATGTTCTTTTTACTTCTTGGTTTGGAAAGACTTGATAAAGTCTATTGATGCCCTTTTTTCCTAGTATTGCTCAATTACTATATATAGGCACATACCAACTTATATGATGACAACATTCACTTTGTATTCTTTTGTGGACTATGCTTTTAGGTGAAGAATATGAAGGACTTGATATGATGACCTAGACTTGGATAAGCAGAGCTGACTCTTGGGAGATAGACTTGAGATAGCTTGGACATCCCTTTACACAGTGAAGAAGTTGTTTCCTTCATGTAAACCCCAAATGTAAGATTTATATGTAATCTTGTTAACTTGAAAATAGTCATTACATTTATTTCCATTGCTCTACTTTTGTATTTTTACTAGTCTTTTGAAAAATGAAAAAATACACCTATTCCAAGATAATTGTTAGTGTGTTTGGTTTAGATGAGTTTATACCTTAAATTTAGTGAGGAGTGGATCCCCTCTCGGGTCCCACTCCTTACATCCACATTCCTTAACACATGGTTAAGTTCCACATTACCAAGACAATGGGTTGGCCGATTTATTTAAATAATATTTACATATGATTATCCTAGAATATTCGAATTCAGAAGATTATTTAGAAATTCATAGGAGCTTCTAAAATTACCCTGAGGATCCCAAAATTTGATGGAATCATTATCTTTGAATCATATAGGCTTGTGAAAAAACTAATATCAAAATACAAATGATAAATATCCTTTTCCTACTTTCTAAGTAATTAAATATCTTAATTACCTGATCACATATGAGCTTATCATCCACTCAATCTGAAAACTATTTTTACTTAGGCATTATCCCACGTTGGGTGAAAGATGAGGCCTAATGAGGCTCGTTTTTTACTCTTAATTTAAAATTTAGAGAACCAAGGTATTTCGTGCATCACTTATTTAAATCATTGATAACCTTGGATTCTTCTAGACTAACAGAGTTTCCATTTTATTTTTATTTATGAAACTCTTAAAGCATTATTAAAAATAGGTAAGAGAAGGAGATTTCTTTACTTTGAGAATTTGCATTCATGGATTAAACTTCTAAACAAGACAAAATATTGGGGATTTTTGAAGGCACCTTATTTAATATTCAAGTTGCATAAAAGACAAGAAAATGCACAAATTTTAGGTTATAAAAATATGTCACAACACCTTCTTCCTAAATTTTCTTAAAGTCATTGAGTAGTGGTTCAATATAAACATCAATATCATTTCTAGGTTGTTTGAGCTATGATATCAATAATCACAACATAACATACTTATTCTTCATACACAACCAAGGAGAAAGATTGCATAAAACAATCATAATAGACCAAGTGGTATGTTGTCTATTTGATGTACTATATGGATGCATCCTGTCAACTCAAAGTTGAGTCTTAAACTCCTTGCTAATTCACCAAATTGAGGGTACAATAAATCAATTTTCTTCCATTGTGGTGAATTAGAGGCATGTCACAAGATCACACAATCATTTGTCTTTACCTCTGCATGCCAAAATAAATTCTTCACATATTATAAATGAGCAACTAAGTATTGAAACCAAGATATTATAGGTAGATACCACATCACCTTGGAGGAGAGCCATTGTTGGTCTTACATGGAGTCATCATTTTGTACCTTGACATCTCATGTTTGGGACAATCCTTCAAAAAAATATAGTCATTATGGAATAACAAGAAAATCCATTTAAGCATGCATCAATCTTCATATCCTACATTCCCATTGGGCACAAAATTTTCTTTACTTTGTATGTTGAGAGTGGAAGCTCTTTATCTTCAGGAAGATTTTTTTTCAACAAAGACAATAGAGATGAGAAATTTTTGTCATTCCACATATTGCTAGCCTTTAGAATCAAAAAATACAATCTCATTATAGAGGTCGATCTTGTAAACGTAGTACAACCTAAATATCATGGGTTCTTAGCATCATGTACAATGTTGTAAATAAGGAAGGTGGATCGGTAAGATTTATCCCACATCTACCTAACATCGCATATCATTCTGAATTGGTTTATTTACATCAACACCATTAATCATTTCCTTTTCCACACAAGAATCACTATTGAAATTTGTTGATCTCAAAGAGAAATCTATTCCTATTAATATCATTTTATTTTTCAATGTATAATCACAACAAATGTGACATTACTTTTTATTTCCTTAACCATTTTGTCTTTTAAGTTGTTTAGAGTGCAATAATTTTGAAATGATTCCCTTAACTATTTTGACTTACAAGGGCAATAGAACCTATATTCACATGGTATCCTATCTTCTTCTATAAATCTTATAAACTCATCAAGACCACTTGTAAACTTTGGAATGTAGCAATTGGAAATGGTTATCTAATGTCAATCCATCAAGAAGTCATAGGTTAGGAAACCAAATATTACATTTGTTGCTAACTACCTCAATTTTAGAATAAAATATGGTTTAATTGAGAGTAAGCTTATTAGTTTTTACAATAGTGTTTTTGGGGTGGGAATAATTTGATTTGGTTTGGTTTACTCTTAAAAGTACAAACCAAACCATACATATCATCTTGTAATTTTTTCAAACCAAACCAAACCAAACCAAACCAAACCATGAACTAGTCCAAAACCAAACAAAACTAAACCAGTAATTTGTAGTTTCATTCGATTTAGTTTGGTCTCAAATTGTTATCCACAAGTTAAAGTTTTTTTTATCAAAAGTAGAACCATTTTTCATCACCTTTATATATCCATCTAGTATGATAAAAAATCCTCAAATTTATAACAACATAAGTATTTGCAAATAACTTCAAATAAAAATGCATTATACCACATAGTCTATTGTTCTATAAGTCTTTGTTTCATTTATTGGCCTCAATTTTACAAATTAAATTATAGAAACTTATAAGTATTATAAATCTAGTTTATCAAAGTATTTACACAATATAAGTGGTAGTATAGTGGTTATGGGGCCTAGGCATGCTATCATCACATATTTCTATTATATTCTTCTTAAGTTAATTGAGAGCTCAATGTACCCCATTTAAGAGTATCTTCTTAACCTCTATATTCATATATATATATACACACACATATATATATATATATATATATATAAATAAACAAATAAATAAATAAATAAATTATATATATATATATATATATATATATATAGGAAGAACATGCAATTCTTAAAACTAACAAGACTACTCTTCTATTTCCTAATTAAAATAAGTATATATTATAATAATATTTAGACATATGTTTGGTTTGGTTAAACTGCACCCTCAAACTGAACCAAATCATATTTTAATGGTTTGAAAAAATTTGATACCAAAATAAACCATTCATCCCTTAGAAACTAAACCAAACTGATTGATTTATTTTAGTTTGGTTGAGTTTAATGGTCTGGTTTGGTTTTTTCCCACCCCTAGTGTTTAGCATGCATATTGATGGATTTGTACCACCTATTCCATTATTGAACACTTAATATCATTAGTAAGTTTAAGCACATTCAATTTTTAAGAATAGTTTGGCAGTACTTTCCGTAGTTCACCAAGTACATCATTGTAGATGGGAAAATACCCCCTACATATGTACTCAGAGAACAATGGACAAACATATGCTGAAATATTTTTGAAAATCAAACACATTGTACACTCACATCTTAAGTGAGATTGAGTGTTATAGTCCTAAATTAGGAAATATCCAAGATTTACTCCCAATAAGTAAATTTTTGATGGGTTTCTAGGATAATAGAACATACATGTATTTAGCATTCTTATTGGTGTATGTGTACCACCTATTAGTCTTGAATACTTAATCTCACTAATAAGTATGTAATGTCTTTTTGGTAGAATATTTCAACAACATTTTGTCACAGTTCTCCAATTACTCTAATGTAGATGGGCATATAGCCACCTAACATATATACTCAGAGAATAAACAAAAATATGACTATTTAAATATCTTAAAAACCAAAGAAAAGTATACACCAACATCCTAGGTGAGATTAAGTGTTTAAGAGCAGTCTCAACCAGTGACGGTCTAAGATTGAGTCCTAACGAGTAAATTTTAGATCGAATTCTAGTATAACATACATCTATTTACCAGGTCTAATTGTTCATCCATAAAGTATTCATATTACTAACAATACACAAGGAACACGACATAAGATTGATAAATGAATTTTCAATATAATGTACAAACTAAAAATACATTAAGATATAGAGCATAACTTATAGAGCTTAGATAAGAGAGATCCAATACTCATCATATTCTATTTACACAACCTAGAAAATATTTATGATACAAACCCTAGATTTCATTTTAGCATCTAGGAATATTTTCTAATTTGGTGGACATGCCATATATTATTCAATAAAAAATTTAAACAAACATTTATTATATTGTAATACGTAGCATAAAAAAGCAAGAATAAAACACACAACTATGATCATTTAACCACTTAGAAGAAAAGAAGATAGATGAAGAAGAAGGAAACCTTAAGGAGGTGAAAACAAGCTGGAAGCAACAACCAATGTTGATCCCAACAACAAGGATAGGATCAAGGTAGAAATAGGAACAACCAACAAACCCTACCTTAGGGGCATCAACCTCATCAACTAGGGATATTGAAAGAGAGGGTGACGACAAGAGAAGAAGTAATCGACAACGAGGAGCTCACTTGTTGGAGGTGAAGTGAGAGAAACAATTGACAATGATGAGATCAATTAGTGGCGAGTAGAGAAGAGTAGCATCCGGAAGGTGGGAGAAAAAATAGTGGTGGCAAGCAGAGAAGAGCAATAGATGGCGATGAGAGGAGTAACAAAAAACATTGGTAGTGTCAATGGTAGGTGCAAAAACAATAGGGGTTTGTGGTGTTGATGAGGCAACATGGAGGAGATGATTCAAGTTTCACGACAAAGAGGAGATAATTGAGAAAACAAAGATTTTTTTGGGTCTATATGTTAGACTATAGTTTCGGCTATAAGAGCGAAATCTATGCTATTGAGACTTGGGTTTTGGTTGTTATGTTGATTTTTGAAAAATAATCGATGCAACTTGTCGAATTTGCTATGTTAGTTTTGGAAGCCAAATTGATGTTGCATTTCTTTGAAATACCCAGTTATGATCAAGCCTACAACATCTATTTATCACCCATAATCGTTATAGAAGCTTTTTTTGGAGGAAAAGTTTAGTTTTACGGGGGGCATCATGAGAAGTTTATAGCATCAATTTCTTAATTAATAGCTGATGTCTCATTTTATTAACAACCTAGCTATAGGCACACCTATAATGTCATTTTTTAATGAGAATCGATGCAATATTCTTTTTTAGAGGGAACATTTATTTCGCCAGGCAACATTGCGGGAAGCATATTATTTCTCAAAAATTGAATGTATGGTTATTGTCATAATTTTTCTTCTTCTAGAATTTGATTTTCTTAGGCTACTTTTCGCATGGCATCTACTACATGAAATCATCCCCAGCATTATCCCCTCAAGGACAATTGTTAGGCTATTGCGATATTTTCTTTTGCATAACTGGCAGTGTAGGTTATTGTGTCCATTTTTTTATGTAAGCAACGTTACATTAATCGACTCTATAGTCCAAAAATGTTTTTGTGTATGTTATGATCTGGTGTGGTTAACCAAAGATTTTTATAGTATGCATGGTTTCTCATATTAAAATTATAATAGATATGGTTCGAATTTGATGTTTGATTTTTCTCCCATGATGTGGTTATAATTTTAGTATGAGTCACACCACTATAAACCCTAGTTGCCACAAATCCCAAGTTTATATGGTTATTGAGCAACAATGGGTTATTAGCCCTCATTGATGGTCTACTAAACTCAAATTAGACTTTCTATGTTGGAAATATATTATTATATATATACTAGTTTATGCACATGTGCTACACATCTTCTTTTAATTTTCATAAAAGTGATGAATATGATTGATACCATTAATATTACATTCACATAATTTTTTTCTTTCATGAATTAATAAATTCTATGAAAATGAATGTCCTTATGAAAAAGTAAACTATGATGAATCACCAATGGAGTTTATTCCAATTTAAGAAGATGTTTCTTTACGTCATATCCATTTGTTAGTGAATATTGAATAAGAAAAATAATATTTAGAGACAACATCTTTTGCACAATATTTATGGAGTAATTTGATTTAATACTCTAATAAGAATAAGATAATCAGTAACTCATTTTTTCAACAAAGATATGAATATTCTTCAATTTCTTTACTATAAAGTTTTAATTTGTATAATGAAAAGCAAGCATTATCAGCTTCTTCTCAATATGATATAGACAATATAATTATTCACAACTATTACTATAATTTTTTGACAATACTTGAAACATTTTATTTTATCTATCATAGCTCAAGTTTACATCTTGAAAAGTACACAAACAAAAAATATTTGTAATGATTTCTATATCAATTTTGGAGGGAAGTTCAAACCATAATTCCAATGCAAATGAATATGACTTTTTTCATTTTGTTTTTAACAAATTATCATCTAAATGGGTTGCAAAAAAAAAGACTTTAATATAGGAGGGAAAGTTAGAATAGAACAAGAATTCATCTATTAGTTTTTTGAAAATCATTAATAATTGTGTTAACACTTTTTTGTCAATAAGGATTTTCCAACTAATTATATGTTATTTTTGAAATATAATGTATTTATTATACTACAATAATAATCAAAATTTATCTTACTACATAGTGAGAGTAATTGCTGTAGTGTTACTTGATTCTAGTATGTCATATGCACTCAAAATTGTAGAAAGACAATTGTACTTATTTAAATTGAATTAGTAAAATTTCATTATTTCATAATATATACCTATTTTGTATATGTCTATATACATCAAACTCTTAAGTTTTACAAAATGAACAATATCGAGACACACGTCTACCCTTAGGGATAACGTTACATGACTACGATGGATGGGAAATCTCGAGGAGTGCACCTCCCATCCCCCGGAGGGGGGCGTTCCTCCCCTCTCTCCGGCGCCATGGTTGTGGAAGAGCCGTCTGGTGAGGGGGCTCTTGCTTTGACGACCGAGCACCCCAACCCAATCCCTAGGAGGGCCTGGAACCAGGTCTTAGCTGGTGGTGACTTAGGGGTCGAGAAGCACTTGTTTAGCCCTCCTAAGAAGATTGATGGTAAACAGTTTGTTACCATTGACGATTCTACCTATGAAGCTATGGAGAAGTGTTGGGAACACACAACGATCTTGTATGTGATGGGAAAGTGACCATACTACTTCCATCTCCTTACTTGGGTATGTCGAGTTTGGAAACCTAAGGGACGCTTTGACCTATTTTCTATACCGGACAAGTTCTTTCTTCTCCGTTTCAACTCGGCTGAGGATAAGAAGAGCATCATTAATGGTGGTCCACGTTGGTTTGATAATCGTTTGGTGGTCATCAAAGAGTACAAGATGGGGGATGAATTGAAGAAAGATTTCTTCAGCACCCTACCAGTCTGGATTAATATCCCTAGTATGGGACGCAATTGGTCCCCTAGGGCTGTTGGCATTGTGGCAAGTAGAGTAGGGAAGCTACTCAAGATTGATTACAAGTCGCTAGGTAAGGAATCTCTGGGAGAGGCGCGTGCTTTGGTGGAAATTGAAGCTGATGAAGAGCCTCCTCAGGAGGTATGGGTCAATATACCTAGGCGTGACCCTATGCCGGTGAAGATCCAGTATGAATATATCCCAAAGAGATGAGCTAAGTGCAAGGTTTTTGGTCATGATGGTTCCGATTGCCCAATCAATCTGATTGTCAATGTGGAGGTCCCTGCCCCAAGATCAACGCAAACCTGGATGGTCGTGGGAAGGAAGGGCAAAGAAGTGGCTGTTGATAATGCAATTAAAAACGAACAGAGAGTCAATGATCATGTTGAGGTCATACACTCTAGAAACAACCTGGGTGGTGGTGCATCCTCCTTGGGTGGTGGAGATGATACTGGTGATGGCTCTTGTGATGACAGTGGTGTTACCGGTGTTGGGGATCTTGTTCTTCATGCCATAGACGCAAGGGTTGTGGCCCCTTCCTCTGGTGGAGGTGCTGAGACACGAGTGGATGGTGGTGGAGCTTCCTCTTCAGTTGGCAGTACTGCTCCTAGGGCAGATGGTGGTGATGGCTCGATGCCATGTCACGACGTTGCATCTCAGGTTTACGGCGTCACCAAAGCTGCATCCCCAGGCATTACCAACGCTGCATCTTTGGACGCTGTGTCTCTGGGCATCACCAACGTGGCATCATGGGCTAATGGTGCGATGCTACGTCGCGATGCATATGGCATTATGGGCTATGGTGTTGCACTTGGTTCTATTATGGGCGATGACTCTGGTGTTGCTGGTGTTAATGGAGCTCTTGGTAGGTCAGGTGCTGGTGTTAATGGTGCCTTCGGTGGGTCAGGTGCTGGTGCTGCGACCCATGCACCTGATGGCACGATGGCGAGTGCTAACGTCGCTGGCTCAGGTGAGGCTGTTGATTCAACAACTAAATGCTCCACTGGTGCTTCTTCTTCCTCGTCGTCCAAGGTTCCAAAGATGTCCAAGGGTGATGGGTCTCGTAAGACCCGTTCTGCCTCTAGAGGTCATTACTGACCTTTCTCATAACTAATGTTCGTGGCTCAGGGAAGCCACGTAAAAAGAGAGAAGTGAGGAGAACCATACTTGATAACAAAGCTACTATGGACATTCTTGTTGAATCTAAAATCAAGTCCCATATGACTCACACGTCTGATCGTATGTTCCCTAAAGGATGGCTATGAGTTTCTAATCATCTGCATGATCCTAATGGTCATATCTATATTGGGTGGAATCCTAACTGCTGGATTACTACTGTGACTGAGATGGATGATCAACAGGTCACTATGAAATGCATTAACAATGGTGGCCTCACTATCTATACTACAACTATCTATGCTAGGAACTCTGTGGCTGATCGTTCTATTATGTGGAATACCTTGGTGAGGATTGCTACTAACATAGATGATGCTTGGCTTATCACTGGAGATTTCAATAACATCAGAAAGCAAGAGGAGAAGGTGGGGGGTCGTGAGGTTCCCTCTACCATCCTTAGCTCTTTCAATGCTGGCCTAGATATTACTGGTCTTACTGAACTACCTGTCATTAGTAAAGAGGTTTATACTTGGCATAACAAACAAGGTGTTGCTAAAAGGGTTGCTTACAAACTTGATAGAGCCTTTGTCAATGATGCTTGACTATCTAAATTTCTTAGATCCAAAACATTTCATCACTTGCAACTATTTGAATCACTGTGCTTTAAACATCAATATGAGACCTATTTCTTTCAAGAAGAAACCTTTCAGATTTCTCAATTTCTGGTTGGAATGGGAAGGTTGTCGGGACATTATTAAAGATGCTTGGGCTACTGATATTAAAGGCAACCCACTCTTTCAGTTATGTCATAAACTCAAGATTGTCAAGGATAATTTGAAGACTTAGTCCAGATACTATGTGAATCTCAAGAACCTTATTGCAAGAGAAAGAATGGAGCTTGATGACATCTCAGCCGTGGTTCATAGATGCCCACTAGATCCTGATCTCATCCATGCTAAAAAACAATCCCTTGAGAGATTGGACATGCTTCTTAAGGCTTAGGAGGTTTATTTATGGAAATTCAGTAGGATGGAGTGTCTTTCCAATGGAGATAGGAACACTAAAGTCTATCATACCATTGTTAAGAGAAGGGATGCTATTAACTCTATAATTGAGATTTTTGACTCACGTAGAGATCTTTTGTAGGATAATGATTACAGATGACACTGTATAGGTTTTTGAGCAGCTATATAATCAACCTCATGTTGCATCCAGCTCTTGTATTCCATATTGGACCCCTCTAGTCTCTGTGAATGATAATGTCATGCTGTGTTCTACACCGAGTTTGAATGAGGTTCGTGATGCTGTGTGGAGCATAGGGCCTCACAAAAGCTCAGGCCCGGATGGCTTCAATGGTTATTTCTATAAGGAAAATTGGAATGTCATTTGTGATGATCTTCTTAAGGCTGTCCAGTGGATTTTTGAAGGTGGAAACATGGTTAGACATGCCAATCATGTTTTCCTTGCTCTTATTCCTAAGAAGGACATTATTTCGTCTCCAGCTGATTTTAGGCCTATTTCTTGCTGCTCGATGCTCTATAAAATTATTGCCAAAGTCATCTCAAAGAGGTTAGCCACTCTTTTGCCAAATATTATCTATCCTTACCAAGGTGCTTTTGTTAAAGGTAGGAGTATTGAGGATTGTTCTCTTCTTGCAGCTGAGTTTACTCTTAAATTCAACTAAAAATCCAGTCCCCCTGCCGCTTGCATCAAGTTGGATATCACCAAGGCCTTTGATCCCGTTCGTTAGTCCTACTAATGGGATTGTCTTACTGGCCTTGGGTTCAATGAGAAGTTTATCTCCATCCTAAAGCAATGTGTGGAGACTCCATCCTTTTCTCTCTTACTGAATGGCTCTTCGGTTGGCTTCTTTAAAAGCTCCAATGGTCTTAGGCAAGGTGACCCCTTATCACCCTTGTTATTCATCCTTGCAATGGAAGGTTTCAACATATGTCTTGAGGCAGCGTATGATAGCAAACTCATTAGAAGCTACCCTATCAATAGGACCAAGGCTCTTAGCCATCTTCCTTTTGCGGATGATGTTCTTATTTTCTCCGAGGGGTGCTTGCGTAGTCTTACAAATCTCAAATAGATTTTGCTTTACTTTGGTTCTGTCTCTAGTATGAAGTGCAATCCTAATAAAACCAATATATTTTTTTTCTTCTTCTTGCCATAACAAGGATACCTTGATCAATTGCTTGGGTATTCAGCAAGGCACATGGCCCACTAAGTATCTTGGGTTTCCTATGGCTGGTGGAAATCTCAGGAGGCGCCACTTTCATGAATGCTTGGATAAGCTAATAGACATGATACAAAGATGGTCTGGGTCTAAAATCTCTATGGCTGGTCATCTTGTTCTTATTAAGCACTGTGCCATGGGTTTGATTAGCTACTGGTTACGTATGGGTGACATTCGTCCACCTGTTCTACGTACGATGGAGTTGCTACTTTCTAATTTCTTATGGGGCAGTTCGGTGCATCCCTCTTGTTGGTCACAGCTGGCCTATCCACTTTGTGAAGGCGGTCTTGGTCTAAAGAGACTTGATGAACTTGCGGATTACCATACTTTATGTCGTATTAAGAGGTTCACTCAAGTTCAATGCATTTGGAGCTCATGGCTTTCTTGTAGGTATGGTGATTCCTTGGTTA
The DNA here is from genome assembly GCA_963693085.1 of Alisma plantago-aquatica. NCBI lineage: Eukaryota > Viridiplantae > Streptophyta > Magnoliopsida > Alismatales > Alismataceae > Alisma > Alisma plantago-aquatica. The sequence continues at coordinate 236,788,557 of OY856415.1, forward strand.
CCTTTTCCAGGAGTCACTCTACTTGTCATAGGCATATGGTAGCTCTGTGGCCTTCCTTCTCAATGTGGGTGGGCATGGATCTTTGGGAAAATGCCAGGAAAAAATGTCCATCTAATAAGGCTTATGAAAGTCTTTGGTTCTCTAAGTACTATCCTAGGTGGAGTCTCACTACCTTTAGAGCTCTCACTAATGTTCTTCCTACATTGGAAAAGATTAGCTCATGGTAGGGGGCTCCTGTCCCAGCTTGCTTATTGTGTGGCCAACACAATGACTCGATAGCCCATTTGTTTGAGGGCTGCAAATACTGGAAATATATTTGGGGTCGATCTCAACTTAAACTCAACATCAGGTCCTCTTATTCTCTATATGGCTGCCTTACTGACCTTGGTAAGAGGTTGAAACAGTCCAGAATCTTTGAACTTTGGGCCATTACTGGTGCTGTCCACTTCATTTGGGAGGAACGCAATAAACGGCTGCATAATGGTGGCGCTTTAGACTTTGTTGTCATCTTCAACCATCTAGCTCTAGAGATCAAGAGAATGTATTTTACTTTTAAATCATGTCTTGATATTTCTCCTATTATTGCTAGGAATTGGGATATGTTGTAACCAATTCTTAGGAGCGTGTAGTCACATGTGTGGGTGTGGCTTGTAACTTTGTCCCCTTCCCGGGGTTTTTGGAATATACTTACCCAATTTTCCAAAAAAAAAGTTTTACAAAATGGGAAATCATCTCATGCACAAAAACCACATGATTGATATAGATGATGGTCTTGAAAATCATACATCATGACAAACATGTGGGAAGTTCACATATCAGAAGTATCCACATAGCATTGCTTTTTTACTATATATGAGACCTCCATAATATATGTAATATTTTAAGACACCAATGATGTATAACAAATACATAAAACATATGAAAAAAGAACTATCAAATATAATAAACTAATACATAAATTGTACTAACATCAAGCTTTATGAACATCACTAATTTTGACTTTCCACTTTTTGTTATAGAAATTTTATTAAATTTGTATGATATCACGTTATTAAATTACTGGATAATATAAAATTATGCACAATCCAAATATGAATAGGAGTATATCAAATAAGGATCTAAGTGAAATGTTATACTATGTTTGATGATTCAAAGAATTTATCTATTAGTAATGTGGGAAAGAGTTATTGAAAGATAAGGACAAATATATATATCCATGTTTTGAAAACCAACCTTTTCACCTCAATATTTCTTGGAATGAAGTATCATTTTATCCTCTCAATATCTAAATTTATTTCTTGTGATACTAAAATGGAATTATTTGATTTGGTGATATTTTGTCATTTTTTATTATTTACTTTGTATTGAACACACACTTCAAATTGATGGACTTATTTATTGAAAATAATATATTCCACTTTCACATGAATTAAGATTTCCTTAGTCATGCCTTGGTCAAAATATTGTGATAAAAAATTATGACAACCAAAAGTTTTGAGATTGATGTTTCTTAGTTACCTTATTTGGTTGGCATATGGTTAATTTTTTAATTGTAAAGAGGTGTATAACTTCTTCATATTGTTTCGAAAATAAAATATGTATTTTATGAAATAATGAAATAGATATTTTTTATTATTGACTCTATGATGACCATGAACTATAATTGCAATTAAATTTTGAAATATTTTTTTTGCATTTTCATACTCAATAAACAAATACATATATATGTATATATAGTGATCTAGATTGAAATTATTATACATCATCAAACAAAATTCATTTGTTGTTTTAAATGTCTAAACATTGTCAGATGTATAAGTAACAAAACAAATTTGTAAACATGTTTCTGGAAGTATGTAAAGTATATGTAGATTAAAATTTTAAAAGTTATTTGGATCAGGAAAGTGTTTACTAATTGACTGAAGATGAACAAGCTATTATTATTTGTAGTGGTTAATACTATCCTTAGAAATTATAAGTTAACATATAATCGATAATATTCTAGAAAATGGTCATTAGTTTTTAGGAATCAAGAGATTATATATTCATGTTAGAAATAGTAAAATGCTATCCTTAGAAATTAGGGAGAAATAATAACAACACTATCAAACCAGTCGACATATTAACTACATGGATTGGATTTCCATAAGCTATTGGAATCATTATTTATTCATATAAAATTTTTATATTGATTTTCACTTTAGTTTTCTCAAATTCATATGAGTAAGCGTTTAGAGAACAAATTCTATTCTATAAACCAGAAATTATTCATATATTACTATCAACAAAAATGTGATTTATACTTAAGATATAAGATTTACAAATTCAAATGAAAGAAAAACTAAATAGTAGATTTTATAAATGAGTCATCTGTATTTATATTTACCAACCTTTTAGAGATTGCATATTATGAAATTTTATGTAGAGCTGAAAGATGATTCAATATTCTCATGAATAATGAATTCTTTAATCAACCATTTGTCATCATCATTATAATATATGCCTCATTACTAACCATGTTTCGTTTGTCTTCATGTATTCTTATTTACCACTTTGTTTTGTATTTTGATTATTAAATAACTCCTTTAATCTATCTCCTCCCATATATAGTATTTCTAAATAAGAGGCACATAGATTGTCCTTAGAAACATCATTTACGTTGAATATCCTCTAACAAATAGTATTTCTTTGAGTCATTGAATTTGTTTGTCTATCCATATAATATGAGATGACATGGCTTTTCCATAGTAATTGTCACACCTTTTCATTCCTTATATAGTCCTTTCTTAGATATCTTTTGTTGTGATCTCATTCATCCATATTTAAATATATATACATTTCCACCACATGCATTTCGTAGACATATCATTTCGTCATCATTTAGAGATCACTCCCAAACAAGATCGTTGGTAGTGTAGTTGTTCAGCATATTATTTTTCCATCTCATAGAGGTCTTTCGATCATAAAGTATTCAGTTTCACTCCTTTATTTTGATAATCTGTTGATATTTATTTATAGAGAGATACAACATAAAAAATATATTGGTCATCTAAATTTCAAAAGACATATGCTTTTATAAAATAAAACACATTTTATTACAGTAAAAATGACCATATATGATAGACACTCCTTGTAATACATGAAACATAACGAGTTAAGTTAACTTATTTATTTTAGATTTTGAATTACATTATTCCTTAGTGGAAAGTAGGTGTGAAATTCATATCTTTACTTTAATGATTGACTATTAACATTATTATTGACTTCAAATAAGTGACTTGTATATTTGTATTAACTTAAGATTTTACATTTGAAATAGTTTAGTTTCCTAAGTTATAGGATTACTAACTTCTTATTATCTGATTTTTTTTGACAAAATACTTCCAATCTATATCATAATCAGGTTCCCACCAACTAATAATCTAGCTTGTTAAACTACTAAATGTTATTATGAGGAAATGCTCTCATGTTAGTTTTAATAAAATATAAATAAAATAATAAATCATAAAAGTACATGTGTAATAGTTAATTTTATTCTAATCTATTTAACCATAGGGACCTAGATATATTTTGATGTGTTACTAAATACACTGCTCATTCAAATTCATGGTATGATATAAGAATTTGGAGCCTTGTACATAAGGACTACACATATTTTGTGTGACGTCCAGTCATGGTAAATGATATTACTCAAAACAAAACACACTATTAGCTGCTAATTAACCACAAAACCAGAAAAGAGGGTAAATTAAAACCGACTAAAACATTACCACCATGTTCAGAGATATTTACATAAAGGTCCAAAAACTTGCATATCAACACATACCATATTAGGTTTTTACATGTGTGTCTAGTGGATGAGGCCACAACCTGTATACAAAAGATATTGTTCCACATATACATGCCATATACAAACAATGACACACTGCCAAAAGCTTGAGTTGGTGTACAAGTCATCTACAAAACATCCCCTACCCGGACCTAAGAGTAGAGGGACGACTCTAAGACACACTAACTACTAGCCAATCTCCTACTCCTACTATTCTCCAAGATGCTCTTCCTCACCACCATGATCCTGACGATGTCGTTGATGATTACCTAAAAAGATGTGGTGACCCACAAAGTGAAACCAACGTCCCAAAGAGAGTTATAACTCTCAACATCCCTTATTGATTACAACAAGTTATGTTATTAAACATATTAAGTAGATTAATAGACTAAGCAAGTTAAACAAATAGGCATAGAAACATGTATGATTAACAAGGTATATAAAGGAACAAATAAAACTATCATGTACTAACAGTCGACTACTATTACTACACTATATAAAATTAGCAATATACAAAACAAGGCAAAGGGTTAACATCCAACGTGAATCATGTTTAACCCTAAACAAATATGCTATATGACTAGATTGCATCTTTTGTTAAGCCCTGGGGATTTTGGGGTATACCACTCAGACTCCAACTAACTATTACTAGGTGCCATTCAGTTCCATACAAGATATAGGAGATCCAGAATCCTAAGATCTCACTCACCCTGGGTTAGTATGAGTCATATGCAATGATATATATAGTCAAACTGCAAAACAACCTAGTCCACCATTGGCATATAGGTCACGAAATTAGTAACCAGGGTATACAAACCCTATCATTCAAGGTACAACTACATCTATCCTCAAGCACATCACATACATATATACAAGATACAATCACAACTATTCTCCTACTGGGGTATTGTTGGTATTTATGCCCAGAGAGCCAATCTTATGATGATTGTAATGTCATAATTTGTAATTGATTTGATTAATAAAAAGGCAAGCTTCCAATTTATTCTGTTTAAATCAGTTATGAGATAATGATGCAACATTATAAATGTGTAGAAAATAATGTTACTCAATGATGTATGTCTTCGAGTACGTGACTTGAAGAATTAGATCATACAGATGTTAAGAATACATATATGTATTCTCATCATTTCCCTGATCAGTTGTTATCATGGAAGATTAATAGACAACAATGATACATAAGATCAGAGTGTGAGTTGGTTGATGATAGAGTCTCATTAGACATGATATGGCTATATCAAACCAAGCACATAGTTACATCTTAGAGATCAGTGTATTAGAAAAACCCACCATGAGATTGACACATGGAAACCATTAATATGGTAGTCATAGTCAGCTCTCATAGTGATGGTGGAATTTTTGGTTCTTAGACCTAAAATCACTACGCTCATCACATGTTGTTCGGTATGCTTTGACATCATAAAACACATACCTAAAACATGGGTTATTATAATGATGATGATTGTGTGATTGTGACACATGGGGACTGGCTGTGAGTGATAGAGATGGGATTTGTCCCTCCTATAGGAGTATGATATCTTAGGCCCCTTGATTAGCGAGACTAAAAATGCATGGCCATGCACATGTGAGTTAACATGTTATATTGAGCTTACATATATCTCAAATAGTATGCTATGATTTAAGAAACAAGATTAGATGTTGAAGAGGGTGACTACTCCATGCCTCGAGCTCAATCTAGATATCAAAGACAAAGGAATTATAAAAACACTATAACACTGAGCACAAATTGTAGGTTGAGGTTGTTCCCCAACTTTCCATTCACTAGGGTATCACTAATGTGTGACTAGGCACCACCCTTTGCTTGTAATGTCATAAGTTAGTTATGAACATTCACTGCCAATGTGATATGGGACCTATAGGAACAAACACATAGGTCTTGACCTAGAAGAGGAGTTTGATCATGAATAATGATTAGATTGATTACTAAAATGTTTAGGTGTTCAATTCTCACAACAAATAAGCTACGACACTGGTAGAAAATTGGCTCACTCAAGTGAGACGATCACTTGGAGTGCCATACAGTTGACTCAAGAGTTGAAATGACCATTTGGAGTATCAGATTGATTGGAAATGAATTGGCTAAGTTCTTCTCAAACTAAGGTGTGAATCAACCGGTCCATTCAGTTGAACCAACCAGCTCGACTCAGCTCACCAGACGATCATCTAGGTGAGCATGATGATTGTCTCACATGAGAGAGATTGCTCAGTTTATAAGAAGTTCAATTGCATCAAGGAATTAGTATTGACGTCATGTCATGCACTATTTGGATTCAAAATTGCCAATTTGTATGTGATTGAGAAACATGTGAATTGACCGTCTCACAATGCAAGACAAATGTTCCACATGCTAGATGACTGTCTGGGTCACCAGATGACTATTTAAGTGTTTGCAAGTTGCAAAAATCTAAGATCTTTTGGTCCCTTCCACTCCCGCATAGACTGGGAACCTTGGCCCAAACCTCTCCTATAAATAGAGGGGTAATGGGGGCTTCCCAGAGCACAACACAAACAATTGAGAATCAATTGATTTGACAATTATTTTCCTCTCTGGTTGTGGTAACCAAGAGAGCCCAAGAAAGTCCTACTCGACTAGGGAGGGATATCTATAGGAGAGAACAATTAAGGATCATTGTTGTGAGAGTGCAAGTTGGTGACTAGTACACCAATAGGAGGGACAACTCCTTCTTGTCTATTCTAGTAGGACAACAAGATTTCTAGGCGATATGTGTGGACTTCTCTAGAGGCGGGAGGCCATTGTCTACCGCTAGGAGAGCAATACCATCCTGCTGTCTGTGGTGTAAGTTAGAGGGCACAACAATCAGACAAGTCCAACTACAACTAGAACATAGTTGCCCATCTACAATGATGAGGAGATGTCACTGGACTTGCTCCTGGACCACGTATATCCTTGAAATTATCCTTCTCATCTTATAGTTATTGACACGATCTGCTGGTCTATGGGGAATATGGTAGATAATTTTTTTGTTTCCGCTACCTATTGCGTAGACATATTTTCCAACAGTGGTATCAGAGCCAATGTTAATTTACTATATTATGGGATAATCGATATGATCAGATTTAGGTTTTATCAGTTAATTATTGCATGCGATGCAAATAATTTTTCCCAATCAAATATCACGACAGTCCCAAACTAATATATATGATATATATATATATATATATATATATATGCTATTTATACACGTCCCCCTAAAAGTAGTTTTGATGGTGGATGTGTAGCATGGTTATGGACAATAACCCCTATTATCTGTGCATGGTTGTGTGGTTGGTTAATCCTTTTATCTCAGTCTGCATACCGAGCATATATCTTATCTTCCCAACATAAATTTGGTTCTTTCCTACCCTTAATCCCCTTGAATGTAACTCGAGGTTTCTCAATAATTATGTAAAAGTAGGATAGTGTCACGGAACCATTTGTTACCCAAATCTTAACTCCAAATGACTACAAAGTCAATGGCGATTTGACCTATGCATCCATCCCTAACATGGTATTAACAAAGCGTGAATGTGGAAGCATAAATCTTAGCATACATGAATAGATAAAAATATAAAAGCACCACATAATCTCAACAATCCACATGATATAGTAAGCAACATTGTTTTATTACAAACTTTCAATTACATATTCAAGATTACAATTTTACAAGCCTTCTCATGTATACTAGGGATCTTACAACAACTACACATGGCATAGCTCACCAAGCACATCAACTTCTAGCCGTCTTTGAACCTATAAAATATGTGAAACAAGGAGGGTCAAGCACACAAGGTGCTGAGTACAGGGCTAAAAGATACATATACATAAGCTTTGCATAATTTGAAAATGTTTATAGAAGTAAACAAACAAGAAGTAAACAAGTTAAGTGTTTAGAAAAAAAGAGCCCCTATTTTATGTGATTTCACTCCAGTTATACCATCATTTCTTGCATTCATCAATATCATGTATTCGTAGGGCCTTTTATGAACGACTTCTCACTAGAAGAGTCTATGAGGGTGCTCAAGATTAGCTAACCCTTTTATCAACGATCCGCCCTATCTTGATAACTCAAGTAGGACACCCATCCTCATGTCCTTACCCCAATAACTTCAAGAAGGTGCATGAGTTTTGTATAATGGAGTTTCTATATTATGTTTGCTAGTTATAAAACACTACGTGAGGCAAACACCGAGTACAATACTAGAGTACTACATGGCACTATTGAGCAAGTAAACAAGCATACATATGTATCATATTTCAAGAAAGAAATACATAGTCATATAATTATTTAAGCTCATACCCGATCAGAGATTCTTAACTTATCTTAGCATTGACCATCTAGCCACAAGAAACACCTGATTAAGAACAAGATTGCATACATGCATTAGATCCTTATCATTAACCCTAACTAGATTTATTTTAGGGTTTTAGCCAAGTTAGGTTACAAGTTTCTTAATCATATGTTTGATGGTCTTAAACTGATTTAGAGGTCATCATGAAGGTTTGGTTCAAGATTCATGTCATTTTAATGTTCCATTTGCTTTATACGATTATCCAAGATTTGAGCCACTTAGTTGCATTTTAGGGTCAAAAGACTCATGACAGGGCATAAAAAGTCATGATCCAAGAAAGACAAGGGATCCAATCATCAAGCATAATTTAGATCAGGAAACTATGGACATAAGAATCACATTCTAATATGGGTGGATGTCCCCTAGGGTTTAAGCATCAAATAACCAACATTTGGTATTCATATTTCAAACATACATGTAGTCATCAACATATTCCACATATCATAAGGTTCGAGATGAGAATAGGGTGGGGCATCACATCCAAGATATGAAAGAGATAAAGAATTTCCTGATTTATAAGTGAAGGATAAGAGATCAAGACTAATTTCTACATAAGGGAACAAGAAAGATAAGCAAGCAATATATGGGCATAAAGGTCAAAAAGGGGTGTACATACATCATGATATCATAAATGAAGTTGGCCTTATCCCATTGGGTCACAAAACATCACCAATTACTAATTTTAGAGTAGTTGGAGGCATAAAGGGGTCAAAGGTATCATTGGTTGAAGGTAGAACAAGCAACAACACAAAAATGTCACAATTATGCATATTAGGTCATATGAGGCGAACAAGCAAGAAATAGTGTGGCCATCGACATACATGTTTCATGGAATCATAAGGTCACTGATTTGAAGTTGTTTAGTCATTAGTTATCATATGCATGGTGATAAGTATTGGTCAAGATTCATCAACTAAGGTCCCAAGAATTAGGGTGTAATGGCGTCATGAAGCCACACAGTAATGCATAAGTATAACCCAAAATTAGTATTAGGATGAAAGGTGTCATAAGTTACTGACTATAGTCACAACAACAAGGAGAATCATCATTTGATCACTATTTAACACTATAGTGCATTATATATGTTAAGAATATCAAAAGGGAACACTTTTTGGCCAAACAAGAGAATTGGAAGAATAATCATGGTCTAAAAGTTGGTCCATGTTGTAGGAATTTTCGAGAGGATCATATTGATATGTAATATCATATACTTTGGGCGAGGGATCTAGGAGTTATGTATTTTATAATAAGTGTATCAAAAGACTATAGTTGATATCATAGAGGACGTTACCATGATTATGTGGGCGATTTGGAGCGTGGATCTTTGATCCTGCGACTGGTGTCGAGTTCACTCTCCAGGCGCGTGCTGTCACTGTGGACATGTGGCAAGTTGTGCTTCACCTGCCCCCAGTTGTGGGCCGTTGGGCATCGCTAAGAGGCACTGCTCCCCGCTCACCATTGCTGCGCATTGATTCCTACCACAACTGGATGTTTGGATGTCGTCCGCATCCACTCGCCATGGCCATGAGCTGTAGCCCAGCAGGTCACTGACACCACCCAGCTTTGAGCTAGATCCAGTGACCACAGGGGCACGAGGGAAGGTCGATCTAACTCACCTTGATGTCGTGAAGTCATCTGCAAGATCAAATGGGTCGGAGAACCCTCGGGGTAGATGCCGTAGAAGAGCACCCAGCGGCGGCGCCGCCAGGGTTGTTGTGAATGGGGCTAGCCAAAGAGAAAACCTAGGGAACAAAAAGAAATGGAAAAAAGAGGGGAAGCAATAAGCGGCCATTGAGACAAGGGTTTGGGGTTTTATTGAAGGCAAAAAGGGGTGAGGAAGCCGCTGATTGGAGGACACATCCATGGAGCAGCGCCCCTTGCGTCGACCTTTGGTACGGACCTAGGAGATGACTCCTAGGTCATTGGATCATGATCCAACACTCAAAGATTCTCACTGAGTGTTCAAAGGGGTGTCTCACTAAATGGGTTGTGCGTCCCCATTTTGGCCCAATAAGGCTGAAATCACATAAACTTGATTAAATTTCATGTAATTTGGCCGCAACTTCATTAGTTCATAACTTGAGATATGGTATTCTGATTAAGGATATTTTTGCATTGATGGATAGGAAATGTATCCCTCTACAACATGAAATATATTAGGCATCCAAAATATCATAGGAAAAAAGGTTCAATTTAATTTGTAATGCGGTGACGTATTATGAAATGGTACATGGTTCAACATTAAAAATTAATGTCACATATAGTAAAATTGAGTATTGTTGTGATCTATTTGGAGTGTCACCATAGTCATCCTATAAAATTGACATTAAGTTGAGTAAGAAACCACTGGGTGAGAGAGATAGAGTATAGTGGAGGAGGGAGAAAAGTAAGGTTGCCACAAATAGTTTACTTTCCTATTATGAGGAAGAAAAAAAACATTCAAGACGATGCAAACTAACTATCTAGGAGACGAGCCAATCGACTAGAGGATCGAGGAGGACCAGGGGCAAGCCAAACTAATTGGCTAGTAGACCCAACTGATCAACAGGAGGAGACAACAGATGGTGGATAGAATAATCAGTCAACCAGTGAGATGAGCAAACGACTGGCCAGGAGGCAAGTTGATCGGTTCAAGGGTTGAACTGATCAACCCAGATAGGTAAGCATGAATTTTTATCAACAACAAGTTTCTACATGTGATGTAGACCTATGATGTGGCAATTCCTTATGGCTTTAAGGAAATACATTAGGCTGACCATAACCATTTCTTCTGTTTATTGCATGTTTACATTGTGGGATATAGCATGTATACAATACATACTATTTATGTGGTGATTGGATAAAGTATATGTATTTATAAATACAAACTCCCTCCAATAAAAGTTATATTAAGTCTTAGATGATTTCTGACAACAACCCACATGAAAATCTTGATCGACCAAGCATAGGTTACGCCTTCACATGGTGGGTCATATATCTTGTGGAAGTGTGCTGGTAGATATGTAGGTTTTGCCTTAGTAGGGTGCATATGTACCGTGTTAACTATTGGGTCAGGCTTAAACTAGTGATTCTTAGATAATCTAAGCCCATAAGCATGCCTATGAGTATGGAATGGAGTTACACATATCATCTATCCAGAATTGCATGTGATCCAACTGGAAAAAATTGCCTACCTTGATAATTGACTATATTTTGTGGCATTGGTTGGTCCATAGTCGAATTACCTTGGATCTAACCCACTATAATATTGTGCATTGCAATATTCCAAGTTGATATGTGGGGTCTATCAATTTGAAATAAATAGTGGGAGCAATAATAATTTAAAACCTAATTAATATCATCAAAATTTTCAAATCACATCAATAGTTTTTTTGACAAATGCAAATTTTCTCTTATAGAATCAAATGATGACAAATCCATATTGTGATCGCTCCTATATTAAGAAAGTGACACTTTGTGTCACCCAAATCCCATGATTACCACTAATCATGAGATTAGGGCATAAGTTTGAGGACTAAATACAAAGTTCACTCCCAAGTTTTTTTTATTTCCTTTTGTATCAAACTCTTTGTTTCCTCACATTCAATCACATAAACAAGCTTTACAAGAGAATTAAACTTTGATTTACTCTAATGATCTCCACATTAATGATACACATCCATACATTCATTTTGTTTCTCACACTTCCATGTACATATGACATGATAATCAAATACATTCTCTCTTATTAAGGAAACAAAGATACAAAACATCATTTACAACTCTCTCACATCTATACAAGGACCTAGAGTGACATGGACTGACGGAACTTAACTAATCTCATACTTAACTCATGTGGTAGATCTACTCTGATGCTTTGACCTTCTTCAAGTCCACATGGTTTCCCTAAAAATTGTGAGTAGAGGGGTGAGCCTACTCGCTTAGTGAATGAGTACTTCAAAGAAACAGTTTAAAGCACTATTATAATTATAGATACACTGTAGATGAATTGATATCAATTATAATAGCAGTAATCTTTAAAGAGATTAATCATTCACAAACAGAAATATGTCAAGATACTCTGGATAACTACAACAATGAATCAATATATGAACATGCTTGAATAATCTTGAGAGAACTAATAACTCAAAAACAAACAAAGGATCATTCAATAACTGCACACACTCGATTAACCTCTCATTCTTCTTATTATGCCCTGAACCCACATGAGGTGTACCACAACATGTGAAAGAATTGCAACAAGCTACGATCTCACTGTACAAGGCTTAGAAGCATGCCCGGGTTCCTAAACCTATCTCTTGAGTAAGACCCCATTTGTAGTGGGCCTCAACACGTATGCCTCTCAACAGCTAATAGGGGTGGCCGAATATCTCATACTCCACCTCTCAACCAGGGTACTCAGGCAGTGAGTCAAAGCCCTTAGGCTTATTGTGCATCAGTGGACCTACTGACCACTGATCACTCAACATGTAGGACATGTACCACCAGCATCCCCGATTGGTGTTGGGTACCACACAATTATAAGGAGTCTACCCTACTGGTCAAGACCCCCACACCCTACTGGTGCGCTCCGGCTTACCTCGATCTAGACTACCTCCAGTCGGGAAACCATTTTCTCCTCACAGCACATGCCTCATCCTAAGAGGATTCTACAGTGTTCAGGGCATCTACATGTCTAATTCACTCTTTAAATTCACAATTCAATCATCACATCAACATATATGTGTTCAGCCTTATAAAACTGTTCATTTCATAAACCATCTGATAACATTTACCTCAACTGAACTGTTAAGCATCACCACATCTCAAACTGAGAATTATTGATATCACAATACTTGTTTCACTGAACACCCTATCATTAGGGTTTCATTTACCTCATTCACTTATCACATAACTCGCATAAGGATTGAATACATCATAACATCATGAATAACATTGAATCAAGATGCCTAATTGCAAATCTCCAACTTACCGTTCATTTAGGGTTTCACCCTCCTTACTGATATATCAAACAAACATTGATATCATTTAATGAAATCCAAGATGTTATCTGACATATATGTAATACACATACAAATAAAACAATCATTCGTAACAAAGGGGATTCAACTAGGCAAACTTCTTTTTTCAGCATAGTTGAAAATCTTAGATTTTAGTATAATCATGTAACCTCTACAATTAATTTAAGAATTCTCATTTATATGGATTGTGATCATTTATAATGTGATTTCATAATCTAAAATTCCTCACAACAGAGGAATAATCCATATATTATCATCTTGCAAAAGCTAGATCAAAAAGGCAACTTAGGATTTGTACTCACATACTAAACATATGAAGATTATTGATAATTTAACTCATTTTCATGCAATCAACTGTTTAAAAAAAGTACCCACTCACCTAAGGTGTGAAAACACCTTAAAAACATAGCCCATCTCTGAAAATCTCGAATACATATAAGAGATTCAGCAAAATCCACAGTTTCTTCCTTTCAACCCTAAACAAGGTCTGCTGAAGGTAGAAGATGAAGATTAGAGCTTAATCCAAACCTCAAATTCATTTGACCAGGGATTTTGAGCAAGGAAAAATGAGGAGGAGGAAGAATCGACGGTTAAAACTACTTACCAAGTCGAATCTATAACAACCCTTTTGGATTTTTGCCGTTCTTCATGTTCTTTCTCAAAAAATACCCTAGAAATCATGCTCCAGATCACCCTCTCACAGAGAAAATTATATAGGATGATAGAGGATTGAATCACAGTTCCAACACACTTCATTTCATTAAAAATGAACAAGTATATCTTGAGATAAGATTATTTTACGATTTGCTATCCTGGGCGCCGTCTGTCGCGGTCGCGGTGTCGACACAGCGTCGCGGGTCACGATGTCGACACAGCGTCGCGGGTCACGATGTCGACACAGCGTCGCGGGTCACGATGTCGACACAGCGTCATGGGTCGCGGTGTAGACCGTGGTCACAGTGTCGATGTAGCATCATCGGTCACGGCGTAGACCGTGGTCGCAGTGTCGACGTAACATCAATCGCGGTGTCGGTCGCGGTCACGGTGCTCTATATATGTTTACTAAAAAGGGCATAACTCCCTCATTTTAACTCCGATTTTTTTTTTGTTCATAATTAAATTATATACAATCCTAAAATATCATTTTGATAATATCATCAAATAAAACATTATGTATTAATAATTTCTTCTATTGTCATTAAGTCTCTTCTTGCACACATGTATGGGTTAATATTATATTAACTCCAACTCGGATCTTTATTGTATGCTTAAGTCATGATTATGAGTTGCCCAAACACGTATTTAAAGTTACCAAAGTTAATACAAAGCACAAGATAAAATATTACTTTTGAAAAGCATGACACACATTAAGATTATCTTAAATCTCTATGATTACCAACAAAGCTAGGAACGGGTTATAACAATTCTCCCCCTCTAATAAAAATTTCGTCTCGAAATTTCTAAAAGAGGAAAAAAATACTTGTTAAACATATCCGATTCTACTTTCCAAGTAACTTATTCTATACATGGTTCCTCATCTCATCATCTAATGGTAATATTCACTTGCCATTCATGAGACCACACTTGTCATCATACTATCACACGATATAAATCCTTTTCACAATATCACAAAGTATCAACCCTTATCAACACAAGAGGATTACACCTCATCTAGGGCTCAATCATCCCCAAAGGTCATCAAGACCATCATACTATTCTCTGCAAGATCATCACTATCTTTGAATGCCTTATAACAAGGCTCATCAACATCACTTACATATAATACACCAGATCAACACAATATTGCATTAATAAGTTGGGAGATATTCATATCATAGCAGGGTTATATTAACATTAAGAACATTCCTTTATCACATCAACATGCAAGAAATCTAGATATGATTAACCCTCATCATATTCATAATGCACATGTTTAGCATAAGAAAGTATCAACCACATGTGGCTATGATAACCTCCAATTAACATATTAAGGTTATGATCATAATAAGGAGGTTATTCCACCATCATTGTAATGACCCCGTCTCCCGGTAACCCCCATTTAAGGGAGACCAAGAGAGCAGATCCTTTATCCAATAACCCGAATCAAAGGTTCGACAAGTAATCAATAATAATTAATAAACTTTACCAACTAAACTGAAAACTTGTATAAAATAAAAGTTTGCTTACCTTTTTTAAAAACTAGGATTTTTAAACTTCTAACCATGAAGGTACTGATCTAACTAATCCTCCCGTGCATGTTAATTCTCGTTTAATTCCACATATGCCACTTTACTATTTGTTCTTTTCATTGTACCTAAAATGCCGACAAACAAAACGTCGGTCAGCAAGAAGCTGGTATGTGGGGGAAACAGTAATCATGCAAATATGTTGACAATGTAATCATTCAATTAATCATTTAACAACCAAGATTACATTTTAAGCCACACTACTCAATCCTTACCTATCCCATAACTCTGTGCTATCCCTGCAGTGGACTTGTATGCTACCTCTCTTTTGGTAGATTCTTACCCCCATGGACCTACCTTACATGTAGCCAATACCTAGGGTAATAGAGTCACATGGCACTACCCGAAGGTAGCCCAATATCTAACTCATGATGACTTGATGGTCCTACCCCATTGGTAGCCATTTACTAAGTCATTTAATGACCTGATGGACCTACCCCATTGGTAGCCATTTACTAGGTCAATCTATAAAGCTACAGAGGGGACTAGGATCTGAGCTAGTAGGCACATCTCTTATGTGATAGTCATATTCACATTATAATTTGCATGAATTAAATGCAACCAAAAGTTTAATTTAAGTCATCGATAAAACCTAAAAAATCCTCGAGAAACTAATTTGGGATATTCATAGGCGTAACCACATACCTATTAAGCAGATTGAATGCAGAAAGAACTCAACCAATCAAGAAATCAAGCAAGTATGCACAGGTTGATCCTGAAAAGACATCCAATTTCTCTATCATTAAACATGTCATTATGACCTATTAATCCTAGGTGTTTCCTAGGGTTATTAGTCCTTTTTAGGGTTTTGAGCATAATTAGGGTTCCACTTCATTATTATTACTTTAAACCCTAATTTCACAAAATCACTTACAAACCCTAACTATTTTATTTTTCTTTTACAAAAGATTCTAAATTCATCTTTTAGCAACAGGAAACCCTATTTTCATATTATAAGTACTTTCTTTTTCTTTTTCTCTAATTTAGGGTTTCTAAGCATCTTAATCATTACATTAGGTTTAAAACCCTAAACTTTGCAATTCTATCATCAAAACAAGTTAAAAACCATCTTTACCATTAATTAAGTAAACCATGCTCGAATTAACCTACTTGCAAGATTAAATATACCTTTTATCAACAATTAGGGTTTCTAACTACAAATTAATACATTTCCATCCAAAATATGTACTTTTGCAAAAACATATAGATTTAGATGTCCAAACCATTTTTAACGCATTCCTCATATTTTTCTGATCATTTTTCATGAATTAACTCCCCTCATCCGAGTTTTCTAGCTCAAGATATGATTTTAGCAAGAAAAGCCTTTTTTTAACTTATTAAGATCAGAGTGGAAATTACCGAAAATTAGGCGGCCGTTCGATCTGTGGACCAGTGGTCTACTCCTTGGATCTGACGATCATGATTGTGCACGCCTAAAAGAAATCTGCTCCCACCCAGGAACGTCGGATCTAGCGGAGGCCACCGTGGACCACGATCAGGTGGTGGAGGGTTTGTCTTCTACCTCCGTTTGTGTAAAGGAAAGCAGTCAACTCACCAGTTGACTTAAAACTCCAAGCTATTAGCATGAAATCCGAGAAGCCAAGAAGCTTCTCCATCATCTCGCGAACCTGACGAGCTGCTCAATCGCCCAAACCGACCCGTCCTTCACCCTGAACCACTCGCCGGAAGTCCACCGTGAGTTGCTGGTTGTAGAGGAGGGTAGGTCAGGTTAAAACCAACGATTGAAAACGTCTTTCGGTTCGTCATCAAGCTCCGCGACGATGGGGATAGCTTTTAGGGATGCTGACACCCTCGAGTGCCCTCCCTTATATAGGGATAAGACCTGGGAGTCCTGCGGTTTGGGAAAAACACCTAGAGGCAACCAAACACAAGAAAATTAGGGGTAGATCAACTTGGATTGATCCCCCGAATACATTGGGAAAGTTTGTTGCCTTTGACATGTCTTGGCTTGCAAGAAATCTGGCTTGGGAAACTCAGTTGCCACTACTCCTGTTTCTCATTCCAGCAAGAGCTAGGGGACGACTTGTCCCCCGTTGATCTTCCAATCAACGGTCCTGATTACTCACGTTATTCCTTATCCGAAAATACACCATGCGGCATTTAATATGATTTAACAATTACCCATCCACTTTAGGAAATCTTGTAAAAATCATATCTCTCTCCTCACTTATCCTTTTTCATTCAAATTTTAGAGGAAACTCTATCTTGACACTATCCACTCGTGTATTAAATTTGAAACCCAAATTCCAAAGGAAAAGGGTATTTCCTTCACATGCAAGTTATTCATTAATACAACCAATTTAATTGATATTTCCTCTTTCTTTTCCATTTAAATTATTATTTTGAATTCCTTGAACCTCAAGGAACCCTTAATGGCTCGGAATCCCATCTTGGGAATATTCCTTAGCCTTTTACTTATCCTTTATTTATTTTCTCTTTCCTCTTATTCATTTCTTTAGTAAAATATCTCTTTTCAAGGATTTCTCTTTATCTTTCCTTTTTATTTTCCTCATTAGGATCCCTTTTATCATTAGGAATCCTTTGGATACGAAATTCCACTAAGGATAACTCAATTGTACCTCTTTTTACTTATTTTCCACATTTTACCATTGTTTTCAATTTCTTTCTTAATGAAGAAATATTTAATTGATCTTTTCTTTTCTTATTGCACTCTTTATGCAATTTTGGACTCCTTGGGACCCAAGGAATCCAAGAGGCACGAAATCCATCCTTGGATTACATCATTTTTCCATATAGAGGTTTCTATCTCATTCTTTTCTCAAAACTCAATTATTCATACACTAATTGAACTTTCTTGTTATTTGGGCCCAATAGCCAATAAAGCCCACAATACAATCATCAAGGCTATTTTAAATGAAATCCATTTATTCCAAACAAATTATATCATTTGTTGTTCAAATATCTTTAATATGAGAAATTACATTTCTCACCAAATGAACCCAAAATTGGGGTTGTAACATCCTTCCCCTCTTATAGGAATTTTGCTCTCAAAATTCCACCACACAAACCAACAAACAATTCAGGATAAGCCTTTCATATGTCCATCATGGCTCCCATGCGGCCTTACCCCTTTCCATGGTGCTTCCCAAGAACCTTCATCATCTCATATTCTTCCATCTGAGTTCTTTTTTACCTTGGTATATCGTACCCTCATAGGTGACTCAGGACATTTCAGCCTCTCAAAACGCTGAATAGGTTCAGGGCTCAACACATGGCTTGGGTACCTCACATAGTGCTCTAGACCGGACTCATGTAATACATCATGTTATTCTTGAGGGGAAAGGCTAAATACAACCATCTCCACCAATCCATCTCAAATGGACCCATATATCGGGGACTCAGCTTTCTCAGCTGAAGCTTAGAGGGGTCGGATTTTCACACCCCATATTCTCCCATAGTGAACTGCATGTCAGTCTGCTTTGCATCGGCTCGTGACTCATGTCACCACTGGTCTCTCTCTCGGCCATTGCACGATCAAAGAAACTTCATCTACACACACTATGGTTCTTTTTCTGACCTTCACGAGGCCTCCTTCACCAACATCATCTTAATGAAGTGGTGACTGACACATCCTCTCTATAAGACTTCTTGCATCCCGATAAAGGTTATGGTGGTTAACATCACATCTTAAGAACTGCCTCTATGTATCACCCTGAATGAGCACACATGCTCTCATCAGACCCTCTAGTCTGGATCATATGTCCATTAGTACGGGGCGATAAACTGTACTATTATTGAGTTCTTCATGTATCTACTTCCACCTTATGGAAGTGAACCTTGGTCATACCCAAGAACTTCTGAACTCGTATCACGGTGTAGTTGAACCATCTCCTATCTTATGTAGTTTGACCGGAGCTGTCCCTTGACAACACTCCTTTCTTTCTCATGTCATCTAGGTAAGGTGATCTACCATAACCCTTATTGCATCTTGACCTTCCTTGGTCTAGGGGAGACTTACCACCCTCCATAGTGGATGAATTCCCATTCCCTCTCGGGAAATCTTTATACTTTATATCCATGTACTGGGTTACTGATGTTCGTCCTTCACCTCCTGGTTTGCATGCTACATGCAACATCATATCAAGCAGCCAAAGTGCTACTATCACTTACTATCTTTGTAGTATCATGGTGTTTGGTGATCCATGATCTCCTGTATGTCATGATTTCTCAAGATTGATTCCACAGAAACCCTAAACCTCTCCCATCAGGGTTTCATCACTTTCCTTTCCAAAGAAGTATATCTGAGGTTCTACAACCATCCTTTCATTGTATTAAAGACTAGGCTGGCTAACCAATGAACCAGTAACTTGATCAACTGTCATTGGCACATCTGAGTGTTATCCAAACTCTTTTTTTTCAACTTAAGGTTAGCCTAACAACCTCAACTTCTTCTAGCTTCCCGCTAAACTAGGCAACTATATCTCACTAGAGCATTCATTACCACTTCTTATCCTTAGGTGTTAGGTAACATACACCTCTATGTATTCCACTTATCATCTCATCTCAACTCTAGGTTTGTCTTCATCAAGAAACTCTGAGCTCATCCTCATGGTGATCAAACTCAACCTTGGTTAACTTGCAAATTCCACATAGCTCATGATATAACAACCTCACAAGAAGACTACACTACTCCTCTTAGTGTTTGAAAACCATCCATGTACCATTCACTCCACCAAGGTATGTTATCATATTTGTCCTCATACCTCATAGCAACATTCCAACTCGCATCATCTTTTACCCTTGGTGTATGGCATGTGTACTGTCCCATCTCTACCTCCCATAACAAGAGGAAATAAGCATTTGGCGGCCGTCCAAACAAAAAGTTCTTCCTGTTCCATGAGTAGAGATGATACATCCCACATCGCCAGTACACCTTCAATTCTAAGTTGAAACGTGCAACTTATGTCTCTACATCATGATATCAAAGTTACTTCCATGGAAAACTGGTCTCGAACCTACTTGGGTCACAACACAATCCTTAGTCATCTCCCCTAGGTCTATAGGGTGCCGACACTTTTGGGGTCATCCCCTTTCCCTTATGCATCCAGAGAGTGCCCTACTCATCTGCCCTTTGGGTCCCATGAGTTCATGAAGGTGATCAATCTCCTAACCCATGGCCCTCAGACAATGATAGCTGTTACCTCCCGACCCTATGGTCATGTGCAACTAGGAAATTAGGCAACTCCTTCTTCCATTGGTCTTATCCCTACCTGACCCTTGGATAGACTTAGGATTCTATTATAGTACATGTCCAACATAGAACCTTACCCAATCCTTCATCATCTCTCTCTACATTCTTGGGCTGTCTTTCATCCTTTCTCAGGGATCATGGCGACTTGCCTACCCTGGTCAGACCCCATACTGGTTACCTCCATGGTAACACATCCATATGCACTTAGAGATGGTTAACTATGGGTCTACAGGTCCAATCTTATACCATGTACCTTTCACTTAGCTTTCTCAAGATCCCATGAAACCTCTTTAGGTTACCTCAACACCAACAAAACTGGTATACACCCAACCAAAGGGTCCCCCTCCCAGGATGGGAGGAAACTACAACTCTTGACAACAAGGTCACAACTGTCCTTAGGGTTTACCTTCACATGAGCATGCCTAACCTAGCAACTACTAAAGCACAAGCAGACCACCTATTAAACCATACTAGGTCATACTTGTTCTCTTTCCTCAACATTAGATCAACTTAGTTGTGAGGGGGTTCATCAAACATACCCTTAACTTAAGGGGTTTATTTTACCTCTACACATGAGGAGTACCATGCTCGAAACTATAGAGACTTGAATCTCATCATGGGCATCAGATACACTGTTTCCCCTCTTAGGCCTAGGAACCCTAGGTTCACCTTCGGGTATCCAGCTGCATCCTCAATCTTTTAAACATGAATCAAGCATAACTAAGCTATGTCATGTACTTCCATGATCCTTTTATATACACAGTACCTCATAGTTGAGTTTTCCTCAAGGACAACCAACAAGGTACAAGGCTTCACAACCTGTTACTAAACCTCTCAGGTCTAAGGAACTCTGCTTCCTATCTCAGAAGGTAAACACATATACCACAGGCAGAAGCAACATCCTCTCTCTAGGATTTGGTTCCTTTAAGATATCATCAGCCTCCAGGGATCATGCATGAGGCAACCACTATCATCCACCTAGGTCTCATCATTCTCGACTCCCCACTGTTCCTCACATCTTTGGGGTTTTAGGTTTCCAACCTTCTTGCTTGGTTCCTTCTTTCTCTCTCTAGATCTAACTCCACATCCATCCTTACTACTAGAGGTCCTCTCTCCATGAAGTTAGATCAAGCTCACAAGCATATCCCTTCCTGGGTGAAGCCTATACTCAACTCATGTTTTGATCAAGATTATCCTTAGCTCTTTATGCTTATCACATAAGCTATCCAACATACTCCCTTGACCAGGGTTTCCACCTACTGGTCCTACTACAGATGTACTCTGGGTGCAAGTTATATCCTTCTTGCAACATCACATAAGGTTTCTATAGGTTTTTCTCTAACATCCCCATGAAGGTGCTATCCTTCACTTAAACATGCACAACCCTTTCCAGGGTTGGGGTTGCCAAAGGTACTCGATTGTCAACTTCTCATGGCTCATATGGCATCCAAGGCATGTCTATCCCAACACTTAATCTACCATGACATCTAACTCATCATGATGTCTCTCTCTCTAACCTTCACTTAGGGTTAGGGTTAACATCATCCTCAAAGGATGTGCTAGGTCTCTACTTTTAATGGAGGTCTCTACCTCTAAGACTAACTCTCTCTACTCATCCTCTTATCACATAGGTCTATCCTCAGGCCTCTCTTGAGGGCAATGACAAATCGTGTCATACGACCTAAGCATGTATCTATTCCTTTACGTTTACTCTATTAAGCTTATGTCCATGACATCTTATTTACATGCTTTTTATGAATTTGGTGGAGGATTCCTTAATCCTTATCAACCTTACCCATACCTCAAGAGGGTGAGGAGAAGAGAGAAAACCCTAATCCTCAAGGTCCTTATTAGAATTTGAGTTGTGAAGGGATGAACAAGATGAGAGAGTCCTAAAGGTATCTTATTTCGATTCATACCCTAAGACTTTGTCCAGGCAGTCACACAGATCTGGGAGTCCTCGTATTCCGACTAGCGGTGCGGAGGAAAAATATTGCCAGCCCCCGGTCGTGATCCTTTTCTAGACACCTATGTCTTTCGGATAATCCTCTAATAACTCCCTTGGGTTCTACAAAATTTGTAAAATTTAATAATATTAATGATTAGATGAGGAACCTATGCTCTGATACCAATTCTAACGACCCCGTCTCCCGATAACCCCCATTTAAGGGAGACCAAGAGAGCAGAGTCGTTATCCAATAACCCGGATCAAAGGTTCGACAAATAATCAATAATAATTGATAAACTTTACCAACTAAACTAAAAACTTGTATAAAATAAAATTTTGCTTACCTTTTTTAAAAATTGGGATTTTTAAACTTCTAACCATGAAGGTACTGATCTAACTAATCCTCCCGTGCATGTTAATTCTCGTTTAATTCCACATATGCCACTTTACTGTTTGTTCTTTTCATTGTACCTAAAACGCCGCCAAACAAAACGTTGGTCAGCAAGAAGCTAGTATGTGGGGGAAACAATAATCATGCAAATATGTTGACAATGTAATCATTCAATTAATCATTTAACAACCAAGATTACATTTTAAGCCACACTACTCAATCCTTACCTATCCCCTAACTCTGTGCTATCCCTGGAGTGGATTTGTATGCTACCTCTCTTTAGGTAGATTCTTACCCCCATGGACCTACCTTAGAGGTAGCCAATACCTAGGGTAATAGAGTCACATGGCACTACCTGAAGGTAGCCCAATATCTAACTCATGATGACTTGATAGTCCTACCCCATTGGTAGCCATTTACTAAGTCATTTAATGACCTGATGGACCTACCCCATTGGTAGCCATTTACTAGGTCAATCTATAAAGCTACAGAGGGGACTAGGATCTGAGCTAGTAGGCACATCTCTTATGTGATAATCATATTCACATTATAATTTGCATGAATTAAATGCAACCAAAAGTTTAATTTAAGTCATCGATAAAACCTCGAAAATCCTCAAGAAACTAATTCGGGATATTCATAGGCGTAACCACATACCTGTTAAGCAGATTGAATACAGAAAGAACTCAACCAATCAAGAAATCAAGCAAGTATGCACAGGTTGATCCTGAAAAGACATCCAATTTCTCTATCATTAAACATGTCATTAGGACCTATTAATCCTAGGTGTTTCCTAGGGTTATTAGTCCTTTTTAGGGTTTTGAGCATAATTAGGGTTCCACTTCATTATTATTACTTTAAACCCTAATTTCACAAAATCACTTACAAACCCTAACTATTTATTTTTTTAACAAAAGATTCTAAATTCATCTTTTAGCAACAGGAAACCCTATTTTCATATTATAAGTACTTTCTTTTTCTTTTTCTCTAATTTAGGGTTTCTAAGCATCTTAATCATTATATTAGGTTTAAAACCCTAAACTTTGCAATTCTATCATCAAAATAGGTTAAAAACCATATTTACCATTAATCAAGTAAACCATGCTCGAATTAACCTAATTGCAAGATTAAATATACCTTTTATCAACAATTAGGGTTGCTAACTACAAATTAATACATTTTCCATCCAAAATATGTACTTTTGCAAAAACATACAGATTTAAATGTCCAAACCATTTTTAATGCATTCCTCATATTTTTCTGATCATTTTTCATGTATTAACTTCCCTCATCCGAGTTTCTAGCTCAAGATATGATTTTAGCAAGAAAAACCTTTTTCTAACTTATTAAGATCAGAGTGGAAATTACCGAAAATTAGGCGGCCGTTCGATCTGTGGACCAGTGGTCCGCTCCTCGGATCTGACGGTCATGATTGTGCGTGCCTAAAAGAAAGCTGCTCCCACCCAGGAACGTAGGATCTAGCGGAGGCCACCATGGACCACGATCGGGTGGTGGAGGGTTTGTCTTCTACCTCCGTATGTGCAAAGGAACGCAGTCAACTCACCAATTGACTTCAAACTCCAAGCTATTAGCATGAAATCTGAGAAGCCAAGAAGCTTCTCCGTCATCTCCCGAACCTGATGAGCTGCTCAATTGCCCAAACGGACCCATCCTTCACCCTGAACCACTCGCCAGAAGTCCGCCGTGAGTTGCAGGTTGTAGAGGAGGGTAGGTCAGGTTAAAACCAATGATTGAACATGTCTTTCGGTTCGTCATCAAGCTCCGCGGCGATGGGGATAGCTTTTAGGGATGCTGGCACCCTCGAGTGCCCTCCCTTATATAGGGCTAAGACCTGGGAGTCCTGCGGTTTGGGAAAAATGCCTAGAGGCAACCAAACACAAGAAAATTAGGGGTAGATCAACTCAGAGTGATCCCCGAATACATTGGGAAAGTTTGTTGCCTCTGACATGTCTTGGCTTGTAAGAAATCTGGCTTGGGAAACTCAGTTGCCACTACTCCTGTTTCCCGTTCCAGCGAGAGCTAGGGGACGACTTGTCCCCCGTTGATCTTCCAATCAACGGTCCTGATTACTCACATTATTCCTTATCTGAAAATACACCATGCAACATTTAATATGATTTAAGAATTACCCATCCACTTTAGGAAATCTTGTAAAAATCATATCTCTCTCCTCACTTGTCCTTTTTCATTCAAATTTTAGAGGAAACTCTATCTTGACATTATCTACTCCTGTATTAAATTTGAAACCCAAATTCCAAAGGAAAATGGTATTTCCTTCACATGCAAGTTATTCATTAATACAACCAATTTAATTGATATTTCCTCTTTCTTTTCCATTTAAATTATTATTTTGAATTCCTTGAACCTCAAGGAACCCTTAATGGCTCGGAATCCCATCTTGGGAATATTCCTTATCCTTTTATTATCCTTTATTTATTTTCTCTTTCCTCTTATTCATTTCTTTAGTAAATATCTATTTTCAAGGATTTCTCTGTATCTTTCCTTTTTATTTTCCTCATTAGGATCCCTTTTATCCTTAGGAATCCTTTGGATACGAAATTCCACTAAGGATAACTCAATTGTACCTCTTTTTACTTATTTTCCACATTTTACCATTGTTTTCAATTTCTTTCTTAATGAAGAAATATTTAATTGATCTTTTCTTTTCTTATTGCACTCTTTATGCAATTTTGGACTCATTGGGACCCAAGGAATCCAAGAGGCACGAAATCCATCCTTGGATTACATCATTTTTCCATATAGAGGTTTCTATCTCATTCTTTTCTCAAAACTCAATTATTCATACACTAATTGAATTTTCTTGTTATTTGGGCCCAATAGCCA
This sequence comes from Alisma plantago-aquatica, assembly GCA_963693085.1. Classification (NCBI taxonomy): domain Eukaryota; kingdom Viridiplantae; phylum Streptophyta; class Magnoliopsida; order Alismatales; family Alismataceae; genus Alisma; species Alisma plantago-aquatica. The sequence continues at coordinate 236,814,479 of OY856415.1, forward strand.
ATAAAGCCCACAACACAATCATCAAGGCTATTGTAAACGAAATCCATTTATTCCAAACAAATTATATCATTTGTTGTTCAAATATCTTTAATATGAGAAATTACATTTCTCACCAAATGAACCCAAAATTGGGGTTGTAACAATCATTCCATCATATAAGAATGTTAAACATGAATACTCATCTTTATCTATTTGCATTATAGTTAGGTTCAACAAGATAAATTATATTAATGTTACTAATCAACACTTATACCCAAACCCTTACTCATGGCATCCCCATTGGATCATGGACGCATAAGGTGAAGCATCACCATCACATTCCATACTATTCTCAAGTATGAACCCATACATAAATCAAGGTGTAACCATAGGGTTATAGCATACTAGGGTTTCAACAATAGTAATAGAGTACTCCATGATTGTATTAGTCATTCAAGGGATATTTATACCCAATTACCATCACTTAATTATATTAAAGCTAGGTATAACAAGATATACCTCATTAGTGTTACATATCAATACAATATGGTTATCATCCCTTTTATTCATATGAGTGAATATGTAAGACTACCTTATTCAGGGTAACCCTCCATTTGTTCCATCATCATTCAACCCATATTACCATACCATAATTGTACAGTACTAAGATGGAATACTAGTATGAATGACTACAACTATGAGACACCTTTAATTAACATATTTCTTGCACATACACTGAAATCATATGTAGAACCAATTTACATCCCTCATTATACCTTCAACAAATTACACTTCTAAAAAAATTCACATATTAGTGAAAGCCATTGTTTTCTCTTATCTCCTCATTCATTACTACTTACTTCTTGTTACTTATCCTTCTCATTTTGATCATATAGAATAAACATCCCTAAAATTAAAACATACAAGGTAAGAATAGATTATTCATCATTCTTGATATCACTGCAAGAATTTGTTTTAGATTACGCTTCGCTCATATTGCACTTCTCCTTTTGTTCAAATCACACCTCTTATATTTCAAATCTATTTCTTATCCTTTGCTATGAATCATTTCCATATTGTTTATCTACCTTTCAGATTAGCTATCTTTAAACCTTGGATTACTATCAGTACTAGTTTGCTCTCATAGTGCAAATCTCATGATCTTATTTTATAGAGATGCTAGTATTCAAGGTCAAATCACTAGTGACATCCCTTGAACTACTACAACTCAAAACATTCTAGGGTCTGGTCCTTATCAATATCATGACGTTATTGTGATGTGACCTTGCTTCCTTAATTTGAAATTCAAACTTTGCATCTCACAAGTTTTATGAAAGTCTTCCTTATCTTATCAATTGAATTTCCTTTCTCTTACTTGGCCATTCAGATAGATTACATTCTCAATTTACCCTGCTAGGGTTTCATCATCTTATTGTGTGTCATTTTACATTCACTAGATGTCTCTACCATGGTGCTTATGCATCATATATGATTCATTTTCTTATCACTTCATTCCCACATTGTTCTCATTAAGGAAGATATATGAAAGAGAAGATGATTCTAAGACTTAGAATTCTTATCTTCAAACATTCCCTTATTACTTTCTCATATGTAGGTTTAATTGATTATAATTAAGGATACTTGAGAAACTAGCACTTTCTTGAATCTCTTAACCTCTTTCTTTTGTAATCTATATTACTCCATCATGTTTCAAACCCTTCCTTACTTTCCATAATCCTCTTACCATATATTACTCTTCCACCTATCATATTTAACTTCTAATTTTTCTCTAATGATCAAGTTGCTTATTCATGTGTATGATCATGTATACCATGCTGCATATATTTCTTTTTATCGTTCTACTAATGTGAAATTGAAATTCTAAATCAATAATCTCTCTACTAGTTTCTCCTCATGTTTAATACATTACATATCCTTCATTTTAAATCAAACGACTTGCATGGGTCAAACTTAATTTCTCTTTCAATCAAGAGTCAAACTAAATTTCTCTTTCAATCAAGAGTCAAACTTAATTTCTCTTTCAATCAAGTCTATGTCACTCTAAATGAAGCAATAAAAGCAAAAGTAAGAATAAAAAATAAGAGAGTAAATTCGAACAAGTAACATGTAACCAAAATGTGGAAGGGAACTTGGATCAAGTTTCACCTACTTAGGTCTGTCACCAACATGCAATACTCACACCCCTTTGTATACCCTTATCAAGATTAGCAACAATACTCATATATGTATATTCCCTCCTCTCTTGAGCTTAGGATAGATCTAGATTATATGGTTTCCTCTCTCTTGAGATGACAAACAAACAACCACGAAGCAGTCCATGTGACCATCAGCTTTAGTATTCCAACATTCTCATGCATTCATACTACTCCATAACACTTAGATAAGGCTAGTACCACTCTTTCAAGGCACTAGCAGATATACATCACAAGATGGTAGCTAAGCATACAAGTGAAGCATTTAATAGAGTATGGAGATAACCATTGATAAGAATACATATATTTAAAAGGTGTGCAAGTATATATATGTTGTGAGGGCCTTAGTGTCTACTCCCAAACCCAAGTAAGATGTTTAGCCATACATGTTAATGGGTAGCAAGACGACATTACAAAAGTATAGATACATCAAGAATAATGAAGAGGGGGAAGGTACAATGTGAAGAAGATAAGAAATCTATAGAAGGAGAAGGTGATGCACATTCTTCATATCTAGATCTGGTACAAATGTGGAAGATGGCAACTCCTCTCGAAGGATAGGATGGAAGATCCTCCAAATTTCATCTTCAAAGATCCAACACCTATGGAGATGAACAAGGATGGCTCTGGAAATTGGCAACACTTCATTTCTCTTGATGATCTGAAGCTTGGTTGTGTGGAGTCGGGGGTTTATTTATAGACGCCGCCCACCGACTTAACTCCTTATCAAGACCGTGACACATGCTTTGACTAAGACCACATCATAGTCATGACGTTTATCAGTGGTAGCAACATGTGTCTCAGTCACGGTGAGGAGGTATAGTTACGATGGCAACTCCATCAGAGGTCGATACATGTTAGCGGTGGCGATGACATGCTTGATCACGACTAGTGCTAGGATTGCTTCCTCTGTTTTGGTCGCAACTCCTTCTTGGTCATGGCATCTCAAATTGCGACCACAATGGATCATCTCAGTCGCGACTGGTGTCGCAGTCGCAACTTGCTTCTGGTTTGCATGGATTGGGAAAGGGTAGTAAGTCTGGTCTAGATATTGTTTTAAGATATTAGAATAAATAGAAAAAATCCCCAAAAATGGATGTTTAAAAAGGAATAAAATAGGTGTAAAAAGTTCACAAAATGAGATGTTATCAACTCTCCCAAACTTAGAGTGTAACATCCCTGACCTGGGTTATGTAATAACCCTAGGTGTTTTGCTTAATTAAGTGATTAGATGCTGGTGTTTATCTTTTGCAATGTAATTAAGGCTTTTAAGGAACCTATATTTCTATTTCAGTCCTTTTTGAACAATGTTGCAACAGTGTTTTGTTAATTTTGGACTAAAGTACAAATAACCCAAGTTGAAGGGTTAACTTGCAAATTGTGCATGTTAAGATGTTCCTCTGATGTTGAGACATCATAATAATGAATATGATATGGTGGAATGGATTCTCCAAGCTTGAGCACCAAGATATAGCTTGTAGAGCAATCCTTGTGCTTTAAAACCTAGTTTTGGTGTAAAGTGCAATTTACCCATAACATAGGGTGCAACATGTAAAATATACCCTCTAGAGTATCTCTCATGTTTCTTGGCATCAATTAGAGCAAAGAAAATGAGGAGGGCGCCTCATTTGAATGATCAAGAAGGAAAGATAATCTTGATACTAAAATAATCAAGACTTAAGCAAATGGCCCTTTAATATATATATAACTTTTTTTTTTTGAAGTTAAACAGACAAATTTCATTATGGAGGAGCCATACGACATCTACATGAGGAAAAAAATAAACTAAAAGACCACACAAAGATCAAGAACAGATACAAACCACCACAAAAACTCATATCGGAATTTGATAAGGACAATGATGTATAGATCCCTCTTCTCCTTCGCTGGCTAAGGCAACTTTCTATGAGGAATACCTTCAACCTGAGTATGTATATGTGGTAGAGTACCAGCACCAAACCGGTGTTCCAAAAGGATATTTTTCCCGCACTTTCTGCCATACAAACTCCACAACAAAATTGACCGAGAAAGAAAAATCTACCACGAGAAGAGAAAGCAGCGCTGATTAACAGTGAGATAGACAAAACAAGAGAACAATCTAAACAGAAAGCCAGTAAAAGAGAAAGGGGATAGGAAACTCGTCGCAGCCGGGCTCAACGATAGGGAGGAAGTAGACCGTTGACTCCAAAGACACCACACTCACACACCTCCCGAATAAGAGACCCTGCTGATGACAGGCGAGAAGAGGCCGAAGGGGGAGTGGGGTATAGCTTTGTGGTGGCCAAACCCCCTCCCCCCAGCCAGCCACCTATGGAGGAAGAACCCTAGCGGCTAGGGTGAGAGAGCGGGGAGAGATCTAATATATATATAACTTAGTAAGGTAATTGGTTTCTTTTCCTTTTAACCTTGGATAAGGGAGGAGTTTTGCATGTGATTAGGAGGAAGAGACGTGGCCATGGATGATGCAAGCCTTGGTGGATATGTTTAAGAAATAAAAGAAATAATAATCTTTTTCTTTGCCTTGAAAATATCCAAAAATATATAAGCATCCTTAACAACAAAGCAAGGGATCGCTTCCCTTAGTCCTTTTCTCATCTTCTTGCCTTGTCTGACCAAGAAGGAGCTCTGGAGCATAGGAAGGATGACCAAGTTGGTTTGGTAAGTATGGATCACCATCTACCTCAAATTCATGGTGGGAACCCTAAAACAAGGTAGGTTTATTGGTGTTTTTCACACAATTCTTCTTTCTAGCCATCTTCTCCATCCAAAACTTGAAGAACAGACCTTAGGCAACCACTGGAGCTTCATCCACCATTAAAGATACGAAGCTTGGAGATCTAGATCAGATCTAAAGGTTGGTTTTATAACTTAAACCCTTAAGCTTTGCTTTTGCATCCTTCTTTCTTAGAAACGTTGCTTATATTTCTTCTTTAGACACTTTTGTGTGTTCTTGCAAGTGTTTCTATGAAGAACAACCCCTGTTCTCGAGGTAGAAGATGTTGACATTAATACCAATGTTTATCCAAAAAGTTTCTTTAGAAAGCGGTCTCTAACCTTGCTCAAACGGTTTCCCAAACCGTTTGGGAGCAAACGGTTTCAAACCGTTTGAATGCAAACGGTTTCACTAGACCACATAGAAGCAAATGGTCCAAGACCATTTGGATGGGTTGACTAGGCATTGACCATTTGGAGGTCTGTTGTAAATAATGTGGACTAATCACCTACAAAAAATCATCAAGTAATTCCAAGTAAATCACCAATTAAAGGCACATCAATCATCTAAACCCTAATCGGGTTATTTGCTGATTTCAATAATTGAATTAAGTTGAAGTTTGGGTTGAGTGGCCCAAACGGTTTCAAAACCGTTTGGGGATCACCCAAACGGTATCAAGACCATTTGATGATCACCCAAGACCATTTTTAGGTCTAGGGTTAAGTAGGGTTGACCAATTGAGGGTCCAATGATATCAAGTTGATGAGCAATTAAGTGCTGATTTGGTGACCAAACCTAGGGTTCAAACCTTAAGTGAATGACTTGGTTTACGATGACATAATGGGAAAACGGTCTCAAGACCGTTTGGAGGATGTCCAAATGATCCCAAGACCATTTGGGGGTCACCCAAGACCATTTGGAGGTCTAGGATTGACTATGGTTAAGTGGTTGAAGATTCAAAGGCAATAAGTTGAAGTACAATTAATTATTGACCTAGTGATCAATCTTATGAGCCAAACCTTAATTGGTTAAGTTAGTTTTTGGTGTGGACTTGAGAAAACGATCTCAAGACCATTTGGAGGTCATCCAAATGATCCCAAGACCGTTTGGGGTCAGGTCATGACCAAATTGAATGATGGTTCAATGGTTTTAAATCGATTAGACTCATGATGAAACATGTTGAAGGGTAATTGATTCCAAACCCTAATCCAATTGATCCAAGCCCTAATTGATGATCAATTGAGGGTCAATTGAGTGTCAAATCAGTTGAGGGTTGACCTAATTGACTCAATTGATGAGTGGCTAGCAATAGCATGATCGATTGAGGGGTTGAACATTGGAAACCCTAACTCAATTGAAGTGGTTGAGACACTTTTTGGTCCATGCAGTTTTGAGGTGGATTGGATCAAATGGTCTCAAGACCGTTTGGGACCAAACGATCCCAAACCGTTTGATCTCATGCGGTTTCAAGAACGGTTGTGTCCATGCGGTTTCAAAGTCAAACTTGACCAAACAGTCTTCATGACCAAACGGTCTTGAGTGAGCACTTTACCAAACGGTTTCAAAAGTCAACAAGACCAAACGGTCAACAACACCAAATGGTTTCAAGGTCTATCCAAGACCGTTTGGGGGTTTAGTGTGCAAGACCGTTTGAGGTCTAAAAAGGTCAAGATCATTTAATGCCTTAGTGATCAAGATGGGTTAGTGATTGATTAACCTAAACCCTATAAATACGTAAAGTGATAGAGGGACCAAGTAATTAGTTGATTAATGTATGTCATGATCAATCGTGATCATTACAAAGGAACCTTGATGGGATAGAGTGACCAATACCCTTTGATGAAGTAAGCCTTAATGATCACAATAGTAATGATATGACCCATGATGTTAAGGATGATTTAACTTATCCTAATCAAGGGTGATGTAAATATCATCTTATAGAAAGAGGAGAGAGAAGACTCTTTATATGTATGAGAATCAAGTAATAAACCTCCAATATGTATGAATGTATCTAATTAGGATATGATCCTTCATAGTGAGATCATGAAAACCCTAATTATGATGGTTAATGAATCTTAACCTAATTTGAGGGCATTAATGGAAGTAATCCTCATACATGATGATGGTATGATCTTAATTCATTGCAAATTGAATAGTAAACCCTAATCTAGGGTAATGTGATGTAATATAAATAGTAAACCCTAATCTAGGGTAATGTGATGATATGAAAGTAAACCCTAATTCTGGGTTATGCTTTTAAGCATGAAACTCTATGATTGAATTATGAAATGAGGAATCATTATGCCTTTGTAAACAAAAAGGGATTAAATAACCTAATTGAATTGAATAGGGAAAACCCTAACCCTAGAAACCAGCCGTGGTGATGTAACACGGTTGTGGTAATCCTTCTGTAGCACGACCGTGCAAGATAGCACGACCGTGGTGTTCTATACTAGACTTGGAAATAATTTGTACTATGCTGATATAGACATAATGTGCATGCTATCAATTGTGTTAGACATGCAGGTTTTTATAAAGAATTGAGCATATCTAGGTAAGGGTTATGATGTCATATTCATTGAAAAGCACTTTATTAGTTTTGAAAGTAATGACATGCTATGTTTCCTAGTAAGAGGTAACATATGAGATTGATAGGCTGTATGCGCCATGAGAAATATCTGCATTGTTACAATCAAGATCATGCCGTTAAATGACTTGATGATAGTATGTTACTTGGTAACTAGTATTTTGATGATCTAAGGGTTTGAACACCCATATTCCTGAATCATAATGATGAGATGGTTAGGGATTGATATCCCAATGATAACTGGATGTGAAATGAACATGATACAATTAGTACTCTTTCTTTATAGCAATTGTTTTAATAGTTTATGTTTGAAAACATGCCTGATGCTAAAAGAATACTATAATGTACTTAAATAATCAAGTATAATGATATCATGTAGAGCCCTGACCATAGATCCATCATTGTCAGAAGTTAAATGATGGTGAAACAGGTTTTCCTAAGGGAACTCCTGGAGAGCATACTTTTGAGTATGTGGGGGTTATGGACGCGAATATCCTTACGTCCTAATGTAGGAATTGATGTGAGGTGTACATTTAATCTCTCAATCCTTCATTATATGTATATGTCGGGATGATGTATCACTAATCTCGCGATGTTGTTGTTAATGCCGCATCGATGAGAGATAAACAAGAAATCCCTCGATGGCGAAGAGAGTACAACACGCCACTGTAACTCTATTAGTGAAGTTGCCAGAATACCCTGGAAAGCTATTATGGCAGAGACACAAGATGTCCTACATGTTGATCCTCACACTGACTGAGGAAGATGAGGTCATAGGAATCTGACTCTTCTGATGAGCTATGTATGGTACCTATTGTGATTTAGTAATGGTCGGTTGGAGTATGAGAGGTGTAACTCATCTCCTCAGGGCATAAATATGTTTGAAAAATGTAACCAGCAGTGTAGCATAACTGCTTAGGTTGAAATACGAGAAATAATGGTTGATGATACATTGATTATAGTGCTCTAGTTGAATAACTAGTATAAATGTTCTTCATATTCCTTATTGACATATGTCTTGTCGTTCAATCAAGTTATAATTGAAATGATTGCTTATAAAATACTGTTCTACTTAGCTTATTCAATGTTTTACCTACTGTTGAATATTTATAGTTCTACTGCTCAATGTTATTCCATTATTGCAATAACAAAGCTTTTGGCGGAGAGTTATAGCTCTCGCTGGGACAATTATTCAATTGTCTCACCCCCATGGGATTCAACTTTTTAGGTAGACGCCGAGGACGAAGGAACTCATCAGTGGGTGAGCAACAACAGCAGCAGTAGCAACATCAGGGACAATAGTGATTTCCAGGTGGAGACACTGTCTATCGAGTCTTGTATATAGAATGTACTATGTGTCATATCTGTACTCTTAGGTCCTAGGAGTCAGTAGATGTCTAATATAGATATGAGATTTTGTCGTAATGCCTCGAGATTTTTGTATCTTGCCTTGTATAGTTAACAGGGCAGTGGATGTTTGTAATCCTCGAGATGTGATGTTACAGAGATGTAATGATGGATCCATTTGTAAATAACATATCATGTTTCCTTATGAAAGAGTTTTACTATTTGAGGTTTCCTTTACAAAAAGTTTTTAAATTTTAGTGATTTTCAATAATTCCGCTGCTAATTAATCGCTTCTACATCGTTAATAATGTTTTCCCCGAGACACGTCCCACAATTAGTGGTATTAGAGCTCTAGGTTCGCTGAGTTTACAGAGACATAGTACTTAGGATGTTGAGTCTGTTCTAGTGCCTTCCAGTATATATGATAGTGTCTTCTACTCATTTAGGAGGAGAAGATAAAACTAAAGATGTCTGGACCACATGAGGAACACGTTGCTGAAAGTAGTGTTGCTGCACCCAGAGGAGGTGCAAGAAACCTAGAAAGAGAAGAACCTGTGCCTGAACCACCCCAATTCTTTCCAACTGACATGGGGAACCCAGCCATCCAAGCCATGTTTGGGTAGTTTATGATTGCCATGACACATATGACTGATAGGATGCCTATACCTGCACCTAGGGCACCTACCCATCCATAAGGACAAGGAACCGACAAGACGTTTGAACGACTTCGCCGGGTTGGAGCCACAGAGTATGCTGGAACAGCTGACCCAGCGAATGCTGACTTGTGGTTAACTGAACTAGAGAAGGCCTTTAGAATCCTGAACATCCCAGAAGCTGAGAAGGTTAGACATGCTGTGTATCTTCTCAAGGGGAGCGCTGGTCACTGGTGGACCATGGAAGAACAGAAAAGGCCAGGTATGGAGATTGCATGGGAAGTTTTCTGATGGGAATTTATCAATAGATACTTCCCTACGACGTTTCTGGATGAGAAAATCTCTCAGTTTGAGAGGTTAAGACAAGGACCGATGAACATTAGCAAATATGAGGCTAAGTTCATGGAGCTGTTGCGGTTCTGTCCACACATGGAAACCACAGATGAAGAAAGGATTAGGCATTTTGAGAAAGGGTTAAACGCTGAGTTGACTACTCCTGTGTCTGCTCTAGAGAACAGGGAAAGGTTTGCTACCTTCGTGGAATCTATTAGAAGGGTAGAAAGGTCTGTGGCAGAGAAGAGACAGACCAAGAACAAGAGGATGTATCCCCAGTTTCAAGGATCTTCATCTAAAGATTTCAAGAAACCTAGGTTTTCTATACCTACACCACCACCTAGATTCAGTACACAGACACAGTGGATGTCAAATACGGGTAGAGGATGAAGCTTACCTTTAGAAGGAGCTCGTAGCTCAACATCTATGTCAGTTACAGGACCCCCCAGACCACAACAACTGAATAGAAGCTGTTATATATGTGGAAAGATGGGACATTTGATGAAAGATTGTAGATCCCGAGAAGTGAGTGTAACTCAACATCAAAGGCAGAGTCAGCAAGGATCTCAAAGATGATAGTTTCTAGGTAATGTTAGAGGATGTGGACAAGCATCCCAAGCCGGATCATCGGCACCAAGTCATCAAGCACCGAATCAACCACAGGCAACGACAAGGTTTTACGTGATGAATCCACCTAATGCAGTGATCAACCCTCGGGTTGTGGCAGGTCAGATGGAATTGTTATATTCTGATATGTTTACATCTTGCATTGTATCTATTTTGATTGATCCGGGTGCTACGCACTCCTTTATCACTCAGAGAGTGATTCTTGACACTCAACCTGACTACAAGTCATAGAGTAGATATTTTGTTGCTAGAAACTCCATTGATGGGATCTGCTGTGTTGCAGGAGGTATGTTCTCCCTGCATCCTCTTCTTTTCTGAACATCACATTCAAGTGGATCTTATACCACTTGAGATGCATGGATTCGATGTAATCCTTGGGATGGATACCTTAGAAAGGTATAAGGTTGTCTTGGATTGTGAGTCCAAGCAAGCTATGTTCGCTGATGATAGTGACACGTGGATCTTTCAAGGAGATATAAAGATTCTACCCACCTGTCTTGTGTCAGCTATGGTTGCTGAGAAGTTGATGAGGCAAGGATGTTATGCATTCTTGGCCCATGTGGTAGATACCACCATGGAGAGTCCTAATCCTGCTGAAGTCCCTGTAGTCAGGGAGTTTGAAGATGTATTTCCTGAAGAACTTCCAGGTGTACCTTCACCCCGAGAAATAGATTTTGAAATTAATTTAGTTCTGGACACGCAACCGATAGCACAAACACCGTATAGGATGGCGCCTGCTGAGATGGCAGAACTCAAGAAACAACTAGAAGAGTTGCTTGAGAAGGGTTTCATCCAACCGAGTACTTCACCTTGGGATGCTCCAGTCCTTTTTGTTAAAAAGAAAGATGGGTCAATGTGGTTGTGCATTGATTATAGACAGTTAAATAAAGTAACAATAAAGAATAAGTATCCTTTGCCGAGAATTGATGATCTCTTTGACCAGTTGCGTGGTGCAACCGTCTTCTCAAAAATAGATTTGAGATCGGGGTATCATCAGCTGCGTATTAAAGATAGTGACATACCCAAGTCTGCCTTTAGGACAAGGTATGGTCATTATGAGTTCACAGTTATGTCGTTTCTACTAACTAATGCACCAACTGCATTTATGGAACTCATGTATAGAATCTTCTGACCTTTTCTCGATCAATGTGTTGTTGTCTTCATAGATGACATTTTGATCTACAGTAGGGATGCTCAGAAACACGAACAACATCTTCGTCAGACTCTAAGTTTTCTAAGAAAACACAAGTTATATGCTAAGTTTAGCAAGTGTGAGTTCTAGTTACCAAAAGTTTCTTTCCTTGGACATATAATATCTGCCTCAGGTATACGTGTTGACCCTAAAAAGGTAGAATCCGTTTTGCTATGGGAGTAGCCGAAGACACCGACGGAGATCTGTAGTTTCTTAGGGTTGGCAAGCTATTACCGGAGGTTCATTAAGAACTTCAGTTCTATAGCTTTACCCTTGACCAAGTTGACCAGGAAGGATGTTCCTTTTAGCTGGAGTGACAAGTGTCAACAATCATTTCAGTTGTTGAAGGAGAGGTTGACAAGTGCACCAATACTTGTATTACCTGAGCAAGGAAAAGGATATATAGTTTTCTGTGATGCCTCTAAGAATGGACTAGGATGTGTGTTGATGAAAGATAAACAAGTGATTTCTTTTGTTTCTCGACAGCTTAAGAAACACGAGGAGAATTATCCGACACATGACTTAGAACTACCTGCTGTAGTTCATGCCTTGAAGATCTAGAGACATTATCTTTATGGAGAGACATTCCAGATTTTCACAGACTATAAGAGCCTTAAGTATATCTTTTCGAAGCATGAGCTTAACATGAGGCAACACCCCTGAATGGAGTTAATCAAGGACTACGATTGTACAATTGATTACCATCCAGGGAAGGCCAATGTAGTCACTGAGGATTTGAGTAGGAAATCAGCAAAACCAGCCCTAGATAAAGCATAGCTGAATTTCTTAGTGTGCTCAAGGAGAGATATGCTTATCTCCTTAAGGCAAGACAATGTATCGTTAAAAGTATCATTGTTAGCCGGGTTGTTAGATGAGATGCATATAAAACCTAATCTGAGAGAGCAGATTAAGGAGGCACAACAAGTTGATGTTATAGTTCAACTGATTAGATCGGAGTATGGTAGTGAGAAATGAGATGGTTTCCATGACTCAGATGATCAAGTAGCCTGTTATCATGGTAGAATGATAGTGCCTGATGTGGATAACTTGAGGAAGTTAGTTCTGGAAGAAGCTCATTCTTAAATGTATGCTATGCACCCAGGAAGCACCAAGATGTATCAAAACTTGAAAGATATGTATTGGTGGCCTGGTTTGAAAAAGGACGTTTCCGAGTTTGTTATGCGGTGTCCTGTGTGTCAGCAAGTTAAAGCTGAACACCAGAAGCATGCAGGGACAATGCAACCTTTGCCCATACCACAGTGGAAGTGGGACCATGTAACCATGGATTTTGTGGTTGGTCTACCCAGGACAACCAAAGGACATGATTCCATCTGGGTAATAGTGGATAGGTTGACAAAGACAACACATTTCTTACCTGTCAAAACAACCTATTTTGCTGAGAAGCTGGCACAGTTATATGTCGATGAGATAGTGCGGCTGCATGGAGTCCCAATTACCATTGTTTCTGATAGAGGTCCCCAATTTACGAGTTGTTTATGGGAGCGACTTCATAAAGCCTTAGGCACACAGTTAAGGTTTAGTACAACCTTTCATCCTCAGACTGATGGACAGTCAAAAAGGACTATACAGACTTTGGAGGACTTGCTTAGAGCATGTGTTCTTCAGTTTATAGGGAGTTGGGATCTGCACCTAAGCTTGATAGAGTTTTCCTATAACAATAGCTATCAACATAGCATTGACATGGCACCTTATGAAGCTTTGTATGATAGACGTTGTAGATCTCCTATATGTTAGTATGAAACTGGTGAATATCAACTTTTAGGTCCTGAACTTGTGTAGCAGACCACCGAGAAGATTAAAGTAGTACAACAACAGATAAAGACTTCACAGGATAGGCAGAAATATTACATTGATAAGCGTCGTAGACCTTTAGAATTCTTGTTTGGAGACAGAGTGTACCTCAAGGTCTCACCTTGGAAAGGAGTTCTTAGATTTGGAAGGAAAGGAAAGTTAGCTCCTAGGTTTATGGGGCCTTATCCAATCATAGAACGGATTGGAAAAGTAGCTTATAATCTAGAGTTACCACCAGAGTTACAGAAGTTACATCCTGTGTTCCACATTTCCATGCTTAGGAAATGTCATCCTAATACAGAATCAGTTCTGCAACCTATGGAAGTAGAATTGAATGATGATGTATCTTATGAGGAAGGACCTGTGTCAATCCTTGACAAAAGAATTAAAAAGCTGAAAAAGAAAGATATAAGTCTTGTGAAAGTCCTCTGGAATCACCGTGGTATTGAAGAAGCCACGTGGGAACTAGAGGAAGAGATGAGAAGGAAATACCCTTCTCTTTTCTGTTAATATGTTTTGTTGATTTTGGGGACGAAATCCTTGTAAGGGGTGGATAATTTGTAACATCCCTGACCTGGGTTATGTAATAACCCTAGGTGTTTTTCTTAATTAAGTGATTAGATGCTAGTGTTTATCTTTTGAAATGTAATTAAGGCTTTTAAGGAACCTATATTTCTATTTCAGTCCTTTTTGAACAATGTTGCAACCGTGTTTTGTTAATTTTGGACTAAAGTGCAAATTACCCAAGTTGAAGGGTTAACTTGCAAATTGCACATGTTAAGATGTTCCTATGATGTTGAGACATCATAAGAATGAATATGATATGGTGGAATGGATTCTCCAAGCTTGAGTACCAAGATATAGCTTGTAGAGAAATCCTTGTGCTTTAAAACCTAGTTTTGGTGTAAAGTGCAATTTACCCAAAACATAGGGTGCAACATGTAAAATATACCCTCTAGAGTATCTCTCATGTTTCTTGGCATCAAGTAGAGCAAAGAAAATGAGGATGGAACCTCATTTGAATGATCAAGAAGGAAAGATAATCTTGATACTAAAATAATCAAGACTTAAGCAAATGGCCCTTTAATATATATATAACTTAGTAAGGTAATTGGTTTCTTTTCCTTTTAACCTTGGATAAGGGAGGAGTTTTTCATGTGATTAGGAGGAAGAGACATGTCCAAGGATGATGCAAGCCTTGGTGGATATGTTTAAGAAATAAAAGAAATAACAATCTTTTTCTTTGCCTTGAAAATATCCAAAAATATTTAAGCATCTTTAACAACAAAGCAAGGGATCGTTTCCCTTAGTCCTTTTCTCATCTTCTTGCCTTGACCAACCCAGAAGGAGCTCTGGAGAAGAGGAAGGACGACCAAGTTGGTTTGGTAAGTATGGATCACCATCTACCTCGAATTCATGGTGGGAACCCTAAAACAAGGTTGGTTTATTGGTGTTTTTCACACAATTCTTCTTTCTAGCCATCTTCTCCATCCAAAACTTGAAGAACGGACCTTGGGAAACCACTGGAGATTCATACACCATTAAATCTACGAAGCTTGGAACTCTAGATCAGATCTAAAGGCGGGTTTTATAACTTTAACCCTTAAGCTTTGCTTTTGCATCCTTCTTTCTTAGAAACATTGCTTATATTTCTTCTTTAGACACTTTTGTGTGTTCTTGCAAGTGTTTCTGTGAAGAACAGCCCCTGTTCTTGAGGTAGAAGATGATGACGTTAATACCAATGTTTATCCAAAAAGTTTCTTTAGAAAACGGTCTCTAACCTTGCTCAAATGGTTTCCCAAACCGTTTGAGAGCAAATAGTTTCAAACCGTTTGAATGCAAACAATTTCACTAGACCGCATAGAAGCAAATGGTCCAAGACCATTTGGATTTGTTGAATAGGCGTTGACCATTTGGAGGTCTGTTGTAAATAATGTGGACTAATCACCTACCAAAAATCATCAAGTAATTCCAAGTAAATCACCAATTAAAGGCACATCAATCATCTAAACCCTAATCGGGTTAATTGCTGATTTCAATAATTGAATTAAGTTGAAGTTTGGGTTGAGTGGCCCAAAAGGTTTCAAAACCATTTGGGGATCACCCAAACGGTCTCAAGACCATTTGGTGATCACCCAAGACCATTTGGAGGTCTAGGGTTAAGTAGGGTTGACCAATTGAGGGTCTAATGATATCAAGTTGATGAGCAATTAAGTGCTGATTTGGTGACCAAACCTAGGGTTCAAACCTTAAGTGAATGGCTTGGTTTACGATGACATAATGGGAAAACGGTCTCAAGACCGTTTTTAGGATGTCCAAATGATCCGAAGACCGTTTGGGGGTCACCCAAGACCGTTTGGAGGTCTTGGGTTGACTATGGTTAAGTGGTTGAAGATTCAAAGGCAATAAGTTGAAGTACAATTAATTATTGACCTAGTGATCAATCTTATGAGCCAAACCTTAATTGGTTGAGTTAGTTTTTGGTTTGGACTTGAGCAAACGGTCTCAAGACCGTTTGGAGGTCATCCAAATGATCCCAAGACCGTTTGGGGTCAGGTCATGACCAAATTGAATGATGGTTCAATGGTTTTAAATCGATTAGACTCATGATGAAACATGTTGAAGGGTAATTGATTCCAAACCCTAATCCAATTGATCCAAGCCCTAATTGATGATCAATTGAGGGTTAATTGAGTGTCAAATCAGTTGAGGGTTGACCTAATTGACTCAATTGATGAGTGGCTAGCAATATCGTGATCGATTGAGGGGTTCAACATTGAAAACCCTAACTCAATTGAAGTGGTTGAGACACTTTTTGTCCATTCAGTTTTGAGGTGGTTTGGACCAAACGGTCTCAAGACCGTTTGAGTCCAAACGGTCTCAAGAACGTTTGAGTCCAAACGGTCTCAAGACCGTTTGGGACCAAACAATCCCAAATCATTTGATCTCATGCGGTTTCAAGAACGGTTGTGTCCATGCGGTTTTAAAGTCAAACTTGACCACACAGTCTTCATGACCAAACGGTCTTGAGTGAGCACTTTACCAAACGGTTTCAAAAGTCAACAAGACCAAACGGTCAACAACACCAAATGGTTTCAAGGTCTGTCCAAGACCATTTGGGGGTTTAGTGTGCAAGACCGTTTGAGGTCTAAAAAGGTCAAGATCGTTTGATGCCTTAGTGATCAAGATGGGTTAGTGATTGATTAACCTAAACCCTATAAATACCTAAAGTGATTAAGGGACCAAGTAATTAGTTAATTAATGTATGTCATGATCAATGGTGATCATTACAAAGGAACCTTGATGGGATAGAGTGACCAATACTCTTTGATCAAGTAAGCCTTAATGATCACAATAGTAATGATATAACCCATGATGTTAAGGATGATTTAACTTAGCCTAATCAAGGGTGATGTAAATACCATCTTATAGAAAGAGGAGAGAGAAGACTCTTTATATGTATGAGAATCAAGTAATAAACCTCCAATATGTATGAATGTATCTAATTAGGATATGATCCTTCATAGTGAGATCATGAAAACCCTAATTATGATGGTTAATGAATCTTAACCTAATTTGAGGGCATTAATGGAAGTAATCCTCATACATGATGATGGTATGATCTTAATTCATTGCAAATTGAATAGTAAACCCTAATCTAGGGTAATATGATGTAATATAAATAGTAAACCCTAATCTAGGGTAATGTGATGATATGAACAGTAAACCCTAATTCTGGGTTATGCTTTTAAGCATGAAACTCTATGATTGAATTATGAAATGAGGAATCATTATGCCTTTGTAAACAAAAAGGGATTAAATAACCTAATTGAATTGAATAGGGAAAACCCTAACCCTAGAAACCATCCATGGTGATGTAACACGGTCATGGTAATCCTTCTATAACACGACCGTGCAAGATAGCACGACCGTGGTGTTCTATACTAGACTTGGAAATAATTTGTACTATGCCGATATAGACATAATGTGCATGTTATCAATTGTGTTAGACATGCATGTTTTTATAACGAATTGAGCATAGCCAGGTAAGGGTTATGCTGTCATATTCATTGAAAAGCACTTTATAAGTTTTGAAAGTAATGACATGCTATGTTTCCTAGTAAGAGGTAACATATGAGATTGATAGACTGTATGCACCATGAGAAATATCTGCATTGTTACAATCAAGATCATGCTGTTAAATGACTTGATGATAGTATGTTACTTGGTAACTAGTATTTTGATGATCTAAGGGTTTGAACACCTATATTCCTGAATCATAATGATGAGATGGTTAGGGATTGATATCCCAATGATAATTGGATGTGAAATGAACTTGATACAATTCGTACTCTTTCTTTATAGCAATTGTTTTAATAGTTTATGTTTGAAAACATGCCTGATGCTAAAAGAATACTATAATGTACTTAAATAATCAAGTATAATGATATCATGTAGAGCCCTGACCATAGATCCATCATTGTCAGAAGTTAAATGATGGTGAAACATGTTTTCCTAAGGGAACTCATGGAGAGCATACTTTTGAGTATGTGGGGGTTATGGACGTGAATATCCTTACGTCCTAATGTAGGAATTGATGTGAGATGTACATTTAATCTCTCAATCCTTCATTATATGTATATGCCGGGATGATGTATCACTAATCTCCCGATGTTGTTGTTAATGCCGCATCGATGAGAGATAAACAAGAAATCGCTCGATGGCGAAAAGAGTACATCACGCCATTGTAACTCTAACAGCGAAGTTGCCAGAATACCCTGGAAAGCTATTATGGCAGAGACACAAGATGTCCTGCATGTTGATCCTCACACTGATTGAGGAAGATGAGGTCATAGGAATCCGGCTCTTCTGATGACCTATGTATGGTACCGATTGCGATTTAGTAATGGTCGGTTGGAGTATGAGAGGTGTAACTCATCTCCTCAGGGCATAAATATGTTTGAAAAATGTAATCAGCCGTGTAGCATAACTACTTAGGTTGAACTATGAGAAATAATGGTTGATGATACATTTCTTATAGTGCTCTAATTGAATAACTAGTATACATGTTCTTCATATTCCTTATTGACATATGTCTTGTCATTCAATCAAGTTATAATTGAAATGATTGCTTATAAAATAATGTTCTACTTAGCTTATTTAATGTTTTACCTGTTGTTGAATATTTATAGTTCTACTACGCAATTTTATTCCATTATTGCAATAACAAAGTTTCTGGAAGAGAGTTATAACTCTGGCTGGGACAATTATTCAATTGTCTCACCCATGTGGGATTCAACTTTTTAGGTAGATGCCGAGGACGAAGGAACTCATCAGTGGGTGAGCAACAACAGCAACAGCAACAACATCAGGGACAACAGTGATTTCTAGGTGGAGACACTGTCTGTCGAGTCTTGTATATAGAATGTCCTATGTGTCGTCTCTGTACTCTCAGGTCCTAGGAGTCAATATATGTCTAATATAGATCTGAGATTTTGGCGTAATGCCTCGAGATTTTTGTATCTTGCCTTGTACAGTTAACAGGGCAGTTGATGTTTGTAATCCTCGAGATGTGATGTTACAGAGATGTAATGATGGATCAGTTTGTAAATAACTTATCATGTTTCCTTATGAAAGAGTTTTACCATTTGAGGTTTCCTTTACAAAAAGTTTTTAAATTTTAGTGATTTTCAATAATTCCACTGCTAATTAATCGCTTCCACATCGTTAATAATGTTTTCCCCGAGACATGTCCCACATAGAGTCTAGCTTGTCCTCAGGATAATAGATAGCATTAAACCATTGAGTGATGAGTTGTACATGATTTCTCTTTTTATGAATGCACCACTACCAAATTATTCCATTCTTACAGCAAAAACCTTTGTGATAGGCTTGGTTCACTTCCTGAACTTCCATGTCCCCCCTTTATTTCCAGAGTTGTGTGACTTTGTACCCAAGCCACTACCTTTTGTAGTAAAGGTCTCTCCTTCACTATGATCTTCCTGCCCTGGGTTTCTGGCTATACTCATAAACAGTTTCGGTAAGGGGTAGCTTTCACACCTTACCTTTATTTTGGTTGTGGCTAAGCTATCATTTTTGGGTAGTTAAGCTTTTAGTGTTTTCCTGCACCCCTTAGCCTCCCTCAACCATGACAGTGTTTCCCAAATGGGTCCTAATGTAGTTTCAGGTGGTTGTGCGAGGGTTGCCTTAGAATGCAGGTGGGTATAACTCGGCTTTAAGATTCCACTTGTGAGTATGACATATCTGCATTTGTGAGTGCAACAATACACCGACCATGTGGAATCCTTCGACATCTTTTTAGGCACAACTTTGGTGATTTTTTTTTACTTTTCCTTCTACTCTCAGGCTAGGGAAAAGAGGTTGGTAGGATTTATGGGCAACCAAGCCTCTTTTCATCTCAAAGTGGGGATAATTAAAATTGGAAGGGGTAGATGTTTCCTTCTTGTGAGAGATGTAGACTTTCTAGATAGTACTTATGGGCTACAAAGATTGATTGGGAGAGTGATTGGTAAATTCCTCTTTATTTCCAGGGATTCCATAGATTCAAGGGTGTTATTCCGCCTTTACACAACATTTTGCTATAAGAATGGTGTAAAATTGTATTGTTGTGGCCTCTTTTTATGTGAATTGGTAGCTCATTTGCACCACTCTGGAAATGGTTATGCTAAAAGTTAGAAAGAGGACAAACAAGTCAAAGAACAGGGAAAGTTACATCACATAGAGAAATGTCAAAACTGCATACTATATCAATAGTTTGTTCGAGATGGTTCAAAATTTTCAAAAATTGTTTGAAAATTTCCTAATGTCCAAAAGGTAAAAGTAATAATTTTTACAAGTGGAAATTAAACTTAAATGATAAAATTATACCTCTCATGCCCATATATAACTCATCCCCCAAACTTATCATTCACTCCATCTCAGAGTGTCAAAAATGAAGGTATAAGTATACATGGGCTTATTTTATGATTGTTGATTTTCAACGATTGCCCATTTTGAATGTAGGAGCATGTTGGCGTATATTACATAGAGCTTGTGATATTGTTCATGATGCATGCTTTCAACATTCATATTCATCAGTGCCAGGACTGTCATCCAAGCCAACACTAGTACATATACTACCTTTAATGTTGATTAAAATGGACATTTTACTTTGATTTCCAAGCGACACCCAAGTGGGTGACACTATAGGTAGAGGCCTACGATGTCGATTCCAAAATTGATCACACAGAGCTGTCCCAATTGCAATAAAAAAATAACCAACACCAGTAGGAGCCATAGTCATTGGTTATTTATAGAAAACTAACGACTATCTCCATACATGAATAAAAAATTGGCCCGGGTTTCGTCCATAGTCATCGGTTATTTCAGTAAAAACCGACAACCAACTCCATTTTCAAATAAAACAGTAATCTCTTGTTTGGTCCATAGTCGTCTGTTCAAAGTAAAACTGACAATAAAGCAATACATAGTCGTCGATTATGTTTTTAGAAACTGACACCTATCACCATAGACAAACAAAAATATTTGGCTTAGGTTATGGACATAGTCATCTGTTTTTTTATAAATAACTGACGACAGAGACCTGCAATGACGGTTGTTTTAAATAATCAATGACTAAGTGTCATTTTTCTTAATATCAAGTTGCAGGCCTGCTGTCCTGCTGGTCAACAGTTGAACTACAGGTTTACAACATCCTGTGATTTCAGCCTAACAACAGGCCACAAATCTACAATAATAAGATGATCAAGACTATCTATATATCAATACTATATATACATCCAGTCATTTTAGATGAATATAATATGTACAAACCTACAGTTCCATTCGCACAAGTGTATTGATAAGTATATAAATCACATGATGTAGAAACCTACAGTTCCATTCATTCATCTATTTTCACATTCACACACATGTAGAAACACAATTCATTCATTCATCTTCTCATTCACACACATGTATATAGATCAACTTTCAGTAAGAAAATTCAAAAAAATCATTCAAACATGTATATATAAGCACCACATATATACAGAAATAATGACATCAATGTTTAGAAATGTCATTCTTTAATCATCACCCCAATCATAATAAAAAATTTCCTCCTTTTCAAAGGCTTTTGCCAATTGTTCTCTTATGTCATCTAATGTTCTATAGTATAGAGCATATGTATATCTAATAGCTTTTCTACTGAATTGAATTCATTAGTTTTAAACCCCTGCAAAGAAAATAACGTATATATAATTAATAAGTTTAATATTTTCATATTATCTAATGAGACTAGCTATAGACTTATGATGGTCAAGACTATATATTACTTGTTGTATGTTTTCGATGTCGCGTGCAACATATCTGACAACTTTGTAGGTAGTGGTGTGGGCCTAAGAGCGTTCTTTGGGCCATCAAAGTGCAGACGTGTCCAAAAAGAGGGATTTTCAAAAGTTGAGGTAACCCATTCTTTTTTTAGAATGTTATTGCAAAGGGAATTCAGGAATCAAAGTGCGTTTCTTTTGGCCATGTATAGTAATTGATAAGAGAGTCCATAAAGCAATGAGCAAGTGGTAGGCATCTCAAGATGCCACTCAGATAGTACCTATGACGTGCCGCTCTTCCCCTACGATTGAGGTGGTTGGGCGTAATCCTGTAGACCCACCACCTAGCACGTCCGCTGCAAGTATTTTTATAACATAGTAGCTAGCCTTTTCAAGATGATATGTTTAGGTATATACATAACATACTCTATGGAAATTTGTAGGGGTTGAGGCCATCTTGTCTAAAATTACAAGAATACATTGTTGCAGATGGCGAGGCTTACCCATGACTTCTAGGGCACATGATTCATGGCACTCTAGTACCTGATGGTGTGGTTCGTTTGAGCCTGAGGCTTGTCTTCCCCGCTTGGAGGCAGGATCCATTGCCATATGCCCACCCAGATGCTGACGCACTTGGTGAAGCAGAAGGCGGAGTGGTCTTGTGGCCCGAAACGGGAGTCATCTATACTGATCATGTATGGTAAATTTACATTACGTTAATTTGTATATGTATATACATGACAATTGATATGAAATTATATATTTAGGATAAAGGGAAGAAACTCATTGTAGCTCGTCCTCCTCCACCTCCACCTCTTCCTAAAGTACCTAGTTGGCTTGAAAAGGACCTATTCGACTCGATAGGTCCCCAATGTAAGGGTATGGCAATATGGATAGGCGAACATCCTAAAATTCACATATTATTATTTCTATGTAAGAGGATGCTATAGGCCAATCTTACGGTAATAATATATTTCTACATGTACTTTGAAGTTGTTTTGTTATGATTGGCTGAATTCATCTATGATAGAACTATGGATATGGTGAAATCTTATTTATATATCTATATACCTCATTTTATATATGGTGATCTATTTTTTTATATATTAATGCATACATAGTATATGTTTTGCAACCACTTACATAGGGTCCGTATAGATTTTTCAATGACCCATGTAAGATTTCTAGTTCCATCCTTATTCAGTCTTGTAAATGAAGACCCTACATCAGTTACCTTATGCTACTCTATGGCTTTTAAATATTTTGGTGAAGCGAACAAGAGCATGATAATAGATCCATATAATGTTTCGTAAGTTTACTTTGCTTATAATTTTGACTTAAGAAAATTACATTTTATTGTGGATTTTGAGTTATATATTTTTTACTTTCTTATCACTAGACGTAAGCATTGGGAGTTACTGGTTTTTGTCCCCAAGATGATGACTGTTTATTATCTAGATCCTGGGGGGAATTAGACTGTTCGGGACTCGATTTGAAAAGGCCATTATTCACGTGAAAAAAATGTATATCTATATCCGCTAACATATATTATTACATGACTATTTACTAATGCAATTCAATGTGCTACATTAACGTATAGGGGTTTACAAATTTTCAAAAAATCTAGAGGAACCTGGATAAGAAAAAGAAAGTGATAGTTTGGAAGAATGTGGATATAGTTTTCTGAATCCAATGCATATTTTATTTATGTGAACTATGCTTATTTGTATTTTTTAACATTCTATATGTTGAAATTTATAGTGTGATGTACAAGATAATGGTTGGTCATGTGGATAATACATGCATGTCCAAGATGCTCTCGGTTACCAAGAGCAACTGTCAATTCATCCCTTGTGCACTCAGGGTTGAAATAAGCCTTGGTTCCTCTGCTCGTAAAGCTCCCGCTAATCATCATCAATAGAAATTGGTAACTAAACATAACAGTCATCAATACAAATTTCTTTGAGAGTTGAATTTTACCATTTTTATAGCCGCCTCAGTAGGTGCGGGGTTGGTTATATCTCCTTTTTTGTTTTGCCTCCCAGCTATCCACACATCATTGCGATGCAGAGGTGTGGGAGTAGTAGAGGACTCAATAATCTCAGTAGTAGGAGCAGTAGGTTGCTGAATGGAAGATGCCTGTAGTTTTTGGCAAAGGGCTGCATAGCCACCTAGACCCATCGTGTGGTCATGCACATTCAGTGCACACATTGCACTTTGCGCATCATTGATAGCCTTGTTAGTAAGCACATTGAATTGGTTAGTAACAATCAAGGTCAACTGTAAAACAATGAATTCCTAAGAATGTATACTAAATTGGGAGTGACACTTAGTACCTTGAATTCATCAAATTTTCTCTTGGCAACAAACGCCTTCCACTGAGTTGGCTCCATGTAGTTCCATTACTCAGTGGCTAACTTCTTCCTCTTATCATCCTCTCGTATATATAGTCAGTTGAGATTCATCCTATAGTTCCTTAGAACCCTCCCACAGTGTTGCATCACCTTTTCATGATGTAGGCTTTCTTCCAGTTCAAATCTACTCTACAAAATTTCATATATTTAATCGAGTATTCTAAAAAATATAATTGTAAATAGCTTTTAAAAAATAATGCAAATGATAATATCTCACACATAGTTCTTTCCATACGAAGTCTTTCTTGCTTTTATCAACTTTATGCCAAGATTATGCATTTACACTACAATGGCCATGAGTAAGAACCCCAAGATATGAAACAAACAAGTTGTGGTTCCTTCCAACTAGATTTCTTGCATGATCAAAATCCACAACCAATTTTGGTCCATTGCCCCTTTGTTGTAGTAACTTGTTCATCATAGTGATACCCCTGACTCTTTCATTTTTTATGCTGCTCATCAAGTGGCACAAGGTCTTCAAGGGGTACATCCTCAACCTAAAAAAAACAAATATAGGATATAACTTATAAATGGACATATAGCTAGATATATTGTAAAACTTACATTGTGATGTGGCACCCCACCCTCATGGTGATCATCATCACAATCATCATACTCATGGTCAGCCATGTGAAAATGTGCCATATAAAAACAATAAAACATTTAACATTTAACATTTAATAATGAAATTAATATAAAATTATAAAGTTCACATCAATCTAACATTTTAAAAAATAAAACATTCACAAAATAAAAAACACGCCTCTAATATTGAGATCTTTTATCAATTAACATTCCTTCAGTGTGATCTCCATGCACATATAAGTCATCATTAGCTTCAATATTTGGTGTTGGCAAGCCTACTGAGAATGGACTGGAGTCATCATACTTATCATAGTACTCTTCTTCATCTATAGGATCTTCAATGAACTGCCTTTTACCATGAAGAACAACCGACCATTTTTCATTTCTAGGATCATCGATATAAAATACTTGCTTCTCTTGTGATGCCAATATGAATGGTTCACCCGTCTCGCCAAACTTTACAAAATTCACAAATGTGAAACCAAATTCATCCACTATAACTCCTTTGGTGTTATCAACCCAATTACACTTAAAGAGTGGAATTCTAAAATCTATGTATCTAACTCCCATATGTCTTCAATGACACCATAATATGACATTTTAGCTTCACGTGGACTCTTATGCTTTGCACTAGAAAAAAACAATGAAGATGTTTGAAAGGTGACCCCACTATTTTAGACGACGCTCTTATCATCTTGACACTTTGTGTAATATGAAAACCCATTTATATTGAACCCTTCATAAGACATAACATTCATTTTTGGTTTAAAGGAGAAACATTTGATATTTTCAGCAACATTATTTGGTGTTTGAGATAGTTGACGTAAGACTTTATGTTCAAACCACCTAATAATGTCTTGTTTTACTCTCTAGCAAGCCACATTGGATTGGCTCGAGGATATTTTGTCTTGATGAAATTGGTATGTTCGGTGATATAAACACTCACTTCATCCATGTTGTGTAAAATATACAAGTGAGCTTGTTCCCACAACTCACGACCGATTACTTTCATTCGTGCTCCTAAAGTCCCTTTGCTAGAATAGTCCTCAATATTCTCATCATTTACAGGAGCTTCATTACCACTCAGAAAGTCATTGCAAAAATACATAACCTCCCTCACCACATAACCCTCAATAATACTCCCTTTAGGCCGATAACAATTTCAAACATCACCTTTAAAAACACTCATGTATCATTCAAAAGGATACATCCAATGTAAGAAAATTGGTCCCAACATTTTCACTTCCCTAGTCAAATGGACAACATAATATACCATGATAACAAAGGATGAAGGAGGAAAATACATCTCAAGATGACAGAGTGTAACAACCACTTCTCTTTGCAACTTATCAAGATTCTCAAGATTAATAACTTTGTTGCATAGACTATTGAAGAAGAAACCAAGTCAGGTGATTTCAAACCTTACATGCTTCAACAATATAGATTGAATTTCCACATGCAATATTTGTTGCATTAGAGTGTGATAATCATGATATTTAAGACCTATCAGCTTCAGATCTTTCTTTGATACCAATCTATGGATATTGAAAGAGTAACTCTATGGTATCTTAACATTAAGAAAGCACTCACACTAGACAATGTGTAACAAGCAGGAGGTAAATATGTTCTCTAATCACTACTAACTACTTTTTTTAATTCTTTCCTTATTCCCAGTTCATGCAGGTCCATTCTAGATTTGATGCCATCTTTAGCCTTACCTGGTATATTCAATAGAGAACCAATGATGCTATCACAAACATTTTTCTCAACATGCATGAGAATGCCTAACTACCAAATAACTCCATCAAGGAAGATCTCATAATATTGACTTCTTCTTGAATAAATATTTGTCACTTTGTGAGGGAATGGTACTTTGTGATCTTTTATTGAATTCATTGACAAAGTCTTTTACTCTTTCATAAACCACCTCCCTTGGTATAGGTTTAGGGGCACTATGTTCCTCATTCGACCCATTGAACACTTTGCTCCACCTTCGATAAGGATGGAATTTTGGAAGAAACCTTTGATGACCAGGATATATAGTTTTTCCGCCATGTTTTAGTCATATTGAATTAGTGTTCGCTTCACATATATGGCATGTTTTGGATCCTCTTACATTGTATCTAGACAAATTCTCATATATGGAAAAGTCATTAATAGTGCAAAACAACATAGCATGCAGACAAAATGTCTCTCTACGTGAAGCATCATAGGTCATCACACCTTCACCCCAGAGTTTCTTTAACTCATCATTTAGAGGTTCAACATAAATGTCGATATCATTTCTAGGTTGTTTAGGGCTCAATATCAACCATGACAACACAAGGTACTTATTTTTCAAACACAACCAGGGAGGAAGATTGTGTATAACAAGCATAAAGTGCTATGTTGGCTGCTCAATGTGCTGTATGGATTCATCCCATCGGTACAAAGCCCAAGTCTTAGATTCATGACTTCTTCACCAAATTCAGGGTACAATAAACCAATCTTCTTCCACTGTGGGGAATCAAACACATGTCGTAGGATCCCATCATTATTTTTCTTAACCTTTGCATGCCACCTTAAATTCTCCACATCTATTAGATTGGAAAACAAGTGTTGAAATTGTGGTATTATAGGTAGATACCTCATCACCTTGGCAAGAGAGCCAATTTTGGACTTCCCTGAAGTCTTCATTTTATACCTCAACGCCCCACATTTTGGAAAATCTTTCAAATGGAGACAGTCCTTTTGAAATATACACAATCATTCGGGCATCAATGTATCTTCTTAGCCTTTATTCCCATTGGACATAATATTTTTTTAACTCGTATGTTGAGATTGGAAGCTCATTTCCTTCAGGAAGAATTTCTTTCAACAAAGACAACAATGACATGAAGCTTTTGTTGCTCCATCTATTGTTAGCCTTCAAATATACAATCTCAACACAACACTTAGCTTCCTAAACTTAGTTCAACCTGCGTATAATGGTCTCTCAGCATTATGCACAATGTTCCTAAACAAGGAAGGTGGATCAGTGTGTTCTACCCCACAACTTCCAACTTCACATCAACGTTGTCTATAGGAATTGGTCATTCACATCTACATCATCGGTGACAATTTCTTATTCAACACAAGTACTTCTATTGATGTCTACTGATCTCATGCTTGAAATTTCTCCATACCAGTACCATTCTATATAGCCCTGTACAATCCCATTGCACATGACATGACTTTTTATTTTATCACCAGTACTGACTTCAAGTTGTTACCACAATCCCTACATGGATAATAGAACCTATCTCTAGGTTGTTTCCTATGTTCCTCTGCAAATCTTATAAACTGATCAAGAACAACAATAAACTTTGAGATGCAACGATTTGCAATGGACATCCATGATCTATCCGTTCTATGATCAAAGAGAAAACAAGTATTAGGGTTTAGGGTTTACATACTAAGTTAAGGATTTACAGATACATTAGGATTTATTATTTTAGATTTATGGATAAGGGTTTAAAAATTAGGTTTTAGGGTTAAAAGATTAGGGTTTAGGGTTAAAATATTAGGGGTTAAGGTTCAATAATGAATGTGCGTACCACCTATCCCATTCTTGAGCACCTAATCTCACTAGTAAGTGTATAATGTATGTATTCCTATTTTAAGTAAATTTCAGTAGCATTTCCCCGTAGTTCTCCAAGTACAAACATATGTACTTAGAGAACAAATGGGGAAGTGATGATGAAAAATCTTCAAAACCGAATATACATTATACACTTACATCCTAAGTGTGATTAAGTGTTCAAGAATAGTAAAAAACTGGGGATTATCCAAGATTTACTCCTAATGAGTAAATCTCATACATGTTTCTAGGCCAATGTCAGAAAGGTATATATGTTTTCATTCCTATAACTATGATCATAGTTTCATCATTCATATCCTAGGTTTTATGGAACATCATTTAATTCAAATCATTCTTGATTATGTTTCCAAACACAAGTACAATATATATGAACTATAATAGGGTATGTCATCAATGGTTCTACCCCATGGTTTATAATCTAAATTTGTGATAATAAAACTGATCCATGTGTATATTTGTAAGAATAAGCTTCTTATATATAATTATCCTTTCCCTCATATATTAGTTTTCTTATGATTATTCCAGATCCATATTGAAATCTGAAGACATATATATCTATACCTATGCATCTATGTTTGTGGTTAATATGGATAATACAAATTTCTTTAAGTATAAAAATAGAGAATGGATGCAATAATAAGAAAAAAAGATTGAAAAATAGAGAAACTTTTGTCATTTACAATCCAAAACAAGTCATATTCATACATTTTGATGTCATATAATTCAAAGAAGTGAAATGGATGCAATATTACAACTTTTTGGGCAAGGATCGAGATTTGTGACATGAAGTGGCATAAATCTACTGGTTTTAGAGATTAGGTTGAGGGTAGATGTCTAGTGGATGCAAGATTAAGATTTGATCAATATTATGCATTAAAATGTGTGTCAAAAACATACACAACTTAGGAATGCAGGGCATATACCTTCTTAGATTGCACCAAAGAGGCAACGATGACCAACATGAGATGATGATGGTGGTGACAATGGTGGTTATCTCCGATGATGATGATGGTTATCTCTAGCGGTGGCGGTGAGCCCCAGTAGTGGCGATAGCCGTGAGCTCCAACAACGGCAGTGGCAAGCTCCAATAGGGGTGGCGGTGGTGAGTGAACAACAGTGGAACAACAACAGAAACTGGAATCTCTGAAGCTAGGTTGGGCAAAGAATGAAACATAGAATGCAGGAAGGGGAAGAAATTTCACGTCTTAAGTGAGACATAGTAGTCAATTATACCAAAAATTGACAACTAAGGATTTATTCATCAGTTGCTAGAGAAAAATTGATGACTAACTCCTAAACCAAACAAAAAATAGACACTAGAAAAGGGCAATAGTCGTCAGTTACGTATGCAAAAATTTACGACTAAGTAAAAATATAAACAAAAAAATTTACCCTCGGGTTAGGATTATAGCCATCGGTTAGTTGTGAAGAACTAATGACTAACTCCTAATCCAAACAAAAAATAGACCCCAGTTTAGGCCATAGTTGTCGGTTTAAAATGACACTGACGATATAGTTATGAAATAGTCATCGGTTACGACAAACATAACCAATGACTATATAAATATCCAAACATTTTTTTTTGATCTAGTGTTAGGACCATAGTCATCGGTTATCCAATAAAAACCAACAAAAAAGGAGCAAATTAGGGAGAAAATATTTTCATGGGGACAAGGTGCGTAAACACCTAGTCATCAGTTTCGTCTACAAAAACGATGCTATAGACCCATCCCCCAAAAACAATTTGTCTCTCCAAGTGGGATTACTCATCGATTAATTATTAGAGTCGATGACTAATGAGGGGATAAATTTTTCCATAGGGAAATGACACAAAGAATGTGTCGTCTGTTATACAAAAAAGTGACGCCAGGATGAAAATTTTGGAGGCATATTTGTTTTCCTAAAAAATTGTATTTCACGGGTAATTTCAACATGACTTCACATATGGTGATGGTTGGATTCATTAAATAACATTGTTGTTCTTTGGCTTCGGTGTTTTTTGGGTAATCGACGTCACCAAAGGTGACGTTACATGTCATATCTCTACTAGTGCAGGAAGTAGAATCCACATTCATTAGACAAGGGCATTTGCTGGGGACTTTTGTGGAAGAACTATGTCTTTTTGAAGTCTTTGCCCTCTGTTTGCTTATATCCCTTCCCTTGATTGCGGATCATCTCGATGATTTTTTTGGCACATGTGGCTGCTTTTTATTTTGTAGGTGTCTTTGCAGCAGTCATATTGGTGTGTTTGTTCAGTGCGAAGGTTGAACCTGAGCTGTTATATAGAACTGCAGTCTTTGCTATTATACTGACTACCAAAAGAGTCCAATGGTTATCATGCTGAATAGGCAAGAATATATAGTCTAGAAGAGAGTTTTTCAGACATTGAAACAAGTGTTCTTTTTCACCTGAACTCTTGTCCTTGAGTATATCATCAATGAGCAAGAAGTATGCCATGTGCACATTATTCATGTTGTCTCCCAACAAAGATTGATAAGTAGACATAGCATTTACTGAGAGGTATCCGCATGTTTTTAGAGTATCTTAGAGGTCATCTTTTAGTACACATATGCCCTCTTGTTCAAAGATTACCTCTCCTAAGTTATCTCTCTCCTTCAAACAATACTTCTGTAGTTGTAGAGATTCCAATGATATGCCTTTGCAAGCCCATCTATTGAAGTTCTAGAAAGTAGCATCTATCTCCCCTACTGGCCCATCTGGGTTGATTTTGGGCATATCATCTTCATTCATTTCTCCCTCTTCAGGCTCATTAATAGTAGGTTCTTCTTGCTCTTTTTCAGCTATGGGGGTGACTTCTTTCTCACTCGTAAGTGTAGTTTGTTGTTTTATATTATGAGTGGTCTATAGGCTGACTGTCTGACACCCACCCTTCCTTCCAAATAACTTCCCTAGCTAGTTCATTAGGATCAATCCACATGATCCTCAGCTGTTCTCACCATGTCTTCTTTTCAAGCAAGTGAACTCCTGTGTGAAGCCTACATGGTATCACATCTAAGGGCATCACCGGATTGTTGAAGAAGCGATGATAGTAGATCACTTCCATAGTGTAGACACCATGAAGGTTGTGTAGATCTTAGTTGCATAGGCCTTCTGATGGAATTCCCTTGTTGATGGCTTCTGTCATTCTTAATACAATGAAAGCACAATCCCCTATTCCTGCCTCTTCCCGAGGTACCTTCTTACAGATAGAAAATTGTTTCCAAATTCCTTAGTGGTGGTCTCCTACTGTTTGGATTGCACATTGCAACCATAGCGGTACCTTTAGGATATCCTTGGCTTCCTTCCTTTTATAGATTAGGGATGTACTGTCCAACTTAGTAGAACAACATTTGTACATTGTGGTGCAGTGCTCATACAGATTAACAATTATTAGAGCCCAGTTCTTAACTGTTCTTATAGGTAGAGTTAGAAACTGGGTCTCTGCCCTATTCACAACTCGTTGCAACCCTTTGACATTGTTAGAGTTAACACTTTGATTGAATAACTACCCTTCCAAATTAGTGGTGCCATTAAACACTGGTTGCACCTTGTCATTGTGAAGGAACTCTTCAAGCAATGTATCACAAAGCACTTTAAATAATTTCTTATAAACTCATACTCTCTTCAGAAAGATGCCTATGAACTATTCCCTAGTCAGAGACCTTCCTTTGGTATTCCTTTGATGGTGACTCGAGCACTGCTTCATTGAGGGAAACTTAAGTGACGACCATCTTGCTGCCATAAATGGGGTCGTTGTGTTCATTGTGTGATGGTTCTTAGAGGTAGATGTTGCATATATCCATGCCGATGATAATTTCATCCATGATTTTATTTATAGTTGTTATCTGGCCAGACGTAAACTTATCAGAAGTGGCGGCCTCCTCTCCGAAAACACATTTGTTCTGGTGCACTTGAAAGATCATCTTGTCTTCTATTGGGTAGGAGTTCAAATTGAACTCTTGTACTGATGTGTTTGTCTTTTTCCCATCAACACCTTGCGGTACTTCAGGTTGACGTGGTGCCTCTTTTGTGGCTCTTTCCTCCCTTTGGGAGGGCTTTATATTAGCACTTTTGTCTTTGGGTGCTGAGGGTGAACCTGCTCTATCTATGTCATCATCCTCGTGATATGGGCTTGATGGGCTTGAGGAAGCGTGAGATGTGGAGGGACTGGTCAGACACCTTAGCCACTTTCTATTTCTCCAATTTTCTAGCTCCTGGCACTCTATTGCTATTTCTTTTCACTCTTCATCTAAGCACTGACATCCATTCTTCAGGTCTTGCAATGCCTCCTCATACCCTTTTCGCATCATCTCTTTGTCACTTGGCATGCTATCCCTCTCTTATCTGAGGTCTGCCATTTCCTCTGAGATAGACTTTATAGCCCCCATCATCACTGCCTTGAGCATGACAAACATATATCAATCAGACCCAGGTGATGCACACTGGATAGTCGTGAAGAACAACCTCATGTACTTGAGAAGAAATAAGGACCAGTTCTTGGTCTATGATAGAGAGCAAGAGTTGGTGGTAAAGGGTTACATCAATGCAAGCTTCCAGACTGATGAAGATGATTACAAATTACAATCAAGATTCATGTTTTTCCTAAACAATAGATCTGTAAGCTGGAAGAGTTCCAAGCAAGATATAGTTTCCAATTCTACAACAAAGACTGAGTATATTGCTTCTTCAAATGCACTGAAGGAGGTTGTATGGATCAAGAAGTTTATTTTTGAACTTGGGGCTGATGGAACTTTGGTATATACAAGCATGGTTCCATCTCATACGAGAGATCGTACAACAAGAAGATGTAAAGATATGCAAAGTACCAACTGAGAATACTGTTGCTCAACCCTTGATAAAGGCACTTTCATAGCAGAAGCATTTTGTCCATGTTAGATCACTCCAGATACAATTCATGAGTGATTCTCTCTAAGTGAAAGTGGGAGTTTGTTGGTATGTATACCCAAAGATCCAATCATATGATGATTATAATGGCATAATTTGTAATTGAGTTGATTAATAAATAAAGGCAATCTTTCAATTTTCTCTATTTAAATCAGTTATGATATGATTGATGCAACACTATAAATCTCTAGAGAATAATATTACTCAATGACGTATGTCTTCAAGTACGTGACTTGGAGAAATGAGATCATACTGATGTTAAGAGTACATATATATATTTATATATATGTATATTTTCTCCTTATGTCCTTGTTCAGTTGTTATTGTGGAAGATTTATAGATTACAATGACACATAAGATCAGAGTGTGAGTTTGTTGATGATAGAGTCTCACTAGTCATGATATGGATATATCAAACCAAGCACACATATATATGTTAGAGAACAATGTATTAGACAGACCCACCATGAGACTGACACATGGAAACCATTACTATGGTAGTCATAGTTAGCTCTCATAGTGATTGTGTTGTTTGTGGTTCTTAGACATGAAATCACTACACTCATCATATGTCGTTTGGTATGCTTTGACATCATTCCTAAAATATGGGTTGTTATAATAGTGATGATTGGGTGACTATGATACATAAGGGACTGACTGTGAGTGATTAAGATGGGATTTGTCCCTCCTATAGAAGTATGATATCCTAGGCCTCTTGATTAGCGAGACTAAGAAATGCACGACCATGAACAAGTGAGTCAATATGTGATATCGAGCTTAAATATATGTCACAGAGTCTACTATGGTTCTAGAAACAAGATGAAATGTTGAAGAGGGTGACTACTCCATGCCTCGAGTTCAATCTGGATATCAATGACAAAGGAATTATACAAACACTATAACACCAAGCAAAAATTGTAGGTTGAAGTTGTTCCCCAAATTTCCATTCACTTGGGTGGCACTAATGTGAGACTAGGCACCACTCTTTGCTTGTAATGTCATAAGTTAGTTATGGACATTCACTGCCAATGTGGTATGGGACCTATAGGGTCACACACATAGGTCTTGACCTAGAAGATGAGTTTGATCATGAATAATGATTAGTTTGATTAATAAAACGTTTAGGTATTCAATTCTCACAACAACTTAATAGTCAACACTACCAGACAATCATCTCACACGAGTGACATGACCGTTTGGAGTGCCAGATGGTCGGTTCAAGAGTTGGAACGACCATTTGGAGTTTCAGACTAATTGGATCTGAATTGGCTAAGTTTTCTTAAACTGAGGTGTGAACCGACCGGTTCATTCAGTTGAATCGATCGACTTGGCTCGGCTCACCAGACGACCATCTGGGTGAGCGAGATGACTGTCTCACATGAGTGAGATTGCTCAACTTGTGGGAAATTTGACTGCATCAAGGAATAATGCTGATGTCATGTCATGAATTAATTGGATTAAATATGCCAATTTTGTATGCGATTGGGAAACATGAGACATGACCAACCCTCATTCTAGATGACTGTCTGGGTCACCAGACAACCTTTTGGGTGTTTGTAGTTTGTGAAAATTCAAGATCTTCCGATCCCTTCTACTCCTGCATAGATTGGGAACCCTATCCCAAACCCCTCCTAAAAATAGAGGGGTACTAGGGCTTCCTAGAGCACAACATAGACAATTGAGAATCAATTGCTCAAACAATTACTGTCCTCTCTAGTTGTGGTAACCAAAAGAGCCCAAGCAAGTCCTACCTGACTAGGGAGGGATAGCTACAGGAGTAAACAACTGAGGATCATTGTTGTGGGAGAGCAAGTTGGTGACTAATATACCAACGAGAGGGACAAATACTTCCGGTCTAATCTAATAGGATGACATGAGTTTTAGGTAGTCCACGTAGACTTTTCTAGATGTGAGAGGTTGTTGTTTGTCTCTAGAGAGCAACATCATTCTTCTGTCCATGATGCCGATCATAGGACACAACATTCAGATGAGTCCCAATGAAACTACAAGACAGTTGCACATCTACAACGATGAGGAGATGTTGCTAGACTTCCTTCAGGACCAGGTATATCCTCGAAACCCTCATTTTCATCTTATTGTTATTGATGCTCTGCTGGTCTATGGGGAATATGGTAGATAATTTTTTTTGTTTCCGCTGCCTATTTTGTAGCCATATTTCCCAATAGGTATGACCAGAACCATCCTCAAAACCATGCATATACTCAATTATACGAATCCGAGCTTCCATTAGAGAAATACTCATTTCACCATCCAGCAAATCCTGACACTGAAATGGATCTACGACACAAGGAACTACATGATTACATTTTCACTTGATTATTTAATGCCAATTGTGTGAGTTAAGACTACATCAATCAAGTTACATACAAACCCTAAAAGAGTTCTACAATAAACTTGGGTATGCTACAACTCTAGAACATATAAAACATATGAAATATAATTCTTATCACATCATCACAATAAACCAATCCTTATCACATCATGAAGAGGATCACACCTCCATAAGGGATAAACCACGACCAAAGGTCATAAAGACCATCACATCATTCTCTATAAGAACATCATTATCTTTTAATG
The DNA here is from genome assembly GCA_963693085.1 of Alisma plantago-aquatica. Lineage (NCBI taxonomy): Eukaryota > Viridiplantae > Streptophyta > Magnoliopsida > Alismatales > Alismataceae > Alisma > Alisma plantago-aquatica. Next base: position 236,850,386 of record OY856415.1, read on the forward strand.
CCTTACCAAAGGCTCATCAAACCATCACCATACATGTGACATATAAGTTCGACATAACATTACATTTAAGATCTTATGAAGTTCATATGGCAACATATTAGGGTTACAATCATGGAAGGAGTATTTCTTTCATTATACTAACGATACATGAACACTAAGTATGATTAACCACCATCACCTATTTGTATTTAGGGTTAGGTTCAACAAGATGGATTGAGTTAATGTTACAAAATGACACTTAAAGGTAAACCCTAGCTCTTAGCATTCCCATTAGATCATGAATGCATAAGGTCAAGCATAACCATCAGATTCCATACAACCCAAACTCTTAGTCATATTCATACTCATAGGATCAGAAAACCCATAGACCATAGAATTAGGAAAGCACAATGACCATAGAGTCTACACAATTGGAGACCATCAAGAGTCAGAAAAGTTGGCGACCACCAAGAGTCAGAAAATTTGTCGAGTGCCAAGAGTTAGAAAATATGGTGACCACTAAGTGTCAAAATCTTGAAAACCAACATGGAGTTCAAAATCTCATAGACCATGGGGTCAAAAACCTTGGCAACCAACATGGAGTTCAAAATCTCATCCAAAAAAACTGAGTTAAAATCTTGGAGACCACATAGGTTAGAAAACTTAGAGACCGACATAGGTTAGTAAAATTGGCGACCAACATGGGTTAGTAAACTTAGAGACCAACATAGGTTAGAAAACTTGTCGACCACTTGGAATCAAACACATATGCGAGGTCTAGGGTTTCTATCTTCAAGGAGAAACATGCACCAGGTCTAGAGGTACATTATAAGGAATTATCTACTGATGATCCACCATCTAAACTCAACCCTAGGAAAAGATAATATATTTCTACTAGGAACAAGATTTCAGGGCAAGATCATGTACATACTAGATAAGAGTAAGCAATAATCATATAGAAGGTTATATAACTCACCTCAACAAAGATGAAGCATGTCCAAGTAGCAAATAGCTTGAGGAAAGAGGGAAGAACCCCTAGCTTGAGAACTCCACTCACCAAGCTAGATCCTTCTCCAAAAAGGAAGCAACCATAGGTTGAAGAAGTAAGAAAGAAGGTGTCTTAAACCTCTAGCACATGCCCCACCATGCATTCGACCAAGAAGAAGAGAGGAAAAGGTAGAACAACAAGGAAACCGAAGGAAGGGAGGGGGATCTCACTTACCAAGACCAAGAAGTAAATAAAGGAAGCACTAAATGACCTCAAAAAAAGCTAGATCCAAACCCTAGGTGCACATGCAAGAAAGATCGGACAAGCTTCTCCTTCCTTGGTTCCTCCTTATTCACCAATCAAGGGGGACGAGCTCCAAGCAACAAGGAAGAAGAGAGAGAGATCTAGGTGTGTAAAGAACTCATTTGGATGTAATAAGGAAGATAGATAAAGCTTAGGGTGGGAGATAGAGAGGAATGGAGAGGTATCTATCCATGCATTCCATGTGTCCAAGGTCAAAACATATTGTCCATGCAACTAGGTTGACCACATAGAATTCTTGGTGACCAAGATGATAAGAAAACCAAATGACCGCCAACCCTGGGAATGTTGGCGACCAAGATGAGTCATAAGTCTCAGCAAATTCCAACACTAGGAATCACATGAAATCTTGGCAGCCACCAACACTGAATGGCTCATAAGGTCCCAACACTCAAGGGTCAACAATCGAGTTAGGGCATCTATGAGATCAAACTCTAGTCTCAATGCAAGGCTAGGTGTCACTACTTAAACCAAGGGTAACAAGGCACCCAAAAGCACAACTATATCAAACATGATATGAAAACATGAGAGGCACAACACTCAAGTGGAAAATTTCAAGAAAAACCCATCATATGGGTAAATTTCATAAAAGCCCATAACAAGCACATTAGTGCATAACTTGCTCAAACAGTGTCCAAACTAGACCAAACTTGAAACTTTAAGCTTGTCACATGTTATCGCAGCACATCTTAGTATTTAAGTAATGTCTTAAGAATCTAACTATGATAAGAAAGCATGTTCAAAAAAAAAGGTCAGGGGTCTTACAACCATAAACCCATAATAGGGATTTCACCCCCAAAATCCTATGTGAACAAAGATCGGTACATCCTACACATCTCATCCTCTAACTCCCTAGTGGCTTCCTCCACAACACGGTGATGGAAAAAAACCTTCACTAAGGATATATTCTTCTTCTTCAACTTCTTCACTCTCCTATCCCGATCAACACAAGACCCTCAACATAAGAAACATCCTCCTCCAACTCAACCTCTACTAGCTGCAACATCTGCTATGTATTAGGGAAACACTTCCTCAACATGGAGATATGGAATACAAACCACAAAGTTCATGGTTATATGATCCCATTTCCACTGTGGTATTGGAAAAGGTTGTAACATCCCTACAAGCTTCTAATGTTCAGCCTTGACCTGCTGAAAAATTGGACACTTAGCAATGAACTCTGCAACAACACACTTCAAAACTGGTCACTAGTACAAATCCTTCAAGTTATGGTACATTTTGGTACTGCCAGGGTGCATCACATACATCGAGGAATGAGCTTCCTCAAGAAAAATCTTTCTCAGGCCCTTAGCATCTGGAACCACTGTCTGATTATGAAAACAAAGTGTCCCATCCTCTAACTCATGAAATCCATCACACATCCCACTGCCAAACTCTAATATAATCCTTTATATCCTGACATCACTCTTCTAAGAATCTTTGATATGTTGTATCAAGGTAGGCTTCACCTACAATTATGCTAGCAATCCCGCCAACAAGAAAACCTCCAACTATATGTTCATCTGGTGAAGCGATACCACATGTCCCTCTTGTAGCACACAATGGAGTGTAACCGTGCCTTATTCACAGATGATGACAAAGATGCCTTCCTTCTTGATGCATTAGCTACTAGATTTTCCTTCCCTATATGTTATTCTATCATGTAGTCATAGTCCTTGATCATCTCCATCCATATTCTCTGCTGCATGTTCATCTCCTACTTTGAGAAGATATGAAGGTTCTTGTGGCCAATGAAGATATGACACTTCTCTCCATATAGACAGTGCCTCTAAATCTTTAGGGCATGAACCGATATAGATATCTCCAAGTCATGTGTCGGGTTGTTTTCCTCATATTTCTCAAGCTTCTACGAAGCAAAAGAATTCATGTTCTTTTCCTACATCAACACGCATCCCTAGACTTTTTGAAACATCACAAAAGATGATGTAGCCCTTCCCTTGCTCTAGCAGCACTAAGACTGGATCATTGGTCAACTTCTCCTTCAACAACTGGAAAGGCTTCTGACACTTGTCATCCCACGAAAAAGGATAACCTTTCTTGGTCAACTTGGTCAGGGGTAACACTACAACACTGAAATTCTTAATGAATCTTATGTAGTAACCAACCAAACCTATGAAGCTTTGATCTTTGATTGGTGTATTGGGTAGTTCCCATTCCAGCACCGACTCAATCGTCTCTGGGTCTATACAAATAGCCTTAGAGGATATGATGTAACCAAGAAAAGACACCTCGGTCAACCAGAACTCACACCACTAAACTTGTCATACAGTCGGTGCTTCGTAACAACATCAACGATTGGCAAAGGTGTTTCTCATGCTTCTGACTATCCTTGAAGTATATATTGATATCACCAAGAAACATGACCTCAAATTGGTCTTGGATAAGGCCTAAACACCCCGTTCATTAGATCCATGAAAGCTACCGACATGTTGGTGAACCCAAACGGCATAACCACAAACTCTAATGAACAGACCTAGTCCAAACAACAGTCTTAGGTATGTCCTCTGCCATGATCCTTAGCTGGTGATATCTTGACCTTAGATGTATTTTCGAGAATATGGTAGCACCTCTCAACTGGTTGAACAAATTATTGATCCTTAATAATGGATACTTGTTCTTCACCCTAACCTTTTTCAACTACCAATAATCTATACAAAGCCTCAAGGAATCATCCTTCTTCTTCACAAGTAACATTAGAGCACCCAAGAGGAAGTGCTCAGTTTGATTAAACCCTTCTCCAACAACTCTTACAACTATTTCTTCAAATCCTACATCTCTGTTGGTTCCATCCTGTAGGGTAATTGTGCTATAGGTTGTGTGCCAGGAACAAGATTGATCTCAAAATCAATCTCTCTAGGAGGGGGAACACCAATAAAATCTTCAGGAAAGAGATCTTGAAACTGTCATACTACCGATACCTCCTGGGAACTAGGACTCCTCACCTTGGTATCCACAACATGTTCCAAGAAGGCCTCACACCCTCATCTCATCAACCTATCCACTGACATAGCTGACACCAAACATGTAGGAATAATCTTCCTATCTCCTTGGAAGATACAAGAAACATCTCCATCACAGAACGTCGCCACATTGGAACTACATTCCAAAACAACCTTATACTTCTCCAAGGTATCCATCCCTAGAATCACATTGTATCCATGCATGTCAAGTGGCATAAGATCCACTTAAATGTTGCATCCCCAAAAAGAAAGAACACAAGATGGACACACCTCCCGCAACTCAGCAGAACTAACAAGAGGGGTTTCAAGCAAAAGGCTATCAAATCTACTATAAAACAGAAGATAACAACTACTTATAACCTCTCTGGTGATAAAATAGTGTGTCATACCCTAGTCAACCAAAATAGATAGGAAAGAAGAAGCATATAACTCAGAATCAAGAAGTTCCATCTGACCTGTCACAACCTATGGATTGACCACTTCCTCTGGATGACTCATAGCATAGAATCTAGCCATCACCTGTTGTCATACACATCCTCTGCCAGCTGGTCCGAATGACTCTGCCTATGACTCTTGACTACATCCTTTACCACTACCACCTCTATACTGCTACTACTGTAAACCTCGCTGGCTCTGCCTTAACTATTGTGTCACTTCTTCACCCTTCATAATGCACACCCACCTCAAATGCCCTACTTCTCCACACTTGTGACAAGTCCTCGAATCATACTACAGCCTAGACATCCCTGTCACTGACAAAAACACTGCACTACATGCTCATGTTGGTGTAAAGTTGCGACCTCTGCCCTTGATCTGGGACCACTTTGACAGTACTCTTAATATCAGTTAAAAAAAGTGGATCTCTATTGTGACTGTGGTGACAAGAATCTTGTCTTCTTAAAGCCACCATATCATTGTCCTTAGAACAGAGTTGATGTAATGCCCTTTCAAGCACACATACATGACAGAGGAATCAAACCCTATGCTGTTCATAACATGGGCCACTTGGCTTGGAGGAACATTATAAAACATGTTAGTCATAACAAAAAGATTGAAACACCATGCATTAATTGGAAATATAGATTCACACATTTTTCTTTAACAAGAAAAAACATAAACTATCTCATCTTAATCTCAAACCTAATATATGTAGGCTAAGCAAATCTAAAACATGAAAAGGTAAACTAGACTAAAGAATCTACTGAGTGGTAGATGGCACCCCACCAAGCTAAAGTCTCCTTTGAAGTCAGCTACTCTGAAGGGCATACTTCAATTCCCTCTTTCTCCTTGATCTAGGGACATCTCATCTCACAACCATGTGAAACAAATCAACAATGTAAGTAAGCGACACTATGCATGTTATAAGAACTAAAAAAAACATATATACTTGAAATGAAATAAGCTTGACATGACTTAACATGAAGAATTCTCATTACACTTTAGCTTTCATTACATCAATGAATTAAGAATATTACTATATGCATTCTCTCCATCACTACCCACGTGGGGCACATCATGTTTGGAAAGCCCATCAATGCTAGTAAGCCCATAATGACCATAAAGGTCCATTATTGTGAGAAACATATAATAAGCTACTAAATTCTCTTAACTTTATCATTAACATCATTGTTCTTATCTTGCCGTCAATGTAAATTGTCCTCATCCAATAATTACACCAAAGTGCTCATCAGACTGGTTAAGGCTCATCTTAGTTGCACCGAAGTGCTCATCAATGCCATAAAGAAAAAATAACATAAAGAGGAACAATTGACAACTTAAGTGCATTATATTAATCATCGTGGGACTTCTCCCTCTTAGTCTTGAAATCAACACTACATGATTTACACGATTCTTTCTTTAACATATTCATCATTACATGATCATAGCATTAAACTAATGAACATCGATGATAAGCATAAGACTTTATGAATATAACAATCAACAAGCAATAATATAATCTAAGGCATCATCATTATCTTAATTTCATTCATTAACTTGGAAAGTTAAAGCATACTCCTAAATCATACATAACATGAGATTCATCCAAGTATGTATGCATATAGGCATGACCCACTTACCTGGAGCAAGGTAGAGCCTAACTTAGTCTCCCTGATCTTGATCGAATCCTATATTCCTAAAATTATATGATTGCTATTAATTATCATCACGAATACATCCTAAACCCTAACTTGAGTCTTTTAAGGAAACAAGATTTGATCTTGTAGAACTATGGTTTGAAAACACTGAAAATAGCTTCCTCTTCGGAATAAATTTCCAATGACTATTTATACGTATTTTTCTGATCATGGATGTAATTACTATGATTTTAGGAAAATCTAGCCAATCACAAAACTCTATGGAAATTTATAAAATCCCTACAAAATATTGCCAATGCGGCCAACTGGACAATGACCTATTCTAATTTCTAGATGCCACATGGATAAAGGAACTGGCATTTAAGGCTTTCCTACATAGGAAAACCAAAAACCCTATACTACCCTTGAGGTTGCGACACTAATAAAAATTCATGAGGGGCAGAACTAGGAAAACACAATCTCCTTTTATCTCCCCTGATCTTCAATTGTGATCAAATGCACAATGATGGCTAAGGATCCTTGAATCCAAATGTCAAAACCATAGTTGTGCTTTGCATAAAACCCATGTGTTAACCACCCTTCTCATCATCGTTGGACCTTGCGAGACCAAGACCAGGATGCAGAGCGGCCCAGAACAACCAAAACACCGTCCATCATGGATACAAGGGACTAAGTTGCATACAAAACCAAGTGCACATGGATATTTTTCTATCAAAACCAAACTCAGTCATGGCGAGATTGTGAGGAAAGTCCATCAGACTCAATGGGAATAGATAAAGGTCTCCAAATTGAGGAATAAGGGGAAAACAAGAATGCACCTTGAGAGGGCAAATCACACCAGCGTGAAGCTTCTATGTGGACCCTGGGGTTGAGTCAAGGTGTTCAGAAGCATCTTGATGGCCACTGACACCACAGTAGAGTCAACCTTGCCAACGGATGTAGATGGAGTGGGGTAGGTTAAGGAGAGGGTGCTAAAGGGTGAAACGATCAGTGGGTTATGTTCCTTAGTGTGCGGGGATCAATTTCAAGGGGTCCCTTTATAATTTTGGTCATCTGGGCGGCGAGAGGTACATGCGGAGGTGGAAACAGGGGAGAAATACAACGGCTCTGGAAGTCTAGGAGATAGAGAGCACGTAAACCCTACAAGTTAGGGATCACTTTTCTCGGGAGATTGTGGCAGATGCGACAAAGAAGTCTAAAATGGGTGGGATTCATCAAGGAGGGAGATCAAGATTGAAAAGGGATGTGATTACTGGGGAGTCCTAAGAGGACAAGGACCCGGGTAGAGGAGATAGTTGTGAAGCGTCAGATATGTCCGTGAGAAACAACAAAGAACATGGGTCATCCGATCAATCCATGGGAGAAAAGATGCACATGATAGAAAAATGAGAAGGAACATTACTAAATCAACTCACATAAATCAAATGTTAATTGCTTTAGGGTCAAAACTTTATAAAAAAATTTCCCAAAATTGTTTTAGGGGTAAAAAAAGTCAAATTGACCTCAAATTCGAGCCATAGGTTAATTAGAGAGTCCAGATTCTTCCTATATGATTAGATTTAGGTTTCATCCACCTTTTGTTCATTAAACTCATATGGATCAATATCTTAATGCATATATTATTAAAAGGTAATATTAATGGAATTATACATTCTTTAGTGACTTGGTTGAACCAATACGTGAGGTTAAGAGAATTATTAATTATATTGGGATTTAGAGGTCACATTAGACTCTATTTGATAGCTGAAATCATTAAGTTGCAAATTAGGGTTTCAGATTAAGGATCATTGGTAAGATTAAGATTTTGAGGATGTTACAATTATACCCACCTTAAATAAATTTCGTCCTTGAAATTTTCTCATACTACCCACCTTAGGGTTTTACTTACTACATGTATACTAACTTTCTAATATCATCTTAAAGTCTCATTCTCATGGTAAAACACTATCAACATGTTGGTATACTACTAATCAATCTATCTCACCATCATTGACATGAAAAGGACCTTTCTACCTCTTATCTAGGGGTTTTGATTCTCATTGCATCTTACTTACTAATCTATGTCAAATTATCCACCCTTTGTATGCATGCTTGGTCATTCTATGTATCTGATTAGGTTTAGGTGACTATATGTCTCAAACTTTTAATGCCAACTCTGATTTTATTTGTCTCCTTTGGATACATGCCGACCGCTCATATATTCAAAGGTGACATGATTTATCACACTTATCTTGGTACCTCCCTCATGCACATGTCCCATACCACAAGCACTTGATAGGACAAGATAAACATGCTTATGCATACAACATTCTCTCTAAAAAATCCCATGAGCTTGTGTCCCATACCACAAACACGTGGGAAAAAGAGAGAGCGTGCGATATACAACTCCAGAGTTAACATAAAAACCCAAAACATCTAGGCACATAACCCTAATATTTATCTAAACCTTTGTCTCATATCTAGACCTCTACTTTAGTTTCCCAAGTCTTTATCTTAATCTTCTATACATAGGGCTTAGAATAATGTGCATCTCTTGCTTAATGGCCATCTACTTGTCGCTCTGATACCATATTGTAACACCCTTCCAAGCACACATACATGTTAGTAGAAGCAAACCCTATTATGTCCATAACATGGGTCACTTAGCTGGGAGGAACATTACAAAACATGATACTCATAGCAAAAAGATAAATGAAACTGTTGGTGTATATGCCCATAGAGCCAATCATGTGATGATTATAATGGCATAAGTGTAAATGATTTGATTATTAATAAAAGGCAAGCTTCCAATTTGTTATGTTTTTTCAATTATGAGAAAATAAAATAACATACTAAATGTCTAGAGAATGATGTTACACAATGATGTATGTCTTTAAGTATGTGACTTGGAAGAATGAGATCATACAGATGCAAAGAGTATATATATTCTCATTATGTTCCTAAACAATTGTTATTATGGAAGGTAGATAGACAATAATAACACATAATATTAGAGTGTGAGTTGGTTGATGACAGAGTCTCATTAGTCATGATATGACAATATCAAACCAAGCACATAGATACACGTTAGGGAACAGTGTATCAGACAGACCCACCGTGAGAATGACACATGGAAGCCATCATAATGGAATTCATAGTTAGCTGTCGCAGTGATGGTGGTGGTTGTGGTTCTTAGACCTGAAATCAATACACTCATCACATGTCGTCTTGTATGCTTTGACATAATCAAATGCAATCCTGAAACATGGGTTCTATAAAGGTGATGATTGGGTGATTGTGACACATGGGGATTGACTGTGAGTGATAGATATGGGATTTGTCCCTCCTAAGGGAGTATGATATCCTAGGCCTCTTAATTAGTGAGACTGAGAAAAGCATGCATGCACATGTAAGTCAATATGTTGAGCTTACATATATCTGAGATAGTTTGCTCTGGTTCAAGGAACAAGATTGAATAATAATGAGGGTAACTGCTCCATGCCTCTAGTTCATCTAAATATTAGTGACAAAGGAACTATACAAGGACTGTAACTGTGACACCCCACCATCACACAGACAACAAGATGACACGCGAAAGCATGTGGAACCTCACATTACTGAAAACACGGGTTAATTAAAACTGATTATGGAAAGCATACATGAGAGAACTTTTGCATCCAGATCCTGCAGGAAGACATGTTATATAATCATTCACAAGCCTTATTATAGGTACATAGATTATTGGAACTAGCTGTACCGTCAACACCACAGTTCAACACCTGTTTATACATACATAACGGCCACGTACAGTCAACATCAGGAGATACAAAAAATACAACAGCTAAACATCGTGAAACATCGTCAAACATCTCTGAGGAACTAAGAGTATAGGGATGACTCTAGGACTCTACTACCAAACCACCAAAACAGCAGCATGTCCATCTCTTGCCTTCTACTACTCTTCTTGCTGCTCAGCCGCAACCTCACGACCACCACCACATCTAGAGCGATCACCTAAAAAGGGTGTAAACTAGTGGGGTGAGACACACAATCCCAGCAAGAAACATAACTCCCCGCCAAAACTATAAAACCTTAGAAGGTTAAGGCAAATAACAGCAGATAACTGATAAAGCATATAACAAGAGCAGCATATTGAGCAAGGCTATTATTCGCATCAAGCTTACCAAGATGTCTGGGAGGCATAGAACCAAGTATTTCTTTATGGAACATGATTGAAAAGATAAGCCTTATAGGAACTTATCAAAAAATATAAGGATCGTACAAAAAACTACATAGTACAACTAGATCAGTTATATAAGCAAGGCCTCAATCAATGTTCTGTGTTTTGCTCTAAGCAAGATATATCATTCGGCTGGATTACATTTTATTATGCCCTGAGGAAGTGAGCCTTACCTGCTCAAATCCAACCATTGGCTGTGAAGCCCAATCCGGTGCCATACAAGGTCTAAGGAGATCCGGACTCTATGACCTCACCTTCTCGTGGTCAGTACACGAATCATCAAGCAAGACCACAGTCTTATGCTTATAGGCCTCAGCCTGTGGGTCATCTCCACAAGCTACCCATATCTCTAGCTCACCTCATCATAGGTGCTAGTACATACATCCGAGCCATGAACGCATCATGATCATCATCACATATCCTGAGCCATGGGCCTGTTCACCATGGTCCATATATCCTGAGTCTGCAACCACAGTTGCACTCAACCCTCCTATTTTAGGCTAGGGGAAACCTCACATATTCAACAATATGCGCTCCAGGTAATTCCGCAGGATAAACCTGTTTCACCATCACCAAGTACTGACGATGATGGATCTATGGCCAGGGCAAACTACATGATATGTTTATCTATAATTAATTAGTATATTTTAAGTCAATTGTTGAAGTAACCAAAGTATAAACATAGTCATAAAGGATTACATCAGAATTGCCATCATCATACTGTCCTGGGACCTCAATCCTTCATTATAACAACCACTGCCCCTCAAGGCATCATAAACATGCATCAGTATTCTGGGAACGCATCCCTTCTCTCATCATCAGAGGATAACACCTCAACCAGGCACTGAGCCTTTTATCAGGTCCTCAGACCTATCAACATGTTATCTCATTATCACATGGTGCTATTCAGGAACATACATCTCATAGCTCTTACCAGACCATGAATCCACATGAAATACCTCCATGGTTAGTATACATATTCATAGATATAACTAAAGTCATCATGGATTAACAAGATTATCATGCTATCAAATATAGAGCAACATCCATGAGTATATTACACATAAACTGTAGAAAGCATAGTTTGATTATCAATCATAAACATATATCAGGCTCCATACATGTGATCATAATCATGAGCCACATCATCATGTGAAGAAACATCATATGCTTCCAAGCTTCCTGGTCCACAACCTATCATCTTAATCCATTATCATATATACAAGATTCAAGGTGATTACATCATGTCACTTGTATTATCATTATTAACTATATACCTTCTGAATTATCAGAATCCTCACCAAAGCTCCTGTAACCCTCACTATAGGTAGTATCAAGTAGGGTGACTACCCTCACCCAAGCCTATCAACCAAGAACAACTACCAACCCTTACCACCTGCAACGCCTCAGTGAAACGCTGCGTCGGGAAACACTAACCTGGGAAACACGCAAACCGTGACTCTCAACATCCTTAGGCGAGCAACGATGTGTCGTGCAACCAGGGCTAGTGCTATACCGTGCATGAAACTATAGGGTGGTATCGCCCAAGACCCCATCGCCCACTAAGGGTTAGGCAACTACCATCATCACAACGCCCGAGCCCATAACGCCCAACGACCAAACCATAACGTCCATGGGCAGAGCAAATATTAAGGCTTCATATCGGCTAACTCAATCGAGGGTGTGTCATGCAAACATAAACCCCAAGCCCGACACAGGGTTACCCATCTTACCATCACGTTCAAGGAAGAGCTAGGGTGTCGCCCACTTCATAACAAACAAGATCTAGGCACCACAAGAAGGCCCATCGTCCAACTAAGTCAGCATCATATATCGACCACCACTAAGGAATCATCTAGGGTTCTTTGTACAACCATCATATAGGACATTACTCCATAACGCTCAACACCTCATATTGGCCAAAGCACATCCAAGACATAGATCATCTCAACCAAGGTATATCGGGCACCAAGCCACCAAGCTTATCAAAGCATATCGGCCAAGATCATCACAAGGAAAAGGGGTATCAAGCAACCTTACTTCAAGATGTATCATCCAGAGCACAAGATATAAGGTGTGTGGCCCAAGCTCCATCTCAAGACAAGAGAACCATATCAGGCGTCAAACCAACCATCTCAACTAAGTGTAACGGCCAAGGGTACAACCCAAGACAAGGCTATTGGGAAGCACTACCCCAAGGTCATATCATGCAAGACACAACCCAACAAGGCCATCTTCAACCTCAAGCACAAGGGCACCAAACCCTAATTGATCAAGAAGGTCAGCTCACCTCTCAACAACCAAGAGAGAGGGGTTTTGCACAGCCTCTATCACAAGTCAGGCAACAACAAGGACCAACCTCAACGTAGGTCATCAAAAGCTCACCTCTCAAATCCATGGTGAGAGGAGGGTGTTGCCCAAGCAACTAGAATATAAACTCACCTCTCAACTTAAACAAGAGAGGGGTATTTCCCACATTACTAGAGCTCAAACTCACTTCTCTAGACCAAGGAGAGAAAGGAGTGTTGCTACCAAAGAAAACCCCAACTATAGTTCGGCCAACAGGATCCAAAGGCATATAAACATCAACAACATCATGCTCACTATATCCATAAGATCAACGACATGTACTAGAGCAAGAAACATAGCATGCAAGGCCAATTATTAACATATAAGAATCATGCATCATAAAGAAGGTAGAATAGCTAGGGTTAGAAGTTATGTAACCCGCCTTAAGCAAACTCCTCAAGCTCCAAAGCTCCAAGCTTCTAGCTCCTATCTCCAAGCTCACCACTTCGGCCACCTCAAGAAAAGGAGAAAGGATCATAACCACCATGTCCAAAGAGTAGGCAAGATGGAGAAGAAGATGCTAAGGAGAGAGGGAAGATGCTTACCAAGGAAACAAGGTCCACCTAGGGTTCGGCCACCAAGCTAGAGGAAGAAGAAGAGAACTCCTTCAAACAGATCGACCACCAACCTAGAGGAAGAAGAAGAGAATTCCTTCAAAGGGATCAGCCACCAACCTTAGCTCCTCCAATGGTATCAGCCACCAAGGTCTCCAAGGAAGGTGTGTCGTGCACATAAGGAGAGAAGAGCAAAAAAAGAGCTAAAGGGTTCCTAAGGAAGAGAAAAGCAAGGCATATATAGATGAGGGTCAAGGTTAAACCAAGGCAATGTGTCACCTTACCAAGGGACACTTGTTCACACGTTTTACCACCTTGCAAACCACATGCACATGCCATGCCACCACTCAACCAAGGTTCGGCCACATGTCCAAGCTAGGGTGACACAACCAAAGCAAGAAGGTCAACAAAGGTCAAAGGTCGACACACTACTCCTCCATGGCCGACACACACACGGGCGATACCCCATGGATGACACAAGGCATCCTTGCCCAATACAGGGCTCCTCAAAGCAAGGTAAGGCCCAACAAGGCTCAACCAAGCCCAAAAGAGCTTCAACAAAGCCCAAGACAACTCAATGCACGATCCCAAACCTTCCTCTCAACTCAAGAGGAAGCAAAGAGAGAGAAAGACATCTCTCAAGGTGACAAACTTGCTCTTCAACCCTAACTCAGGTTATTTCACAAGTAGCACCTCCAACTCTCAACAAAGCACAAGGAAACCCTAATAACCACTAAAGGTGATTAGAAAGCAATCAAGCACAAGGTTTAGGTAAAACAAATAGGGTAATCCCAAAACAAAGGTCAGGGTCCTTACAAGCCATAAACCTCTACAAAGGGATTTTGTCCCCGAAATCCGAAGGGAAAAGCGAGGGATACTTTCACTTCATCTCTTCCTAAAGCTCCCATGTGTCTTCCTCAATGCCACAATGATGCCAAAGAACCTTCACAAGAGCCAGGTCCTTCCTTTTCAGCCTTTTTACTCTTCTATCAAGGATCGCCACCGGACCCTCCTCGTAGGTCACGTCTTCATCAAGCTCAACCTCAACTGGCTGTATCACTGTCCCTGTGTCTGGATGACTTTTCTTCAAAATGCTGACATGGAACACCGGATGTAATCTGTGCAACTCTGGCGGTGGTTCTAACTTGTAAGCTACCTTGCCAACACGTGCTATTACGCGTATGGCCCCATATACCTGGGTGCCAGTTTGCCTTTCCGGCTAAACCTTAGCACGCCTTTCTAAGGTGAGACCTTGAGATACACTTTATCTCCCACTTGGAACTCTAAAGGTCGTCGACGATTGTCTGCATAAGACTACTGTCTGTCCTGTGCCACCTTCAACTGTTGCTGTATCACCTTGATCTTTTCTGTTGTCTGTTGTACTAACTCAGGACCCAAAAGCTGATACTCACCAGACTCATACCAGCATAAAGGGAATCTACACTTCCTTCCGTATAGAGCCTCATAAGGAGCCATGTCAATGCTCCGCTGGTAACTGTTGTTATAAGCAAACTCTATCAGACTGAGATGCACGTCCCAACTTCCTAGGAACTGCAAAACATAAGCTCGGAGAAGATCCTCCAAGGTATGAATAGTCCTTTCAGACTGTCCATCCGTCTGTGGGTGGAAAGTGGTACTGAACCTCAGCTATGTTGCCAACACTTTGTGCAACTGTTTCCAGAAATGACTTGTGAACTGAGGTCCTCTGTCAAAGACTATTTTTGCTAGTACACCGTGCAAATGCACTATCTCGCCTACATATACCTGAGCAAGCTTCTCTGTTGTATATTTCGTCTTTACCAGTATGAAATGAGCAGATTTTATCAGCCTTTCCACTATTACCCAAATGGAATCATGATTCCTAGCTGTCTTAGACTAACTATGAAATCTATGGTTATATGATCCCATTTCCATTGCGGTATCGGCATGGGTTGCAACATACCTTCCGACTTCTGATGCTCATTTTTAACTTGCTGACATACTGCACACTTAGCCACAAACTCAGCTACATCCTTCTTCAAGCCAGACCACCAATACATGTCCTTCAGATTATGATACATCTTGGTGACTCCTGGATGCATATCATATATTGATGTGTGTGCTTCCTCGAGCATTATCTTTCTTAGATCATCAACATCGGGGACCACCATCCTACCATGATAGCAAACTAGTCCATCCTCAGACTCATGAAACCCATCACGCTTTTCGCTGTCAAGCTCTGACCTGATCAACTACACTATATCATCTGCCTACTGTATGTCTTTGATCTACTGTCTCAGCGTAGGCTTGACTTGCATCTGTGCCAATAGTCCTCCCAATAAGGAAACTTCCAACTGCACATTCATCTGCCGCAAGGAGATAAACATATCTTGCCTATGACATACCAAGGAACTCAACTGTGCTTTCTTCGTGGGGAGAGAAGAAGACTTTCTGCTAAGCGAATCAACTATCACATTTGGCTTACCAGTATGATACTCAATGGTTCAATCATAGTCATTGATTAGCTTCATCCAATGACTTTGTCTCATATTTAGCTCATTTTGCAAAAAGATGTACTTCAAGTTCTTATGATCTGTAAAGATCTGACACTTCCCCATAAAGATAGTGTCTCCAAATCTTTAATGCATGGACCACTGCTGCCAACTCCAAATCATGTGTCAGATAGTTCTCCTCATGTTTCTTAAGTTGTCACGAAGCAAAAGAAACCACATGATCCTCCTACATCAGCACACATCCTAGGCCCTTCTTGGAAGCATCACAGAAAACAACATAGCCTTTCCCAGGATCTGGCAACACTAGCACTGAAGCACTAGTCAGTTTCTCCTTCAAACTTTGGAAAGCTCGCTGACAACGATCATCCCAAACAAAAGGTACATCCTTCCTGGTCAGCTTTGTCATTGGCAATGCGATCGCACTGAAGTCCTTGATAAACCTCTGGTAGTATCCTACCAAACCCAGAAACTACAAACTTCCATCGACGTCTTTTGTTTCTCCCAATCTGCAACTGACTCCACCTTCTTAGGGTCCCCTCTGACTCCTTCTGCAGATATCACATGACCCAAGAATGTCACTTCCTTCAATCAAAACTCACATTTGCTGAACTTGGTGTATAACTAATCTTGGTGAAGAAGAGTCAATGCTTGTCGAAGATGTCGTTCATGCTCTTGACTGTCCCGACTGTAGATCAAGATGTCATCTATAAAGACTACACCAAACTGATCTAGAAACGGACGGAACACTCGGTTCATCAGATCCATGAAAGCAGCAGGTGCATTGGTTAGCCCAAACGGCATAACCACAAACTCAAAGTGACCATACCTCATCCTAAACGCTGACTTAGGTATGTCATTCGCTTTAATCCTCAACTGATGATATCCAGATCATAGGTCGATCTTTGAGAACACTGTAGAGCCACACAACTGATCAAACAGATCATCAATCCTCAGCAATAAGTACTTATTCTTGATCGTGACTTTGTTCAAATTCCGGTAATCTATACATAACCTCATCGACCTGTCCTTCTTCTTAACGAACAAGACTGGGGCGCCCCAAGGCGACATGCTCGGTCGGATGAAACCTTTCTCCAACAACTCCTGTAACTACTTCTTCAACTCTGCCATCTCTACTGGAGCCATCCTATATGGTGTCTGTGCAACTGGCTATGTTCCCGGTACCAGATTGATCTCAAAATCAATCTCTCGAGGTGGGGGAACACCGGGGAACTCATCAGGAAACACATCCACAAACTCTCGGACAACCGTTACCTCCTCAAGGCTAGGACCTTTCACCTTGGTATCCACAACGTGAGCTAAGAAAGCCTTACCACCTTGCCGCAACAACTTCTCTGCCACCATTGCTGATACTAGACACGTCGAAAGAATCTTCCTATCTCCTTGGAAGATCCACTTCTCTCTGTCGTCATCAAACACTGCCTGCTTGGAACCACAGTCCAAAACGACCTTATACTTTTCTAAGGTATCCATCCCAAGGATCACATCAAATCCATGCATGTCAAGTGGTATAAGATCCACTTGTATATTGTGTCCTGAAAAAAATAAGACACAAGAGGGACACTCCTCTAGAAGCATCGAGGAACCATCAAGAGGGGTTTCTAACAACAAGCTATCTTTCTTACAACTAACAGGTAAAGGACAGCTAGCAAGTAGGTTATGTGCGATAAAAGAGTGCGTAGCACCCGGGTCAACCAAAACAAATATGAAGTAAGAAGAAGACAAATCAGAATGTAATAACTTCATCTGGCCTGTCACCACTCGCGGGTTGACTATCGCCTCTGGCTGACTCATAGCATAGAACTGAGCCATTACTTGTTGTCCACGTCCTCTACTTCCTTGAGCAGACGATCCCGCTTGCGACGCTTGACCACGTCCTCACCCTCTACTACCACTGGCCTGCTGTCTGTCAGACCCTTGTTGATTCTGCCTCGGCTACTATGTCACTTCAACATCTTTTCTTGGGCAATTTGACCTCAAGTGCCCAGTCTGTCCACAGTGATAACATGACCTGCCTTCTGTCTGCAACCTAGATGGCTTTGTCACTGCCACATAAGCTGTACTATGTGCCTTCAATGGCGAAGAAACATAAACTCTTCCCTTACTTGGAGACCACTGAGATGGTGCATGAGAACTCTGCATCGTGGGAGGTGCTGAAAACCTTGTCTTCTTGAAGCCACCAAATATCTATCCCTGGAATTGAGCAGGCCTTTTCCTGGTCATGGAATCCCTTTTCTCCCTGACGGACCGTTCGATCCTGCAGACAGACTCCATGAATGTGGTAAACCACTCCCGATTCTCCAAAGTAGCAACAGGAGTCGACAACTCAACACTCAAACCTTTCTCAAACCGTTTGATCCGCTCATCATCTGTCGCCACCATGTGACAATAAAACCTCAACAAGTCCATGAACTTGGCTTCATACTCGGTGATGCTCATCGATCCTTGGCATAGATGCTCAAACTGGTTGATCTTCTCGTCCATATACATCTTCGGAAAGTATCTGCTGATGAACTCTCACCGGAAAACCTCCCAACCAATCTCCTCACCGGGTCGTTTCTCCTCCTCAATGGCCCACCAATGGCCAGCACTACCCTTCAGAAGGTAGACAACATGCTTGACTTTGTCTGCTTCGGGGATGTTGAGGATCCAAAATGCCTTCTCAAGACCTGTCAGCCACAGATCAGCATCCGCCGGATCAGTAGTTCCAGCATAATCTGAAGCTCCGACTCAGCGAAGCCACTCAAAGGTCTTCCCAATACCCGATGTTTCACCATGGGGAGCCTATGCTCTTGGCTGAGGCATTGGCAACCTTTCCACCATTTGATTCATCGTAGCCATCAACTGCCTCATAAGCTGTTGGTAGGTAGGATTTTTGAGAATGGCTGGGTCAAGTTGGGGGACCTCAAGCACCCGATCTTCACGTGCCTGCCCTCCTACTGCATCAACTGATGCATCATCGCTGCTCTCGACAACATGTTCTTCATGGTTTCCAGACATCTTTAAGCTTTATCTTCTGCTCAGGGCAGAAGGTTATTATAAGAAAATATGGAAAACTCACAAGAACAGATGCAAACCTAGTCCTAGATCCCTGTAGACTTAGTGTACCTAGGGCTCTCATACCAAACCAACTGTGACACCCCGCCATCACACAGACAATGAGATGACACGCGAAAGTGTGCAAAACCTCACATTACCGAAAACACGGGTTAATTAAAACCAATTGCGGAAAGCATACATGAGAGAACTTTTGCATCTAGATCCTGCAGGAAGACATGTTATATAATCATTCACAAGCCTTATTATAGGTACACAACTTATCAGAACCAGCTGTACTGTCAGCACCAGAGTTCAACACCTGTTTATACATACATAACGGCCACGTACGGTCAACAACAGGATATACAAAAATTACAACAACTAAACATCGTGAAACATCGTCAAATGTCTTCGAGGACCTAAGAGTACATGGATGACACTAGGACTCTACTACAAAACCACTAAAACAACAACATGTCCATGTCTTTCCTTTTACTGATCTTCTTGCTGCTCGCCCGCAACCTCACGACCACCACCACATCTAGAGCGATCACCTAAAAAGGGTGTAAACCAGCAGGGTGAGACACACAGTCCCAACGAGAAACATAACTCCCCGCCAAAACTATAAAACCTTAGAAGGTTAAGGCAAATAACAATAGACAACTGATAAAGCATATAACAAGAGCAGCATACTGAGCAAGGCTATTATTAGCATCAAGCCTACCAAGATATCTAGGAGGCATAGAACCAAGTATTTCTTTATGGAACATGATTGATAAGATAACCTTTATAGGAACTTATCACAAAATATAAGGATCATACAAACAACTGCATAGTACAACTAGATCAGCTATATAAGCAAGGCCTCAATCAATGTTCAGTGTTTTGCTCTAAGCAAGATATACAGTTCGACTGGATTACATTTTATTATGCCCTGAGGAAGTGAGCCTTCCCTGCTCAAATCCAACCATTGGCTACGAAGCCCAATCCGGTGCCATACAAGGTCTAAGGAGATCCGGACTCCATGACCTCACCTTCTCGTGGTCAGTACACGAATCATCAAGCAAGACCGCAATCTTATGCTTATAGGCCTCAGCCTCTGGGTCAGTTCTGCAAGCTACCCATATCTCTAGCTCACCTCATCATAGGTGCTAGTACATACATCCAAGCCATGAACACATCATGATCATCATCACATATCCTGAGCCATGGGCCTATTCACCATGCTCCATATATCCGGAGTCTGCAACCACAGTTGCACTCAACCCTCCTATTTTAGGCTAGGGGAAACCTCACATATTCAGCAATATGCGCTCCAGGTAATCCCGCAGGATAAATCTGTTTCACCATCACCAAGTACTAATGATGATGGATCTATGGCCAGGGCAAACTACATGATATGTTTATCTATATTAATTAGTATATTTTAAGTCAATTGTTGAAGCAACCAAAGTATAAACATAGTCATAACGGATTACATCATAATTTCCATCATCATACAGTCCTGGGACCTCAATCCTTCATTATAACAACCACTTCCCCTCAAGGCATCATAAACATGCATCAGTATTCTGGGAACGCATCCCTTCTCTCATCATCAGAGGATAACACCTCAACCAGGCACTCAACCATTTATCAGGTCCTCAGACCTATCAACCTGTTATCTCATTATCACATGGTGCTATTCAGGCACATACATCTCATAGCTCTTACCAGGCCATGAATCCACATGAAATACCTGCATGGTTAGTATACATATTCATAGAGATAACTGAAGTCATCATGGATTAACAAGATTATCATGCTATCAAATATAGAGCAACATCCATGAGTATATTACACATAAACTGTAGAAAGCATAGTTTGATTATCAATCATAAGCATATATCAGGCTCCATATATGTGATCATAATCATGAGCCACATCATCATGTGAAGCAACATCATATGCTTCCAAGCTTCCTGGTTCAAAACCTATCATCTTAATCCATTATCATATATACATGATTCAAGGTGATTACATCATGTCACTTGTATTATAATTATTAACTATATACCTTCCGAATTATCAGAATCCTCACCAAAGCTCCTGTAACCCTCACTATAGGTAGTATCGGGCAGGGTGACTACCCTCACCCAAGCCTATCGTCCAAGCACAACTGCCAACCCTTACCACCTACAACGCCTCAGCGTAAAGCTACGTCGGGCAACACCTACGCGGGCAACGCACAAACCGTGACTCTCAGCGTCCTTAGGCGAGCGATGATGCGTCGTGCAACCAGGGCTAGTGCTATACCATGCACACAAATACAGGTTGGTATCGCCCAAGACCCTATCACCCACTAATGGTTAGGCAACTACCATCATCACAACGCCCGAGGCCATAACGACCAAGGTCATAACACCCAACCACCAAACCATAACGTCCATGGGCAGAGCGACTATTAAGGCTTCATATCGGCTAACTTAACTGAGGGTGTGTCGTGCAAACACAAACCCAAGCCAAACAGGGTTACCCATCTTACCATCACGTTCAAGGAAGAGCTAGGGTGTCACCCACTTCATAACAAACAAGACCTAGGCACCACAAGAAGGCCCATCGTCCAACTAATTCATCATCCTATATCAGCCACCACTAGGGAATCATCTAGGGTTCTTTGTACAACCATCATATTGGACATTACTCCATAATGCTCAACACCTCATATTGTCCAAAGCACATCCAAGACATGGATCATCTCAACCAAGGTATATCGGGCACCAAGCCACCAAGCTCATCAAAGCATATCGGCCAAGATCATTACAAGGAAAAGGGGTATCGGGCAACCTTACTTCAAGATGTATCGTCCAGAGCTCAAGATATAAGGTGTGTCTCCCAGGCTCTATATCAAGCCAAGAGAACCATATCAGGCATCAAACCAACCATCTCAACTAAGTGTAATGGCCAAGGGTACAACCCAAGACAAGGCTATTGGGCATCACTACCCCAAGGTCATATCATGCAAGACACAACCCAACAAGGTCATCTTCAACCTCAAGCATAAGGGAACTAAACCCTAATTGATCAAGAAGGTCGGCTCACCTCTCAACAACCAAGAGAGAGGGGTTTTGCACAACCTCTATCACAAGTCGGGCAACCACAAGGACCAACCTCAACATAGGTCATCAAAAGCTCACCTCTCAAATCCATGGTGAGAGGAGGGTGTTGTCCAAGCAACTAGAATATAAACTCACCTCTCAACTTAAATGAGAGACGGGTATTTCCCACATTACTAGAGATCAAACTCACTTCTCTATACCAAGGAGAGAAAGGAGTGTTTCTACCAAACAAAACCCCAACTATAGTTCGACCAACAAGATCCAAAGGCATATAAACATCAACAACATCATGCTCACTATATCCATAAGATCAACGACATGTACTAGAGCAAGAAACATAGCATGCAAGGCTGATTATTAACATATAAGAATCATGCATCATAAAGAAGGTATAATAGCTAGGGTTAGAAGTTATGTAACCACCTTAAGCAAACTCCTCAAGCTCCAAAGCTCCAAGCTTCTAGCTCCTAGCTCCTAGCTCCTAGCTCCAAGCTCACCACTTCGGCCACCTCAAGAAAAGGAGCAAGGATCATAAACACCATGGCCGAAGAGTAGGAAAGATGGAGAAGAAGATGCTAAGGAGAGAGGGAAGATGCTTACCAAGGAAACAAGGTCCACCTAGGGTTCGACCACCAAGCTAGAGGAAGAAGAAGAGAACTCCTTCAAAGGGATCAACCACCAACCTAGAGGAAGAAGAAGAGAACTCCTTCAAAGGGATCAACCACCAACCTTAGCTCCTCCAAGGGTATCGGCCACCAAGGTCTCCAAGGAAGGTGTGTCGTGCATACAAGGAGAGAAGAGAAAAAAAAGAGGTAAAGGGTTCCTATGGAAGAGAAAGACAAGGCATATATAGATGAGGGTCAAGGTTAAACCAAGGCAAGGTGTCACTTTACCAAGGGACACTTGTCCACACATTTTACCACCTTGCAAACCACATGCACATGCCATGCCACCACTCAACCAAGGTTCGGCCACATGTCCAAGCTAGGGTGACACAACCAAAGCAAGAAGGTCAACAAAGGTCAAAGGCTGACACACTACTCCTCCATGGCCGACACACACATGGGTGATACCCCATGGCTGACACAAGGCATCCTTGCCTGATACATGGCTCCTCAAAGCAAGGCAAGGCCCAACAACGCACAACCAAGCCCAACAGAGCTTCAAAAAAGCCCAAGACAACTCAAGGCATGAGACCAAACCTTCCTCTAAACTCAAGAGGAAGCAAAGAGAGAGAAAGACATCTCTCAAGGTGACAAACTTTCTCTTCAACCCTAACTCAGGTTATTTTGCAAGTAGCACCTCCAACTCTCAACAAAGCACAAGAAAACCCTAATCACCACTAAAGGTGATTAGCAAGCAATCAAGCATAAGGTTTAGGCAAAACAAATAGGGTAAGCCCAAAAAGAAGGTCAGGGTCCTTATAGTAACACCATACACAAATTGTAGGTTGGAGTTGCTTCCCAACTTTCCATTCACTTGGGTAGCAATGATGTGAGACTAGGCACCGCTCATTGCTTGTGATGTCATAAGCTAGTTATGGACATTCATTGCCAACGTGATATGAGACCTATAAGGTGACATACATAGGAATTTGTCTAGAAGAGGAGCTTGATCTTGAATGATAATTGAATTGATTACTAAAGTGTTTAGGCATTTCAATTCATGCATATCAGCTAACTAGATTGCCAAACAATCAATTCAAGTGTTGAGACTGTCATTTGGAGTGTCAGGTTGATTGTATTGTACATTGGTTAAAATTTTGCCTGACCAAGGATGCGAGACACCCGTCTCACTTGTATGAAATGGCTGTCTAGACTAGTGCAACACTTCCATCTCAGTTGCACGAAACGGCCATCTGGGATGGTGTGAGACGCCCGTCTCGTTTACACCAGATGTTGTTTTGGGGGTGCAATTTGATTACACAAAGGATTAGTGCTGACATCAAGTTGAGTACTAATTGGAATTGAATAGATAATATGTGCAAAATTGGAAGGTGTGAAGCAACCAATTCACTCAGCGAAACAACTGTCTGACTGGGTGAGATGACCGTTTCGGTGCACACAGCTTGTGAAACTTCCAGAATTGTTGTGAAAATTCAAGATCTTCCGGTCCTTTTGACCTCACTTTAGTATCACATTGTCTGGGGACTGGGAACCCTGACCCTTACCCCTCCTATATATAGAGGGGTACTGGGGGATTCCCAGAGCACAACTACAACACATACAATAGAGAATCAGTTTCTCTGACAAACGTTGTCCTCTTTGGTTTTGTTAACCACGAGAGCCCAGGCAAGTCCTACCCAACTAGGGAGGGATAGCCAAGGGAGAGAAACACTTGAGGATCATTGTTGTGGGAGAGAAAGTTGTTGACTAGTACGCTAATGGGAGGGACAAATCCTTCCTGTCTGGTCCAGTAGGATGACATGAGTTCTAGTTGGTATGTGTGGACTACTCTAGAGGCATGGGTCCTTTGGCTGCTGCTAGGAGAGCAACATCAACTCGTAGTCTGGGGCGAGATCAGAAAAGCCGTTGCAGCAGTTGTCTGAGTCTGGTGTCCTGAGAGGATCAGTCAGACGAGTCCCAATGCAACTAGAAGTTGCACATACACCGTGCAAGATAGAGTGCACATCTACATTGATGAGGATTGTCTCTAGAATTTCTCCAGGACCAGGTATATCTTGTGAAACCATCCTTTCCATTGAATAGTTATTGACACGATTCATTGGTTTATGGGAAATATGCCAGTAAAATTTTGTTTCCACTGCCTACCTGATGCTGTATTTCCATACAGTGGTATCAGAGCCATGTCAATCAATTATGTTTTGGGATAATCAATATGATCACATTTTTGGTTCTACTAAGTTTATTTATTGCATGTGATGCAAATATTTAAATTGGTTGATGTGCACATCTGACTAATCAACACATAATTATCCAAACAAATATATATATATATGTATATATATGTATATATATATATATATATATATATATATATATCAATGCAATTTACACTTGTCACCCTAAAAGCGAGTTTTGATGGTGGATGTGTAGCATGGTTATGGCCAATAACCCCTATATCTGTGCATGGTTGTATGGTTGGTTTCTCCCTTTATATCAGTCTGTGAACTGGGCCTCTACCATATCTTCCCAATGTAAAAGTATTATTCTCTTGTACCTTTGCTCCCCTCGAATGTTACTCGAGGTTTCCCTATGATGATGTAAAAGTAGGGTAGTTTAATTCCCTATTTTGATGAAGGTGAAGGATGTCCCAATGACGCCAAATGACTGTCTCAATGACGAGTCGACCAGTTGAAGGACCATGGAGGACCAAGTGGATGAGTCGATCCAAGTGACTGGTGGACCCGATCGATCTGCTAGAGGAGCAAGCAGATTGTGGACTTCATAACCAAACAATTGGAGAGATGACCAAACCACCAGCCAAGAGGTGAGTCGATCGGTTCAAGGGTTGAACCGATCAACCCAGATTGGCAAGCACAAATCTTCATCAACAACATGTTTCTACATGTGATGTGGACCTAGATGTGGTATTTCCTTATGGATCTAAGTAATTACATTAGGCTGGCCATAACCATCACTTTTCATTTATTGCATGTTTTTGTTGTGGGTTATAGCATGCATATGATCTGTACTATATATATGTGGTGATTGGTTAATGTATATGTAGTATACAAAATCCCTTAGTATACTATTAAGTTTGAGAAGCCTTCCATAAGTAGCACACACGAAAAGATTGATTGACCAAGTGTAGTTTACACCAAAGCATGATGCGCCATCTATCTCATGGAAGTGAGATGGTAGGTATGTAGATCTGCCAAAGAAGGGTACATAGCCTATCAGTTGGCTTTTGGGTCAGACTTAACTGGTGATAAGTTGGTGAGACCAGGCGTCAGAGGCATGCAAATGATTATGGCAAAGAGTTGCACATATCATCTATCCAAGAGTTGCATTCAGATACAATTGGCAAGTCAACCTACCTAAATAATCAAGTTGTGGGTGATCAGCCAAAGCTCAGTCATGACTTGATGAAATATGGATCTTGGCCCACTAGAAGATTGTACACTACAAAATTTCGAATTGGTAGTAAGGGCTATCAATTTGAATAAAATACCAGGAGAGATAATTAATTAAAGACATAATTAATATCAAATTTTCAAATCAAATCAAATCAAAATGGCTTTTGACAAATGCAAATTTTCTCTTGTAGAATCAAATGGAAAACACTCAATCACCGCAATTGGATGAATTAAACAAGATTTATTTCCATAACTGGTTCAGGACATTGAGAAGTATTCTGCATGTTCTTGAAACACCAGAGCCAATATCTACTCCAAATTCACTTAAGACTAGCATGGATGCTTCTTTGAAACATGCCAATGATGTTGCGAATACCAAGAACCTTATGCTAGGCTCTATGGACTATGAGTTGCATAATCAACATGATAAGCATGAAAGGTACAATGTCTCTAAGGTGTTATTTGAGTGCAAACTGATAGAGGCATATCTAGTAGGGCCTCATGTGCTCAATATGATTGGGCATATGAAGCATCTTGAAAGACTGGGATTTCTTTTAGGTCAAGATTTGGCCACGGATATGATTTTACAATCATTGCCTAAACCATATAACCAGTTTCTCAAGTGTTATCACTTGAGTAACATGGCTAAACCACTGTTAGAGTTGCTTGACATCTTTATAAGTGTCGAAGCACAAATGAAGATGGACAAATCCGAGATGATGATCTGTGTAGTTGAGTACAAAGACAGAATCAAGGCTAAGAAGCGTTATGTGGCTAAGCCAAAGTCCAAGTCTTCTGCACTCAAAATAAGGAGAAGGATAAGGGAACCTAGGAAGATAAACAAAGGGATTGAGATCTCTACTTTTGCTTTATACGTTATTGAGATTAACTTCACTACTTCTTCATCATGGGTACTTGATACTGGATGTGGATCACACATTTGTTCAAATGTGAAGGATCTGAAAAGAAGTAGACATTTAGAGAAAGGTGAGGTTGAACTGCGTGTTGCAAATGGTTCAAGAGTTGTGGCCAGCGCAGTTGGAACCTATGAGTTAGCTCTACCAATTGGCTTGTAATAGAATTAGAGAACTGCTATTATATACCTTCCATTAATAGGAACATCATATCTGTATCTTATTTAGACAAGAAAGGATTCTAATTTCTTATAAAGAATGGAATATGTTCTTTTAGTAAAGATGGGATCTTTTATGGCAGTTCCCCAATGTCTTATGGTCTATGCTCGATAGATATAGAGACAAGTGTATATAACATAAATACCAAGAAACAAAAAATCAATGACTCAAACCAAACATACCTTTGGCATTGTCATCTAGGACACATAAATGAGCATCAGATATCTAGACTCCATATAGATGGTTATGTAGACTCTTTTGATTTTGAATCAATAGAGACATGTGAATCTTGTTTGTTGGGTAAGATGACCAAGACTCCCTTTACTAGAAATAGTGAGAGGGCCAGTGATCTATTAGGACTCATATATTGTTATGACTGTATCTGAGCTTGATTGGTAAGTTAGGGTTTATGTGGATGACTACATGCTTAGTTATATTGGTCATTGATTAAACATGATTAAGGATGGTAGTTCAATTATGATGTCTTAAACCTAATGAGAACTCCAAATATTCTATCACTTTATATAATTAGGGTTTGAGAAAATATAAACCCTAGTTGATTGAAATTAGGATTCTCACCAAACAAACTTATGTCGAGAAAGAATGAGAGATTTAGGCATAGGACAATGAAAATGGTAGTTGGAGGCTTGGATAGCACGACTGTGGAGGGTTAGCACGTCCGTGTTAGGTCATTGGTGGTAGGGGCATGCTAGTCCAAACGACCATTTTGAAAAAATTGAACTGTTGACCAACTTTTGTACTCAAGTCTGCTGAAAGCAATGCACCACAGTTGTGGAAGCTAGCACAGTCATGCTAGGTCCATCTTAGCACGGATGTGGTAGCTAGCATGGCTGTTCTGGGGCATTTTCTCTTCAACCAACTGTTCTGCAAATTTCTGGATAGTAGTGCACTATTTGATTTTTAATTATTTAATAGTAGCTCAAAATAATTGAAATTTTAAGTGAAACTTTACAATTCAATTACAAACAACATGCTAAATTTACATAATTTTTAGAGAAGGTTTGATCTATAAATACATGAATTATAATAACGTTTTTATGACAAAAAAATCTGCTGAAATAAGAAAAAGTTTAGTGAGGGATCAATGTGCAATTCACCCAAGTAGCTCAATTGCTCTACATGGTCAACCTAACACACTAGGAGCTCTCATGATTCACAATTCATTCTAGAGAAATGAAATCCTAGAGAGAGAGGGAGAGTTAGGGTTTGAGAGGAGAAAGTGGTGGAATTGCTGATCTAGGGTTTCTCTATCCGAGATATGATGAAATCAAGGTTTTCGAGTTGAAAGGAAGAAGAATCGGATGAATTGCTAGGGATTTGATATGAGATCGAGATTTTCAGGGATGAGCTGCATTTTTTAGGTGCTTTCACACCTTAGGGTGAGTGGGAACTTCCTTTAAACAGTAGATTGCATGAAAAATAGTTAAATCATCAATAATCTTCAATTGATTAGTATGCGACAAACAAACCCTAAATTCTCCTTTGATCTACTTTTTGTAAAATGATATGAAATGGATTCTTCTTCTATTTTAATGAATTTCAGATGATAAAATCATATAAGAAATGTATACAATGCATCTTAATGAGAATTTCCTAAGTATTTACCGAGGTTATAAGAGTAAAATAAAATTTAGGATATTCAGCTATGATTAAAATTGTTGTAAAATTAAATAGAGAAATTTGTCTATTTGAATCTCGTTGATTATGAATGATTATATATCTAAATGTGTTGCACATACATTTCAGATACTATCTCAGTAGAGAGGGTTGAAACCCTAGATGAGTGGAAAGTTGGAAATTTGTGAATAGATATTGTGAAATCCATTTGAAGTGTTTATCTTGACATCATAGAATTTATTTATTAAATGTTATTATTGATGCATGATATCTTAGTGAATGGCATGGAAACCCAAATTCAGCTCAGTTCCAGGGTTTCATACATACATTTATTGTATATGATTTGTTGAAAGCAGTCTTTATTCAGTGAATGTTTATGACACATTAAATTTTTATGAGAGCCATGAGATAAGTGAATGAGGTAAATGAAACCCTAATGATAGAGTGTTCAATGAATCAAGTATTGTGATTACCATGTTCTCAGTATGAGATGTGGTGATGCTTAACAATTCAGTTGTGGTAAATGTTATCAGATGGTCAATGAAACGAATGGTTTACAGAGCTAAACTAAGATATGTTGATGTGATGATTGAATTGTGAATGTAAAGAGTGAATTAGACATTTAGATGCCTTGAACACTATAGAATCCTCACAAGATGAGGCATGCGTTGTGGGGAGGAAACAGTTTCCCAATTGGAGGTAGTCCAGATCGAGGTAAGCCGGAGCGCACCAGTAGGGTGCGGGGGTCTTGACCAGTAGGGTAGACTCCTTATAGTTGTGTGGTACCCAAAACCAATCGGGGATGCCGGTGGTACCTGTGTTACAAGTTGTAGTGATAAGTGGTCAATAGGTACACTGATGCATAGTAAGCCTGAGGGATTTGACACACCGCCTGAGTACCCAGGTTGAGAGGTGGAGTCTGACATATCCGGCTGCTCCCATTAGCTACTGAGAGGCAGGCGTGCTGAGGCCCACTGTAGACGGGGTCTTACACAAGAGATAAAGTTAGCAACCCGAGCATTGCTGATGAATGCATATTCATCATGATTTTCAGTCGCCTTCTTGGGCTCTTTTTGTTTCAATACATTCAATCTAAATATCAAAATGTGCAAAATTACTTAATTGGTCCAATTATCATGATTTTAACTAAATTTACGTTAATTTGATGCATGTCTTAATGAGGTTGAACAATCAGCTGGTACCCACCTTTTTTTAACCCTTGGTTATGACCAATCGGTCTGACCAAACGGTATCACCATTCGGTCTTGACCAATCAGTTTCATCTATTCGGTCTCAAGACTGTATGGACAACTTCACCTCAAAACCATTTGGATCACTGTCATTCAAGACCGTTTGGGCTTCTATCTCTCCTCACCATTGGATCTCAGATCTAAAACCCCCGTTCATTTGGGCAAATGGTCTGCCCTATCGTTCCCCTCCTAACAGTCCCTCAAGACTGTATGAGATGCCTCATCTCAAGACCGTTTGAGCAATATCGAACCTGGACTGATTGCCACCTCCACTTTCATCTTCTTCGTCCATCATCTTCAACCACTGGAACTGTAACAACCCCGCCTCCCGGTAACCCCCAATTAAGGGAGACCCGAAGGTCGGAATCGTTAATCAATTTATAGGATCAAAGGTTCAACATATAATCAACAATAATTATAAAATTCTACTAACTAAACTGGAATTGGGTACAAAAAATTAAAACTTTATTTACCTTTTGAAACTTTGGGAAAACTATCTATCCCTTACTGGAATTGCTCTATCTAATCCTCCTTGCACTTTACTTCTTATTTTGCAAGGTGACAATTTACTGTTTGTTCCTTTAGGGTTTGTACCTAAAACGCCGACAAACAAATACGTGATCAGCATAAAGCTGGTATGTGGGGGATTACAAAAATTTGTGCAACTACATTAACAATGTAACCAAAAAATTATTATTTAACATTCAAATTACATTTTAAGAAGTACTACTCAATCCCTTCCTATCCCCTTTCTCTGTGCTGTCCCTGTAGTGGACATGGAAACTACCTCTCTCATATGGTAGATCTTCATTAAACCCCGCATGATCCTACCAAACAGGTAGACCAACATCTAGGGTTGAGTCGCATGGCACTACCCAGAGGTAGTCCAATCTCTAACTCAATATGACTTGATGGACCTACCCCATTGGTAGCCATTTACTAAGTCATTTAGTGACCTAATGGGCCTACCCCATTGGTAGCCTTTTACTAGGTCAACCCATTAAGCTACAGAGGGGACTGGGATCTGAGCTAGTAGGCATAATTCTTAGGTGATAGTTATATTTTCACTAAAATTTGCATGAATTGAAACATCCAACAGTTTAATTCAAGTCACGATAGAAACTGTGACAAAATCACGGAAAACTAATTCGGGTAGTCATAAGCGTAACCACATACCTGTTATGTAGGCTTGAATGCAGAAAACTCAATCAACCAGGAATCAAGCAAATTCACACACACAATTTATTCCTGAAAAAGGCATTCAATTTCTATATTATCAATCATGTCATCATGACTCATTAATTCTAATCGTTTCCTAGGTTATTTGCCCTTTTTAGGGTTTTAACCATAATTAGGGTTTTATCTCCTTTTTATTACTTTTACCTTACTTTTATCAAATATTCATCAAACCCTAATTATCTTGTCCTATTTACCATTAAGGTCCTAAAGACCAGGTTGGTCCATATAAACCCTAATTTTCAGATTGCAATATCTTTTCCTTTTTCTCTAATTTAGGGTTTCTAAATATTTTAATCAACATATTGAATTAAAAACCCTAAACATGTAATTCTGTCATCAAAACAGGTTAAAAACCATCTTAATCATTAATCAGGTTAAACATATTCGAATTAACCAAATTGCAAAACTAAATATATCCTTGATAATCAATTAGGGTTTTCTTTTTACAAATTAACTCTTTTTCCATCAAAATATGCACTTTTGCAAAAATATACAGATTCAGATACCCAAACCATTTTTAACGTGTTCCTCATATTTTTCTGATCATTTTTCATATATTGACTTTTTGCATCCGAGTTTCTTAGCTCAAGATATGATTTTTATAAGAACAACCCTTTTAATACATTATTTGTTATTTTCCTAGAAAACGCTAGAACCGCCCGATCAATGGACCTTGGATCCACTGAGGATCCAACGGCCTTGAGGGAGCGTGCCCTTTCTTTTGCATAAGCAGCGATCAAAGGACGAAAACGTCCTTACCTGTAAGCAGAGCGCAGAGGGGCAGATTGGTAAAAAGGCCACCTGGCCTTCTTCTTCAACCTTGCGCCAAGGTACAGCGACGGCACGGTCAACCCAGATGTTGACTCTGAGCTCCCGTCCGTCTTTGCTCGTGCTGAATGGCCAGGAAGCTCCACTGCCTCCCATCGAACACGACGGCGACACCAATTGCTCGCTGAGGACGCTCCAAGGTTGTCCGCCACCCCCGGACAACGGCGACGATCCTGGAGCAGTTGGGAGTGCAGGTCGACACGAAACGAGCAATCAAACGCTCGTTCACGATCCTTACACCATTCCGCAGCGTTTGGGTTAGACAAAAGAGGTGCCGATGCCTCAGATCATCCTCCCCTATTTATAGGGTCGAGGCATGGACCTGCCCAGTTGGGCGTTTTCCTGTTTGGCGACGAAAACCCAACAAAATAGGGATGTTTCCCTTCGTTTCTCTACCCCGAACACAAAGGAAACAAAAACAGACTTTCATCTTCCCTGGATCGCGAGGAAAAAGGTTGGGAAAGTCTCCCTGTTTCCAGCGGAGTTCCAGTCCACCTGGGACTTGGACGATGAGCGTCAACCGTTGGATTAGAATCCAACGGGCCTCATCACTCGCGTTCAAAGGCAAAATCATCTATTTATCATTTAATTCAGGAAAATTCCTAAATCAAGGATAACTTGCAAAATTAATATCTCCCAAACCATAACTCCGTTTTATCTCAAATTCTAAGGGAAAGTTTCTTTTAATATTTCCTAGCTTTGTAAAAAATTTGGGAAACAAAAAGCAAAGGATGGGAAGGCTTCCTTCTCTCCCAAGTTTTCTCATCAATTAATCCAAATTAATTTATATTCGTTTTTCCTTTGTGATTATCTTGTTGTTTTGGGTCCCTTGGACCTCAAGGAAACATAAAGGCACGAATTCCCATATTGGGGAATATTGGTTTGCCTTTATCTTCTTTTAATTATCGATTTCTCATATTTCTCTTTTATTAACCAATTTCTTTTTCTTTTTAATTCCCTTTTCTTTTCAATTGGGCTTAATGACTAACAAAGCCCACAATCATTCAATCAAAGCCATTTCACAGGAAATCTATCACAATTCAAAGAAAAGGATATCATTTATTCATTAAAAGGGAAAATACACATTACATTATATTTTCAAGAAAATGGGGTTGTAACATCCTTCCCCTCTTATAGGAATTTTGCCCTCAAAATTCCACCAAGCAAACAAACAATTCATGATAAGCCTTTCATATGTCCATCATGGCTACCATGTGGCTTCACCCTTTCCATGGTGCTTCCCAAGAACCTTCATCATCTCATATTCTTCCATCTGAGTTCTTTCTTACCTTGGTATATCGTACCCTCATAGGTGACTCATGACATTTCAGCCTCTCAAAGGATGAATAGGTTTAGGGCTCAACACATGGCTTGGGTACCTCACATAGTGCTCTAGATCGGACTCATGTAACACATTATACATCATATTATCCTAAGGGGCAAG
Source organism: Alisma plantago-aquatica (assembly GCA_963693085.1). NCBI lineage: Eukaryota > Viridiplantae > Streptophyta > Magnoliopsida > Alismatales > Alismataceae > Alisma > Alisma plantago-aquatica. The sequence goes on from OY856415.1 coordinate 236,884,091, forward strand.
GCTAAACACAACCATCTCCACCAATCCACCTCAAATGGACCCATATATCAGGGACTCAACTTTCTTAGCTGTAGCTCAGAGGGGTCGGATTTTCACATTATATTCCCCCACAGTGTATTGCATGTCAGTCTGCTTTGCATCTGCTCATGACTCATGTCACCCTTGGGCTCTCTCTCAGCCATTGCATGATCAAGCGACTTCATCTGCACACACTGTGGTTCTTTTATGACCTTCGCGAGGCCTCCTTCACCAACATCATCTTAATGAAGTGGTGACCGACACAACCTCCTTATAGAAATTCTTACATCCCGATAAAGGCTATGGTGGTTAACATCACCTCTTATGAACTGTCTCTATGTATCACCCTGAATGAGCACACATGCTCTCATCAGACCCTCTAGTCTGGATCATACTGTCCATTAGTATGGGGTGATAAAATGTACTATCATCGAGTTCTTCATGTATCCACTTCCACCTCATGGAAGTGAACCTTGGTCATACCCAAGAACTTTTGAACTCACATCATGGTATGGTTGAACCATCTTTCTCTCTTAAGTAGTTCAACCCAATCTGTCTCGTGACAATACTCTTTCTTTCTCATGTCATCTAGGTAAGGCGATCTACCATAACCCATATTACATCTTGACCTTCCATGGTCTATGGAAGACTCACAACATCCATAGTGATGAACTCCCATTCCCTCTCGAGAACTCTTTATATGTTATATCCAGGTACTGGGTTACTGGTGTTCGTCCTTTGCCTCCTAGCTTGCATGGACACATGCTACATGAAACTTTATTTTAAGCATCCAAAGTGCTACTATCACTTACTATCTTTGTAGTTTCATTGGGTATGGTGATCTTAAAATCATTATTTCCTATATATCATGATTCCTCAAGATCGATTCCTCGGAAACCCTAAACCATTCTCCTTAGGGTTTCTTCACTTTCCTTTCCAAAGAAGTGCATCTGAGGCTCTAAACCATCCTTTCATTATGTCAAGGATTAGACTTGCTAACCAAACAACCACTAATCTTATTCAACAACTCTTATCCTTTTTTCTCATCTTAAGGTTAGCCTAACAACCTCCACTTCTTCTAGCTTCCAGCTAATCTAGGTAACTATATCTCAACCAGAATATTCATTACCACTTCTTATCCTTAGGTGTTAGGTATTGTTGAAAACATACACCTCCATGTATTCCACTTATCACCTCATCACAAACTCTAAGTTTGCCTTCAACAAGAAACTCTTAGTTCATCCTCATGGTGATCAAACTCAACCTCGGTTATCTTGCAAATTCCACATAGCTCTTGATAAAACATCCTCATAAGATGACTACACTATTCCTCTTAGTGTTTGTAAACCATCCATGTATCATTCTCTCCACCAAGGTATGTTATCATCTCTATCCTCATACCTTGTAGCGACGTTCCAACTCACATCATCTTTTATCCTTAGTGTATGGCATGCGACCTGTCCTATCTCTCACTCCCATAACAAGAAGAAATAAACATTTGGCGGCCGTCCAAATACAGAGTTCTTCCCATTCCAAGAGTAGAGATGGTACATCCCACCTTGCCAGTACACTTCAAATCTAAGTTGAAATGTGCAACTCACGTCTTTACATCACAAACATCATGATATCAAAAAAATTACTTCCATGGAAAACTGATCTGAAACCTACTTGGGTCACCACACAATCCTTGGTCATCTCCTCTAGGTCTATAGGGTGCCGGCACTTTTGGGGTCATCCTTCTTCCCTTATGCATCCAAAGAGTGCCCTACTCATCTGCCCTTTGGATCCCATGAGTTCATAAAGGTGATCAATCTCCTAACCCATGGCCCTCAGACAATGATAGCTGTTACCTCCCGACCCTATGGTCATGTGCAACTAGGGAATTAGGCAACTCCGTCTTTCATTGGTATTATCCCTACCTGACCCTTGGATAGACTTAGGATTCTATCATAGTACATGTTCAACTCAGAACCTTACCTAATACTTCCTCATCTCTCTCTGCATTCTTGGGCTGTCTTTTATCCTTTCACAAGGGTCATGGCGACTTGCCTACCTTGGTTGAGCCCCATACCATTTACCTCAATGGTAACACATCCACATGCACATAGAGATGGTTATCTATGGGTCTATAGGTTCATTCTCTTGCCATGTACTCTTCACTTAGCTTCTCAAGATCCTATGAAACCTCCTTAGGTTACCTCAAAACCAACCAAACTGGTAAACTCCCTACCAAAGGGTCGCTCTCCCAGGATGGGAGGAAACTACACCTTCAAAACAAAGGTCACAAGCATCCTTAGGGTTTACATCCATATGACCATGCTTGAACCAACAACTACTGAGGCACAAGCATACCTACAAAACCATGCTAGGTCGCACTTGTTCTCATCCTCAACATTACATCAACTTAGTTGCGAGGGGGTTCATCAAACATACCCTCAACTTAAGGGGTTTCCTATTCCTCTACCCATGAGGAATACCATGCTTGAAACTCTAGAGACTCAAGTCTCATCATGAGCATCGGGTATACTACTTGCCCTCTTAGGCCTAGGAACCCCTAGGTTCTCCTTTGGATATCCAACTGCGTGCTCAATCTCTTAACCATGGATCAATCATGTCCAAGGTATGCCATGTACTCCCATGATCCTTTTATATGAGCAACACCTTAGAGTTGAGTCCTCCTCAAGGACATTAAACTAGGTATAAAACCTCACAACAGGGTACTTAAACCTCCTTAGGGTCTAAGGCACTCTTTATCTCATCCAGCAGGTAACCACTTATACCCTGGGTACTAGAAGCATCATCCTCTCTCTAGGGTTTGGTGCCTCTAAAGGCAACCAAGATATCATCAGCCTTCAGGGATCAAGCATAAGGCAACCACCATCATCCACTTAGGTCGTATCATTCATGACTCCCCACTATTCCTCAAGTTTCGGGATTTTAGGCTTCCAACCTCCCTGTTGGGGTTCTGCTTCCTCTCTCTAGAGCTAATTCCACCTCCAACCATACTTACTAGAGGTCCCTTCTCCATGAAGGCTTATGCTCACAAGCATACCCCTATGTGGTTGAAGCATATTCTCCACTCATGTTTGGCTCAAGAGCATCCATACCCCTTTCATAAGCCATCCATCATGAACTCTTAACCAGGATTTCATCAAGCTATACCCTACTTGCCTAAGCCCATAGGGTAACTATAGGTTCTCTAACTTCATCCACGAAGGAGCTATCCTTTGCTATGGCATGCACGACCCTCTCCAGGGTTGGGTTGCCAAAGGTACTAGGTCATCTACCCTCTTATGGCATCCCAAAGGCATGACCAACCAAACACTCGTCAATCATGACATCTAACTCATCATGTCATCCCTCTCTCTAACCTTCTCTTAGGGTTAGGGTTACCATCATCCTCAAAGGATGTGCTAGGTCTCTACCTTTAATGGAGGTCTCTACCTCCAAGACTAACTCTCTCTACTCATCCTCCTACCAAGGAGGTCTATCCTGAGGTTTCTGCTGAGGACAATGACAACTCGTGTCATACGACCTAAGCATGTATCTATTCCTTTTATGCTTACTCTATTAAGCTTATGTCCATGACATCTTATTTACATGCTTTTTATTAATTTGGTGGATGATTCCTTAATCCTTATCAACCTTACCCATACCTCAAGAGGGTGAGGAGGAGAGAGAAAACCCTAATCCTTAAAATCCTTAGAGAATTTGAGTTGAGAAGGGATGAATAAGATGAGAGAGTCCTAAAGGTATCTTACTTTGAGTCTTAACTTAAGACATCAGCCAGGAAGTCACACGATTCGAGAGTCCTCGTATTCCGACTAGCGGTGCGGAGGAAAATTTTTCCAGCCCCCGGATGTGATCCTTTTCTAGACACCTCAGTCTTTCGGAAAATCCTCTAATAACTCCCTCGGTTCTATGGAATTTGTAAAATTTAATAATTATTAATGATTAGATGAAGAACCCACGCTCTGATACCAATTGTAATGACCCCGCCTCCCGGTAACCCCCAATTAAGGGAGACATGAAGGTCGGAATCGTTAATCAATTTATAGGATCAAAGGTTCAGCATATAATCAACAATAATTATAAAATTCTACTAACTAAACTGGAATTGGGTACAAAAAATTAAAACTTTATTTACCTTTTGAAACTTTGGGAAAACTATCTATCCATTACTGGAATTGCTCTATCTAATCCTCCTTGCACTTTACTTCTTATTTTGCAAGGTGACAATTTACTGTTTGTTCCTTTAGGGTTTGTACCTAAAACGCCGACAAACAAATACGCGATCAGCATAAAGCTGGTATGTGGGGGATTACAAAAATTTGTGCAACTACATTAACAATGTAACCAACCAATTATTATTTAACATTCAAATTACATTTTAAGCAGTACTACTCAATCCCTTCCTATCCCCTTTCTCTGTGTTGTCCCTGCAGTGGACATGGAAACTACCTCTCTCATATGGTAGATCTTCATTAAACCCCGCATGATCCTACCGAACAGGTAGACCAATATCTAGGGTTGAGTCGCATGGCACTACCCAGAGTTAGTCCAATCTCTAACTCAATATGACTTGATGGACCTACCCCATTGGTAGCCATTTACTAAGTCATTTAGTGACCTAATGGGCCTACCCCATTGGTAGCCTTTTACTAGGTCAACCCATTAAGCTACAGAGGGGACTGGGATCTGAGCTAGTAGGCATAATTCTTAGGTGATAGTTATATTTTCACTAAAATTTGCATGAATTGAAACATCCAACAGTTTAATTCAAGTCACGATAGAAATCACGACAAAATCACGGAAAACTAATTCGGGTAGTCATAAGCGTAACCACATACCTGTTATGTAGGCTTGAATGCAGAAAACTCAATCAACCAGGAATCAAGCAAATTCACACACACAATTTATTCCTAAAAAAGGCATTCAATTTCTATATTATCAATCATGTCATCATGACTCATTAATTCTAATCGTTTCCTAGGTTATTTGCCCTTTTTAGGGTTTTAACCATAATTAGGGTTTTATCTCCTTTTTATTACTTTTACCTTACTTTTATCAAATATTCATCAAACCCTAATTATCTTGTCCTATTTACCATTAAGGTCCTAAAGATCAGGTTGGTCCATATAAACCCTAATTTTCAGATTGCAATATCTTTTCCTTTTTCTCTAATTTAGGGTTTCTAAATATTTTAATCAACATATTGAATTAAAAACCCTAAACATGTAATTCTGTCATCAAAACAGGTAAAAAACCATCTTAATCATTAATCAGGTTGAACATATTCGAATTAACCTAATTGCAAAACTAAATATATCCTTGATAATCAATTAGGGTTTTCTTTTTACAAATTAACTCTTTTTCCATCAAAATATGCACTTTTGCAAAAATATACAGATTCAAATATCCAAACCATTTTTAACGTGTTCCTCATATTTTTCTGATCATTTTTCATATATTGACTTTTTGCATCCGAGTTTCCTAGCTCAAGATATGATTTTTATAAGAACAACCCTTTTAATACATTATTTGTTATTTTCCTAGAAAAAGCTAGAGCCGCCCGATCAATGGACCTTGGATCCACTGAGGATCCAACGACCTTGAGGGAGTGCGCCCTTTCTTTTGCAAAAGCAGCGACCAAAGGACAAAAACGTCCTTACCTGTAAGCAGAGCGCGGAGGGGCAGATTGGTAAAAAGGCCACCTGGCCTTCTTCTTCAACCTTGCGCCAAGGTACATCGACGACACGGTCAACCCAGGTGTTGACTCTGAGCTCCCGTCCGTCTTTGCTCGTGCTGAATGGCCAGGAAGCTCTGCCGCCTCCCATCGAACATGACGGCGAAACCAATTGCTTGCCGAGGATGCTCCAAGGTTGTCCGCCACCCCCCGGACAACGACGACGATCCTGGAGCAGTTGGGAGTGCAGGTCGACACGAAACGAGCAATCAAACGCTCGTTCACAATCCTTACGCCGTTCCGCAGCGTTTGGGTTAGACAAAAGAGGTGCCGGTGCCTCATATCATCCTCCCCTATTTATAGGGTCGAGGCATGGACCTGCCCAGTTGGGCGTTTTCCTGTTTGGCGACGAAAACCCAACAAAATAGGGATGTTTCCCTTCGTTTCTCTACCCCGAACACAAAGGAAACAAAAACAGACTTTCATCTTCCCTGGATCACGAGGAAAAAGGTTGGGAAAGTCTCCCTGTTTCCAGCGGAGTTCCAGTCCACCTGGGACTTGGACAATGAGCGTCCACCATTGGATTAGAATCCAACGGGCCTCAGCACCCGCGTTCAAAGGCAAAATCATCTATTTATCATTTAATTCAGGAAAATTCCTAAATCAAGGATAACTTGAAAAATTAATATCTCCCAAACCATAACTCCATTTTATCTCAAATTTTAAGGGAAAGTTTCTTTTAATATTTCCTAGATGTGTACAAAATTTGGGAAACAAAAAGAAAAGGATGAGAAGGCTTCCTTCTCTCCCAAGTTTTCTCATCAATTAATCCAAATTAATTTATATTCCTTTTTCCTTTGTGATTATCTTGTTGTTTTGGGTCCCTTGGACCTCAAGGAAACATAAATGCACGAATTCCCATATTGGGGAATATTGGTTTGCCTTTATCTTCTTTTAATTATCGATTTCTCATATTTCTCTTTTATTAACCAATTTCTTTTTCTTTTTAATTCCCTTTTCTTTTCAATTGGGCTTAATGACTAACAAAGCCCACAATCATTCAATCAAAGCCATTTCACAGGAAATCTATCACAATTCAAAGAAAAGGATATCATTTATTCATTAAAAGGGAAAATACACATTACATTATATTTTCAAGAAAATGGGGTTGTAACAGGAACCCTAGCTCCACCTGTAGCGTCGACATCTCTACGACCTGCAACCACATCCTTTGCCCTGACCACCTGTGCGTCCCCTCACGATTTTCTTCAACTGACCGCTGACACGCCAGCAACATCGGTGCCTTCTCTCCTTCTTCTTCTTCCTTCCACCCAGCCTGTAACCCTAGCGGCACCTGTTATTGCTTGTCCGCCGCCCACAGTAGCTGCCACCATCACCCACACTGCCCGTGCCACCACCTCCAATTGAACGGTCTCAGACCATTTGGACACAAGGGACTCCAAGACTGATCGTGATGATCGTATGGGCATGAGCGATGACCGTTTGGGCAAGGAGCGATGAGCGTTTGGAGGTTGGACATTCGAGACCGGTTGGGCAATGCCCAACCAGAAACTGTTTGGAGGCGGACTACCCAGACCGTTTGCTTCTCCAAAAGCACAAGAACGATTGGATATATGTGAACGATCAAAGACAAACCGTATGAGGGCAAGCATCCAAAACCGTTTGGTCGAGTATTCAAGATCGTTTGGGAAATGTCCTCCAAACCATTTGATAAAGATACCAAGACCATTTGGTCATATATATAACAAACCGTATGGAAAAGTGGATCATCAGACTGAATGGGACAGACCGTTTGGAAAAGTTACCACCACCAAACTGTTTGCACAAGGACTATGAGACCGTTTGGAAAAGTTACTTATCAAGACCGTTTGCTCATAAGCAACAAGACCGTATAGTCACTTGAAACCAGTTGAACGATGAGCAATGACCGATTGAACGACCGAAGAATGCAGAGTTTGGCCATCCAAACGATCTCCAAACCATTTGGCTAGCCACCATCCAAGACCGTTTGGATGACAAACAGTCTCCAAGACCATTTGGTCCAGGCCGTTCAACCAGACCGTTTGCTCCAAACCATTTGGAGCAGGTTCATGCAGAAAATGTGAAGACCCCATCCGAGCCTATAAATAGAACTGCAAGGGTCCTCAATTGGCATCAGTTCTGGGATGCCGACAGGCTGCCTGTACGCTGGTCTGATCCTGCACTACCACTTCACCTGCCATTCCTACTACAACTCAAGGAGACCGAGAAGAGAAGGAAGGAGGAGTGAGAAAGACTGCCTGGTCTATCTTGGCATCCCTCATTCTCCATCCAGATCTGCTCTGACACGACGTAGGAAACTGCATCATCTTCACTGAGCTGTGACCACCTTCTACATCATGTTCATGGTAGATTCCTCTCTCTTTCTTATTCTTCTTGTTTCTCACATCATGAGTGAGTAGTTCCTTTTTGCTGGGGTGCGGGGACTAGCCCCGCTTCCCATGCAACCATGTCTTTTCATTTAACATTCCAAGGCAATGTATATAACTTTTCATTTCATTGCTAATTGATATGCTTGTAGTTGGTTACCTGCTTGCTTTCATCTTATTCTTCTCTTTGTAGTATAGAATGTAGATTAATGAGGTAGACTCCTTGATGAGAAATCTGATAAGGTTCCTTGAGGTCGTAAGTGTATGATCCGTGAGGGGACGAGCCATCTAGCCTACGATGACACTTTTGTGGTATAAACATCCCTCAGGGAGGACTACAGCCTTAGTTGGATGTTGTATCTTCTTGTTAATCGTCGATGTTTGCTTGCAGACTATTCGCCTACATGTATGTTGATTAGCACGGTTGACTCCCAGACTAGAAATAGAATGGGGTTCCTTGAGGTCGTAAGTGTATGATCCGTGAGGGGACGAGCCATCTAGCCCACAGTGACGCTTCTGTGGTCTAAACATCCCTCAGGGAGGACCACAACCTTAGTTGGATGTTGTATCTTCGGAATCGTAAGTGCATGATCCAGAGGGCGACGAGAAATCTGATGCCTAAGGGGATGCTTACATGAGCCTAAACATCCCTCCGAGAGGGTTTGAACAGTTCCATTTTGATAGTTAGATGCTTGCCTGGATGTTATGTGTTTGTATGTGTATGCATGTGCAGTGGTGGTGAAACCCGATACCATCCTAGAAATTACTTATCATTAATCTAGAACAAACCTTAATACTGCTCTTTACTTTCTTGCATTTAGTTTAATTAACCTCAACCACATCAATCGTTTTAAATATTAGTCTTACTTGAGCTATATTCGATTAACAAATATTCTTAAAAATGTTGTCTCTTGGGATTCGATCCTTAACTATACTGTGATAAGACCCGTCTACTTGCGGGTGGTATTATTGGAAAAAGTTTTGGTAAAATCTTGGGGATTTCAACCCCGAGTGAATTTGTTAGTGCAATATTTGCCATGTCAAATTCTGGCGCTGTTGCCGGGGACAACAGAATCAGTTAGTCAAATCTAGTTCTTTTAATGCTAATCTAGGATTTTTTCTTTTTCTTTTTGTAACTATTGATCATTCACTTGAATTTGACTCTACTCCATGGATCTTACTTTCAAAATTTTTCTATCTCATGTACTTCAGAAGGATTAGTGCATTCACCATTTGAACAGTCCTGGACTCACTGCTAGCTTTGATCTGGAGATTGATAGAACCTTTCACCGTCAATACAGAGAGAACCAAGAAAGAATGGCTCAAGAGGAGGAGATAGCTCGAAGGGTGGCTCAAGCCCTTAATGCACAGAGAGAAAGATTCATGCAAGAAGCTAGAGTTGCGGTTCAGGAAGAAATTCAAGAAGCACAAGTAGCGGCACAAGCAGCAGAACTAAAAAAGGATCTTAGAGAGTTCTCAATCCCCAAGAATGTGAATGTTCATCATCCAGTACAACCTCCTCCCATCAATGTTTCTAATTTTGAGATTAGGGCACATTGGATCACTTTGCTTCAAAACAGTCCATTCTATGGTAAACAAGAAGAGGATAGTTAGGAGCATCTTTTGAGGTTTATTGATCTATGTGCTATGACAAAGCAAAACAGAGTATCCAATGATGCCATCAGACTCTGTATCTTCAAGTATTCACTTGCTGATAGAGCAATAAGATGGTACAATTCATTGTAGAGTGAACCCATCACCACTTGGGAACAACTCCAAAATGTTTTTCTGGAAAAATTTTACCCTCCTTCTCTCACCTATGGAATTAGGGGGCAAATAACAAATTTTACTCAAGTCCCTGAAGAAACCCTTGCTAAAGCATGGGAAAGATACAAAGAGCTTCTACGTAAGTGTCCACACCATGTAATTCCTAAGAATCAACTCATCGAAATCTTCTATAGGGGTGTGGATGATGATATCAAGAGGTTTTTAGACTCCTCGTCTGGAGGAAACTTCATGAGGCAAAGTTACGACAGTGCATAGAGAGTCGTCACCCTAGGAGCTGAAAATCAAGATAATTGGGGTAGATCTGTAGGGAAAGGAGTGTTAAAGGTAGCTATGGCTGAAGTTATTCCAGAATATAAGTCTATCACTGAAACTCTCAAACTCTTAGTTGCCAAGCAAGATCATATCGAATCATCCCTTGCTGTGATTGGAAGAGGACGTTCGCCCTCTCAACAACAAGAACATGTCAAGTCTGCTTCACCGTTATGTGAAGCATTTAAGGACACAGATCATTCCACTTTGGCATGCAATGTTCTCTATGATTTTGTTCTAAGAAATATATGTGGCCAAGGAGATAATAGTCAAATGGAGAACCTGAATGCTGTTAACACCATCCCTGGTCAAGGTTATTACAATTTGAATCAGAATAGAAACCATCCGGGTTTTCAATATGGAAATCCCTCAGGAGCGAAAAACTCTCGACAACTTGGTTCAAATAATCAACAATGAGGACCACCCAGATTCCAGTATAACAACCAACAACAAAATTTTGGGAATCAAGGAAACTATAGGAGAAAATTCCAGAATAGGTATTTTAACAGTTATCAGAATAATTCCCAGTACCAGAGTCTTAATCAAGCTCCTTATCAACAACAAGGACAACAAGAAGGTCCTGTATTACCTGATGACAAGCTATCAGTCATTGAAAAGATGTTGCAAACTCAGCAAACTATGATAGCTAACCAACAAGCTCAGCAGAAGGCTATTGAATCTCAACTAGCTCAACTTGCAGCTAGCATTAAGCCACCAACTGGGGTTTTTGATGGCCAACTCGAGAATAATCCTAAGCATCCTGAACAATTGAAGGCAGTCACCACCAGCTCATGGAAAGACTATTCTGATCCTCCTATCAAGACACCTGTGGTTATTATAGAAGAGGATGAACCTAGGATTGACCAATACTCAACAATACCCGAGTCTCAACCGAAAGAATAAGTAACCACCGATAAGACAGACAAGGGAAGTCCTGAGAAACCTATCAATGAAGAAACTGAAACACCAGAACCTGATATCCATGTATACAAGCCTCATATACCTTTCCCTACTCGTTTAAGGCAAACCAAGCTTGATACTCGGTTCAATAAGTTCAAGGAAGCCATGAAGAAACTTCATGTTGATATACCCTTTTTGGATGCGCTGGCTGAGATACCAACATGGACAAAGTACTTAAAGTCTCTCCTCACAAGGAAATATATAACTGAAGAATATGAGATAGTCAAGTTAGCTAAAACCACTTCAAATATCATCCAGCGTAAGATGCCAAAGAAGTAGAGAGATCCAGGATTTTTGTGATTTCCTGCCATATCGGTGATTCATCATGCAAGAAAGGTCTGGAAGACCTTGGTGCTAGCATCTCCATCATGCCACTCAGCCTTTGCAAAAGGCTTAGGTTTGCTAAACTTCTCCCAACTGGCATGACTATACAACTCGCAGACAATTCAATCAAACGTCTGCTAGGAATTATTGAGGATGTACCTGTTAAGGTGGGAAAAGATTCCTATGTTCTGTGTGACTTTGTCATCATGGACATAAAAGAAGATGCCAGATACCCTCTCATATTTGGACGTTTGTTCCTCACCACTGCAAGAATTCTAATTGATGTTGAAGTAGGAACATTTTTTCTCGGACTTGGTAAAGAAACTCTCGAATTAAAAGTTTTTGAAAGCATGCGAAGACCAAGTATGCAAGAAGAAGTCTATCTGATTGACTGCATTGGACAAATGTCACTCCTCACACAAGAAGAATATGAACAAGACGATCCTTTATAACTAACTCTAACAAACCCATATGTTGGTAATTCAATCAATGAATAAGTTAAAGAATGTGTTCTCTACCTTGACACTGTTGAAGAAGACTTTGAAGCCAAAATGGAAGAACTCAAAGCTGTGGAAGCTACTGAAGAAACATACAGAAAACTAGAAGCCCCAGAAATGAAGCCCCTACCCGAGGGACTGAAGTATGTGTTTCTGGATGATCTGAAGGGTTGTCCAGTTATTATAAATTCTGATCTAACGACCGAACAAGAAGATAAACTCCTAAAAGAACTAAAGGAAAGAAAGAAAGCCATCAGTTACAAGATGAGTGACCTCACTAGGTTAGTCAAGCACTGTGTATGCACATGATCCCTATGATGGAAGATCAAAAGCCAACTATTGAACATCAACGGAAATTGAATACAAATATGAAGGAAGTAGTCCGCCGCAAAGTCATTAAACTTCTCACTGCTGGAATAATCTATCTGATATCAGACTCGCCATGGGTGAGCCCAGTGCATGTAGTCCCGAAGAAAGGTGGAACAACTGTAATACGAAATGAAAACAATGAACTCATCCCCACTCGAACAGTCACAAGGTGGAGGATGTGCATTGATTATAGGAAGTTAAACAAGGCAACTCAAAAAGATCATTTTCCAATGCCATTTCTTGATCAAGTATTAGAGCGACTGGCTCATCAAGAATACTTCTGTTACCTTGATGGTTACTCTGGATTCTATCAAATACCCATACATCCAGACAACCAAGAGAAAACTACTTTCACCTGCCTATTCAGAACATATGCATTTAGGAGAATGCCATTCGGCCTCTACAATGCACCTGCAACCTTCCAGCATTGCATGGCTACCATATTCGTCGGTCTCACTGAAACAATTATGGAAGTTTTTATGGATGACTTTTCTGTGTATGAAGACTCATTTGATGCATGTCTAAAACACCTCTCCCTTGTTCGCAAATGATGTGAAGAAGCACATCTTGTGCTAAATTGGGAGAAATGTCACTTTATGGTAAGGGAAGGCATTGTCCTAGGCCATAGGGTCAGTAATCGAGGAATTGAAATAGATAAGGCCAAGATCGAAGTGATTTCCAAGCTCTCTATCCCTATCAATATAAAGGAAGTTTGAGCATTCCTTGGTCATGCATGATTCTACAAATGATTTATAAAATACTTCTCAAAGATAACCAAGCCGATGACGAACCTGTTACTAAAGGATGCTGAATTTAATTTTGACGAAGAATGTGTTGAAAATTTCAACAAACTAAAGCATGCCCTTACAACCACACCCATCATTAGAGCTACCGATTGGGCCCATCCTTTTGAAATTATGTGTGATGCAAGCGATTATGCTGTGGGTGCTGTCTTGGGCCAATGTATAGAAAAGAAACATTATGTGATCTATTATGCACCAAAGACCCTCGATGAAGCTCAGAGGAATTATGCTACCACTGAGAAAGAACTTCTGGAAGTCATGTATGCCTTTGACAAGTTCATATCCTACCTAATTGATTCAAAGGTCATTGTCTACACAGATCACACTGCCATTCATTACCATCTAGCAAAGAAAGATGTAAAACCTAGGTTAATAAGATGGATTCTTCTCCTGCAAGAATTTGATCTAGAGATAAGAGATAAAAGGGTACAGAGAATGTGGTAGCAGACAACCTTAGTCATATCCACACTCTGGACATTGAGAAGATTTCGATTAATGACTCCCTTCCAGCTGACTAGTTAAGGAAGGCCTCAGAAGCTGCACCATGGTACTCAGATTTTGTGAACTACCTTGCTGTTGGGGTTATTCATCCTCAATGCACCGGAAATGCACTGAAGAAATTTATGCAGGATGTGAAACAATACTACTGGTATGAGCTGTACCTTTTCAAACTATGTGCTGATGGTCTATACAGACGGTGTATTGCTGAGGAAGAAGCTCAACTTATCTTGGAGCAATGTCACTCAGGACCAGTTGGAGGACATATGAGATTTAAAAACACTACCTTGAAAGTTTTGCAATGTGGATTCTTCTGACCAACCATATCCAAAGATTCCCATGATTTTGTCTTATCATGTGACAAATGTCAAAGATCAGGTAACATAACAAAAAGAGATGGGATGCCACTGAGCCTGTGGAAAGAAGTAGAGATATTTGATGTTTGGGGGGTGGACTACATGGGTCCATTCCCATCTGCTCATGGATTTTCATACATGCTAGTAGCGTTGGACTACGTCTCAAAATGGTTTGAAGCTATACCAACCGTAACTAGTGATTCCAAACCCGTCATCAAATTATTCAAAGATATTATTTCCCCCCTTTTAGAGTACCATGAACTGTGATATCTGACGGAGGGTCTCATTTCCTTGAAAGAAGCTTTGAAGCTATACTAAGAAAGTATGGTGTAACACACAAGGTAGCCTTGCCCTACCATCCAAAAATGAGTAGACAGGTAGAGGTTTCTAACTGTCAAATCAAGGCTATCCTGGAAAAGACTATAGGCCACAATCGGAAGGAATGGTCGGTAAAAATCAATGACGCATTGTGGGCCTACCAGACTACTTTCAAAACTCCCCTCAGAACTACACCATTTAGATTAATATATGGAAAGGCTTGCCACCTTCCTGTTGAACTTGAGTACAAAGCATAGTGGGCAATTAAACAACTTAATTTTGACATGAAGGAAGCAACCCAAGCCAGGATTCTACAACTCTAGGAGATAGAAGGACTTCGGATGACAGCTTATGAGAATCCACGAATCTATAAAGAACGTACGAAACTTTGGCATGACGACCATCTAAAAAGAAATGACATACTAGTGGGAGACCAAGTCCTTCTATTCAATTCCAGATTGAAATTATTCCCAGGGAAACTCCATTCTCGATGGTCAGGACCTTGCATTGTGAAGGGCATCTACCCACATGCTGCTTTCTCTTTATGGAGTGAAATGTCAGATGAATTTGTGGCAAATGGTCAACGATTGAAGAGATATTTCACCTCTACTGATACAGGCTATGAAACGATGCTGAATATCACCAATCCAACATATCCACCGTAGAAGTTGAAGGAATCAAGTCGAGCCATCGATGTAAAACAAAGGCGCTTGTCGGGAGGCAACCCGATAAATAAATTCGTATTTAGTTTTAATTTCGAATTAGGATTTTTCTTTAATTTTGTTTTTACCTTTTAGATAATTTTACGCTAAATAAAAACTTTTATAAAAAAACTTGCATCGCGAGATGCTATTTTGAGTTATGAATGGTCTTTTTGTTTGAGATTTTTAGATGGAGGAAACACGTTGATTTGAACGCAACCACATCCAGTGGTCCAAATGGCATGAACTTTCCCCTCCATCTCGGATTTAGAGTTTTCTCAGGATGAGCAAATTTCTAAGTTCAGGGTGGAGGGTGGGTGGTACGTATCTTACTTTCCACCTTCATCCATCTAAATCAAACTTAAGATTTCATCGTTGCATTTTTGACCTAAACTTTCAAAATTTTCAAATAAAATTTTCGAAATTTTAAAGTTTTCAAAAGAAATTTGAACAGATACTGGATGAAGTTTTGACAATTTTTATATCTCTATTCATTTTGAATCATTATACCCTCCTTATTGAGAGCAGATCCTCAAAAGGACCTTCTTCTGAAAACTAGCCTTTTGATTGATATCATCTTGTGAAGCTTATGAATCCTAACATCATGATCTTTATGCAAAAAAAAGGCAAGTGTCTGTCAAACTGATAGGGATCAAACACATTGTGCTTCCTAACTGACTAGTGGAACAACAACATGGAATCCCCACTGAATCCTCATCAAGTCATTATTAGAGAAGAGTACGACAAAGAGAACAACCCGATGCACAGAATTGTAAATGAAGATGCATTCTGATCTAAACTCTCTTCTACACTTCTTCTATCATCTTCGTACCCTCCATCCATAAAAAAGAAACAAAAATAGCCAAAAATAGTGCCAAACCCTAAGTTCGGGGTGGCACACCACTTCCCTCTATATTCGCTTCTTCCATACCCCTCATAAATAAATAGGGGCGTACCACCAAGAAAAGATGCCAAAGCACACACAAAAAGAAATGCAATCTCCAGTCGAATAGAGGAGAGATTCACACAAAAAAATGCAATAAATGAAATTGCAAATAAAATAATAAAATCTCGAGTCAAATATAGGAGAGATTTATTTCTTCCTTCCATACCACCCATCACTCCCTTTTCTATCTAAAGGCACAATAAAAGCCTTCAATGCCCTGAAAAACACTAGTGTCAGATCAGATGCACACTTGTCATTCTACGAGTATCTCTGGATTCTTACAAAACTCTTTGACATGCTTGTTGTTGGAAAAAGGGAGGAGGAAGTGATATTGGAAAGCGAACTCAGGAATGAAGATATGGTAAAATGTGTTTAGTGGTCTCAGGAGGTTGAGATACTGAGTCATTCTGAGCAGAAAGAAAACAATCGTGATGTGAAGATGAGGCAATCACATGACCAGAAAGTATTCATTTGGCGATTGTTTCAGATTTTGTGTTACTTGAGGATGAGCAACATTTAAGTTCGGGGTGTTTTGATGAATGCATATTCATCATGATTTTCAGTCGCCTTCTTGGGCTCTTTTTGTTTCAATACATCCAATTTCATTTACTAAATATCAAAATGTGAAAAATTACTTAATTGGTCCAATTATCATGATTTTAACTGAATTTACGTTGATTTGATGCAGGTCTTGATGAGGTTGAACAATCAGCTGGTACCCACCTTTTTCTCACCCTTGGTTCTGACCAATCAGTATGACCAATCGGTCTCACCATTCGGTCTTGACCAATCAGTTTCATCCACTCGGTCTCAAGACTGTATGGACAACTTTACCTCAAAACCGTTTGGATCATTGTCATTCAAGACCGTTTGGGCTTCTATCTCTCCTCACCCTTAGATCTCGGATCTACGACCCCTGTTCATTTGGGAAAATGGTGTGCCCTATCATTCCCCTCCTAACGGTCCCTCAAGACCGTATGAGCTGCCTCATCTCAAGACCGTTTGAGCAATATCGAACCTGGAGCGATTTCTGCCTCCACTTTCATCTTCTTTGTCTGTCATCTTCAACCACTGGAACCCTAGCTCCACCTACAACGTCGGCATCTCTAGCACCTACAACCACCTCCTTTGCCATGACCACCTATGCGTCCCCTTTCGGTCTTCTTCGACCGAACGCCGACACACCAACAACATCGGCGCTTGCTCTCCTTCTTCTTCTTCCTTCCACCCGACCTTGTAACCCTAGCGACACCTGCTATCACTTGTTTTCCGCCCATAGTTTCCGCCACCATCGCCCACACTGCCTGTGCCACCACCTCCAACCGAATGGTCTCAGACTGTTTAGACGCAAGGGACTCCAAGACTGATCGCGACGATCATATGGGCAGGAGTGATGACCATTTGGACAAGGAGCGACGACTGTTTGGAGGATGGACACTCGAGACTGGTTGGATGACGCCCAGCCAGAGACCATTTGGAGGCAGACTGCCCAAATCGTTTGCTTCTCCAAAAGAACAAGACTGATTGGATATATGTGAACGATCAAAGCCAAACCGTATGAGGGCAATCATCCAAGACCATTTGGTCGAGTATTCAGGATCGTTTGGGCAATGTCCTCCAAACTGTTTGATAAAGATACCAAGACCATTTGGTCATATACATAGCAAACCGTATGGAAAAGTGGATCATGAGACCAAATGGGATAGACCGTTTGGAAAAGTTACCAACACCAAACCATTTGCACAAGGACTATGAGACAGTTTGGAAAAGTTGCTTATCAAGACCATTTGGTCATAAGCAACCACACTGTATGGTCACTTGAAATCATTTGAACGATGAGCAACGACTGATTGAACGACTGAAGAATGCAGACCGTTTGGCCATCCAAACGGTCTCCAAACTGTTTGGCCAACCACCATCCAAGACCGTTTGGATGACAAACGGTCTCCAAGACCGTTTGCTCCAGGTCATTCAACCAGATCGTTTTCAGGTTCATGCAGAAAACGTGAAGACCCCATCCGAGCCTATAAATAGAACCGCAAGTGTCCTCAATTGGCATCAGTTCTGGGATGCCGACAGACTGCCTATACGCTGGTCTGATCCTGCACTGCCACTTCACCTGCCGTTCCTGCTGCAACTCAAGGAGACCGAGAAGAGAAGGAAGGAGGAGTGAGAAAGACTACCCAGTCTGTCTTGGCATCCCTCATTCTTCATCCAGATCTGCTCCGACATGACGTAGGAGACCACATCATCTTCATTGAGCTATGACGACCTTCTACATCATGTTCATGGTAGATTCCTCTCTCTTTCTTATTCTTCTTAGTTCTCACATCATGAGCGAGTAGTTCCTTTTCGCTGGAGTGCGGGGACTAGCCCCTCTACCCATGCAACCATGTCTTTTCATTTAACATTCCAAGGCAATGTATATAATTTTTCATTTCATTGATAATTGATATGCTTGTAGTTGGTTACCTGCTTGCTTTCATCTTGTTCTTCTCTGTGTAGTATAGAATGTTGATTAACGAGGTAGACTCCTTGATGAAAAATTTGATAGGGTTCCTTGAGGTCGTAAGTGTACGATCCATGAGGGGACGAGCTATCTAGCCTACGATGACATTTCTGTGGTCTAAACATCCCTTAGGGAGGACAACAACCTTAGTTGGATGTTGTATCTTCTTGTTAATCATAGATGTTTGCTTGCAAACTAATCGCCTACATGTATGTTGATTAGCACAGCTGACTCCCGAACTAGAAATAGAATGGGGTTCCTTGAGGTCGTAAGTGTATGATCAATAAGGGGACGAGCCATCTAGCCCATGATGACGCTTCTGTGGTCTAAACATCACTCAGGGAGGACCACAGCCTTAGTTGGGTGTTGTATCTTCGGAACCGTAAGTGCATGATCAAGATGGCGATGAGAAATATGATGCCTAAGGGGATGCTTACGCGAGCCTAAACATCCCTCTGGGAGGGTTCATAGCAGTTCCATTTGGATAGTTAGATGCTTGCTTGGATGTTATGTGTTTGGATGTGTATGCATGTGCAGTGGTGGTGAAACCCGATACCATCCCAATGATTCCATATCATTAATCTAGAACAAACCTTAATTCTGCTCTTTACTTTCTTGCATTTAGTTTAATTAACCTCAACCACATCAACCATTTTAAATATCAGTCTTACATGAGATAGATTCGATTAACAAAGATTCTTAAAAATGTTGTCTCTTGGGATTCGATCCTTAACTATACTGTGATAAGACCCGTCCGCTGGTGGGTGGTATTATTGCATAAAGTTTTGGTAAAAGCTCGGGGATTTCAACCCCGAGTGAATTTGTTAGTGCGATAATTCCCACGTCAATTGCTTCTAAGCCTTGTACAGTGAGATCGTAGATTGATGTGATTCTTTCACATATTGTGGTACACCTCATGTGGGTTCAAGGTATAATAAGATGAATGAGAGGTTAAATAAGTGAGTGTAGTTATTCAATTATTCTATGTATGTTTCTGCATTATAAATTCTCTTTATGATCAATCAAGCATGTTCAAAGATTGATTCACTATGTAGATATCTAGAGTATCTTGGCATATTTACGTTTGTGAATGATTTGTATCTTTAAATCTTACTGCTGCTATAATTGATAGCAGTTTCTGAACAATTTATCTGTAATTATATAAGTGTTTTATACTATTTCTATGAAGTACTCATTCACTGAGCGAGTAGGCTCACCCCTCTACTCACAAGTTTTAGGGATAACTCATGGACTGAAGATGTCAATGCATCAGAGTAGATCTGCCACAGGAGTTAAGTACGAGATTAGTTAAGTTCAGTCAGTCCCTGTCACTCTAGGTCCTTATATAGAGTTGAGAGAGAGTTGTAAATGATAATGTATACCTTTGTTTCTTTAATAATACAATATATATATGTTTATCATGTTGTATTCACATGGAAGTGTGAGAAAAAGAATGAATGTCCAGATGTGTATCATAAATGTTGAGATCATGTTAGAGTAATCAAGGTTTAATTCTCTTATAAAGTTTTTTTATGTGATTGAATGTGAGAAAATAAAGAGTTTGAAAAAGAAGAAAAAGTTGGGAGTGAACTTTGTATTAAGTATAATCCTCAAACTTAGGCCCTAATCTCATGATTAGTGATAATTGTGGGATGCAGGTGTGACATGCATACTGATGTGTGTGGCCCTTTTAGAACAACTGCTAGAGGTGGATATCAGTACTTCATTACCTTTACTCATGGTTTTAGTAGGTATGACTATGTTTACCTAATGAAACATAAGTCAGAAACTCTTGAATAGTTCATAGAGTTTATGAATGAAGTATAGAACCAACTTGGCAAAAGTATCAAGGCACTTCATTCTGATCAAGATGGAGAATACTTGAACTAATAGTTTGAGGACCTTCTACGAGCCGTGGTATTGTATCACAATGGACTCCCCCTGGAACACCACAACATAATGGTGTATCAGAAAGAAGTAATATCACACTATTATATATAGTGCGATCTATGATGAGTTTTGTTGATCTTCCTACTACCTTCTGGGATTATTCTCTTGAAACTACCACCTTTACACTAAACCACGTACCGTCAAAACCGATTTAAAAGACACCATATGAGGTATGGGCTGGGAAGCGTCCCAAATTATCTTTTATGAGGATTTGGGGGTGTGAAGCTTATGTCAAGAAAATGTTTCCTAAAAAGCTTGGCCCTAGATCTGAAAAATGTTATTTTGTTGGATATCCCAAAGAAACCAAGGGATAATACTTATACAACCCAACTGACAACAAAGTGTTTGTTCCCAGAGAGACTACATTCCTTGAAAAGTAATTCATTGTCAAAGGAATTAGTGGGAGGAAAGTAGAAGTCAAAGAGGTTCAAGACCAATAAGAGAACGATGAACCAATAGATGTACATGAGGAACAAAGAGACTCACAAAGTGTTGTGGAATCTCAAATTCCTCATGTGACATAGGAACCTCATAGATCTAGTAGGACACACCTTGAACCTAAAAGATATTGATATCTTGTGACTAAGGAAAGCAGTGAATTGGTCATAGATGATGAGCCAATTACCTATCGAGGTGCTAAGAAGGGACCAGAGTCTGAGAAATGGCTTGAGGCCATGAGAACTGAGATGGAATCCATGTATACCAACAAAGTATGGACTTTGGTGGATCCACCTGAAGGGGTAAGACCCATAGGGTGCAAGTGGGTCTTCAAGAAGAAGTCTGATATGGATGGAAAAGTTCAAACCTATAAGGGTAGATTGGTTGCAAAGGGTTTCAGATAAGTTCAAGGTGTTGACTATAACAAAACCTTTTCTCCAATGGCCATGGTTAAGTCCATCAATATCATGCTTGCTATTGCAACTTATCATGACTATGAGATTTGGTAGATGTATGTTAACAAGAATCTTGTTGAGGATGTGTATATGATACAACTTGAGCCTTTTATAAATCCAAAATATGAAAATAAAGTTTGTAAGCTACAAAGGTCATCTATGGATTGAAGCAAGCACCTTGGAGCTAGAACCTTCGTTTTGATGAAACACTAAAAAAGTTTGGCTTTATTCAAAATGAAGATGAACCTTGTGTGTACAAGAAGGTTAGTGGGAGCATGATCGTATTCCTAATATTGTATGTGGATGACATACTATTGATGGGGAATGACATCCCTACTTTACAAAAGGTAAAGACATGGCTTGGAAAACATTCTCTATGAAAGACTTGGGAGAAGCATCCTACATCCTCAGGATTAGGATCTATAGAGATTGATCAAGAAGGCTTCTTGGACTCAGTCAGAGAACATACATTCACAAGGTGCTGATGCGGTTTGGCATAGAGAACTCAAAGAGAGGAAACATGCCTACGTTTCATGGAGTGACCATCTCTAAGAGCCAATGTCCCCATTCTTGTGAATAAAGGGAGCGAATGAGTGAGATTCCATATGCTCAATTGGATCAATCATGCATGCAATGTTGTGCACCCATCTAGACGTCTCGTATGCTTTGTGCATGACTAGGAGATACCAATTAGATTCAGGTGATACTCACTGGACATCCGTGAAGAGCATCCTAAAGTACTTGAGAAGGACTAAGGATCAATTCTTGGTATATGGTGAAGAGTAAGAGATGATTGTATAAGGTTACATCAGTGCAAGATTCTAGACTATCAAAGATGATTACAAATCACAATCAAGATTTGTATTTTGCCCAATAGAGTTGTGAGTTGGAAGAGTTCCAAGCAAGAGTGCTGATTCTACAATAGAGGTCGAGTATATTACTACATCCAATGTAGTAAAGGAAGCTGTATGGATCAAGAAGTTCATCTCTAAACATGGGGTCATTTCGAGCATCAATGAAACAATCTAGCTATACTGTGATAACAATGGAGCTATTGCACAGGATAAGGAACCCAGATCGCATCCGTGTTCTAGAAATATACATAGGCGGTTCCATCTCATAAAAGAGATCATATAGTGAGGAGATGTAAAGATTTATAGAGTACCAACTGAAAGCAATATTGTTGATCCCTTGACAAGGGCACTTTCACAACAAAAACATGATGGTCATGTTAGGTCACTCGGTATACAATACATGGGTGATTGGCTCTAAGTGCAAGTGGGTGTCTGTTGGTGTATATGCCCATAGATCCAATCATGTGATGATTGTAATGGCATAAGTGTAAATGATTTGATTATTAATAAAAGGTAAGCTTCCAATTTATTCTGTTTGTTCAGTTATGAGATAATGAAATAACATAATAAATGTCTAGAGAATAATGTTACTCAATGATGTATGTCTTTAAGTATGTGACTTAGAAGAATAAGATCATAAGAATGTTAAGAGTATATATATTATCATTATGTTCCTGAGTGGTTGTTATTGTGGAAGGTAGATAGACAACAATAATACATAAGATCAGATTGTGAGTTGGTTGATGACATAGTCTCATTAGTCATGATATGGCAATATCAAACCAAGAACACAGATACATGTTATGGAACAGTGTATCAGACAGACCCATCATGAGATTGAGACATGGAAGCTATCATAATGGAAGTCATAGTCAGATCTCACAGTGATGGTGGTGGCTGTGGTTCTTAGACCTAAAATCACTACACTCATCACATGTCGTCCAGTATGCTTTGACATCATCAAACATAGTCCTAAAACACGGGTTGTTATAAAGGAAATGATTGGGTGACTGTGACACATGGGGATTTACTGTGAGTGATAGATATGGGATTTGTCCCTCCTAAGGGAGTATGATATCCTAGGCCTCTTGATTAGTGAGATCAAGAAAAGCATGCATTCACATGTAAGTCAATATGTTAAGCTTACATATATCTCATACAGTTTGCTCCAGTTCAAGGAACAAGATTGAACAATAATGAGGGTGACTGCTCCATGCCTCTAGTTCAATTTGGATATCAATGACAAAGGAACTATAAAAATACTGTAACACCATACACAAATTGAAGGTTGAATTTGCTCCCCAACTTTCCTTTCACTTGGGTAGAAATGATGTGCGAATAGGCACCGTTCATTGCTTGTGATGTCATAATCTAGTTATAGACATTCACTGCCAACGTGATATGGGACCTATAGGGTCACACACATAGGATTCATCTAGAAGAGGAGTTTGATCTTGAATGATAATTGAATTGATTACTAAAGTGTTTCGGTATTTCAATTCACACAACATATCATCTAACTAGACTACTAAACAATCATTTCAAGTGTTGAGAGTGTTGTTTGGAGTGTCAAGTTCATGGTATTGTACATTGGTTGGAATTCTGCATGACCAGGATGCAACACACCCATCTCTCTTGTGTGAAAGATCCATCTGCCCTGGTGTGAGACACCCATATCAGTTACACCAAATGACCATCTGGGATGGTGTGAGATGCCTATCTCATTTACACCAGACACCCATTTTAGGGGTACAATTCAATTGCTCAAAGGATTAGTGTTGACGTCAAGTTGAGTACTAATTGGAATTTAATTTCCAACATATGTGCAGAACTGGAAGGTGCAAAATATGACAATTTTTCTTAAAGAATGACCGTCTCACTGGGCGAGATGACCGTTTTGGCACACAAAGATTGTGAAACTTCCAAAATTGTTGCAAAAATTCAAGACCTTCCAGTCCTTTCCACTCCCTCTTTAGTCCCACATTGTCTGGGGACTGGGAACCCTGACCCTAACCCCTCCTATATAGAGGGGTACTGGGAGCTTCCCATAGCACAACTACAATGCAAGCAATTGAGAATTAGTTAATCTGACAAATGTTGTCTCTCTGGTTGTGGTAACCATGAGAGCCTAGGCAAGTCCTACCCTAATAGGGAAGGATAGCCAAGGGAGAGAAACAACTAAGGATCATTGTTGTGGGAGAGCAGGTTGGCGACTAGTACACCAACAGAAGGGAAAACTCATTCCTGTCTGGTTCAATAGGATGACACAAGTTCTAGTTGGTCCATCTGGACTACTCTAGAGACAGGAGTCCTTTGACTACTGCTAGGAGAGCAACACCAACTCACAGTCTATGGTGAGATCAGAGAAGCCGTTGCAACAATTGTCTAAGTCTGGTGTCCTTGGAGGAGTAGTCATATAAGTTCCAGTGCAGCTAGGAGCTGCACAGACACTATCCAAGAGAAAGTGCGCATCTACATCAATGAGGATTGACGTTGAACTTGTTCTAGGACCATGTATATCTTGGTGAAACTATCCTTTCCATTGCATAGTTATTGACACGATCCGCTAATTTCTGGGAAATATGTTAGTAAAATTCTGTTTCTAGTGCCTAACTAATGTCGTATTTCCCTACAGAAACACCATGCATTAATTGGAAATATAGATTCACACATTGTTATTTAATTGGAAAAAATAGAAACTATCTCATCTTAATCTCAAACCTAATACATGTAGGCTAAGTGAATATAAAACATGAAAAGGTAAACTAGACTAAAGAATCTACTAAGTGGTAGATGGCACCCCACCATGCTAAAGTCTCCTTTGAAGTTAGCTACTCTAAAGGGCTCGCTTTAATTCCCTCTTCCTCCTTGATCTAGGGACATCTTGTCCTGTGGCCATGCGAAACAAAGCAACAACATAAGAAACAACACTATGCATGTTATTAGAACTAAAAAAATAGGAACATATACTTGAACTAAAATAAACTTGACATGACTTCACATTAAGAATTCTCATTACACTTTATCTTTCACTACATCAATGAATTAAGAACATTACTATATGAATTCTCTCCATCACTGCCCACGTGGGGCACATAATGCTAGGAAAGCCTGCCACTGCTAGGAAGACCATACTCATCAGGCTGGTTAAGGCTCATCTTAGTTGCACCAAAGTGCTAATCAATGCCATAAAGACAAAATAACAAAAAGAGGAACTATTCACAACTTAAGTGCATTATCTTAATCACCATGGGATTTCTCCCTCTCAGTCTTGAAATCTACATTACATGATTTACATGATTCTTCTTTCAACATCTTCATCATTATATGATCATAGCACTAAACCAATGAGCATCAATGATAAGCATAAGAATTTATGAATATAACAATAAAAAAGCAATAATATAATCTAAGGCATCATCATTGTCTTAATTTCATTCATTAACTTGTAAAGTTAAAGTGTCACACCCCGATATCGCATTACCCACTAATCACGAGATTAGGGTGCGACGGAGGGATTACACGCTAGCCAAACCACTCATGACTTTTAAAACATTTTAAAGACATTAATAGGATAATCTGATTTATGCTGTAAAATGAAACTAAACAAACTGCGGAAGCATTTTTATTAAACTGACTAGCAATATACAGAAAGTCTACAACATATTACATTGTTCGACATAAAATAAAGCATAACAGCTAATTTACATCTTTATACACATTCCACATACATACTCTCTCTCACCCACACCATGTCCCAAAGATCGAGGGAAAGGACTAAGAGACCTCTAACTACTAACTACGTATACCTTCTACAGACTAAGCGTTAGGATGAAAGGATCCTTCAGATTTCCTGCTCCTGATGATGTCCTGAAAATGTTTTGAGTAGAGGTATGAGCCTACTCGCTCAGTGAATAGCATTTCATTTAGCTATCACTAAACAACTCATCAGGTTTATAAAATTGAAATAGACATAAATACAGTACAAGCAGTGCAGTTCTAACGACATAGCAGATTACAGAATATAATCACATTTCTAAGTAACAACAAATAATTTAAACCAAAATAACAGATATAATGATTTGGCACAAAAGTTCGGATATATTAATTTATTGTGATCCTATATGATTACATATTTATATCATTATTATACCCTAATCATATGCAGTGTACCCTGCATATAAAGATCCGTAGCGAACTATGATCCCACCGTACAAGACTTAGCGACACACCCGGGAAATGCTAAGTCTGACGTCAGCCCTGCTCTGCCACAGGACCCCAGGCTCTCCGGCCTGACTCATAGGCTCTACGGCCTCAAGGCACTACTCTGAGTGCACTAGACTTCTCCTCTAACCTGAGTACACAGGCGGAGAGTCTCACCGGGTTACCTCCGTGACACAAGCACGGATGATGTTGAATAACCCCCATTTTTCCTCCAGTGCCATCGTGACACAAGCACGATTGTTGTTGGACACTGCCTCTCTTTCCTCGTGTGTCCATGACACAAGCACGGATGATGTTGCAACACGAGTTTCACCCCTAAGAAGCAGACCTGTCAAAGGGGTTCTACGGTGTTAGGGCACCTAAGTCTATTAACTGATTAACATATAAACATTTAAACAGGAAAAATCACATTTACTGATTTGATATCAGATCACAATACACTTTCATTCTGAACTGACAGAGCAATATATTTTAAATCATTGTAATTTCTGAGAAATTCTCATACCATACATTCAGACAAATTAGAAATGCATAAATAACCCAACATATTTCAATTTGGCACATACATAGCGAATTTACGCAATTGAACATCTTATTGCACAAATTAAAGAAATTTACTTCACATATGAGAATCATACTCAACAATTATCAATTCTCTAAAATTCTCGAAAAACGTGCACATTAACCCAAATCTTGGTTTGTGCATCACTTAACTCAATTAAAAGTTAATTACCTATCACAACACAATTTAATAACAATACTTGAGAATTTCTGGAATAATTCAGAGAAATGTGCCATTTCATGTAAATATCAATTTACACATATTAACGTCAAAAGATATATGCAATTAGGGTTTTATTGCATATTTTTATTTATTCATATCAACTTTGAAATCGTACATATGATAATTTATCAGAAATCCCTATTGTCTGAGTTCATACCCAAACCATACCAATTTCAGATATAAATTTCTAATTTCAACATTCAAATAAGCAATTTAGGTTCCAATGAACCATATAAATCAACCGATTCAATCCACACTGATCAAATGCTAAATTTAATCATATAACAGCGTCTAGAAGCAGTTTATGAAATAAAAAGTCGGGCGACGCCAAACGCTGCCCGACGCCTGATAACGTCTGTTATCAGTGTAATTCGTGCACAAAACAGAAAATGTTCAGACGCCTGAGTTTATTAATGATAAATAAATGAAATCCTACTCACCTAATTCGGAATGTCCGAATTTGTCTGGATCCATCCAGGAACGCGTCCAGGGACCAGTTTCTGGGTGTCAGCATATCTTCTTCAACCTCCGAATAATCCTGGATTTGGACCTACTTCCCGAACAGATGGAAGGGCTCAACTGATTTGTCGCTACTCATGGCTAATCGACTACGGATTTGCATTCGTGACTCTAGGTCAAATTCATTGGCACCGATTTTATGGTGTTTCTCGGGTGGAATTTCCTCTGGCTCGGACCTGATGCTGCAAGCAGTAGCTTCTCACGTACAGGATGGAAAGGAGCTCGATTGGGATGCTGAATCATTGCTAGAGCTCCGGATTCTTGTTGTGGCCCTTTGGACGAAGTCAATGGCTTCGTTTCAAGCTGCTAGTCGTGCCCCAAAAGGGCACTTGGCCGGCCGCTGCAGCTGCAGCAGCTGCTGGCCGCAGCTACAGGGCGCCGCCCTAGCTGTTGGTAGTGGCTGGCAAGTAAAGGAGAGGGGAAGGGAAGAGGAGTGGAGGAAGAAGAAGGGCGGAAGGGTAGAAGGGGCGCCTAGATCCGAGCTTGGAGCTCCAGAATCGCGCCTGGATCGGCCTGCTAGCAGAGCGCCACCTCTGCGGCTATTTCTCGCTCTGTCGGGTGAAGGAAAAGAAGAAACGGATAAGCGGTAAAACAAAAAAAAAGAAGAAATAAAATGATTATAAAGGAAAACTTGGAAAAAATTGCATCTTTGACCCTAGAAATTGGAAATGCTATAACTATTGACTCGGAGGTCCGTTTGAAGTGATTCTTCTTGCAATGTTTCAAGCGCGATATTCTCTACAACCTTAGGGCAAGAAAATATGCAAATTAACATGTCACAACTAATCAAATCACTAATTGCAATAGTGAGTACTCAACTCAACTTAATTAACCTAACGATCATCATTGCCATTAACATTAATTACCTCAAATGATTCAATCTCAACTATAGATTCATGACTTAGCTTATCTTGATTAACCATGATGTTTAACAGAGTGCTTAGCACTAATCAAGGTACTTACTGATTAATCACAGAGTGGGTCATAACAATCTCCCTCCCTTATAAGAATTTCGTCCCGAAATTCCTAAAAGAGAAAAGAAATCTTGTTACGCATATCTGACCCAAAACTCCCACGTGACTTCCTCTAGGTTGTGGTTTCTCCACAAAACTTTCAGTGTTGATATATCGATTCTTGAGGTCCTTGATATTCCGATCAACTATCTGAACTTGTCCCTCAACATAGGATACATCAGGTCTGAGCTGTATAGGTTATGGGTCCACTATCTCCTCTGGACCAGGGTAATACTTCTTCAACATCGCTACATGAAACACGTCATGTAAATTGGGCAACTCGGATGGCAAATCCAACCTATAGGCTACAGGTCCAATCCTCTCAATGATAGGATATGGGCCCATAAACCTAGGAGTTACTTTGTCTCTCTTACCAAACCTCAACACTCCTTTCCACGGTGAAACCCTCAGATACACATCATCGCCAACCTGAATCTCAAGTGGTCAACGCCTCTTCTCGGCATGACTCTTATGTCTATCATGTGCAACTTTCAACTGTACTTTGATCACAGTAATCTTTTTAGTGGTCAAATCCACTATCTCTAATCCATGAATGTGCCTTTCACCTACCTCATATCAACATATGGATGATCTACACTTTCTGCCGAACAGAGCTTCATACTGAGCCATAGCAAGACTAGAATGGTGACTATTGTTGTATGAAAACTCTATAAGGCTCAAGTGTTCTTCCCAACTTCCACTGAAATGCATGAGACATGCTCTCAGCATGTCCTTAAGAGTCTGAATGGTCCTCCTGGACTGATCATTTGTCTGTGCGTGGAAAGTTGTACATAATCTCAACTTGTGCCCAAAGCATGATGCAACTGATTCCAAAACCTGGATGTGAACTTAGGATCCTTATTTGGTATAATTGAAACTGGGATACCATGCAACCTGACTATCTCATCCATATATATCTTAGTCAACTTCGGGACATCAAAGGTTGACTTAATATGAAGAAAGTGAGCAGACTAAATTAATCTATCCACAATCATTCATATAGAGTTACAACCTCTAGGTGTCCTGGGAAACCCTATCACAAAATCCATTGTGATATGTTCCCACTTCCACTCAGGTATAGGAAGAGATTGCAAGGTACCTGTAGCTTTCTGGTGCTCAGCCTTAACCTGTTGATACACACTGCACCTAGTCACATACTCAGCTACATCCTTTGTCATATCAAGTCACCAGTACAACTCCTTGAGATCCATGTACATCTTAGTGTTACGTGGATACATAACGTACATCGATGCATGTGTTTCCTCAAGAATCTTTTCTTTCAAATCACTATCTTGAGGTACACAACATATCATGCTAATACAACACACCATCATCTGAAAACCTAAACTTTGGTCTTTTCCCCCTGTCATGTCATGTACGATCTGCTGCAACCCACTGTCACCCTACTGTAGTTCCTTGATCTGATCATAAAAAGTAGGCTTGACTTGCATCTATGCAATCAAACCACTATGTTATGTCACCCTTAAGTCTAAGTTCAACTTTCACATTTCTACTAGCATGTCTCTCTCGAAACATGCCATAGAGAATGCATCAGTTGTTGAACTTAACTTCCTGCTGAGGGCATCAGCTACTACATTCACCTTTCCAGGATGATAATCTATCATTATATCATAATCCTTAATCAATTCTAATCATCTCCGCTGCCTAAGATTCAGATCCTTCTGGGTAAAGATATATATCAAGCTCTTATGATCTATAAACACCTGGCACACCTCACCATAAAGACAGTAACGTCATGTCTTATGAGCATGAACTACAACAACTAATTCCAGATCATGTGACGAGTAATACTCCTCATTCTATGCTACTAACTTCTTATTACTACTGTAAGAATTTATTTCAAAATTATATCTTACTCTTTTCTCCGAGTCATTTCCATATTGTTTATCTATCTTTAAACCCTAGATTTTATTAATACTAGCTTACCTTTCATAGTGCAAATCTCATGATTTTGTTTTATAAAGATGCTAATATTCAAGGTCAAATCACTAATGATATTCCTTGAACTACTACAATTCTAAACATTCTAGGGTTTGGTCCTTATCAGTAACATAGAATTATTGTGGTGTGACTTTGCTTCCTTAGTTTGAAATCAAACTTTAGATCTCATAAGTTCTACTAAAGTCGTGCTTATCTAATCACTGGAATTTCCTTTCTCTAACTTGGACATTCAGATAAATTACATTCTGAATTTACCCCGCTAGGGTTTTATCATCGTATTGTGTGCCATTATTTCATTCATTTAAACATCTCTACCTTGGTAGTTATGCAACATATATGATGCATTCATTTTCTAAGTTATGTGTTTGTTCTTTATTTTAGGAACGAATTTGTTAGTCTATAGAGACTCAGAATTCCAAGGTAGTATGTATGAATGTATTAAACTTTATGATAAAGATATGCATTCCATACTCTCAATTATGTCATGTAATCGTCGTTCCTTAATCAAGGTCATTGTTTCTAGCATTTCTCTTGATTCAGCTAAGCTTCTTATCTTGGTCTTATGATTTACATAAGACTCTTTATTTTTATGTACTTATTGTATACTTAACTCTTTTCTTCTATTTTCCCTTTGCTTTGAAGTACATAAAAGTATTTTACTTCATTCCATGATCCAACCCAAAGTTGATTCTTACTATCTTAGCCATTACATACTTTTCTCATTTCTTTTCCATATTCTCATATTTAGAATTCATATAATACAAATCAGTAAATTTAATTTGAACATTATATCGTGTTCCATTATTTCCAAATTAAGAATTGCTCAAATGAGACTCCAACATTGGGCTTCTGATATCAATTCCAGCTACTTCTTAGCAGTTCTAATCTTTCTCTTACATCTCAATATCTCAACGTATATACATTCTTACTATGATTTAGGTCTAAATCATCCAGAGTCTATCCTAATTATACTGTTAATAGGAGTCATTAGATCCCAGTAACGCATCCTGCCAGCCGGACCAGGCCGGACCTGTAGTCCTGAAGCCAAGAGCTACTCAGGATTAACCAACTCCTATTAATCTCAAACATGTGGAAAGAATATCCACTTAGGGCAGACTCATTTAAACATAACTTCTGGTCTACTTAATACAAAGAATATAAACAATAAATAAATCACTTCATGACACTCAATCAATATAAAAGAATCATATTTATTCTACAAGCTGAAAATCTAAATTCATACATATAAGAGCATTTCTAGTGATTTCCACTCAAATAAGCAATATAAGGCAAGAGTTGCATCACATCCTATGTTTAATCTCTTATTCCTGTATTAATTTCCAGTTTCTTAACCCTAAGATTTCTAGGGTTTCTCTCTAGCCTATCCTTCCTCTGCATACCTGGCCAGGGCATCCAGAGAAGAATAGACAGAGTAGCTTGATACTGGTCAATCTAAGTATTCAGACACCTGGCCAGGGTATCTAAACACTCAGACCTCCCAGAGCTAAAGACACATCATTTCTTATCCATCTTAATTATAATACTCTCTTTTGATCCTAATGATCCCTGATAACTCAGCTTAAACTCTCAACTTGATTCTCGTGACCACGTCCTCTTCCTGCCATCTGCAATAGTATAACAGAACACTTCCTGTTAGAAAATTGCAGTTAGAAGGAAGACACTTAAGTCCTAATCCTATTGGTCTCTTATCGTCCCCTGACCTTGACTTAGAGTATTCATATACTCAACCTGGCTCTGATACCAAGACTGTCACACCCCGATCTCGCATTACCCACTAATCACGAGATTAGGGCGCGACGGAGGGATTACACGCTAGCCAAACCACTCATGACTTTTAAAACATTTTAAAGACATTAATAGGATAATCTGATTTATGCTGTAAAATGAAACTAAACAAACTGCGGAAGCATTTTTATTAAACTGATTGGCAATATACAGAAAGTCTACAGCATATTACATTGTTCGACATAAAATAAAGCATAACAGCTAATTTACATCTTTATACACATTCCACATACATACTCTCTCTCACCCAAACCATGTCCCAAAGATCGAGGGGAAAGGACTAAGAGACCTCTAACTACTAACTACGTATACCTTCTACAGACTAAGCGTTAGGATGAAAGGATCCTTCAGATTTCCTGCTGCTGATGATGTCCTGAAAATGTTTTGAGTAGAGGTATGAGCCTACTCGCTCAGTGAATAGCATTTCATTTAGCTATCACTAAACAACTCATCAGGTTTATAAAATTGAAATAGACATAAATACAGTACAAGCAGTGCAGTTCTAATGACATAGCAGATTATAGAATATAATCACATTTCTAAGTAACAACTGATAATTTAAACCAAAATAACAGATATAATGATTTGGCACAAAAGTTCGGATATATTAATTTACTGTGATCCTATATGATTACATATTTATATCATTATTATGCCATAATCATATGCAGTGTACCCTGCATATAAAGATCCGTAGCGAACTACGATCCCACCGTACAAGACTTAGCGACACACCCGGGAAATGCTAAGTCTGACGCCAACCCTGCTCTGCCACAGGACCCCAGGCTCTCCGGCCTCAAGGCACTACTCTGAGTGCTCTAGACTTCTCCTCTAACCTGAGTACACAGGCGGAGAGTCTCACCGGGTTACCTCCGTGACACAAGCACGGATGATGTTGAATAACCCCCATTTTTCCTCCAGTGCCATCGTGACACAAGAACGATTGTTGTTGGACACTGCCTCTCTTTCCTCGTGTGTCCATGACACAAGCACGGATGATGTTGCAACACGAGTTTCACCCCTAAGAAGCAGACCTGTCAAAGGGGTTCTACGGTGTTAGGGCACCTAAGTCTATTAACTTATTAACATATAAACATTTAAACAGGAAAAATCACATTTACTGATTTCATATCAGATCACAATACACTGTCATTCTGAACTGACAGAGCAATATATTTTAAATCATTGTAATTTCTGAGAAATTCTCATACCATGCATTCAGACAAATTAGAAATGCATAAATAACCCAACTTATTTCAATTTGGCACATACATAGAGAATTTACGCAATTGAACATCTTATTACACAAATTAAAGAAATTTACTTCACATATGAGAATCATACTCAACAATTATCAATTCTCTAAAATTCTCGAAAAATGTGCACATTAACCCAAATCTTAGTTTGTGCATCACTTAACTCAATTAAAAGTTAATTACCTATCACAACACAATTTAATAACAATACTTGAGAATTTCTGGAATAATTCAGAGAAATGTGCCATTTCATGTAAATATCAATTTACACATATTAACGTCAAAAGATATATGCAATTAGGGTTTTATTGCATATTTTTATTTATTCATATCAACTTTGAAATCGTACATCTGAGAATTTATCAGAAATCCCTATTGTCTGGGTTCATACCCAAACCATACCAATTTCAGATATAAATTTCTAATTTCAACATTCAAATAAGCAATTTAGGTTCCAATGAACCATATAAATCAACCGATTCAATCCACACTGATCAAATGCTAAATTTAATCATATAACAGCGTCTAGAAGCAGTTTATGAAATAAAAAGTCGGGCGACGCCAAACGCTACCCGACGCCTGATAACGTCTGTTATCAGTGTAATTCGCGCACAAAATAGAAAATGTTCAGACGCCTGAGTTTATTAATGATAAATAAATGAAATCCTACTCACCTAATTCGGAATGTCCGAATTTGTCTGGATCCGTCCAGGGACCAGTTTCTGGGCGTCAGCAGATCTTCTTCAACCTCCGAATAATCCTGGATTTGGACCTACTTCCCGAACAGATGGAAGGGCTCAACTGATTTGTCGCTACTCGTGCTAATCGACTACAGATTTGCATTCGTGACTCTAGGTCAAATTCATTGGCACCGATTTTATGGTGTTTCTCGGGTGGAATTTCCTCTGGCTCGGACCTGCTGCTGCAAGCAGCAGCTTCTCACGTACAGGATGGAAAGGAGCTCGATTGGGATGCTGAATCATTGCTAGAGCTCCAGATTCTTGTTGTGGCCCTTTGGACGAAGTCAATGGCTTCGTTTCAAGTTGCTAGTTGTGCCCCAAAAGGGCACTTGGCCGGCCGCTGCAGCAGCTGCTGGCCGCAGCTACAGGGCGCCGCCCTAGCTGTTGGTAGCGACTGGCAAGTAAAGGAGAGGGGAAGGGAAGAGGAGTGGAGGAAGAAGAAGGGCGGAAGGGTAGAAGGGGCGCCTGGATCCGAGCTTGGAGCTCCAGAATCGCGCCTGGATCGGCCTGCTAGCAGAGCGCCGCCTCTGCGGCTATTTCTCGCTCTGTCGGGTGAAGGAAAAGAAGAAACGGATAAGCGGTAAAACAAAAAAAAGAAGAAATAAAATGATTATAAAGGAAAACTTGGAAAAAATTGCATCTTTGACCCTAGAAATTGGAAATGCTATAACTATTGACTCGGAGGTCCGTTTGAAGTGATTCTTCTTGCAATGTTTCAAGCGCGAGATTCTCTAAAACCTTAGGGTAAGAAAATATGCAAATTAACATGTCACAACTAATCAAATCACTAATTGCAACAGTGAGTACTCAACTCAACTTAATTAACCTAACGATCATCATTACCATTAACATTAATTACCTCAAATGATTCAATCTCAACTATAGATTCATGACTTAGCTTATCTTGATTAACCATGATGTTTAACAGAGTGCTTAGCACTAATCAAGGTACTTACTGATTAATCACAGAGTGGGTCATAACATAAAGCATAATCCTAAACCATACATAACATGAGATTCATCCAAGTACATATGCATAGTGGCATGACCCGCTTACTTGGAGCAAGGTAGATCCTGACTTAGTCTCCCTGATCTTGATCAAATCTTATATTCCTAAAATTACATGATTTCTATTGATTATCATCATTAATACATCCTAAACCCTAACTTGAGTCTTTTAAGGAAACAAGGTATGATCTTGTATAACTAGGGTTTGAAAACAAAGAAAGCAGGTTCCTCTATAAAAAAGAATTCCTATGACTATTTATACTTATTTTTCTGATCATGGGTATAATTACTATGATTTAGGAAATCTAGCCAATCAAAAAAATCTGTGGCGATTGATAAAATCCCTACAAAACACTGCCAATGTAGCCAACTACACAATGACATGTTCTAATTGTTGGATGCCACATGGATAAAGGGGACCGACATTTAAGGCTTTCCCACATAGGGAAACTAAATACGCTATACTACCCTTGAGGCTGCAACACTAATAAAAATTCATGAGGGGCAAAACCGGGAAAGAACAATCTCCTTTGTTCTCCCCTGATCAACAACTACGATCAGAAGTACAACCATGACAAGGGATCCTTGAATCCAAATCTCAAAACCATAATTTACTTGTGCTTTGCATAAAACCCCAGTGTTAACCATCCTTCTCATCACAGCTGGACCTGGCGAGACCAAGCACATGATGCAGAGAGGCCTAGAACATCCAGAACACCCTCCACCATGGATGGTGAGGAGGCACTAACTAGGAAACCACAAGGGACTAAGTCGCATACAAAACCAAATGCACGAGGAGATTTTTCTATCAAAACCAAACTCATTCATGGTGAGATTGTGAGGAAAGGCCATCAGACTCAGAGGGAATAGATATAGGTCTCCAGATTTAGGAAAAAGGGGAAAATAAGAACGCACCTTGAGAGGGCGAATCATACCAGCATGAAGCTTCTAAGTGAACCCTGGGGTTGAGTCGAGGTGTTGGGAGGCATCTCAATGGCCACCGACACCACATCAAAGTCGACCTTGCTGATGGATGCAGATGGAGTAGGGGAGGTTAGGGAGAGGGTGTTAAAGGGTGAAACAGTTGGTGGGTTATATTCCTTGGTATGCAAGAATCGATTTCGAGGGGTCCCTTTATAGTTTTGGTGGTCTATGTGGTGAGAGGTACCTGCGGAGGTGGAAATAGGGGAGAGTTACAATAGCTTTGGGAATCGAGGAGATTTTGAGCATGTAAACCCTACATGTTAGGGATCAATTTGCTCAAGAGCTTGTGGTAGATGCGAAAGAGAAGTCTAAAATGGGTGGGATTCATTGAGGAGGGAGATCAAGATCATAAAGGGTTGTGATTACTATAGAGTCCTAAAAGGATAAGGACCCGGGTAGAGGAGACATTCATGAAGCGTCAGATATGTCTATGAAAAAAAACGAAGAACAAGGACCGTCTAATCAATCCACAGGTGAAAAGATGCGCGTGACAGAAAAATGAAAAGGAACATTACTAAATCGACTCACATAAATCGAATATTAATTTCTTCAGGGTCAAAACTTCATAAAAATTTCACAAAATTGTTTTAGGGGTCAAACAAAGTCAAATTGACCTCAAATTTTAACATGTTAATTAGAGAGTCTAGAATCTTCCTATCTGATTAGATTTAGGTTTCATCCACCTTTTGTTCATCAAACTCATATGGGTCATTATCTTAATGCATATATTATTAAAAGGTGAGATTAATGGAATTATTCATTCCTTGATGACTTGGTTGAACAAATATTTGAGGTTAAGAGAATTGTTCATTATATTAGGATTTGGAGGTCACATTAGACTCTATTTGATAGCTGAAATCATTAAGTTGCAAATTTGGGTTTCAGATTAAGGATCATTAATAAGATTAATACTTTGAGGATGTTATAGCTGGCCTCCTCTTACCATTAGATTCATACTTCTGGATAGTATACCTCTCAATCCTCCTCACAGACTCCACAAAGGTTGAGAACCTCTCTCTATTCTCGAATATAGACACTGTCATAGACAATTCCGT
Organism: Alisma plantago-aquatica; assembly: GCA_963693085.1. Classification (NCBI taxonomy): domain Eukaryota; kingdom Viridiplantae; phylum Streptophyta; class Magnoliopsida; order Alismatales; family Alismataceae; genus Alisma; species Alisma plantago-aquatica. Next base: position 236,921,650 of record OY856415.1, read on the forward strand.
CCTCAAACCCTTCTCAAACCTCCAAATCTTCTCCTACTTTGTCGCTGCCATATGAGGACAAAACCTCAAATACTCCATAAACTTCACCTCGTAATCATTGATGGACATAGAACCTTGGTGCAACTTCTCAAACTGCACCCTCTTCTCATCCAGATATGTCTCTAGGAAGTAATGGCTCACAAACACCCACCTAAACTCTTCCCAAATCACAACAACTCCTGGTCTTTTCTCCTCCTCTATGGCACACCAATGGCCAACACTACCCTTCAACATGTAAACAACATGTTTCACCTTATCCTCTTCTGGGATGTTCAAGATCTTAAATACCTTCTTAAGATTTATTAACCACATGTCAGCATCAGCTGAGTCTACTATACATGTGTACTCCATATCACCAATACGTCACAACCTCTCAAACGTCTTCCCGAAACCCTAAGAGTAACTACTCTCTGAATGCTCTTCACATTCTCCAGACATATCTATGTAAGCATAAGCTATGATCAAATATGTTTGATTATGTAAGAACATACACAACCCTAAGTCCTATGTCCCTATAGACTCCGCATACCTAAAGCTCTAATACCAACCAAACTGTGATGCCCCTTCACGGTAAATGATATCACTCAAAACAAAACACACGATTCACTGCTAATTAACCACAAAACTAGAATAGAGGAAAAAAACCAATTAAAACATCACCACCATGTTCAGAGCTATATATATAAAGGTCAAACAACTTGCATATCAACACATACCATATTAGGTATTTACATGTGTGTCTAGTGGCTGAGGCCACAACTTGTATATAAAAGATATCGTTCGACATATACATGCCATATACAAACATTAACACACTGCCAAAATCTTGAGTCGGTGTATATATCATCTACTAAACATCGTCTGCCCAGACTTGAGTGTAAAGGGATGACTTTAAGACACACCAACTACTAGCCAACCTCATGCGCATTGGCCTACTAATCAAAATGCATTGAACCCTATACATCTTAATGTATCATTTGACATAACACAATTCATGTGTTACTCCATCAAGTACATTGAGTTGAGGTGCTTCCACCATATCGGGCATAGGGGTGTGTACTTGACACCATATTGTGCTTGAGGTGTATCCTCATCACCATATCGTGCTACCATATCAGGTTGCTTCATCATTAGGGTTTGCATATCGGGTTAGAGTATATACTTGAATCCATGTCATGCATAGGGTATGTTCTTGAAACCATATCATGCACATAGTGTATGCTTGACACCATATCGTACACAAGGTGTGCACTTCATCAACATATCATGCACAAGGTATATGCTTCATCATTGTATTGTGCTATTGGTATGTTAACCTCACCATATCAGGTTAGAGGTACTTCAACCCTATATCGGTTTAGACCATGATGATGTCATCATCATCAACCTCTAGACTCTTTTTCATAGTATCTTAGTTCATGGACAACATTCCTAAACAACTTTTCAAACTCATAGGATCATCAATTCTATAAGAGAGTTTAAAATTGAAAGTAGATCAATAAGTATAACAGAATTGAAGGTGAATAATAACATAAGTGGGTTCAAGTTATATGACCCACCTCAAGAACAACTTCAAAGCTCAAAAATCCAAAGCTTCATGTTCCCATGGTTGAAGATGAGCTTCAAAACTCCTCTACATGCAAGGAATCACCATAGATAAGAATTTGGTGAAGAAGAAAAGAAAGGAAGATCACAACCCTAGATCCATGCTTTAATCCAAGGTTGAAGGTGATCATGGCTTCAACTTAGGGTTGAGACTTGAGCTCCTTATTGATACTTAGCACCATGCATGATACCTCACCACTTGTGGCCAATATCCCTCACTTGTGGCCGATATCCCTTCACTTGTGGCCGATATCACTTCACGATGGCCGATATCACCTTGCTATGGCCGATATCACTTTGCTATGGTCGATATCACCCTGCTATGGCCGATATCACTTCACTATGGCCGATACCAAGGCTGTATGCAGATTTCCCCTTCACTTATGCATGATATCTAAGAGTACAAGGGTGGAAAGATTCAAAAAATTTCTCTAGTAGGTGAAAGGAATGGTATATATAGTTGTGGTTCATGAAAAAGTGTAGATATGAGGTGTCATCATTTTACACTAATAGGTGCCATGTGTCCATGCATGGTTGACACATGTCCCTACATGCATATTTATCTTGACATGCAAAACACTTGAGGATAATCTAGGGATAATATTTTGGCCCTTAGTTATCTTGTTGAGCAAGATATTTCAACTCAACATCACTTTGTTCACAAACCGATACACTTTTTCTAAGGGAAGTTGCAAACCATTACACATCACCTCCTGGAGGTTCTTAGCCCATCATGGACAAGGACAAGAGTTCACAAACTAATATGAGACTCCCCCTATGGCTCCTTGGCTGATAGGAACTCTCATAACAAGTCTACAACTCAATACAACTCATATAAGGGCTTCACATTCATCCCTTTCTTGGTCTTTTCATAACCAAGAGTACCATCACTCAAAGATGATTCAAACATGGTGTCTCCTTCTTTCTCTCTCCTCTAGATGATACTAGGAGGGATTAGGGATACTCAATCAGTGGTAATTTTCATATCAACCCTACGTTTTGGTTAAATTGCAATTTGTACCAAAATTGGTGCACAAGGCACAAGCATTATTCAAACAAGTTTCAATTTGAAATTTAGGCTTTCCACAAGCTGCCTATTAGCATCATTCTCTCTCTTATGATGATAAAACACATGAGGTACATTCAAAATATGACATTTTGCAATATAACCCCTCATCTTTAGGTAAATTGTAGTTTTGACCCAAACTATCATATAATGTACAAATAGTTTACAAATAAGATCAAACTTGAAAATTAAACTCAAGGAGAGTCTTAATTAATTTTTAAAATAATAAAACAAGTTTATAAAATACTTACTTAAGAAAACTTCCAGGTTTAGGCCATAACCCACGTTAGGGATGTTACAATTATCAACCCCTAAAAGGGATTTTGTCCCCAAAATCTCAAGAAAAAAGAGAAGGGTACTTCCTCCTCATTTCTTCCTCCAGCTCCCATGTGGCTCCTTGAACGCCACGGTGATGCCAAAGAACTTTCACAAGAACAATGTCTTTCTTTTTCAACTTCTTGATTCTTCTATCAAGCATAATCACTGGACCTTCTACATAGGATATATCTTCATTCAATTCTACCTCTACAGGTTACAACACCAACTCTGTATCAAGATGAAACTTTCTCATCATAGATACATGAAATACTGGGTGTAGTTTATGTAGCTCAGGTGGAAAATCCAACCTATAAGCTACCTTCCCAATCTGTGTTGCCACTGGGTAAGGTCCCATAAATCTAGGAGCTAACTTACCCTTTTTCCCAAATCTGAGAACGCCTTTCCAAGGAGAGACCTTGAGATACACTTTGTCTCCTACTTGGAATTCTAAAGGTCTACGACGTTTATCGACATATGACTTCTGTCTATACTGTGCAACCTTCAACTGTTGTTGTATTACTTTAATCTTTTAGTAGTTTGTTGCACTAATTCAGGACCCAAAAGTTGGTATTGACCTGTCTCATACCAGCATAATGGAGATCTACAACGTCTACCATATAATGCTTCATCTGGTGCCATATCAATACTAGTCTGATAACTATTGTTGTAGGAAAACTCTATTAAGATCATATGTAAGTCCCAACTTCCTAAAAACTTAAGAACACATGCCCTAAGAAAGTCCTCCAAATTCAGTATAGTCCTTTCAAATTGTCCATCTGTCTGAGGGTGAAAAGCTGTGCTAAACTTTAACTGCGTATCCAAAGCTTTATGTAGTCGTTCCCAAAAATGACTTGTAAACTGGGGACCTCTATCGAACACAATTGTAGCTGGAACTCCGTATAACCATACTATCTCATCTATGTAGATCTGTACAAGTTTTTCAGCAATATAGGTTGTTTTACCAAGAAGAAAATGTGCTTTCTTAGTCATACTATCAACTATCACCCAAATGGAATCATGAATTTTGGCTGTTCTAGGTAGGCCAACCACAAATTCCATTTTCACATAATCCCATTTCAACGGTGTTATAGGTAAGGGTTGCAATGTTCCTGTAGGCTTTTGGTGTTCTACTTTAACTTGTTGACACACTGGACACTGCATAACAAACTCAGCTACATCCTTCTTCAAACCAGGCCACCAATACACATCTTTTAAGTTATGATACATTTTAGTACTCCCTGGATGCATTACATACATGGATGAATGAGCTTCCTCCATAACTATATTTCTTAAGTCATTGGAATCAGGTACTACCATACTACCATGGTAACAAACTACCTCATACTCTGACTCATGATTATCGTCTTGTTTCTCACTACCATACTCTGACATGATCTACTGAATCACAATATCAACCCGTTGTGCCTCTTTAATCTGTTGTTTCAGAGTAGGTTTCACATGCATCTCAGCCAATAATCCGGATCACAAAGATACTTCTAACTGTACATTCATTTGTCTCAAAGAGACAAACGTGTCCCGTTTAAAGCACATTTAAGAATTCAACTGTGCTTTATCTATGGGTGGAGATGAAGATTTTCTAATTAGTGCATCTGCCACTACATTAGCTTTTCCTGGATGATAATCAATTATACAATCATAGTCCTTGATTAATTCCATCCAGCGGCGTTGTCTCATGTTCAACTCGTACTGTGAGAAGATGTAGTTTAAATTTTTATGGTCTGTGAAAATCTGACATGTTTCTCCATAAAGATAATGCCTCCAAATCTTTAATGCGTCGAGCACTGTAGCTAATTCTAGATCATGTGTCAGATAATTCTCCTCGTGTTTCTTAAGCTATCAGGAAGCAAAAAAACTACATGATCACTCTGCATCAGCACACATCCTAGACCATTCTTAGAGGTGTCACTGAAAACAATGTATCCCTTTCCTTGCTCAGGTAAAGCTAACACAGGTGCACTGGTCAACCTTTCTTTCAACAACTGGAAAAAATATTGACACTTGTCATTCTAGACAAATGGAGCCTCTTTCCTAGTCAACCTAGTTAGGGGTAATGCTACAGAACTGAAGTCTTTAATAAACCATATGTAGTAACCTGCAGACCTAGGAAATCACGAATCTCAGTTGGTATCTTGGGTTGTTCCCACTCTACAACAATCTCTACTTTCTTAGAATCAACACAAATATTTGAAGCAGATATAACATGTCCTAGGAAAGACACTTCTGACAACCAAAACTCACACTTGCTAAACTTAGCATATAACTTGTGCTGTCTCAACAAAGTCAAGGCTTGATGAATGTGTTGTTCATGTTGTTGACTATCTCTACTGTATATCAAGATGTCGTCTATGAAGACCACTATGAACTGATCAAGGAATGGTCAGAAGATTCTATTCATTAGCTCCATGAATGAAACTGGTTCATTAGTTAGTCCAAATGACATAACTATGAACTCATAATGACCATACCTTATCTTAAAGGCTGTCTTAGGTATGTCATCCTCCTTGATACACAATTGATGATATCATGGCCTTAGATCTATCTTAGAGAACACTATTGCACCATGCAACTGGTCAAAAGGATCATCTATCCTTGGTAGAGGATATTTGTTCTTTATAGTCACCTTGTTAAGCTGTCTATAGTCTATGCATAATCTCATAGACCCATCCTTCTTTAAAAAAAAAAGAACGGGAGAACCCCATGGCGAAATACTTGGTCGAATGAAACCTTTCTCAAGCAACTCCTATAACTATTTCTCGAGTTATGCCATCTTAGAAGGTGCCATCCGATAAGGTGTTTGTGTTATTGGTTGTGTACCCAGAATTAGATTAATCTTGAAATCAATCTCTCAAGATGAGGAATATCTAGAAATTCTTCAGGAAACACATCTTTGAATTCCCTGACAACAGGAACTTCAGAAAGACCAGGACTCTCTACTTTGGTGTCTACCACATGTGCCAAGAATGTGAAGCATCCTTGTCGCATCAACTTCTCAGCTACCATTGCTGATACGAGACAGGTTGGAAGAATCTTTTTGTCCCCCTGAAAGACCCATGTCTTATCAATGTCTATGAACATAACTTGCTTGGAACCACAATCCAAGACAACCTTATAATTTTCTAGGGTATCCATCCCAAGAATTACATCAAACCTGTGCTTCTCAAGTGGTATAAGATCCACCTGAATGTTGTATTCTGAAAAAGAAAGAACAAAGGGAGAACATACCTCCCGCAACACTGTAGATCTAGCTAACGGAGTTTATAATAACAAATTATCTGCTCTATGATTGATAGCCATATTGCAGTCATGAATCACTTCTTGAGTGATAAAGGAATGTGTAGCACCCGAATGAATCAAAATAGATAAGAATCAAGATGAAGACATATCAGAATGGAACAATTCCATCTGACCTATCATGACTCATGGATTGACTACTGCCTCCAGCTGATTCATAGCATGGAATCTTGTCATTGCTTGTTGTTGACTCTGTGCTCTATTGATTGGTGCAGATGAACCTACTTGGGATGCTTATCCACATCCTCGAGAGCCACTACTGAACTGTTGCCTCTAAGAGCCTTGTTGACTCTGCCTCGGTAGTTAGGTTACCTCCATGTTTCTAATTGGACATTCTCTTATCATATGTCTTGTCTGCCCACACTTGTAGCAGACTTTGTCCTGCACTGGTCTCGATGGTCATGTTACTGACATTGATGTTGTGCTATGGGCTCCACTTGGCAGAAAAATATGTCCTATACCCTTACTTAATGTCCACTGCGTCTGAGCACTGAACCTCTATGGTGCTACTGCTATAGAAAACCATGGTTTCTTAAAACTTCCAGACCTCTATCCCTAGAATTGGGCATGTGCTTTCCTACTATTCACCTCGCGTTTCTCAATCACATACCTCATTATCTACCTAACTGACTCTACAAAGGTGGCGAACCTCTCTCTATTCTCTAGAGCAGATACATGTGTGGTTAACTTAGCATTCAAACCCTTCTCAAAAATGTCGAATCCTCTCCTCATCTGTAGTAACCATGTGTGGACAAAACTAAAGAAGCTCCATAAACTTAGCTTCATACTCACTAATCCTCATCGGTCCTTATCTAATCCACTCAAACTGCGAGATTTTCTCATCCAGATAAGTCTTGGGAAAGTATCTACTAACAAACTCACGTCGGAATTCCTGCCATCCAACCTCAACACCAGGTATTTTCTCTTCTTCAATGGCCCACCAATGGCCAATGCTTCCTTTTAAAAGGTATACAGTATGCCTAACTTTATCAGTTTCTGGAATGCTAAGGATTCTAAAGGCTTTTTCCAATTTAGTGAGCTATGAATCTGAGTCTGTTGGGTCAGTTGTACCGGCATATTCGGTGGCTCCTACCTGGCATAACCGCTCAAAGGTCTTACCAGATCCATGTCCTTCATTGGGAATTGGTGCCCTAGGTGATGGTTCTAGCATCTGATCTACCATATGCATCATTGTGGTCATGAACTGCCCAAAAAGAGCATGAAAGGCTGGGTTTTCTAGCATGGTTTGATCAAGTTGGGGATTCTCAGGCACTGGTTCCTCTCTAGCCTGATCCCTTTCACCTCCTCCTGGAGCAGCAACACTACTCTCAGGAGCATGTTCTTCATGTGCTCCAACCATCTTTCAGCTTTACTTCTTCTCCTATAAGAGCAGAAGTCACTAAAAGATAAACTAGAGGACACTAGAATAGACTCAACAACCTTAATCCTATGTCTTTGTAGACTCAGTGAACATTAGGCTTTGAACCAAAACTATGTGATGACCTGACATCAATTCAAGCTGTCACCAGTAACAATTGTGAAATAACCATAAGCAATAGATTAATGAAATCACTAAAAATTAAAACCATTTTACAAAGAGATCCATTTTCAGAAAACCCTTATGGAAAGAGCCAAAACAATATATACATCTTGGCTCACATTGTTCATAAATTGTACTATCTCATCTCGAGGATAACATATTGCTGGGTTTTAGGGGAGACAAAGAAGGCAGCAGAAAAAAAATTTTCTTCTCCCAAACCCAGAATAAAGGAATCATGTCAACGTCTATATAATAGGAAGGATGGTTTGTACAGGCGTACCTTGTCTCGAGGCTTGCTCGGAAACGTTACCTCGTGGCTTGCACGATCTTCACCTCTAGTCTTGGATGGTGTCTATGTAGCTCCTAGTCTCACCGGGAATGTCGGGATTGGCATATATCCTCCGAGCGGAAGAAGTCTCCCGCCTCTACATTCGTCCAGACGGACTGCCCGGAACTCCGATCGCCTTGTCGCACAAGACACCAGAAGGGGTCGTACCCTCCTGTCGATGTATTAGTCACCGACACACTCTCCTACCACCAGTCACTTTTCTATAGTTGTCTTTCCCTTGCAGTGCCTCCCTTATCGGGTAGCACTTGCTCGAGCTCTCTCAGTTACCAAAACTATAGAGAACGACAACTTTGCAGAGCAACTGGTGTTTTGTGTTGTGTTTTGAGAAGCCCCCAATACCCCTATATATAGGAGGGTCATGGGATAGGGTTCCCATATCTATCACTCACCCCTCAAAAGCCACATGTGTCAAAGTCACCCAATCATCACCTTTATAACAACCCATGTTTCAGGACTACATTTGATGATGTCAAAGTGTACCCAACGACATGTGTTGAGTGTAGTGATTTCAGGTCGAAGAATCACACTCACCACCATCACTGTGAGAGCTAAATGTGACTACCAAATCATGGTTCCATGTGCCACTCTCACGGTGGGTCTGTCTGATACACTTGTTCTCTAACAAGTACCTATGTGCTTAGTTTGATATCACTATATCATGGCTGATGAGATTCTGTCATCAACCAACACACAATCTAGTCTTTAGTGTTATTAATGTCTATGGTTATTTCCATAATAACAACCGACTAGGGACTAAACAAGAATGTATACTCTTAACATCCGTATGATCTCATCATTTAGGTCCTTAACCTAAAAGCATACATCATCGAGTAAAAAAATTCTTTAGACATCTATCATGTTACACTATCATCTCAAAAATAGTTAAAACATATAGATCAGAAATTGCCTTTATTATTATTCAAATCATTTACAAAGTATCGCATTACAATCATCACATGACTTGCTCTATGGGCATACATACCAACAGACTCCCACTTGCACTTAGAGCCAGTCACCTAGGAACCTCAGTCCTTGTGACCTAGCATGACCATCATGCTTCTGCTGAGAAAGGGCCTTAGTCAGTGGACCAGCTATGTTGTCTTCAGTTGGTACTTTGCAAAACTTCACATCTCCTCGTTGTATGATCTCTCGTATGAGATGGAAGCGCCGCAGTATGTGCTTGGACCGCTTATGTGATCTGGGTTCCTTAGCTTGAGAAATAGCTCCATTATTGTCACAATAAAGCTCAATTGCATCACAACTACTAAGAACTACACCAAGTATAGTGATAAACTTCCTGATCCACACAGCTTCCTTTGTTGCATTGAAGCAGCAATATACTCGACCTTTGTAGTAGAATCGACAACTGTTTCTTTCTTGGAACTCTTCCAGCTCATAGCTCCATTGTTTAGGCAAAACACAAATCCTGATTGTGATCTGTAATCATCTTTGTCAGTTTGGAAGCTTGCATCGGTGTAACCCTTTACAACTAGTTCTTCCTCGCCGCCGTATATAAGGAACTGATCCTTAGTCCTTCGCAAGTACTTGAGGATGTTCTTCACGACTGTCCAATGAGCATCCCCATGATCTGACTGGTATCTACTCATCATGCTGAGGGCATACGAGACATCTGGGCATGTGCACAACATAGCATACATGATGGATCTGATGGCTGGTGCATATGGGATCCCATTCATACGCTCCCTCTCTTCACAAGATTGGGGACATTGAACTCTAGAGATGGTGACTCCATGTAGTATGGGGATGTTGCCTCTCTTTGAGTTCTCCATGCTGAACCGCTTCAACACTTTGTCAATGTATGTGCTTTGACTTAGTCCGAGAAGCCTTTTAGATCTATCTCTATAGATCTTAATGCCTAGAATGTAGGATGCTTCTCCTAAGTCTTTCATTGAGAAAATATTCCCAAGCCAAGTCTTTACCTTCTCTAAGGCTGTGACATCACTCCCTATCAATAGTATGTCATCCACATACAATATGAGGAATGTGGTCATGCTCCCACTAACCTTCTTGTACACACAAGGTTCATCTTCATTTTAAATAAAGCCAAACACTTTGACTTCCTCATCAAATCGAAGGTTCCAACTCCGAGATGCTTGTTTCAATCCATAGATTGACCTTTGTAGCTTATAGACTTTATTGGCATGCTTTGGATCTATAAAACCTTCAGGTTCTATCATGTACACATCCTCATTTATATTCCCATTAAGGAATGCGGTTTTAACATCCATTTGCCAAATCTCATAGTCATAGTACGCCTCAATAGCAAGCATCATAGTCATAGTAAGCCGCAATAACAAGCATGATCCTGATGGACTTAATCATGGCAACTGGTGAAAAAGTTTCATCATAGTCAACACCTTGAACTTGTCGGAAACCCTTTACAACCAATCTACCTTTATAAGTTTGCACATTCCCATCCATGTCGGTCTTCTTCTTGAAGACCCACTTGCACCCTATGGGTTTTACCCCTTCAGGTGATTCCACCAAAGTCCATACTTTGTTGGAGTACATGGATTCCATCTCGGATTTCATAGCCTCAAGCCATTTCTCAGAATCTGGTCCCTCCATAGCCTCTGGATAGGTAGTTGGATCATCCTCTATGATCAACTCACCGCCTTCTTGAGTCACAAGGTATCCAAACCTCTCAGGTTCAAGGTGTGTCCTACTAGATCTACGAGGTCCTTGTGTTACTTGAGGAGACTGAGATTCCACAACACCTTGTGAATCTACTAGTTTAATGTTTTCTTGTTGGGCTTGAACCTCTTCAAGCTCTATTTTCATCCCACTGCTTCCTTTGGAAATAAATTCCTTTTCTAGGAACACAACATCCCTGGGAACAAACACTTTGTTGTCAGTTGGGTGGTAAAAGTAATATCCTTTGGTCTCCTTAGGATATCCAAAAAAATAACATTTATCAGATCTAGGGTCTAGCTTGTCAGGAAACATTTTCTTGACATATGCCTCACACCCCCAAATCCTCATAAAAGACATATTGGGATGCTTCCCACTCCATATCTCATTCGGTGTCTTTTGAACCGATTTAGATGGTATTCGGTTACGTGTAAAAGCGACAATTTCAAGAGCATGACCCCAGAAGGAAATCAGAAGATCAACAAAACTCATCATTGATCACACCATATCAAGTAAAGTGTGATTCCTTCTTTCAGACACACTGTTATGCTGTGGTGTTCCAGGCGGAGTCCATTGTGATACAATACCACAGGCTCACAGAAGGTCCTCAAACTCCTGGCTTAAGTATTCTCCACCTCGATCAGATCGAAGTGATTTAATACTTTTACCAAGTTGGTTCTGTACTTCATTCATGAAATCCTTGAACCTTTCAAGGGTTTCTGACTTATGTTTCATCAGGTACACATAGCCATACCTACTGAAGTCATCAATGAAGGTAATGAAGTACAGATACCCATTTCTGGCATTAGTTCTAAAAGGCCCACATACATCAGTAGGTATGAGTCCTAATAGATCACTAGCTCTCTCACCTTTACCTGAAAAGGGAGTCATGGTCATCTTGCCCAACAAACAAGATTCACATGTCTCTATTGATTCATAATCAAAAGAGTCTAGATAACCATCTTTATGGAGTCTAGAAATGCGCTTCTCATTTATGTGCCCTAGATGACAATGCCAAAGATATGTTTTGTTTGAGTTGTTGAGTTTTTTCCTTTTGGTGTTTACGTTGTATACACTTGTCTCTAGATCTATCAAGTATAGACCATAAGACATTGGGGAACTACCATAAAAGATCCCATCTTTTGAAATATAACACTTTCCATTCTTAATAAGAAATTCAAAACCATCCTTATCCAAACAAGAGACGGAAATGATATTCCTATTTATGGCAGGTACATAATAGCAGTTCTTCAACTCTATTATTAGCCCACTAGGTAGAGTTAACTCATAGGTTCCTACGGCATTGACGGAAACTCTTGCCCCATTGGAAACACGTAGTTCAACCTCGCCTTTCCCCAAAGGCCTACTTCTCTTAAGATCCTTCACATTTGAACAAATGTGAGATCCACATCCGGTATCAAGTACCCATGACAAAGAAGTAGTAAAGTTAATCTCTATTACGTATACACCAGAAGTAGAGAACTCTATCTCTCTCTTCTTCTTCCATCGTTCCTTCCATCCTCTCCATGTTTTGAGCACAGAAGATTCTGACATTGGTTTGGCGAGAGAACCCTTCTCTCCCTCACCTTTGTCATCAGACTTTGTTCCATTGATCTCCATTAATGAACTATCCTTCTTCTTAAGCGTACATAGAGTGGATTCAAAGGCTACCGGTATATCTGGATTGTGCAGAACACTTCTCACAATCCCCAACCAGTTATGGAATTTATTCTCAATTAATTTTCCCATTTTAAAAGATGATTCTTTTGCTATTCTACAACAGAAAATTGCATTTGTCAAAACTCCTTTTGATTTGATTTGATTTGAATAAAATTTGACGACAGTTAATTAGGCCTTTAATTAATTACCACTCCCACTATTTTGATTCAAATTGATAGCCCTCACCATCAATTCGGAAGATTGCAATGCACAATCTTCTAGTGGGCAAGATCTGTATTTCATCAAGTCATGAGTCAGCTTTGGCTGATCGCCCACAACTTGACTATTTAGGTAGTTCATCATGCCAATTGCATCATATGCAACTCTTGATGAATGAACATGCACAACACCTTGCCATGAACATTCCGTGCCTCTGGGCTTAGACGCTCTAAGAATCACCAGTTAAGTCTATCCCAAAAACTGACACGGTAAACATGCACCCTGCTTTGGCAGAACCTACATGTTCACCCTTCACACTTCCGCGAGATAGACGGCGCACCACACTTTGGCGTAACCTACGCTTGGTCGATCATGTTTTTCATGTGTGTCACTAATAGAAGGCGTGAAAGACTTAATATTTAGATGAGGGATTTAGTTTTTATAGGTACATATACATATCCAATCACCACAATATATAGTAAGTATCATATACATGCTATATCCCACTGAAAACATGTGAAATGATAAAAGCAATGATTATGACCATCCTAATGTGATTCCTTGAGACAAGAGGAATCACGGTCATCTAGGTCCACATCACATGCAACCTGTACAAGATGAACTCTGTACTTTGCCTTTCTAGGTTTGATCAACTCATCTCCATGATTGATCGGCTCGCCATCAAACCGGTCGGTTGGGTGCCACCAGCCGATCGGTTCACTGTTCATCGTACATCTCCTCAGGCCGCCACCCACTCGTCTCGCTCCTTGAACCGGTCATCAAAATGTCTGTTGTTCTTTGACATAACAGGTAATAAAAAATCTATCCTATTTTACATTTGAAAAAGGAAACCCCGAGTTACATTCGGGGGGAGAAAAGGTAGGAAAGAAATATCGAGTTACATCAAGAATAGGAGATAGGGAATCGGTGCGCAGACCAAGATGCAAATAACCACATTCAACCAAGCACACATACATAGGGTTTATTGGCCATAATCATGCTATATATCCACCACAAAACTCACTTAAGGGAGACGCCCATCGAGTGCATTTATATTACATATCATATATGTATATTGAGATTTGTGGATTTAGGATTGGACATGCATAAAGCCAATTTTATTTGCATCGTATGCAATAAATAAAGGCAATAAACCAAAATAAATCACATCGATAATCCTAAAGTATAGAGTAGTTGACATGGCTCTGATACCACTATTGGGTTTTAGGGGAGACAGAGAAGGAAGTGGAAACAAAAATTTTCTTCTCCCAAACTCAGAATAAAGGAATCGCGTCAACGTCTATACAATAAGAAGGATGGTTTGTAGAGGCGTACCTTGTCCCGAGGCTTGCTCGGTGACGTTACCTCGTGGCTTACACGATCTTCACCTTCGGTCTTGGACGGTGTTTGTGCAGCTCCTGGTCTCACCGGGACTATCGAGATTGACCGTTGTCCTCTGAGCGGCAGAAGTCTCCTGCCTCTGCAGTCGTCCACATGGACTGCCTGGAACTCCGATCACCTTGTCACACAAGGCACCGGAAGGGTTCATACCCTCCTGTCAGCATACTAGTCAACGAAACACTCTCCTGCCACCAGTCACTTTTCTGTAGTTGTCTTTCCCTTGTTGTGCCTCCCTTATCGGGTAGCACTTGCTCGGGCTCTCTTGGTTACCAAAACCAGAGAGAAAGACAACTTTGCAGAGCAACTGGTGTTCTGAGTTGTATTTTGAGAAGCCCCCAATACCCCTATATATAGGAGGGTCATGGGACAGGGTTCTCTACCCCGGGCAATGCAGGATTAAAGCAGGAGTAGAATGGTTCAAGATTTTCCACAAAACAACCAACTGCGCCAACTGAACCGATCGTTTCAAGCATGAAACGGTCGGTTGGGGACCTGAGCCAATCGTTTCACACCTGAACTGATCAGTTGGGACACCTGAGCCAATCGGTTCAAGCATGAGCCGATCAGTTCGTGGTCTTGGTCTAACTCGAATTGACTTTCATGTTGTTTCTGACTAATCAAATATTAGTCCTTGTTCAAATCAAATTTGTACAAGTGAAACAAATATGTTTTTGCAAAAAGAGTCTTCTGACTTTCCAAACGATCTCGGTTGGTCACATGAATCGACCGATTCAACAATTGAGTCGATTGTTTCATTGACACATGAGCCATTCGACTAACCACTTGAGCCGACCGGTTCACCAACCTGAGCCGATCGGTTCATCACATGAGTTGATCGATTGGAAGTGCAGACTATGCAAAATCAGTCAATTACAGTTTCAATCAATTCGATACTCTAATCAATTGGTCCAACACCTTGAACACTATGATTTTGAGCTATCAATCAACTGAGTGTTTAATTGAACTACTAAACTCCTTTAGTAATCAATCTAAACATCATTTGTGGATAAACTCCTCTTCTAGGTTAAATCCTATGTGTGTGACCCTGCATGTCCATTTCATGTTGGCAGTGAAAGTCCATAACACTTATGACTTCATAAGCAAAGAGCGGTGCCTAGTCGCACATAAGTGCTACCCAAGTGAAATAGAAAGTTGGAGAACAACTTTCAAACCTACAATCTGTGAATGGTGTTATAGCAAATGTATAATTCCTTTGTCACTAATGTCCTGAATGAACTCAAGGCATGGTATAGTCATCCTTTCAACATTCATCCATTTCCTTGATCTCAGAGCAGACTGGGTGAGATGTGTGTGACATCAATATCACATTTTGATTCACACATGCATGCGCATGCCTTTCTCAATTCTACTCATCAAGTGGCCATGGACATCAAACTCCCATAGGAGGGACAAATCCCATATCTATCACTCACCCCTCAAAAGCCCCATGTGTCAAAGTCACCCAATCATCACCTTTATAACAACCCATATTTCAGGTCTGCGTTTGATGATGTCAAAGTGTATCCAACGACATGTGTTGAGTGTAGTGATTTCAGGCCGAAGAATCACACGCACCACCATCACTATGAGAGATGACTATGACTACCAAATCATGGTTCCATGTGTCACTCTCATGGTGGGTATGTCCGGTACACTTATTCTCTAACAAGTACCTATGTGCTTGGTTTGATATCACTATATCATGACTGATGAGATTCTGTCATCAACCAACACACAATCTAGTCTTTACTTTTATTGATGTCTATGGTTATTTCCACAATAACAACCGACTAGGGACTAAACAAGAATGTATACTCTTAACATCCGTATGATCTCATCATTTAGGTCCTTAACCTAAAAGCATACATCATCGACTAAAACAATTCTTTAGACATCTATCATGTTACACTATCATCTCAAAAATAGTTAAAACATATAGATATGAAATTGCCTTTATTATTATTCAAATCATTTACAAAGTATCCCATTACAATCATCACATGACTTGCTCTATGGGCATACATACCAACACATATACCCGTTACTTTGCCCAAACATATACATAAGAAACATAAAATATAGAGGCAATCAAGCCAAAATCTCAGACCATTCATAAAACCCCTTGTACTATCTTCCAAAGACCTAAGAGTACAAAGACGACACATAGGACTTCTATCTACAAAACATGACAGACAGTACACTCAACCTGAGCTGATATTGCTGTTCTTCCTCTACAGTACGATCTCTACCTCCTCGTGCACATCCACCTAAAATTGTGGAACAAAGGGTGAGACAATTGTCCCAGTGAGAGATATAACTCTCCGCCAACAATATTATTATCATAGGTAAATAGTCTAAAACTAAGCAGAGGATACTTTATGTAAATAAGCATGTTTATTTGCAGTGCAAAGAAATAGCATTGATAAGATAGTTCAACTATCCATAACACAACTATAAGTCATTTATTTGTTTTATATGAATATGAGAAACATGCATAACATCTATCAACTAAGAAGTATAAAAGTAATGAAGCATCAACCAATGTTTTCTGTATTCAATCCTTAAGCAAATACACAACACGGCTGATTACATGTTCACAATCACACTTATGCCCAGAGGAGATGAGGTAAACCGCTCACGCTCCAACCAACCACAGTTACGTAAAGCATCGGTACCATATAAGGTCAAAGGAAGAGCCAACTTCTACGACCTCAGCCATCTCGGTTAGTATGAGACTACTGGCAGGACATCTTGTGTCAACTTCAATTAGCTTACCAGGGTATATTGGAATCTTCACTATAGAGCTACAACTGCATCATGCACTCTCTTCAGGATGATCGCAAAGATCTCCCGGTTTACTTTTCATCGGGATGATCACAGAGCTTTCCCAATTTATTTTGGGAGTTCACTAAGCAACCCCTGTATAAAGAAGATTACATATTCAACAATATGTATACCGAGTTCAACTCGTTTCACCATTCAACAAATCCTGACACCGAATGGATCTATGGCCTGGGCAACTACATGATAAGGTTCCACTTGATTAATTAGGTGTATTATAGTATCTTTTAGCATCAAACAAGTTACAAATAAAAATTATAACAGATGCTACAAAGAAAGGTGTAACACATTTATCTAGTAAATTCATGATCTTTGGAACACATATAACACTCAGGATCTCAATCCCTTATCACAATACTGGGAATTCTCATCCCTCAGCATTATCAACATTATGATTGCTAGATCAGGGTATCCAAACCCTTAGCTCAACACTAAACACTGTTACCACTTATCAGGTAACCATTACCTCTAGGTCATCAGACCAAGGTATACATTATACTTGTTGCACAAGTATTCACATAGCTCACAAAGCCCATTCAAATTTTTATTATATGAAACATCATAGCTCATACCTGGCTATTCTCATCAACTCATGATACCTACATGGTTAGTATTTCATGATAACAACAATATCAAATACATATTATTACCATGCAATATAAGAGAAAAACAACCTTCTCATTAATAGGGTTAGGGTTTCCCTTCCTTACCGATTATGGTTTTAAGTGAATACCATCACCCATTATTAGGGTTAGGTTTTCCCCAAATTCCACCGATTAAAGTTTGAAATCATATCATCGCCCTTTATTAGGGTTAAGGTTTCCTATTTAACTGATTACGGTTTTAATTCATATAATCAAGAATCTAACCCTAAATCATACTCCACTCATATTAGGAGTATCAACATATACTCATAACATGATTATCACACAAGTATAAGTTTCTCTTTCATCCTCACTAGGATGTTTGATTACATCATACTCTATTAAATTGGCTCAATATTTTCTTCAAGGCACATTGGCCTCCTAATGAAAATGCATTGTCATCTTAATGTATCATTTGACATAACACACGTCATGTGTTATTCCATCAAGTACATTGAGTTGAGGTGCTTACACCATATCGACATAGGGGTGTGTACTTGACACCATATCGTGCTTCCCTATCGTGCTTGAGGTGTATCCTCATCACCATATCGTGCTACCATATCGGGAACCATTGTATTGTGCTATTGGTATGTTAACCTCACCATATTGGGTTAGAGGTACTTCAACCCTATATCGGGTTGGACCATGATGATGTCATCATCATCAACCTGTAGACTCACTTTGTTCACAAACCGATACACTTTTTCTAAGCAAAGTTGCAAACCGTTACACATCACCTCCTTGAGGTACTTATCCCATCATGGACTAGGACAAGACTTCACAAACCGATATGAGGATCCCCCTATGGCTCCTTGGCCGATAGGCACTCTCATTACATGTCTACAACTCGATGTAACTCATATAAGGGCTTCACATTCATCCCTTTCTTGGTCTTTTCATCACCAAGAGTACCATCACTCAAAGATGATTCAAACATGTCATATCCTTCTTTCTCTCACCTATAGATGATTCTAGGAGGGAGTAGGACACTCTAGAAGTGGTAATTTGCACATCAACCCTACATTTTGGTTAAATTGCAATTTGTACCAAAATTGGTGTACAAGGCACAAGCATTATTCAAACAAGTTACAATTTGAAATTTAGGCTTTCCACAAGCTTCCCCTTAGCGTCATTCTCTCTCTTATGATTCTAAAACACATGAGGTACATTCAAAATATGAAATTTTGCAATATGACCCCTCATCTTTAGGTAAATTGCGATTTTCACCCAAACTATCATATAATGTACAAACAGTTTACAAATAAGCGCAAACTTGAAAATTAAACTCAAGGAGAGTCTTAATTACATTTCAAAAGACTAAAACAAGTTTATAAACAACTTACTTAAGCAAACTTCTAGGTTTATGCCATAACCTAGGTCAGGGATGTTATAATTATCAACCCCTAAAAGGGATTTCATCCCCAAAATCTCAAGAGAAAAGAGAAGAGTACTTCCTCCTCATTTGTTCCTCCAGCTCCCAATGTGGCTCCTTCAACGCCACGGTGATGCCAGAGAACTTTCATAAGAACTATGTCTTTCTTTTTCAACTTCTTGGTTCTTTTGTCAAGAATCATCATTGGACCTTCCACATAGGATATATCTTCATTCAATTCTACCTCTACAGGTTGCAACACCAACTCTGTATCAGGATGACACTTTCTCAGCATTGATACATGAAACACTAGGTGTAGTTTATGTAGCTTAGGTGGAAACTCCAACCTATAAGCTACCTTCCCAATCTGTGTTGTCACTAGGTAAGGTCCCATAAATCTAGGAGCTAACTTACCCTTTTTCCCAAATCTCAGAATGCCTTTCCAAGGAGAGACCTTGAGATACACTTTGTCTCCAACTTGGAATTCTAAAGGTCTACGACGTTTATCAACATATGACTTCTATCTTTCCTGTACAGCCTTCAACTGTTGTTGTATTACTTTAACCTTTTCAGGTTTTCATTGTACTAATTCAGGACCCAAAAGTTAGTATTCTCCTGTCTCATACCAGCATAACGGAGATTTTAAATGTCTATCATATAATGCTTCATATGGTGACATATCAATACTAGTTTGATAACTATTGTTGTAGGAAAACTCTATTAAGCTCAAATATAAGTCCCAACTTCCTACAAACTGAAGAACACATGCCCTAAGCAAGTCCTCCAAAGTCTGTATAGTCCTTTCAGATTGTCCATCCATTTGAGGATGAAAAGCTATGCTAAACTTTAGTTGCATACCCAAAGCTTTATGTAGTCATACCCAAAAATGACTTGTAAACTGGGGACCTCTATCGGACACAATTGTAGCTGGAACTCCGTGTAACTGTACTATCTCATCTATGTAGATCTGTACAAGTTTTTCAGCATTATAGGTTGTTTTTACATGAAGAAAATGTGTTGTCTTAGTCAACCTATCAACTATCACCCAAATGGAATCATGACTTTTGGTTGTTCTGGGTAGGCCAAACAAAAAGTCCATTGACACATGATCCCATTTCCACTGTGGTATAGGTAAGGGTTGCAATGTTCCTATAGTCTTCCAATATTCTTCTTTAACTTTCTCACACACTGGACACCACATAAAAAACTCATCTACATCCTTCTTCAAACCAGGCCACCAATACATATCTTTTAAGTTATGATACATTTTAGTACTCCCTGGATGTATTGCATACATGGATTAATGAGCTTCCTCCATAACTATCTTTCTTATGTCATTGGAATCAGGTACTACCATCCTACCATGGTAATAGACTACCTCATCCTATGACTCATGGAAACTGTCTCATTTCTCACTACCATACTCTGACCTGATCTGCTGAATCACGATATCATCCTATTGTGCCTCTTTAATCTATTATTTCAGAGTAGGTTTCACATGCATCTCAGCCAGTAATTTGGCTAACAAAGATACTTCTAACTGTACATTCATTTGTCTCAAAGAGACAAACATGTCCCATTTAAAGCACATTAAAGAATTCAACTGTGCTTTATCCATGGGCGGAGATGAAGATTTTCTACTTAGTACATCTGCCATTACATTATCTTTTCTTAGATGATAATCAATTGTACAATCGTAGTCCTTGATTAATTCCATCCAGCAGCGTTGTCTCATGTTCAACTCGTGTTGTGAGAAGATGTACTTTACATTTTTATGGTCTGTGAAAATCTGACATGTTTCTCCATAAAGATAATGCCTCCAAATCTTCAACGCGTGGACCACTACAACTAATTCTAGATCATGTGTTGGATGATTCTCCTTGTGTTTCTTAAGCTGTCGGGAAGCAAAAGAAACTATATGATCACTCTACATCAACACACATCCTAGACCATTCTTAGAGGTGTCACAAAAAATAATGTATCCCTTTCCATGCTCAGGTAAAGCTAATACAGATGCACTGGTCAACCTTTCTTTCAACAAATGGGAAGAACGCTGACACTTGTCATTATTGACAAATGGAACCTCCTTCCTGGTCAACCTAGTTAGGGGTAATGCTACAAAACTGAAGTCTTTAATAAACCTTCTGTAGTAACATACCAGACCTAGTAAACTGTGAATCTCAGTTGGTGTCTTGGGCTGTTCCCATTCTGCAACAGTCTCTACTTTCTTAGAATCAACATGAATACCTGAAGCAGATATAACGTGTCCTAAGAAAGACACTTCTGACAACCAAAACTCACACTTGCTAAACTTAGCATATAACTTGTGTTGTCTCAACAAAGTCAAGGCTTGACGAAGGTGTTGTTCATGTTGTTGACCATCTCTATTGTATATCAGGATGTCGTCTATGAAGACCACTATGAACTAATCAAGGAATGGTTGGAAGATTCTATTCATCAGCTCCATGAATGCAGCTGGTGCATTAGTTAGTCCAAATGACATAACTACGAACTCATAATGACCATACCTTGTCCTAAAGGCTGTCTTCGGTATGTCATCCTCCTTGATATGTGACTGATGATATCCTGACCTTAGATCTATCTTAGATAACACTGTTGCACCACACAACTGGTCAAACAGTTTATCTATCCTCGGTAGAGGATATTTGTTCTTTATTGTCACCTTGTTAAGCTGTCTGTAGTCTATGCATAATCTCATAGACCCATACTTCTTTATAACAAAAAGAATTGGAGCACCCCATGGCGAAGTAATCGGTCGAATGAAACTTTTCTCAAGCAACTCCTATAACTATTTCTTGAGTTCCACCATCTCAGCAGGCGCCATCCTATAAGGTGTTTGTGTTATTGGTTGCGTACCTGGAATTAGATTAATCTTGAAATCAATCTCTCGAGGTGGAGGAATATCTGGAAATTCTTTAGGAAACACATCTTTGAATTCCTTGACAACATGAACTTTAGAAAGACTAGGACTCTGTACTTTGGTGTCTACCACATGTTCCAAGAATGTGAAACATCCTTGTCACATCAACTTCTCAACTACCATTGCTGATACCAAATAGGTTGGAAGAATTTTTCTGTCCCCCCTGAAAGACTCATGTCTTATCACTGTCTGTGAACATAGCTTTCTTGGAACCACAATCCAAGACAACCTTATACTTTTCTAGGGTATCCATCCCAAGAATTACATCAAACCCATGCATCTCGGGTGGTATAAGATCCACATGAATGTTGTGTTCTGAAAATAAAGAACACAGGGAGTACATACCTCCCGCAACACTACAGATCTGACTAATGAAGTTTCTAATAACATATTATCTGCTCTATGACTGAGAACCATATTACAGTCATGAATCCCTTCTTGAGTGATAAAGGAATGTGTAGCACCCAGATCAATCAAAATAGATAAGAAGCAGGATGAAGACATACCAGAATGAAACAATTCCATTTGACCTGTCACGACTCATGAATTGACTACTACCTCCAGCTGATTCATAGAATAGAATCTTGTCATTGCCTATTGTTGACTCCGTGCTCTATTGTTTGGTGCAAATGAACCTACTTGGGATGCTTGTCCACGTCCTTGAGAGCCACTACTAAACAGTTGCCTCTGAGAGCCTTGTTGACTCTGCCTCGGTGGTTGGGTTACCTCCATGTCTCTAACTGGACATTCTCTTATCACATGTCCGTGTCTTCCCAAACTTGTAACAGACTCTATCCTGCTTTGGTCTCGATGGTCCTGTTATTGACATCGATGTTGTGCTATGGGCTCCACTTGGCAAAAAACTATGGCCTCTACCCTTACTTGATGTCCACTGTGTCTAAGAACTGAACCTCTATGGTACTACTGGTGCAGAAAACTTTGGTTTCTTAAAACTTCCAGACCTCTGTCCCTATAACTGGGCATGCAATTTCCTACTATTCGACTCACATTTCTCAATCATGGACCTCTCTATCCGCATAACTGACTCTACAAAGTCGGCAAACCTCTCTCTATTCTCTAGAGGAGATACATGTGTGGTTAACTCAACATTCAGACCCTTCTTAAAACATTGAATCCTCTCCTCATCTGTAGTAGCCATGTGTGTACAAAACCATAAAAGCTCCATAAACTTAGCTTCATACTCACTAATCCTCTTCGATCCTTGTCTAATCTGCTCAAACTGTGAGATTTTCTCATCCAGATAAGTCTTGGGAAAGTATCTACTAACAAACTCATGTTGGAATTCCTGCCATCCAACCTCAACACCAGGTCTTTTCTCTTCTTCAATGGCCCACCAATGGCCAATGCTTCCTTTTAAAAGGTATACAACATGCCTAACTTTATCAATTTCTGGAATGCTAAGGATTCTAAAGGCTTTTTCCAGCTCAGTGAGCCATGAATCTGCGTCTACTGGGTCAGCTGTACCGGCATATTAGGTGGCTCGTACCTGGCATAACTGCTCAAAGGTCTTACCAGATCCATGTCCTTCATTGGGAATTGGTTCCCTAGGTGATGGTGCTGGCATCCGATCTGCCATATGCGTCATTGTGGTCATGAACTTCCCGAAAAGAGCATGAAAGGCTGGGTTTTCTAGCATGGTTTGATCAAGTTGGGGATTCTCAGGCACTGGTTCCTCTCTAGCCTGATCCCTTGCACCTCCTCCTAGAACAACAACACTACTCTCAGTAGCATGTTCTTTGTGTGCTCCAACCATCTTTCAGCTTTACTTCTTCTCCTATAAGAGCATAAGTCACTATAAGATAAATTGGAGGATACTAGAACAGACTCAACAACCTTAATACTATGTCTTTGTAGACTCAGCGAACCTTAGGCTCTGATACCAAAACTCTGTGATGACCTGACATCAATTCAAGCCGTCACCGGTAACAATTGTGGAATAACCATAAGCAACGGATTAACAAAATCACTAAAAATTAAAACCATTTTGCAAAGAGATCCATTTTCAGGAAACCCTTAAGGAAAGAACCAAAACTTTATATACATCATGGTTCACATTGTTCATAAATTGTACTATCTCATCTCGAGGATAACATATACTCGTTGCTTTGCCCAAACATGTACATAAGCAACATAAAATCTAGAGGCAATCAAGCCAAAATCTCAGATCGTTCATAAAACCCATACGTACTATCTCCCAAGGACCTGAGAGTACAGAGACAACACGTAGGACTTCTAACTACAAAACACGACAGACTGTACACTCAACCTGAGTTGTTACTACTGATGTTTTTCTTACTCTACAGTACGATCTCTACCTCCTCGTGCACATCCACCTAAAAATTTTGGAACACAAGGTGAGACAATTGTCCCAACGAGAGATATAACTCTCCGCCAAGAATATTATTATCACAGGTAAACAGTATAAAACTAAGCAGAGGATACTTTATGTAAATAAGCATGTTTATTTGCAGAGCAAAGCAATAGCATTGATAAGATAGTTCAACTATCCATAACACAACTATAAGTCATTTATTTGTTTTATATGAATATGAAAAACATGCATAACATCTATCAACTAAGAAGTATAAAAGTAATGAGGCATCAACCAATGTTTTCTGTATTCAATCCTTAAGCAAATACGCTACACGGCTGATTACATGTTCACAATCACAATTATGCCTAGAGGAGATGAGGTATGCCACTCACGCTCCAACCGACCACGGTTACATAAAGCATCAGTACCATACAAGGTCAAAGGAAGAGCCGGATTCCAAGACCTCACTCTTCTCGGTCACTACGAGACTATTGGAAGGACATCTTGTGTCAATTGAAATTAGCTTACCAAGGTATACTGGTATTTTTGCTATAGAGCTACAGCCGCAACATGCACTCTCTTCGGGATGATCACAAAGCTCTCCCAATTTACTTTTCATTGGGATGATCACAAAGCTTTCCCAGTTTATTTGGGGAGTTCACTAAGAAACCCTTGTATATAGAAGATTACATATTAAACAATATGTATACCGTGTTAAACTCATTTCACCATTCAACAAATCCTGACACCGAATGGATCTATGGCCTGGGCAACTACATGATAAGTTTCCACTTGATTAATTAGGTGTATTACATTATCTTTTAGCATCAAACAAGTTACAAATAAGAATTACAACAGATGCTACAAAGAAAGGTGTAACACATTTATCTAGTACTTTCATGATCTTTAGAACACATATAACACTCATGATCTCAATCCCTTATCACAATATTGGGAATTCTCATCCCTTAGCATTATCAACATTATGATTGCTAGATCTGGGTATCCAAACCCTTCGCTCAACACTGAACATTGTTACCACTTATCTGGTAACCATTACCTCTAGGTCATCAGACCAAGGTATACATTATACTTGTTGCACACGTATTCACATAGCTCACAAAGCCAATTCAAATCTGTATTATATGAAACATCATAGCTCATACCTAGCTATGCTCATCATCTCATGATACCTACATGGTTAGTATTTCATGATAACAACAATATCAAATACATATTATCACCATGGAATATAAGATAAATACAACCTTCCCATTAATAGGTTAGGATTTCCTGACTCACCGATTAGGGTTTCAAGTGAATACCATCACCCATTATTAGGGTTAGGTTTTCCCCAAATTCAATGGATTAGAGTTTCAAATCATATCATCACCCTTTATTAGGGTTAGGGTTTCCTCTATTTAACCGAATAGGGTTTCCATTCATATAATCAAGAATCAAACCCTAATTCATACTCCAATCATATTAGGAGTATCAACATATGCTCATAACATGATTATCACACAAGTATAAGTTTCTCTTTCATCCTCACTAGGATGTTTGATTACATCATACTCTATTAAATTGGTTCAACCCTTTCTCCAAGGCACATTGGCCTACTAATCAATATGCATTGAACCATATACATCTTAATGTATCATTCGACATAACACACTTCATGTGTTACTCCATCAAGTACATTGAGTTGAGGTGCTTCCACCATATCAGGCATAGGGGTGTGTACTTGACACCATATCGTGCTTCCCTATCATGCTTGAGGTGTATCCTCAACACCATATTATGCTACCATATCAGGTTGCTTCATCATTAGGGTTTGCATATCAGGTTAGAGTATATACTTGACTCCATGTCATGCATAGGATATGTGTTTGACCCCATATCATGCACATAGTGTATGCTTGACACCATATCGTGCACAAGGTGTGCACTTCATCATCATATTGTGAACAAGGTATATTGCTTCATCATTGTATCGTGCTATTGGTATGTTCACCTCACCATATCGGGTTAGAGGTACTTCAACCCTATATCGGGTTGGACCATGATGATGTCATCATCATCAACCTCTAGACTCTTGTTCTTACTGTCCTAGTTCATGGACAATAGTGCTAAACGAATTTTAGAACTCATAGGATCATCAATTATGCAAGAGAGTTCGAAATTCAAAGTAGATCAACAAGTATAACAGAATTGAAGGTGAATAATAACATAAGTGGGTTCAAGTTATATAACCCACCTCAAGAACAACTTCAAAGCTCCAAGATCTAAAGCTTCACGTTCCCAAGGTTGAATATGAGCTTCACAACTCCTCTACATGC
Organism: Alisma plantago-aquatica; assembly: GCA_963693085.1. NCBI lineage: Eukaryota > Viridiplantae > Streptophyta > Magnoliopsida > Alismatales > Alismataceae > Alisma > Alisma plantago-aquatica. The sequence goes on from OY856415.1 coordinate 236,948,285, forward strand.
AAGGAATCACCATAGATAAGAATTTGGTGAAGAAGAAAATAAAGGAAGATCACAACCCTAGATCCATGCTTTAATCTAAGGTTGAATGTGATCATGGATTCACATTAGGGTCGATACTTGAGCTCCTTCTTTATCCTTAGAATCATGCACAATACCTCACCACTTTTGGCCGATATCCCTCACTTGTGGTTGCTATCCCTTCACTTGTGGTCGATATCACTTCATTATGGCCGATATCACCTTGCTATGGCCGATATCACTTTGCTATAGTCGATATCACCTTCACTTCACTATGGCCGACACCAAGGCTGTATGCATGATTCCCCTTCACCTATGCATGATATCTAAGAGTAAGAGGATGGTAAGATTTGAAAATTTTCACTAGTAGGTGAAAGGAATGGTATATATAGTTGTGGTTCATGAAAAAGAGTAGATATGAGGTGTCATCATTTTACACTACTAGGTGCCACATGTCCATGCATGGTTGACACATGTACCTACATGCATATTTATCTTGACATGAAAAACACTTGAGGATAATCTAGGGATAAGATTTTGGCCCTTAGTTATCTTATTGAGCAAGATATTTCAACTCAACATCACTTTGTTCACAAACTGATACACTTTTTCTAAGAACCATTACACATCACCTCCATGAGGTGATTAGCCCGTCATGGACAAGTCCAAGAGTTCAAAAACCGATATGAGACTCCCCCTATGGCTCCTTGTCTGATATGCACTCTCATAACAAGTCTACAACTTGATACAACTCATATAAGGGCTTCACATTCATCCCTTTCTTAGTCTTTTCATCACCAAGAGTACCATCACTCAAATATGATTCAAACATGGTGTATCCTTATTTATCTCTCATCTAGATGATACTAGGAGGGAGTAGGGACACTCTAGAAGTGGTAATTTGCATATCAACCCTACATTTTGGTTAAATTGCAATTTGTACCAAAATTGGTGCACAAGGCACAAACATTATTCAAACAAGTTTCAATTTGAAATTTAGGCTTTCCAAAAGCTGTCCCTTAGCATCATTCTCTCTCTTATGATGCTAAAACACATGAGGTACATTCAAAATGTGAAAATTTTAATATAACCCCTCATCTTTGGGTAAATTGCAATTTTCTCCCAAACTATCATATAATGTACAAACAGTTTACAAATAAGCTCAAACTTGAAATTTAAACTCAAGGAGAGTCTTAATTACTTTTCAAAAGACTAAAACAAGTTTATAAAAAACTTACTTAAGCAAACTTCTAGGTTTAGGCCATAACCCAGGTCATGGATGTTACAATATAAAATGTATGAAATATAATTATTATCACATCATCACATAATACAAATCCTTGCCACATCATAAAGAGGATCACAATCCATAAGGGCTCAACCATGACCAAAGGTCATTCAGACCATCACATCATTCTCTATAGGAATGCCATTATCTTTCCATGCCTTACCAAAGGATCATCAAACCATCACCATATATGGACATATAAGTTCGACATAACATTGCATTTAAGAGATTATCATGTTTTTATGGCAACATATTACAGTTACAATCATGGAGGGAGTAATTCTTTCATTATACTAATGATACAAGGAAACTAAGTATGATTAACCACCATCACCAATTTTTATTTAGGCATAGGTTCAACAAGATGGGTTGAGTTAATCTTACAAAATGACACTCAAAGACAAACCCTAGCTCTTAGCATCCCATCAGATCATGAATGCCTAAGGTCAAGCATAACCATCAGATTCCATACAACCCAAAACTCTTACTCATACTCATAGGATTGGAAAACCCATTGACCATATAATCAATAAAGCACAACAACCATAGACTCAGAAAAGTTGGTGATCACCAAGATTCAGAAAAGTTGGCGATCACCAAGCCAGAAAAGTTGGCCATCACCAAGACTCAAAAAAGTAGGCGACCACAAGATTTAGAAAAGATGGCAACCACCAAGAGTCAAAATCTTGGTGACCGACATGGGTTCAAAATCTCAACCACATGAGGTCAAAAATATTGACGACCAACATGGAGTTCAAAATCTAACTAACGAACAAGGAACAAAATCTTGGCGACCACATAGCTTAAAAAACTTGGCGACCAACATAGGTTAGAAAACTTGGCGACCAACGTAGGTTAAAAAACTTGGTGACCAACATAGGTTAGAAAACCTTTCAACCACTTGGAATCACACACATATGCAAGGTCTAAGGTTTCTATCTTCAAGGAGAAACATGCACAAGGTCTAAAAGCACATCAAGAAGAATTATCTACTCAAGATCTACATCTAAACTCAACCCTAGGCAAAGATATCATATTTCTACTTGTAAACATTTTGGATAAATATCATGTACATGCAAGATAAGAGTAAGCAATAAATGTGGAAAAATTTATATAACTTGCCTCACAGAAGATGAAGCATGTCAAAGCAGAATGGTAGCTCAAGGAAAGAGGGTAGAAACCCTAGCTTGAGGACTCCACTTTTGCCAAGATAGCACATTCTCCAAAATAGAAGAAACCTAGATTAAAGAGGCAAGAAAGAAGGTGTCGTCAACCTCTAGCACATGCCCCACCATGTTTCTAAATAAGAAGAAAAGAGGAAAGGTAGAACAACAAGGAAAATGAAGGAAGGGGGAAAGATCTCACTTACCAAGACCAAGAAGCAAAGCAAGGAAGCACCAAACGACCTCAACAAGGGTGGATACAAAACCTAGGAGCACATCCAAGCTAGATTGACCAAACTTATCTTTCCTTGGTTCCTCCTTCTCCACCAAGCAAGGGGGACTAGCTCCAAGAAACAAGGAAGAAGAGAGAGAGAGAGCTAGGTGTATAAATAACTCATTTGCATGCAAGGAGGGAGATATATAAAGCTTAGGGTGGGAGAGAGAGAGGAAAAGAGAGGTGTCTAGCCATGCATGTCATGTGTCCAAGGCCAAAATATCTCGTCCATGCAACCAGGTTGACCACATAGAATTCTTAGCGACCAAGATGATCAGAAAACAAAACGACCGCCAAACTAGGAATGTTGGTGACCAAGTTGAGTCAGAAGACTCATAGACTACCAACACTAGGGATCACATGAAATATTGGTGACCGCCAACACTGGGTGGCTCATCAGGTCCCAACACTCGAGGCTCAACCATTGAGTTAGGGCATCTATGAGAGCATTCCCTAATCTCAACACAAGGCTAGGTGCCACTGCTTAAACCAAGGGTAACAAGGCTTCCAAAAGCACAACTATATCAAAAATGATATGGAAACATGCGAAGCACAACATTTGAAAAATTGCAAAAAAAACCCTAGATATGGGTAAATTGCACGAAAGCCCATAACAAGCACAATAAATCATAACTTGCTCAATCAATGTCCAAACTGGACCAAACTTGAAACTTTAATCTTGTCCCATGTTATCACAACACATCTAAGGGTTTAATTAAGGTTTTAAGCATCTGATATGATAAGAAAGCATATTTAATAAAAAATAAGGTCACGGGTCTTACATTTTGATTATATCATCAATGAACTCCATGTACCTGTATCTACAAAATAGTACAATAAATGTATCGTTATATGTTAATTACAAGTATAAGAAGTCCAAATCATTGTTTGAGTCACATTTTACACTTTTGATGTATCACATAAATGCCTAAATTGGTCAGATAGTTTCTGATATAATAATCATTGTAAAATCCTTAAAAGCATGCCCTTTTATCATTTAAAATCTTGATAATATATCATGTTGGTCTTCAAAAAAAATCGAAGATAATAAGATCTTAATAACCAGAATGAACTTGGAAATTTCAAAAGAATAAGACAAAGCATAAGGAATTCCATTTTAAATTTTTAAATCACTATAAAGATTCCATGCATTAGGCTCCCCAAGAAAATACTCTTCATGTACATTTCGATAACATTTTTATCATAAAAAATAAACCTAGTACCTAACACTATGGCTTGACATAGAGTGCTATGTCTCAAAAGAATAATAAAACATCATATAAAGGAGTCATGCTTTACATTTGTAATGAACTGTAAACCATACTGTAAGCTAAAATATGATACTTTTTAATTCTCATTGTTCATCAGCATGAGTCATACACATAGATATCTACAACTTCATCTTTAGAGGCACAAACAACATGGTCCAATTAAGGTAACCTATGTAACAATGTCTCAAACTATGACCTGCACATTTTGTACCTTTGTAACTTCTTAGTCTTAGCCATAATCCATTGAATGATTTCTTCATTAGGTCTGTCATCCTGCCTTATTGTTGTCACTCCTTTCACATCCCTTTAGAATACCATCACACCTACATTCTGCATTGAGTATACAAAAGAGAAAGTAGGGCAGCCATTCAGTCAAATACCAGTTATAGTCAACCTGGGGTTAAAATATTAGTATGTAGTGTCTAACTTCATAGAATTAAGAGTATCCAATGAAACCAACACCTGATTTGTATCCCATTATTCTTGTTTGACTAATCCCAACATATACATGTTCTAATTCATCCTGTACTGGGTCATGTATCATTTATTCAAAGTGTTGGCACCTAAATCCTCTATGGTGCTGCTCTATGCAAAGAAGAAGAGGCTGCATGTATTGTATTTCATATTGATATATTAAAAAAATTGTGGCAGTAACAATATGGCTATTGTCGTCACACATATTGAAGATAGCAAGTTGGAAATAATTCAACAGAAAAGAAATTAAGTGATGCTAGTTGTACATGTTTAGTCCTTGACATTTGACTTGAGAGAGTCTTTTCATCGTAGAAGGACGTGCCAACACAAACCAAACCTGCTGCATTATACCTTTTATTCTTTCTAGTACATGGTAGTAACATTGAGGAAATCGACACAAGAGGTTGCAAGAAGAAAGACCAAATATATAGATGCATGGGTCGGACTTGGGGTCATCTAGATGAATTGGTTGAGAGTGGGGAAGGAGCTAGAGGGGAGGCTACCCAGGATGAAGCCCCCCTCTGAAAAAAATTATTTATGGCATTACTATGATCTCATGTGAGGATTAACATGTTGCAAAAGTATCTTATTACACTATACAAAATACAACATTTAATCTTGTTAATTAAACTTTATATTACACTTATTTGTGCCTTACATATCCTAAAATGTATTTGAGGATGATGTATATTCTCCCTTACACATTATAAAATGTTTAGTCCTAATGTAGATATCATCAATTAGTATTTTTAGTTATGAGATTAAGATGTTTTATGTTTTATTCCTTTCCTGTGAAACTTTTACTTAATAATTTTGTATTATTTGTTTCAAGATTTATACTACTTATTCACATACTTGCAAGTGGGGATCTATCAGGAGTAGGGACATCTACCCCTAAAATATAGAAATTTATAATTATTATAGAATTTATAAAAAGTATCTCATACAACATGTTAGTTAGAATCTAATATGATGCTATTTACTAGTTAGTTTAAGACTATAATTAACTATAACATGAGTCAGTGAAGTAAGTTATAATTACAAAAATAGAAACCATAATGATCATACATGCACATAAAATTGACCTTCTAGTTGAATTTTTCTTCTTCTTTTAATGTCTTATTAGTCAATCAATCTCTAAAAAAGAAAGAATATTCATATTTATCTATATAGAAGTAAATCCAAACAATATTTATTGATAAATGATATTGCATACATTATGAATTATATAATCTATGGATATTTAAAGTTTAGTCCAAGTACCAATTATAACTTTATGAGTCAATTTTTATGTCTATAAAGAAAAAAAGTATCAAAATCATTTTATCTTTGGCATAAGATAAAAAAATTGGAGGGTAATTATTTGGAATGTGGGATAAGGAGAATAAAAGGTAGGGAAATCCATTTTGTAGATGTAATTTAAAATAAATGGAGGGAGAAAAAGAATGATACCATGTAAAATGAAAGTTGATAAAAACATATAATAATTTCTTTGTGTCCTCTCTTCTTCAACTATTTAATAAAAAAGAAATCATGAATGTATCTTTCCTCCTAATTGTCTTTACTTTTCATTATCAACTTTCCCTCTCAATCATTTGGTATTTATACAATCTCAATAAATGTTTTACTTCTACTTTCTTTTTGAAGTTTCTTTCATACTAATTATTGTGACAAAATCTTAAAATAAATTGACATTACCTAATACTTTGTACTTATATCCTCTATAGTATAAAATTTGACTTCTATACAAATTATTTGAGTCTTCCCGTATGAAACTATCAATTAACAATGTCATATTATATCTTGGTGCCTGCTTTCCACTTAAAAGGTGAGTTTGTTCTAATTTTATATATAATTGATTTACTTCAAATGTATTAGTAATATTATATTGTAATCAAGTGATAAAAATGACTATGTTGTTGATCCTCTAATTGTTTATGTTTGAAATACATGATTAAATAATTTAAAAGTCATGATCTTTGATATCTAAATAAATATAGTACTTTGACATCGTGATTTATAGCATGTCATCGACTCTTGATTTTTTATTTTATAAAAAGATTATTTTTGTATTTTAGATGCAATGAGAAATTATTTTAACTGTATTATATATTTTTTAATATAAATAAATATTATGTTGTCTGTCTATATATATAGTCACGATTTGGCACTATTCGTACTAACTTAGCAACTTGTATGGTAGATTTCTAAATACGTCAATAGGGAAGGCTAGTTACTCTGAGGTTGCCATGATGCTGTTAATAAATGCCACGTTCGACAAACTGATAACCTCCCAATTGCTGGTAATCTACCCCAAGTCATCACCTAAGGATGTGTTTGATACATGGTGACAAAATACATGGTGACGGTGACGGTGATGGTGACAACGATGGTGGTGGTGAAATTGTTGAAAGTTATTGTTTGGTAATACCTGCATGGTTATGGGGAAAGAGATGGAGAAATACTTGAAAATTGTTGTTTGTTATATGATTACGGGAATGGGGATAGGGAAATTTTTTATATAGAAAACACCTCATATAAGTATAAATACTATTTATTAAACACCTCATATATGGAAATGTCTTTTGACATGAATAACACATTCATTCTATCATCAAACTTTAGTATGAATATGAACTATTTAATTTAAAGAAATATCAAAGAAACTCTTTCACATGTATGTTCTATTTCTTGACAATCATTGTAAATAAATACCTCATTGAAAAAATTATAAAAATACAAATATTTCATCATAAATATTTTCTTGATAAATACAACATGATTAATTTTTTTCAATCATATTGCATATGACTTGACGTAAAAATATCATAAATATAGAAAAAGAACAACGATATAGATTTAGTCATTGTAGAAGTTTATATAAGAATATGTCACTACTTTCTTGGTTAGAAAGAAATTGGTAGAAAACCTTTTCTTGGAGGGAAAAATGATTTGGTAAGAAATCTTGTCTTGCAGGAAAAAAGATTTAGCTAAAAATTTTATCTTGGAAGAAAAAAGGTGTGGTAGAAAATGTTGTCTTGAAGGAAAAAGATGTGATGAAAATTTTTTTCTTACAGAAAAAAATAATTTAATGGAAAACTCTATCTTGCAGGAAAAAAGGTTTAAGCCAAAAATTTTATCTTGAAAGAAGAAAGTGTGGCGGGAAATATTTTCTTGTTCAAAAAAATGTGTATTAGAGGATAAAGGTGCGTGAAAAATATTGTCTTGGAGGGAAAAAAATTATATTAGAGAGAAATGTTGTGGTGGAAAATTATTTTGTTAGAAGGAAACTTTTAACGAAAAGAAATATTTTTAATTGGTAAAATATACATTAACAAAATAAAATAAAAAATAGCATAAGAAATTTTTTACTCAAAGACATAAGATACATAAATAGTTTTTTAGAGTAAAATAAGTTTTGGTTGAAAACAGAAATTTATCGGCAGGAAAGAAATCTTAGAAAAACATGTGGCCTAGAAATGGAAAATATAGTGAATTCTTTCTTCACAAAATATGTCAATATATTAATGAGATTTAATTTTTTTTTGAAACAAAATTTCTCACCATCATTTACTATCATTCACTATGTTTTTCTATATGAACAAAAACTTGCCAAAATTCACCATAGATTCACCATGAAAAAATCCGCTGTCACTGTCACCATGCTTACCAAACAACCTTTTTAATTTCACCATGGTTCCCCTCTTTCTGATTCACCACATACCAAACACACCCTAATAAATTCAATGTAGTCAAAATTCTGATATAATGAAGTGTTACCCATCGCTGTAACGTAGAAAATATAGAGCTACGCTACACACAACCGGCCAGCCACCCGCTGGTATACCCGGTTCTCGGAACTGTGCACCTCCTGCGCCCCACTACATGTAATAGCATTTAGCAGCAATTAATGCAATAAAGGATGAGGGAATTAGAAGACAGAGAAAATAGTTTTGTTCATAACTTTTAATCCGAAACGTATTTTTTGACGAAATAAATTGCATTAGAATCTTGTAGAAAATACTTTACAACGAGACTAGTGTTGACATATTTTGAAATAATGATATTACACGAGAAACATAATACCATATATTAGGATATCATACACATGTTCTGGGTACATATGTACAGTACTCGTGAGTACTGTACTTTTGAATGAAGGAGGATCAACAATACTCGTGAGTACTGTACTTATGGATCTATAAGTACTGATGCCACTTGTTAATACTCAAGCATAAGTACAGTACTTACCAAATTACAAAACCAAGCATAATCGTATAATTGATGTAGAAGTATAAGTACAGTACCTTCAGAATCGCATAGCAACATTAGTCATCTAGACAATTTCTTTTACATAATGCAGACATAAGGAGTACCTACTTGTTAATGATCTCAAAAGTACAATGCACATCAGGTCAAAAATTACCTATAAAATGCAACCATAAGTATTGTACCCACATGTTAATTTTAACTCAGTACTCACGAGTACTGTTCATCCTCCTTCATTCTAAAGTACTGTACGTCTGTACCCAGAACATGTGTATGATATCCTAATACATGGTACTATGTTTCTCGTGTATTATCATTATTTCAAAATATGTCAACACTAGTATCGTTGGAAAGTATTCTTTATAAGGATTTTAATGCAATTTATTTCATTGAAAAATACGTTCTGGATTGAAAGTTATGGACACAAATATTTTCTCTCTCTTCTACTTCCGTCATCATTTATTATTTTAATTGCTGCTGACATGCACAGTTGGCGCAGTAGGAGACCAGTCCCGATGACCGGGTAGGCTCTCGAGGATGTGGCTGGTTGTACGTAGAATTTTTCAAAATATAATGCAAAATAAGAACTATGGCACGGATCCACTTTTAATTGCAGCTTGCTGCTGCATGTGTTTCCGAGAGTCGAAGATTGCTGGTTGCCTTTCTTCCGACCTGTCGATGAACGTAACAAATTCTAATATGAGTTAATCGGAGCCATAGATTGCTGCTCGGCTTCACGGCATTCTTCAAGGCACCGCGCCGAAAACAAGTAGAATTTTACCACATCCCATCATTATGACGATGTATTGAAACTTTAAATACAGAAACACGAGTAACCAGTACAATAAAGAAAAAACACGTGGGGTTAAGAAAAGATTTGGTACATACGTAAATTATTGGAGTCCATTGGGATATGAAAAAGGTAAACGACATGTTGTTGTACAGTTTTAGGATTGAACGAAACAAGAGCCCTGAGGACAGAAACGTAGTGACTGATATATATATATATATATATATATATATATATATATATATATATATATATATATATATATATATATATATATATATATATATATATATATGGCTAAATATTTGTTACCCGCGCGGGTAACATACACTCGCTACCCGACACTATTCTATTCCGCCTCCGTCCCCTGCGCGACCGCCTCTTCCGACGATTCCAACCCCCTCTTCCGCCAATTCCATCCATCTCTTCCGACCAAAGACGAAATATCCGGCGATTCCAACTCCCTCTTCCGACGATTCCAACCCCCTCTTCCGCCGATTCCATCCCTCTCTTCCGGCGGCTTTTCCATCTCCAGTGAATCCGCTGTTAGACGGGCCCATATCGTCCATCTGCCGCAGCGGCACTATTCTATTGTCCGCCTCCTTCCCCTGTGCGCGACCAAAGACGGAAGATCCTGCAAATCTCCGGCGATTCTTCTCTGATCTCCTCCGCCGCTGGTAAGCATCCGCCGTTAGACGGGCTCATACCATCCATCTGCCGCAGAGTATTTGGGTCTTTATTCGTTGATCCAGATTCTCCCTCTTATCCGCCCCTTTTTAATCCAGGAGCTCCAATTGACAGTGCGACAAGTGCCCCGATCTGAAAGCGGCGCCCGACCTAGAAGAATAGCGACATTGTTCATTTATCCGTTAACTGCAAGAAGGGGCGGGTTTTCCAGTTCTCAGTTTTTATAGAGGAGGACGACGAACGTGTTTCTGAACTCATCTGAGTCCTATTTGGCTGTCGTCCGAATATCAGGTGAACATATTGATAATCATCAGTTGAAATCGTTGCTATTCAAGTGTGTCTGTCCAACTTCGAAATTTGATTTGTAATGTGTATATTGATTTTCCAAGAGAATGCTGATTTGTAATGTGTATACTGATTTTTCTATTCAAGTGTCTTTACAACCTTGATATCTGTTTTATTCTGATTTGTACTTTAGAATACTAATATATCTATACTGATTGACTTATAGTAGAAAATCCAAAAGAATGTGTATTCATCGCTCTGACTATTGTATGCCCAATGTGTTTTCTTCTCTCTGACTTTTGTATTCACAATGTGTATACATTTCTCTGACCTTTGTGTTTAAAGTAAACCCAATTTTGTGTTTGCATTTTCCATTTTTGAAGCAGTTACTCATTTGGTATGCTGGGTTACTCTTCTGACTGACAGAGTTACTGTTTTGTTACTGATAGACGTTGTTATGATACAAATCTTCCTTCAGTTACTCATTTGTTATGATGAGTTACTCTTCGGCCTGATAGAGTTACTCTCTGCTGTTTCGGATTTACTCCTCTGTACTGCTGAGTTACTGATAGACGTTGCAATGGATCCCAGCCTTGATACAGATGCTGCCAATTCAAATGTTGGCCCTGATAACGATAATGCTAATTCTTATCCATCTGTTGGTGCTTCCACTCTGCCGCCAGCTACAGTTCCTAAAATTGGTCTCCATTTTGGAAGTTTAGATGAAGCTATTTCATTCTATTCTAGCTATGCTGGCATGAATGGTTTTAATATCAGGAAAGATGACAACAGGTATGAACGGGGAACTAAGATTCTTGTTGCCAAAGATCTGGTTTGTGACAAGCATGGTACAATGGGCCGTTCTAAGACGTCAAGAGGCTGCTGAGCCCCGTTTGTGATGAAGTGGGTAAGTTACAGGAAAATCTGTCTAAGAAGCACAAGTGATCTGTGAAGAGGTGTGGTTGTGGAGCCATGATCCGATTCACACTAGACAAGTCCTCATCTACGTGGGTTGTGACTGCCTTTGTTGAGGAACACAACCACGATCTTGTTGATGATGCACATCTCCGTTACTTGAAGTGTAACTCATCTCTTAATGAAACTCAAAAAGATATGCTTTCTTCCATGAGCCAAGCTAACATACCTGTATCGAGACAAATTGCATTGATGGCATCGGAGTCTGGTGGTTATGAAAATCTGACATTTACTAGCAGACAAGCTCATGGACACATCAGTAGCAAGAGGAAAGAGGTAGCTAAATATGATGTCGACATGGTCTTGGATCGGTTTGCCAAGTTTAAGGTACTCGATCAGAAATTCTTCTATACATACCAAAACAATCCTGATTGTTGCTTGACTCATCTGTTTTGGGTTGATCCTGTTTCCGTTGAAGATTGTGGGTTGTTTGGTGATGCGATAGTTTTTGACACCACCTACCGCACCAACAAGTATTCAATGGTTTTTGGAATGTTTGGTGGTGTTGATCACCATCATAAGACGGTCTTGTTTGCTTCAGCTCTTATGATTGATGAGAAGTACGAGTCATTTGTATGGGTTTTCAAGCAATATCTACTTTGTTTTGGCAAAGAGCCAGTGTCCATCATAACCGATCAAGACCCGGCTATGAATGGTGCTATCCTTACTGTTTTTCCGAACTGCAAGCATCGGTTCTGCAGCTGGCACATCCTACAAAAGCTTCCCTCTAAGCTTGGTGGTGTTCCTAACAAGGAGCAGATCATAAACTCCTTGAATGATTGCGTGTGGAATGTGGATGATGTTGGCACCTTTGAAGAGAAGTGGCATTCTGTTGTTGAGGTTTATGGTCTGTCGTCTATTAATTGGTTGTCTGACATGTATGCTATGCGTTCGGATTGGGTCCCGTGCTATATGCAGTCTTCCTTCTTCGCAGGCATGAGGACAACGCAAAGGAGCGAGAGCTTGAATGCGTTCATTAGAAGCCATGTGAACAGTAAGAAGACTTTATTTGAACTTGTATGCTCATTGGAGACTGCTTACTCTCATGTACGGGAGATTGAAAATTTCAAAGACTTTGAAGACGAGTATAGTAATCTCCCTTTGTCATCACTTTGGCCTCTGGAGGAGCAGATGAGAGGTATATACACAAAGTCAATTTTTAAGATCTTTCAGAGTGAGGTTCATCAAAGCATGATATATAATGTAAAGGAATCTTCAGAAGGTGTGTTTGAAGTGTATCGCGTTGGTGGCCTTGGATCTGCCCGCATTTTGAAGAAGAATCCATTGAGTGAGATTGTTTATTGCAACTGTTACATGTTGGAATTCAAAGGTATACCTTGCAGGCACATCCTGTCCTATTTGAAGAGTCGTGACTTTTGCATTCTTCCCGAGCCATACATATATAAGAGGTGGACCAAAGGCTACAGAGAACATCCTTTGATATTTGGCAAAGCTGCAGTTAGTCATCTATCCACCGGGAGGACTCTTAAGCTTGTATCTGCCTGCAATTCTATTGTGAACATAGCGTGTAGGAACAACGCTGTAGATATTTGCCATGAAAAACTGCTTGCATTGCAAAAGGAGCTGTTAGATTTGGATGTCTCTGATAGTTGTGCAGATGCAGGTGCTGGTGTAACTGCTTCAAATACAACTTCTTCTTCAGCTGTCAAGGTTAATATCCCCAATGTTTGTAAAACTAAGGGGAGACCCAAATCCATAGATTTGAGGTTTAAATCTGGAGTTGAGATTGCACAGTATAAAAGAGAGAGGCAGTGCAAGAATTGTTTAGAGTTTGGTGTTAACCATGAAAGCAGGAATTGTCCTAAGAAGTAGTGCATTATATGATTGGGATTTGCTGCTACTATGTATACTGCTCGTGTTCTGGTGATCTTGCTGTTGCTATTGATGTATATGTGGTTCTATCTTTTTTATTGGAGTTTGTAGTGTGTTTGTGAGGCATGTTCAAATATGTAATGGGGTTGTTCTTTTTGTGTAGTTTTATGAAAGTGAGTTTGTAACTTTCTAAGTACTTCACTTGTGTTTGTAATATATCTTTGTGTTACCTTGTGCTCCAACAATTGTATGTATACTTTGAATATGTTATAAAGAATGTTTTCTGATCAATTGTTATTCTTTTTGAATATTATGTGTTTGTCTTTGTGTACAATGGTACTATTACTGTTGTCACAGTTACTCTTATTGTTGTCATAGTTACTCGCAGTGGGTTGTCAGTTACTCTTATTGCTGTTAGAGTTACTCGCAGGGTTGTCCCAGTTACTCGCAGTGTTTTTCCAGTTACTCACAGGCTATTTTTTTCACAGTTACTCTAACTGCTCACAGTTACTCTATCTGCTATTTCAGTTACTCGTAGTGCTCGTTCAGTTACTCGCATTGTTTTCATAGTTACTCGTAGTGTGTCACAGTTACTCGCAGTGTTGGTGCAGTTACTCGTAGTCCTTTTCCAGTTACTCGCAGCCTTTTCCAGTTACTCGCAGTGGTTTTCCAGTTACTCGCAGGGTTTTTCAGTTACTCGCAGTGTTTTTCCAGTTACTCGCAGTGGGTTTCCAGTTACTCGCAGGGTTTTCCAGTTACTCGCAGTATTTTTTCAGTTACTCGCAGGGGTTTTCAGTTAATCCCGTGCTTTTTTCAGTTACTCGCAGTGGTTTTTCAGTTACTCCCGTGCTTTGGTTCAGCAACATTCGAAAAGGTTTCTTCAGTTACTCGCGTGCTTTCTTCAGGTACTCGCAGGGGTCTTCAGTTACTCGCAGGGTTCTTCAGTTACTCGTAGGGGTTCCTCAGTTACTCGCAGGGGTTCTCCAGTTACTCGCAGGGGTTGTTAAGTAATAGTAGGAGAAAAATGAGTACAGGAGTCTGTTGTACAAAAAGTAACTCTAGAAGAGAGAGCACAGAGCTATAAATAATTGCAGTGATGTGTCATCAGAATAACCCAGAGTATGCTGGCATCTTTGCAACCCAACAGTAAAGAGCACTGCTGTCAATAATTGCAGCACCAACAACACAGACCATTACTCTCACTGCTGTCAATAATTGCAGCACCAACAACACAGACCATTACTCTCACTGCTGTCAATAATTGCAGCACCAACAATACAACGGGGGGCTTTTAGATCTGCAACATCTCCATCCTCCATGGCACTCTCTCCTTCCATATCTTCTTCATCAGCAACTGCTACAGTTTCAAACACAGCGGGGGGGCTTTCAGATCTGCAACATCTCCATCCTCCACGGCACCATCTCCTTCCATCTCTTCTTCATCAGCAACTTCTACAGTTTCAAACACAGCGGGGGGCTTTCAGATCTGCAACATCTCCATCCTCAATGGCACCCTCTCCTTCCATCTCTTCTTCATCCACTACTGCTACAGTTTCAAACACAGCGGGTGGCTTTCAGATCTACATCATCTCCATCCTCGACGACACCCTCGAGGTCCACTTCTTCATCTGTGACTGTTACAGTTTACATAAGGTACAATTTTACATTTCTTCAGATCCCCTTTTACATTTCTTCATAAGGTACAATTTTTCAGTAGCACCCCCTTTGACCATCTCCTCAGATCCCCTTTAACATTTCTTCACAGCCTACCATGGAGCCATTCATCCAGCCAATCAACTACACCCTTGATGACAAGACAGTGGAATCCATTCTTCTTCCTATAGAATGGAACCATCTCCATTTTCAGATCAAACCAGGCAAAACCACCTTCCTAATCGGAAACCAGTCTTTCCAGATAACCCTTATGCAGAATAAAAACGGGTCACTTTCAACTGCTAAGGGCTGGAAAAAGATGATCGCACAGCTCAGTCTTCGCAAAGGTTGGATCATCTACCTCAAGCCAACTGATCACCAGACCATCACAGCATGGATCACAGATCAGTTCTTAGAAACACCAACTGAGCTTATCCCTCTCTTCAGAATGCCTGGCGACGAAGTATACTCTGGATCGGAGGACTCTGCAGATCAGCTCTTCGTTAGGGACATACACCAAGCAGCACCGGGATCAGCTGTAAATCCCATTCAGTTTGCAGAAGACACTGCTTCTTCGTCTGTCCAGCGTTTCTTTCACAAGTAGCTATTTGATTTTTATGTTCAGTTAATGGACCTTCTTTACAGCCGATCTGGCTGTATTTTTCTGTATTTTAAGTTCAGTTGTTGGACCTTCTTTATATTCGATCTGGTTGTATAATATATAACTTTTTATGCTTTGAATGTTGTAATCTTGAATGTTTAGATGTAGTGTTTTGAATGGTGTAATCTTGAATGTTGTAATCTTGCTTGTGCTCTCCGTGAGCTTATGTAACTCATATGGTTGCCTAGTTACTCGCATAGGATTCAGTTACTCGTATGGTTGTCTAGTTATTCTATAGCTGTCGCATAGGATTCAGTTACTCACATGTTTTATCCTTTTTGTTGTTCAGTTACTCGCAGTGTTGGTTCAGTTACTCGCAGCGTTTGTTCAGTTACTCGCAGGCTATTTGAGTTACTCACAGTATTTATACAGTTACTCGCAGCGTTGCTTCAGTTACTCGCAGTGTTGTTCAGTTACTCGCAGTGTTGGTTCAGTTACTCGCAGGGTTGTTCAGTTACTCGCAACGTTTTCCAGTTACTCGCGAGTTTTGTTCAGTTACTCGCAACGTTTTCCAGTTACTCGCGAGTTTTTTTCAGTTACTTGCGAGCTTTCTTCAGTTACTCGCAGCGTTTTTCCAGTTACTCGCGAGCTTTCTTCAGTTACTCGCAGCGTTTTTCCAGTTACTCGTGAGCTTTCTTCAGTTACTCGCAGGGTTGTTCAGTTACTCGCAGCGTTTTTCCAATTACTCGTGAGCTTTCTTCAGTTACTCGCAGCGTTTTTCCAGTTACTCGCGAGCTTTCTTCAGTTACTCACAGGGTTGTTCAGTTACTCACAGCGTTTTTCCAATTACTCGCGAGCTTTGTTCAGTTACTCGCAGCGTTTTTCCAGTTACTCGCGAGCTTTCTTCAGTTACTCGCAGGGTTGTTCAGTTACTCGCAGCGTTTTTCCAGTTACTCGCGAGCTTTGTTCAGTTACTCGCAGCGTTTTTCCAGTTACTCGCGAGCTTTCTTCAGTTACTCGGAGTGGTTGTGACAGTTACTCGCAGCGTTTTTCCAGTTACTCGGAGAAGGTTGTTCAGTTACTTGCAGTGTTTGTTCAGTTACTCGCAGAGGGTTGTTTAGTTACTCGCAGAGGGTTGTTCAGTTACTGCAGAGGGTTGTTCAGTTACTCGCAGGCTATTTTGAGTTACTCGCAGTGTTTTTCCAGTTACTCGGAGCGGCTGTGACAGTTACTCGCATGCTATTTGAGTTACTCGCAGTCCCTTTTCAGTTACTCGGAGTCCTTTTTCAGTTACTCGCAGCCCTTTTCCAGTTACTCGTAGTGTTCAAGCAGTCCTTTTTCAGTTACTCGAATAGTTTGTTAAGTTACTCAATCATTAATGTCGGGTGTTCAAGCATTACTCAAGCATTCTGTTACTTTCAGCTCAGTTACTCGTAGTAGTTTCAAGATGTACATAAGCATTCTAAGCATAAAGTTATCTAAAGCATTCAAGAACATTTAGCCAAAATATAAGGGCAAAATCAATATATGTTCAAGATGACATGTACAGCAAGATCAAATGTACATTAAGATCAGTTGTAAATTCAGAATTTTAACAGTTGTACATTCAATAGCAGCTGTACATTCAGATATATACAGCTTATACAACAGTGAGTAACTGAACAACATCTTATACAAAAGCATCTATACACTTGTTGTTTCTTCATTCTTTTTTGTTTCTGGTTGTTTATCAGCTTCAGCTTCTCCTTCATTGTTATCAGCAGATATACCTTCTTTGATCTTTTCGATTTCAGCTTTTTCATCGTCTCTTGGAGGCTGCAGCTGCCCCCTTGCCATCATTTGTTGAAAAATATCAGCCCTTATTGATGGTATGTCTTTGCAGGTGAAGTCCATAGGTTTACAATTTACTAGGCACTCTAGGTACTTCATGACAAAGATCCCACAGTCAAGTGAGTCTTCTTCCTGCTGTGGGCAGATCGGGTAATCCCTTTTCCACTGCGACAATTGGCTTCCCTTTTCAGGTGCACCCCTAAAGAAGTCGTGCACTATACCCACCTGCATTAAAAAAACAAGACATTTATTCATCATCAATTAAAGATCAGTAATCCTTTCAATCCACTTATAATGGACTTAATTTTTATAGATCACTTACCCATCTATTGAATTCCTTTCTTGAGTTGCTACTCCAACTCATTGAATTATAGGACCGGTGTGCTCCATCCCTGAAACTTGCTTCGTACAAGTGCCAGTGGTTGTCGTTGTTTAGTATTGTGAACACCGAGTCCATTGCGTCCCAATCTTTCATTGGAACGTTGAATAGTGGAGATAGCATGTCTATCTGTTCCAAGGTGATGTCCTCAATATTAAATGATAGCTTTTGCTGTAAATGTAGAGTTTAAAAACCACATCTATAAGTTTCAGTTTGTGTTTATATATTGTAATTTCATGTAAATTTGTATACAAAGTTTATTTGTCTTACCGGAGCATAAGTGCTCATGCAGTGCCACGTCAATCCCTTCTTCCTCCGCTTTCTTGTGCTCTCCTTGAGCATCTGTACAAAGCAGTCGAGAACCTGAATAAAACCAAAAGCTTTATCAGTTTAGCAATCCAAATTATCTATTTCAAAGAGTTAAACTACATTCTTGTTTCTTACAGGTGAATGTGTCATTTGATCCTTGTACAGGAGGGCGGCGAGGTCCTTCCCCGTGCACCAAGTGTCTTCACTGAATTTCCATTCTCGTTTTAACCTGCAAATTATTTTTATAGATGTTATACATACGAGTTGGATATAGAAACATTAATGTGTTATCATTTTACATTTGACAATAACCAATTCTCTTACATTTTTTCTATGTTGTCCATGAAGTGATGGACAATTTCTTTGGCTTCTTTTGTCTTGAAATGTTCAAAACCTATGAAGTTTGACATCTTGTGCTGTCAACAACAATAGAGAAATCCATGTTAGAATCAATCTTCAATTTTCCCAAGTTATTTAAGCATTTCTGTCAGTTACTTAAGCATTACTCTCGGTTACTCATTCATTATGTTCAGTTACTCAAGCATTATATTCAGTTACTCATTCATTATGTGCAGTTACTCAAGCATTATATTCAGTTACTCAAGCCTTACGTGCAGTTGCTCAAGCCTTACTTGCAGTTACTCAAGCATTAGGTTCAGTTACTCAAGCTTTAGGTTCAGTTACTCAAGCATTACTTGCAGTTATGATATACTTGAAAGGAGATGAAAATTACCTTTTCCTCCCTTCTTTTCTTCACATTTTTCTCTATGCTTCCTATCTTTGGCTCTTCCATCGTCTTCTTCTTCAATCTTCTTCTGGGCTTCTTCTGCCCTTCTTCTTCTGCTATCTTCTCTGGCTGTTGGCTCCCTTCTTTTTGTTTCTTTTGGTCTGCCTCTTCTGCAGACTTTGGTTCTTCAGAACTGTTGTCCTTTGTTTCTTTTTTCTCCTTTTCTTCTTGTTTCTTTTGGTCTGCATCTTCTGCAGAACTGTTGTCTTTTGTTTCTTTGTTCTCCTCTTCATCAACATTTTTCCCGTCCTCACTATGATCTTCAGATTCTACATATTTTTTTTTCTGAGGGTTAGCCTTCTTCGTTTTGTCGGTGGGGGGACATCCTTTGTCGGTGCGTCTTTCGGTTCATCTACATTCACCGAGACAAAACCCTCTACAAATTCCTGGAATCCACTTCCAGGTGACTGTGATTTGTTACCCTCATCTTCCCACTTTCTTTTTAGATTTTTGTTCTCTTCTTCTAACTTGGCTATTCTTTCTTCTAGCCTTTTATTCTCCAATTGCAGTTCTGTGAATTTATCAACACTTATTCTTGTGCAGATCTCCTTATGTATTTTGAGCTCCTCCTCCAACATTTTGATTCTTGTCTCCAGGGTGGAGGTGTCAATAGTGTCTCCCTCTTTGATGATTGGTTTTGCTGGTGCCTGAGTGGTTGTTGGCGTACTTTTTTCTGGCATGTCATTCGATGATTTTGCAGCATGCCAATCATCTCCCTGGTCTACCACTATCATTTGACATACCTGTCCAACATATAAAAAAAATAATGTGTTACTCGCAGAGGGTTGTTCAGTTACTGCAGGCTATTTTGAGTTACTCGCAGAGGGTTGTTCAGTTACTCGCAGAGGGTTGTCCAACATATAAAAAAAAATAATGTGTTACTGCAGAGGGTTGTCCAACATATAAAAAAAAATAATGTGTTACTGCAGGCTATTTTGAGTTACTCGCAGAGGGTTGTTCAGTTACTCACAGGCTATTTTGAGTTACTCGCAGTGTTTTTTGAGTTACTCACAGGCTATTTTGAGTTACTCGCAGTGTTTTTGAGTTACTCGCAGGCTATTTTGAGTTACTCGCAGTGTTGTATATTAGATTTTGTAACAAAGATTAGATAATCTTACATCCTTAGGCTCCACTTTCACTAATTCCATCAATTTCTCGACCGGCGTAGCCCACTTCTTTATCCTTGGCTTGGAGTCAAGGAATGTTGGCTTTGCCATCTTTGTCATCTCATATGCCCAAACCTGCATGTAATATATAGAAAATATAATGCATATGTAACTGCACCCCCATAGTCAATATTGTATCAATGTAGTTGAATATGATTTTATTCACTTACGCATAGGCACATGACACAGCCTGTTGTGTACAAGGTGTTCTTAGCCCCTTTCTCTCCTTTCCTTCTTAGCTGGACATTCTCCTTTAGCATCTTCATATTCTTGAAGATACTCCCATGCACCAGCTTTGCCCAATTCATCTGCCCAGTGGCAGTTACATTATCTAGGTAGTGGATAATGTAGATTGGTGCGCAATAGCTAGTGTCTGGGATTAGGAATGTTGCCAGCAGGTGCAACATCCACACACGACACATATTTGTATTGTCCGCTGGATTGTTGGTCTTGGCATATTCTTGCCAAAGTTTTGTCAAGTTGTCCTTATGCAGGACATCTTTTTCTCTCAATTTCTTTGATGTCTCACCTTCATTTCTATTTTTACAAGTCTCCTTCTCAAACTCTTGCCATATCGACTTTACTATGGCAGAATCTTTTCTTTGTGTTATTTCTATACCTTTGCTGGGGATACCTAGAATTATCCCCACGTCATCTACTGTCATCCTTCTTTCCTCTCCGTCGGACAGCAGAAATATGTCTTCATCGACATATCTATCAATTAAATCCTCTAACAAGCCTATGTCAACCGCAAGATTTGGCATATTTACGAGGTTTGCAAAGGCTGTTGAGCTCAACATCATAATTTGTTCCTTTGTATAAACCATGCTCTTGCTGGTATTGTTGTAGCTCTTTAAGGAGCACCTGTGGTACAATCTATTTACTCCCACTGCAAACATATCAAAATTTATCGTTAGAGCTCATTGTTTATTTTGTAAAAGCTATTTAATAAACTGTAAGTAACTGAAAATTAAAACTATTACAAATCCATACAATCTTACCTTTCTCTTTAGCCTTTTCTGTCTCTTTCTGTTTCTGACTTGCAGTTGTACTCTCCTCATCCCCTTTGCTTTCTTCTCCTGCATACAAATAAAGTTATTCCAATAATGTAGTAGTTAGCTTAACAATATTGTTTTATCGCTTATTATCGGTTACTCAAACATTACTCTTGGTTACTCAAGCATTATGTAATAGTTACTCAAGCATAAATTTCAGTTACTCAAGCATTAATCTCAGTTACTCAAGCACTACTATAGGTCACTCAAGCAATATGTGATAGTTACTCGAGCATAAATTTCAGTTACTCAAGCATTACTCTCGGTTACTCAAGCATAATGTAATAGTTACTCAATCATAAATTTCAGTTGCTCAAGCATTAATCTCAGTTACTCAAGCATTAATCTCAGTTACTCAAGCACTACTATCGGTCACTCAAGCAATATGTGATAGTTACTCGAGCATAAATTTCAGTTACTCAAGCATTACTCTCGGTTACTCAAGTATTACTCTCGGTTACTCAAGCATAATGTAATAGTTACTCAATCATAAATTTCAGTTGCTCAAGCATTACTCTTGGTTACTCAAGCATTAATCTCAGTTACTCAAGCATTATGTGATAGTTAATCGAGCATAAATTTCAGTTACTCAAACACTACTATCGGTCACTCAAGCAATATGTGATAGTTACTCAAGCATTAATCTCAGTTACTCAAGCACTACTATCGGTCACTCAAGCAATATGTGATAGTTACTCGAGCATAAATTTCAGTTACTCAAGCATTACTCTCGGTTACTCAAGTATTACTCTCGGTTACTCAAGCATAATGTAATAGTTACTCAATCATAAATTTCAGTTGCTCAAGCATTACTCTTGGTTACTCAAGCATTAATCTCAGTTACTCAAGCATTATGTGATAGTTAATCGAGCATAAATTTCAGTTACTCAAACACTACTATCGGTCACTCAAGCAATATGTGATAGTTACTCAAGCATTAATCTCAGTTACTCAAGCACTACTATCGGTCACTCAAGCAATATGTGATAGTTACTCGAGCATAAATTTCAGTTACTCAAGCATTACTCTCGGTTACTCAAGTATTACTCTCGGTTACTCAAGCATAATGTAATAGTTACTCAATCATAAATTTCAGTTGCTCAAGCATTACTCTTGGTTACTCAAGCATTAATCTCAGTTACTCAAGCATTATGTGATAGTTAATCGAGCATAAATTTCAGTTACTCAAACACTACTATCGGTCACTCAAGCAATATGTGATAGTTACTCAAGCATTAATTTCAGTTACTGAAGCATTACTCTTGGTTACTCAAGCATTACTCTTGGTTACTCAACCATTATGTGATAGTTACTTGAGCATAAATCTCGGTTACTCACACATTATTCTCGGTTAGTCAAACATTCTGTAATAGTTACTCAAGCATTAGTCTCGGTTACTCAACATTAATGTCTGTTATTCAAGCATTTTGTAATTGTTACTCAAGCATTAATTTCAGTTACTCAAACATTAGTATCAGTTACTCAAGCATTAATCTCAGTTACTCAAACATTACTCTCGGTTATTCAAGAAGCATTATGTAATAATTACTCGAGCATTACCTTGTTGTTCAAATTCTACTGCTTTGCTGCGCGTACATTCTCTCTTCTCAGCTGCTATGTTGACTCCACGACCAGCAGTAGCAACATTACTGCGCTTTGCACTTTTTGATGGAGGTTTGATCCATGGGGGAGCTGTAACCCCTATTTTTTTGCCTTTATCCTGTGTCTTAGTTGTCTGAGGAGTCTCAGCAGCAAGCCCCTTCTTCATTCCCGCAGCTTCTTCTTTCCCCTCTTTTTCCGCTTCTACGTCCTTGGTAGCCTCTTTCTTATCCTCTTTCGGGGTTGTCGGAGTAGTGTGGTCGAGTATTTCCCTTTCCGCCAGCGATGCTGATTTATCCGCTTCTTCTGGTTCTTTGGCCATCTTCTCCTCGGCCTGATGGGGCTGCATTTCGATGTCATCATCTTCTTCAATCACTGGTCGTGGACGCCTTAGCCACGGCGGCCCTGTCGAGGTATTCCTTGACGCTTTCTTTGTTCTCGTCATATTGGAAGAGGTAACTGTCGGAATTCAGATGCAGCGAGATGGAGGAGCAATTAGAGACGGAGGAGTTCGGGTCGCCGGTGATTTTTGCACGACAGGCAGAGCGACGAGTGAGGAGGAAGTGCGCGAGAACGGGAGGGCGACGATCTGGGGTTTTGCTTCGGCAAGGACGGCGCGACGAACTGGGGTTTGCTTCGGCGGGGACGGCTTCGCGAGTAGCTCTCTCCTGCGGGGACGGCGCGACGAACTGGTAGCCCGGCTCTTTTTCCCGTTTTTCTCCCTTCCGGAACTGCTGTCGGGTAGCCTAAAGTAGTTACCCGCGCGGGCAACTAATACTAACTATATATATATATATATATATATATATAAGCTTGAATACACCCCTAAGGGCCGAAGAAGTTATACACTTCAACTATTTTCCACCATGGATCAATTATTTTGAAAATCTAAACAGTTGATCTTCTTAAATATCTTAAGAACATACTACATTATACATTTCAGCTTATTTGGATACTTATAGGACAAGCATCTAAAGAAGAAAAATAGTATACATTTGAAGTTAGCTTTGTGCATCGATTTTTTTATCCTTGGATGAATGACATATGCTCATCCAGATGGGCTCAAATTTTATATGCGACATATTATTATTGTAACCATGAAGATCAATTGATTAGATTTTGCAAAAACATAGTTTATATAGGCAAACACCATTGTAGTGTACGGTATGATCTGTACACTCGAGTGTATTCTAGCGTCTCTCTCTCTCTCTCTCTCTATATATATATATATATATATATATATATATAGAGAGAGAGAGAGAGAGAGAGAGAGAGAGTCAGGCTAGAATACACTCGAGTGTATCCGGAGCGGAATACACTCAAGTCGTTTTCCATGATGTAATTTTTTTTTGAAAATCTAATCCGTTAATCTTCTTAAACATCTCGTGAGCAACTCATACGCAAAATTTGAGCAAATTTGGATATGTATAGCTCATGTTATGAAGACCACAAAAATTATGCATTTCAAATTAGTTTCGCGCGTTGATTTTGTTGCCCTTGGATGAGTGACTTACACTCATCCAAATTGGTTCAAAATTTGTATGTAGCCTAGTTATAGTATGACGGTGAAGATCAACGGTTTATATTTTGCAAAAAATATTCTTGATATACAAACACACTTGAGTGTATTCGTGCGATCCGTACACTCGAGTGTATTCTAGCCTGACTATATTTATATATTTATATATATATATATATATATAAATATAGTCAGGCTAGAATACACTCGAGTGTACGGATCGCACGAATACACTCAAGTGTGTTTGTATATCAAGAATATTTTTTGCAAAATGTAAACCGTTGATCTTCACCGTCATACTATAACTAGGCTACATACAAATTTTGAACCAATTTGGATGAGTGTAAGTCACTCATCCAAGGGCAACAAAATCAACGTGCGAAACTAATTTGAAATGCATAATTTTTGTGGTCTTCATAACATGAGCTATACATATCCAAATTTGCTCAAATTTTGCGTATGAGTTGTTCACGAGATGTTTAAGAAGATCAACGGATTAGATTTTCAAAAAAAAATTTGCATCATGGAAAACTACTTGAGTGTATTCCGCTCCGGATACACTCGAGTGTATTCTAGCCTGACTCTCTCAATATATATTTATGTATATATATATACATATATATATACATGAATTTATATTAATGTATATATATATATATATAAATAAATAACTGTGTACCGGTCAGTACATGTAACTTATGTGTGCCTACTATTAAAATTGCACATTGAGAGCATTCTAAAAAAAAACAAACCATATGGATTGATTCATCACTATATATATATATATATATATATATATATATATATATATATATATATATATATATATATATATAGAGAGAGAGAGAGAGAGAGAGAGAGAGAGAGATTATGAGAATGTGTATATATACACATGCTCATAATCTGAACATTATATATATAGTTGAACATTATATATATAGTTGAACATTATAAGCATTGACTCATCTGAAAAATTAAATGGTTAATAATTAGAGAAAGATGAATATGGAGTGTGGCCGAGCGAAATTAGTGGAAGAAAATTTAGAGTATTTGGGGAGGGTCAAAACTCGCTGTTGCGAGTTGCTATTCCAGACGTATTATAATTAATTTCTAATGTTAAAACACTTTATTGTCTTTTTAAGGATGTGGTTTTTGGGTATACGTACAATAGAATGTTCTGGAATTGCATCGGGGTAATATCCCGTCACAACAGACTCAAATCACCAAAAGAATGGGACAGAGTGAACGGATTGTTTGATAAGGGAAGGAAGGTTGGACCCATCTGCTGATGAGTTATATATTATTTTAACGTGAATGGTAATTAATGAGATATTGTTTTAAGGATGAAGGAAAATTCATGAGTACAGAAAGAGAATAATAAGGACAAGTATAGAGGAAAAAGACATTAGGAGAGGACATATTTTGATATAATCATAATGGTTGTATTTATATAGGAATCTTATGTTATCGTCGTCTTCTTCATATAATTTTATTTTAAAATTCGTAGGTTCGCCATCCGGAAAGTTATGTTCAGTGGAATTTATTACGCGCGTTTCTATAAAATATTTTTGTACATTTTTTTATTTTAAAACAAATTTGTTTATATTTATACAAGAACTAGAAATTTAGATGTAAGTGATTGCTCTGACAAACTCACTCTTCCTATGGTTATAGAAACGTTTTACAATAGTTGTGCTTCTCGTTTTTGAATTCTGTAATTGTGCAAAATGATAGGTTGATAGCGTATTTCTCTTTATTGGACAGTATTATCAGAACGCAATCTCTTCTCATAAATATTCTTCATATTTATTCAAACTTTCTAACTTTCTAATTTTAATGGAACTTTTTATTCGGCATTGGAAATTCCAACCATGCAAGTATTCAGTGACCTTTCCTATTGATTTCGACTATACCGTGTCGATGTCTCAGCAACTACTACCGTGTCGATGTCTCAGCAACTACTGCCTCTCCGGTTCCCAAAATTTCTGATCACTGTTGTAAGGAGGATGTACCTTTATTGGTTGAGATGAATCTAGACAGCTTATAAGGGCGATTCGCAAAGTTAAAAAGGAGTCATTGTTATGCAATATTTTGAACAACTTCGGTAGCAGAATTTGCAGAACGGCGATACCATAACAATACTGAGGCAAGAAAACTTCTCTTCTACCTCATTACTTGTGATTTCTTTTAGATTTCATCAAAAGTTGCTATAATTTTGTTATATTACTGCTCTTAGAATCCTCCTTGGTTATAAGATGTTCAGAAAATATTGGTTACAAGATGTGGATACACTCCTAATAATATGTTTATCTTACTATTCAATTGTTACTAATACATTTTTACATCTCCATCTAATCTAAACCTGTTCATATGATTGATTATAAGGAGATCCAAAACTTGTATTTCTCCGTAATTTGTTCTTGTTTTCCTTCAAAATATCGAGAAGCTATCAGGCTCCAGATATATAAGCCTGTGGTATTAGAATGAAGTAAAAGTATATAGGGTTTACACTGAAAGACATGGTAGATGTTGTAAGGGCACAATCCGAGGCAACTATTGCAACCAGCCCACCTGTCTCAACATCAAAATGGTCTTCTTAAAGTAAAGAAATGACCCGACCATATGAGGATACATGGTCAAACACAAATATCACTTTTCATATTGTGGCAAAAAGTGCATGATATCACCATCTATGTCAAACATGGTTTTATGAATATGGGGGGTGCTTTGGACCACTGCTAATATTAGTAATGGATCGTCACTTGCGGATAGATGATTTGTCCAAATTCAGGTTCCAAGTATCAGTTTATAAACATTTTGTGTTGTGGAACCGGCAAATGCTGATAAGATTTATATGTATTGCATTATTAATGTATATTCTCAGGAAATTTACTTAAGTTAATTTTTACATATCTAGTTTATAAAGGGACGAGTATGACGGGGTGCGTTATGGGGAGTAGTTTGCAGATCTTTGTTTGCTGCAAACAACTAAATGGAAATAATGGAAAGCAACATAGGCTATCGCTTGACATATATTATGTGAAACGCAACCATATTGACCTTAAAAAAGCACAAATTTTTACTAAGACATAATGGTGAAATATATTATGCTTTTCTAAATAACAAAAGCAAGCTAAAATAGTATGATGTTGTGCGACAATTGATGTCATTGATTGGGAAAGAGGAACAAGAGTTATACGACCTTTAAGAAATGATGACTAGATACAGAAGCATATATATTTTTTAACAAGATTGTATACTTATAACCTCTTAGAAGACCGCAGAGAGAGGAAGAGAATAAGATCCATACACATTTTCTGTGATATGATAACTATATGCACTTATAATTCAGCTAAAGAATATCCATCATGCAACATCTGGACATATATTTGTTAGATATAAAGTATGTCATTTGTCCTGCAAGAGATAAAAAGGTTGGCATATTTTGACGGTGTCCAATGAAAGATCCAAATATAGAGATAAACATTTAATGTTTACCTCCCTCTCAGGCACCTGGCCTTGCCACATGATATGGGACGGGGGTGGGGGGAGAAATCTTACTCTATTGATCTCATAAAACACATCATTTGAAAAAAAAAGCCAAAATGGCTATGGAATAGGCATGCCGCTAGACCACATAAAACTGTACAGGAAAACTAACTCCCTCATTCTTATTAGTGCAACCATCATTTTGCTATAGACTTTTTATTAGAGTTTAAACAAACATGCACACAACTTTATTTCCATGAACATAACCTAGTCACTTTTTTTTAATGACCATTCAACGCATTTCTTTAATGCATCTAAGAAATGTATTCAACAATTAACAACCTGGAAACCCACATGGTAAACAAACAATAGTGGTTGATAAAGTGGATCTATGTGTAATGATAGTTAAGTTAGAATATGAGAAAAAATAATGAAATAATGACATGTATTAATGTCCCCCATCGTTGTAACAATGCAAAAAATTGTAAATATGTGTCATTTTAGTACATTTCTTCCACTAAAATAGAACAAGAAAAAGATTCATTACCAAAACCAGTGTAACTATACATTAACCCATATATATGTCTATCCAAAATACATTATTTCTAATAAACATACAAGTAAATATTTGCATTCATTATGTGAGGCCATTTTGCTTCCTTTCTCCTTCCTATTTCAAATACTATACCTAATAGTGTTCAATTTCCTTTTAATTCATAGCAAGATAATATTCTATTTTGGTCTTATAAGACTAACACTTAGAAGAATGCCACATATTTTACTTTCTAACTCAATATTTTGAACATAATATGGTTCTCTTAGTATATGTACATTCTCAAAATTTTAATGATAAAAAATAGTGTGCGGTGTGACATGAAAAATTCATATGATATATGTCTATTTCATTTGTACGAGATAATTATCATTCTCCCTCTCATCTTCTTAATAATTTCTTTTCCTATACTTCCCCATGTCCATAGTCTTGTGGTAACCATGAACACCAAGTTGCAACTACTCTACAAACTAGCAAATATATCTACCAATCAATATCGTCCTCCAAAAAGAATTTCTAAGTGAACATCTATTTTTCTTCCTGTGCTCACATTTCTCAGTGGCGAACCAGTTGCAAAG
Organism: Alisma plantago-aquatica; assembly: GCA_963693085.1. Lineage (NCBI taxonomy): Eukaryota > Viridiplantae > Streptophyta > Magnoliopsida > Alismatales > Alismataceae > Alisma > Alisma plantago-aquatica. The sequence continues at coordinate 236,977,130 of OY856415.1, forward strand.
TAATTCTCTAGTTTTGGAATAATTTTCCATGAAAAATCCAATACCTCCAATATTTCTTACTATACATATAATATATATACACATATAGTTTTAATTTTCGAGGTTACAACCCAATCATAAGTGATGCTGGACATATGCGACTTATTCTACTTTTTATTTATGCTTATTATTAGGGACCAAATTTAATTTATCTAATTGTTATTCTTGTAAGTCTTGATAGTTCCTTGTAAATTATATATTTATTTTGCAATTTGTGAAATTTTTGCGAGATTGGGGTTTGCATCTTTTATTATAGATATCAGCCTTGAGGGTTTGTCCCAAATGGATTAATATGATTTGGAAAATAGATAATTTGGTTATTTATTTGTATGATTTTATCTGAACATGTGACACATCAATCAATATTACTAAAAGTAAAATATACTTAATGACATACATAGGGGAATTTTTTTCCTATAAAATATGTCTTTTTCTTCATTCATGGATCATTTTGAATACATCTCTGACGGAAGTACTAGAATTTCATGAAGGTGTGATAAGTGTAGTAATCATATACCTCGTGTGCCACTATAAATTACAATTCATACATGGTGAACTTTACAAATAGAAATAATTAATTTTAGTAGAAAGAATAACCCATACATTGAGTAAGTCTTCATTTGTACATGTTTCACATATTTATTTTGCCGCTTGACTTAAGAATCACATATTTATTATGTCGTTTGACTTAAGAATATATATATATATATATACAGATCTCTTCTTCCATTATTTTCAAGGAAAATATGTATAGCTCCTTTTCCAAATATATAATTTATTTTTTTCTATATCGTACTTGTTATCTACCTTTTTTTCCTCTTCTAGGTTCCTCTGTCTCTCACCCTTCATTGGTGGGTATATTAATCATAATGTTTTAGTAGTGTAGTAATACAGTTCTAAGAATATGACATGTTTGTTCATCACAAGACACAATTCTTAGAACCGTGTCTATATTTTTGAGAAAGAGATGGATAGTGAACTTTGATTCATATATCCAGTATAAAGAAGAATTAATCTTTCTGCGATAAATACAATTATGTTTGTTAATGAGAGAAACACGTTATCTATAGAACCCACAAATAACTCTTGAAAAGAAATGAGTATGTGAAAGGCCATCCTTTTATTATTCTTCTTCTTATTTTCTGATTGTCTTGGATCTCCACTATTGCATAATCTAGCATTGCACCCCTTTTGCAATTACTAATGGTCGTGTTGGCACTAAAGGATTCTAGTGAGGTACAAGCACATAGAAACCATGAAACAAGTAACATGAAGACTCTTCCTATATGAATTTAATTAACATATGAATAACTATTTTGATATATAGTGTATTACTAGATGAACATGGAAATGAATTTTTTTGGGTCGTAATAACTAGTTCATATGAATACAGGAGCATACCATGAATGTTTGTTGGTCCTAATAATCAGTGCATATGAATACAGGAGCATAGATATGTATATACAACTTGTGACTTGTATATCATTTAATAATTGAAAATGTAAAACTATTCAAAGGTTTGCTTTTAACTATATAAAGATAGACATAAAGTACGGGAATAGAGGGATGCATGACCACATAGAACATCTTACACAATATCTCATTCACTTCATTCGGATACAAATATATAAATTCTCTATTGTGCATATGAGTTTGTTACTTATCTATGAATCCTTAATGATTTGAAGGTTATATAATGGTAGCTACTTATGGATTACAATAATATACCATTATCTAGAGTTATAACTATGTATATAAGATTCATGATAGAATTTAATGCTTTTCCTTAGATCTTGATTACTATGTTTTAACAAAACATCAACGAGGACTACTTTTTTTTCGATCCTAATTCATACCATCTATTTGAATATGACAAATAAATTTCCTTACACATAGTTTTATAATGATTCTCACATGTCATTCTAACCTATATAATATGGTATTTTTTCGATTGTGGTGCTATGAAGTTTTGCAAGTATAGAGGTAGAATGAAGGAGAAAGAGGAGCCACTCTCTTTAGTGGCTTAAGTCATATCATTGTATAAGTCATCTATGGTGATTTATGCAAATAGTCAAAATCTATAAAAAAAGTAAAAACAACATATGAATTTTTTTGGAGGCTAAAGTCACAATGGGTCCATAATGTTTTGGCAAGGGAGAGGTTCTGTGGTGCTTAAATGGGATATAAAAGTTTTATTGTAGGGAAGATGAAAGTTTTCAAGTTGTTTAGTGATGTATATGCTTCACATAAATAAATTCCTAACAACTCCAAGAAGATCATGTTGATTACCCAAAGAAAATTTTGATGCAAAATCTTGATTAAAGGTTGATCAGCCCCGGAACGTGTGTCCAGTAAGGAAGATGGATTCAGAAGGAATTATACTTTTACATTTATAACCCGAAACCTTCAGGGACCCCCACAACTTTTATTACGGGGTCAAAGTAGATATACGGGGTCGAACACAGGAACATGGTGACGTTTAGGACGCCCGAGATTTCGTTCTTGAGTCAGATAAGACAAAACAATAGTCGATGAAAATATGTGCTAGAACTAGTCTAGCGGGTTGTCACGAATTAAAACAAAACAAAACAAAGAAAAGAAAAGAAAAGAAAACAAAACAAAACGGAGTTCGCAGGATTCTACTAAATAGAGAGGAGTTACTGGCTATATAACCACAAACTGGGCAGTCTATGCACCCGTTCTCAGGCGTAGACAACCCTCGAACACTCAAGCAAATAGCCTACATCAACACATGGCACGCGTTGTGGGTATGTTCCAGTGGGGTCGTCCCACTTGCTCTCGCGAAGCGTGACTAAAACCCATCTATGATGTGCCATCAAACCTCTCTCGAGGATGACATATCAACATCCTAGTATATTCTAGATATCCTCTTGGGTCTAGAATGTTTTGAGATGTTAGGAACAGACGACCGTTGAACCGTCCTCCTCTCGGGCTTCGGTCAAAACTATCTTCTCGCGTCTATTCCTACATGGATCTCTCGATACATGCAGAAATAGCAGTCCAAACTAGAAAGGGATCAACCAAACTAGCAAATCATAACCAGAGAGAGAAGATAGAATAAGCAAACATACTAGTTCTAAAATAAAACTACTTGTTTAAGGCAAAAGTACATAAACATGCCCAAAACAGGCTACATAGCCAAGAAGGAACTCAACTAGCCATAGACAAGTATAGTTGGCATCAAACAAAGATGAAAGAATATCATTTGCACATAAACAAAGGGAATGGAAGAAGGAAGGAGGAAGAAAGAGGGATTTCGCCAGCAGAGGAGAGGTGGCTCTCGCTCCTTAGCCTCCGTATAGTCCGAATCTCGCCTTTTCGGCCTTCCTCCTTGATCTTCTGGACACCTTGGCCTCCTTTCTCTCTAAGATCCTCCCCAAACAACGGCATGATGATGGCTGGATGGCCTAGATCTTGGTTTCCGCCACAGATCTGGGTGGAAATGGATGGATGGATGGACCTGATCTGCTGTTTCCACACAGATAACAGATCAGGGCAAGCCAAGGAGCGGGATGGATGCCAGTTGGATGGAGCTGTGGTTTCCACCACAGATCCGGTTGGGCGGAGAGGAGTCGTGCGTGCAAGATCACCGCAGGGGAAGTTCTTGGCTGTTGGTGATCGGGCTTCTAGGTCAGGCTTGGCGGTGGCAGCCTGGCGGCCCTGTCAAGTCCCCCCCCCCCCTTGGAGTGGTTGGATGAGCAGGCTATTTATTACTACCGGACCGAGGCATGGGTGGCTAGGGTCATGATCCTACTCACGCCGGGGTCGCACAACCATCGCGGGTGAGAGGTGATCGAGGTCTGTAGGTACTCGATCGCGATCAGGTGGTGGATGGGAACGACAGGTTGCGGTCTGCGATGCGTTGGTGAGATCACGGGTTGGCGGAGGTTGAAGGAGTCGTGACCTTCGTCGTTGGATGGTGCAGGTCGCGAAGTGGTAGAGGATGGCGGCACTGCTGTCGATCATAGGCAGGAGCAGGTGGATGACGATGGTCACGGTGTGGTGCAGCTGCCGATGAGGATGATGGTGTGTCGCGATCCTTTGATGGGTGGCAGCATCGATCGCGGTCAGGTGGAGTGGGGTGGTCGCGGTGTCACGAGTCAAGGCGCAGTTGAGGAGCAAGCGCATGCGTTGGTGATCGGGAGTGAGGATGAAGGGGGCAGGTGCAAACTGTGGTTGGGAGGATGGAGCCGGTGTCGAGGACAAAGAGGATGTGATCGCGGTCTGGGCAGTGGTAGTTGATCGCGAACTGGAGTGATGGCGGTAGTTGGACGTCGCGATCTTGGCGGAGGATGGAGCCGATGAGGTCGAGGAAGTTGCGTTGGTGCAGATCGCGAGCAGGTGTATAGCATGGATCGCGAGTGAGCGGAGGAGCATCACGATTAGGGAAGGCTGCAGTGATGGTGGTTGGAGGAGAAGGCACTGACGTAGGTGTCGACCGCCATCTGGTGGTGAGCGGTGTAGATCGCGATCAAGAGGTCATGATGTTGCAGGTGGCGGGAAGCGAAGATGGTGATCGCGGTCTGCTGTAGCTGAAAGAGGTGTCTGGAGATCGCGATCTGTAGGAAGGGTGGAGGAGTTGGATCGCGGTCTGTGGGGGAGGATCGGTGGGTGTTGATCGCGATCCTTCAGGAGGTGATGATCGCGGTCTCTTGTAGCTGAAGAACCAGCCTGATGGGCTTGGATAAAGAGGGGCCCACGAGTAGCGGATGGGCCCTACTCGATCTGCATGAAAATAATATAAACCCTTATCAATAAGCCTTGATAACCCACGAATTGAGAAAGATGTATATTATAGGATTTAGGAGATGAAAGCGAATATACTAGGCAAAATTCGGCTAAAGATGGCGACTGAAACCATGATGAATATAAAAAGAGATGTAAATTACAAAATGACAAGAAACATGAATAACTTTGGCCAAATTAGGGCTATAATGACACAAAACCATAGGTAATTACTTAGCATATATACATAAATTTGGGTGTTATCAAGTACTCACTTAGATTCAACTATTTATGGGTGAAGGAACATATTAGTAAGATCCAATATGAGGGAGTTTGGTCAACCTCAATCACGTGTCCTTTGAAGACATGTATAAGGTTGGATGGTAGTTGTTGACTTGTTGTATGACAATGGGCCCATCCTTTCTTGCGGGTCGGTTAATGGCTAAACCTCAACGCAACATATCTAGCAAGAACGGTTGGTCTCTAGCCATATGTATATCCCAATCTGGAGTAATTTCGTTGTACGGTTAACAACATTTGGTATGGAAAAACCTTCATGGCAGGAATCACATCTCCGCCTATTGGATTGAAAAAAGAGACTCCCCCCGCGTTCAGATATCCGTCGCAGAAGAACGACACTCTTTTCTGTGTCTCTGTTTTTGGCGGAGAGATATTGGACACGAGTCACACGACGTCGAAGCAAAGAAAACACAGTGTCACACTGAGAGGAATAATCTACGAGCTCTCGTCGTGCATCTCCTAGGCTCGTTTGAAGCAGACCATATTTGAATTGAAATCTCGTATTTGTGTACGGTAGACGATTCGGTGTTGCTTAGTTTGTCTTTTAGCCCCTTTTCATTCTTTTCTCCTCGTTGCCTATTTGTACGCTACTCCATGATTAACTTTTGCATTCATCAGTTATTATTTTGGTACTATTACTAAGCGATGCTGTAGATTGGAACAAAATGACCAAATTGATTAGGATGTCAGGACGACGTTGCTCTGCTTCAATAAACAAAATATGGCGGGTGGGGGTGGGGTTTCTAGGAGGTTTTGCACTACAGCAAAATCGGACCTCGAGTTTAGTCTAACATAGAAAACTTGTTTCTAATCGTTTCATTTCTTATGCTATCCGATCCTTGGTCGGATTTCATTCCTTTCCCCCTCATTTCCTAGGCAATGCGATCCTTGGTCGGATTTCACTGTTGTTTGATTACTTTAACTTGACCTTTTGATTCTATACACCTTATAGTTTGGTTACTTCCCATCTGTATGTATTATAGTAAGGTGTCCAATTTAGAGATCAACAAATCCCTTAAAAGCTAGTGACGAATTAATAACCAATGACAACAATGACGTACTTGATAATTCAAATTAGCATTGCAATCCTATGATTTCCTAAAAGACGGATGTGTATGTGGTTCTTGTTGGGATCCATATTACTTTTCTTAGATGCGATTGAGGGAATCCCAAGAAACAATGACTGAAGTGAACAGTGAAGGCTGTCTTAGATGCCATGACTGATCCAATCGCACTCACTAAGGGGCCGTTCGGCCCCCGTAATTATGACTCCTGCATTTCAGTGCAGTTTAACCAATGATTCTGGGACCACTTGGGTTTGAGTAGCAGACAAATTAGGCTGTCCGGAACACCAGGCTGGCATACCGAATGCATGGCGTGATTTGGAATCTCGCCAAATTTAGTAGTACGAATACCAGATCAAATGCTGCTAAGTACTCAGGTTATTAATCTGAACTGATATTTGTATATAAATGCAGCAGTTCAAATGATAGCGGCCGAACGGCCCCTAAGTTTACTTTACTAGTGACAGATCGCCAGACCATGGCTATTTTTCTGTCACCACATATGACATTGCAATAGTTAGAACATCTTCCCGTAAAACAGAAAGCTATGAGATCATATTGTTTTCAGTTTGTGTGTTTACGACTTTATTTGATTTATATTTTTCAGGATGTCGGAACCTGTAGCCATCAACTTTTTCCATCGCGGGATGATGCTCTTGGATGGTTTAGAATATGTTGGTGGAGAAGAATTGGAAATGATGATTGATGACCCAGACAACTTGAGCTACTTCGAGATTCTATATAGATTCATAGAGCTTGGTTACTCCACGGTTAACAGGCTGTGGTACGAAAACGACAAAGGCATCCCCTCAGTGTTGAGAAATGACGAGGATGCTTTGTGCGTGGGCAGGATAGCAAAAGAATGCGGCCCAGCTAACGTTTATGCCGAGACAAGGCAAGTGCAATCTCGTGTTTTGTTGCAAATTACAAGATAATTGTGTACAAAGTTTCCTTAAATTTATATCAAATATATAATCATCAATTCAATAACCTATAGGGTAATTCTTTTGGTGTGTTGATAACCTAATTCGACTGCTGTAATCAGGATGTCTGATCAAGTAAAAATATCGCTATATTATGATGGAGTCATGGAATTTGAACCTACGGTCCGCTATACGGGAGGAAGATATACGGACGTGGAGCTTCATCCTTACTACTTAAGTTATTCCGAGATTTTCCGAACATTTCAAGAGCATGCCGACGTAACACCTAACAGAATCTGGTTCAGAGACCCAAGTGATGACACTTTTGTAGAGGTGGAAAATGAAGCTGACGCTGGACGAATGCAGAGGACAGCGAAGACATATGCATTTCTTGACATTCATGCAGAATAGATGAAGTCAGACATCGAGGAACAACCGTTTAGATATCTCATGTAGCAAGATTGGAGAATGTTTTTCAGTTGATACTGATGATTCCTGTATTCTATGCTGAATTTGCTGCAATCTGTTTCAATGTTATTTGTCATGTTGCACAACGTTCTCATTATTAATTACAATCTCATTTCTGTATCCATCAGTAGTATTTATACTACACAATAATAACCGAGATATCAGTAGTATTTATACCACACAATAATAACCGAGAAATCAGCAGGGGTTAGAACTGTGTGGCACTACCTGCTCACCTTTTGCCTTCTATGGAAAGCGTAACACTGAAAGCAAGAATTAAGAGGTAATGATAGCTACGAAATTGCCATGAAACATTTTGGTGTAACTGGAGCCGCTGCTTCCTCGCTGACCTCTCTTCTGTCTCCACTTCACTTCACATTCTATATGTCCACTTTTTGTGTCATATTTCTTATGCTTTAAAGGTTAAAGATTCTATTTCATCTCTAGTCTTACTCCGTTCACTTATAAAATAAGGTTATATTAGAGCGTTGCTCAAATCGTAGGTGGGTTGTAAAAGGGCCGGCTTGGAAATTTCAAGGTTAGTTAGACTTGTTTATTCTGATTTTTACAAGCAAAATAAACCCACACATACATGTTTACACGCACACATGCTTCTTACACCAAGCTTGCGATTAATCTTTTTTCTTGTCTTTATATTTTGTTTCTCTTGCCTAAGGAGTGGGATTGACTTTGTTATTGATTTTTATTTCTTTTCTTTTATATTTTTAACGGTCTTTTGTTCATCCATTTTATGTTGCTTGCTATTTTAAGGTTGATTGCGCTATACCGAAATCATAAAAAGGCACGCACACATGGCCACCAAATGGGTTGTTTTTTCTTGTTGAATTTTATATTCCTTTTTTTTATTGCTACTCTCCGGTCTATTGAATTTTGGTTTTACATTGTCTACACATTCAAGGGCGGAACTAGAAACTGACAATAGGAGGGTTGAAATATATTTACCAGCTATTAGTTGAAACTAGAGGGGTTCAGTGATAAATTTTGTGTTTTTTTGAAAAAATATGACTATACTGGGGCTGGAACCTGGCTTTTTACAACCTATACTAATGCTGCGCCTACCAGTTCACCTACACCTTTCACTTAACTACGATTTGCATATATTTAATATGTATACAACATCAACGACAAACATATATATACTAGGCATATACCCGTGCTATGCACGGGTGCCATGATGGATAACGTATCAATGTACAATATTTAGTACGAAGTTTAGACAACTCTCTACATTTCGAAATGTAAAAGTGTAATTATGTAGAAGTTTTTTTTACAGTAGATATGAAGAACAGCTACATCTGGCTACCGGAGAATATAGACTCCTCATGTGACGAGCATCTTCCGGTGTTTTGTCGGTGACATAAGCATCTTGTTGTAATATATAACCACTACCATAAAGGAAATTCCACATCTTAGTCATGGCATCTTGCTCAGTATTGACGTGAATCTAAACTTGCTACCTGCAATGCATATAGATGCATAGATTAATAGAAGTGAATGAATCTAAACTTAGAGCGAGAAAAACCCAATCCATTGAGTTGAGTTGTTTTTATATTTGTTGACAACATGTTTTCAATTATCCTCTTCACGACAAAAGCACCATCTACCAATTGAGTTGGTCTGTTAGGCACTGGAAATTTATATTAAAACCAAATGAACTTTCGGTTCAGCAAGTAGTAGTGACAATAAATCCAAAAAATTTAACATGTTGGTGTAATTGTGTAGGTCAAAATTGAGATAATTACGGCCCTAAGATCTTTGTCACAGGAACAAAATAGACATAACACCTTGCTGAACTACATCAAAAATACCACAAAAGCTTAGTAAAAAAGTTTATAGCATTTTAAAATAGTAAAACACCAGCGAAATCAACTAGAAAAGTCACATAAACTTAAATTCAATAGCAGCCTATTATGTTGGAAGAATCAGTAAATCACAATTTCTAGTTGCAATCTAAGATGAACAATCATACTATCAAACGAACTGCTTAAACTTTAAAAAAATCCACATAATTCCTAAAGTTACGCAAAACTATATAGTTTGCATTTTTTTATAAACAACTACACAAACGATATGATAAAGAAAACAGAACCCCAAAGTCATTAACATGTTGGTGTAAAGATATGGGTCCGAATTGAGCTTCTTATGACCCAAAAAATCTGTCACGGGAACAAAATATACATAACACCTTACTGAATTACAGTAGAACTACCTGCAAAACTTGGTGAAAAAGTTTATAGCATTTTCAAACAGAAAAATAAAAGCAAAACTTACTGAATGTAACTTCTTTAGCTTAAAAAAATCAATAGTTTTTTCAAATTTCAGGTCCATGTACTTCTAGTCAAATTTAAGTTGTTGAGAAGGAATATAATCACATTGTTGCCTATTTGTACGCTACTCCATGATTAACTTTTGCATTCATCAGTTATTATTTTGGTACTATTACTAAGCGATGCTGTAGATTGGAACAAAATGACCAAATTGATTAGGATGTCAGGACGACGTTGCTCTGCTTCAATAAACAAAATATGGCGGGTGGGGGTGGGGTTTCTAGGAGGTTTTGCACTACAGCAAAATCGGACCTCGAGTTTAGTCTAACATAGAAAACTTGTTTCTAATCGTTTCATTTCTTATGCTATCCGATCCTTGGTCGGATTTCATTCCTTTCCCCCTCATTTCCTAGGCAATGCGATCCTTGGTCGGATTTCACTGTTGTTTGATTACTTTAACTTGACCTTTTGATTCTATACACCTTATAGTTTGGTTACTTCCCATCTGTATGTATTATAGTAAGGTGTCCAATTTAGAGATCAACAAATCCCTTAAAAGCTAGTGACGAATTAATAACCAATGACAACAATGACGTACTTGATAATTCAAATTAGCATTGCAATCCTATGATTTCCTAAAAGACGGATGTGTATGTGGTTCTTGTTGGGATCCATATTACTTTTCTTAGATGCGATTGAGGGAATCCCAAGAAACAATGACTGAAGTGAACAGTGAAGGCTGTCTTAGATGCCATGACTGATCCAATCGCACTCACTAAGGGGCCGTTCGGCCCCCGTAATTATGACTCCTGCATTTCAGTGCAGTTTAACCAATGATTCTGGGACCACTTGGGTTTGAGTAGCAGACAAATTAGGCTGTCCGGAACACCAGGCTGGCATACCGAATGCATGGCGTGATTTGGAATCTCGCCAAATTTAGTGGTACGAATACCAGATCAAATGCTGCTAAGTACTCAGGTTATTAATCTGAACTGATATTTGTATATAAATGCAGCAGTTCAAATGATAGCGGCCGAACGGCCCCTAAGTTTACTTTACTAGTGACAGATCGCCAGACCATGGCTATTTTTCTGTCACCACATATGACATTGCAATAGTTAGAACATCTTCCCGTAAAACAGAAAGCTATGAGATCATATTGTTTTCAGTTTGTGTGTTTACGACTTTATTTGATTTATATTTTTCAGGATGTCGGAACCTGTAGCCATCAACTTTTTCCATCGCGGGATGATGCTCTTGGATGGTTTAGAATATGTTGGTGGAGAAGAATTGGAAATGATGATTGATGACCCAGACAACTTGAGCTACTTCGAGATTCTATATAGATTCATAGAGCTTGGTTACTCCACAGTTAACAGGCTGTGGTACGAAAACGACAAAGGCATCCCCTCAGTGTTGAGAAATGACGAGGATGCTTTGTGCGTGGGCAGGATAGCAAAAGAATGCGGCCCAGCTAACGTTTATGCCGAGACAAGGCAAGTGCAATCTCGTGTTTTGTTGCAAATTACAAGATAATTGTGTACAAAGTTTCCTTAAATTTATATCAAATATATAATCATCAATTCAATAACCTATAGGGTAATTCTTTTGGTGTGTTGATAACCTAATTCGACTGCTGTAATCAGGATGTCTGATCAAGTAAAAATATCGCTATATTATGATGGAGTCATGGAATTTGAACCTACGGTCCGCTATACGGGAGGAAGATATACGGACGTGGAGCTTCATCCTTACTACTTAAGTTATTCCGAGATTTTCCGAACATTTCAAGAGCATGCCGACGTAACACCTAACAGAATCTGGTTCAGAGACCCAAGTGATGACACTTTTGTAGAGGTGGAAAATGAAGCTGACGCTGGACGAATGCAGAGGACAGCGAAGACATATGCATTTCTTGACATTCATGCAGAATAGATGAAGTCAGACATCGAGGAACAACCGTTTAGATATCTCATGTAGCAAGATTGGAGAATGTTTTTCAGTTGATATTGATGATTCCTGTATTCTATGCTGAATTTGCTGCAATCTGTTTCAATGTTATTTGTCATGTTGCACAACGTTCTCATTATTAATTACAATCTCATTTCTGTATCCATCAGTAGTATTTATACTACACAATAATAACCGAGATATCAGTAGTATTTATACCACACAATAATAACCGAGAAATCAGTAGGGGTTAGAACTGTGTGGCACTACCTGCTCACCTTTTGCCTTCTATGGAAAGTGTAACACTGAAAGCAAGAATTAAGAGGTAATGATAGCTACGAAATTGCCATGAAACATTTTGGTGTAACTGGAGCCGCTGCTTCCTCGCTGACCTCTCTTCTGTCTCCACTTCACTTCACATTCTATATGTCCACTTTTTGTGTCATATTTCTTATGCTTTAAAGGTTAAAGATTCTATTTCATCTCTAGTCTTACTCCGTTCACTTATAAAATAAGGTTATATTAGAGCGTTGCTCAAATCGTAGGTGGGTTGTAAAAGGGCCGGCTTGGAAATTTCAAGGTTAGTTAGACTTGTTTATTCTGATTTTTACAAGCAAAATAAACCCACACATACATGTTTACACGCACACATGCTTCTTACACCAAGCTTGCGATTAATCTTTTTTCTTGTCTTTATATTTTGTTTCTCTTGCCTAAGGAGTGGGATTGACTTTGTTATTGATTTTTATTTCTTTTCTTTTATATTTTTAACGGTCTTTTGTTCATCCATTTTATGTTGCTTGCTATTTTAAGGTTGATTGCGCTATACCGAAATCATAAAAAGGCACGCACACATGGCCACCAAATGGGTTGTTTTTTCTTGTTGAATTTTATATTCCTTTTTTTTATTGCTACTCTCCGGTCTATTGAATTTTGGTTTTACATTGTCTACACATTCAAGGGCGGAACTAGAAACTGACAATAGGAGGGTTGAAATATATTTACCAGCTATTAGTTGAAACTAGAGGGGTTCAGTGATAAATTTTGTGTTTTTTTGAAAAAATATGACTATACTGGGGCTGGAACCTGGCTTTTTACAACCTATACTAATGCTGCGCCTACCAGTTCACCTACACCTTTCACTTAACTACGATTTGCATATATTTAATATGTATACAACATCAACGACAAACATATATATACTAGGCATATACCCGTGCTATGCACGGGTGCCATGATGGATAACGTATCAATGTACAATATTTAGTACGAAGTTTAGACAACTCTCTACATTTCGAAATGTAAAAGTGTAATTATGTAGAAGTTTTTTTTACAGTAGATATGAAGAACAGCTACATCTGGCTACCGGAGAATATAGACTCCTCATGTGACGAGCATCTTCCGGTGTTTTGTCGGTGACATAAGCATCTTGTTGTAATATATAACCACTACCATAAAGGAAATTCCACATCTTAGTCATGGCATCTTGCTCAGTATTGACGTGAATCTAAACTTGCTACCTGCAATGCATATAGATGCATAGATTAATAGAAGTGAATGAATCTAAACTTAGAGCGAGAAAAACCCAATCCATTGAGTTGAGTTGTTTTTATATTTGTTGACAACATGTTTTCAATTATCCTCTTCACGACAAAAGCACCATCTACCAATTGAGTTGGTCTGTTAGGCACTGGAAATTTATATTAAAACCAAATGAACTTTCGGTTCAGCAAGTAGTAGTGACAATAAATCCAAAAAATTTAACATGTTGGTGTAATTGTGTAGGTCAAAATTGAGATAATTACGGCCCTAAGATCTTTGTCACAGGAACAAAATAGACATAACACCTTGCTGAACTACATCAAAAATACCACAAAAGCTTAGTAAAAAAGTTTATAGCATTTTAAAATAGTAAAACACCAGCGAAATCAACTAGAAAAGTCACATAAACTTAAATTCAATAGCAGCCTATTATGTTGGAAGAATCAGTAAATCACAATTTCTAGTTGCAATCTAAGATGAACAATCATACTATCAAACGAACTGCTTAAACTTTAAAAAAATCCACATAATTCCTAAAGTTACGCAAAACTATATAGTTTGCATTTTTTTATAAACAAATACACAAACGATATGATAAAGAAAACAGAACCCCAAAGTCATTAACATGTTGGTGTAAAGATATGGGTCCGAATTGAGCTTCTTATGACCCAAAAAATCTGTCACGGGAACAAAATATACATAACACCTTACTGAATTACAGTAGAACTACCTGCAAAACTTGGTGAAAAAGTTTATAGCATTTTCAAACAGAAAAATAAAAGCAAAACTTACTGAATGTAACTTCTTTAGCTTAAAAAAATCAATAGTTTTTTCAAATTTCAGGTCCATGTACTTCTAGTCAAATTTAAGTTGTTGAGAAGGAATATAATCACATTGTTGCCTATTTGTACGCTACTCCATGATTAACTTTTGCATTCATCAGTTATTATTTTGGTACTATTACTAAGCGATGCTGTAGATTGGAACAAAATGACCAAATTGATTAGGATGTCAGGACGACGTTGCTCTGCTTCAATAAACAAAATATGGCGGGTGGGGGTGGGGTTTCTAGGAGGTTTTGCACTACAGCAAAATCGGACCTCGAGTTTAGTCTAACATAGAAAACTTGTTTCTAATCGTTTCATTTCTTATGCTATCCGATCCTTGGTCGGATTTCATTCCTTTCCCCCTCATTTCCTAGGCAATGCGATCCTTGGTCGGATTTCACTGTTGTTTGATTACTTTAACTTGACCTTTTGATTCTATACACCTTATAGTTTGGTTACTTCCCATCTGTATGTATTATAGTAAGGTGTCCAATTTAGAGATCAACAAATCCCTTAAAAGCTAGTGACGAATTAATAACCAATGACAACAATGACGTACTTGATAATTCAAATTAGCATTGCAATCCTATGATTTCCTAAAAGACGGATGTGTATGTGGTTCTTGTTGGGATCCATATTACTTTTCTTAGATGCGATTGAGGGAATCCCAAGAAACAATGACTGAAGTGAACAGTGAAGGCTGTCTTAGATGCCATGACTGATCCAATCGCACTCACTAAGGGGCCGTTCGGCCCCCGTAATTATGACTCCTGCATTTCAGTGCAGTTTAACCAATGATTCTGGGACCACTTGGGTTTGAGTAGCAGACAAATTAGGCTGTCCGGAACACCAGGCTGGCATACCGAATGCATGGCGTGATTTGGAATCTCGCCAAATTTAGTGGTACGAATACCAGATCAAATGCTGCTAAGTACTCAGGTTATTAATCTGAACTGATATTTGTATATAAATGCAGCAGTTCAAATGATAGCGGCCGAACGGCCCCTAAGTTTACTTTACTAGTGACAGATCGCCAGACCATGGCTATTTTTCTGTCACCACATATGACATTGCAATAGTTAGAACATCTTCCCGTAAAACAGAAAGCTATGAGATCATATTGTTTTCAGTTTGTGTGTTTACGACTTTATTTGATTTATATTTTTCAGGATGTCGGAACCTGTAGCCATCAACTTTTTCCATCGCGGGATGATGCTCTTGGATGGTTTAGAATATGTTGGTGGAGAAGAATTGGAAATGATGATTGATGACCCAGACAACTTGAGCTACTTCGAGATTCTATATAGATTCATAGAGCTTGGTTACTCCACGGTTAACAGGCTGTGGTACGAAAACGACAAAGGCATCCCCTCAGTGTTGAGAAATGACGAGGATGCTTTGTGCGTGGGCAGGATAGCAAAAGAATGCGGCCCAGCTAACGTTTATGCCGAGACAAGGCAAGTGCAATCTCGTGTTTTGTTGCAAATTACAAGATAATTGTGTACAAAGTTTCCTTAAATTTATATCAAATATATAATCATCAATTCAATAACCTATAGGGTAATTCTTTTGGTGTGTTGATAACCTAATTCGACTGCTGTAATCAGGATGTCTGATCAAGTAAAAATATTGCTATATTATGATGGAGTCATGGAATTTGAACCTACGGTCCGCTATACGGGAGGAAGATATACGGACGTGGAGCTTCATCCTTACTACTTAAGTTATTCCGAGATTTTCCGAACATTTCAAGAGCATGCCGACGTAACACCTAACAGAATCTGGTTCAGAGACCCAAGTGATGACACTTTTGTAGAGGTGGAAAATGAAGCTGACGCTGGACGAATGCAGAGGACAGCGAAGACATATGCATTTCTTGACATTCATGCAGAATAGATGAAGTCAGACATCGAGGAACAACCGTTTAGATATCTCATGTAGCAAGATTGGAGAATGTTTTTCAGTTGATACTGATGATTCCTGTATTCTATGCTGAATTTGCTGCAATCTGTTTCAATGTTATTTGTCATGTTGCACAACGTTCTCATTATTAATTACAATCTCATTTCTGTATCCATCAGTAGTATTTATACTACACAATAATAACCGAGATATCAGTAGTATTTATACCACACAATAATAACCGAGAAATCAGCAGGGGTTAGAACTGTGTGGCACTACCTGCTCACCTTTTGCCTTCTATGGAAAGCGTAACACTGAAAGCAAGAATTAAGAGGTAATGATAGCTACGAAATTGCCATGAAACATTTTGGTGTAACTGGAGCCGCTGCTTCCTCGCTGACCTCTCTTCTGTCTCCACTTCACTTCACATTCTATATGTCCACTTTTTGTGTCATATTTCTTATGCTTTAAAGGTTAAAGATTCTATTTCATCTCTAGTCTTACTCCGTTCACTTATAAAATAAGGTTATATTAGAGCGTTGCTCAAATCGTAGGTGGGTTGTAAAAGGGCCGGCTTGGAAATTTCAAGGTTAGTTAGACTTGTTTATTCTGATTTTTACAAGCAAAATAAACCCACACATACATGTTTACACGCACACATGCTTCTTACACCAATCTTGCGATTAATCTTTTTTCTTGTCTTTATATTTTGTTTCTCTTGCCTAAGGAGTGGGATTGACTTTGTTATTGATTTTTATTTCTTTTCTTTTATATTTTTAACGGTCTTTTGTTCATCCATTTTATGTTGCTTGCTATTTTAAGGTTGATTGCGCTATACCGAAATCATAAAAAGGCACGCACACATGGCCACCAAATGGGTTGTTTTTTCTTGTTGAATTTTATATTCCTTTTTTTTATTGCTACTCTCCGGTCTATTGAATTTTGGTTTTACATTGTCTACACATTCAAGGGCGGAACTAGAAACTGACAATAGGAGGGTTGAAATATATTTACCAGCTATTAGTTAAAACTAGAGGGGTTCAGTGATAAATTTTGTGTTTTTTTGAAAAAATATGACTATACTGGGGCTGGAACCTGGCTTTTTACAACCTATACTAATGCTGCGCCTACCAGTTCACCTACACCTTTCACTTAACTACGATTTGCATATATTTAATATGTATACAACATCAACGACAAACATATATATACTAGGCATATACCCGTGCTATGCACGGTGCCATGATGGATAACGTATCAATGTACAATATTTAGTACGAAGTTTAGACAACTCTCTACATTTCGAAATGTAAAAGTGTAATTATGTAGAAGTTTTTTTTACAGTAGATATGAAGAACAGCTACATCTGGCTACCGGAGAATATAGACTCCTCATGTGACGAGCATCTTCCGGTGTTTTGTCGGTGACATAAGCATCTTGTTGTAATATATAACCACTACCATAAAGGAAATTCCACATCTTAGTCATGGCATCTTGCTCAGTATTGACGTGAATCTAAACTTGCTACCTGCAATGCATATAGATGCATAGATTAATAGAAGTGAATGAATCTAAACTTAGAGCGAGAAAAACCCAATCCATTGAGTTGAGTTGTTTTTATATTTGTTGACAACATGTTTTCAATTATCCTCTTCACGACAAAAGCACCATCTACCAATTGAGTTGGTCTGTTAGGCACTGGAAATTTATATTAAAACCAAATGAACTTTCGGTTCAGCAAGTAGTAGTGACAATAAATCCAAAAAATTTAACATGTTGGTGTAATTGTGTAGGTCAAAATTGAGATAATTACGGCCCTAAGATCTTTGTCACAGGAACAAAATAGACATAACACCTTGCTGAACTACATCAAAAATACCACAAAAGCTTAGTAAAAAAGTTTATAGCATTTTAAAATAGTAAAACACCAGCGAAATCAACTAGAAAAGTCACATAAACTTAAATTCAATAGCAGCCTATTATGTTGGAAGAATCAGTAAATCACAATTTCTAGTTGCAATCTAAGATGAACAATCATACTATCAAACGAACTGCTTAAACTTTAAAAAAATCCACATAATTCCTAAAGTTACGCAAAACTATATAGTTTGCATTTTTTTATAAACAACTACACAAACGATATGATAAAGAAAACAGAACCCCAAAGTCATTAACATGTTGGTGTAAAGATATGGGTCCGAATTGAGCTTCTTATGACCCAAAAAATCTGTCACGGGAACAAAATATACATAACACCTTACTGAATTACAGTAGAACTACCTGCAAAACTTGGTGAAAAAGTTTATAGCATTTTCAAACAGAAAAATAAAAGCAAAACTTACTGAATGTAACTTCTTTAGCTTAAAAAAATCAATAGTTTTTTCAAATTTCAGGTCCATGTACTTCTAGTCAAATTTAAGTTGTTGAGAAGGAATATAATCACATTGTTGCCTATTTGTACGCTACTCCATGATTAACTTTTGCATTCATCAGTTATTATTTTGGTACTATTACTAAGCGATGCTGTAGATTGGAACAAAATGACCAAATTGATTAGGATGTCAGGACGACGTTGCTCTGCTTCAATAAACAAAATATGGCGGGTGGGGGTGGGGTTTCTAGGAGGTTTTGCACTACAGCAAAATCGGACCTCGAGTTTAGTCTAACATAGAAAACTTGTTTCTAATCGTTTCATTTCTTATGCTATCCGATCCTTGGTCGGATTTCATTCCTTTCCCCCTCATTTCCTAGGCAATGCGATCCTTGGTCGGATTTCACTGTTGTTTGATTACTTTAACTTGACCTTTTGATTCTATACACCTTATAGTTTGGTTACTTCCCATCTGTATGTATTATAGTAAGGTGTCCAATTTAGAGATCAACAAATCCCTTAAAAGCTAGTGACGAATTAATAACCAATGACAACAATGACGTACTTGATAATTCAAATTAGCATTGCAATCCTATGATTTCCTAAAAGACGGATGTGTATGTGGTTCTTGTTGGGATCCATATTACTTTTCTTAGATGCGATTGAGGGAATCCCAAGAAACAATGACTGAAGTGAACAGTGAAGGCTGTCTTAGATGCCATGACTGATCCAATCGCACTCACTAAGGGGCCGTTCGGCCCCCGTAATTATGACTCCTGCATTTCAGTGCAGTTTAACCAATGATTCTGGGACCACTTGGGTTTGAGTAGCAGACAAATTAGGCTGTCCGGAACATCAGGCTGGCATACCGAATGCATGGCGTGATTTGGAATCTCGCCAAATTTAGTGGTACGAATACCAGATCAAATGCTGCTAAGTACTCAGGTTATTAATCTGAACTGATATTTGTATATAAATGCAGCAGTTCAAATGATAGCGGCCGAACGGCCCCTAAGTTTACTTTACTAGTGACAGATCGCCAGACCATGGCTATTTTTCTGTCACCACATATGACATTGCAATAGTTAGAACATCTTCCCGTAAAACAGAAAGCTATGAGATCATATTGTTTTCAGTTTGTGTGTTTACGACTTTATTTGATTTATATTTTTCAGGATGTCGGAACCTGTAGCCATCAACTTTTTCCATCGCGGGATGATGCTCTTGGATGGTTTAGAATATGTTGGTGGAGAAGAATTGGAAATGATGATTGATGACCCAGACAACTTGAGCTACTTCGAGATTCTATATAGATTCATAGAGCTTGGTTACTCCACGGTTAACAGGCTGTGGTACGAAAACGACAAAGGCATCCCCTCAGTGTTGAGAAATGACGAGGATGCTTTGTGCGTGGGCAGGATAGCAAAAGAATGCGGCCCAGCTAACGTTTATGCCGAGACAAGGCAAGTGCAATCTCGTGTTTTGTTGCAAATTACAAGATAATTGTGTACAAAGTTTCCTTAAATTTATATCAAATATATAATCATCAATTCAATAACCTATAGGGTAATTCTTTTGGTGTGTTGATAACCTAATTCGACTTCTGTAATCAGGATGTCTGATCAAGTAAAAATATCGCTATATTATGATGGAGTCATGGAATTTGAACCTACGGTCCGCTATACGGGAGGAAGATATACGGACGTGGAGCTTCATCCTTACTACTTAAGTTATTCCGAGATTTTCCGAACATTTCAAGAGCATGCCGACGTAACACCTAACAGAATCTGGTTCAGAGACCCAAGTGATGACACTTTTGTAGAGGTGGAAAATGAAGCTGACGCTGGACGAATGCAGAGGACAGCGAAGACATATGCATTTCTTGACATTCATGCAGAATAGATGAAGTCAGACATCGAGGAACAACCGTTTAGATATCTCATGTAGCAAGATTGGAGAATGTTTTTCAGTTGATACTGATGATTCCTGTATTCTATGCTGAATTTGCTGCAATCTGTTTCAATGTTATTTGTCATGTTGCACAACGTTCTCATTATTAATTACAATCTCATTTTTGTATCCATCAGTAGTATTTATACTACACAATAATAACCGAGATATCAGTAGTATTTATACCACACAATAATAACCGAGAAATCAGCAGGGGTTAGAACTGTGTGGCACTACCTGCTCACCTTTTGCCTTCTATGGAAAGCGTAACACTGAAAGCAAGAATTAAGAGGTAATGATAGCTACGAAATTGCCATGAAACATTTTGGTGTAACTGGAGCCGCTGCTTCCTCGCTGACCTCTCTTCTGTCTCCACTTCACTTCACATTCTATATGTCCACTTTTTGTGTCATATTTCTTATGCTTTAAAGGTTAAAGATTCTATTTCATCTCTAGTCTTACTCCGTTCACTTATAAAATAAGGTTATATTAGAGCGTTGCTCAAATCGTAGGTGGGTTGTAAAAGGGCCGGCTTGGAAATTTCAAGGTTAGTTAGACTTGTTTATTCTGATTTTTACAAGCAAAATAAACCCACACATACATGTTTACACGCACACATGCTTCTTACACCAAGCTTGCGATTAATCTTTTTTCTTGTCTTTATATTTTGTTTCTCTTGCCTAAGGAGTGGGATTGACTTTGTTATTGATTTTTATTTCTTTTCTTTTATATTTTTAACGGTCTTTTGTTCATCCATTTTATGTTGCTTGCTATTTTAAGGTTGATTGCGCTATACCGAAATCATAAAAAGGCACGCACACATGGCCACCAAATGGGTTGTTTTTTCTTGTTGAATTTTATATTCCTTTTTTTTATTGCTACTCTCCGGTCTATTGAATTTTGGTTTTACATTGTCTACACATTCAAGGGCGGAACTAGAAACTGACAATAGGAGGGTTGAAATATATTTACCAGCTATTAGTTGAAACTAGAGGGGTTCAGTGATAAATTTTGTGTTTTTTTGAAAAAATATGACTATACTGGGGCTGGAACCTGGCTTTTTACAACCTATACTAATGCTGCGCCTACCAGTTCACCTACACCTTTCACTTAACTACGATTTGCATATATTTAATATGTATACAACATCAACGACAAACATATATATACTAGGCATATACCCGTGCTATGCACGGGTGCCATGATGGATAACGTATCAATGTACAATATTTAGTACGAAGTTTAGACAACTCTCTACATTTCGAAATGTAAAAGTGTAATTATGTAGAAGTTTTTTTTACAGTAGATATGAAGAACAGCTACATCTGGCTACCGGAGAATATAGACTCCTCATGTGACGAGCATCTTCCGGTGTTTTGTCGGTGACATAAGCATCTTGTTGTAATATATAACCACTACCATAAAGGAAATTCCACATCTTAGTCATGGCATCTTGCTCAGTATTGACGTGAATCTAAACTTGCTACCTGCAATGCATATAGATGCATAGATTAATAGAAGTGAATGAATCTAAACTTAGAGCGAGAAAAACCCAATCCATTGAGTTGAGTTGTTTTTATATTTGTTGACAACATGTTTTCAATTATCCTCTTCACGACAAAAGCACCATCTACCAATTGAGTTGGTCTGTTAGGCACTGGAAATTTATATTAAAACCAAATGAACTTTCGGTTCAGCAAGTAGTAGTGACAATAAATCCAAAAAATTTAACATGTTGGTGTAATTGTGTAGGTCAAAATTGAGATAATTACGGCCCTAAGATCTTTGTCACAGGAACAAAATAGACATAACACCTTGCTGAACTACATCAAAAATACCACAAAAGCTTAGTAAAAAAGTTTATAGCATTTTAAAATAGTAAAACACCAGCGAAATCAACTAGAAAAGTCACATAAACTTAAATTCAATAGCAGCCTATTATGTTGGAAGAATCAGTAAATCACAATTTCTAGTTGCAATCTAAGATGAACAATCATACTATCAAACGAACTGCTTAAACTTTAAAAAAATCCACATAATTCCTAAAGTTACGCAAAACTATATAGTTTGCATTTTTTTATAAACAACTACACAAACGATATGATAAAGAAAACAGAACCCCAAAGTCATTAACATGTTGGTGTAAAGATATGGGTCCGAATTGAGCTTCTTATGACCCAAAAAATCTGTCACGGGAACAAAATATACATAACACCTTACTGAATTACAGTAGAACTACCTGCAAAACTTGGTGAAAAAGTTTATAGCATTTTCAAACAGAAAAATAAAAGCAAAACTTACTGAATGTAACTTCTTTAGCTTAAAAAAATCAATAGTTTTTTCAAATTTCAGGTCCATGTACTTCTAGTCAAATTTAAGTTGTTGAGAAGGAATATAATCACATTGTTGCCTATTTGTACGCTACTCCATGATTAACTTTTGCATTCATCAGTTATTATTTTGGTACTATTACTAAGCGATGCTGTAGATTGGAACAAAATGACCAAATTGATTAGGATGTCAGGACGACGTTGCTCTGCTTCAATAAACAAAATATGGCGGGTGGGGGTGGGGTTTCTAGGAGGTTTTGCACTACAGCAAAATCGGACCTCGAGTTTAGTCTAACATAGAAAACTTGTTTCTAATCGTTTCATTTCTTATGCTATCCGATCCTTGGTCGGATTTCATTCCTTTCCCCCTCATTTCCTAGGCAATGCGATCCTTGGTCGGATTTCACTGTTGTTTGATTACTTTAACTTGACCTTTTGATTCTATACACCTTATAGTTTGGTTACTTCCCATCTGTATGTATTATAGTAAGGTGTCCAATTTAGAGATCAACAAATCCCTTAAAAGCTAGTGACGAATTAATAACCAATGACAACAATGACGTACTTGATAATTCAAATTAGCATTGCAATCCTATGATTTCCTAAAAGACGGATGTGTATGTGGTTCTTGTTGGGATCCATATTACTTTTCTTAGATGCGATTGAGGGAATCCCAAGAAACAATGACTGAAGTGAACAGTGAAGGCTGTCTTAGATGCCATGACTGATCCAATCGCACTCACTAAGGGGCCGTTCGGCCCCCGTAATTATGACTCCTGCATTTCAGTGCAGTTTAACCAATGATTCTGGGACCACTTGGGTTTGAGTAGCAGACAAATTAGGCTGTCCGGAACACCAGGCTGGCATACCGAATGCATGGCGTGATTTGGAATCTCGCCAAATTTAGTGGTACGAATACCAGATCAAATGCTGCTAAGTACTCAGGTTATTAATCTGAACTGATATTTGTATATAAATGCAGCAGTTCAAATGATAGCGGCCGAACGGCCCCTAAGTTTACTTTACTAGTGACAGATCGCCAGACCATGGCTATTTTTCTGTCACCACATATGACATTGCAATAGTTAGAACATCTTCCCGTAAAACAGAAAGCTATGAGATCATATTGTTTTCAGTTTGTGTGTTTACGACTTTATTTGATTTATATTTTTCAGGATGTCGGAACCTGTAGCCATCAACTTTTTCCATCGCGGGATGATGCTCTTGGATGGTTTAGAATATGTTGGTGGAGAAGAATTGGAAATGATGATTGATGACCCAGACAACTTGAGCTACTTCGAGATTCTATATAGATTCATAGAGCTTGGTTACTCCACAGTTAACAGGCTGTGGTACGAAAACGACAAAGGCATCCCCTCAGTGTTGAGAAATGACGAGGATGCTTTGTGCGTGGGCAGGATAGCAAAAGAATGCGGCCCAGCTAACGTTTATGCCGAGACAAGGCAAGTGCAATCTCGTGTTTTGTTGCAAATTACAAGATAATTGTGTACAAAGTTTCCTTAAATTTATATCAAATATATAATCATCAATTCAATAACCTATAGGGTAATTCTTTTGGTGTGTTGATAACCTAATTCGACTGCTGTAATCAGGATGTCTGATCAAGTAAAAATATCGCTATATTATGATGGAGTCATGGAATTTGAACCTACGGTCCGCTATACGGGAGGAAGATATACGGACGTGGAGCTTCATCCTTACTACTTAAGTTATTCCGAGATTTTCCGAACATTTCAAGAGCATGCCGACGTAACACCTAACAGAATCTGGTTCAGAGACCCAAGTGATGACACTTTTGTAGAGGTGGAAAATGAAGCTGACGCTGGACGAATGCAGAGGACAGCGAAGACATATGCATTTCTTGACATTCATGCAGAATAGATGAAGTCAGACATCGAGGAACAACCGTTTAGATATCTCATGTAGCAAGATTGGAGAATGTTTTTCAGTTGATATTGATGATTCCTGTATTCTATGCTGAATTTGCTGCAATCTGTTTCAATGTTATTTGTCATGTTGCACAACGTTCTCATTATTAATTACAATCTCATTTCTGTATCCATCAGTAGTATTTATACTACACAATAATAACCGAGATATCAGTAGTATTTATACCACACAATAATAACCGAGAAATCAGTAGGGGTTAGAACTGTGTGGCACTACCTGCTCACCTTTTGCCTTCTATGGAAAGCGTAACACTGAAAGCAAGAATTAAGAGGTAATGATAGCTACGAAATTGCCATGAAACATTTTGGTGTAACTGGAGCCGCTGCTTCCTCGCTGACCTCTCTTCTGTCTCCACTTCACTTCACATTCTATATGTCCACTTTTTGTGTCATATTTCTTATGCTTTAAAGGTTAAAGATTCTATTTCATCTCTAGTCTTACTCCGTTCACTTATAAAATAAGGTTATATTAGAGCGTTGCTCAAATCGTAGGTGGGTTGTAAAAGGGCCGGCTTGGAAATTTCAAGGTTAGTTAGACTTGTTTATTCTGATTTTTACAAGCAAAATAAACCCACACATACATGTTTACACGCACACATGCTTCTTACACCAAGCTTGCGATTAATCTTTTTTCTTGTCTTTATATTTTGTTTCTCTTGCCTAAGGAGTGGGATTGACTTTGTTATTGATTTTTATTTCTTTTCTTTTATATTTTTAACGGTCTTTTGTTCATCCATTTTATGTTGCTTGCTATTTTAAGGTTGATTGCGCTATACCGAAATCATAAAAAGGCACGCACACATGGCCACCAAATGGGTTGTTTTTTCTTGTTGAATTTTATATTCCTTTTTTTTATTGCTACTCTCCGGTCTATTGAATTTTGGTTTTACATTGTCTACACATTCAAGGGCGGAACTAGAAACTGACAATAGGAGGGTTGAAATATATTTACCAGCTATTAGTTGAAACTAGAGGGGTTCAGTGATAAATTTTGTGTTTTTTTGAAAAAATATGACTATACTGGGGCTGGAACCTGGCTTTTTACAACCTATACTAATGCTGCGCCTACCAGTTCACCTACACCTTTCACTTAACTACGATTTGCATATATTTAATATGTATACAACATCAACGACAAACATATATATACTAGGCATATACCCGTGCTATGCACGGGTGCCATGATGGATAACGTATCAATGTACAATATTTAGTACGAAGTTTAGACAACTCTCTACATTTCGAAATGTAAAAGTGTAATTATGTAGAAGTTTTTTTTACAGTAGATATGAAGAACAGCTACATCTGGCTACCGGAGAATATAGACTCCTCATGTGACGAGCATCTTCCGGTGTTTTGTCGGTGACATAAGCATCTTGTTGTAATATATAACCACTACCATAAAGGAAATTCCACATCTTAGTCATGGCATCTTGCTCAGTATTGACGTGAATCTAAACTTGCTACCTGCAATGCATATAGATGCATAGATTAATAGAAGTGAATGAATCTAAACTTAGAGCGAGAAAAACCCAATCCATTGAGTTGAGTTGTTTTTATATTTGTTGACAACATGTTTTCAATTATCCTCTTCACGACAAAAGCACCATCTACCAATTGAGTTGGTCTGTTAGGCACTGGAAATTTATATTAAAACCAAATGAACTTTCGGTTCAGCAAGTAGTAGTGACAATAAATCCAAAAAATTTAACATGTTGGTGTAATTGTGTAGGTCAAAATTGAGATAATTACGGCCCTAAGATCTTTGTCACAGGAACAAAATAGACATAACACCTTGCTGAACTACATCAAAAATACCACAAAAGCTTAGTAAAAAAGTTTATAGCATTTTAAAATAGTAAAACACCAGCGAAATCAACTAGAAAAGTCACATAAACTTAAATTCAATAGCAGCCTATTATGTTGGAAGAATCAGTAAATCACAATTTCTAGTTGCAATCTAAGATGAACAATCATACTATCAAACGAACTGCTTAAACTTTAAAAAAATCCACATAATTCCTAAAGTTACGCAAAACTATATAGTTTGCATTTTTTTATAAACAAATACACAAACGATATGATAAAGAAAACAGAACCCCAAAGTCATTAACATGTTGGTGTAAAGATATGGGTCCGAATTGAGCTTCTTATGACCCAAAAAATCTGTCACGGGAACAAAATATACATAACACCTTACTGAATTACAGTAGAACTACCTGCAAAACTTGGTGAAAAAGTTTATAGCATTTTCAAACAGAAAAATAAAAGCAAAACTTACTGAATGTAACTTCTTTAGCTTAAAAAAATCAATAGTTTTTTCAAATTTCAGGTCCATGTACTTCTAGTCAAATTTAAGTTGTTGAGAAGGAATATAATCACATTGTTGCCTATTTGTACGCTACTCCATGATTAACTTTTGCATTCATCAGTTATTATTTTGGTACTATTACTAAGCGATGCTGTAGATTGGAACAAAATGACCAAATTGATTAGGATGTCAGGACGACGTTGCTCTGCTTCAATAAACAAAATATGGCGGGTGGGGGTGGGGTTTCTAGGAGGTTTTGCACTACAGCAAAATCGGACCTCGAGTTTAGTCTAACATAGAAAACTTGTTTCTAATCGTTTCATTTCTTATGCTATCCGATCCTTGGTCGGATTTCATTCCTTTCCCCCTCATTTCCTAGGCAATGCGATCCTTGGTCGGATTTCACTGTTGTTTGATTACTTTAACTTGACCTTTTGATTCTATACACCTTATAGTTTGGTTACTTCCCATCTGTATGTATTATAGTAAGGTGTCCAATTTAGAGATCAACAAATCCCTTAAAAGCTAGTGACGAATTAATAACCAATGACAACAATGACGTACTTGATAATTCAAATTAGCATTGCAATCCTATGATTTCCTAAAAGACGGATGTGTATGTGGTTCTTGTTGGGATCCATATTACTTTTCTTAGATGCGATTGAGGGAATCCCAAGAAACAATGACTGAAGTGAACAGTGAAGGCTGTCTTAGATGCCATGACTGATCCAATCGCACTCACTAAGGGGCCGTTCGGCCCCCGTAATTATGACTCCTGCATTTCAGTGCAGTTTAACCAATGATTCTGGGACCACTTGGGTTTGAGTAGCAGACAAATTAGGCTGTCCGGAACACCAGGCTGGCATACCGAATGCATGGCGTGATTTGGAATCTCGCCAAATTTAGTGGTACGAATACCAGATCAAATGCTGCTAAGTACTCAGGTTATTAATCTGAACTGATATTTGTATATAAATGCAGCAGTTCAAATGATAGCGGCCGAACGGCCCCTAAGTTTACTTTACTAGTGACAGATCGCCAGACCATGGCTATTTTTCTGTCACCACATATGACATTGCAATAGTTAGAACATCTTCCCGTAAAACAGAAAGCTATGAGATCATATTGTTTTCAGTTTGTGTGTTTACGACTTTATTTGATTTATATTTTTCAGGATGTCGGAACCTGTAGCCATCAACTTTTTCCATCGCGGGATGATGCTCTTGGATGGTTTAGAATATGTTGGTGGAGAAGAATTGGAAATGATGATTGATGACCCAGACAACTTGAGCTACTTCGAGATTCTATATAGATTCATAGAGCTTGGTTACTCCACGGTTAACAGGCTGTGGTACGAAAACGACAAAGGCATCCCCTCAGTGTTGAGAAATGACGAGGATGCTTTGTGCGTGGGCAGGATAGCAAAAGAATGCGGCCCAGCTAACGTTTATGCCGAGACAAGGCAAGTGCAATCTCGTGTTTTGTTGCAAATTACAAGATAATTGTGTACAAAGTTTCCTTAAATTTATATCAAATATATAATCATCAATTCAATAACCTATAGGGTAATTCTTTTGGTGTGTTGATAACCTAATTCGACTGCTGTAATCAGGATGTCTGATCAAGTAAAAATATTGCTATATTATGATGGAGTCATGGAATTTGAACCTACGGTCCGCTATACGGGAGGAAGATATACGGACGTGGAGCTTCATCCTTACTACTTAAGTTATTCCGAGATTTTCCGAACATTTCAAGAGCATGCCGACGTAACACCTAACAGAATCTGGTTCAGAGACCCAAGTGATGACACTTTTGTAGAGGTGGAAAATGAAGCTGACGCTGGACGAATGCAGAGGACAGCGAAGACATATGCATTTCTTGACATTCATGCAGAATAGATGAAGTCAGACATCGAGGAACAACCGTTTAGATATCTCATGTAGCAAGATTGGAGAATGTTTTTCAGTTGATACTGATGATTCCTGTATTCTATGCTGAATTTGCTGCAATCTGTTTCAATGTTATTTGTCATGTTGCACAACGTTCTCATTATTAATTACAATCTCATTTCTGTATCCATCAGTAGTATTTATACTACACAATAATAACCGAGATATCAGTAGTATTTATACCACACAATAATAACCGAGAAATCAGCAGGGGTTAGAACTGTGTGGCACTACCTGCTCACCTTTTGCCTTCTATGGAAAGCGTAACACTGAAAGCAAGAATTAAGAGGTAATGATAGCTACGAAATTGCCATGAAACATTTTGGTGTAACTGGAGCCGCTGCTTCCTCGCTGACCTCTCTTCTGTCTCCACTTCACTTCACATTCTATATATCCACTTTTTGTGTCATATTTCTTATGCTTTAAAGGTTAAAGATTCTATTTCATCTCTAGTCTTACTCCGTTCACTTATAAAATAAGGTTATATTAGAGCGTTGCTCAAATCGTAGGTGGGTTGTAAAAGGGCCGGCTTGGAAATTTCAAGGTTAGTTAGACTTGTTTATTCTGATTTTTACAAGCAAAATAAACCCACACATACATGTTTACACGCACACATGCTTCTTACACCAATCTTGCGATTAATCTTTTTTCTTGTCTTTATATTTTGTTTCTCTTGCCTAAGGAGTGGGATTGACTTTGTTATTGATTTTTATTTCTTTTCTTTTATATTTTTAACGGTCTTTTGTTCATCCATTTTATGTTGCTTGCTATTTTAAGGTTGATTGCGCTATACCGAAATCATAAAAAGGCACGCACACATGGCCACCAAATGGGTTGTTTTTTCTTGTTGAATTTTATATTCCTTTTTTTTATTGCTACTCTCCGGTCTATTGAATTTTGGTTTTACATTGTCTACACATTCAAGGGCGGAACTAGAAACTGACAATAGGAGGGTTGAAATATATTTACCAGCAATTAGTTAAAACTAGAGGGGTTCAGTGATAAATTTTGTGTTTTTTTGAAAAAATATGACTATACTGGGGCTGGAACCTGGCTTTTTACAACCTATACTAATGCTGCGCCTACCAGTTCACCTACACCTTTCACTTAACTACGATTTGCATATATTTAATATGTATACAACATCAACGACAAACATATATATACTAGGCATATACCCGTGCTATGCACGGTGCCATGATGGATAACGTATCAATGTACAATATTTAGTACGAAGTTTAGACAACTCTCTACATTTCGAAATGTAAAAGTGTAATTATGTAGAAGTTTTTTTTACAGTAGATATGAAGAACAGCTACATCTGGCTACCGGAGAATATAGACTCCTCATGTGACGAGCATCTTCCGGTGTTTTGTCGGTGACATAAGCATCTTGTTGTAATATATAACCACTACCATAAAGGAAATTCCACATCTTAGTCATGGCATCTTGCTCAGTATTGACGTGAATCTAAACTTGCTACCTGCAATGCATATAGATGCATAGATTAATAGAAGTGAATGAATCTAAACTTAGAGCGAGAAAAACCCAATCCATTGAGTTGAGTTGTTTTTATATTTGTTGACAACATGTTTTCAATTATCCTCTTCACGACAAAAGCACCATCTACCAATTGAGTTGGTCTGTTAGGCACTGGAAATTTATATTAAAACCAAATGAACTTTCGGTTCAGCAAGTAGTAGTGACAATAAATCCAAAAAATTTAACATGTTGGTGTAATTGTGTAGGTCAAAATTGAGATAATTACGGCCCTAAGATCTTTGTCACAGGAACAAAATAGACATAACACCTTGCTGAACTACATCAAAAATACCACAAAAGCTTAGTAAAAAAGTTTATAGCATTTTAAAATAGTAAAACACCAGCGAAATCAACTAGAAAAGTCACATAAACTTAAATTCAATAGCAGCCTATTATGTTGGAAGAATCAGTAAATCACAATTTCTAGTTGCAATCTAAGATGAACAATCATACTATCAAACGAACTGCTTAAACTTTAAAAAAATCCACATAATTCCTAAAGTTACGCAAAACTATATAGTTTGCATTTTTTTATAAACAACTACACAAACGATATGATAAAGAAAACAGAACCCCAAAGTCATTAACATGTTGGTGTAAAGATATGGGTCCGAATTGAGCTTCTTATGACCCAAAAAATCTGTCACGGGAACAAAATATACATAACACCTTACTGAATTACAGTAGAACTACCTGCAAAACTTGGTGAAAAAGTTTATAGCATTTTCAAACAGAAAAATAAAAGCAAAACTTACTGAATGTAACTTCTTTAGCTTAAAAAAATCAATAGTTTTTTCAAATTTCAGGTCCATGTACTTCTAGTCAAATTTAAGTTGTTGAGAAGGAATATAATCACATTGTTGCCTATTTGTACGCTACTCCATGATTAACTTTTGCATTCATCAGTTATTATTTTGGTACTATTACTAAGCGATGCTGTAGATTGGAACAAAATGACCAAATTGATTAGGATGTCAGGACGACGTTGCTCTGCTTCAATAAACAAAATATGGCGGGTGGGGGTGGGGTTTCTAGGAGGTTTTGCACTACAGCAAAATCGGACCTCGAGTTTAGTCTAACATAGAAAACTTGTTTCTAATCGTTTCATTTCTTATGCTATCCGATCCTTGGTCGGATTTCATTCCTTTCCCCCTCATTTCCTAGGCAATGCGATCCTTGGTCGGATTTCACTGTTGTTTGATTACTTTAACTTGACCTTTTGATTCTATACACCTTATAGTTTGGTTACTTCCCATCTGTATGTATTATAGTAAGGTGTCCAATTTAGAGATCAACAAATCCCTTAAAAGCTAGTGACGAATTAATAACCAATGACAACAATGACGTACTTGATAATTCAAATTAGCATTGCAATCCTATGATTTCCTAAAAGACGGATGTGTATGTGGTTCTTGTTGGGATCCATATTACTTTTCTTAGATGCGATTGAGGGAATCCCAAGAAACAATGACTGAAGTGAACAGTGAAGGCTGTCTTAGATGCCATGACTGATCCAATCGCACTCACTAAGGGGCCGTTCGGCCCCCGTAATTATGACTCCTGCATTTCAGTGCAGTTTAACCAATGATTCTGGGACCACTTGGGTTTGAGTAGCAGACAAATTAGGCTGTCCGGAACATCAGGCTGGCATACCGAATGCATGGCGTGATTTGGAATCTCGCCAAATTTAGTGGTACGAATACCAGATCAAATGCTGCTAAGTACTCAGGTTATTAATCTGAACTGATATTTGTATATAAATGCAGCAGTTCAAATGATAGCGGCCGAACGGCCCCTAAGTTTACTTTACTAGTGACAGATCGCCAGACCATGGCTATTTTTCTGTCACCACATATGACATTGCAATAGTTAGAACATCTTCCCGTAAAACAGAAAGCTATGAGATCATATTGTTTTCAGTTTGTGTGTTTACGACTTTATTTGATTTATATTTTTCAGGATGTCGGAACCTGTAGCCATCAACTTTTTCCATCGCGGGATGATGCTCTTGGATGGTTTAGAATATGTTGGTGGAGAAGAATTGGAAATGATGATTGATGACCCAGACAACTTGAGCTACTTCGAGATTCTATATAGATTCATAGAGCTTGGTTACTCCACGGTTAACAGGCTGTGGTACGAAAACGACAAAGGCATCCCCTCAGTGTTGAGAAATGACGAGGATGCTTTGTGCGTGGGCAGGATAGCAAAAGAATGCTGCCCAGCTAACGTTTATGCCGAGACAAGGCAAGTGCAATCTCGTGTTTTGTTGCAAATTACAAGATAATTGTGTACAAAGTTTCCTTAAATTTATATCAAATATATAATCATCAATTCAATAACCTATAGGGTAATTCTTTTGGTGTGTTGATAACCTAATTCGACTTCTGTAATCAGGATGTCTGATCAAGTAAAAATATCGCTATATTATGATGGAGTCATGGAATTTGAACCTACGGTCCGCTATACGGGAGGAAGATATACGGACGTGGAGCTTCATCCTTACTACTTAAGTTATTCCGAGATTTTCCGAACATTTCAAGAGCATGCCGACGTAACACCTAACAGAATCTGGTTCAGAGACCCAAGTGATGACACTTTTGTAGAGGTGGAAAATGAAGCTGACGCTGGACGAATGCAGAGGACAGCGAAGACATATGCATTTCTTGACATTCATGCAGAATAGATGAAGTCAGACATCGAGGAACAACCGTTTAGATATCTCATGTAGCAAGATTGGAGAATGTTTTTCAGTTGATACTGATGATTCCTGTATTCTATGCTGAATTTGCTGCAATCTGTTTCAATGTTATTTGTCATGTTGCACAACGTTCTCATTATTAATTACAATCTCATTTCTGTATCCATCAGTAGTATTTATACTACACAATAATAACCGAGATATCAGTAGTATTTATACCACACAATAATAACCGAGAAATCAGCAGGGGTTAGAACTGTGTGGCACTACCTGCTCACCTTTTGCCTTCTATGGAAAGCGTAACACTGAAAGCAAGAATTAAGAGGTAATGATAGCTACGAAATTGCCATGAAACATTTTGGTGTAACTGGAGCCGCTGCTTCCTCGCTGACCTCTCTTCTGTCTCCACTTCACTTCACATTCTATATGTCCACTTTTTGTGTCATATTTCTTATGCTTTAAAGGTTAAAGATTCTATTTCATCTCTAGTCTTACTCCGTTCACTTATAAAATAAGGTTATATTAGAGCGTTGCTCAAATCGTAGGTGGGTTGTAAAAGGGCCGGCTTGGAAATTTCAAGGTTAGTTAGACTTGTTTATTCTGATTTTTACAAGCAAAATAAACCCACACATACATGTTTACACGCACACATGCTTCTTACACCAAGCTTGCGATTAATCTTTTTTCTTGTCTTTATATTTTGTTTCTCTTGCCTAAGGAGTGGGATTGACTTTGTTATTGATTTTTATTTCTTTTCTTTTATATTTTTAACGGTCTTTTGTTCATCCATTTTATGTTGCTTGCTATTTTAAGGTTGATTGCGCTATACCGAAATCATAAAAAGGCACGCACACATGGCCACCAAATGGGTTGTTTTTTCTTGTTGAATTTTATATTCCTTTTTTTTATTGCTACTCTCCGGTCTATTGAATTTTGGTTTTACATTGTCTACACATTCAAGGGCGGAACTAGAAACTGACAATAGGAGGGTTGAAATATATTTACCAGCTATTAGTTGAAACTAGAGGGGTTCAGTGATAAATTTTGTGTTTTTTTGAAAAAATATGACTATACTGGGGCTGGAACCTGGCTTTTTACAACCTATACTAATGCTGCGCCTACCAGTTCACCTACACCTTTCACTTAACTACGATTTGCATATATTTAATATGTATACAACATCAACGACAAACATATATATACTAGGCATATACCCGTGCTATGCACGGGTGCCATGATGGATAACGTATCAATGTACAATATTTAGTACGAAGTTTAGACAACTCTCTACATTTCGAAATGTAAAAGTGTAATTATGTAGAAGTTTTTTTTACAGTAGATATGAAGAACAGCTACATCTGGCTACCGGAGAATATAGACTCCTCATGTGACGAGCATCTTCCGGTGTTTTGTCGGTGACATAAGCATCTTGTTGTAATATATAACCACTACCATAAAGGAAATTCCACATCTTAGTCATGGCATCTTGCTCAGTATTGACGTGAATCTAAACTTGCTACCTGCAATGCATATAGATGCATAGATTAATAGAAGTGAATGAATCTAAACTTAGAGCGAGAAAAACCCAATCCATTGAGTTGAGTTGTTTTTATATTTGTTGACAACATGTTTTCAATTATCCTCTTCACGACAAAAGCACCATCTACCAATTGAGTTGGTCTGTTAGGCACTGGAAATTTATATTAAAACCAAATGAACTTTCGGTTCAGCAAGTAGTAGTGACAATAAATCCAAAAAATTTAACATGTTGGTGTAATTGTGTAGGTCAAAATTGAGATAATTACGGCCCTAAGATCTTTGTCACAGGAACAAAATAGACATAACACCTTGCTGAACTACATCAAAAATACCACAAAAGCTTAGTAAAAAAGTTTATAGCATTTTAAAATAGTAAAACACCAGCGAAATCAACTAGAAAAGTCACATAAACTTAAATTCAATAGCAGCCTATTATGTTGGAAGAATCAGTAAATCACAATTTCTAGTTGCAATCTAAGATGAACAATCATACTATCAAACGAACTGCTTAAACTTTAAAAAAATCCACATAATTCCTAAAGTTACGCAAAACTATATAGTTTGCATTTTTTTATAAACAACTACACAAACGATATGATAAAGAAAACAGAACCCCAAAGTCATTAACATGTTGGTGTAAAGATATGGGTCCGAATTGAGCTTCTTATGACCCAAAAAATCTGTCACGGGAACAAAATATACATAACACCTTACTGAATTACAGTAGAACTACCTGCAAAACTTGGTGAAAAAGTTTATAACATTTTCAAACAGAAAAATAAAAGCAAAACTTACTGAATGTAACTTCTTTAGCTTAAAAAAATCAATAGTTTTTTCAAATTTCAGGTCCATGTACTTCTAGTCAAATTTAAGTTGTTGAGAAGGAATATAATCACATTGTTGCCTATTTGTACGCTACTCCATGATTAACTTTTGCATTCATCAGTTATTATTTTGGTACTATTACTAAGCGATGCTGTAGATTGGAACAAAATGACCAAATTGATTAGGATGTCAGGACGACGTTGCTCTGCTTCAATAAACAAAATATGGCGGGTGGGGGTGGGGTTTCTAGGAGGTTTTGCACTACAGCAAAATCGGACCTCGAGTTTAGTCTAACATAGAAAACTTGTTTCTAATTGTTTCATTTCTTATGCTATCCGATCCTTGGTCGGATTTCATTCCTTTCCCCCTCATTTCCTAGGCAATGCGATCCTTGGTCGGATTTCACTGTTGTTTGATTACTTTAACTTGACCTTTTGATTCTATACACCTTATAGTTTGGTTACTTCCCATCTGTATGTATTATAGTAAGGTGTCCAATTTAGAGATCAACAAATCCCTTAAAAGCTAGTGACGAATTAATAACCAATGACAACAATGACGTACTTGATAATTCAAATTAGCATTGCAATCCTATGATTTCCTAAAAGACGGATGTGTATGTGGTTCTTGTTGGGATCCATATTACTTTTCTTAGATGCGATTGAGGGAATCCCAAGAAACAATGACTGAAGTGAACAGTGAAGGCTGTCTTAGATGCCATGACTGATCCAATCGCACTCACTAAGGGGCCGTTCGGCCCCCGTAATTATGACTCCTGCATTTCAGTGCAGTTTAACCAATGATTCTGGGACCACTTGGGTTTGAGTAGCAGACAAATTAGGCTGTCCGGAACACCAGGCTGGCATACCGAATGCATGGCGTGATTTGGAATCTCGCCAAATTTAGTGGTACGAATACCAGATCAAATGCTGCTAAGTACTCAGGTTATTAATCTGAACTGATATTTGTATATAAATGCAGCAGTTCAAATGATAGCGGCCGAACGGCCCCTAAGTTTACTTTACTAGTGACAGATCGCCAGACCATGGCTATTTTTCTGTCACCACATATGACATTGCAATAGTTAGAACATCTTCCCGTAAAACAGAAAGCTATGAGATCATATTGTTTTCAGTTTGTGTGTTTACGACTTTATTTGATTTATATTTTTCAGGATGTCGGAACCTGTAGCCATCAACTTTTTCCATCGCGGGATGATGCTCTTGGATGGTTTAGAATATGTTGGTGGAGAAGAATTGGAAATGATGATTGATGACCCAGACAACTTGAGCTACTTCGAGATTCTATATAGATTCATAGAGCTTGGTTACTCCACGGTTAACAGGCTGTGGTACGAAAACGACAAAGGCATCCCCTCAGTGTTGAGAAATGACGAGGATGCTTTGTGCGTGGGCAGGATAGCAAAAGAAT
This sequence comes from Alisma plantago-aquatica, assembly GCA_963693085.1. Classification (NCBI taxonomy): domain Eukaryota; kingdom Viridiplantae; phylum Streptophyta; class Magnoliopsida; order Alismatales; family Alismataceae; genus Alisma; species Alisma plantago-aquatica. The sequence goes on from OY856415.1 coordinate 237,014,101, forward strand.
GCGGCCCAGCTAACGTTTATGCCGAGACAAGGCAAGTGCAATCTCGTGTTTTGTTGCAAATTACAAGATAATTGTGTACAAAGTTTCCTTAAATTTATATCAAATATATAATCATCAATTCAATAACCTATAGGGTAATTCTTTTGGTGTGTTGATAACCTAATTCGACTGCTTTAATCAGGATGTCTGATCAAGTAAAAATATCGCTATATTATGATGGAGTCATGGAATTTGAACCTACGGTCCGCTATACGGGAGGAAGATATACGGACGTGGAGCTTCATCCTTACTACTTAAGTTATTCCGAGATTTTCCGAACATTTCAAGAGCATGCCGACGTAACACCTAACAGAATCTGGTTCAGAGACCCAAGTGATGACACTTTTGTAGAGGTGGAAAATGAAGCTGACGCTGGACGAATGCAGAGGACAGCGAAGACATATGCATTTCTTGACATTCATGCAGAATAGATGAAGTCAGACATCGAGGAACAACCGTTTAGATATCTCATGTAGCAAGATTGGAGAATGTTTTTCAGTTGATACTGATGATTCCTGTATTCTATGCTGAATTTGCTGCAATCTGTTTCAATGTTATTTGTCATGTTGCACAACGTTCTCATTATTAATTACAATCTCATTTCTGTATCCATCAGTAGTATTTATACTACACAATAATAACCGAGATATCAGTAGTATTTATACCACACAATAATAACCGAGAAATCAGTAGGGGTTAGAACTGTGTGGCACTACCTGCTCACCTTTTGCCTTCTATGGAAAGCGTAACACTAAAAGCAAGAATTAAGAGGTAATGATAGCTACGAAATTGCCATGAAACATTTTGGTGTAACTGGAGCCGCTGCTTCCTCGCTGACCTCTCTTCTGTCTCCACTTCACTTCACATTCTATATGTCCACTTTTTGTGTCATATTTCTTATGCTTTAAAGGTTAAAGATTCTATTTCATCTCTAGTCTTACTCCGTTCACTTATAAAATAAGGTTATATTAGAGCGTTGCTCAAATCGTAGGTGGGTTGTAAAAGGGCCGGCTTGGAAATTTCAAGGTTAGTTAGACTTGTTTATTCTGATTTTTACAAGCAAAATAAACCCACACATACATGTTTACACGCACACATGCTTCTTACACCAAGCTTGCGATTAATCTTTTTTCTTGTCTTTATATTTTGTTTCTCTTGCCTAAGGAGTGGGATTGACTTTGTTATTGATTTTTATTTCTTTTCTTTTATATTTTTAACAGTCTTTTGTTCATCCATTTTATGTTGCTTGCTATTTTAAGGTTGATTGCGCTATACCGAAATCATAAAAAGGCACGCACACATGGCCACCAAATGGGTTGTTTTTTCTTGTTGAATTTTATATTCCTTTTTTTTATTGCTACTCTCCGGTCTATTGAATTTTGGTTTTACATTGTCTACACATTCAAGGGCGGAACTAGAAACTGACAATAGGAGGGTTGAAATATATTTACCAGCTATTAGTTGAAACTAGAGGGGTTCAGTGATAAATTTTGTGTTTTTTTGAAAAAATATGACTATACTGGGGCTGGAACCTGGCTTTTTACAACCTATACTAATGCTGCGCCTACCAGTTCACCTACACCTTTCACTTAACTACGATTTGCATATATTTAATATGTATACAACATCAACGACAAACATATATATACTAGGCATATACCCGTGCTATGCACGGGTGCCATGATGGATAACGTATCAATGTACAATATTTAGTACGAAGTTTAGACAACTCTCTACATTTCGAAATGTAAAAGTGTAATTATGTAGAAGTTTTTTTTACAGTAGATATGAAGAACAGCTACATCTGGCTACCGGAGAATATAGACTCCTCATGTGACGAGCATCTTCCGGTGTTTTGTCGGTGACATAAGCATCTTGTTGTAATATATAACCACTACCATAAAGGAAATTCCACATCTTAGTCATGGCATCTTGCTCAGTATTGACGTGAATCTAAACTTGCTACCTGCAATGCATATAGATGCATAGATTAATAGAAGTGAATGAATCTAAACTTAGAGCGAGAAAAACCCAATCCATTGAGTTGAGTTGTTTTTATATTTGTTGACAACATGTTTTCAATTATCCTCTTCACGACAAAAGCACCATCTACCAATTGAGTTGGTCTGTTAGGCACTGGAAATTTATATTAAAACCAAATGAACTTTCGGTTCAGCAAGTAGTAGTGACAATAAATCCAAAAAATTTAACATGTTGGTGTAATTGTGTAGGTCAAAATTGAGATAATTACGGCCCTAAGATCTTTGTCACAGGAACAAAATAGACATAACACCTTGCTGAACTACATCAAAAATACCACAAAAGCTTAGTAAAAAAGTTTATAGCATTTTAAAATAGTAAAACACCAGCGAAATCAACTAGAAAAGTCACATAAACTTAAATTCAATAGCAGCCTATTATGTTGGAAGAATCAGTAAATCACAATTTCTAGTTGCAATCTAAGATGAACAATCATACTATCAAACGAACTGCTTAAACTTTAAAAAAATCCACATAATTCCTAAAGTTACGCAAAACTATATAGTTTGCATTTTTTTATAAACAAATACACAAACGATATGATAAAGAAAACAGAACCCCAAAGTCATTAACATGTTGGTGTAAAGATATGGGTCCGAATTGAGCTTCTTATGACCCAAAAAATCTGTCACGGGAACAAAATATACATAACACCTTACTGAATTACAGTAGAACTACCTGCAAAACTTGGTGAAAAAGTTTATAGCATTTTCAAACAGAAAAATAAAAGCAAAACTTACTGAATGTAACTTCTTTAGCTTAAAAAAATCAATAGTTTTTTCAAATTTCAGGTCCATGTACTTCTAGTCAAATTTAAGTTGTTGAGAAGGAATATAATCACATTGTTGCCTATTTGTACGCTACTCCATGATTAACTTTTGCATTCATCAGTTATTATTTTGGTACTATTACTAAGCGATGCTGTAGATTGGAACAAAATGACCAAATTCATTAGGATGTCAGGACGACGTTGCTCTGCTTCAATAAACAAAATATGGCGGGTGGGGGTGGGGTTTCTAGGAGGTTTTGCACTACAGCAAAATCGGACCTCGAGTTTAGTCTAACATAGAAAACTTGTTTCTAATCGTTTCATTTCTTATGCTATCCGATCCTTGGTCGGATTTCATTCCTTTCCCCCTCATTTCCTAGGCAATGCGATCCTTGGTCGGATTTCACTGTTGTTTGATTACTTTAACTTGACCTTTTGATTCTATACACCTTATAGTTTGGTTACTTCCCATCTGTATGTATTATAGTAAGGTGTCCAATTTAGAGATCAACAAATCCCTTAAAAGCTAGTGACGAATTAATAACCAATGACAACAATGACGTACTTGATAATTCAAATTAGCATTGCAATCCTATGATTTCCTAAAAGACGGATGTGTATGTGGTTCTTGTTGGGATCCATATTACTTTTCTTAGATGCGATTGAGGGAATCCCAAGAAACAATGACTGAAGTGAACAGTGAAGGCTGTCTTAGATGCCATGACTGATCCAATCGCACTCACTAAGGGGCCGTTCGGCCCCCGTAATTATGACTCCTGCATTTCAGTGCAGTTTAACCAATGATTCTGGGACCACTTGGGTTTGAGTAGCAGACAAATTAGGCTGTCCGGAACACCAGGCTGGCATACCGAATGCATGGCGTGATTTGGAATCTCGCCAAATTTAGTGGTACGAATACCAGATCAAATGCTGCTAAGTACTCAGGTTATTAATCTGAACTGATATTTGTATATAAATGCAGCAGTTCAAATGATAGCGGCCGAACGGCCCCTAAGTTTACTTTACTAGTGACAGATCGCCAGACCATGGCTATTTTTCTGTCACCACATATGACATTGCAATAGTTAGAACATCTTCCCGTAAAACAGAAAGCTATGAGATCATATTGTTTTCAGTTTGTGTGTTTACGACTTTATTTGATTTATATTTTTCAGGATGTCGGAACCTGTAGCCATCAACTTTTTCCATCGCGGGATGATGCTCTTGGATGGTTTAGAATATGTTGGTGGAGAAGAATTGGAAATGATGATTGATGACCCAGACAACTTGAGCTACTTCGAGATTCTATATAGATTCATAGAGCTTGGTTACTCCACGGTTAACAGGCTGTGGTACGAAAACGACAAAGGCATCCCCTCAGTGTTGAGAAATGACGAGGATGCTTTGTGCGTGGGCAGGATAGCAAAAGAATGCGGCCCAGCTAACGTTTATGCCGAGACAAGGCAAGTGCAATCTCGTGTTTTGTTGCAAATTACAAGATAATTGTGTACAAAGTTTCCTTAAATTTATATCAAATATATAATCATCAATTCAATAACCTATAGGGTAATTCTTTTGGTGTGTTGATAACCTAATTCGACTGCTGTAATCAGGATGTCTGATCAAGTAAAAATATCGCTATATTATGATGGAGTCATGGAATTTGAACCTACGGTCCGCTATACGGGAGGAAGATATACGGACGTGGAGCTTCATCCTTACTACTTAAGTTATTCCGAGATTTTCCGAACATTTCAAGAGCATGCCGACGTAACACCTAACAGAATCTGGTTCAGAGACCCAAGTGATGACACTTTTGTAGAGGTGGAAAATGAAGCTGACGCTGGACGAATGCAGAGGACAGCGAAGACATATGCATTTCTTGACATTCATGCAGAATAGATGAAGTCAGACATCGAGGAACAACCGTTTAGATATCTCATGTAGCAAGATTGGAGAATGTTTTTCAGTTGATACTGATGATTCCTGTATTCTATGCTGAATTTGCTGCAATCTGTTTCAATGTTATTTGTCATGTTGCACAACGTTCTCATTATTAATTACAATCTCATTTCTGTATCCATCAGTAGTATTTATACTACACAATAATAACCGAGATATCAGTAGTATTTATACCACACAATAATAACCGAGAAATCAGCAGGGGTTAGAACTGTGTGGCACTACCTGCTCACCTTTTGCCTTCTATGGAAAGCGTAACACTGAAAGCAAGAATTAAGAGGTAATGATAGCTACGAAATTGCCATGAAACATTTTGGTGTAACTGGAGCCGCTGCTTCCTCGCTGACCTCTCTTCTGTCTCCACTTCACTTCACATTCTATATGTCCACTTTTTGTGTCATATTTCTTATGCTTTAAAGGTTAAAGATTCTATTTCATCTCTAGTCTTACTCCGTTCACTTATAAAATAAGGTTATATTAGAGCGTTGCTCAAATCGTAGGTGGGTTGTAAAAGGGCCGGCTTGGAAATTTCAAGGTTAGTTAGACTTGTTTATTCTGATTTTTACAAGCAAAATAAACCCACACATACATGTTTACACGCACACATGCTTCTTACACCAAGCTTGCGATTAATCTTTTTTCTTGTCTTTATACTTTGTTTCTCTTGCCTAAGGAGTGGGATTGACTTTGTTATTGATTTTTATTTCTTTTCTTTTATATTTTTAATGGTCTTTTGTTCATCCATTTTATGTTGCTTGCTATTTTAAGGTTGATTGCGCTATACCGAAATCATAAAAAGGCACGCACACATGGCCACCAAATGGGTTGTTTTTTCTTGTTGAATTTTATATTCCTTTTTTTTATTGCTACTCTCCGGTCTATTGAATTTTGGTTTTACATTGTCTACACATTCAAGGGCGGAACTAGAAACTGACAATAGGAGGGTTGAAATATATTTACCAGCTATTAGTTGAAACTAGAGGGGTTCAGTGATAAATTTTGTGTTTTTTTTAAAAAATATGACTATACTGGGGCTGGAACCTGGCTTTTTACAACCTATACTAATGCTGCGCCTACCAGTTCACCTACACCTTTCACTTAACTACGATTTGCATATATTTAATATGTATACAACATCAACGACAAACATATATATACTAGGCATATACCCGTGCTATGCACGGGTGCCATGATGGATAACGTATCAATGTACAATATTTAGTACGAAGTTTAGACAACTCTCTACATTTCGAAATGTAAAAGTGTAATTATGTAGAAGTTTTTTTTACAGTAGATATGAAGAACAGCTACATCTGGCTACCGGAGAATATAGACTCCTCATGTGACGAGCATCTTCCGGTGTTTTGTCGGTGACATAAGCATCTTGTTGTAATATATAACCACTACCATAAAGGAAATTCCACATCTTAGTCATGGCATCTTGCTCAGTATTGACGTGAATCTAAACTTGCTACCTGCAATGCATATAGATGCATAGATTAATAGAAGTGAATGAATCTAAACTTAGAGCGAGAAAAACCCAATCCATTGAGTTGAGTTGTTTTTATATTTGTTGACAACATGTTTTCAATTATCCTCTTCACGACAAAAGCACCATCTACCAATTGAGTTGGTCTGTTAGGCACTGGAAATTTATATTAAAACCAAATGAACTTTCGGTTCAGCAAGTAGTAGTGACAATAAATCCAAAAAATTTAACATGTTGGTGTAATTGTGTAGGTCAAAATTGAGACAATTATGGCCCTAAGATCTTTGTCACAGGAACAAAATGGACATAACACCTTGCTGAACTACATCAAAAATACCACAAAAGCTTAGTAAAAAAGTTTATAGCATTTTAAAATAGTAAAACACCAGCGAAATCAACTAGAAACGTCACATAAACTTAAATTCAATAGCAGCCTATTATGTTGGAAGAATCAGTAAATCACAATTTCTAGTTGCAATCTAAGATGAACAATCATACTATCAAACGAACTGCTTAAACTTAAAAAAAAATCCACATAATTCCTAAAGTTACGCAAAACTATATAGTTTGCATTTTTTTATAAACAACTACACAAACGATATGATAAAGAAAACAGAACCCCAAAGTCATTAACATGTTGGTGTAAAGATATGGGTCCGAATTGAGCTTCTTATGACCCAAAAAATCTGTCACGGGAACAAAATATACATAACACCTTACTGAATTACAGTAGAACTACCTGCAAAACTTGGTAAAAAAGTTTATAGCATTTTCAAACAGAAAAATAAAAGCAAAACTTACTGAATTTAACTTCTTTAGCTTAAAAAAATCAATAGTTCTTTCAAATTTCAGGTCCATGTACTTCTAGTCAAATTTAAGTTGTTGAGAAGGAATATAATCACATTGTTGGAGGTGAAGTATATATCTCTACTCCAAGTGCCATTTAAATTGGGAAAAACAAAATCTGGAGAATGTACTTGAGTTGAGACAAAAAATTGTGACATCTGCCGAATAGTTTTAGTTTGTCTTTAAATAATAGTAAAATTTTCAAATATTTGTAAGAAGTGTGATACTTCTAGATTCTTATAAACATCATAGACTTTCGCACATCAATATGGTACAACGACATCACAACTTCAGTAAAATTTAGTTGTTGAAAGACCAATCCCCAAACACAAAAGGGTCAAAACGCAGGAAAGCCACCTCCTTTGAGGGATAGTTTATTGCATGTGTCTAGAAACTTTTAAGATTATGATCTAATTAACCAACCCCATCCCAGGGGTAATAGCTCCTCACATCTGGTCATCATGTCCATAACCATGTAACAAAATGGAGAAAACATATAAGTGGGCCCATATATTTTTGATAATTAAATTTGACTCAAATACTTCAAAAAAAAACATATACAACTTATCCAAGCCCCCATTCCATTTAGGATTCATAGTAAGATGAGATATAATGTTAACTAACATTGGTACATAGTGAGAAGTAAACTTCCTTGTTTTTGGCAATCGGTTCCATATGAAATGATATCATCGTTAGTAATGCCTTCACTGCACCATAGATAATTGAAACATGTAGTAAATATATTAAATTAATATATCTATTTTGCACCATATTAAATCTCATATAAACATGAATAAAATAAAACAAAGTCACATACCTTTCCAGAGTGGGATTGGTGAAACATGATGCTACTCAATTTGTTGTTCTCCTATTGAGTTGGAACTGGAAACTATCATTGGAATCAGAAACAACTTTACTTACTTCTGGTACACAAAGAAGTATCTATTCCAAAACACCGAATATTCACAAATTTAAATGTAGAAGGAAAAGCAATGGTGAAAAGGGAAGCAAAATAACATATAAACCAATTTGTAATCCAAGACCACGTTGGTATTGGTCTCTCTCCATTTTAGCAATAGATGTATAGAAACTGTAAGTTTCCAACCTATACACATGGGGAATTAATTTGTGCAGCAAAGGAGTTTCTTCTTGTCAAGCGTGATGGTCTCCAAATAGAATGTATGTGATAATTCAGATTTCCATCTATACAACTGGTAGCACATGGAAAATTATATAGTTTCAGAGATGATACAAAAGTATCTTACTTGAGCCATAAGAGTTTCCTATACAAGACTATAAATAGGACACTCAAATAACAATTTTAACATATGAAAAAGTCTAAGACAATCACATATGACAGTTTCACCACCAAATGCGAACACAACAAACCAACGGCCACGTAAATGGAAACCCATCTTAAAAATATTATGGACATTGCCTATTAGTAACCACAGCCATATCTTGCAGCACTTTCATTTCCCTTTTTTCTGCAGATGACATATATCTTTAATTTCTTTCCACATTCGAGATTCTATCTATCTATTTTACTTCCTCCAACATTACTCCGGCAAGCCACCGGTGGAGCCTCCTCAATCGAAGGCTGCAAGAGGTAGGTTCAAGGTTGTAATATCTCGTGACTCTAGCCCAACTCAACCATGACCATTAATTTTAATAGTGTCGACCGTTGTATAGGCGCGTTTGTCAGTCCAAAAGGGAAAATTTGGAGATGGTAGTTTATTTGGGTGTGATCATCTGATCGGCTGGTTTTTTATAAGAGCGTGGCTTAAATAAAAAGATAGGAAATGACAAGTCAGTAGCTTGGAGTTTGAGCTTATTAGTCATCTATACTATTGAAGTGAAATCTATGATAGGCTGCTTAATCACAAAAGTGCGAGCGGCAAGGTTAGAGGAAGTTCAATGTGACCGGTAGATCACAAAAACCAAATTCAGGTGGAAACACAAAGTGCAATTGTACTAAATCAAAGGAGGCTATGTTTCCGTCCAGAAAAATAATAGACACTATGCCATGAGAAGACAAGAGAAGAAGGAAAAAAATGTGTTCATGGAAAGGCAGAAGAAAATACTTGAGATACCGTGGACCTACTCCTTTAGCATCCTTCTTGGCCGCGTGACTGCTAAGGGCGACGACATCCTCGGTTCCGCACAGGGAGGCGACAAAGATGGAGGTGAGGGTGACATAGCTGATGGAGCGTGGTGATGACGACCCCCCACACCAGGCGTTATCATCGATGAGTATCTCGGATCGACCGTGAATGATGTCGTACTTGTGGTACCAGATGGGGACACGAGACATGTCAGATAGGACTACGGAGAGGACAGAGAACACCCCTGCCCACACTGTCGTAGCAGAGTAAAAGAAGACGGGGACATGAGACATGTTAGATCTCCTCCGCTGGACACTCCGTAGAGAAGCACTAGCACCCAACCAAGTCAGTGGTGGAAAAATATTGATTACACACGGTCTGTGCGTGTCAATTGTAAGGAGTCCCTGAATGCCAGGACCACTACGTAATTTGGAAAAATGAGAGAGAAAATTGCAGAACTAATCCAAATCGGCCTTTTATATATAGTATAGATATGTACATTTACTTTGGATAATTTTGGTTTGGGGGGTGGGGGCTAAAGCCCCGATAGCATCCCTGGCTACACCTGTACACATTGTTTGCATTGAAATTCTATATCATAATTAGAGAATAACATCAATAAAGTCTAGTGAACAAGATTCATCGTTGAAGAAGGTTTCATTATGCGTTGGATTCAATTCCATTATCTAAGAACAAGCAAGATGATTGAGAATATCATTTCAGGTACCTTGACAATGAAATATGATTTCAGTCTTATATCATATATCTCATGGAAACAAAATGATTGGCTCTTAATTAATCAATTAGAATGCAAGGAAGGGCGTTTCTTGTTAATTATCAAATCTAACCCCTATTGTAAATTTTAGATTAATAACATATATCAAGCATTTTAGTACAACACTAATCAATAGTCGTTAATCAAACATTTATTAAAGGAATCCTGACTCTCCATTACTTTTCTACACTAAATTAGTGAGTACAAAAATATCCTATCATCTAGATATTGCTAGGCCCTGCTTCTTCTTGAGATCCTACACTAGGAAACCCCACGAACCAGCAAAAAAATGGCCCTGGCTCTCTCCAACCTGAGGTAGAAATAGTAAAGCATAGATGAAGGAAGGAGACGAAAAATCCTAAGTCAACTTTACTAAATGAGAGAGGAGATTCACCATCTCATCAAGGAGGAAGATGAATATGAAGAGAAGAAGAATAAAATCAAAGAACTATCTGCTTATAGCTTGGATCCACTTTTGGATCACATCCAAATTTACATGGAGGATGAGTTTGTGGTATGAACCCTAGAAATATCTTAAGACAACCACTCTCCTACTCCTCTAGTGTATCCTCATGATTTTAATATTTTAGATCAACCAATGACAATTTTTTTTTAATATTTTAGCATCCCTTACGAAGGTTGGGAAACTTCTAGGAAGGTGACGAGGCGAACGTCTTTCTTGTAGGCCAGACAACTAGTTTGTTCCAATAGACAAAATTCTATTCTAGGGGATCAAAACAAAGAAAGGTATCCTTTATTGATACAAGGGTTCACATACCTCTAGAATTCTTCTAAACATTCCTATGCACCTATTGTAAGAACCCAAATATTGCTCCTCAATCAATTTAGGGTTCAAACCCTTCTTTCAACAAAAACCCTATGCCAAATTAGGAATTGCATATCATGAGCCTACAATTTTAGAGTCTATTTTTGTATTGGTTGGAGTTGGATATTTTATCCAAACATCATCCATTCAGTTCTCGTTATACCACAAGCATTAGAAAAATCAATAACAATCATAATAGGTTATTGTTGGGAAATTGGGGAGGCAAATAAGGCAGTAGAGGAAGTAAAAAATTTAAAGCCTGATTCCCTAACTAGAAGATCGTGTGAACAACAATGTATCTAGGAAAGAGGCTAACAACATTTATAACTGGCCCTACAACAAGTACATCGATAGCTCTTGATGAGTATCGTGCTTTTTCTTCAAGCAACAATACTCGAACAATCGTCAACAACGTCCTCCTAGTGCAACACCACAGACGGTAGTTGATGGCGTCCTAGCCGGTGAAACCACCTCGCCTCTAGAGTAGTCCACGTGGACCACCAGGAACTCCACATTGTGCTACCAGAGCCAACTAAAGGAGTTGTTCCTTCGATTGTCAGTGTAATAGCACTGATTTGCTCTCCCACAACTGCCTCTCCTTTGCCATCCCTCCTTTTTATGGGTAGGACTTGTGGACTCTCTATTGGTTACCGCAACCAAGGAGGATGACAATTGGCATAGATAATTATCTTGTCTGGGAATCCACCAATACCCCTCTATTTATAGGAGAGGCTAGGGTCAGGGTTTCCAGTTGATATAGGAGTCGAAGAGATGAATTTCATACATTTTCTGGAAACTTCAAATAGTGAACCCGTTGGTTCAGTATCCTACTGGTCAGTTGAAATGGTGAATTGTCATCTCAACCATTGAACTGGTCGGTTTAGTAGTTTCCTATTTAGAATCAAATGGCATTCAATATTTGACTAATGCAAAATTATGACATCAACATCAATCTTTGATCCAATCAAATTGATCATTGAATTGGACAACCCAGATGATGAACCGGTCATTTCACATCATGAAATGGTTGTTTCATGTATGAAATGCTTGTTTCACATGTCCAATTCAGGAAAATATTCAACCAATTGTGTTTCCAATTGACATGACACTCCAACTAATCAGTTCAACACTTAAGCTGGTCACTTTAGAGTTCAGTCAGTCAATTTTGAACCTCAGTTGTTTAATTGAATACCTAAGCACTTTTAGTAATCGCATTAAAGATCATTCATAAATAAAATCCTATTCCAAGTGCATCCTATGCATGTGACCCTGTAGGTCCCAAATTACATTTGCAGTAAATGTCCAAAACCAACTTATGGCATCACAAATAATGAACAATATCAAGAAACACATCATTGCTACCCAAGCACTTTGAAAAGATGGAGAACAACTTCAACATTAATCCTTGGTCAATGTTACCAGGATCATATAGTTCCTTTGTCTCTGATATCCAAATCGAACTTGAGGCATGAAATCGTCATCCGCTTCAACATTAAATTAATGTTCCTTGAACTAGAGATGATTGTTTGACATGAATGTGAGCTCACATATCACATATTGAATCACATGAGTATGTTCATACATTTCTCAGTCTCTCTTCTTAAGAGTCGTTGGTATCAATCTCCTGTAGGAGGAACAAATTCCATCTACATCACTCACACTCAATCCCCATGTGTCACAATGCACCTGAGCATCACCTTTATGGCAACCCTTATTCAAGGTTACATTGGGTGATGTCTAAACAACATGTGATGAGTGTAGTGGCTTTAGGTCTAAGAACCACATTCACCACTATCACTATGAGAGCTTACTCTGACTACCATTCTATGGTCTCCATGTATCACTCTCATGGTTGGTATGTTCGATACATTGTTCTCTAACATGTACCTATGTGCTTGACTTGATATCACATATCATGGCTAGTTAGACTCTGTCATTAGTCAACACACACTCTAGTCTTATGTATTACAGTTGCCTATTTTCCCTCCACAATAATATCTGACTAGGGACATAACAAGAATGTATGTACTCTTCTCATACATATGATCTCATTGTTCACATCATCAACTTGCTTTTGTAATCAAGTAACATCGTTCTTTAGACATATACTATGTATGTTTCATCATCTCCTAACTAAGACAAACATAATAGACAGAATTAACTTTATGATTATGAAATTAGGTATCTAATGCCACATTCCAATCATCATATGACTGGCTCTCTGGGCATACATACCAACAATTATCTAGTTATCAAGATATAAAGGAATCAAGAGAAAACAAAAATGTCTAAAGACAAGCCAAGACAAAAGAGTCATAATCCACTCTTGAAGAATTCAACCATAAAATTTATTAAAAGGCAAGAGTATTACATCAACTCTACTGACTTGGTCTCGGTAGAGAAAAGAACTTCTTTGGGAAATAGTTCCTTAAGTGACCGGACATGACATAGAAAAGCAACTTCAAACCAACTCCCTGACACTATAGACTGTGATGGTGATATAAGTGGGACATTGATTTCTAACGGTTTGTGCGACAATGTTCAAGACACTACAATAGGAGCATCAACTACTTTACCACCATTGCATCTACTGACACTGACCTGTTCCTACTTTATTACAATATCCTCAACCACCTTCACCTTTCCACATGAAGCATCTTATGCCCTTGTAGTCAATAAATCTCTCCATATACTTATGGAAAATTCCAAACAAGTCACCAACATCTTGTGATATTCCATAATTTCTTCATCTCTTGCATATATGGTATCAACACTTCTTCCAAATTTATTGTATTTTCCAAATATGTTCCTCCAAAATAAGGAAATAACCTCATAAAATCAAGAAAGTACAATTTAGACTCATTAGTGTCATATCTCCTTTTTTTATTTCCAAACTCTTAAATCTTTTCCCTTATATTGGTATTAGGTAACAAGCTTCAAAACCTTTTTTAAAATCAACAAATGTCAAATACTGAACTGGTCTTTGGACCTTCCGTTGTGTTGTTCCACCTCCACAAGATAAAGATTAATAAAAAAATCCTTGATTAAACCAAGTAATTATCATTATTAACTTTTTTGATACAGTACAATAAGATAAATTCCAAGATAACACTATAAGATAATATCAACAAGGTCTGGCAACTAGAATTATTTTCTTTAGTGTATTTAGGACAATAGATATTAATGACCCATGTGACACTTGTTTAGAAAATACATTGTGCTAGATCATACACTTTACAACATATGTAGTTGACTTACTATTTACAAGACACACATGTCAAAATCTCAAGCCGTATAATATATCATAATTTTTTTCCCACCAAGACCTAAGTATAGGGATGACTCTTTCCCTAGATAACTTGAACACACAAACATAGCCTATCTCCTAGTGATGTCAAGAAACGTAGTGCACCAAGTGACATACAGACATCACCAACCTCCATGTGACTGCTTCTACCATAAGACTTCTTCTCACCATAGATTTCTAGGAAGCTCAACTGATCACCTAAAATGAAAGTGAAAAACAATGATTGAGACCCCAAGTCTAAGTGTTGGAGTTAGATAATAACGATCCTTCACCACCTCATCAAAACCAACCAAGGGTGGAAGACCAGAAGTTGTGTTTCCAACACCAAAATAGAACTGGAAAGAATCTAAGGGACATGCATAATCCTCTCAATTAGGATGTCACATCCCTTCAACTACAGTTCCTGACGAACAACCAACTACTTGCGTCTCTAAAACTGCAATCAACAACTTTGATCATGTTGCTTGCCATACTTTATCTCAAGAGTAGGTCAACCATATTCTGATACATCTTGTTGATTCCAACACTACAGACGTAATCTATGATAAAGACTCTATGGTAGTTCCTAGATATGATCTTAGAGACATGGTAAAGACAAGTGGATGCCTTGCCATGATAGTCGCAGTAGCTTACATAACTATCTTACAACTAAAGGTTGGCTCATCCTGGATTGCACATCCAATGCTCTTCAATGATGTCTGCCCTGATGATGAATCTAGAGCATGAACCTTATTTCAACAACATCTAGAAGAACGTCTCCCTTCATTTTTTTGCCTATGCTGCATGACAACCACTGGACACTTCTCATCCTCGCCACCAGTATCCATTGTGGCATTTTCTACAACAGTTCTGATTCTCACCAGACAGAAGTTCTGGCCTTCGACCCAGAACCAAAGACACCTCTTGAAAGGCTAGCATTGAAGTTCTATCGTGAAGTGGTTGAGATTGTGAATCCATATACTACATACCCTACAATAGCTTGGCATGATTTTCATTTCTGTCACCGCAGTCCACAAAAAATTCCTCTATCCAACAACTATGGCCTTTTCGTACTGCACTGGATATACTCTGCCGCTGCTTTCAACCAGTGCCCCGAATACTACCATGACATCAATTATCACAACTTGCATGGACAATACATCATGAAGCTACTCTCCTCTGATGGGGAATAGATAAACAACCCTCACTGGTCTATATTGACCCTTTCTCATACCTCCACACCACTTTGAGATAGAGTCTGAGGTAAGTTTGGGGGGGGTCCCTATAGCATCAGTGAGGGAGGTACTCCTACTCCTTTTCTTTCCTTGTCTTTCTACATGTCTAAAACATTACAAAAACATTGAATAGTAATTAAAAGAGACACTTATCCCATATGTTATTCATAACTATTGAAATTGCACATTTTTTTGAACTCATGATATAACTTTCGGTTTGTGTCTCTGCACTTAAGGTAGTGAATATTTTGATTTTCTCTCTTGAAAATGAAGTACTAAACCACAAGGACCATAACTTTGTCTTTATTGTAAAGACATTAATCTTATAGTTTGAGATGTGCATCTATGAGGAAGAGAGCTACTGAAACAGTGAGTCTCTCACCTCACATTCACCCAAAAACACTTATTCTCTCAATGGAAATCAATTTTAGGTATGGAAAATCTGAGACAATGGTACGTAGTATGTTAAATTACTACTCTAAAGCCATCTGGCTTGGACTGCATGGACCATGTGCCTGTTAATGGACACATATTTGAATGACCCAATGAAAGACAAGAAAAATCTAAAAAGCCTTAAGCCTTCAATCCCCACATTTTCTTCTCTTATCCATGATATAAAGTTTGACGAGAGATCTAGCTTCATTACTTGCACAAAAGTTTCACGAAAAGATTGATTTTGCTCTATCAAAGAAAAAAGAAAGGTCAATACACTTATAGTCTGACATTAATTTCTTAATGACATTTCAAACTTGACACACCTGTCTTTATGGAAAATTTTGAAACTAATTTTATAGCTTGAGGACAAGCAAATTGCTAAGTTTGGGGGAGGGGGGAGTTGATAACACCCATTTTATGGATGATAGAGCTTCTATTTTATATTAAAAGTTGTCTCAAACTTTCATTTCCTCCTCATTATGCTCAGATAACTAGACAAAACACACTTTATGTACCTTCTGATCACTTTTCTTATATTTTGAAGGACTTTCTGACCCTTTAGAACAAAGAGAGAGCCCATCTGACTAAAGATATTATATATAGAAAATATATTGGATTCATCACCAGCAACCCGATACACCTTCCTAAGCACATACCAACATACAGCAAGCCGACACCAGTATGAGCACCCTGATACCCAAGCCCGAGACAATTGCATCAACTATTTATTGTAACATGAGACACACAGAACCCGACACATGATAACTCGACACATGACAACCCGTCACGACTACGTCGCGAAATGATTGTAGCACGGCAACATTTGAGAACCGGGACCAATTACAACCAGGTATGGTCATTGCCCCATACAACAAACAATCGTGGCGGTTATTGAAGCAGAAAGCCAAGACCACAGTACCGGGCATCAACCACATCAAAAAAACCAACAAAGACCACAAAGTGATACAATCCAAGGACCAAGATTTGCAACAGCCCGCCACAGGCACCAAAACGGAGTCACGGGTCATGGGACACATGGACCAATCAGATGGAACCTCTAAATTTGCACTGCCTATAAATAGCTTGAATAGTGCACATAGAAGGATGCATTAGATTACTAGATACTTTTTCCTAAAAATCGGAGATGCTATTAGTAAGGTTCTAAGGGTCCACAAGGTGATCATTTAGGTGAGCATGCTCTTATTCTGGGAAGGAGGGAGGGTTCATTTAGGGACCATTTCTATAGTAGCAGGCGGACATTAGACTATCCTTGAGAGATGTCTGTTGTTTGCTTTGAAGCCTCTCTAAGCATGTAGGGTTTCCATTTGACCTCTAACCTGAGAGGGTTGGTCCATATAGAGAAACTCGTCACGAAGATGACAAGAACTGGGGCAGTGCTAGTCTGGTATGGTCATGGCCCGACGCGGTCATAACTCAACACAGTCATTACTCGACATGATCATTGCCCGACACAGTCGTGACCCATCACAGTCTGGAATAATATCAATTCTTGATACTGGCCTAGATTAGTCTTTAGCATCAACTACTATGCATATCAATTTCCTCAATCAGGGAGACTTATACCTAACTTCCCCTTTTTGCATCTTTTATCTTTATTCAACAACACATTGTAATTAAACTAGTACATTTCATATTAGTACAATTTAATGATTATTCCTTACATCATTCCTATGTATGACTTTATTCTGTTGATTTATTTCCCTTGCATTTGAGTTCTAAGTTCTCAATTTCATTTCATGTGTTTAACTAGCTACCAAATCGTGATTCCCGTCTTGACCACCTTTGAGAGAAGAAAGCCACATACAAATAGGACTTGGTATAACTCTAGAGTATGAGAATACCCAGAGTTAGAGCTTTTCTCGATTTATCTATCGCATGAAATCTCGGATTGCTCTCCTTGAGAGAGGGTTCTAAAATTGGTTTTTCCCTAATGCCATTTTTAAGAGAGAAAGGTGTGATGTATAAATCATTGTAGTTTACAAGGCCGTTATCTTTCTTTGTGTTATACTCAAAATATTAGGATTAACCCCCTAGTTACCCTTATAAAGAATATAAAACCTTCCTAAAAATCATTAAAACCCCAAAATCACCAAAAACCTTAATTCTATTGGTAACTCCCTTTTGGAGATAGTTTTTGTTCCATTCTTTATTCTTTTAGTTACCTTTACACACTTCTTAGCATGCCTTTACCGAATCAAGCTTTCCATAACTTTGCCAAATCAAACTTAGATTTCAAAACTTTTATTCTCCTCATCCCTGTGTTCGAACTGCTACTCCGACCCCGTACTAGTTGTCGGCATCTTGAACATTCAGGTATTATAAATTGTAAAAAATTGATAACCTAGAACCGTTTATTTTTGGACCCGTGTGGACCTGCATTTAGGGATGATTAGTTCCTTCATCATTGGAGGGGTCTACAGAAGGTCCAAGACCTCCTCCATCCTACCCCTAGTGCCCAAAAATCAATTCAAGCAAAGAAGTCCATGGAAATCCAAAGTTGAAGAGAAAAGTGCCTTAGAAGATCCTAACATAGTTGTGGTGCCAAGGAACGAATGTGCATCAAATTCAAATTCGTAGGAGAATCATAGGGAGCAAGAATTGAAGAAAATATCAACATATGGTGGTTGTTTTGGAGTGCACGGTCGTTCCAAGGAGGACCTAACATGGTCTTGGTGCAAGACTCAACATGCATGTGTTCCAAAGAAGGGTAGCACTCTGCCTCTACAATGGTTGTGTGCCACTACACACCCATGTGGCCACCTTTCCACCATGGTCGTGGTTCTCTCCATGGTAGTGTGATAACACTATACTTTACGTACTTTCTGTATATATTTTACACCACTTTTAGTATAACTTTATTTAACTTTTCACATAATTTCTCTATCTTTTTGACTAAAGCCTTGTTTAAATGATTTCAGGAATCAACACAATTTAGGTCATGATTTTTGAGAACAGTGACCACGATTCCAAAGCACCATACATCTCGAAGCCTCAGACAATAAGCGGAGACCACGGCCACAATTATCCAGAGATCGCGACCACAATTATTCAAAGACCATGACCGTGTCTATGAAAAGAATCACGACCGTGGTTATAGGAGGACCATGACCAAGATGGACCATGACCAGAGAGGAATAAGGTAGAGACCACGATCACGGTCTTGCCCTCACTTAACAGAAAACCGCGACTGCGGTTATCACCAGACCGCGACTGCGGATACCAGAAGACCGCGATCACAGATGGACTCCTAAAGACTGCGACCGTGGTTATCCCAAGACCGTGACTGTGGTTATCTCAAGACCGTGACCGCAGTTCTAAGTCGATGGAGTGTGCCTATAAATAGCACACACATCTATCTTGTCGAGACATCAGATCGGAGAGATCAGATCTGCAGGCCACGAAGTGTTGCTGTATTCCAGACTCGTCTCCGACCATTTATACATCAGTCTTGGATCTCTGGGGGTGGAAGCCAAGGAGAGAGAAGACATACGCCCACCCCTTCTTTGAGAGGAGAAGGCCATCCACGCGGTAGATCCAGATATGAAGAATTAGTGTGGAGTATCACGTTTCTTCTCTTCCAGATCTATTGTTTCATCCTACTGTACCCCTTTTCCCCCTTCCTGGTATCTTATGGATCTATCTTTTTGTATTGCCGTCATGTTGTCCAAAAAATTGAGCGGTTAAATACCTTAACTTGGGTTGGGAGTAGCCACTAAGGCTCTCCCAACATGTATATTGTCTCTTTCTTTTGAATATATATATTCTTATCAAGATTATCTCCATGCACCTGTTTTAATGCTTCACTTGTATGCTTAGCTACCATCTTGTGATGTTTGATTGTTGATATCTCGAGAGAGTAATATCACTTTTATCTCATGTCATGGAGTGGTATGAATGCATGAGAGTGTTGGAATGCTAAATCTTTAACCATTTGTTCTGCTGAGAGGTTTTTGAGTTGTCATCTCGAGAGAGAGGCTTCTTTTTGACTTAGATCTATCCTCATCTCGAGAGAGAGAGAGTGGAATAGATGTTTGAATGGTTGCTTGTAATCTTGATATGAGTATGAAAGAGAGAGAGAGATAGTATTACATGTTGGTGAAGTGCTTTAGTTAGTGAACCCCAACCCGGGTTTTCCCCATATACTTGTTTATAGTTTGTTTCTTTTTCTTCTTTTTGTTTTACTGTTCTTGTTTATGTGCTACCGTTCCTTAGGGAACATCTCTTTATCCCCTTCTTCGACTAGAGTATACGAGTGCTAGACTCCATACGCTTAACACTGCCAACCTTGTCCCTGTGTTCAACCCCAATTGCTACATCAGACCCCATTTATCGTTACGGGGGCCTGAGAGTCAAGTTATCTCTTTAAAAGTCCGACTACTCTGAATCCACTCCTTTTGGACGTGTGATTTAGGCTGGTCAACTTTTTGAGGTCGTTGTCAGGGACAAGGAAAAATGGCACTGTTAAGAACCCTAGTCCACTTGCTTTACTCCTGTGCCTCAATCTTAGCAATAAGGTTGACAACACAGTTACTTTAAGTTCACTAACCTGAGTTTGTGCAGAGTAGTATGTTTGGACCAGTTTAGTTGTCTAACTTGACTGTACAATCTATTCAGGTACCCAGGAAAGAGCAACTTATTTGACTTTACTCCTTTTCGCCATGCCGCCTTGTGTGGACGTTACCCTTTCAGGCAATAAGCAGAACGTGAGGAATGAACAACACCAACCTCCATCAGCAACGGACAAAGATATTAGTGGCCGTTATAATGACGACCATCAGTATCAAGAGCAAGAAGAGTGACATGAAGAGGACAATTTTCACCACGAGGAGCATCTTCATCACAGGCACAAAAAAAACCATAACAACCATGAGCGCAATCGCAGGAATAGTGATAGTGAAGACGATGAGGAGGAGGAGAAGACTCTTTGGGAGTTGGCAGCTACAAAAGCCAACAACTCAAGATGTCATGTGATCATCCCAAGGTTCGATGCAATGAACTTCAAACTGAAGCCAACTGTAATCTCTATGATCCAGAATAAAAGCTTTCGAGGGAGTTCAAAGAACGATAACCCTTATCATCACCTCGATGCTTTTAAGAATATCTGCGACCCCATCAAGATGCGGGGAGTTCCGCAAGAAGTCATTTATTACAAAGGTTTCATTTTCTCCTTAGAGGAAAAGGCACTGTCTTGGTACCTTGGATTACCGCATCAAGCTTTGAATAGATGGAATGCGTTGGCTGATGCTTTTGTGAACAAGTTCTACCCCACAGAGAGGATTGTTCGCAACAGGAAGAAGATCACGTCTTTTACACAGAAACTTGGTGAGAATATGCATGAAGCCTGGGAAAGGTACCAAGAGTATCAGAGAGATTTCCCTCACCATAATTATAAGAAGGTTTTCCTAATAACAAAATTCTACAATGGTTTAACACCAGACAAGAGAGTCTCGCTAAATGCAGCAGTAGGAAGCGACTTCCTTGGTAAAAAGCCCAGTAGATCCAACAAAATCATCAAAAACATGCCTGAGTTACAATATGGGACTGATTATGACAGGACCGACAAAGGGTGTATGACAGGACTGACAGAGCGTGTGCCAAAAAGGCCACCAATGAAGGGTCGTCAATCGAATCAAAGGCTGTCAGGGCAATCACATCTCAGATACAAAAGATAGCCATTGTTTGACAGCTGAAGGAATCAGGAGGAAAGGGGAAGAAGAACATTGAAAAAGTGATGAAATGCATCACTTGAGGCAAAGGTGGGAACGAAATAGATAACTTCATATACACCCAACCCGAAGAATCAAGTGAAAGTGAGTCTGAGGAGGAGGAAGCTGAAAACGTCTCTTATGCTAACTTTAAGAGACCAGATCACCCAGGTTTCAGTTATGGCAACAAAGGCACTGCGGAGAATTCGCATCAACTGAATAATACACCCAAGCAACCACCAAGTTTTTAGAAGAGAGTCAGACAAGGTTAGTACACCAAAACAAGTACTTTCCAGACAAAAAACCCACTATTAAGGTCAAGGGAATTATCAAAACTGCCAAGCTGCAAGCACAAGTCAAGGACAAGGACAAGCTCAAGGATAGAGTCAGTCAAGGAACAATAGTCAACCTGACTTAGTGGGCCAACTATTTGATTTTGTCAAGAGACAGGATACAATAAACAATCAACTAGCACAAAGTGCACTGTCCAACTCTGGCGTCCTGAATACAATGCAGGTCCAAATGGTGGATATGCAAACACATCAACGCTAGATAGACTAACACCTCGCTCAGTTGGATGAGTTGGTGAAGAACACTTCAGGGAAGATACCATCTAACACCGAGTCTGCCAAGATGGAGGTCCTTAGATCGGGAAGGATGGTAGAGCGCCCTGAGGTGACAAGACTTGAAGAACCAGAGCCAGAGATTATTACAGAGAAATCAGCTGAAGGAGAAAACCAATAAGCTCAAGTTAGAGAACCAGAACCTGTGGAGGACACATTAGCCAAAAGAAGTCAATACTCCCCGAGATTTCCATTTCCGTACAAATTTATAAAGGCACATCTCAAAAAGAGGTATGAAAAGTTTATGGAGTCGGTGAAAAAGCTCCACCCCGATGTGCCATTTTTGGATGCTTTATACGAAATGCCAACATATGCCAAGTTTTTCAAGGACCTAATCACATAGAAAAGAAGAGGAGGAAGGATTGAAACAGTGCACCTTGCCAGTATGTCAACTGCTTTCGTAAAGGTGGAATTACCTACCAAGAAGAAGGACCCTAGAGCCTTTACTATACCTTTTTTTGTAGGGGATAACATCGAAAGGAAGGGTCTCGATGACTTAGGGGCTAGCATCAGTCTTATGCCTTTAAGCCTCGCACAATGATTGGGACTGACTGATATGGTCAGGATAAATATGAGAATTGAGTTGGCGAACCATACCTTCAAAAGGCCTGTGGGAGTAGTTGAAGATGTTTTGATTCACGTGGGAAGATTTTTCATCCCATGTGATATTGTTGTCATTGACACTATTGAAGACCATAAATGCCCTATCATCTTTAGACATCCTTTCTTGGCGATCGGGAGAGCACTAGTTGATGTCGCTGAAGGCATCATAACTCTGAGGGTCGAAAATGACCACATTGATTTCAAGGTAAAAGACGCCATGAAGGGACCATCCCTGCTCGAATATGCTTACTTCATGGATAGATACAACTAATATTGTGAAGAAGTAGAAGAAGATACAACAGTAGTAGACCCTCTTATGAGGGCGTTAAACAATCATGATTCGGAGATTGAAGACCTCGAGGTTACTGAGATCATCGACTACCTAAATCAAGATGAAGAAGATCTGAGCGAGGATGAAGAAATAATCGAGACGGTTAAGTATGCCTCTCTAGAATAGGCACCAGGGGAAGAGAAGGCACCTAAACCCAAAATAGAACTGAAACAGCTACCAGAAGGTTTGAAGTACGAATTTCTAGATCACGAAAAGAGAAACCCTATTATAGTTAATGCTAAACTAACTGAAGAGAAATTGGAAAATTTTCTTAGGGAATTAAAGCTGCATAGGCAAGCTATTGGCTATTCCGTGGATGATATCAAGGGGCTTAATCCTGCCCTATGTATGCACTGCATAAATTTGGAAGAATCGGCAAGACTCTGGTTCAACCCTAGAGGAAGATAAATCAAATGTTAAAAGAGGTTGTGAAGAAGGAAGTCATTAAGCTAAGAGATGCATGTATTATTTACCCAATTAGAGACAACAATTGGGTAAGCCCTATTCATGTTGTGTCGAAGAAAGGGGAATCAACTACATGGGCCCATTCCCACCATCCCAAGGGTATAAATACATCATTGTTGTTGTCCACTATGTTTCGAAATTGGTGGACGTTGTTGCTACCCAAACATGTGACTCCAAGGCTGTTATAAGGTTGTTTGAGAAAACAAATTTCCCAAGATTTGGTGTACCACAAACTGTTATTAGTGATGGAGGATCCCACTTTGGAGAAAAGCAGTTTAAAATGTTGCTAAAAAAGTACGGTGTCAGACACAAAGTTGCTACACCCTACCACCCACAAACTTCAGGGCAGGTGGAAGTGTGAAACAGACAACTGAAGCAAATTCTTGAAAAGACTGTTAACATAACAAGAAAGGATTGGGCGATGAAGCTGGATGATGCCCTTTGGGCATATAGACCGCCTACAAAAACCCCATTGGAACTACACCCTATCGAATCTTATATGGGAAATCCTGCCATCTACCTTTGGAACTCGAGCACAGATCCCTCTGGGAAATAAAGTTTTTTAATGTGGATATGGAAAAGGTTGGCCAAGGACGCTACTTACAACTGTAAGAATTAGAAGAATTGAGATTGCATGCCTATGAAAACGCAAGAATTTACAAACAAAGGACCAAGGTGTGGCACTACATCCACCTGAAGAACAAGGATGTCCATGAAGGAGATAAGGTACTCCTCTTCAACTCTAGCATTCGTCTTTTTCCTGGAAAGCTAAGAAGTAGGTGGTCAGGTCCCTTCAATGTGGTAAAAATCTACCCATCTGGAGTAATGGATATCCAGGGAGAGAAAACTAGAATCTTCAAGGTTAATGGACATAGGGTAAAAAGGTTCTATGAATATCAGGCCTTTGTGAGAAGATATGAGATTGATTTGGAAGAACCAATCCAGCCATAGGAGAGAAGCAATGAAGAGTCGCCATACCCTGCTACAGTGTCCAATGAATGAAGTTTTATAAAGTCTAGCTAAGAGACTTTAAAGCAAGCACCTCTTGGGAGGCAACCCAAGTTTTCACCTCTTTCTTTCTTCTCTTAATCTTTGTTTTCTCTTGCTTTCTCTTATTAATTTAAGTTTTTCTTCCTTTTTATGAACATATTCATTTTCATTTTGAATTTTATTAAATGACTCTTGTTTGATCTAGTCGCGGTTATAACCATGACTGCGATTTTGCTTTTACTTAAGAGAAATTGCGACCGCGGTCTTCTGTGTTGATCTGAAGAATCACGACTGTGATCGTTCTCTTACAAGCCGAGATCGCAAATCGCGATCATAAGCATGACCACAATCATAACCGCGACCGCGATCATAATTGTGACCGTGGTCGTTTTCCCTCGGTTAGTTTGATCACAGTCTTGATGCCTATAAATACCTTTAAAACCCGAATGTTCGATTCTTTACGCTCTTGTCGCTATCATCTTAAACCCTATACCTCCGCACCAAATCAAGACCCACAACTTGCCACTGTGAGTTTGCCATTTGGCACCCGCGATCGTTGCCTCCATCACAGCTGCACCCATCGATAAGGTAGCTCATCATTTTCTTTGTGCTCTTCGTCGATGAGCTATCTCTTATCTCGAAAATCCTAGTCTATCGTCGCCTAGTTTACGCTCCTGTCATTGACCAATGACCTACTCTCGCAAAGCCCTTTCGCCCTGATTCTCGGTGGCTGATGATCATATAATGTTGTTCCCACTTTTCCGACCACACAGCTTGTTTTTTTATTGCCCCTAAGGAGAAAACCCCTAAAAGTAGAATAATGGATGTTGGTATGAACAAAGAATGAACATTCGGTCTGAGAAGCTGAAGGGTCAGAGGAAGACAAACCGTGATCGTGGGCATCCTAACCGCGACCACTAGATGTTAAACCCCTCAAAACCGCGACCACGGTGTTCGCCCAAAACTCAAAAAGATTGCAAGTTTAGCCTTACCTGAAGAAAAATCACGACCGCGGTAATAACTATGATTGCGGTCTTTCTTTAGGAAACCGCGACCGTGGTAACGTGAGGTTCACCAAAAGAATCACGACCACTATTGTTCTACGCCAGGACAACCACGACTGCAATTCTCCCTTATGACTTGCGATCGCGATCCATTACAATAACTGCGACCGCAATTAAAACCACGACCACAGTTCCTATTGTCTACTTTATAAAAATTGAAACCTAACTATCCTGTTAATGAAGATAACCTATCAATTGATGATATTTGTGCCCAGAACAATGAAGATAATCTTCAATATACCTTATCAAGACCTAATCTCATTTAATGTTTTAAATTTACAGAATGCCTTCTCCTACCAAAAGCGACCCACTATACAAGAGAGCCACATCCTTGAAGGAAGTGGAGAAGATCGTCAAGAGCTTGTCAGAATCTCTAAAAAGGAACACCACTCTACCAGTGCCGAAAAGAGTGGAGATTCAACTAAGGCTAGAGCAATATTGAAGGATACTGGGGGAGCTACCACAAGAGGAGTCCCCGGGAGAAACAGAACAAACAGAAGAGACAACGACTTCTGAATACCGACCAGAAGAGTCGGGGAGTCCGGTGCATGGGAAGAAGTGAAAGGTTGCACCGAAGGAACCCAAGCCCAACAAGAAAGCAAGGGCATAAAAGGTAGTGGTAGAAACCTCTATGCAGAAAAGGGATCCACCATTCGTGCCCTGGGAACTAGTACACCAGTCTGCCTATGGCTGGATATCCCTAAACAAAGAATGCAGCCCGAAATGTTACTTCAACATGGAGGACTTCAAGAAGATGGGAATCTATGACAGGACGGTGAAGTTCCTACAGGGCACAAATCTCCGCACTATCTGCACGTCTGAAGAAAAGTCCTACAGGAGGATGACTCTGGAATTCTTGTCTTCACTGATGAAGGTTGCCTCTAGTAGCGAGATACGAGCAGCAGGTGGTGGAGACTACATGCTCCAAGTATGGTTAGGAGGCGAAACCCACATAGTGATGGAGGCAGATTTGAATAGGATATTCACAGCAACAGAAGAAGAAGCCAAAGCTTGTTCAACAACTCTGGGAGAAAGAGAATTTGTTGCATATGACAACGACACCATGTGGAACGAGTTGACTGGGGAGGAGAAGCACATCCCCAAGAACTCCAAGGCCTCCCAAATCACCTCCTACTTCATCAGAATAATACAGAAGATCACCGCCTTTACCATAGATGCCAGATCAGAGACCGGGACCGTAAACAAGGGGGACCTTTTCCTCATATGTTCCATGATCAACAAACGAATGGTGAATATCGGTAGAATTCTGATCAAAATATTGTTGGAATAGTAGGTGGTGATGTGAAAAGAAATTATGCTTTCTGTATGGGCAGTCATATTACAATGATCACCGATTACCTGTTGAAAGAAGGAGAAATTCAAAAATATGAAGAAATGGAGGGACAACAAAGCATCAACATCAAGTCCCTCGCCAACATAGGAATCTTGTATCTGAAGGGGGAGAAGGCATATTTTAAGCACAAAGGATCAAAGAAACCACTCCCCCTCCCTAAGATGGCGTTCTATGGCGCCCATGAGCTGCGACCAACTCTCAATGACATTGAGAAGATGAGCTCCGGGGCACTGCACACCAACACGCCGGTAGATCCAGCACCCACAACAGGGGGAGCAGTGCCCCAGCCCTAAAAACAAAGAAGAAGAATCAGGTGCCGAGAAAGAAACTGGCGGTGGAGAAAAAGAAGAATGAAGCTACCATCAAGCCAGCTGAAAAAGAGATGGCCACAGAACAACCTCTAGGTGAAAAGGCTATAGATCCCACCTCTCCCAAGCCACAAGAGGAAACTACAACTATGGATAAAGAGGCGGGGAAGGGCAAGGCTACAGAAGAAGCCCCACAACCCACCAACATGCCAGAGCCAGATCTAGAAAGACAAGGCTCTCAGGCCGTGCCGGAGGCAGACGCAGAGAAGGGCCAATCTGGAGAGATGCCCCCACCACTGCCACCTAAGCAACTAGCCGTTCTGAGATCGTCACCAGCACACATGGAGCAGCAGCTGAACCAGCAACAATGACAAGCACCCTCTTTTGAGGGTGCCCTGGGTACAAGGTTCGATGCAATGTGGAAACACATGCATCAAACCAATACTATAAATGAAAAAATTTCTACATCTTTATCATCTCTAACAACGCAGGTATAAGTGTTGGAGGATAGGATGACAACATTCCCAGACTTTATCTAAGAAGTTTTAAGAAATCAATGGAGGATGATGGGGATACTAAAAAAGATGCAGGAGGAGATGACAATTCTGTAGAAGGAGGGGTAGGCCATCCGCGTTGACAACGAAGAAATGCACCGGGATTACGAAGTGGCGATGGATGCCCTCGAAGAAGAGCACCAGGGCATACAACAAGACCGCCGGAAGCTCGACCAGGAGCATGAAGAATTTGAAGCTCGACGGGAGAAAAAGAGAACAAAGCACCAAGCCAGCCCATCATGCTCTTTAACCAGACCCTCCAGCCACGACGACAACGTGGGGGGGGGGGTGGGCGCGGGAGACAACACAATAAGAGGTGGCACAACAAAAGTTGGGAGCACAAGTAGGAAGGAACCTCCCGTTGCTGATCCAAAAGCGACCCAACCAACAGAAAGGTCGAGCCCCCAGAATGAGAAGCACGCAACACAATCAAAGGGGTTCGACCTCAACTGTGACCCAGAGGAAGTAATGGATGAAGTCGCCAACGAAGATAAACATCAGGCAGAACATCACCTCTCCCCTCCAACACACTCTCCAACTCTAAAAGAGCAGATTGCAGCTGCTCATCGGGAGGAGGTGGTCACAGAGCTCAGCTCAGCTAGAGTAGAAGAGCTAGACAGGATGATTGCTAAGCTGGGGGCTGGGCTCGAAGAAAGTAATGATTTCCTCCTCTTCCAACCTCTTATAGATCACCATGACTACATCTATGATGGGAAGATGGAGGCTGCTCTAAAAATGATGGCAGAAGCCAAGTTGGGACAGGCCTCTAAGGAGAGTCACATCAAGGATAATGCCACTGATGAAGCCTCCTCAGAGGAAGCTAGACCAACACCCACAATACAACCTACAAATAAAGTTGTTGAACAAGTGGAAAGGGATATGCCAACGATACAAGAATCCTCAACACCTATGGCATGGGAGGCAATGTTCGAGGATGAGGATGGTGGGCTAGCAACCTTCTTTACAGATGAGCCCGCCAGGGAGAGGCAAGCTGAAGCCAGGATAGAGTTACCTATAGTAGCTCCCCCTCTGCTCTGCAAGATAAAGGACATGGACATGAAAACTATGTCGCACATCTCCTATAGAGATTTTCATGTCCTGGAAGATGTCTTCAATGACGATCTACCTAGGTTGGACATTTTATACAACAACAAGGGTAGACGTCTGTCTAGAGATGACTTCTGGAGGGTTTTCCTGAAGAAGGTGCAAGTACACAAAAGAATGCTCAACGTACTTTGTGCCACCCTCCTGGAAGAGTTCTTGCACCCAGACAAGCCACAACCGGTCTTCAACAGGATCACACATCTGGCCAGCCTGCTATATAAAGAAGAATACATGGTGGCAGAAGTGTCGGAGCCAAAAGCGGTGGTCTAGAGGAAAGAGACTAGAACTATTGTGCTACCCATCAGGAACGCAAAACATTGGGCACTAATTGTCGTCGATTTACATGAACGTAAGAAGATGGTGCTCAACTGCTGCGCAGCTTAGATGGATAGCACTTTTCTCGTATACAAAAGGAAGGATGCCAGGGATGCCTTGAAGATTCTGATACGCCTACAATGAGCTATCAAAGAGGCAGGCACAAAACTTCAAGGGTCCTGGAAGCTGTTCTTCATCAACAAAAGGGTTCCCTAGGAAGAAATTGGTTCGGGGGATTGTGCCTTCATTGTTCTGTGCATGATGAAAGCCATCAACAAGGGCATCCCCCTGGAAGATCTGAACATGAAAGATCTGCATGGACTGCGGGGTGTGTGCATCATGGAAGTCATCTACGATCGCCGTTTCTTCAACGATCCGGTGATGCCCGTAGATGCCATACCCCACATGCTTCACATGGACATTCCTCTTCCCAAAAAGGTAGCTTGGAGGAAACAACTCAAAACCATGTGGGTTGACCCATCTGAACCATCCAGAGCTACATCTTGGAAGGCGGGCTAGAGTTTAGAGGCTAAAGAAGCTACGAAGCAAACTGTTGAAGAACAAACGCAGTCTTCAGTGGAAGAAACTCCTGAAGTTCACCCTATAGAAGAACAAACCGCAGAAGCAGATGCTGAAGAAGAAGAGTTTGGGAACGATGGACCAGAAGGGCAGACAGGAGAAATCACACCTTCTTTTGAGAAATTTGACATATGGAGCTACTTCAACCTTTCAATGGAAGAACTGATGATAATTATGAGTTCTCTGAAAGAAGATGACTCTTCGAGAGATGTCATCTTTCAACGAGATGACATCTGCGTATTAAAAGATGACCTCTGCGAAACATTAAAAATTGGAGGGTATGTTTCTGTGAACACGATGTCAGCCTACTAGGCATTATTAGGGGACTCAATGCCAAACTCACACATGGCGTATTTCTTGCTGGTAGACGACATCCTAAAAGATAAGAAGATAGGATAAATGGAACGGCTGCAATGACGACTTGAAGCAGCCACGCCAGAGCACATCTTCTTGTCAATTCTTCATGACAACCACTGGACTTTGCTACATGTCAACCTTCTAAAAAGGACTACAGTTCTGTATAATAGCTCTGACGCAGCCTTTGCACTCGACAAAAAGACCAACATGACAACATCTCCTACAGAAGAAAATGCAAATACCTGCGCCGAAGCAATTATTGAGATTATAAGGCAGCACTGCAAAGGGTATGTTATGACAAAAGGCAAGGACTTCAAGAAAACTCAATACTTCCACAGAAGCCCTCAGCAGGTACCCCTATCCAATGACTGTGGGTTCTTCTTCCTGTCCTGGATGGTAGCCATTGCCACTATTAGCTTCAAGGTGGAGAACATGTAGTACGAGCAATATCATGCACTAAGGGGTATCTACGCAAGCATGCTCCTCGAGTCCAAGTGGGCATTACCCAACAAATAAACAAATAAAGAAGGCCCGTTTATACATCTCACTCAAATTTTGACACCCCAAGATGGGGTGTAGGAAGTTTGGGGGAGGAGTCATAAACGGGCTACAGAGGTACATTTACCATCCCTTTTTCCTTTTAACCCTTTTACCGCAAAAAATTTTGAAATTTTTTGATAGATTTTGAAATTGATATTTTGAATTCTTGTTACAAATAACCTTTTAGAAGCTCGCTTCCTCTCGCTAAATTTTCTAATTGTAGTGTTTCAGTGCTCTTAGAGAGAAATGTATGTGCAACATATACAAGTACATACGAGTAAAACAACAATCATAGCAATACTGATATACCTCATTCTTGCAATAAGACATTGTAAATGTAACAACCTTAACTCATGAAACCCTCAGAGACTAGAGAACTTCACCTAGTCATACTCCTGACCAACCAACCCCACCCAACTTTTTGACCAGAAAATCCTTATCTTTGTAGAAAGGGAAAAAGCTGCCCTCTTCAAGGAATATCTAAAAGTGGCTTGGCCACCCAGAAGACCAAGTAAAAATCCCCAAACCCAAGCCTGAAAGGAGAGGTAAAAAGACAAAAAAAAATAAAGAAAAAAATATATATGAGAGCTGTTCCCGAAAAGATGTCAAAAGTTTCCCCCGGCCGGTATATTGCTGCACTCATGAATGCAAATATTTTGTGCCCGTAAGTGGAATCTTGAAGCCAAGCTTACACACCTCCAATCCTGAATGGAATCTCACAAAGACACCTGACTTAAAGTCAGAGGCCCTAAAAGGGAAACACTATTCTTACGACAGTTGTGGGTGAGGAGTTCAGGAGGAAGAGGAAAACACCTAAAAACCTTAAGCCTACCTGAACACATTAGCATAGGGTCAGCTGTAAAATAAAGAATTGGTGTGAAA
Source organism: Alisma plantago-aquatica (assembly GCA_963693085.1). Taxonomy (NCBI): domain Eukaryota; kingdom Viridiplantae; phylum Streptophyta; class Magnoliopsida; order Alismatales; family Alismataceae; genus Alisma; species Alisma plantago-aquatica. The sequence continues at coordinate 237,045,703 of OY856415.1, forward strand.
ACTACCCTTCGAAAAAGATTTGGCATTAGTACATGCATTACCTAAGGGAGAGGGTGATAAGTTGAGAAGGAGAAGCCTTTTACAATTGAAGGTTATGATAGAGAATTGAAGTTATTGCATTCTGGTTGAAAGGGGGAGATTGAGACCTAAGGGTTTGAGTACATACCACAATAGTCTTGATGCAAGAATGAGATATGTCAGTCATGCTATTATGTTGTCTTTTAAGCTTGTTCATTCTTTCTCTCTCTGAGTTCTCGAACCTACACTTAGCCTGAGGACATACTTGATTCTAAGTTTGGGGGAGTTGATAACAATGTACTTTACGTACTTTCTGTATATATTTTACACCACTTTTAGTTTAACTTTAGTTAACTTTTCACATAATTTCTCTATCTTTTTGACTAAAGCCTTGTTTAAATAATTTTAGGAATCAACACAACTTAGGTTGCGATTTTTGGGAACCGCGACCGTGATTCCAAAGCACCAAACATCTCGAAGCCTTAGACAAAAAGCAGAGACCGTGACCATAGTTATGCAGAGACCGCGACTACGATTATTCAAAGACCGCGACCGAGGCTATGACAAGAATCAAGACCACAGTTATAGGAGGACCGTGACCAAGCTGGACCGTGACTAGAGAGAAATAAGGCAAATACCGCGATCGTGGTCTTGCCCTCACTTAACAGAAAAACCACAATCACGGTTATCACCAGACCACGACCGCAGATACCAGAAGACCGCAATCACGGATGGACTCCTGAAGACCGCGACCACGGTTATCCCAACACTACGACTGTGGATATTGCCAAGACCACGACCACCGTTATCTCAAGACTGTGACCGCGGTTCTAAGTTATTGGAGTGTGCCTATAAATAGCACACACATATGTCTTGTCGAGACATCAGATCAAAGAGATCAGATCCGGAGGCCACGAAGTGCTGCTGCATTCCAGACACGTCTCCGACCATCCATACATCAGTCTTGGATCTCCAGGGGTGGAAGCTGAGGAGAGAGAAGATGGACACCCACCCCTTCTTCAAGAGGAGAAGGCCATCCACGTGGTAGATCTAGATCTGAAGAAGTAGTGTGGAGTATCACGTTTCTTCTCTTCCAGATTTATCGTTTCATCCTGCTGTACCCCTTTTCCTTCTTCGTGGTATCTTATGGATCTGTCTTTTTGTAAAGCCGTCATATTGTTCGCAAACATGAGTGGCTAAACACCTTAACTTGGGTTGGGAGTAGCCACTAAGGCTCTCCCAAAATGTATATTGTCTCTTTCTTTTGAATATACATATTCTTATCAAGATTATCTCCATGCACCTATTTTAATGCTTAACTTGTACGCTTAGCTACCATCTTGTGATGTTTAATTGTTGATATCTCGAGAGAGTAATATCACTTTTATCTAGTGTCATGGAGTGGTATGAATGCACGAGAGTGTTGGAATGCTAAAGCTTTAACCATTTTTTCTACTGCGAGGGTTTTGAGTTGTCATCTCGAGAGAGAGAGTCTTCTTTTAGACTTAGATCTATCCTCATATCGAGAGAGAGTGGAATAGACATTTGAATGGTTGCTTGTAATCTTGATATGAGTATGCAAGAGAGAGAGAGTATTACATGTTTGTGAGGTGCTTTAGTTGGTGAACCCCAACCCGGGTTTTCCCCATATACTTGTTTATAGTTTGTTTCTTTTGCTTCTTTTTGTTTTATTGTTCTTGTTTATGTGCTACCATTCCTTAGGGAACATCTCTTTATACCCTTCTTCGACTGGAGTATACGAGTGCTAGACTCCGTGCACTTAACAAAGCCAACCTTGTCCCTATGTTCAACCCAGATTGCTACATCGGACCCCGTTTATCGTTGCGGGGGCCTGAGAGTCGGGTTATCTCTTTAAATGTCTGACTACTCTGAATCCACTCCTTTTAGACGTGCGCTTTAGTCCGGTCATTGTGCCACCAACAGACTAAACTGAAACACAATATGGCATTTTCCATCATTCTCTCCTTGATCGTTCCATACTAGAATGACCATTCTACACCTCAGCCAACATGGCCAAGGTGTATAGGCCAGTCGTGGTGGCAAAATAACCTAGCACAATTTTGCACGAATTTCCCATTATACCACCACTTGACCAAGTTTTCCCCACCACCTATAAATGCTTCGGTGGCAGCTGGAGCACAAGGTTAGCTACCAATCAACCCCTCAACATCCTCTTATCCATTCATTCCACCCATGACTCCATTCCACTTACATTTAATCACCTTCCACCCCAAAACCCTTCTCTTTAGGGTTTTGGCTATTTCCACCCCTTTTTCATGTCATCCTACCTTGAAGGAGAGAGGTTCTCATGTTGTTGCTTCTAGGAGGTGTAGAAGGAGGATTCTCCACTAAGCTACCATGTCTTTCCACTCCTCTACTTATTCTTCTTTCTCCATTTCTATATTTTCCTTTGTTATGAGTAGCTAGCCCCCCTAGGTGGGCTGTTTGGGGTCAAAAATGTTACTTTGATATCATGTTTGGGGAAATTGATATGTAAACATTTTAATTTCTTTTTCTAATGATTATGTTCTACTATTATCTTATTTTTTATTTATAAATTTCTTGTTTGTGTGTTCTTGAAATCACCTAGGTTTATAGGGAAATTGCTTACATGTAGATATTTTCAGAATTGCTCCTAGGTCCAATAGTGGATCCCTACATATCTATCCATCTTCCTATATGCCAATCAATTCTGCTACACCTAGTTCAGAGATCTAAGTTGCTAGTTTAGAATTATTTGGTGTGATTGGCTTGTAGCTTCCTAAAGGCTACATGGTAGGTGATGTGAGGTGCAAATCCCTCACTTCCACCCTCCATTACTACCTTCGGCACCCCACTGTGTGGAGAGATCCAATCCTAGAAACCTATACTTGATTAATTACTAATTTATTCAACATAGACTATAATTCAAATGATCCTTGTAAGGTTGGATAGGGGTTTATAGGGGTTAGTGTAGGGAAATATGGTGACATTAATGGCATAAGAAACAAAAATTTCTTGCCATATTCCCCTAAGACAGCAGATCGTGTCAACAACTATAGATTTTGAAGGAAGGTTGCAAGGCATATACCTAGTCCTAGAGAAAATCCAGTGACTACCCTTACAACGATGTGATTCTTTCATAAGAAGCATCTGGACATTTTTGATGACAACTTCCTGGTGTAGCATCACAAACAATGGTTGTTGTCCTCCTCCTATCTGGTAGTAACAACCTCCACACCTCTACGTAGTCCACATGGATCACCAGGAACTCATGTCTTTCTTTTGTAATAGACGGTAAGGAGTTGTCCCTTCAATGTCAACATGCTAGCGTTGATTTCTCTTCCTTCTTGTCTCTCCCATTTATTGTAATACTTTCTTAGGTTGTCACATTACCACAACTGAGAGAGACAACAATTGTCAAATCTTATTGTTGTGTCTTCTACAAACCTCAACTACCCCTCTATTTATAGGAGGGACAAGGTCATGGTTTCTAGATCAACTGGGAACCGAAGAGATAGAATTGCATGAATTTTATAGAACCTACAAACCGTAAAACAATCAGTTCATTCCCAAACTGATCGGTTCACATTTGAAATGATCAGTTCAACACTTTAATCGGTCAGTTCACTATGTTTACTATTTGCAATAATATTGAGTTTTATTATTCAATTAATGCACAACATGACATCATCATCGATCCTTGATCTAGTCTTACTAACCTATCAACCTATCAGTTCATATTTTTAACCAACCGATTCACTTTCTAAACTAGTCATTTCAAATTGACAACCAGTGTTATTTAAATTGAATATCAAAACACTTTAGTAATCAAGTTAAACCTTATTCATGAGTAAAATCCTATTCTAGGTAAATCCTATGCATGTGATCCTATAGGTCCCAAGTTATGTTGGCACCGAATGTTCATAAATAATTTATGACAACACAAGCAATGAGAGGTATCTATAAACACATCATTTCTACCCAAGTAATCGAAAAGTTTAAGAACAACTTCAACCTACAATATGTGATTAGTTTTATAGTGGTCGTCTAGTTCCTTTGTCTTTGATATCCAGATTGAACTCAAGGTATGGAATTATCATCCTCTCAAAGTTCAATTCATGTCTCTTGAACTAGAGAAGTATGTCTGAGATACATGTGAGTTCACATATAAGATATTGATTTGCATGAGTATGGCCATACATTTCTTACTCTTATTTATCAAGTGACCAGGAATTAACTCCAGTAGGAGGGAGAAATTCCATCTACATCACTCACATTCATTCTCCATGTGTCACAACATATCCGAGCATCACCTTTATCATAACCCTTATTCAAGGTAACATTGGATGATTTCAAAGTACATTGAACGACTTGTGATTAGTATAGTGATTTCAGGTCTAAGAACCACAACCACCACCATCACTATGAGAGTTGATTCTGACTACCATTCAATGGTTTCCACGCATCACTCTCAAGATGTTAGCTGATACATTATTATCTAACAAGTACCTATATGTTTGGTTTTATAACACATATCATGACTGATGAGAGTCTATCATCAACCAACACACACTCTAGTCTTATGTGTTATTGTTGTCTATCACATTGCATAATAACTTCTAACTAGGGACATAGAAAGAATTTATGTACTCTTATCATTTGTATGATCGAACTGTTTAGATCATCAACCTGAAGATATATGTCATCAATTAACATCATCCTTTATACATCTATCATGTTATACCATTATCTCATAATTGAACAAACATGTAGATGAATATTGCCTTTATTATTTATCAAATAATTAACAAGACATGCCATTGCAATCCTCATATGATTGGCTTTCTAGGCATATATAACAACCGACTTGCACTTGCACGTAGAGCCAATCACATGTGAACTTAATCCCAAGTGTTCTAACATGACCTTCATTCTTCTATTGTTAAAGCCCTTTTGTCAAGGGGTCAACAACATTGCTTCCATTTGGTACTCTGTAAATCTTCACATCTCCTTGTTGTAAGATCTCTCATATGATATGTAACCACCTCTGTATGTGCTTGGAACAATGATGCGATCTAAATTTATTAATTTTTGAAATAGATCCATTGCTGTCACAATATAGACCTACTGCATCGTTGATGCTTGGAACCACCCCAAGTTCAGAGATGAACTTCTTGATCCAAATAACTTCATTTGCTACATTAGAGGAAACAATATAATTGGCCTCTATTGCATAATCTACAACTATATCTTTTGTAGAACTCTTCCAACTTATAACTCTATTGTTAAGGAAAAACACAGATTTAGATTGTGATCTATAGTCATCTTTGTCATTTTGGAATCTTGCATTATTGTATCCTTTTACCACCAACTCTTCCCCATCACTATAGACAAGGAAATGATCATTAGTTCTTCTAAAGTACTTAAGGATGTTCTTTGTGGTTGTCTAGTGACTTTCATTGGGATCTGAGTGATACTTACTAGTCATACTTAAGGCATATGAGACATCATGATGAGTACATAACATTGCGTACACGGTAGATCTAATTGTAGATACATGCGGAATCGTACTCGTATGTTCCTATTCTACACAAGAACTAAGACATTGAGTTCTAGATATACTAACACCATAAGACATGGGTAAGTTTCCTCTCTTCGAGTTCTCCGTGAAGAACCTTTTCATCACTTTGTTAGTGTATGTACTCTGGGTTAGGCCAAGAAGCCTTATATATCTATCTCTACATATAGATCTTGATTCCTAAGAAATATAATGCTTTGCCTAAGTATTTCACAGAGAATGAATTTCCTAGCTGAGTTTTTACCATCTATAAAGTAGGTATGTCATTCCCCATCAATAATATGTCATCTGCATACAATATGAGGAATACAATCATGCTCCCACACTAACATTCTTGTAAACACATGGTTCATCTTCATTTTGACTAAAGCCAAGCTCTTTGACTATTTCATCAAAATGAATATTCCAACTTCAAGATGCTTGCTTCAATTGATAGAATTATGTTTGTGTCTTAAAGACTTTATTTGCATCCTTATGGATTTATAAAACCCTCAGGTTGTGACATGTACACATCCTCAAGAAAATTCTCATAATGGAATGTGGTTTTAACATCCATGTACCAAATCACATAGTCATGATAAACTGAAATGCAAGCATGATCTTGATGGACTTAAGCATGGAAAATGGAGAAAAAGTTCCATCATAGTCAACACCTTGAACTTGTATGAAACCCTTTGCAACCAATCATCCATTGTAAGTTTTTACATTACAATCCATGTCAATCTTCTTCTTGAAGATCCATTTAACCCAATGGGGTTTACGCCTTCAGGTGGATCCACAATGGTCCATTCCTTGTTGGTTTACAAGGATTCCATCTCAAATCTCATGAACTCAAGAAATTTCTCAAACTTTGGCCTTTTAACAACTTCTAGGTTGGTTGTTGTCTCATCATCAATGACTGACTCATCACCTTACTGAGTTTCCTGATAACGAAATCTTTCTTGTTCAAGGAGGGTCCAACTATATTCGTGAGGTTCATGTGTTACATGAGGAATTTGAGATTCCATGAAAATTTGTGACTCTCTATGTTCCTCTTGCACCTCTATAGGTTCAATGTTTTCTTTCTGGTCGTGAACTTCTTTGAGTTCTACTTCCCTCCCACTGATTACTTGGGAAATGAATTCATTTTTTAGGAATACAACATCCTTCACAACAAACGCTTTGTTGTTAGATGGAGCATAAATGTAGTATCCTTTGCTTTCTTTAGGATATCCAAAAAAAATAACATTTATCTAATTTGGGTCCAAGCTTTTCGGGAAACTTTTGCTCTCTCACATAATCTACACATCCCCAAACCATCATAAAAGACACATTGGGACGCTTCCCGTATCATATCTCATATGGTGTCTTTTGAACCAGTTTAGATGGTACACAGTTTGGGGTAAAGTTACAGTTTCTAGAACATAACCCCATAAGGAAGTTGGAGGATTAGAAAAACTCATCATTGATTGCACCATATCTAGCAATGTGTGCTTCTTCTTTCTGACACATCATTATGTTGTGGTGTTCTAGGCGGAGTCCATTGTAATATGATATCGTGGTCTTGTAGAAGGTCCCCAAACTCTTGGCTAAAATTTTTCCCACCTCGATCCGAACGGGGTGACTTAATTCTTTTACCAAGTTTATTATGTACTTTATTCATTAAATCCTTGAACTTCACAAGGGTTTTTGTCTTATGTTCCATCAAGTAAACATAACCATACCTACTGAGATCATTAGCAAAGGTAATGAAGTATTGATAACCACCTCTAGCATTTGTTTTAAAAGGGTCACACTCATCAATATGTATGAGTCCTAATAGATCACTTGCCCTCTCACTATTACCAGTGAAGCCAGTCCTTGTCATGTTGCCCAACAAACAAGACTCACATGTCTCCATTGATTTGAAATTAATAGAGTCTAGATAGATGTAACGACCCCATCTCCCGATAACCACCACTTAAGGGAGACCCAGAGATTAGAGCTGTCAGTCCAATAAACCGGATCAAAGGTTCGACAAATAATCAATGATAATTATGAAATTTTACTATGTAAACTAAAATTTGGTATTAAAAAAATAAAACTTTGCATACCTTTTAAAAATTTTGGAAATTTATCTATCCACAGCTTGAATTATTCTATCTAATCCTCCTTGCAGTTTATTTCTAATTTTCACAAGGTGTCGCTTTACTATTTGTGCTTCTCATGGTTACACCTAAAACACCGACAAACAAAACGTCGATCAACATATGGGAATATGCTGGTATGTGGGGACAACCAAAATTTCACAGATATGGCTAACAATTTAATAATCACAATCAAGTTATTTAACAAGCCAATTTACATTTTCAATGTGTCATTCTCCACCGCTTTTGCCCTAACCATGGCATACCCCTCTAGGGTCTCTCTTTTGCCATTGACTTAAGGCCACCTTCTCAATCCCGAGCTTGGTGCCTCGGGGTCACCTCTCATGGTGCCCCATAGTCATGCAACATATACCACCTTCTCATTCCCGAGCTTGGTGTCTGGGGTCACCTCTCATGGTGCCCATTGGTCTACCCTCCTGGGCCTGAACTTTATGGCATCATCCATCAAGGTGGCATGTAGGTGCGAGAATACACATGTATCTATAATTGTGATAGCCATAGTGACTTTATAATTGTAGTATAAACATCCAAACTGTTTAGTTTCAATCAATGCGATTAACCATTTGGGAAACCATCGGGAAAACTAATGTGATTAATCATAATTAACCACATACCTGTCAAGTTGTCTTGAATGTAGAATTAATCCAAACGATCAAGTAATCCATAATCAAGAAAGTAAGCACAATTCAGTCCTGAAATATACATCCAATATTTTCTATCATGGATCATGGTATCCAAGTCTAATAGGCCTAATCGTGCCCTAGGGTTACTAGCCCTTTTTAAGGTTTCAACCATAATTAGGGTTTCATTTCCTTTTTACCACTTTTATTTTACTCTTATCAAAATACCCATCAAACCCTAATTATCTTATCTTATTTTCCATTAAGATCCTTAAGATCAAGTTTCGACCACAAAAACCCTAATTTTCAGATTACTATATCTTTTCTTCCCTTTTCCCCCACTTTAGGGTTTCTAAGGGTACTAATTACATTATTAGGTTTAAAACCCTAATTCTTGTAATTCCCTTTTCAAAATAGGTTAATATCCATCTATATCATTAAACCAGTTAATAGTGCTTGAATTTATTCACTTGCAAGATTAAATCTATTCTTGATCAACAATTAGGGTTTCTAACCACAAATTATTACTTTTTCCCTCAAAATAAAACACTTTTACAAAAGTTTACTAATTTAGGCTTCCAAACCATTTTTATTGCATCCCTCGTATTTTTCTAATCATTTTTCATGTATTAACTTTCCTCATCTGAGTTTTCTATCAAACGATATGAATTTAACAAGAAAATTCCCTTTTTTAGTTTATTTGCTAATTCTAGAAAAACACGGATCGTCCGATCCATGGTCCGCTGGTCCACTCAGGATCCAATGGTCCAATATGCGCGTGCCTTTGCAAACAAAAGAATATGAAGGATAAAACTGCCCTCACCTTGCCTGAAGATGTAGAGGGGCAACTTGGTAAAATACCGTGAGGTCTTCTTCTTCCTCGCACCAAGGTACAACAAGCCCATGATGGTCAACCTTGGGGTTGACTTGGAGCTTTCGACCACTAGCGAGCGTGCCAAACTTCCAGGAAGCTCCACCTCCCTCAGTCGAACTTGACTGCAGGCTCAATTTCTCGCCAAGAACGTGTCGCAACGCCTTCTTACTCGCCGGACTCTGGCGAGGCTAGCCAAGGGAACAGGGTGCAGGTCCAGGTAAACTCGACAATTGAAGGCACCAGAGCGATCCTTGTGCTCTGCCGCAGCGTTTGGACCAGAAAAAAGAGATGTTGATACCCTCTATCACCATTCCCTATATATTGGGTGGGAAGCAGGCTTGAGAGATTTGGGTATTTCCTAAAACGTCGACCAAACCTAGTCAAATTAGGGACGATCCTCTATAGTTTCCTCTCCAGAGTCCAAAGGGATCATCATCAAGCATGCACACTCCTTGTATCGTGAGAAATCTTGAGAGGAAAGATCATCTGTAATCCGCATACTCCCAGTCCCAGTGGGACTTATACGATGAGCATCCCACATTGGATCAAGATCCAACATATCCCATTGCTCGCATCAAACACAAAGGAAAATATATTTCCTAATTCAGAATAAATCCCAATTTTTGGCAATAACTTGAGAAATTCTTATCTCCTAAACCCTTTCTCCTTTTTAACTCAAAGTTTAAGGGAATGTTTGTCTTTACAATATCTAGATATGTACGAAATTTGGAAAAAAATTGCAATGGATGAGAAGGCTTCCTTCTATCCCAAGTTATCTATCCAATTAATCAAAATTAATTAGTATTCCTTTTCATTTTGCCATCATCTTGTTATTTTGGGTTCCTTAGACCTCAAGAAATCCTAAAGGCATGAATTCCCATATTGGGGAATATTTATTTGCCTTTATCCTATTTCTCATATTTCCCTTTTATTTATCAAATCCTTTTCCTTTATATTTTTCTTTTCTTTTCAATTGGGCTCAATGGCTAACAAAGCCCAAAAACAATCAATCAAGGCCATTCCACACGAAATCCATCCAAAACAAAGAAATAGATTTCTTTTATTCTTTAAAAGAGAATTACATCTTTTACTACATTCTTAAGAAATTGAGGTTATAACATCCTCCCCTCCTTACAAGATTTTTTCCCTCAAAATTCAAGCAATCAAACAAACAATTCAAGGTATGCTTTCTCCATGTCTGCCTTCAGCTCCCATGTGGCCTCATCCTCTCCATGGTGCTTCCAAAGAACCTTTACAATCTCTATTTTCTTGCATCTGAGCTCTTTCACCTTGGTATCTAGAATCCGCAAAGGTGACTCAGGAAAAGTCAGCTTCCCTTGAAGCTCAATAGGTTCAATGCTCAACACATGGCTCAGATCTTCCACATATCGCTTCAGGTTAGACATGTGAAACACATCATGCATCATGCTATACTGAGGGGGTAACGCCAAATGATATGCAGCTTCACCAATCCATTCTAACACCTCAAACGGACCCACATATCGGGGACTCAACTTTCTGCTGTTCTTAGCTATAGCTCGGAGCGGTCAGATTTTTAAAAACACATGCTCTCTCACAGCAAAATGCACATCAGTCTGCTTTGCATCAACATATGACTTCTGTCAATCCTGGGCTCTCTTTATCCTTTGCTTGATCAAAGCCACTTTATCAACATACACTTGGAACTCGTATGACCTCAACAAGGTCCTCTCACCCACATCATACCAGTGAAGTGGTGACTGACATGGTCTCCCGTACAAAGCTTCATATGGAGGCATCCCGATACTAGCTTTGTAGCTGTTGTTGTAGGCGAACTCAGCTAATGGTAAGTATTGTTCCCATGATCCACCCCAATCGAGCACAAAAACTCTCAACAGATCTTCTAATGTTTGGATGGTCCTTTCTGACGGACCATCCGTCTAGGGGTGATAAGTTGTACTAAACTTCAACCTGGTACCATGTTCCTCTTGAACTTGCTTCCACCACTTGGAAGTAAACTTGGGATCTCTATCGGAGATGATCGATCTTGGTACACCATGCAACCACACTATCTCTCTGATATACAACTCATCTAGGTCTGTAACCTTAGCAATGGTCTTTAAGGCAAGGAAGTGTGCTGACTTGGTAAGACGATCTACCACAACCCATATTACATCATGACCCTTCTTGGTCTGGAGTAGACCCACCACAAAATCCATGGTGATCTATTCCGATTTCCACTCTGGAATTTCTATCGACTGTAAAAGCCCACCGGGTCGTTGGTGTTCAGCCTTCACCATTTAGCACGTAAGACAGCTGGCCACCCATGCCACAATGTCTTTCTTCATTCCTGGCCACCAGAAAAACCACTGTAGGTCCTTGAACATCTTAGTAGTTCCTAGATGCACTGTGTATTTGGATCCATGAGCCTCTTGCAGGATATGTTCCTTTATTGATGAATCCGTAGGAACCCATATGCGATTCTCAAACCTGATTCCTCTATCTATTCCCACAGATATATGAGTCTGTGGCTTCATCATCAAACCTTTCATCTTGTCTAGCTCTTCACTGATCAACTATGCTTCTATGATCTCACTCCACAGTTTATATTGAATCTAGATGTTAGCCAACCGAACTCGGTCCCCTAACGGTTGTGGAGTTCACTCCACGAGCTCCTCCAAACTCTTCCATTGACTGGATAGATCAACCGCACACTTAAGCTATTTTTGACTCAAAGCATCCACCATGAGATTCGCCTTACCAGGATGATAGGTGATGGTGAAGTCATAATCCTTCGTGTACTCCATCCATCATCATTGTCGTAGGTTCAGGTCTCTCTGTGTCAGCATGTATTTTAAGATCTTATGGTCAGTGAAGATCTCAAAGGTAAAACCATATAGGTAATGCTGCTATTATCTTCAGGGCATGGATAATAGCAGCTAACTCCAGGTCATGTGACGGGTAATTCACCTCATTCGACTTGAGTTTTCGGGAGGCATATGCAACCACATGCTGATTCTGTTCCAACACACAACCAAGTCCCATCTTGGAAGCATCGGTGAATATCATGAAACCCTCATTGCCAGAAGGTAGAGTCAACACAGGAGCGGTGGTCAGCTTTTCTTTCAACTCTTGTAAGAGAGCTTCACATAAGTCGAACCACATGAACTTCACATCCTTCCGGGTTAACATGGTCAGCGGCAAAGAAGTCTTTGAGAAATCCTTGATGAAGCGACGATTGTATCCGGCCAACCCCAAGAAGCTGCGGATCTCGGAGGGGTTCTTCGGTGCCGGCCAATCACGAACTGCTAATACTTTGGCTGGATCTACGACGATTGTTCCTCCTAAGATGATGTGTCCAAGAAACATGACTCAGTCTAACCAAAACTCACATTTTGAGAACTTTTTGAAAAACTTATGCTTTCTCAAGATATCAAGGACTCTACCCAGGTGGTCACGATGTTGGGTTAGGTCATCAGAGTACACTAAGATGTCATCTATGAACACTATCACAAAAGAGTCAAGGAAAGGTTGGAACACAATGTTCATGAGGTTCATAAAGACACTAGGTGCATTGGATAATCCAAACGGCATGACCACAAACTCATAGTGGCCATAGCGGGTATGAAAAGCCGTTTTAGGTATATCCTCACTCCTTACTCCCACCTGGTGGTATCCTGACCTCAAATCGATCTTGGAAAAGACTCGAGTTGATTTGAGTTGGTCAAACAGGTCATCTATTCTAGGAAAAGGATACTTGTTCTTAATGGTTTCTTGGTTGATCATCCGATAGTCTATACACATCTGAAGCGACCCATCCTTCTTTTTCACGAAAAGGACTGGTGCTTCCCGTGGTGATGTACTGGGTCGGATAAAGCCTTTATCCAAAAACTCTTGTAACTGGGTTTTTAACTCAAGCAACTCTACAGGGGCCATTATATAGGGTGTCTTAGATATAGGGTTAGTCCCAGGAGCTAACTCGATGGAGAAATCTACCTCCCTCTGAGGGGGAATCCCTGGTAGATCATCTGGAAACACATCCACATACTCCCAGACCACCTCTATCTCCTCTAAGGATTTCCCCTTAACATCAGGTATGGTGACAATGGCTAGGTAGGCTCAAAAACCCTTAGATAGCATCCGTTCAACTTTCAAAGCGGACACATAAAGGCTGATTGTGGCATCCTTCCTTCCTCGAATGGTGAAATGTGGATGGCCAGTGTTCCTAATGAGAATTTTCTTCTCTCTACAGTCAATCTGGGCCCTATAGGTGGACAACCAATCCATACCAATGATTACATAAAAATCATTCATATCAAGAAGGATGAAGTCAGTGGGAAGCTCATGGTTCAGATACTTTACTAGAAAGACTAGGGTTTTCAAAAGAGAGGTATAAATATGACCACTCGGGGTTGTGACATCCAAAACATAACCCAAATCTTGATATCCAAACCAAGCATAGTTTCCAGATTTCTTGAAATGAAAGTATTAGTAGAACCAGAATCAAAAAGTGCTTTTACATTTTGTCCCATGACTTCCAGCAAGCCTACATAGTTTGTACCATATCAGAAAGCTATTACATGATCTACTGAACTACAAGAAAATAATCTAAGGGTTATTACCCTCAATCAGCCTATTAACATTCACTTGAGCTTCTTCATTGTCGATGGTGAACACTCTAGCTTGCCTTCTCTCTCTAGCTGGAGGTACTCTGACTGGTGCTCCTACTAGAGGTGCTGCAGCTACTCGCTGTGCTGCCACATGCTGTGACCCCAAAGGTCCTCTCGGGTTCGGCTGAGGGCAGTTGGAGATGAAGTGGCCCTCTTGTTGACATCTGAAACACATCTTCTTCTCAAAGAGGCACTTCCTAGGATGTGTCCCTCCGTAGGTGCGACATTGCTAGAGGCGACCACGGGGCTTGCCTTTGTGTCCACGCTTGATTTTGTTGTGGTTGCACCCTTACCCCTTCTTGTGTTCATTCCTCTACCCTTAAGCTCCTTCTGTGAAACCCAGGTATCCTTTGGAGGGATTCTGTACAGGCATCATCATCCTTTCCATGTCCAAAGTTGTGTTGTCAGCTTTAGAGAAGGTCTTCAGCTTACTAGCCATCACATGAGGCTTGATGGTAGGGTTCTGACGCTCTACGAAGTGGTCCACCCTCCTCTCTTCATCCAACATGTGTCTAAAACGTTCCAGGAGGCAGAACTTACGACCAAAGTCTGCAAATGACGAGCTTCCTTGAGTCATGTTTGTGAACTCTCGCTGCTTCTCCTTCCTGGCTGAGACGGGGATAAATATGGCAGTGAAGATGGTCTTGAAGTCGGTCCACGCCATTGGTTCTTCGCTTAGGTCTCTTCCTATGATATGGTTTTCCCACCATATCTTCGCTGCACCTTCCAAAAGGTGAGTAGCAAACATAACCTTCTTATTCAGTTGCACCTCGAGCATACAGAAACCATTCTCAACTGCAAAAAGCCAAGATTCACCCTTGTCGACCACTTCATGCTTATCTTCTCCCCAGAACTTCTCGATGTCCAACTTGACGAAGTCCAAGATGGTGGCTCCTAGTTGAGGATGAATAAGAAATGGCTCATCATACTCATTCCTAGCTATGTCCCTAAGGGCCAGGGCACAGATAGCCTCAGTCAGTTGCTTCTGTTGTTCCATCCAAACTGCATCTGTTGTGTGAACCACCATGGCTGGTTCTTGACCACCAAGTTGGTCTTCCTCCATCCGGGCTTCCTCTTCATACACATGGTGTTCCTCATATCCCGGTCCTTCCCTTTGCTCTAGGTTAATGCCGGGCAGTGGTTCAGGGTTGGGGGCCTCATGCACAGCTTCTTCAAGTCTCTTTCTCTTCTTGGAGGTCTCTCCACCATGATTTTGCTTCGTCTTCTCGGAAGACCTATTCTCCTTATGGGGTGGTCCACCACTGCTGGAGGAAAAAGGGATAGCCACCACCTTTGTACGAGACATCTACATAAGCACACAAATAAACCTTTAGTCTATATTTAACCATTTATACTAATGTCGATGACATCTGAATTACATATCTTTTATTAATTTGGTGGAGGATCCCTTAGGCCTTATCAACCTTAACCCATACCTCAAGAGGGTGAGGAAGAGAGAGAAAACCCTAATCCTGAAAAATCCTTAATAGAAATTTAAGTTGAGAAGGGATGAACAAGAGGAGAGAATCCTAAAGGTATCTTATTTCGAGTCATATCCTAAGACATCGGCCAGGCAGTCACACAATCCAGGAGTCCTCGTATTTTGACTAGCGGTGCGGAGGAAAATATTGCCAGCCCTCGGACATGATCCTTTTCTAGACACCTCAGTCTTTTGGACAATCCTCTAATAACTCCCTCGGTTCTATGGAATTTGTAAAATTTAATAATGATTAAAGATTAAGTGAGGAACCTATGCTCTGATACCAATTGTAACAACCCCGTATCCTGGTAACCCCCACTTAAGGGAGACCCAGAGATTAGATCCGTTAGCAAAATAAACCAGATCAAAGGTTCGACAAATAATCAATGATAATTATAAAATTTTACTATCTAAACTGAAATTTTGTATTAAAAAAATAAAACTTTGCATACCTTTTAAAAACTTTGGAAATCTATCTATCCACAACTTGAATTATTCTATCTAATCCTCCTTGCACTTTATTTCTTGTTTTCACAAGGTGTCGCTTTACTATTTGTGCTTTTTAGGGTTACACCTAAAACGCCGACAAACAAAATGTTGATCAGCATACGGGAATATACTGGTATGTGGGGACAACCAAAATATTACAGATATGGCTAACAATTTAATAACCACAATCAAGTTATTTAACAAGCCAATTTACATTTTCAATGTGTCATTCTCCACCGCATTTGCCCTAACCCTGGCATACCCATCTAGGGTTTCTCTTTTGCCATTGACTTAAAGCCACCTTCTCAATCTCAAGCTTGGTTCCTGGGGGTCACCTCTCATGGCGTCCCATAGTCATGCAACATAGACCACCTTCTCATTCCCGAGCTTGGTGTTTGGGGTCACCTCTCATGGTGCCCATTGGTCTACCCTCCTGGGCCTGACCTTTATGGCATCATCCATCAGGGTGGCATGTAGGTGCGAGAATACACATGTATCTATAATTGTGATAGCCATAGTGACTTTATAATTGCAGTATGAACATCCAAATTGTTTAGTTTCAATCAATGCGATTAACCATCTGGGAAACCATAAGGAAAACTAATGTGATTAATCATAATTAACCACATTCCTATCAAGTTGTCTTGAATGCCGAATTAATCCAAACAATCTAGTAATCCAGAATCAAGAAAGCAAGCACAATTCAGTCCTAAAATATACATCCAATATTTTCTATCATGGATCATGGTATCCAAGTCTAATAGACCTAATCGTGTCCTAGGGTTACTAGCCCTTTTTAAGGTTTCGACCATAATTAGGGTTTCATTTCCTTTTTACCACTTTTATTTTACTTTTATCAAAATATCCATCAAACCCTAATTATCTTATCTTATTTTCCATTAAGATCCTTAAGATCAGGTTTGGACCACAAAAACCCTAATTTTCAGATTACTATATCTTTTCTTCCCTTTTTCCTCACTTTAGGGTTTCTAAGTGTAACACCCCAATTTCCTTAAAACATACACATACTTAGCGGAAGCATATTTTCATTGGGATGTCACAAAAATGATAATCGTTGCACAAAAATATAATTTCATTCAACCAACTCAGGAAAAATAATTTGCAAATCTCATGTCTCAAGTTCTACCACAAAAACTTAAACTTTGAACTAAAATTAACTAGTACATAGTCTCAACACTAATTGAAAAACTAAATTAAACTTCGTATGATAGTTGGCAGCCCACCAGGTCTAAACTCTAAGTTTGTCCTTGAGATGTGCGTCCCTTGCTTAAGCTCCTCCCTTAGTCTTTCCTCCTGTGGACATCACGTCCCCAACCATGCATTTAAAATGGAAAACACATTAGAGTAAGCGACATTGAGTATTGTTATAATAACATAATAACTGGGCAATAAGAAAAGTCATAAAAGTAATTGAACAATAAATCTTTGATTCACATAATATGCTCTTAATTGGTTAATTATAATGTCTTTTACTCTTATGCACCAACTGTGCTCATAAGGCCCGTAGGCTCAACTGATGTTCCACTTGAACTCATGATTTGCACAAACGTGCCATAACTATGCTCCACTTGAGCTCATGATTTACACCTGAGTGCCATAATGTTCCATTTGAACTCATGAATTGCACATAAGTGCCATAATGTTCCATTTGAACTCATAAGGCCCGAGGGCTCAACATTAACATGATAAGGACAAATAAAGTAACCAATTAAATGATTCATCATTAACTTGGAATAATTAATCTTTATTTGGATTTCATATGAACATGACATGGATTCTTGAAATCGAACGTGAAATCATAAGCATCATATAATAACTTTTGGGGAATATTAATGCAACAATTTCTGAAATTTGAATACATATCAATGCACATACTTTAACTTGATCCTCATGATACAATAATCTTAAAGAGTTTGAAAACCATTAATTAAATACTCAATGTGCATGGACCCGCTTACCTGTAGCAAGCCAAAAAAAACTAACTCTGCTCCCAGTCTTTCGGAATCTACGACTCTCCTGAAAATCCAATAGCCTTATTAGATCATATATTCCTTTTTGGTCAACATATTTCGGGTCATTAGAGTGTGTTGGTGGCTATTATTGTTATATACACTATGTATTTCATACATTAGTACACTCTAGTTTCTTGTCGCAGTATATAAGAATTAAGGTTAGACAAACACGATGCATGTACTAATCGCCAAGTTATATTCTTATGACATAATATTTACAATCATATTCATTTAAGTAGATTAGGAATTCAATGCATTAATGATATTATAGTAACTACTTGTTTGGGCTGGGGTGATGCAATGCATTAATGTACATGTTGTACATAGATTCAGCGCTAGACATCATGGTCGATTGGAGAAGAATATACTTACGTAAGGATAACCATACACGAAGAATGCTGCCTGTAACTCCAAGTTGAGCAGGACTCTGACTAACAATGATACGTATTGTTAAATATCCAGTTATATATTAGTTGGCATGCTATGACTAAAAACAACAACGTTGCCACATATCTATCTGAGTACTTGTATTGTCCGTTGGCTTTTTTTTTTTAAATTGTAATGTATATTAGGCTGAAATCTATTACCATGTGCGTAGATTAATCATCTTGTTTCCCATCTTAGCAGGCACGATCATCATAGAGGCAGTGAATAAATAAGAACTAAAGGCATGATCATCATAAGCGCAAGGGACCGACAGTCTACAGAATTTTCAAGGATGCCCGTAACATGAGTGAAAGAGTTGGATGCTAATTCATATCCACGTTGTATATGCCAAAAGTCCATGCTAATGCATTAGGCTACGTCAAAACAACATATTGGTTCAAAAAAAAGAAGCTTAACCAGGTTTGCATGGACCAGTGCTACTAAACAGGAAGGACTCGAATATAAAATACTGGAAGAACACTAACGAACTATATTTCAGAACTGTGCCAAAACAAACCAGACATTGGCGATTATATCAGGTGCGATATCTGATCTACAAGACCATGACAGAAATTAAATCGGGGAGTCCTCACATGCTCACCCAGAATGACCAGAATGATAAGTTCTCTAGGTTGTGTCATCAATGCACATGAGAAACAGAAATCACGGCAAGAAGGGAGGATAGGAACTCGGGCCAAAGCAGATAAAAATAATAATCATGAAGACGGGTCGACGACGTACTACAGGCGCAAGACAGTAGGACAAGCAAGACAAGGCAAGAAATGATGGTGTGAGTCACAGGTAGATTACCTTTCCCAGAGACTCGGACACCGTAGGGGAAATTGTAGCAGTCTCCAAATCGTCCACACATTGCCTTCTAATCTGATGTTGTTATGAGGCCTGCTGGTAGAGCACAACAAGCACTCGCACGAGGGACAGGATGTGGTGATAAACGGGGAGCTTGTTGGTGGTTCAGCTGCAAGGACACCAAGGGAGATGATGGAAGATGAAGAATGCTGATGAAGAGGGTAAGAGGCAGGACTGGCGGCGGAAGGCTGGGTGCCTCTTTTTATATATGATGATTCTTAGGGTTTGAGCCAAAGATTGGATGGTATTGGGACGTTTTCCTGAAGCCAGCGACGAAGTTCGTTTCCAAAATGAAACACTCACATGGGGAGGAAATCCAAAATAGATCAGAACACAAAGTCCTACTCTGAGCGGGCAGTTTAAAAAAAAGGCTGATGGTTGTGATGGTTTGGATACACTGCGCGCCCAAATTCGACGGTACACAAAAGGCTCAAAAGAACAGATTTTTTGGAAAAAGGCTTTACCCTAATAAAATATCTATTATCTTCTAGAATTTAGTTATCTAATCAAATTAACTCGGATTGAGTCCAAATTTTGACCAGTTGGTCTTTAATGGGTTTAAGAAATTCTTATATACTTATTTTCCAGATTTGATGACCGATTTAATTACTATGATTAAAATGAGACAAAATTTAAATACCACATAAATAATTATTCCAAAAGAAATTGATCTTGGTATTTTGGATTTCGTCTTATTTACATGTTTCCTCTTATTAGTAAATTTTATACTGTAAGATAATAACCACAAATAATTAAAATTCACCCATTTATAACATGTGACCATAAAGGATATAAAATTTTAAAATTTTGTAAATAAGCACCTAAAAATGGGGATGTTACAATTCTACCCACCTTAAACAAACTTCGTCCTCAAAATTTCTTTAGAATACTACCCACCTTAGGGTTTTTCCTATACCTAGTTTGCAAAACTCAACATGTGTATCAACAAAACTAAAATCACGGATAGAACTAGATCGTACCTTCTTCCTCCTCACTATCAAGCATTGCAAAGATCCTTGCTTGCCTCTTATCCTGTTGCTCTGGGTTAGGATTTTGCCCTACATCATGCTTTGCTTTGAGCTTGGGACATTCTGGCTTCTTATGATTTGGGTCTCCACAATAGTAGCAAACTCCCAATCCTTTCCGCCGTGAAGTCTACCACAAGTTGCACAAGGTTCTTTAACAGGATGACCTTCTGGAGCTTTCCTCTTCTTGTCATCATGACTTTTCTGCTCGCTCTTGTTTCTTGAGGGTGATCCATTCTTCCAGTATCGTCCAGGGTGGTCCTCCAACTCCAGGGCAGACTCGAGTGCCTCTTGCACTGTCTTGATTCCACGTCCAGTCAGAGCATAGCCCAAATCAGGCTTTAGGCCGCACATAAACTTCTTTGCCAGACGCGCCTCATCTAAACCATAATCGTACTTCTGCAGCATACAAAACTTCATTGCATACTGGCTAACAGTTGAGTCATACTGCCTCAGACGCTTGAACTCCATCTCCTTCTTCTTGATCATGGCTTCGGAGATGTAATGGTTTCGGAAGGTTGTGGTGAACTCCTCCCAGGTCAACGGCTCAACATTGGGTCCTCGAGCATTGGTGAAATTCTCTCACCAAGTGGGGGCTACACTCTTCAGCATGTGTGTCCCAAAGCGAACTTTAGAAGGCTCGGGACATCCTAAGTCACGAAAACAATGCTCGACATTGAGAAGCCACTCTTCAGCACGGCCAACTACATCAGTCTCAGCTTCTCCAGAGAAGGTTTCTGGCTTGATCTTCAGGAAGTCTACTAAGGTCAACTCCTAGTTCCTCGATTGATGTGGTCTTCCTTGTTGACCAGTAATAGCATCAGTCAAAGCTTTGATGAGCACTTCTAGAGGTGCATTAGGGTTACCATTAGGGTTAGCCCCTCTAGAAGCACTATGGTCACTTTCTCCATTGGAAGAGCTTCCTTCTCCATCCACGTGCTCCCTACCCTTATCAGATTTTCTCTTGGGAGCCATCTACAAAAGGGAACATAAGCTATATGAGATTTTGAGAAACCCTGGTTGCCAACTATATTTTTGGCTCTGATACCATATTGTAACGCTCCAATTTCCTTAAAACATACACATACTTAGCGGAAGCATATTCTCATTGGGATGTCACAAAAATGATAATCATTGCACAAAAATATAATTTCATTCAACCAACTCAGGAAAAATAATTTGTAAATCTCATGTCTCAAGTTTCACCACAAAAACTTAAACTTTGAACTAAACTTAACTAGTACATAGTCTCAACACTAATTCAAAAAATAAATTAAACTCCGTATGATAGTTGGCACCCCACCAGGTCTAAACTCTAAGTTTGTCCTTGAGATGTGCGTCCCTCGCTTAAGCTCCTCCCTTAGTCTTTCCTCCTGTGGACATCACGTCCCCAACCATGCATTTAAAACGGAAAACAAATTAGAGTAAGCGACATTGAGTATTGTTATAATAACATAATAACTGGGCAATAAGAAAAGTCATAAAATTAATTGAACAATAAATCTTTGATTCACATAATATGCTCTTAATTGGTTAATTATAATGTCTTTTACTCTTATGCACCAACTGTGCTCATAAGGCCCGTAGGCTCAACTGATGTTCCACTTGAACTCATGATTTGTACAAACGTGCCATAACTATGCTCCACTTGAGCTCATGATTTGCATCTGAGTGCCATAATGTTCCATTTGAACTCATGAATTGCACATAAGTGCCATAATGTTCCATTTGAACTCATAAGGCCCGAGGGCTCAACATTAACATGATAAGGACAAATAAAGTAACAAATTAAATGATTAATCATTAACTTGGAATAATTAATCTTTACTTGGATTTCATATGAACATGACATGGATTCTTGAAATCGAACGTGAAATCATAAGCATCAGATAATAACTTTTGGGGAATATTAATGCAACAATTTCTGAAATTTGAATACATATCAATGCACATACTTTAACTTGATCCTCATGATACAATAATCTTAAAGCGATTGAAAACCATTAATTAAATACTCAAAGTGCATGGACCCGCTTACCTGTAGCAAGCCAAAAAAAAAACTAACTCTGCTCCCAGTCTTTCGGAATCTACGACTCTCCTGAAAATCCAATAGCCTTATTAGATCATATATTCCTTTTTGGTCAACGTATTTAGGGTCATTAGAGTGTGTTGGTGGCTATTATTGTTATATACACTGTGTATTTCATACATTAGTACACTCTAGTTTCTTGTCGCAGTATATAAGAATTAAGGTTAGACAAACACGATGCATGTACTAATCGCCAAGTTATATTCTTATGACATAATATTTTACAAACATATTCATTTAAGTAGATTAGGAATTCAATGCATTAATGATATTATAGTAACTACTTGTTTGGGATGGGGTGATGCAATGCATTAATGTACAAGTTGCACATAGATTCAGCGCTAGACATCATGGTCGATTGGAGAAGAATATACTTACGTAAGGATAACCATACACGAAGAATGCTGCCTGTAACTCCAAGTTGAGCCGGACTCTGACTAACAATGATACATATTGTTAAATATCCAGTTATATATTAGTTGGCATGCTATGACTAAAAACAACAACGTCGCCACATATCTATTTGAGTACTTGTATTGTCCGTTGGCTTTTTTTTAAATTGTAATGTATATTAGGCCGAAATCTATTACCCTGTGCGTAGATTAATCATCTTCTTTCCCATCTTAGCAGGCACGATCATCATAGAGGTAGTGAATAAATAAGAACTAAAGGCATGATCATCATACAGAACCGCGCAAGGGACCGACAGTCTACAAAATTTTCAAGGATGCCCGTAACATGAGTGAAAGAGTTGGATGCTAATGCATATCCACGTTGTATATGCCAAAGGTAATGTCCATGCTAATGCATTAGGCTACGTCAAAACAACATATTGGTTCAAAATAAAGAAGCTTAACCAGGTTTGCATGGACCAGTGCTACTAAACAGGAAGGACTCGAATATAAAATACTGGAAGAACACTGACGAACTATATTTCAGAACTGTGCCAAAATGAACCAGACATTGACGATTATATCAGGTGCGATATCTGATCTATAAGACCATGGCAGAAATTAAATCGGGGAGTCCTCACATGCTCACCCAGAACGACCAGAGTGACAAGTTCTCTAGGTTGTGTCATCGATGCTCATGAGAAATAGAAATCACGGCAACAAGGGAGGACAGGAACTCGGGCCAAAGCAGACAAAAATAATAATCATGAAGACGGGTCGACAACGTACTACAGGCACAAGGCAGTAGGACAAGCAAGACAAGGCAAGAAATGATGGTGTGAGTCACAGGTAGATTACCTTTCCCAGAGACTCGGACACCGTAGGGGAAATTGTAGAAGTCTCCAAATCGTCCACACATTGCCTTCAACCCGGTTGCACACAACCGGAGTTCCTTGCCGGCGGGTTCTAATCTGATGTTGTTATGAGGCCTGCCGGTAGAGCACACCAAGCACTCGCACGAGGGACAAGATGGGGTGATAAGCGGGGAGCTTGTTGGTGGTTCATCTGCAAGGACACCAAGGGAGATGATGGAAGATGAAGAACGCTGATGAAGAGGGTAAGAGGCAGGACTGGCGGCGAAAGGCTGGGTACCTCTTTTTATATATGATGATTCTTAGGGTTTGAGCCAAAGATTGGCTGGTATTGGGACGTTTTCCTGAAGCCAGCGGCAAAGTCCGTTTCCAAAATGAAACACTCACATGGGGAGGAAATCCAAAATAGATTAGGACACAAAGTTCTACTCTGAGCGGGCGGTTTAAAAAAAAGGCTGATGGTTGTGATGGTTTGGATACACTGCACGCCCAAATTCGACGGTACACAAAAGTCTCAAAAGAACAGATTTTTGGGAAAAAAGGCTTTACCCTAATAAAATATCTATTATCTTTTAGAATTTAATTATCTAATCAAATTAACTCGGATTGAGTCCAAATTTTGACCAGTTGGTCTTTAATGGGTTTAAGAAATTCTTATATACTTAGTTTCCAGATTTGATGACCGATTTAATTACTATGATTAAAATAAAACAAAATTTAAATACCACATAAATAATTATTCAAAAAGAATTCGATCTTGGTATTTTGGATTTCGTCTTATTTACATATTTCCTCTTATTAGTAAATTTTATACTGCAAGATAATAACCACAAATAATTAAAATTCACCCATTTATAACATGTGACCATAAAGGATATAAAATTTTAAAATTTTGTAAATAAGCACCTATAAATGGGGATGTTACAGTAAGTCTTTAAGAAAGAGTGAGATCAAATTGTGCGTAGTAAATGCAGTAAGAGTTGCTGCCACTACAGTTGGAACATGTAACGTCCCAGGATTTGAGGCCTTGTATAATATGATCTTAAAAGGAATGATTGGACAACCCATATCACCAAGGTGCACATCCTTTTTTGGGAGCCCATCACTAAAGAACTCCATAGTTAAGCGGGCTCGGCTGGGAGTAGTACTAGGATGGTTGACCAGTCGGGAAGTTAACCCCGACTTGCACGTGCATGAGGACAAAGCACACAGTTAAGGCTAGTGGTGGTATATGAGGCCAGTCGTCATTCCTGAAACTCTATTAGAGCCTTGGGCAGTGGTCCCGGATGTTAGAAATAGAATCAGAGCCATAACCCCTCCAGTAGGTGGGGCCCGCATGGGCATGTGGCATGCCAGTCTTGAGTTGTGCGGTCCAGGTATGCAGGAAATGACTGTCCATGGTTGACGTAGCCACCCTTGTGCTGGGATTCTGTGATCGAGAGTTGGGTGTCCATGGGTCATTGTGGGTCTGCACTGAAATGGGGTCAGATTATGAGGCCATATAGTTGAGCCTTGACGAGGACGTCAAGAGTCTAAGTGGGGGAGATTGTAACGTCTCAGTATTTGAGGCCTTGGATAACATGATCTTAAAAGGAATTATTGGACTACCCATATCACCAAGGTGCACCTCCTTTTCCGGGAGCCCATCACTATAGAACTCCATAGTTAAGCGTGCTCGGCTTGGAGTAGTACTAGGATGGGTGACCAGTCAGGAAGTTGAGCCCGGCTAGTGGTGGTATGTGGGGCCAGTCGTCATTCCTGAAACTCTACTAGAGCCTTGGGCAGTGGTCTCGGATGTTACAGAACATGTTATTTCAGTCTACCTACATAATAGAATTAGAGAACTGCTATTTTGTACATGCCATGTATAGAAACATTATTTATGTATCTTATATGGACAAGAATGGATTTTAGTTACATATAAAGAATGGTCAATATTCCATTTCAAAAGATGAGATCTTTTATGGAAGTTCCCCAATTCCCTATGGGCTTTATTTGCTAGATCTATAGACAAATGATTATAACATAAATACCAAAAGTTAAAACTTGATAACTCAAACAAAACATACCTTTTACATTATCTTCTAGGGCACACAAATGAGAAAAGCATTTCTAGACTTCATAAATATGGCTATTGTTATAACCTCAATTTCTTACGAATGTAGTAAAATATGTAATTCTCTTTTAAAGAATAAAAGAAATCTATTTCTTTGTTTTGTGATGGATTTCGTGTGGAATGGCCTTGATTGATTGTTTTTGGGATTTATTGGCCATTGAGCACAATTGAAAAGAAAAGAAAAATAAAAAGGAAAAGGATTTGATAATTAAAAGGGAAATATGAGAAATAGGATAAAGGCAAATAAATAAATCCCAATATGGGAATTCATGCCTTTAGGATTTCTTGAGGTCCAAGGGACCCAAAATAACAAGATGATGGCAAAAGGAAAACGAATACTGATTAATTTTGATTAATTGGATAGATAACTTGGGAGAGAAGGAAGCCTTCGCATCCATTGCAATTTGTTTCCCAAATTTCGTACATAGCTAGATATTGTAAAGACAAACCTTCCCCTAAAATTTGAGTTAAAAAGGATTTAGGAGATACGAAATTCTCAAGTTATTGCCAAAAATTGGGATTTATTCTGAATTAGGAAATATACTTTCCTTTGTGTTTGATCGCGAGCAATGGGATCCTACAGATTATAGAGGATCTTTCCTCTCAAGATTTCTCATGATACAAGGAGTGTGCATGCTTGATGATGATCCCTTTGGACTCAGTATAGGAAACCGCAGAGGATCATCCCTAATTTGACTAGGTTTGGTTGACGTTTTAGGAAATACCTAAATCTCGCAAGCCTGCTTCCCACCCTATATATAGGGGATGGTGATAGAGGGTATCAGCATCTCTTTTTTCTGGTCCAAACGCTGCGGCAGAGCACAAGGATCGCTCTGGTGCCTTCAATTTCCGAGTTTACCTTGACCTGCACCCCGTTCCCTTGGCTAGCCTTGCCAGAGTATGGCGAGTAAGAAGGTATTGTGACACGTTCTTGGTGAGCAATTGAACATGTGGTCAAGTTCAACTGAGGGAGGCAGAGCTTCCTGGAAGTTTGGCATGCTCGTTGGTGGCCGAAAGCTCCAAGTCAACCCCAAGGTTGACCATCGTGGACTTGTTGTACCTCGGTGCGAGGAAGAAGAAGACCTCTCGGTCTTTTACCAAGTTGCCCCTCCGCATCTTCAGGAAAGGTGAGGGCAGTTCTATCCTTCATATTCTTTTGTGTACAAAGGCATGCACATCCTGGACCGTTGGATCCTGAGTGGACCAGCGGACCATGGATCAGACGATCCGTGTTTTTCTAGAATTAGCAAAGAAACTAGAAAAAGGAATTTTCTTGTTAAAATCATATCTTTTGATAGAAAACTCGGATGAGGAAAGTTAATACATGAAAAATGATTAGAAAAATACGAGGGATGCATTAAAAGTGGTTTGGAAGCCTAAATCAGTACAATTTTGTAAAAGTGTTTTATTTTGAGGGAAAAAGTAATAATTTGTGGTTAGAAACCCTAATTGTTGATAAAGAATAGATTTAATCTTGCAAGTGGATAAATTCGAGCACTATTAACTGGTTTAATGATATAGATGGATATTAACCTATTTTGAAAAGGGAATTACAAGAATTAGGGTTTTAAATCTAATAATGTAATTAGTACCCTTAGTGTAATGCCCGGGCCCACTGCCCAAGGCTCTAGTAGAGTTTTAGGAATGACGACTGGCCCGACAGACCACCACTAGCCTTAACTGCAAACTTTGTCCTCACTAACGTGCATGCCAGGATCAACTTCCCAATAGGTCACCCATCTCAATACTACTCCAAGCTGAGCACGCTTAACTATGGAGTTCTTAGTGATGGGCTCCCGGAAAAGGAGGTGCACCTTGGTGATATGGGTAGTCCAATCATTCCTTATAAGATCATTTTATCCGAGGCCTCAATTCCTGGGATGTTACAATCTCCCCTACTTAGACTCTTGACGTCCTCGTCAAGGTTCAACTATATGGCCTCATAATCTGACCCCATTTCAGTGCAGACCCACAATGGCCCATGGACACCCAACTCCCGTCCACGGCTACCAGCGCAAGGGTGGCTCCATCTCGTCTCTACAGATAGCCCTTTCCAACTTGCCTGGACCGCACGACTCAAGACTGGCATGCCACATGCCCATGTGGGCCCCACCTACTGGAGGGGAATTGGCTCTGATACCATTTGTAATGCCCGGGCCCACTACCCAAGGCTCTAGTAGAGTTTCAGGAATGACGACTGGCCCCACAGACCACCACTAGCCTTAACTGCACACTTTGTCCTCACTAACGTGCATGCCAGGATCAACTTCCCGACAGGTCACCCATCCCAGTACTACTCCAAGCTGAGCACGCTTAACTATGGAGTTCTTAGTGATGGGCTCCCGGAAAAGGAGGTGCACCTTGGTGATATGGGTAGTCCATTCATTCCTTATAAGATCATTTTATCCGAGGTCTCAATTCATGGGATGTTACATTTACTTCATTTAAGATCCTAAATATTTGAACATATGTGAGATCCACATCCAGTATCTAGTACCTAAGATAAAGAAGTAGATGAATTTATCTCAATAATGTATATACCTTAAGTAGATATATTTATCTCTTACTTCATTATCTTGAATCTCTTTAAGTGCAAAGGAAAGATTCATTTTTCACTTACCTTCCTTGTCGTTGGGTGCAGAAGCATTGGACTTCAGCTTATCCTCAAAACTCTTCTTGGCCTTGATTTTGTCATTGGACTCCACTGCATTGATCACAATCATAGGTTGTCCTTCTTCATTAATTCTTCAGCATTTACCAACATGTCAAGTGATTCTGACAATGGTTTGGCCAAGTTTCTCAAGTAGTAACACTCGATAAACTGTCTATAAGATTCATGCAACAATTGTAGAATCATATATGTGTCCAACTCTTAGATCAAAGGGAATCTTAGTCTCTCTAGATGTTCCACATACCCAATCATATTGACCACATGGGTCTCTACTGGATCTCCTTCTGTCATCTTGCACTCTAAGTGTGCCTTTGAGACATTGTACTTTTCTTGCTTTGTATGATTCTGGTTCATGTTCCATCTCAACAATCCCCATGTCTTCATATTTCTTAAGCAACTCATAGTCATACAATTCTATGTGCTTAAAGTCTTAGGCATTGTTGGCATGCTTCCAATAAACATCCACCACAGCCCTAGGCACATCATGAGAAGGTTCCTCTGACATTGGTTTATCTATGACATAGAGCTTATGATCATCATTGAGAACCCTTCTCAAAGTCCAAAACTGGTAATGGAAGTTTGTCTCATTAAGTTTGTGCTTCTTAAGGACCGATCGCAATGATAATATCTTTGTCGTTTGATTATACAAGAACAATTGCAATTTGTCAAAACATCTTTTGATTTGATTTGATTAAACAAAAATTTGATGATATTGTTTATTCCTTTAATTTGTTATTACTCCCACTATTTTGTTTAAATTAATATCCCTCTCATATCAATTTAGGAGATTGCAGCGTACAACCTTATGGTGAGTCAAGGCCCAAAGTAATTAAATTACTACCTGACCAATGTCAGTGTTCATAACTAATTATTAAGGTAGACAAAATTGTCTAATTACATCTCATACAATTATTGGATAGATGGTGTGCACAACTCTTTGTCACAATCCATCTATATTCTTCTAAGAACTTAATCTCATTAAGGTCACCTAGTTAAACCTGACCCAAAATCTAACATGATATTAATGCACCCTTATTAGCAGGCTCACATAACTACCATCACACTTCCATAAGATAGATGATGCACCACACTTGGCGTGCCCATGCTTAGTCGATCAAGCTTTTTGTGTCTGTTGCTAATGAAAAAATCTAACACTTAATATTGGATTGAGGGATTTATTTTTATATAAAATACATATACATATCCAATCATCACATACTAATGATATGTGTCAGATACATATTATATCCACAAATTGAACATGCAATTATAAAATATGAGCGATGGTTATGGACACATTGATGCAATTCTTTGGATCCACAAAAAATTTCTACCACCTATGGGTCTACATCATATGCAAGAACATGTACTTGCAAAAATTTGTGATTCAACCCCGGGTTGGTTGAATCAACGCATGAATCGACCGGTTGGTCTCCTGGTTGATCAATTGTCCTCTTGAATAGGTTGATTGGACTCCAATTCAATTGGCGTATGGACTCCTCCTGTCAATTGGTTGGGCCACCCGTCAATCGATTGGCTCCTCCTGTCGTCTAGCCTCCTCATTCCTCCAGACAATCAGTTCCACTTCTGAGTTGGTCGACTTGTCTGGTGTAGAATGTCTTCTCTTTACCATAATAAATAAAACTATCCTATTCCTATTTAACTTATTATATCTTGAAAGTGAAACATTGGGTTACAGTTGGGCAGACCATAGGAAGAAAAGCATTAATTTACAATAGAAAGAGAGAGAGAGAGAAACTCAATATGCAAACCAAATTAAAAGAAGGAACTAAACCATTCAACCATGCACACATATTTAGGGGGTATTCTCCATAACCACATTTACATTCACCATCAAAACAATTTCCTAGGAACACATATAAATTTCATACACACACACACACACACACACACACACACACATATATATATATATATATATATATATATATATATATATATATATATATATATATATACATATGTGTGTGTGTGTATAAGGATCGAATGTGGTATTTAATCAGATATGCACATTAATCATTTAAATATCTGCATGGCATGTAACAAATAAATGATGAAATCAAAACCGATCATATTGATTAAATCTCAAAACATAGTAAATTGACATGGATTTGATAGCACTGTTGGGATATATGTCGATAGAGATGGAAAAGGAAATAAAAATTTCTTCCCATATTCCCATTTAACAACAAATAGCATGTACAACCACTGTTCGGGAAATCGGTCCGCACGGACGCATATACTCCCGCATATACCTATTCAGTCACCCTACCGCACCGCATATTACTAATCGGTCCACTAAGCGGTCATGGGCCGCATATACTCCCGCTTGGCCGATTAAGAAGCCGATTAAACTCCACTTTTTGAAAATCCCACAACTAATGTTCATGCATTTCGTACATACATGCATATATATACACACATTTCATTATATATATAAATTGAGATATACAGTCATTGAATTATTTGTATACATTGTAATACATATAAAATTTTTCCACGTGCATTTGTACATTTATTTGAATACCTTTTGATATATTAATATGTATAGATACATATAAAATATACCTAAATATACAATCACATATTTGTTCATGTATATATACATTTTGATTTATTCACATTTATACACACTATACATATATTTGTACATTGATTTACCTACATATTTAGTATTTGTACATATATTACAAACACATTGTATATATAGACATATATACATATATAAGCATATCATACATCATACATGCATATTAATATGTTTATAAGTAAATAGATGTACGTGCCTATTCTATATATTTTAATTTATGATCTCACTATATTATTTTATATATAATTAGTTTATTGAAATACAAAAAATCCAAAACCGCATATACTCCCGCATACCGCATATACTCTATGCAGTACCCTCTCCGCCCGTACAACGCATACCGCTTTCCTGAACCATGTGTACAACTATAGATCGAGAAGGAAGGTTTCAAGGCATATACCTGATCATGGAGCAAGTCTAGCAACTAACCTTATGGTGGCATGCTTCTTTTGCAAGCAACACTTGGACAGTTGTTGGTGATGACCTCCTAGAGTAGGGCCACGCACAACGGTTGATGACATCCTCCTAGTGGCTGGCAACGACCTTCACACCTCTACGTAGTCGATGCATACCACTGGGAACTCCTATCATTATTTTGGAACGTACAAAAAGTATTTGTCCCTTTTATGTCAACATGCTAGCGTTGACTGCTCTCCCTTCGTGTGTACAAGTCTTTGTCACAGTCCATATGTATTCTTCTAAGAACTTAATCTCATTAAGGTCACATAGTTAAACCTGACCCAAAATCCAACATGATAGTAATGCATCCTGATTAGCAGGCTCATATAATTGCCATCACACTTCCACGACATAGACGATGCACCACACTTGGCGTGCTCACACTTAGTCGATCAAGCTTTCATGTGTGCTTTTGATGAAAAGCATCTAAGAGTTAATATTGGATTGCAGGATTTATTTATATATAAATACATACACATATCCAATCATCACATATTAATAATATGTATCATATACATATTATTTTCACAAACTAAACATGCAATTATAAAATATGAGGGATGGTTATGGCCACTTTAATGCAATTCTTTGGAGCCACAAAGAATTTCCACCACCTATGGGTCTACATCATATGCAACGACATATACTTGCAAAAATTTGTGATGGAACCCCCAATTGGTTGACTCAACCCATGAATCGATCAGTTGGTCTCCTGGTCGGTCGATTGGTCTCTTGGATCGGTTGATTGGCCTCTGGTTCAAGTAGTGTCTTGACTCCTCTAGTCGATTGGTTGGGAAATCAATCAATCAATTGGCTTCTCCTGTCATCTAGCCTCCTCATTCCTCAAGATGATCATTTTGATATATGAGTTGGTCGAATCGTCTAGTGCATAATTCCTTCTCTTTACCATAACAAGAAATAAAACTATGCTATTGCTATTTAACTTATTATATCATGACAGTGAAACATGGTGTACACTTGAGCGAAGCATAGGAAGAAAAGCATTAACTTATATATAGAAAAAGAGAGAGAGAGACTCAGTATGCAAACCAAATTAAAAGCAGGAAACAAATCATTCAACTGTGCACACATATTTAGGGGGTATTTGCGATAACCATACTTACATCTACCATCAAAATAGTTTCATTGGAACACATATAAATTGCACACACACAGACACACACACTGTAAAGAGTGGGACCCGATGGAGGGTCCACTCTTCGCTGAATTAAAGAATATGTCCATCCAATCCCAAACATACCAAAAGGGTAAGAAGGGAAGGAAGAATTTCATTCATTTCTCAAATGGTATATATTACAGAGCGTGATAATGGATAAGAAGAGGAAACAAAACTATTACAAAGTTATAATGTATATAATTATACAATTTCTCATCACCATATAAGGTGATATTACAAAAACTTGAACTAACTACAATTAAGGCCAGTAGCAGAGAGTAACCTAGGCATTCCAAGCTATCCTTAGGTACAATTCCCTTTATATGATCTTTGAGCATCCTTGATCTTTTAATGCACCTAAACCTGGGTGGAAGGGAACATCATCCAGAACTTAGGAGACAACAAAGAGGTCTGCAAAGAGCTGAGTATGTACATATAATAAACACTTTGGGAATTATATAGGGTTATAAGTACAAAAAGAGATGTTCCCATAAGAAGGGGGATAATAGAAATTAGGTAAGTTCAAAATAAGTATAACAAAATAAATGAGGCATATTAAAGTTCAGATACAACATCAGAATAAAATGTCTTGCCATAGCACTTTACCACAATCACAAAATAATAAACTTTTGCATGCATAACAATGTAGACTAAATATACCTAAAATAGGGCCATAACACCATAGGATCATGGCCTAAAGAAATAAGGGTGGAAACGCACACCCCAGGCGGAATACACATGCCCTATATAAGTATGGTTGTACATAAGTACCGCTATTCTACATATTCTAGTCAAACACACAACATGCTATAATAGAGTGGCAAGACTATCATTTTAGTCAATTTCAAATAGAAGACAACATAGAAGGAGGGGTCTGAGGACCCATATAAATATGCCAATTTAATAATCACAAGAACAAAAGAGATTAATATCAGGAATTATAAATGTCCATAAATTTTGATTTCCAAAAGAAATAACAATTCAAGAGATACCACATTAAATTGTATATGGATTTTCAATCAAATAATGCCCAAAAGAAAATAGAGGATGTACATACCTTATGATCAGACATAGATATTCAGTAACACCTCCTAGGTTCAGTGTCAGGGTTGTCACAACCTAATCACAACATATGTGCATTTAATTAATATAAAATGCATTAAATCCCTTGCTTAGAAATCGACCCTACATTATGTTGAAAATATGGTTGTGAAACCTATCCCAATAAATCAGTCGCATTTTTTTGATTTCGAAAACATATTTATTTGTATTTTTCTGCTAAACCAATAATTAGTTACAATTTTTATAAGTTAAAATAATTTATTTGATAAAAAGAAAATGAATTGTGAAATGGCCGGAGTGCCCCTGAATGTAACACAGTTATAAGTGACAGGGTGTCACACGAACTATAGAGGAATAAATGGGAACAAGGTTCAGGTCAACATTGTCAAACGAAAGTGAAATTTACCAATATGCCCTCATGGCGTGACATTAATGCATTGGCCACCATGGGCTGAACTAGACTTTCATCCCAGGGATTGAATTCCCTACGTTCTGTGCCATGGTCACTCCATAAAGCATGGGGTCATTGTGACCTCCAATCCAAGGCCCTAGGCGAAGGAGCACAAAGCTCACTTCCTTCAACTCTCCACCTTGGACCTAAAGGACCATCGCTCTGGCCCTGAGGTAGTCGGGGTCGAGATGGGTCCCAGGTGGTGACGACCAAGGGAGGACCTGGTACAGACCGTGGCGAGGAGAACACAACTAGAAACGACTGTGACACTATGACATAGCCGGAACCCACCTCACAGAGAGGCTCGTGAGGAGACAGGCTCTGGGAAGTCGGAGACCAGAGGCACCCGAGAGACCTGAGAAACCAAGAAGAACAAGCATCGATTGCAGAACCGGGCGAGGTTGGTTGAGACAAATAGGAGTCTTAGCACCCCTTGCGAGACTCCAACGTGACATTTACATCAGATGAAACTTTGCAGTGAGTCCTAGTAGCCCAAAACAAGATTGGGGACCTTGAGAGCCCTTCCGGCGGCGGCCCAAAATAGAGGAGAACCACAACGTTTGTTGACCCAATGATTCAGGAGAACTCAATGAGAGATGGAGGCACAGAATGGAAGAAAGAGGGCTTGAGATGATTACCTCATGATTAATTGGTCGGCGGGGAACCACACCACTGTGGCTACA
This sequence comes from Alisma plantago-aquatica, assembly GCA_963693085.1. NCBI lineage: Eukaryota > Viridiplantae > Streptophyta > Magnoliopsida > Alismatales > Alismataceae > Alisma > Alisma plantago-aquatica. Next base: position 237,080,474 of record OY856415.1, read on the forward strand.
AACTTCACTCTAGAAAAGATGACCAACACTATCAGCACACCACATGTCTCCTCAATAAATCAAAGGATCGAGGTGACACTATAGGACCTGGGCTTCAATTCTGGGTGGTTGAAGTGCAAAGGGGTGTATGGAGGAGAGGGTTTGAGCTCTTTGGGAATAGTAGTCGTGGCAGAGGGAGATAAGTGATTTGGGTGTTTTGTATCTAGGGCTTGACAGATAGTGAGTTAGGGATCAATAGATTTAGCAGGAAGGAGCGATTCCGATAGTGAAGGAATCGTGAGGAGTCATCTGATGTAGAGGGTGAGAGATGAGGTGGAACCAGTCATAGAGAAGCAAGATGCGCCTGGCAGTCTCACATGTGGGCAAATCGGGGGTGGGAGACAAAGTCCAACTCCCATCTACCCGACCCGATAAGGATCCGCGTGACCAGCTTAAGAATCAAGAACAGAATGAATCGTTACATGCGAATAATCAGAACTTCAGGGGAAAAATGAGCGTGACATTCGAATAAATCGCATAAACAATGTTAAAACTTATATATTTATCCCCTAAATTGCTATTAGGTGTGTATATGATATCCAATTAAGCTCAAATTATGCACGTTAGCTAATTTGGGTGTGAGGAACAAGAATTTGGACTTATTTTTGGTAGTTGAGATTGTTTGTGTTATATTTTACCCATTACATGCTTAGTCATCTAATTAGGGTTTAAAACTTATACTAATGGTCAAATTGAGTAAACCCTTTTTAGTTGTCTTTAGTTCTCTCACTCAATATCTAAACATCACACTATGGTATTGAATCCATATCCAGACAATAATGTGGTATTACTATCCACCAATTTCCTATAATTTCAATTATTGGAGTTATTACATCCTAAGATTCCATGATTATTAGTTATTAATGAGTTAAGGGTTATAAGGTCCCCACCAAAGTTTACTCTAGCTTAAAGTAGTCAATTATGTTTACTAAAAGGTATGTATTAAAAAAAATGTCAAATAGAGAGAAAGAAGGAGGTTGGTTACCACATAGACAGGTAGGGGCCTAGAAGAATGGAGTATTAGCCTATATTCCTAGATTTGAGTATGTTACAACACTCCACCCCTTAAGGAGTATTTCATCCCTGAAATCCATCTACCCCTAGACATGAGCGCTAAGACATAATTCTAAACAAAATAAAGATCTCTAGTATGCTCAATGTAGTGGGCCATTGTACATCACTCCATATCACACTTATATTTAAAATTCTATGGTGAACCCACATAATATAATGCATCAAGCCCTCATATTTTCCTTGTATTCTAGGCTGAGTTATGATAACTTACATACCAAAAACATAGATTGCCTTATTGGTTCTACATTCACAAAGGTTATTGTCATTGTTATCATGGTTTCATCTCCTCTTACATGAACTATGACATTGCACACATGAGGTCACTATATTGTTCTACAATTCCACATCTTCAGTTACTTAAGCACGAATGACCAATATCCACATACATATTTCCCCATAGAACCATCCAGATAATGACTACTAAATTAGTGGACCACTCTGGTGTATAATCATTAATCCTCATCATCTACTCATCATCATCATTATCATCATTATCATCACTATCATCATCATCACTATCATCCTCATCATCATCACTATCATCATCACCATCATCATCATCATCATCATCATCATCATCATCATCATCATCATCATCATCATCATCATCATCATCATCATCATCATCATCATCATCATCATCATCATCATCATCATCATCATCATCATCATCATCATCATCATCATCATCATCATCATCATCATCATCATCATCATCATCATCATCATCATCATCATCATCATCATCATCATCATCATCATCATCATCATCATCATCATCATCAATAATACTATTATTCCTAATAGTCATTTAATGTATGACGTGCATATATGTCTTGTTTTCCTTCCTATATTAAGTTTATAACTTATATTGAATTTATTTATAGATTTTATCAATCGGTCAGATTATGATGTGTTACATGAATATGACAAAACATATATTTTAATAGGCATATTAGGGTTGAGGTGTAAGTTTAAGGTTTGGTGTTCCAACGAATTTTCTCATTCATATATGAGTAGTATAGTGTGTCGTATGCAACTTATTGAATTTCTCATTCATGAGTTAACTTTATGCATTACATTAGACATGTTTTGATTGATGTGCATTCAACCCCTATCACTTCTATTTATCATGGTCACATGGGAAATATTTAGAAATTCCATTATACTCACCATGTTTGCCCTAGCCTATACTGTATAGTCATCCTTACCATTCAATTAATAGCGATTTTGGGTATAGGATATTAATTTGAGCTTTTAAGTGTAATTTTTCTTTTACCCCTATTTGACATATATACATCCTTCGAGGATAACCCAAGATAAAATTTTAAAATCTATTTTAATCACCAAAGTAATATTTATGATGGTGATTAGCAAGGCTCATCTAAAATTCTCAGTTTGGTAACCTCTACATATGTTTGACATTAATACTAGGAGTTACCCAGGTTTTAATGTTGTAGCCGTTATTAATCCTGATTATACACTAAGTTATTTTGATTCTTAATGAATAAACTGTATGAAACTCCACCCCTTAAAAGGTTTAAACTATAACTTAGTGCATAACCTAGAGGGGAAAAAGGGTGGATCCACTAGACCTGATAGATATATTTAAAACTAACTATATCAGTCTTAGGCCTAGGGTATTAGGGTTGAACATGCCAACCAAGGGTACTTCACTAAAGAGATTCTCTACTACTCAACTTTCTTGTGGTGGTGACTTGGTTCCAAAAACCATTGATAAAATCTAAAAATATTTCTTTTGTACATGTAAATTAATAATGAAAATAAGTTTGACAATGCAAATCTTGCGGTGAAAAATCCAAAGTTGGTGCCAAAATCAACCAGAGAACCAATTCAACCACCACATACTATTATTTTATTATCACATCCTTTACTTAAAGGGTCTAATCCTTCAGACACCACATAGGGCATTTGACTACACTTCAACTATGTTTGTACATGGGAGGGAGAAGGGTTTCCTATTACACATGGTCAAATTCATCAAACTTTAACGGGGTAAGACATCTGCCATTCCCCATGTCACTCTTAAGCATAATTGAAACAATCTCATCGCAAGACCTAAGGGAGTCATATGATCATCAAATAATTATAGTAAGGTAAATGTGTTCCTTTTATACTTGACGATTTACAAGCATAATCCCCTTACAAGACAAGATGAACTACATAGTACATTTATCAATAACATCATTCACTGGGTAATATAATCGCACTATGGAGGCAAGAGAGGCAAACTACTAAGAATATTATAAAAACCTTAATAGCTTCTACCCCCTAAACCTCATGTATGAGGCATAAGAGCTAAACAAACATGGTATCCAATCCTTAGATAAGTGGTCTTGGGACATACTTGTGTCGAGATTCTTCATATTGAAGGAAAAGCATGCCTAACAATAACTAAACTCGTTCATACCATCACTTAGTAACAAAGGGAATCATCTAAATTCCTAAGATTTACATCGGAATTTTATATTTATGGTTCATGTTTCCTCAACACCCCAATAATAGGTGCATGCAAGCTGTGCTAGAGAACAACAAAGGTAAAGGGATTTAAGGTGAGAACTAAAAATGCTGATCTATGATTATTTAAGTCAATCTGCACTTCATAGCTCTTAGGCTAATATCCTATAAAATATGAGATGTCAACCAAACACTACAAGAATTAGTTCGATGTAGCATCATCCCACCTCCATCATGAAGGTGTGGGTGTTAAGGGTTACTAAGGACTAACTCACATTCACATAGGTGGGTTGAGGAGTGCAAGTGACAAAAGTAGTTAGGGGTTGAAAACCTTAATTGGTATTGACTACTAGGAAATAGGCTTATCAATAACCTCTAAGGGTCACCTATCTAATTAAGGGTCAACCAAGGATAACTTGAAATAGTCAAGTTACTGAGTGCTTAGGCTCTAATACCATTTTGTAAAGAGTGAGACCCGATAGAGGGTCCACTCTTCACTGAATTGAAGAATATGTCCATCCAATCCCAAACATACCAAAAGGGTAAGAAGGGAAGGAGGAATTTCATTCATTTCTCAAATGGTACATATTACAGAGCATGATAATGGATAAGCAACGGAAAAAAAACTATTACAAAGTTACAATGTGTATCATTATACAATTGCTCATCACGATAAAAGGTGATATTACAAAAACTTGAACTAACTATAATTAAGGCCAGTAGTAGAGTGTAACCTAGCCATTCCAAGCTATCCTTAGGTACAATTCCCTTTATATGGTCTCTGAGCATCCTTGATCTTTTAATGCACCTAAACTTGGGTGGAAGGGAACATCACCCAGAACATAGGAGACAACAAAGAGGTCAGCAAAGAGATGAGTATGTACCTATAATAAACAATTTGGGCATTATATAGGGTTATAAGTACAAAAAGAGATGTTCCCACAAGAAGGGGTCTAATAGAAATTAGGTAAGTTCAAAAGAAATATAACAAAAGAAATGAGGCATATTAAAGTTCAGATACAACATCAGAATAAAATGTCTTACCATAGAACTTTACCACAATCAAAAAATAATAAACTTTTGCATGCATAACAATGTAGACTAAATATACCTAAAACAGGGCCATAACACCATAGGATCATGGCCTAAAGAAATAAGGGTGGAAACTGATACCCCGGGCAGAATACACACACCCTATATAAGTATGGTTGTACATACATACCACTATTCTAGATATTCTAGTCAAACAAGCAACATGGTATAATAGAATGGCAAGACTATCATTTTAGTCAATTTAAAATAGAAGAAAACATAGCAGGAGGGGTCCGAGGACCCATATAAATATGCCAATTTAATAATCACAGGAACAAAAGAGATTCATATCATGAAATTATAAATGTCCATAAATTTTGATTTCCAAAAGAAATAATAATTCAAGAGATGCCTCATTAAATTGTATATGGATTTTTAGTCAAATAATGCCCAAAATAAAATAGAGGATGTCCATACCTTATTATCATACCTAGATATTTGGTAACACCTCCTAGGTTTAGTTTTAGGGTTGTCTCAACCTAATCACAACATATTTGCATTTAATTAATATAAAATGCATTAAATCCCTTGCTTTGAAATCGACCCTACATTATGTTGGAAATATGGTCAAGAAACCTATCCCAATAAATCAATTTCATTTTTCTAATTTCAAAAACATATTTATTTGTATTTTTCTGCTAAACCAATAATTAGTTATGATTTTTATAAGTTAAAATCATTTACTTGATAAAAAGAAAATGAATTGCAAAATGACCGGAATGCCCCTGAATGTAATGCGGATGTATGTGACAAGGTGTCACGTGAACTATAGAGGAATAAATGGGAGCAAGGTTCGGGTCAACAGAGTCAAATGAAAGTAAAATTTACCAATATACCCTGATGGGTGTGACATTAATACATTGGCCACCATGGGCAGAACTGGACTTTCGTCCCAGAGATTGAATTCCCTGCGTTCTGTGCCATGGTCGCTCCACAGAGAATGAGGTCAAGGTGACCTCTCATCCAAGGCCCTAGGCAAAGGAGCAAAAATCTCACTGCCTTCAACTCTCCACCCTGGACCTGGAGGACCATCGCTCTGGCCCTGAGGTAGTCGGGGTCGAGATGGGTCCCAGGTGGTGATGACCAAGGGAGGACCTGGTACAAACCGCGGTGAGGAGAACATAGCAAGAAATGACTGTGATGATATGACTTAGCCGGAACCCGCCTCACAGAGAGTTTCACAAGGAGATAGGCTATGGGAAGCCGGAGACCAAAGGCACCCGAGAGACCTGAGAAACCAAGAAGAACAGTCGCTGATCACAGAACCAGGCGAGGTTGGTTGAGACAAATAGGAGTCTTAGCACCCCTTGCGGGACCCCAACATGACATTTACATCATACGAAAGTTTTCGGTGCGTCCTAGTACCCCAAAATGAGATCGGGGACCTTGAGATCCCATCCGGCGGTGACCCAAATTAGAGGAGAACTGCAATGTTTGTCGACCCAGCGATTCAGGAGAACTCAAGGAGGGATGGAGGCGTAGAATGAAAGAAAGAGGGCCTGAGATGGTTACCTCGTGATTAATTGGTTGGAGGTGAACCACACCACTATGGCTACATACTTCACTCTGGAAAAGATGACCAACACTATCAGCACACCACATGTCTCCTCAGGAAAAATCAAAGGATCGAGGCGACACTATAGGACCTGGGCTTCGATTCTGGGTGGTTGAAGTGCAAAGGGGTCTACAGTGGAGAGGGTTCGAGCTCTTTGGGAACAACAACCATGGCAGAGGGAGACAAGTGATTTGGGTGTTTTGTATCTAGGGCTTGAGAGTGAGTGAGTTAGGGATCAATGGATTTGGCAGGAAGGACTGAGTTAGATGGCAAAGAAATCATGAGGAGTCATCCAGTGTAGAGGGAGAGCGACGAGGTGGAACCAATCTCAGGGAAGCAAGATGCGCCTGATAGTCTCGCGTGTGGGAAAATAGGGGTGGGAGACGAAGTACAACTCCCATCTATCTAACCTGATAAGGATCCGCATGACCAACTTAAGAATAAAGAACAAAATGAATCGTTACATGTGAATAATCGGAACTTAGGGGAAAAATGAGTGTGACATTCAAATAAATAGCATAAACAATATTAAAATTATATATTTATCTCCTAAATTGCTATTAGGGGTGTATGTGATATCCAATTAAGCTCAAATTATGTAGGTTAGCTAATTTGGGTGTGAGGAATACAAATTTGGACTTATTTTTAGTAGTTGAGATTGTTTGTGTTATATTTTCCCCATTATATGCTTAGTCATCCAATAAGGGTTTTAAACTTATACTAATGGTCAAATTGAGTAAACCCTTTTTAGTTGTCTTCAGTTCTCTTACTCAATATATAAACGTCACACTATGGTATTGAATCCATAACGGGACAATAGTGTGGTATTACTATCCACCAATTTCCTATAATTTCAATTATTAGAGTTATTACATCCTAAGATTCCATGATTATTAGTTATTAATGAGTCAAGAGTTATAAGGTCCCCACCAAAGTTTACTCTAGCTTAAAGTAGTCAATTATGTTTACTAAAAGGTATGTATTCAAAAGAATGTCAAATAGAGAGAAAGAAGGAGGTTGGTTACCACATAGATAGGTAGGGGCCTAGAAGAATGGAGTATTAGCCTATATTCCTAAATTTTGAGTATGTTACACACACATACACACACACACACACACACACACACACACACAAACACACACACACACACACACACACACACACACATATATATATATATATATATATATATATATATATATATATATATATATATATATATATATATATATATGATCATATGTGGTATTTAATCAGATATTCACATTAGCCATTTAAATATTGGTATGACATGTAATATATAAATGTTGATATCAAAAACTGATCATATCAATTAAATCCCAAAATATAGTAACTTGACGTGGATCTGATACCACTATAGGGAAAAATGACGATAGAGATGGAAGCGGAAACAAAAATGTCTTACCATATTCCTTTTTACTAGAAGATTGTGTCTACAGCTTGAGATTGGGAAGGAAGGTTGCAAGGCATATGCCTAATCATGGAGCAAGTCTAGCAACTATCCTTATAGATGCATGCTTCTTTTGCAAGTAGTACATGGATGGTTGTTGGAGATGACCTCCTAGTATAACACCATGCAAAACGGTTGACGACGTCCTCCTAGCAGATGGAAATGACCTACACACCTCTACGTAGTCGATGTATACCGCCATGAACTCATGTCGTTCTTTTAGAACATACAAGAAAGATTTGTCATTTTGATGTCAACATGCTAGCATTTACTTCTCTCCTTTGTTGTATTACAATTGCTCAGGTTCTTGCATTACAACAATTGTGAAAAGAAAACAACTGTTAGAGCTTATTGTTATGTATTTTGAAAGCCTCAAATACCCTCTATTTATAGGAGGGTAAGTGTCAGGGTTTCCAGATCAGCTGGGAATCGAAGAAATAGAGTTTCCTAAATTTCCTAAAATCTGTGAACTATGAAACAATCAGTTCATTCCTGAACTAATCAGTTAACATGTGAAATGATCGGTTTAACACTTGAATCAGTCAATTCACTATGTTTCCTATTCGTGATCTTGTTGGCTTTTAATATTTGATTAATTCCAACATGACATCAACATCAATTCTTGATTCATTCTGATGGATCTCCCAACTGATCGCTTCACAATCTCGATTGGTCGGTCCATATTTCTAAACTGGTTAGTTTACTTTCTGAACTGGCTGTTTTAGATTTCTAACAACCAATCTTTTTTAAATTGAATACCTAAATACTTTGGTAATCAAGTTAAACCTTATTCTTGAGTAAACTCCTATTCTAGGTAAATGCTATGTGTGTGACCCTATACGTCCCAAGTTACATTGGCAGTGAATGTTCATAACTAATCTATGCCATCACAAACAATGAGTAGTATCTAGTAACACACCATTTCTACCCAAGTAATTAGAAAATTGGAGAATAACTTCAACCTACAATTTGTGCGTAGTGTTATAGTTATCGTATAATTCCTTTATCTCTAATATCTAGATTGAACTCAAGGCATAGAATAGTCATACTCTCAACATTCAATCCATGTTCCTTGAACTAGAGCAGATTGTCTGAGATACATGTGAGCTCACATATCATATATTGATTCACATGAGCATGGCCATACATTTTCAAGTGTCACTTATCAAGTGGTCAGGATATCAACTCCAGTAGGAGGGACAAATCCCATCTATATCACTTAAAGTCATTCCTCATGTGTCACAACATATTCGAGAATCACCTTTAAGGTAACCCTTATTCAAAGTCAAATTGGATGACGTCAAAGTACATCAAATGATATGTGATGAGTGTAGTGATTTCAGGTTTAAAAAACACATCACCACCATCACCATGAGAGTTGATCCTGACTACCATTGAATGGTTTCCATGCATCACTCTCAAGGTGGGTCTGTCCAATACATTATTATCTAACAAGTACTTATGTGTTTGGTTTGATATCACATATCATAACTAATGAGATTTTGTCATCATCCAACACACACTCTAGTCTTATGTGTTATTTTAGTCTATAAGATTCCATAATAACATCTGACTCAAAACATAACAAGAATGTATTTACTCTTATCATTTGTATGATCTCATTGTTTAGATCCTCAACTTGAAGACATGTGTTACGACCCCACCTCCCGATAACCCCCAATTAAGGGAGACTGAGAGGTCGAAGCCGCACCCATGACTTCCGGATCAAAGGTTCGACAATTAACCAAGAATAATTATCAAATTTTAACACACTATACTGAAAAGTTGTAAGAAAATAAACTTTGCATACCTTTTGAAACTTTGGATTTCTAACTTTTATCCACTTAATGATCCTACGCTAACTAATCCTCCTTGTATTTTTCCTTCATGTATTTCACAATGTGATGATTTATTGTTTGTCCTTTTGGCTTGTACCTAAAACGCCGACAAACAAAACGTCGGTCATCCGAAGTTGGTATGTGGGGGAAACAATAATCATTCAATTATCTATAACAAACAAGTTTACGTTTTAAGTATAACTACACGATCCATGTGTACCTTATCCCCTGCGCTGTCCCTGCAGTGGACCTGGATACTACCTCCCTTGTGGTAGATTCCCATTTTACCCCTCATGACTGCACCTAATAGATGAATCAATTTCTAGAGCTGAGTCACATGGCACTACCCGTAGGTAGCCCACTCCTTAACTCATGGTATGCTAAGAGTCTCATGGCACTACACGTAGGTAGCCCAGTTTCTAACTCATGATACCCTAGACCTTGCTCTAGGTTATCCTTAGCCTTTGCATAGCCACAAGGGTGGACTCGGATCTAGCTAGTTATACATGTATACTCATAGTGATAGCCATAGTCACTTTATAATTGCATGAATTAAAACATCCAACAGTTATTTCATGCATCGAGGGAAACGTCGATAAAACCTCAGAAAACTATTCGGTATAGCCATAAGCGTAACCACATACCTGATTTGATGAGTCATGCAAATTATTGAACATATACTTCAGGTATATACAATCAAGCCAATCAACAGATCCAAGCAAGTAATTCAATCATCACATATTTCCTGAAATGAATATGTACTCTATTGTTACACACTTCATCAAGAATCTACTCTATTTACTTGGATTCACTTTCTAGGGTTTCTAATCCGTATTAAGGTTTCATTGATATTCATTAGGGTTTCTTAGATCTCACACTTTATCCCTTTTTGTTTAACAACCCTAAAATACTCTTTTCCATTTATATAAACCCTAATTGCTCAAACTATTTATTTAATAGTCTTTTATACCCAAATTGACTTAGGATCATCATCATATCCCTATTTATTCATGGATTTGAACAATTAAAACAATTAAAAGACATATTCTCCTAAATTAGGGTTTTCAAGCTCATTAATGCATATTCATGCACAAAACCCTAACTTAAGCCAATTATATAAAAAGATCATCTTTTTTTTAGATCCTATTTTCATTTTTATTAACCATATGTTAATATTGGCCTGAATTATTCATTGAACATCATTAAATCCATCTATCATCAAATCTAAGGGTTTTTCATTAATTAAAACATTAAAGGTGATAACTTTATGTACTTTTCACATTTCAAGCATACTTAAGCACATAAATTCTAAATTAGACTAATCATGTGCAAAGTTCTTCCTTTTTGAACATAATGTACTTTTTTACATTTAACAGGTTAATATCCACTCTAATGATCCTTTAAACCCTATTATTCACTTTAAACATATCAAAGTAGGGTTTCTTTAATCATCATTATGTTAAAGTTGATAAATTACACTACTTTTCAAATTGCAAGAGGAATTGGCTTATAAATATATTTTATTTAAATTCCTCATGTTTTTCTGATCAACTTTCATGTATAACATGTCCTTATCCGACCTACCGATTATTTACTACGAATTAAACAAATTTCACTTACTTTGGCCAACCGGAGGGCGCCACGTAGCCTTCCATGCAACGTGCCTGCGTTTTTGGAAAACATAACCAAATGACAAAAATACCCCCGTGTAAGTGAAGGGTGTTTCATCCTGCTGAGGGGTAAACACGTCCAGTCGTCCAGACCCTCTTCTTCCTCACGAAAACCCTGGTGCCGCCGACCTGTAGCGGCGCGGGGGAGCTTTCCTCTTCCAACCCTGGACCTAGGGACCGCCACAGAGGGCCGCCCAGGATCCTCTACCTCCGACGCACCTAGGGCATCACCCAGGTCATGCTATTACTGGCCAAAGAAGGCGGCTTGACCTGTCAAGTGCAGCCGCCATTGCTGCCAACCTACAACACTCTGTGGGTTACATCTTCCTCCCCCGGCCGTGGTTCTCACCAGAAAACTCTGCCCCACCTCCGTTGTGTCCTCACGCATGTGGGGTGCGACTGATCTTGCATCCAGCATGACCGTCTTGAGCTGGCCAAGTGCACAACCTCAAACCAAGGTGCCGACCTTACGTAGGCCCTGCTCGATAACTGCAGCTATGGAGACGATGGTCGACCATCTCGAACCACCATGGAGGTTTCGTGCCTTAGACGAGACTTCCTCCCCGCTCTTTAGTGCCCTCGGGATAGGTCTAAACTCTCATTAGGGTTTTGATCATGTGGGAGAAAGAAGAAGGTGAGGAAGAGAGTGGGATATGTTGAATCTCTCTGGAACTCGTCCCAAAGGGTCTACCCCTTTTATAGGGGAGTATCCATGCCTTAGATTGCTTGCCTACAAAGCAAAATAAGGTTTCTCCTTATAGGAAAGGGTGTTTCCTTACTTTTGAAGTATCTTTCTCTCTCTTCATGTATATTTTTCCATTAGGTATTAGGAATTCGAAATTCCTCTCACCTACTCTCTTTATTGCTTGACTTTTAACCCTTAGGCACGAAATTAAGTTTTCCTTTTAATGGAAAATACTTCCTTTCATCAATATCACAAAATTCATTAATAAGGTATCATATTATCCTTTTATTTTGCAAATTTAGTATTTTCTATTTCTTTCCTCTTTATTGGGACTCCTTGGATCCCAAGACATTCCATTATTTCGAAATTCTTTTTATTGAATACTTATTATCCTTCTAGATACTTCATTATGCATTATTTCACATTATCTTGTTTATTTCTCATTTAAATACCTCCTTTTGAGGATTTCTTTTTATTTCTCTTTTATTTTCCTCATTGGCATTCTTTTTATCATTAGAAAACTCATGGATACGAAATTTCCCCAAGAAAACTCAATTATGCCTCTTTCCACTCATTTTCCACTTTTTATCATCATTTTCAATTTATTTCTTAATAAAGAAATACTTAATTAAACTTTTCTTTTCTCATTGCTCTCTTTTTGGAACCTTGGACTCTTTGGTACCCCAGGAACCCAAGAGGCACGAAATCCTCTTTGGATTTTCCTTCTAGAGGTTTCTACATATTTCTTTTCTTCAATTATCCATTTATTCATTGAATTTTCTTGTTATTCGGGCCCAATAGCCAATAAAGCCCACAATACAAACATCAAGGCTATTGTAAACAAAAATCCATTTATTTGAACAAAATCATATCTTTATATGTTCAATTATCTTTCATATGAGAAATTACATTTCTCACAATGTGAACCCAAAATTTGGGGTTGTAACATCCTTCCCCTCTTATAGGAATTTTGTCCTCAAAATTCTATCAAGAAAACAAACAATTCAGGATAATACTTTTCCATGTCCATCATTGGCCCCTATGTGGTTTTACCTTACTCATGGCGCTTCCACAGAACCTTTATCAGCACATATTCTATCCTCTGAGTTCTTTCATCCTGGCGTCTATAAACTGCACAGGCGACTCAGGCCATGTCAGCCTCCCTTGGGGCTCACTAGGTTCATTGCTCAGCACATGGTCGGGTACCTCACATAGTGCTCTAAATTGGATACATGGAACTCATCACACATTACTTTATCCTGAGGGGTAGGGTCAAAACCTAACCATCTCCACCCATCCATCTCTAATGGACCCATGTATCGGGGACTCAGCTCTCTTAGCTATAACTTAGAGGGGTCAGATTTTCATGCCACATATTTCTCCACTGTGAACTTCATGTCAGTCTACTTTTTATCTGCTCACGACTCTCATCGTCTCTAGGCTCCTTTCAGCCATTGCGTGATCAAAGTGACTTCGTCTACACGCACTGTGGCCCTTTTCTAACCATCACGTGGTCCTTTCACCAGCATCACCTTACTGAAGTGGTGACCGACACAACCTCTGATACAGAGCTTTATATAAAACCCGATACTGTCTATGGTGGTCATTGTCATATCTTTTGTAGGACATGAACTGTCTTTAGATATCACCCTGTACGAGCACACATGCTCTCATCAGACCCTTTAGTCTGGATCATACTAACCATTAGTTAGGGGTGATAAACTATTCTAACATTGAGTCCTTCCTATACCTACTTCCGCCTTTTGGAAGGGAACTTTAGGTCAGACTCAAAAACCTTTGAACTCGCTTCATAGTTGAACCATCTCTCTCTCATGGGTAGTTCAACCAGATCTGTCCCTTGACAGAACTCCTTCTTTCTTATGTCATCTAGGTAAGGTGATCTACCATAACCCATATTGCATCTCGACCTTCGTTGGTCTAGGGGAGACCTATCACAACATTCATAGTGATGAACTCCCATTCTCTCTCAGGGACTCTTTTGTCCTCTATATCAATACACTGGGTTACTGGGGTTCGTCCTTTACCTCAGCTTGCATGACCATATACCACATGCAACTTTATCTTAGGTATCTAAAGTGCTATTGCCATTTACCACGGTGTATGATGATCTTCAATCATGATTTCCTGTATGTCATGATTCTTCAAGGTCGATTCCTTCAAAACCCTAAACCACTCTATTCAGGGTTTCATCACCTTCTTTTCCAAAGAAGTGTATCTGAGGTTCTACCACCATCCTTTCATCGTATCAAGGACTAGAATGGCTAACCAAACAACCTTTTAACTTTTCAATGTACCTTGTTACATCTGAGAGTTATCCGAACACCTCTCCTTTCCAAACTTAGGGTTAGCCAAACAACCTTTTTTTTGTCTTCTAGTCAAACAAGTCAGATGTCTCTCAACCAGAGCATCCATTACCACTTCACATCCTTAGGTATTAGGTAACATTGAAGACATACACGTCCATGTATTTCACTTATCATCTCACCTCAAACTCTATGTTTATCTTCATTAAGAATACTCTCTGATTTCATCATCATGGTGATCAAACTCAACCTGGTATAACATGTAAGTTCCACTTAGTTCAGGATAAAAACATCCTCATAAGGAGACTACCTCATTTCTCTTAGTCCTTGCAAACCATGTATCATTCACTTTACCAGGGTAGGTTATCTTCTCTATCCCTATTTCTCGTGGCAACGTTCCAACCTACATCATCTCTTATCCTTGATGTATGGCATGCGTAATGTCCTATCTCTCACTCCCATAACAAGAAGAAATAAGCATTTGGCTGCAGCCCAAATATAGAGTTCTTCCTGTTCTAAGAGTAGAGATGGTACATCCCACCTTGCCAATACACCTTTACATCTAAGTTGCAACGTGCCACATATGTCTCTACATCACAGACATCGTGATAACCGACTAATCTTAAACCTACCGAGATTTATATCCTTGGTCATCTCCCTTAGGTCTATAGGGTACCGACTCTTTTGGGGTCATCCCTCTTCCCTCATGCATCAAGAGAGTGCCCTACTCATCTGCCCTTTGGGTCCCATGAGTTCATGAAGGTGATCAATCTCCTAACCCATGGCCCTCAGACAAAGATAGTTGTTACCTCCCGACCCTATGGTCATGTGCAACTGGGGAATTAGGAAACTCCTACTTTCATCAGTCTTTCCCTACCTAACCCTAGGATAGACTTAGGATTCTCCATCATAGTACATGTTCACTTAGAACCTTTCCCAAGTCTTCATCATATCTCTTTCTGCATTCATGGGCTGGCTTTCATCCTTTCATAGGGATCATGGCAACCTGCCTACCTTGGTCAAGCCCCATACTGGTTACCTCCATGGTAACACATTCATATGCAATTAAAGATGGAAATCTATGGGTCTACCAGTCCATTCTCATACCATGTACTTTTCACTTAGCTTCTCAAGATCCTATGAGACCTTTTTTAAGTTATCTTAAACTAACAAAGCTGATATACACCCTACCAAAGGGGTCCCTCTCCCAGGATGGGAGGAAAACTATCTCTTGACAACAAGGTTACAAAAGCTCTTAGGTCTAGGGTTTTCATCCACATGAGCCTACTCAACCCTAGCAAGCTATTAAGGCACAAGCAGGTCACCTACTGTACCATGCTAGGTCATACTTGTCCTCTTTCCTTGATGCTGGATCAAGATCATACTTTCCTTTATCATCAACCTAGCTATGAGGGGTTCATTACACATACCTTAAACTTAAGGGACTTCCCTTTTCCTTTATTCATGAGGCGTACCATGCTCGAAACTATAGCAACTTAATTCTCATCATGAGCATTAGGTATACCACTTCCCCTCTTAGGCCTAGGAACCCTAGGTTCACTTTTAGGTGTCCAACTGCATGCTCTATCTCTTAACCATGAATCAATTTTTCAAAAGGCATAACGTGCACTTCCTGTCATCCTTCAACTCGAGCAACACTTAGAGTTGGATCTTCCTCAAGGACAAACCATAAGGTACAAGGCCTCATAACCTATTACAAATCCACTTCAGGGTATGCAGAACATCTTCTTCCTTTCTCAAAAGGTAAACACTTATACCATAGGCACATAGGTGCCAGAAACCTCATCCTTCCTCCAGGTTTTGATCCCTCCCATGGCAACCAGGACATCATCAACCTCTAGGGATGTGATGACCACTATCATCCACTTAGGTCGCATCATCCTCAACTCCCGACTTCTCCTCATATCTCAGAGTCTAGGATTCCAACCTCCTTGCTGGGTTTCCTGCTCTCTCTCTCTAGAGCTAACCCTAAAGCCAACCTCACTAGTAGAGGTCCTCTTTTCATGAAGGATCAACCTCAAAATCATGCCCCTACCTGGATGAAGCCTATGTTCAACTCATGTACTCGAGGTTATCCATAGCTCTATATGCTTACCTTACAAGCTATACATCTTACTTTCATGGCCAGGGTTTCAACCTATTGCTCGCACTACTCACGTACCCTGGGTGCATGCAATGCCATACACCCATAGTCCCATAGGGTTTCTAAGGTCCTTCACTAACATCATCATCTAAGGAGCTATCCTTTACCTTAACATGCACGACCCTTCCCAGGGTTGGGTGGCCAAAGGTACTCGGTCATCCAACCTCTCATGGCTCATATGGCATCCCAGGCATGTCCATCCAAACACCTGGTCTAACTTATCATGCCAACTCTTTCTCTATCCTTCCCTTAGGGATGAGCCACGTATCTACTTGCATTCTAGATTCTATCTCCAAGACTAACTTATCCTCCTGACAAGAAGGTCTAGCCTCATGTCTCTTCTGAGGACATGACAACTTATGCCATACGACCTAAGCATGTATCTATCCTTTAATTTGTGCTTACTCTATTAAGCTTATGTCCATGACATCTTATTTACATGCATTTCCTTTAATGTGGTGGAGGATCCCTTAAACCTTATCAACCTTACCCATACCTCAAGAGGGTGAAGAGGAGAGAGAAAACCCTAACCCTTTAGGTCCTTATCAAAATTTTTTGTGATGAGAAGGGATGAATAAGATGAGAAGTCCTAAAGGTATCTTATTTCGATTCATACCCTAAGACTTTGGCCAGGCACTCACACGGATCCGGGAGTCCTCGTATTCCGACTAGCGGTGCAGAGGAAAATATTGCCAGCCCCCGGTCGTGATCCTTTTCTAGACACCTCCGTCGTTCGGATAATCCTCTAATAACTCCCTTGGGTTCTATGGAGTTTGTAAAATTTAATAATTATTAATGGTTAATTGAGGAACCCAAGCTCTGATACCAAATGTTACGACCCCACCTCCCGATAACCCCCAATTAAGGGAGATCGAGAGGTTGAAGCCGCACCCATGACTTCCGGATCAAAGGTTTGGCAATTAACCAAGAATAATTATCAAATTTTAACACACTATACTGAAAAGCTGTAAGAAAATAAACTTTGCATACCTTTTGAAACTTTGGATTTCTAACTTTTATCCACTTAATGATTCTACGCTAACTAATCCTCCTTGTATTTTTCCTTCATGTATTTCACAATGTGACGATTTACTGTTTGTCCTTTTGGCTTGTACCTAAAACGCCGACAAACAAAACGTCGGTCAACCGAAGCTGGTATGTGGGGGAAACAATAATCATTCAATTATCTATAACAAACAAGTTTACGTTTTAAGTATAACTACACGATCCATGTGTACCCTATCCCCTGCGCTGTCCCTGCAGTGGACCTGGATACTACCTCCCTTGTGGTAGATTCCCATTTTACCCCTCATGACTTCACCTAATAGATGAATCAATTTCTAGGGCTGAGTCACATGACACTACCCGTAGGTAGCCCAATCCTTAACTCATGGTATGCTAAGAGTCTCATGGCACTACACGTAGGTAGCCCAGTTTCTAACTCATGATACCCTAGACCTTGCTCTAGGTTATCCTTAGCCTTTGCATAGCCACAGGGATGGACTCAGATCTAGCTAGTTATACATGTATACTCATAGTGATAGCCATAGTCACTTTATAATTGCATGAATTAAAACATCCAACAGTTATTTCATGCATCGAGGGAAACGTCGATAAAACCTCGGAAAACTATTCGGTATAGCTATAAGCGTAACTGAATACCTGATTTGATGATTCATGCAAATTATTGAACATATACTTCAGGTATATACAATCAAGGCAATCAACAGATCTAAGCAAGTAATTCAATCATCACATATTTCCTGAAACAAATATGTACTCTATTGTTACACACTTCATCAAGAATCTACTCTATTTACTTGGATTCACTTTCTAGGGTTTCTAATCCGTATTAAGGTTTCATTGATATTCATTAGGGTTTCTTAGATCAATTTCTCACACTTTATCCCTTTTTGGTTAACAACCCTAAAATACTCTTTTCCATTTATATAAACCCTAATTGCTCAAACTATTTATTTAATAGTCTTTTATATCCAAATTGACTTAGGATCATCATCATATCCCTATTTATTCATGGATTTGAACAATTAAAACAATTAAAAGACATATTCTCCTAAATTAGGGTTTTCAAGCTCATTAATGCATATTCATGCACAAAACCCTAACTTTAGCCAATTATATAAAAAGATCATCTTTTTTTTAGATCCTATTTTCATTTTTATTAACCATATGTTAATATTGGCCTGAATTATTCATTGAACATCATTAAATCCATCTATCATCAAATCTAAGGGTTTTTCATTAATTAAAACATTAAAGATGATAACTTTATGTACTTTTCACATTTCAAGCATACTTAAGCACATAAATTCTAAATTAGACTAATCATGTGGAAAGTTCTTCCTTTTTGAACATAATGTACTTTTTTACATTTAATAGGTTAATATCCACTCTAATGATCCTTTAAACCCTATTATTCACTTTAAACATATCAAAGTAGGGTTTCTTTAATCATCATTATGCTAAAGTTGATACATTACACTACTTTTCCAATTACAAGAGGAATTGGCTTATAAGCATATTTTATTTAAATTCCTCATGTTTTTCTGATCAACTTTCATGTATAACATGTCCTTATCCGACCTACCGATTATTTACTACGAATTAAACAAATTTCACTTACTTTGGCCAACCGGAGGGCGCCATGTAGCCTTCCATGCAACGTGCTTGCGTTTTTGGAAAACATAACCAAATGACGAAAATACCCCCGTGTAAGTGAAGGGTGTTTCAGCTTGCTGAGGGGTAAACACGTCCAGTCGTCCAGACCCTCTTCTTCCTCGCGAAAACCCTGGTGCCGCCGACCTGTAGCGGCGCGGGGGAGCTTTCCTCCTCCAACCCTGGACCTAGGGACCTCCGTAGAGGGCCGCCCAGGCTCCTCTACCTCCGACACACCTAGGGCATCTCCCAGGTCATGCTATTACTGGCCAAAGAAGGCGTTCTTGACCTGTCAAGTGCAGCCGCCATTGCTGCCAACCTGCAGCACTCTGTGGGTTACATCTTCCTCCCCCGGCCGTGGTTCTCTCCAGAAAACTCTGCCCCACCTCCGTTGTGTCCTCACGCATGTGGGGTGCGACTGATCTTGCGTCCAGCATGGCCGTCTTGAGCTGGCCAAGTGCACAACCTCAAACTAGGGTGCCGACCTTACGTAGGCCCTGCTCGACAACTGTAGCTATGGAGACGATGGTCGACCATCTCGAACCATCGTGGAGGTTTCGTGCCTTAGACGAGACTTCCTCCCCGCTCTTTGGTGCCCTCGGGATAGGTCTAAACTCTCATTAGGGTTTTGATCATGTGGGAGAAATAAGAAGGTGAGGAAGAGAGTGGGATATGTTGAATCTCTCTGGAACTCGTCCCAAAGGGTCTACCCCTTTTATAGGGGAGTATCCATGCCTTAGATTGCTTGCCTACAAAGCAAAATAAGGTTTCTCCTTATAGGAAAGGGTGTTTCCTTACTTTTGAAGTATCTTTCTCTCTCTTCATGTATATTTTTCCATTAGGTATTAGGAATTCGAAATTCCTCTCACCTATTCTCTTTATTGCTTGAATTTTAACCCTTAGGCACGAAATTAAGTTTTCCTTTTAATGGAAAATACTTCCTTTCATCAATGTCACAAAATTCATTAATAAGGTATCATATTATCCTTTGATTTTGCAAATTTAGTATTTTCTCTTTCTTTCCTCTTTATTGGGACTCCTTGGATCCCAAGAAATTCCATTATTTCGAAATTCTTTTTATTGAATACTTATTATCCTTCTAGATGCTTCATTATGCATTATTTCACATTATCTTGTTTATTTCTCATTTAAATACCTCCTTTTGAGGATTTCTTTTTATTTCTCTTTTATTTTCCTCATTGCCATTCTTTTTATCATTAGAAAACTCATGGATACGAAATTTCCCCAAGAAAACTCATTTATGCCTCTTTCCACTCATTTTCCACTTTAATCATCAATTTCAATTTATTTCTTAATAAAGAAATACTTAATTAAACTTTTCTTTTCTCATTGCTCTCTTTTCGGAACCTTGGACTCTTTGGTACCCCAGGAACCCAAGAGGCACGAAATCCTCTTTGGATTTGCCTTCTAGAGGTTTCTACATATTTCTTTTCTTCAATTATCCATTTATTCATTGAATTTTCTTGTTATTCGGGCCCAATAGCCAATAAAGCCCACAATACAAACATCAAGGCTATTGTAAACAAAAATCCATTTATTTGAACAAAATCATATCTTTATCTGTTCAATTATCTTTCATATGTGAAATTACATTTCTCACCAAGTGAACCCAAAATTTTGTGGTTGTAACAACATGCATCATCGAATAACACAATCCTTTAGACATCTATCATGTTATACCATTATCTCATAATTGAACAAACATATAGATGAAGATTTCCTTTATTATTAGTGAAATCATATTCATGATATGCCATTACAATCATGATATGATTGACTCTTTGGGCATATAAACCAATAGTTAGTTCCCCTATACACACCGTACTCCACCCATGTCCAATTATCAATTTATGTCAATTCTTAAGCATCTAACTTTTGTTTGATTTGGTAATCTAACTGAAAGAGTATTGTTTACATGTTATCACCCCCAATTCAATTGACAAGTACATTTCACAAATAGTCCACACTTCCCATTGCTACATTACAAAACTAATTTGCCTTATTGCTTAGTTAATGCTTGCTTACCTAATCTCTTTGCTTTCCTAGTTAGTTGTTCTTTATCTTGCCTTGTTCTTTCTAATTTAGGTCTTTAATTGCCTTTTAATCCTAATTTCTAGTTCACAGTAGCCTTAGAATCTTGCATTGTTTTTCTTAGTGAAAATTTCTCCTTTTATTACTGAGTTTATTTTCCTACTCATTAGAACTTAATTGTCTAAGGTTAACTTAGGGTCCTTTTCCTACTTCCCTTTAATTGATTATTCACCATTAGTATAATCAACCATAACTAACTTCAAACCCTTCGACCCTAGACATTGTAGTGAGAATCTAGTCAAACAAACATATCTCTAGTTCCTCCTCTCTCCTTGAGGATCAAACCCTATCTTGCCACTTTCCTATACTATGTTACAATCATGTATGCTTGGGGGTAAACATTTGAGTATTTGAGTGTGTTATCGACTAGGGTCTTATAAATTTTATAAGCCTAAGCGTGTGTGTCCCACACACACACTAGAGACCCAGAACATCTTTAAAGACTATTGAATATATGGTTATGTCTTTCTATAGGATTTGTATAGATTACTAAGAATAGACTAAGATACCAACTCAGGTGTAAATTTTCTTAGTTTAGCTAGATATTATAGACCATTTATTTAAGACTTCAATCCCATAAATTTACAATTAACCAGATTATTGGAGAAAGATGTACCACTTGTTTAGATAGAGGAATGTCAATGGAGTTTTCAACTATTAAAGGAGAAATCAATAATATCTTAATTGTTAGTGTTTCCAGGGCCTGGGAAAGGATGCGTATTCTTCTATGACACATTGAAGAATGATCTTGGATGTTTGCTGATGAAATACAAGATCATAATCTCTTTTGATTCTCGTCACCTTAAGAAGCATGTGGAGAATTAGTCGACACATGATTTGTAGATAGTAGCAATGGTCTTAGCCTTAAAAATCTGAATGAATTATCTTTATGCGGAGAAGTGACATACTTTTACATATCATAGAAATATTCAATATCTACTCAAAATAGTATTTGAACATGAGACAAAGGAGGTAACTTTATTTGATAAAGGATTATGACTATACAATAGAGTATCACCCTCAAAATGTGAATGTGGTGGTTGATAGGCTGAGTAGATTGTCATGATTATCTACATTAGATCCAACATTGTTATATACTAGGGATAATGCCATGATAGAGATGTTCATATCTTTAAAAAATAATGTAAATATGGAAGTTTCAATGCTTTGAGGATTGCTATCTCAATTAAAAGTTAAAAGTAATATTGATACCACATATCAGAGACATCCAACATTTTGATATTGTGATATGGATTATCAAGTTAGATATCAACAACAAGCACTATGATGGGTTCCATGAATCAAAGAATTGGACAATGTGTTATCAAAACAAGATGGTAGTTCTTGATGGTGATGGTTTGAGGAAGATAATGCTTGAGGAGGCACGCTCTTTGATGTGTGCAATACATCCCAGTAGTACAAAGATGTACCATAATCTCAAGAATTTATACTAGTGACCAGGGTTGAAGGGAGAAGTGGTAGAGGCTTGATGAATGTCTATTCATCATATATATTAGTTGCATTTTAGATTCAATTTTGTATAATTTTCTTTCATTTTACTCAATATTTCACTTATTTAGTTTTTACGTAGTTTGTACAATTTTTTCATATTTAATAAATTTTATGTTTAATTTTTAGGATTGGTTCAATTCAACCAAATA
Source organism: Alisma plantago-aquatica (assembly GCA_963693085.1). Lineage (NCBI taxonomy): Eukaryota > Viridiplantae > Streptophyta > Magnoliopsida > Alismatales > Alismataceae > Alisma > Alisma plantago-aquatica. The sequence goes on from OY856415.1 coordinate 237,103,314, forward strand.
TCCCTTCATGAAAAGAACACAAAAATGATAAAAATTGCATATCCTCAATCTCCAACTCTGACACTGGGAGGATGATCATTAAGTATAGATGGTCACTCAAATGGCTATAAATTTCTTATACAAACTCTAAATTGAATGATTTAAAATTGTTTAGATTTAAAATTAAGTTACCTATAAAATAAGAAAATATATAATAAAATCTAGTTGGAAAACTAACCCTTGAATTTTTTGTGAATCAACTGACTAGACTGTAGGTTAAAGAACGTGTAGAATGTGAATCACCCTACTGGTGTTACTAGTCAACTTACTGGAATTCATCTTCAATTGTCTAGTAGAACACATGAACTCTTGCACCCTACCAATAGCCAAGTTTCTAGTAGATTGAAATCCATATCAGTTAGTGAGTCACCTGACTAGAAAGTATATCCTAGTACTCAAATGGATCTAGATTATGCATATGATGTTGGAATTGAGTGACTCAAGTTGGATTGGAAGAGTAATTATATTATCTATACGATGAAAATATTTACTTATTACTTCCAGTTGGTCATCTACCATCAAGTCACCAGAAACTCATGTGATGGAAATCTACATGATGCTACTTCATGCATGACGAGAACACTGAGCTTCTCCTCCATGATGCTACTTCCTACATGTGATTTTTCTACTTCTTTTTTTCTTGTGTCATAAATATGATTAATGAGTACTTCACCTATTGGGATGTGAGGTTAGCCCCATTGCTTGTATCTTGTACTCTTGTTATAAATTATTATTTATATGGATATTTTTATTGATTATCTATTAGTTATTGTATGCTTCATTTATATTAGCTACCTATTTTACATGATTGCTATAATTCTAGATGTAGAGACTATGACATATAGGATTAGAATACCAATCGATATCATTGAATCCATAATGAGATCACATAATAGGTTCTATAGGGTGACACCTCAAGCTTACATGGAATACTATCTTTGTAAATTTCATACTCCGAAAGAAAACAAAATTCCTTGACCCTAGTCAAAATAGTCGTGTGAATGAGTCATGTAATGTGAGAGAGTGGATATGCAGGAAGTGGTGGTGAAACCCTATGCTATAGTTATTTAATTATACATTCATCTCAATTTAATTCTCGCATTAATATTTGTTTTCATAGTTAAATTAAAATTCTAAAACCAAAAATAATCATCTATCCAAGTTAGTTACTTTTCTGAATTAGATTAAATATCCATTTTTATTAGAATTTGAGCTTTGGATTTGATCCTTAAATGTATTATGATAAGACTATTTGCTCACAGGTGGCATTTTTATGCTATTATTTTGGTAAAAAAATAGGATTTCATCTCCTAGTGAATTTGAGGGGTATGAAAATCCTCCATCAAATTCGGTGTCATTTTTTATGACAATGAGACATTTTGAATTTTATAGTCTAATAGGATGAAGTTATGATTTTTTTACATTAGTTTGTTTTATCATTTTAGTTTTATTTTAATTTGCAATTTTATTTTATAGTTTCTTATTGATTTTGTACTTTTTAAGTTTTATCAACTACTTGATTTATTTTTAAATTTTGATTTTTATAAGTTTTTACTTGGTTCCATAATTTCATTTAGATTAGATTTTTTTTCTATCTTATATTTTGTAACTTATTGTTTCTATTCTTTTGTAAAGAAAACAAATTGTATCTTCATTCATTGGAAAGAAAAATCTCTTGATCCTGATATTCGAATCCCTCTATTTTTCAAGTTAGGCAAAATAGGGAAGAAGGTTAATCTTATAGTAATATGAGAACTATGAGAGGATACCCAGGGCTAGATATTAGTGAAAATATTGGAGAGTTTGGGTTGGTATACCCTAACATTTTTAAATCTTGTTGGGACTCAGTTTCAACTGATGGTTTGATGATATATGATATGTCAGAAAGAACATATGTGGTTATGTCTTGGTTTTATATGGGCTTATACCCTATCTTTGGTGAAGTGGCATGTTTACCTAGGACAAACTTGTAAGTCCACCTTTAAGAAATTTTCATGGTCAATTTGGCCTTTTAGTGCACTACCTTGTGTTTCTCTTACTTCAACCCAAGGATGTGTGTGTAGATTGAATGGATCCCAGTTATCATTTGATCTTATGTGGATTGCTAGAGAGGATTCACATTGGCTAGTTGGTATTTTGTGTTGTATGACTCAAACTACCCAATGCATATTATATTGTGTAACTCAACTGAGTAACCTATGTGTTTAGGTATATTTGGTTAATAACATGGATGTGCTTATGATGTTTGGTCTATTTGTGCAATATATATTTAAATGTGTGTATATATATGCATAAATAGATATCATTATTAGTTATCCATGATGGCACATATACAAATATGATAAGAGTATGTCTTTTTATATACTATTTCTCAATAGTATAAACATTACATGCATTTCTTAATCATCTATACATTTTTTATCGCGGAAGAAACGTTTATCCTTGATCATCATCATTGTATATAATCCCCTAAGACAAAAGAAATTTGTATCCTGGAGCTGAAACATATATCTTGAGTTGTTGAGGAGCTTGATGGCTCGCAGGACAATAAAAGCGTGTTGCCACTCCTCGAGTCTTGCTAGATAGAAAATTTTTGGATTGAGAAGAAGTTCCAACAACTGGTTCCTGAATAGCATAGTCATATTGAACAGTGGAAAATGTGGGAAGGATTAACATATGGCAAGAAAGTAGACTCTGCCATAAGTATAGACAGATAACACATTTGTGACGGTAATGCCCAAGGAGGGTCTATAAGCCGAGAATTAAGGAAAGGTTTCTACAATTCTAGATACATTTGTCTAGTGGTTCTAAAAAGCCAAAGTTGTTGGTGTCATTAGTGCAATGAATGCCTAGTACCAGTGCAGTAGTCACTAAGTAAAAACAAAAGTCCTAACTTTCCACCTATAAGAACCCCTGACTTAGCTTTTACATCGGTAATAAGATCGATAAGACCATGGTATGATGACAAGACATGTTATATATATGGACATGTTGAGCATACTAAACCCTTTTTGTTTGAAAAGAAAGGAGGAAATGACTCAACAACTGAGTCATACTCGGACGAGCTTATAAAAGTTACAACCCAGTAGTGTAAAAAGGAAAAAGAAATAACATGAAATAGATAGACTCTATGTTTTGAGTCAACCTGAAGTGGTAGATGACTGTGAGGGGTGACAGTCAGATAGAGCTTTTTCATTCTTATATGTCTTCTCTTGATTTTATCTGATAATCATAAGAAGGATTGTTGTTGTTGACTTCCCTTTGGTTGTCCTATGGGAACATGGGGAAGAAATGATGAGGACTAGAATTTATATTCTATTCAGTAATCTTTTAAATACTTTATAATTGCTTTTGTCCATATAAAAGAGGAAGAGATGTAAATGAGATAATACGAAAAGTAAGGTGTATGATACAAATAAGGTGCATACTACCTAATCCCAGTACTTGCATACCCTGGCCAGGTATTCAGCTATTGAAGGTAGGGTAAGTATGGAACTCTTAGATTGCTATCTTTCTGATTACTCTGATCACGTAATCATTATGGAGACAATCTAAAGAGCATAATGAAACTAAAAATATGGCATGGGTATTACTATCCTATCCTAAGTGAAATGAAATAGAAACTGAGTTTATCTCAGACCAGTCTGTGTGCATGAGGAAGTAAAAAGTACAATCCTCATGATAAGTGAAAGGGAATAAGAAAGATGATCCATATTCAAATAGAGAATATGTGAAGGATAATGATCTCTTCCATAATGTGAAAATAAGAAATGTGATACAATCATAAAATGTTCATGAACATGTTAGACAATAACAAAGAAAGGAGTGATTACATATAATCATCCTTATAATTCCTATGTTGATGGAAAGGAACCTAGGATGAAACAAGAGTAAATAACTCATGAACAGTTGAAAGTTCATGCAATAATTAGAGAAGATGATAATCTCTTCTCTTTGATAAACAACCATGGGTGATGATGGGGTGATAAGAGGAATATGTTTCTTTGTGTTCTTTCCTTTCAAAAATATGATAATTAAGTAAATATTATGATATTTGATGTGCCTATATTAGAAGTAATCTATAGATGGATACTTTGAAAAGTATCAGCCAGTCTCAAATTTTGATTCCAAATTAAAGATTATATGTGATGAGTATGTTCCAAGATGAAAGAAAGGTCTTATTATATGTTTGGCTTTGGTAATGAGGAGGATGTGATGTGTTTTTGACACATGTAATGGATACTAAGGTAAAGAGTCCTAGTATCCAGGAACTTTCGATGGTATGAGAAAATTGAGAACATGACTACTGATAAGATGATTAATGTTGGTTACCTGGAATGGCCAAACTGTGACATCAGTCTAGTTACATAAAATAGTATGGACATCATATGTTAGGGGTTTATGATTTGCATAAACTTCACATCAATAAGGATGTAATAATTAAAGGAACAATTGTAGAATCATCTTGGGAAAGTTTATCAAGCTAAATATAATTCCATAGAATATACCTATCTAGATTTGTTGAGGCAGTTTATACATAACATCTAGAGATACCTCTGAGATAAATTCTTCTCTGATAAGTAGCTTTTCCTTATGACAAGAAAACAAACAACTAATGAGATAGTTGGTATAAGTCATAAGAAAGTTTAGTGTTGTGTCATTAGATTAGAGTGGCACAACAGATGTATGATAAGACTTGTAGTTCCAAGTGGGTAACAGAACATGACTCTAGTCTTTCCTTGAAGGTGAAATGTTAAAACTAAGTGAGGAGTATGGAAGACTCCCAAGGTCAAGAATCTTATCAAATAATTTGTAAGTTGAGAAGGTGACAATTAGTGAGATGTGACACCTGAGTTAAAGAAGGTATGTATAATGCTTCTCTGACTAAGAAAAGTGTTATCTAACACAGAATTGACTCTAGAGTCAGTAATGGAAAGGACAGTTGAGTATGTATCATGTGTGATAGATATTATGATGATCTTTAATCAAAGAACTTTGTGTTGGTCAAAGTTATATGTCATCTCCATGACATCAAAATGTTATGTGCAGACTTGATGATATGATGCATGAATAACAATTGTCTTCCTTCATCTGGGATTTCGGGGATGAAATCCTTGTTAGGGGTTTATAATTGTAACATCCCTGACCTGGGTTATGGCCTAACCCTAGAAGTTTTGCTTAAGTAAATTATTTACAAACTTGTTATAATCTTTTAAAAAGGAATTAAGACTCTTTGAGAAGTTATTTTTAAGTTTGAGCTTATTTGCAAACGATGTGTGCATTATATGATAATCTGAGTGAAAAATGTAATTTACCCAAGGTGAGGGGTTATATTGAAAAATGTCAAATTCTGAATGTACCCTAACTATTTTAAACATCATGAGAGAGAAAATAATGCTAAGTGGTGGCTTGTGGAAAGCCTAAATTCTAAGTGAGAACTTGTTTGAATAATGATAAGTGTTTTGTGCATCAATTGTGGTACAAATTGTAAATTATCTAAAATGGAGGGTTGATATGTAAATTACCACTTCTAGAGTGTCTCTACTCCTTCCTAGTATCATCTAAGAGGAGAGATAAAGAAGAATACACCATGTTGAAATCATCTTTGAAGGATGATATCCTTGGTGATGAAAAGACTAAGGAAAATGTATAGTTGAAATCTTTACATAAGCTATATCGAGTTGAAGACTTGATATAGGAGCCCTGTCAGCCAAAGATCCATAGAGGAAGTCTCCTATCGGTTTGATGACTCTTGGATTTTCCCATGACGGGATAAGCACCTCAAGGTAGTCATATGTATCGGTTTGCAACTTTTCTTTGGAAAAGGTTGGGTTGAATATAATAATCAAGTGAGTGGAAGTAACTTGCTTTAGAAGATAACCAAAGGGACAACCCTTATCCCTTGCATTATCCTTTAGCTTTTATTTTTTCATGACAAGATAAATATGGGATTCATGCAAATACTTGCATCAATCCAAGCATGGCCATGTGGCACTTAGTAGCTTAAGGTAATGACACCTCTTACACTCTTTTTCATAAACCACAAGTATAAGTACCCTTCTCTTCACCTATTAGTAGAATTTTTCAGATCTTATTACTATCTTTCCCTTAGATATCATTAAAATCACTTTGGTATCGTGCATAAGAAAAGGAGTGTCGAGTTTTGAGCTTGTTATCGGCCATATAGGAAGGATATCGACCATAGAGGAAGGATATCGGCCAAAGTAAGGTAATATCAACCTAGCAAGGCGATATCAGTCACAAGGAGTGAAGATATCAGAAAAGTACTAAGGAGATCAAGTCTTGGATTTTATAGAAGCTCATATTCAATCTTGTGGATGTGAATACTTGAAGCTTGAAGCTTGGAAATTGATCTAGAGACAGGTTATATAACTTGAACCCAACTATGTTATTATTCATCTTCAATATTGTTGAACTTATAGATTTACTTTCAATTTCAAACTCCTTTGATCAATTGTTGTTCCTTTGAGTTCCAATAAGTTATTAGGACTGTTTTCCATGAACTAGAATAGACAAGACAATGGTCTTGAGGTTGATGATGATGACATCATCATGGTACAACCTGATATGGGGTTGAAATACCTTAAACCCGATATGGAATCCAAGATGAAGGGCAAACTGATATGGATATGCGTGATACCTCATGAACATTATGAGGCATGTCTTATGAATGATATGAGTGATACTTATAGACACCTTGTACATGAGATAAGTTTAAGTCTATACCTCTTGCACGATATACTGCCAATTGAATACTCCAACTGATATAGGGTTGAAACCCTAGATGATAGGTTGAAACCTGATATACCCCTAACCTTTGTGTAATGGATTGTTGTGAAACAATCCAAACAAATATATAGTTTGTTGTGCAATTATATGATATAACTGATCCTTGATGACATAAAGGGTTGTGAGCATTATGGTTATTCAAATTGGTAACCCGATATGACAACCAACTTGGAAACCCGATATGATAACCCGACATAAGAACTCGATATGGCATTGAATATACACTACTTGAATGATACCATGGTTAGTCATACTTCCTACGCCCAATATGGTGCACATCTTGTGCACGATATGGAATCAAATATACCCATATGCCTAATATGAAGTCAAGCATCTAGCCCATACACGATATGAGGTTAACTTGAGGTGATAGGAACTAAGTGATAGCTAACTTGAGATGGATACATGATATGGTGTTAGGGGATATACCCTAAACATGATATGATGATGTAGTTTCACTAGATGCCCGATATGGATACACGATAGGATGTGAAGGTTGTATCTCAAAACACAATATGATAGCATATATACATCATGATGTCCGATATGGTTGGTATACTTCAATCTAATGTATTTGACTAAGTGATATATATTGTATGTTAGATGCAACATTAAGATGCAATGAGTTTAACTCAATTTGATAATTGTGAGTTAATTTACCTTAAAGAGGAGAATTAAGTCAAACTTAATAAAGTAAGGTGTGGGCAATACCGTCAAGTGAGGGAAGGATATTGTACCCATGAATGGTCAAGGTGATACACCATATGATTGGCAAGGTTGATACTTTAATGGGTAAGTGATGAGGGATATGATGATGCCTAGCTCGATATACACCTAACCCAATACATGTGTTCAACTCGACATACATTATTCAACCTGATACACCTTATAAAGGTGAGGGCAAGACACTCTTAGGAGTGATGAGTGTAATACCAAGTAGTGGTGTGGTTAATACCCTGTTAGGTAAAACACCTAAAGTATTTGATAATGTTCAACCCTATATCAACAATGCCTTAACCCGATATGAGTTCATATCACTAGATGATAGTTGAGTAATTCAAGTGTGTGACTTATGGACAATACACTATATGATAAATGTGATGAGTTAGTGCATAAAGTATTAGGATGGGAAATACCCTAATATAAGATAAGTTGATGAACTTAAGCAAGTTAAAAGTTATGAGGGAAGTGATACACCAAGACATGATAAATATCACATCCATCATCTCAAGGATGATACACCTTGATGCACCTCAAATCCAAATACTTAGATGAGTAACACATGAAGTGTGTCATATAATTGTTTCATTAAGATGTAATGAGTTTAATGCACTTTGATAAGTGTAGGCTAAGATACCTTGAGAAAGGGTTAAGCCAAGTTAATGTAATCAATATCCTAGTGAGGATGATAAAGAAACTCATACTTTGTGTATATAATCATTTAATGATAAATGATGACAATAAATAAGTATGATTGAATACTCATGATATCAATGTATGCTCCTATATGTGTGGAGCAATGAATTAGGGTTTGGATCGATAATATGAACTTGAAATCCTATTCATCTATAAAGGGAAACCCTAACCCTAATAATGGGAAGGTTGTATTTCTCTTATTGCATAAGCCTGGTTAGACATGTGAAATACTTGCATAATGTTATGTGGTCTGATATCTTAAAAGATAGTTGTTGACTAGTGAGAGGTGACAAGATGCTTAAATAGGCTTTGTGAGTTATGTGAAATACTTGTACAACAAGTATAATGTTCATATAATCTGATATCTTAAAATATAGTTGTTGCCTAGTGAGAGGTGACAAGATGTTTAAATGGTCTTTGTGAGTTATGTGAAATACTCATACAAAAAGTGTAATGAATACCTTAGTCTGTTGACCTAGAGGTAATGGTTACCTAATAAGTGGTAACAATACTCAGTGATGAATCAAGGGTTTGAATACCCAAGCATGTCAAAGTGAAGTGACTAAACCTGACGGCCAAGAGCATGCTTCCCAGCAACAAAACTGAGGTAGGTCAGAAAGTATATAACATCCAATCATTAGGTGGTTTTAAGAACAGAGTTATCCATACCCGATGCTGCAACAAATTAAACTGAGCCTTTCATGGACAATGATATTAAAAATTTGTTGACAGAGTGATTCTAATCTAATGTCGCGTCCAAAATCGCATCTAATTTGGGTGATATTTGAAATCCAACATCATGGATTCAATGAGGATGTAGTCATATGCAATTATGAAGGTCGATTTCATGACCATCCCCTGCTTGCGCCTCCTCTCAATGTGATGGCCATGAACTCCCTTCGTCATTCTCTAGGACTGTAAGTGCAGGTGATGTGATTCGACACGCTCAAGATGACACTGGCATTGGTGTAGACCGCAATGTGCTTCCCAGCTGCGCTCATGAGTTCATGCCCGTCAAGATCACGTGGTACACTAGGATAATACAAAAGTCTACCTTGGTATGTGCCTAACTTTAGATGGTGTGTTCCTTGTGGTAACCTATCACTTACGTTCCTGGAGCACGATGAAGAAGATATACTTGATTCAAGCTTCCATCACATGTGTGCCAGGAGATCTGCAATTTGAGGAAGGTCAACTTTTCAACCGTGTCCATTGAGTAGGGAATGATGGTGAATTAGTAGAATATGAAGGAAGTGCAAACTGGAATAGCCAAGATGGTAAAGATGAATATCATCGAGAATCTTATTTGAGATGGTTTGAAAATCTGTCAGAGAACATAATCCTAGTTTTTCATAGAACTTGAGAAGACGGAAATGAGTCCTCACGTTTAGTATGGCAAAATAGTAGATAGTTCTTGCCATGTGGCTAATATTTCACATGTGATGTGAAGACACGTCTGTGAATTTTTAGTGGCTTTCACTTGAAAAGTTTCCTACATTTTTCCAATTCATCATAACTTCAATGTGATGTCAAAAATTCCTATAAAAATGCATTTGAGAAAAGTTTTCCAATTAGGAACACAATTTTCAAGTGTTGAAGACCTAATTTGACCATCTCCGACTGAGTTTTCTTATGAGACCCAGATTAAGGTTTAGATATCAAATAAGACGTGAAATTAACTAAAGTTATATAAATTTTGGAACACTAAAATTTTTCATAAGCCTTAGGAGAACAACTATGACTTCCTTTGTCACCACATGCATATGCCGACGATGCATTTTGAGTATTAAGTATGGGATAAGACATTTTAATTCACATTTAATTATGAAATCTATCCTAATGAGTGCCTCTGTAAGCAGATGAATGAGAGTCACGACCACTTGTTTTTTGAATGTGACAATTCTAAATACATATGGAGAAGGGAAACTTAAAGTGTTGGTGGGGAGGTAATTCCCGTGCTAACCTTGATGAGGTGTTACTTGGATTCCACTTAAGTTCAGGGGTAATAGCTCAGTGTTTAGCTTCGTGAGCTGCATCCTCAACCTCATTGTGTTTGCTATTAGGAGTGAAAGGAATGGGAGACTGCATGGTAATAGAGAACTTGATTCTCTTAGATTTTTTGATAATATAGTGTATTGGATCCAATGGTTCTACATATCTAACACCAAGGGCCTTGTAGGGCGGAAATGAGAACCCTGAGAAATTGGATCCTCAAGTAGGCTGTGTGTAGCATACAAAATTTTGGTTTACGCTATAGTTGTAACCCTTTCTTGATTTGAGCAATATTATTTTACCTTATCCAAATAAACAACTACAATATGTGTGATTATAAATCAATTTATTGTTTTACATAATATTTATCTCAACTAGGGTTATGGTCATAATATGAAGATCTTCCAATAATTATGATTCAATGCTCTATGTTACTACAATGAAGTATTATGTAAGTAAAAAATAGTTGATGCATGTGGTTCCTTCCAAGTTATTGGCCTTATGATCCATATAGTAATAAACACTATATGAGAAATGTAAACTTGGGTGCATAAGCTATGTGTGAGAAATGAGATCTTTGGGTAAATTTAGCCTTCATGACACACAAACATTATGAGAGAAATAATACGAATTATGGAAAACATAGTCTACCCAAAAAATTGATAACAAAGATAAAGATGAATATAGATGCAGATAACATATAAGAAATGTATTCAATGTTTGTAATGGTTAACCCAAGTTTTCTCAAGAGTATATTTGTTTCTAGTTCACATAATTCTACTTACTTCAACTTACTCTAGCATGTTTAGCATTTTTCTTTTCATGACTGGGGATGTGATGCCCGTTGAAGATAAGAATGAGGGTTTCAAGACAAGGAACATTAAAACTTGAGAATACATCTAGGAGTTTAGACACAGTGGGGTTCCAACTATCTTATGGCGTTTATTTTAGTTTTTTGATTCAATATAAGAATCATATACTACTTTAACTTTAATGTTTATGTTTTATAATGTGGAACTTGAGGCATGAGAGTTGCATTTGTTATATTTTTTTGGTTGAGTGGAACCTTTTAATGTAATGATTGTCATGTTTGGGACATCCCTCTTGAGAATTATGCTTCCACTCAGAATTGTTTATCATTTAGAAAATGGGGTGACATAATATGGAATCTGAGGAAAATATATATAGTTGGGTACTAGGATTTTCTTAAAATATCATCTAGTTTATGTTCCTTTTGTAGATGGCTCCCAAAAAGAGGTCTGATAAGGGGAAAGAGCATATAGATGAAGAGGAAATCTCCTAAATCATTAGGGGCCAAGCCTAATGGTAGAACTAATGTTCTCCTGGATGTACTAGTCAAATCTCTTATAGAGGCATTGAGGTGGTATAAATGAAATTCCCTAACATATGAGAAACTAGGAGATGACCCTAGTAGTTTATATGGAAAAGTTGATACAAATGTAGTTAGTACGTTGAAGAGTGGTTGCTCAATGTCAAACATTGTTTCCATAGTTTTTCGAAGCACTATGAAATCCAAAGTCCACTTTGGGGCACACATCTTGGACATCACAAACCAAATCTGCTGGGAGAACCTCACCAATGCTAGAGGACCTAATTTGAGTTGTTGACCTAGGAAAAATTCACTAATACCTTCAGAAATTGTTACATTATAGAGGTTATAATCAAGAAGAAATTAAATGAGTTCTAGTGCATAAAATAGTAAGGCCATACCATAGTTAGCAAATATGTGATGAAGTTTTGTATACTATAGAAATATAGATATGGCTTGGATAAGACACATTTAGAAAATAAATTCATACATGGTATGAAACTAGGCTATGCTCTAATCGGGAACAATCTCAAGAAAGTGGAGGAGTCACTCAAGGATGACTTGGTGTTGGAAGATCACCCTAGAAGGATATGGAATAAGGATAATGACAACCAATCCAATAAAGATTCCAATAACCATAATGACAAGAAGATAAAGCTTCAAATGAACCACATGTCTGAAAGCTTATCTCAACCGACAGTAGGACTCATGGTGGTTTGTGGGAACCCAGTTCATAAAAAGCTGGAATGCCTCAAGCTCAAAGCAAGGAATGATGCTAGGCAAAACCCTAATCTTGATCTATAATAAAAGAGATAAGAAAGAACCATTGCAATTATTGATATTAGGAGGAAGAACATATTAAAGAAGATATGACCTAGTTCTAACCCTAGTTTTAGTTAGATTAAAATACATGCTTAGATTGCAAACTAAAAATAAGTAAAATCCTCATGTTGACATTACATGAAAAATATCGAATAAATTATTATAGGGTGGGTAGAATTGTAACAATACTCAAAATTAGTATCTATACATTGACTAAAATATGGTCCTAATTGTTTTTCTTCACAACAAGTAAAAAATGTGATCTTGTCTACAATGAATACATTCATGGGCGTCAGCGCATTTAATGCTCACTAAAAATCCCTCATTTAAATTAAATAAAAATAATATATATAAATAAATATGCTTAAATTCCCTACCCTTGTTTTATTTAGTGATAAAAGTCTTTTAATACAATTAAAACTATGGGAAAGAGACTATCATCCTAAAAAAAATCCAAATCCAAAGTATTAATTCAAGTTTCTTTTAGTATAAAGGAAAAATAGTAAGGATACTATCATCATAAAACTATTCCAATTCCAATGTATTAATTCTATATGTTTAATTTCTTATTAAATATGGTCTAATATCTTCTAACTCTATCATATCAAATGAGTTACAAGATAATAAAAAAGGGACATTAACGAGATATTAAAAATCTAAATACCTTAATTGTCCTAATGGTCAATTTTAATTAAGATTAGACTTTCCTTGCTACCTAAATTAAAATAGGAATAAATTAATAAGGTAAGATCGTTAATATATTATCTATTTAATATCCATGGGATGATTTCTTAATGTATAATATTACCTTTTTTCCTATTTCCAATGTGCCTTACTCTTGATCTCTAGAATTAAGTAGAAGTGAGATTAATCTGATGGTAAAATTTTATCTCCCCGACATTGAGGTGTTTTATACTGAGGAAAATAGTGTCTCGCTTTACGTCGCTCTGAGTTTCCTCCACAATGAATCTATCTCTGAGTAAACATCTTCAAAATCTTCACCTCACATTTCTAAAACTTATGATCCCAGACAAGATAGGGTTTTGTTCCCTAGACATCCCATATGACAAGAACCCCTATTCCTCTATACCCGGGCTTATCACCATGCCAATAAACCATCATCTATATATAATTCCCTCTAATTAGCATATCCACACCTAAAAAACATTCTCCATTGCCCAAACTCACCTATGTTTCATAACATCATTCTCCACACAAAACAACCATGCCACTTCTCTAGAAAGTTCATCTATACAACAACTCATGCCACTATCATCCCAAGAGAAGTTGTGGAAAGATTTTACAAGTCTCCATGAATCCACTCCATCTTTCAATTCTATCAAGCTCTATCTCCTGGCCAGCCATGGTGGAACATCTAGTGAACTCTTCCCGCTATCACACAACCCATTATTTGGTTGACTGAGCCCATCAACCGTTCGAGATGACATTTGAATCCCATGTTTTGAATGTTATGAATGAAATCCCATTTGTTGGGATCAAGATTTGGTTGTTATTCTCTGAAAACAAGATCAAAAAAATACATGACAAGCAAGATAGAAGATGGTATGCAAATCATTCATAAATGAAACACAAGAGACAAACTCCTAGTGAACCCATTGGTCCTGGCGTTCATGCATCCTACGTCATCGTCCTAAAAGGGATTTTCCCATAGTCACAACCAAATCCCAATGTAATAGATTTTGGCATTCTAAATCCTAGTTTTCAAAGTCGCTTCCACCGAGATTAACCCATGATAAAAATGATTAATTACTTCCTTTCAGTAAATGGTTTCTAAACTAAAAACCATCCATCTAAAAAGTCTTCTAAAACTCGATCTGATCAGCACATGGCTAAGGGGATACTCCCCTTTCCTCGATAAGGAACTACTCACTAACCATGGTAAGGAATGGAGAAATAAGAGAAATAAGGTAGAAAGCCATAGACCAAAAGGACAAAATCTCATAGGAGACCAAAGTTGGTGATTATTAAATGTCTTTCTCTCTTAATCCCTTTATCCAAGAGAAAGATCTAGAAGTAAGTACAAGAAAATAAATTGAGATCTAGATCTAGAATGAAGAACAAAACTTTATTGTAGAATAAAGGATTACACTTTTGTGAATGGAAAATAACATAGCTTCAATAAAAAATGTGCATGTACAAAATAGAGGACCCTTTTCTTAGTGGTCCCCCCTCCTTTTATAGAAGAAAGAGGGGTGGAAACCCAAAAAGAGTGGTAGGAGGAAAAGGAGAGATAGATGATGAACTTTGTTGTCTGTGTGGAGTGAGACGACCATCTCGTTTTGCTGAAAGACCCGTCTAGCTAGTGACATGGTGTAGTTATGCGGGAAATGGATCGAACCCTAGTCTATGGGGTGGCAACACCTTTGATTCGATTTCTTGGCCTCGAAGATTTGTCTAAACCGGTCATTTAGGAGCGATACGTCCGGTTGGCACCACCCTATGCATAATCTAAGGGTTGAGAACCATAATATGAGTGGCGGCACTTTTAGATTCTAACTTGGTCTTTTAATTGGCTTGACTCAAATGTCTAAGGTCTGTGAGTTGAGCATCTAGAAGCATGAGATGAGTATCTAGCATGAATGAACTATTTGTTTGAATTTCTTGAGAGAAGGTTGAGTCAAAGATGAAGATGGTCATCTGGCTATGAAAAATGGAGTACTTGGGGTACATCCCACAATCTGGTGTTGCAACACGGTCGTATCATATGCTTCAAAAGTCAAAATTTTCTTTAAAGGAAAAACCTACAAAAGTGATGGGAAGGATAAATTTTGCACAATTAATAGAAAAGTGGGTAAATTACAAATTGTCCAAGAAATTAATAAAAAATATAAGGTCTAATGAAAATGACTATGAAAATTAAGAGAAAAGATAGATCAATATGCATTCATCAATAGCATATGCATGAGGAGAGAGGAAAAATCTGGGTTATCACAATGTGTGTCGTAGACAATGCCATCTGTGGAATAACATACTCCACCACATGCGCTGAGTTGCATAATAATAAGATCCATAAGAGTCATCTTTGGGATAAAAATATGGGGTCAACTGATCCAAATATGTGACCTTGGAATATGTGCAAATTGTTGGTGGAATCAGACAATCTAACTCTTAGTCAAGCATTGATGACAATGATGTGTTGTAAAAAAATCAATTTTTACACCCATCTCAAGAAATATTTTGAGTGCCAAGGACACTGGAAAAGAATTTTAATTTTTGATGTGGTGATATTAAAAGATACTTATATTAGAGGCTTTGTATCTACACTATGGATTAAATTTGGCTCATTGGAACCACTTCCTTCAAAATACATAAACTTATAAATCATGATCTGATTTTGTTACATTAGAAGTAGCTCACATATATGATTCTTAGGAAAATTTTATTCCAATGCATTTTTTGTTTCTACAAATGACCCATGGAATAAAAGCTACATCTAATGGTCTTTACATAATTTTTTAATTATATATCCAATTTTTTTGTTAGACTATGATTTTGCATATATTTCATATAATAAACCTAATTAGCATGAAAATCTAGATCATGTGAATGTTGCATTATTATCACAAGTCATATTATGATATGATAATATATGTGTATATATGAAAATCCAAAGTGAGCCTAAAAAAAGATTATATTCGGTTTGTGATGTCTGGTTATGTCCAAACCCCAATTGTGGTTGCTTTTATAACCTAAGGTTGATCGTTTTAATTTCTTAATATGGCTTGCATTTCATACTTCTCTATTGATTCCATATATATAGCTCCCTCGAATTTAACTCATGATTTCTATTACTTATTATAAATGATAGTCTTGGATATATGATATCCAACATGGTGGAAATGAACAATGATGAATGTAGAGATGTTATCAATAATGATAGACCATATATGATTGCTGCTCATGATTGAGGAATCTAGGATTAAGGTTTATCATATTTTGTTTATATTATGTGATGTAGGAAACCCTATTGGACCTCAATTTACCATTAACTTGGAAATTTTGTGATAGAAGGCCATTATCATCACATTTTTATCATTATTACTCTTCTAGTGCTCGTTTATATATAAAAAAAATTTAGTGAGTAATATTTGGAATTATGGACTGAAAGTAGAACAAGATGGGGGGGTGAAGAGAGGCCTATCTATATATTTTTCTAGGCTATCAAAATCAAGCTTGATGGTGTTCTAAATGGCCATGACATCAAACTTACTATTTTAAATAAAATGATGTTATTCCTATACTTCCAAATATAACATAGCACTACCATAATGAAGATGCGATCTCTGTTGCCAAAGTTTCTTGTGATGTCTTCATAGACCTTAGGGATAGTTGGGATGTAACCCTCCTCGGCTCCATTAGTCCACATAATGCTAGAGCTTGGACAACTGAAGTTGGTGTGAACATTCAATTTTTCATTTCTATGACAGAGTGGGCATCATAAGGCTAGAGTTATGCCTCTTTTTTTAATTGTGTCCTCTGTTAGAAGCGTTCTCTTCATGACCTTCCATGCATGTAGTTGAATTCTTCTAGGTGCAGGTTTGGACTAGATCCATGAGGTCCATTCAGGTTCATGATAGATATGGCGGATGATACTCCATGCATCCTTCAGGGAGTGCATCTCTTTGTTTTTTGCAAGGAAGGTATTGTTTCCATTTGTGGGTTGGGGCAGATGCTGGATTAGTTCTATGACTTGTGGTATATGGGTTTGAGTAGGAAGAACCCACTCCCCATCAACCCTACATTTAGATAGCTTGGACATTCTTTGAAGGCCAAAATGCAACCTTATGTTGTTTCCTACAATTTCTTCAAGTGAATTACCTTCATCAAAGATACGGCCCATCCATAAAGAGATGAATTCACCACTGCTAATCTTGCAAGAGACATGTTTTTTTGATGGAGCTTCTTTGCTTAAGAATTTGTTTCCACATGTAGGGAAAGTGGGGGTGGATGGGTCATGACCAAATGAATTCTTTTTGGAGGTACTTGTTGTGAATCCATCTGACCCAAAGGGACTCTTTGCTATAGGTGATGTCCCATAAGTTTTTAATAATTCCTACCTTGAACCAGTCATCTAATATTTTGATGCTAAGGCCACCTTCATTCTTGGGCCTACATATATTCTCCCAAGATACATAGTGAACATGCTTGGGCAACTCATTGTCTCCCCAGAGAAAATGATGAATTTTTTTCTCTAATTCTTCTATGATCCTTGTAGGGAGAGGGAAGGTGTCTAAGTAGAAGAGTTGGTAGGGAGAGAGGGAAGAAATAATCAGTCATGTTCTACCTACAATGGAGAGTAATCTCATCTTCCATGAATCAATCCCTGTCTTGATATTTTCAATGAGGGGAATGCAATGTTTTCTAGTTATTTCACCTGAGAACAGAGTGAGCCCATGATACTTGGAAGGGAGAGCATTGACCTGAATGCCAAGGGAAGCTATAGAATTTGGGTTAGTCCCCTTGCTGATGAATGCTTGCCTCTTTGTTGGATTCAGATAAAGCCCCGAGCACTCTCTAAATGTTTGGAGGATTTTTGTGTCCCCATATTTTTGTCATCTACTTTAGCAAAGGTGAGAAAGTCATCCACAAACATAATATGTGATACTTTATAGTTGTCAGGAATAGGGGTTGAAATAGCTCATGTATCTTTAGCTTCTTTGAACATTGAACATGGGGCTTCCATTCCTAGTATAAAGAGGCATGGAGCGATGGGGCTTCCCTATCAGATCCCATTGGAGGCTTGAATGAGCTTCCCAATTAGGAGAATTGAAATGATGTAGAGTTCATACATTCTTTAATCCATGCTAACCATTTAGAGGGAAAGAAAATTTTTGCCATCACACTAAGGATATGGTCTTTTTCAAAAGTGTCATAGGCTTTTGATAGGTCAGCCTTTAAGCACACATTCAGAGGACCATTTCTTCTATTGTAGCCACTGATGATATTGTCTTCTAGTATGATTGCTTCTCCAATTCTTATACCTTTGATGAAGGAAAACTGGTTTGGGAAAATGATCTGGGGAAGAATAGAAGCCAGCTTCTTCATCATTATCTTAGTGATGATTTTGTAGTGGAGATCACATATGGAGATTGGACACCAACTAGATACCCTAGTTGGTTCCAAGTTTTGAGTATAAGTGTAATAAAGGTTTACCTTATAGAAGAATTTTCCCATTCCTACAAAAGTCGATGATCGCCTCAGTTACATCATTGCCAATGATATTCCAACATTCCTTATAGAAGGTGTCATTAAATCCATTAGGACCAAGTTCCTTCTGCCCATATGCTTCTAAGATAATGTCTTCAATATCTCTCCTAGTAAAGGGCTAATTGGGAATCTTCAGGTGTTCAGCTGATAACTTTGGCATATTATTGAAGATCGACTTTGATTTTCTCTATCTACTTTGGTTGAATAGATCTCTACAGTTATTTGTAAAGACTTTTTTGGATGATGTCACTCTCATTGATAGTGATGCCTTCATGATGTAAACTCTGGATGGTGTTGCGAGCTCTTCTTTTTTTTTGAGAGATGCATAGAAGAATCTTGAGTTTCTACCTCACTCCTTGAGCTTGGAAAACTCTTAATCAAAAGGACTCCTCAACAATAGTTGCTTCCTTTGACTTTTTATTCACATCTCTAGCTATTGCGTATAGGTTTTCATCATTTGGATTGAGTTTAGACAACTCTTGGGCTTTAATGGATTTATCCTTGTGCTTTTTTGCTTTATCGTGGAGGTCACCCTCTCTTTCTCGATTCCATCTTTTGAGGTTTTGCTTGAGGACCTGTAGTTTTTTGTAGAGTGTGTACATAGGCATTCCATTAGTCTAATTAGACACACATCTTGTATGACTTCATTGAATCCATGCATGTTCTTCTAGTGGTTTAGTGAATCTAAATTGTGCTCTTGTTTTAGGCACCTCAGCAGCAAGGTGTAGCATCAAAATAGAGTGATCATTGAAAATGGAGGGTATGATCTGGACCCAAAAGTCAGGGAACTCATCATCAAATTCCTGGATGTGCAAGACTCTGTCTATTTTCAATTTGCAATGATTTTTTCCCTCTTTGTTGTTGTCCATGTATAGAAGGGTCCCTTGGCAGTACTCTCAATTAAGGGAACATAATTAATAACTTGATTTAGTTCTATAATTTACTTGTTGGAGGAGGGATCGTCCTCTCCTTCCAAATTCCATCCAGACAACATTGAAGTATCCTAATAGAGATCAGGGTATATTGATGTTATGACTGGTGTCAGTGATTGAATCCCATAGTTGAGTTCTACTATTATCATCGTTATCTCCATAGATCATTGTGACTTCATAGATCCCTACCCTGCAAGATCTCCTCATAAGGATTAGGACCATCTCTTGTACCCTTGAAGCATGTGCAAGGGTAATGGGTGCTTCATCCTTTAGTTATTCAATGAAGATGATGCTCAAATATGATCCTTGGGTTGTCAAAGGAGAGCCTATCATCCTAAAGAAGTGGGAGAAAGGTTTACCACTGGATAAGTAAAGCCTCACAAGCCTAACAGTCTGGATCAAAGCCCACAAAATCCCTCTAGAACTATGGAGTAAGAATACCTTCACCAGAATTGGGTCTTAGGTTGGCAAACCTAAACGCATAGACCGTGCTACTAAAGATAGGCAATGCATGGACTATGCTAGAGTCAACCTTATAATTGACACTGAATTCATGTTTCGTTGTAATGTTAAATTTAAAAGAAACATAGGAAAAGAGCACCAAATCAAGATTGAATATGAATGGAAGCCTACAAAATGCTTGTGTTGCAACACCTTTGGACATGAAGAGATCATGGGAGACATAAAGAATGTTTATGAAAATTCCAAAGTCATAGAAGAAACTATTGCCCCTGAGCAACCTATGAAAGAATAAACACTAGAGCACCAACCCACCCAAGGTGCCAATGTGACTCCTAGCAAGGAGAAACAACCTACTCCAACATCTAGCCAGAACAATGATGGATTCACCACAATATCGATCAAAGTTATCACAAGAAGTCAAATAAATACAACAATCAACATATATAACCTTGCCTACCTCAAATAGGTTCAACCCCCTGATAAATCAAAATGAGTGAAGCAAGTACTGAGCTTTTGCGGACAACCCAACTCCTCCATCCAACTGAATGATCCACTGAGGATTACGGTCTGGAGCATTTGAGGCTTGAATGACAAAGTCAGGTAGGATGACGTTAGGTAGGAAATTAAGTGGGTCAATGGTGATATCGCTATTCTTGTTGAAACCAAAGTAAGGTTGTGGAATATCCAATTTATAATCAATAGAACTTGGCCTAATGCACGTGGTGTAACAACACCTCAAACCAAGTTAATACCAAAATTATTATACTTTGGGAAACCCTAGGTATAATTATCCAACCTAATTATATATATACATATGTATATATATATATATATATTTACTTTTATATATACATATATATATATATCTATATATAAATATATATATTTAACAATATTAATTTTTGGTGATTGGATATGTATACATATTATACAAAATCCCTCGTTATATATTGAGCTTAAGATTCTGTAACATCCCAGGATTTGAGGCCTCGGATAACATGATCTTAAAAGGAATGATTGGACTACCCATATCACCAAGGTGCACCTCCTTTTTCGGGAGCCCATCACTAAAGAAGTCCATAGTTAAGCATGCTCAGCTTGGAGTAGTACTAGGATGGGTGACCAGTCAGGAAGTTGACCCCGGCTTGCGCGTGAGTGAGGAAAAAGCGCGTAGTTAAGGCTAGTGGTGGTCTGTGGGGATAGTTGTAATTCCTAAAACTCTACTAGAGCCTCAGGCAGTGGGCCCGGGCATTACACCTTTCTTGAATTTATGATCCTAATCTAGTTCATGATCAAACATGCAATCGTACTCTGATGTTTAGTCTCAAACCGATCATTATGATCTAGAAACTTGATTAATGGCTTGGATGTTGATGATATAATTAGGGTTAACTAATATGATTCCTAAAAACCACCCAAGTGGATCATTCATTCTTGATATATGCTTGATGCTTGATTAAATGTTGAAATATTAATATAATGGATGATCTGCCCTAGGGTTGTAATAGGAATGCAAAACCCTAATCTTGCATACATGGTTCTTGCATTATATGATCTTGACCCTCAAATATATATCTTGTTTAATCTAGGATCTACTTGAGATCTTGACCTTTCACTCTTGGACCTTTACTCGATTAGCACTCAAAAACGTACGCTATTATACTACTCCTCCTTGGTTGTAATGATGATACTTTTAGGTATCTCTTGAAATATGCTTGGCTAGTTATTTGGATGAACTATTGTTCCCTATGAATAGTCTTCCATTTTTCTTCTATATTATATTTTGAGAAACATGAAACCCTAAATCACAATACCCATTATGACTGCCTGTATATTGATGTTGATAATGATGTTGGAAAAGTTGATAATGTTGATATTGAACATAAGCAAAATTCCCTTATTGGAAGGTGGGATTTTGCACTTTGATCTCCTATCTCCTATGGTGAGAAGGAGCTTGGTGACCTCCCCATCGTGTTGGGGGTAGTAGAGTCACATAAACTAATATAAGCATGCTTCTTGAATTACAACATAATGGTAAATTAGTAATAAAATTTGTGTTGAATAACATTGATGCACATTAAGCCTACGATCAATTTATGTGGACTCACAAAAATGAGATGCATTGTCCATATTCATAGGGTGTGAGGTAAACACATGTTAATTCTACATATATTTGACATGTATTAAAAAATAAAAATGTGTAAGCAATAAACTCATGTATTATTTAACATGTAGTAGAAAAGTAGGTATACTATCTTTTTATTACATGTTAAGCAATAAAAAAAATAACAATTTGTAAATAATATAATGTAGTTAAATAAAAAATGTATAATTAGTTCCCCATGAGTGTAAACACTTAAAAATCATTGTGCCATTATTACCTAAAAATACATTAAACAAAAACTACAAACATAAAATATATATTTCACTTTAGAATATTGAATTATAAAAGGAAAATAAAAAATATTAATTTTTGAATTATGTAAATAATATCATTATGAAGTATATGAAGAAATACATTAAAAAAAATGAATAACAAAATAAACATATAATTTAACCTTTTAATAATATAATTGAATAAGAGGGTATTCAATTTTATTATTTTTCTCTATCAATTAAATAATTCAAATAAGCAAGTGAGAAATATCTAATTTTGGGTGAAAATATGACATATGAATAATCTAAAAGTTTAACAGGAAGAATACAAAGAATAACACTAACAAAGCTACTAAAAATATTTGTAGTACTTACTTTAGTTTGTCATGGTTTTATAAAAATTTTGGTTTCCTTTAAGTGTTTGTTTGCCTTTTGTAGTTTCAAATACTTAAAATATAAAAGTTTGTACTTGTGTAAATGTGGAAGTTGAAGTAAATATGTAGAAAACCATGAGGGATGTAAGATAAGGTAGGTGCACATATTTTAAATCTAGTTAGTTTTAATAAAATATATAAACAATTATATGGCATTTAAGCATGTACTAGTGATATTTACCTTATTCTAAAAAAATAAACAAGTACTAGGTGGTATTCTTATATCTAATTATGGAAGAAACTATCTATTATTAATATTTAAAAGATATGGTATATGGTTTTCTTATATCAAATTATAGAAAAATCTATCTATTGTTAATACATAAAAAATCTACATATATTTTAGAATATAACATTTAAAATAGAACTAAGTATTTAAGAATGAGAAAACTTTTTGATAATAAAATTGTTATATAAATAATATTATTCACCAGAATACTTTTTTTATAGTCGGAGGTGTCATTGGTTGTATAAACATACAACTTGTTGGCTAAATTGGACATTATTGAACCCTTTGTTTTGATGATGACAAACATTTGATTCTTGTGGATCTAACGTGCTACTTGAGTATTTCAGGGTTCAAGGAAAATAAGGAGATCATACTAAGTAGATAATTGAAGATCAATACAAATTGAAGATCAATACACTTAAATGTTTAATATTTTCATGATTGTACTCAATGTAAAAACTTGTAGAATTATATAATGTAGAAGTACTTAGATATCATATAAATCAAGTTTTAGATCTTCCATATCTACCCAAAACCCTATGTCACACTCACATGAATACTTTAGGGTTGATAGGTCTCATATGAGTCATCAATAGGACCTCACACACATTGCAAAACATTACAAATCTTTATTTCTGAGTCAAAATTCGGTTGACAATATTGTGGACCGAATATAGCCATTGTAGTAGGTTTAGTTGTCAGAACTAGTCAGTCATCTGGTCGACAATATTGTGGACCGATATTTTATCTGGTCGACAATATTGTCGACTGAGAAAAGTACTGGAAACTTTGCATTTAACGTGAATTTAGTTGTTGCAAGCCAACTACTTTCTACCTACCGGCTAGTTAAATACTAAGAACACTCTAGACACTCCCTGAAACGTCCCTAAACACTTGTAAACCATTCCTATAAATAGGAGAGGCCTTAGGACACCCAAATCATCATTTGCATACACAATACACAAGTTACACTTGAGCATCCATTCTTGAGAACAAAAAAGTTGATATCTACTTGTTATCTTCTTCCTTGTGCTCTAGAGTTGTGTCCTATAGCTACAATCTCCTAGCCACCACATATAACCACGTCCATCTTAAGTGGATAGGAGATCTAAATGCTTGATATAGGATCAAAGCAATGTACTTCATTGGTTAAGTATCATTTTTCTTCCAATCTTGTTCTCTTTTATTGTATATTGTTCTCCTTGACTACTCCTAGTTTGGAGGCTGTTGAAAGGAGTTGTGCATGAGATTACTTCAAGGAAGGCTGCTTCAAGGGAGGTTGGAGCTACTTCTAAAGGAAGGCTATCTCAAGGTGGTGGAGCTACTTCAGGTGGTGAAGGCTGCTCTGTGGACTTGGAGTTACTTTAGAAGGCTGCTTCAAGGAGGTTGAAGCTACTTCAAGTGAAGGCTACTTCAAGGGTGTAGATAGGAAGCAATCATATTTTGTGTAACATCCTCAAGAGGTAATAAAATAAATTGCTTTTAAAATCCCAATTGGAAACAATCGGGTAGTGGAATGACTACCTTAGATTTATAAGGTAGGAACCACTCTACATCCTTGTGTCTTCCATATTTCCTCCTACTTCTTGTTCAAGTGTTTTAATTGTTTTAAAACTCCAAAAAAGCTCTATTCACCCCACTGTATATTTTTCACAACTAAAATAGATGGATAATGAAGTGCTCTACTATTCTCTACAAATAGACAAGATAATATCTTATTAAATAAGGAGGTCAATTATTTTCTTTTAAACCATATCAAATAAATAATTATCCTCAAATTTTAACAAAAATATTAATTTTTCTAAATAATATTTTGTGTTAGTGTTAGGTCACCTATAGCATATGAAATACTCTCTTTAGATACTTGGCATTCTTATATATTATTTATAATATTCCAAGAAATATATTGTACATTAGTGAGGAAAGGAGAAAAAAAGTGTGTTATGACTAAGAGTTAAATCAAAGGCTAACAACAAGGACCACTCACTATAAACCAATCCTCCTTATACCTAAAATTCTTTTGGTTATGATGCAACTTATCTATATAATAATATCTAAATATATATACTATATATAAACATATACATGATTTTTAAAATATTTGAGGGGTCATGGCCCTAACTTGCCCCCCTATAGCTCTGCTCCTAGGTAATGGTTTCACCGTTGTTAGCGGTTGGGTTCTTCTTAACTAGGTGATCATAATAGGATTAAGCATCTAGACGCATTTTGATGGGTGTTCCATATGATGGAATATAACAATGATGCTCTCTGTCCATCCAAGGGTTGCATGTGATGAAATTTGTAAAAGTTTAAAACCTAAATAATTGATTTTTGAATCATAAACCAAGGTTGACTCATGTTTCAATGAAATATTGACCTTGTTCTTCTCAAACGTTATTCATTGTATATTCTAATTAATGGAGAGAGCTACTAGTTAGAAGGAAAATAGTGGAAGTAGATGTTTGATTCAAGTCCTGATTAAATAATAAAATTTTCAAATCAAAATTTAAATTTTTAGAATATTGTTGAAATAAAACAACAATCACTAGTCATGCGATCAAACATTGAGAATAAATTCTTGATGAGACAATTTTTTTGGTCTAGTACATGAACTTGAGAAGTGTTCTCAAGGTAGAGCGTAAGCTCAGTGGATTGAAACATGTTTCCTCATGAGCCCACTCCCAATATGTCCTTATATACTTAAACAAGTTGAGTAAATGGAGGACCTAATTGGTATGTGACTTCCCTTGGCCAAAAGTTGACAATTGACTTGAGCAAACAATTGTAGCAAATCCTAATAGACAATTATTGTGAATGATGGGGTTATATAATTTTCAACATATATCATTATTTTAATAAATAAGGTTACTGCTTATAGTTCATGTATATATTTTCTATTTTGAAGGTCAGAATGAGATTTTGAAGTATAATTAGATATGATAAGCTAATACAAGATTTTATTCAAATTCAAATAAAATCCTTTTGACTAGAAGGTAATGGGAATTAGGGGCACACATAAACTTCATCAAATGTGGTACACTGAATGTTGTCCATCTTACCCTAGAGGAATTCAGAGGTAAAAAGAGAATGAGATCTCTATCTCAGATAGTTACATTATTCATATGAATTCAACTACTTTTTAAGAATTTTTATTGGATATGACATGAGAGTCTTGCATGAATGTATGACAATAAGAGAAGTGCATACTGTTGTAGAAAAATGTGTATTTCAAATACAAAAGGATGTGTTTAGCACCATATTGGTTGCTTTGGAGACTTCCCTCCTCCTTATATATAGGTGTTTGCCTACAAAATATTTGAAGAACACAAAAGGATGTGGTCTTCGCACGCACATGGTGGGCCAGCCCAATTGGATTTGGGTCGGGCTGATCTGGAAACCCTTTAACTGGATGTGTCAGTGAATGTCGTCTCCTATGAGTAGGGGGTGCAAATATGGCCTATCGATCCTCCTTGTGTGGGCATGGCCCCAGGTTGGTTTTTCATTTTGATTCACTAAACCATTTTTAACATGTGTTACATCTTTTAGCTATTGTGGTTGTTCCCTTGGGCAGTTCCAAAGTGCATCTGGTTCGCAACCGCAACACAACCTTTCTCAAATGTTTTGTTGTTATTTAACAGTGTTTCCGCCATCATCTAAAACAAAAGTGAGCCCTGTAGTTTTCTTTCTCGTCAAAATCCACAGAAATACTCTTAAGGAGAGTGCAACTTTCATGCATCCACATCATCTGGTATAATCTTTCATCTTTACTGATTAATCATGGTTTGTACCTCTTCTCTAACAACAATCTTAAGAGTAATTTCTATTCTAATGGGTACTAAAATGGAAGGTTTTGAAGCCCTTTGATGCCTGTGACATCGTCGAATAATAACAATTAAATTGTCACTATTTTTACTATTTTTCAAACACCATTCCCTGGTATTATAAAAATTGAACAATTTAATGGACAACACTATAGGCGTTGGCAAGAAAAATTTCTAACATATTTAGAAGTTTTGAATGTGGCATTTTCTTTATCTGAAACCAAACTAGAAAATGATTCTATTGATTGGGAAAAACAAATTGTATCTTTTGACATGTTCTTCTAAGTACATTATCTAACTAATTGTTCGATGCAGACTTTCCAATTAAATCTACATCTGAAATTTGGGAGAGACTAAATAAAAAATAAATTCTGGATAAGGCTTCTACCAAGAAATTTATTGGTGTAGAGTTTTTGAATTTCTGTATGACTGAAGATAAAGTATAACTACTCAAATTCATGATTTTTAGATCTTACTAGATGACTTGAAAAATGAATAAATTGATCTTCATGCGTCTTTCATTGTGGTTCATTAATTGAAAAATTGTCGGGTTCTTGGAAACATTACAAGAACAAATTAAAGCACAAAAGAAAGACTATATCACTAGATGATGTAATAATACACATCTGCGAAGAAGATCAAAATCGTACTAGTGAAAAAATGAATTGAAAAAAATAATCATTTATTGTAAACTTTGTTAACATTGTAGTTAAAAATAATTCTTCTGATTAGTCTAAAAGTAACCAGAAAAAAAAGGAAAGAGAATAAAAATAAAAATAAAGGCAACAAAGACATTAAGGAAAAGAATGCTTTTTCTATGTTTGTGGAAAACATGGTCATACTTCTCCTGAATGCAGGCACATGAAGAAGAAAATAGTTCATGATTCTAAGAAAACAACAACCAACCTTAACACTGAGGATGTGTTTGGGCATTCACCAGTCTGGTTAGCATGGGATCATTCCAGCAACATGATTGGATCATCGACTCTGGGGCTAGTTGCCATATTAGTGTCAACAAAGATGCCATCATGACCTACATAGAAGTAGGATAAGATGAGAATCAGGCTGTCATGGGTAACTCCAGTGCTTCTTCTATAACAGGAAAAGGAAATGTCATGATCAAGATGACTTTTGGTAAACTTCTGTTGATCAAAGATGTGTTGTATGTTCCAGATATTAGGGTTAATTTGTTTTCTATCTCTCAACTTGTTAAGTTTGGGGTCACAACTTACTTTGTATCAAAGAAGGTCATTGTGTCTATGTTTGGGGACTACCTTGGTACGGAGTACAGTTGAAATGATCTCTTTCTTTCAAATTTACCAAACTTTACTGCTAATGAAAATTTCCTCTTTTTCTTATGTCATTGACTCCTTTGATGTGTGACACAATAGACTTGGACACATTGATTTTAAATATGTACAACACATGAAATCTTTAGGTTTGCTAAAATATATACATGGTGTTGTTGATTTAAATAATAAATGTCAAGTATGTGCTGAAACTCAACCTACAAAGAAGCCATGTCCTCAAATTTCACATAGAAATTCTAAAGTACTGGATTTAGTATGCATAGATCTTAGATATTTAAAAGGAAATTTGTCTAGAGGAGGAAAAAGGTTCTATATTATTTTCATAGATGATATCTCACGCTATACAAAATTAAATTTATTAAATTCTAAGGATGAAGCTCTTGAAATGATTGTTAAATATAAAATAGAAGTAGAAAATAAACTTAATAAGAAAATAATACGTCTTTGCTCAGATAGGGGTGTTGAATATGATTGTTCTCCTGTTAATGACTTTTGTGTAACCCATGGTATTATACATGAATACACACCTCCATATTCACCTCAATAAAATGGGATTTCTGAACATAAAGATAGAACTCTAAAGGAAATGATGAATTCTATTTTAATTAATTTAGGAGGACCCAACAACTTGTGGAGGGAAGTGGTTTTATCATCTTGTTTTCTTAAAAATTCTATTCCTAGTAGGAAGAAAAATAATAAAACATATGAATTATAGAAAGGATATCCTCCTAATTTGAAATATCTCAAAGTGTGGGGGTGTTTAGATAATGTCTTATTAAATGAACCTAAGAAATAAAAATTGAAATCTAGAACTCTAGATGGCATTTTTATAGGTTATGCCCAAAATACTACATCATATAGATTCCTCAGTTGTAGAAGTAACAATAATGTTGTAGAACCTAAGGGAGAGTGGCAAGGAAGAGAGAGAAATCCCTCAGGTCTAGAGGAAGAAGAAGCAATTGCGCAACAAGCCCCGTGACCGAGATAGGGATAGGAAAGAGTCTGAGGTTGGGTTGGACAACATACATCGTCGGTCGGTTCCCCCTCTTTGCAAGGTGATGACACCAATACTGTGGAGCACAGATGACCATCTCTTCGAGCAGGGATATGGGGTTGGGCCCCTAGATCCAAGTAAAAAAAAAGAGAAAGCAGGTTGAGGTGAGTATGGGAGGCAAGGCTGGATTAAGTGACTCGCCACCATGGTCCACCCGGGTCCCGATTTCGGACCCTGAGCGAGCTTTAATTGAAGTAGGACATCAGCGACACGGGGGAAAGCAGAGGCGATGATGAGGATCATGTTGCAAGAAACGGAATGCGACTATCAGTTACCTTTGCCCCGAACAAAATGAAAATCCACCTCAGCAGAGTGAAAAACTGGATTTTCCGTCATATAACCAACATTGTCGCACAAAAGAACTGGAGGAGAAGGAAGAAACAAGTGGGATTCAGAAAGGAGAGACTGGATCCAGTCCGATGCAGCAGAAGCCAGGGCACGGTATTCAGCTTCCGTGCTCGACCTTGCAACTGTAGTTTGCTTTTTACAAGCCCATGATATAGGAGTGGATCCATAGAAGATGACAAACCCAGTTGTGGACCGCCGATCATCAGGCTCTGACAAGACCAATCAGCGTCGGAGAAAGCAGATAATAGAAGAGAATTAGATCTTTCGATATGAAGAGCCAGATTCCACTTTGAGATTTCGAAGAAGATGCTTTACTGCTTCCCAATGGACATCCGTAGGGCAATGCATCATCTGCGCAAGCTTAGGGACAACAAAGGTCACGTCTGGTCTGGTAAGAGCTAGATACTGTAAGCTGCCAACAACTCGTCTATACTGAGAGGGATCTGGAAGTGACATGGTCCTTCGCCGAAGTGAGGTCTGCATTGGAGTAGAAATTGGCTTGGCACCATCAAGTAGAAATCAGGAAATCAGTGGATGGGATAGACAAATTCCAGTGCGCCTCTACTCCAAGAAAGTCAGCAGGGAAGCCGAGATCCAACCACGGGTCAAATGCATATCATTGAGTAGAAGAGATAGAGCAGAGGGATCATGCTCATGGCCAATATATCATCAACATAGATCAGGAAAGAAATCAAGGTCGAGCCTTTGTTGTAGATGAACAATGACGTGTCTGTCTTCGAGCCCTAATGATCAATGAGAAAGGAGCTAAGCCGTGCAGGTGCGAGGAGCCTGTTTAAGACCATACAGAGACTTGCGAAGACGACAAACATGCGTAGGGTACTCCGGGAAATCCTTGAGGTTGTACCATATACACTTCCTCATCTAACACACCATGAAGAAATTCTGTATATCCAATTGTCGAATCATCTAGTTGTGGTGAACAACATGAGTGAGAAGAAGACGAATAGTGGCAGGTTGGACAACCAGACTAAACGTTTCAAAGTCATCGATTCCTTCTTGTTGACCATGGACCTTGCTTTGAAGCGATCAATAGATAATAGGAAATATAAATAGAGGGGAGTTTCCGGGGTACACCTTGATTGGCCTCTTTCTTATAACCACTCCTCACTCTGAATATAGCTAAACCTATGTTGCTATTGTTGCTTGTTGCTAAGCATTGGAATGTTCCTACTGTTGATAACACCTTTCTTCTGGACAACCTTGTATAGTCACTCCTAATCTCAGAGCGAAGGAACTGTCGATAAAAAAGACCAATAGATATGGTCAATACCAAAGTCAAGGTTCATTCTTTTCCCTCCACAAAAGGAAGTATGAAAGTGTCTTTTACCTCTACTTGGGAAGGTCAAAAGGCATGGAAAGATAGAGTCATGGGCATGGGTAAAGCGAAGGTCAGTCTTTCTTTGGTTAAAGTGATGGTACTACCTTCCAGGATGTCTCAATAATGAGACCCACCCATAAGAAAAAAGAAGATTGGGGCCGCGGCTTAAAGCTACCATATAACGGGATCCCTCATACCACATGGAACCTCTCTCACCAGTGATGTAGTAGAAGTGACTTTGGAAAAATTTTCTAATCTTTCAAATGAAATTTTGGATAACATTCCACGTACATCCAATACTAATGATGTTTTGGAATATGATGATATAGAACCTAGAATATTCACTAGGATGAGGAAGGAAAAGAATCTCAGTGATGAGTTGTATTCCTATACTGTAGATAATGACCCAAAATCATACAATGATGTGATTAATTCATTTGATTCCTCCTTATGAAATGAAGCAATTAATAGTGAGATTGAATCTATATTATCTAATCACACATGGGAATTAGTGGATCTTCCAAAAGAAAATTAAAAATTAATGGTAATTCAGATAAATATAAAGCTCGAATAGTTGGCAAGGGATTCAAACAACAAAAGTATATTGGCTATTTTTATACATTTGCTCATGTAATTGGAATTTCTTCAAGCATGATTTTAATTGCTTTGGCATCTATTAAGAAATTAATTATACATCAAATGGATGTTAAAACTGCTTTCTTGAATGAAGAAATAGATGAAGAAATTTATATGGATCACACAAAAGGTTATATTGTTCTGGTAAAGGAACATATTGTATGTAGACTAATCAAATATATCCATGGCTTGAAACAAGCAACTAAACAATGGCATAAGAAATTTGATAAAGTCATCGTATCATATGGGTTCCATATAAATGAAGGAGATAAATACATTAATTCAAAAATTGATAACCAGGATTGTGTCATTATGTCTTTATGTGGATGACATGCTTATATTTGGAACTAATATTGCTATAATAATTAGTACAAAATTTTTCTTGACCTCTACTTTTGACATGAAAGATATAGGAGAAGTAGACATAGATTTGGGAATTAAATTTCTTAAAAGTGATAATTGCATAATGCTCTCTCAAGAACATTACGTTGAGAAAATACTTAAAAGATTTTCAATGTTTGATTGTAATCCAGCTAGAACACCTTCTAATTCTAATTGCAATATTAGGAAAAATAGAAGTGTTAGTGTTTAACAAGTCAAATATGCACAGGTAATTGGAAGCCTGATGTACTTAATGAATTATACTTGTCCATATCTAGCATATGCAGTGGGGAGATTAAGTAGATATACTCAAAATCCTAACAAGGATCATTGGGATGCTCTCCATCGGGTTTTCAGATACCTAAAAGGAACAATTAATCATGGTTTTATTTATTGTGGATCTCCAACTATGCTAGAAGGATTTTGTGATGCCAATTGGATTTCTAATGCAGATGAATAGAAATATACAAGTGGCTACATCTTCAACATGGGTGGAAGTGTTGTGTCTTGGAAATCCACCAAACAAACATTTGTAGCTCGTTCCACTATGGAATCTGAGTTTATTGCCTTAGAAATGGCTAGAACTGAAATCAAATGTCAAAGACACGTTCTAATGGATCTTCCCATTTGGGAGAAACCTTCTCCACTAGTGTTTATTCACTGTGATAATCAAGCTTCCATAGCACGAGCTAAAAACAAAGTTTATAGTGGGAAGAGTAGACATATTTGTCTACTCCATAATATTGTGAGGCAGCTTATCAATGATAGCATAATCTCGATGGATAATGTAAAGTAAAAATTAAACTTGGTTGATCCTCTAATGAAGCCATTGAGTCAAAGACTAGTGAACATCCCATCGAGGAGAATGGGATTATTCCCATATCAGAAATCAAAGTGATGGATACCCAACCTTCATGAATGGTGACCCCAAAAGGGGGTTCAATGGGAAAAACTAAGTCACTGGATGACTCAATGTATTGCAATATTATGTATCTCATTATCATGATGTAAACAATAATTTGCTGTGATTGTTCATGTGGACAGTTCCAAACAGTGCCCAGTTTTAAACCACAACACACCCTTTCATGAGTATTTTTGTTGTTATTTAATAGTGTTTTTGCCATTGTCCTAAATAGAAGTGAACTTTGCAGTTTTCTTTCTCGTCTATCTGTAATTCTTCTGTTCACCAGAAGAATGGTCGATTCCTTCACTTGTCGTCGTAATTGTGTGTGCACACTTCACACTGACAACCGTTGTTGGATCCTGGGAGAGTAGCCTCTGTTGTAGCCTACTGTACTAAATTTTGTCATCAAGAGTCATGGAAATACTCATAAGGATAGTTCAACATGCATGCCTCAACGTAATTTGGTATAATCTTTCATTTTTATTGATTCATTATGGTTTTTACCTCTTCTATAACAATACGTACTTACAAAGGAATATGTGTTGCCAAAAATGGAAACTAAATCCCTGACTTCTTAACTATATGACTCAAACATGAATTACATTTAGCACTACTGCTTGGGCCATACAAACATGAAACACATTTCTAAACTCCACCTGGATGGATACATAGGGTCATTTGATTCTTAATCTCTCGATAGATGTGAATCTTCTTTATTAAGAATGATGTCATGTTCCTTTTAAGAGAATTAGTGAGAGGAATATGTACTTATAGAACTCATACACATTGATGCATGTGTTCCATTTAGTTCACCAACCAATGGATGATTCAAATACTTCATCTCATTGATTGATGGATTCAATAGATGCTGATTTGTATAAGATACAAATTAGATACCCTTGAATTATTCAAGTAATTCAAGAATGAAGTACATAAATAATTTGTAAAGAGTATCATGATGTTTCCATCTTATTGAAGTTGGTAACAATTGATCAATGAGTTTGAGGCCCTTCTAGACAGGTGTGGTATTATATCACAATTGAAAACACTAGGAACACCATAACATAATAGTGTTTGAAAGAGAGTGAATCACAGAGTGTTGGCCATGGAGTGGTTCATGATGATCCAAGCCGAATTTCCTAATTTCTTTTGGTGACATGATCTAGAAACCACTATATTATCACATTATAACATTCTTTCTAAATCGGTTCTAAAGACTCCAAATGGGATACCGACTGGGAATCATCCCATTGGTCTTTTATAAAGTTTGGGGACGTTAAGATTACGTTAAGTGTTCATTTTATAGCAATTTAAGACCCACATATGACAAATATTATTTTGAAGAGTATCCTAGGGAAACCACATGATTTTATTTCTATATTTATTATAAACAAACAAAGTGTTTGTTGTTAGAACTAGTACCTTTATGGAGAAAGATTTCAGTCGTAGAATTACCAGTGGGATGAAAATAGAGCTTGAAGAAATCTAAGATACACAAAATAACAATGAACCTAATGAAGAACATGATAAGGAATCACAAGTTGTTGTACACAACGTGCCCATCAAGAACCTCACTATGATACAAAGATATTTGGGTTTCTTGTGACTCAAGATTGTGAGGTGTTGGTCATGGATCAAGATGATCATTGGAACCTTGTAGTTCTAGTAAGACTCTCCATGAGTTAGAGATATTTACATTTCATGTTACTCAAATTTGTGAGGTGCTAGTCATGGATTAATATGATCCAACCACCTAAAAGGAAGCTATAGAGGGATCAAAATCTGGTAAATGTCTTGAGGCCATGGCATCTAAAATGGAATTGATGTATACCAAAATTGTATGGACCTTGATGGAACCACCTAAAGTGGTAAAAACCATTGGGTACAAGTGGATCATTGAGAAGAAGAAGAGTGGCATATATGGAAATGGCCATACTTACAAAAGGAAACTAGTGGTTGAAGGTTTCTATAAAATGGGAAAAGCTTTATTTTATATATTGAAACAATTACAATGCACTCTATTTTATAGGACAAGAGAGGAATGGATATATCGAACCAGGCAATACAGTATAAAAGAAAAGTTGAATACAAGACAATTCCAAAGGACATAACAAAACACACAATAGAAGATAACACATAAAGTACTAATAGTTTAAAAAAATATCAACTGACTGACTGTGTTGAAATGTTCACACCAATCATCAATATTAATTCCATTTTGATCAAGATATCCCTTGCAACATACAACGACTATGAAATAGGACAAATGGATGTCAAAACTACATTTGTTAATAGGAATGCACTTGAGGATGTGTACATGACACAACCATATGATTTTGAATTTCCAAAAGATGACAAAAAGTATCTAAGCTGCAATAGGTCAAATTATGGATATAAGTAAGCATCCATAAGATTGAATCTTTTTTATGATGGACCAATACAAGAGTTTGAATTCATCAAGAATGTTGATGAACCTTAGGTTTACAATAACATTAGAGGGAACATGGTAATATTCCTCACTTTCTAAGTGGATGATATACTACACATGGGAAATTATATTCAAGTATGTAAAATGTGATGAAAAAATAGTTGTTTAGAGTTACATGAATTCAATATTCTAAACCCACAAGGATGATTCATGATCACAATTTGGTTCTATGTTTGTCTCAGTGGTGGTATTATTAATTTAAAATGTACCAAGATGGATAGAATGACCAAGCATAAAATAGAAACTGAACATTATGATGCATTCGATGACGTAAAGTAAGTTGTATAGATCAAGAAGTTCGTTTGACAAACTTATAATTCTTTCTAGCATTGCTTATGCAGTATAGGTATATAGTGACTACAATTGGGCCGTTGCAAGTGGGATATTATTGGTGTATATGCCCTAAAATCCAATCATTAGATGATGGGTATTGGGATAGTTTTTACTATTAGTGTGGTATCAATGTACATTATAATTTCATTGATGCACATTTAATTAATGTGATATTAATGTACATTATAAGTTTTCTTATAATGATTGGTTCATAGCCATGGAACATCTAATAGGTGACTTGAACATGAGATCCCAATGGATGATAAGAAACATATTATTAAATGCAAGTATTGTTGTGAATTTGACAACAATAATACATGTTTAATCGGTATGTGTGTTGTCTAGTAACCATATCTCCTGGGTCATAGGTATTGGATATTGATTCAAACACAGAGGCCCTTATTAGAGAACAAGTGTATTACCTAGACTAGACTTAGAGTGATTAATGAACCATTACATCATTGACATAATAAAAGTTTAAATGCAACGATTGTGTCGTGGTCCTTAAAAATGAAGTCGCTATAATGGTGATATGATTGTCATGCTTTGACACTACACAACATTATCTTGAAGCAAGTTTGCACAAAGGTAATGATCCGGTATGATGAAAATCATGCTACTCAATGTGAGTAATGTTGAAGGAATCTGTCCCTTCCATATAACTAAAGGCATATCAAAGGCACATTGATATGTGAGACTAGATAAACACATGGTCAAGATCTTGTAAGTTAGTATATAATAATGAGCTCATATGTATCTTTCTAGTCTATATGGAGATAAAGGAACTTAGGCTGAATGTAACAAGGATGATATGTACATACCTCTATTTAAATTTATATATTTGTGATTAAAGCATTATGCACATGGTTTAATTGTTTATTGAAGGTTTTATCTTCTTTGACTAATCCTACTACTTGTGTTAAGGTGATGTGTGGCTAAACACCACTCATTGCTTATGAATCAAAATATGAATTAGTTAATCTATTTCCAACACAGTATGGTGCCTATAGGGTCACATGTACCATGATAGATTGAAGAAAGGTTGAATGAAATCTTATTGTAATTGTTATAATAAATTTAGGGACCTTAAGGTAACTTCTTAAGACCTGAACAAAATATAGTCTATAACTTATAAATTAAATCTCTAGAAGTTAGGGAGCCATCATTCATAAAAGAGGAAGTTCATGCACACCACATCTGGTGGAATGATGCATTCAAAGACCCAATTAGTTACTAACTCTCGCATACGGTGAGGGAGTCCCGAAACCTAGACAAACAAAGTGTGGGAAATCCTAACCTCTCCAATCATGACACATACAAATCATGCATGTGAAATGAAAGTGTGTGTGTTGTAGTAAAGGCGTATAAACCCTGACTATTGAACTTGGGAAATCATTCATCAAAAACGACTACTTACTAAAACCAAATCCGTAAGGCCTAAAAAAATAGTTGATTGTTTGTCAATTAACTAAGAGATAATACTAAACTTAAATTAAAATGGTTGTCATAAAAAATCAAGGGATTCCTTAGGACTTGCGGTTTCACCAAGACATAGATCGTATTCAAAATTCCTTTTGTATTAATAATCATTCACCCTTTACTTTGGATTGGAGATCTGTAACAAGCATTACCCACTCCAAGAATATAATTGACCACAAAACTATGACAAATCCCACTCTCGTTGCAGTTTAGGACATAGTTCAGATGCATGATTGAAATCTCTAGGTTATTTTTATATATCTGTAGGTGTTCCTCCAAAACACATTTTATTCTATGTGAACTAAGAATTTTCAAACTGCTAATCACTCTCCTAAAGATATTAGTTGTCTATCTCATAGATTATCTTGATCAATCATTAAAATTTCATCAAAGATATTTAGATTCACATCCAGAACAAAGGAAATATATTACTAACTTGTAGAATTCAGACTCCTTGGTCCTATGTAATAAAGGGTCTAGGCCTACATGACTTTCATTATCATACAACAATAGGAAGAATAGGAAAGTAAGCTAAATATCATGATTTAAAAACCCCTACATAATTTGTCTAAACTATCTTCTCCAATGAACACCCTGATCTATAGCTTTTTGGCTACAGATCCATTCTCCTAAAGTGTCTAGAGCATATATTTGGTGTCTACCTCCTTCATATCCTCCTATGTAGGCTCTACTCTATGAAAAATACAAGATATTTTTTTCATCACATTCAATAGGTCATACGAAAGACATAAGTCTTCCTTAACTCGAGGTCGTTGGATTTGACATAATCTCAGATCTACTCTAATTGTGAAAGGTTAGTACTGAGTTATCGGCCAATTTGTGTCTCCTTAAACTGTGTAGATACTACCGACATGCGTATTAGTACCGCCGAGTTGTTTACAATAGAGGTATGGATCCTTAAGTCTATACGACTGACATGTGGGTCGGTGTTACTGAGACAATTGATCTTGAGTTTTGATTCTCTTTAGACCACGATTCGGTAGCATTGGCCTTGAGCTTTGGAATCATTGATGCCTCTCTCAATAGAAATGAGAATCCTCTTGGTATTAATGAGTGTACCTTCTTTATGATGTTGTAGATCATGATATTTGAGTACCACTAACACATAGGTCGGTGGCACTGAGTTGTCCATTTGGTTCCCAAATCATTTAAAATGTGGGGAACATGACATAGGCTTGAGACATCAATCATAAATTTCTATAACTTAATATAAATACTAAATAACATATGCAATACTGTTTCACAAGCTCATATTAAAAATCAATGCAAAACATAT
This sequence comes from Alisma plantago-aquatica, assembly GCA_963693085.1. Taxonomy (NCBI): domain Eukaryota; kingdom Viridiplantae; phylum Streptophyta; class Magnoliopsida; order Alismatales; family Alismataceae; genus Alisma; species Alisma plantago-aquatica. Next base: position 237,141,774 of record OY856415.1, read on the forward strand.
CTCAAAGTGGGTATATATGCTAAGTAAGCCTAGAAAATAGCCTATAAAAAGCAACTAAAAATAAATGCTTCAAAATCCCCTAAACTTGAGTATTTTGCATCCTTGAGAAATGCTACTTTTGGATTTGTTTGAAAGAGTCAACAAGTGGAATATTCTTATGAATTAGTTTTCTTAATTAACCCAACTTTTATGAACTTGCCCTTACCAACCACTGAACAAGTAACTACTCTAATGCAACTACAAATGATCATTCAAGATGTCCCCATAAGTTCAATGAGGCACTACTAAATGGAGTAGTTAACATTATAGTCAATAAGGTGCATGCTTGATTCACCATGGGATTACCGTATCTACATTTCTTTGATCTACCTAACCAGCTATACTGGAAGAAGTTTTTCATAAATACATGGATGAGGGGAATAATAATTTATCTAAACCACCTTGAAGACAATGGATGGAAATAGAATGGGTGGCTATGAAATGAGAATCACAGGTAAAATCCAAATTATTTATAGATGAAATAAAATATGATGCACCTACAAGATGGATAAAATGAATGTACGACATCTAATGCCTATTATTCTGGTGGAATGATGAATTCAATGAATGTATCATCTTAGTGATGAGTACAAGTGGAAGGATGCATATGTGTAAGGTATTCCCACTTTATCCTTTAGCAAAATTGATATTGAGTTTGTGGCATCCTTTGCTCATTTCCTTATTTTTTTAATGCAAATTTCTTGTTATTATTTATTGTCCCCACTTATTCTAGTATGGTTCATGATTCATTCTTGGGTTCACAATATATAAGTTTTTTTTTTCATTTGGAGGAATAAAAACGTACATTTTTCATTCTGTATTGGTGGAAAAAGTTGAATAGATACACACCGTACATTTGGGAAAATGGTCCAAAGGTAAATGCAATCTATACAGAAGTTGTTATGCAACTATAATTTCTCAACTATAACAAAATGACATGTACATTTGTATTTTTATTTTATTTTTCAATTTGAACAAAATTGATTAACATGGTACCAACAATTCCATCCAATGAAATCAAGAGGAAAACAATTTGGATTACTTGATCATCCTGTAGTTGTGAAATTCAATGGATGGTGGGCGGAATCACATGACTAGGAGATGATACATTTCTTAACTATGATATGTACTTTCCTATCCACTTGTGTGACAGGGTGACCTATAGAGTGTATTTATAACTTTTCCATTTTAGATATCGTTATTCTTTAGTTGGTTTAGGCTTAAATATTCCCGTCATACACAAGCCTTGGCTAAATTAAGGCTTTCATTCATACAATATGTCCTCAGGATGACTGTCCCAAACAATTTCTCAAGTTGGTGTTGTCTTAAAATTGGAAAGTCATCTCAAGAGATAGTGCATTCAAGCAAAATTATAAGTTCATTGCAAGAGTACGAAGCACATTCTAGCTACTATATGATGCAATCATTAGAATTTAACTGCCATGATTATGCTAGATATATCGTGGGATTTCATTACTAGAAGTAAATCAAAATAAAAGAAACCATGTAAGAAAATATACCTAAGATAGAAGGTAAAGCAAAAGAAATCCATTCCATCGTCCCTAATCTTGAAAGTGATCATGTCCACATAATAAAAAATCAAAATAAGAGGTGGAACAGTGGTACAAAATACTTAGAACAATGGTGGGGGGGATGTTCCAGATATGATTTGTGGATAAGGTGGATAACATGTGTCAGTGAACCATGGAGGTTGTGTTGGCATGTTTGAGGGTTGAGGGTAGCTAGAAAATTCCCCATAGCTCTAGTTGTGATCATATAGAGGCTTTTGGTGGTATTCAATGCGCTACAAACCATCATGGAGTTTTTCCTAGTTAGCCATGAGAAGACATTCATTGTTGTTGATGGCCTACTACTACAAAAGTAGCCACCCTTGAACACTCTAATCAAGAGTTAGAGTTACTAAGTACTATTTCTTCCCTTTTTGAAGGGATTTCAAAATCCCATATCTGACCTCCTTAGAGAATGAATCTCCTAGTGTTGGAGGTGATGGAGGTGAAGATCTCATACTTGCACATTGGTGAGGTATGTGGTGCATGTGCTGACGAGATGTGTAAGGCATGGATCCCTCATCTTGATACTTGTACTCCTCTCCTTCTTCTTCAGTGTCCATGGTTGTACCAATCTTTGTCTATCCATGGGCATCATGGTGCCAGTCGTTGATACTGATATCTTCCAACCATCAATATAATAACTTGAGGATTTTTTTGCGTCGATAGTATGGATAGATGTCAGTAGTACTGATTGGTAATTTGCATGCACATATCGGTGCAACTAAGATTTGTCTATGGATGATCTCCATTGTTGATGTCGGTGTCTGTAGTCTTCTAGGTTGGTGCCATCAACATGTATGTCGTTGGTACCTAGCTAAAATTTGGTTTCCTACGACATGTCTGTTGGTGTCGTCGACTGCTTCTATTAGTGTTAATGAGAAACATATTGGTTCCACTCAGAAGTTTCTTAGTGCTATTGAGTCTTCATTTCATGTAGCTTCAGAGGCTTCTATTGGAAATTTCAATACCATTGACATGTGTGTCAGTGGTACCAAGATAAATATGACTTTGTCTTCCTTGAGCATGATGGGTCGGTACCAACGAGTAGAGTCTTGGTGGTATAAGGAAAGTCTTCTTGCAGCTCTGTGTTTTTTTCTCAAAATTATTGGTGATACCAACAACAATGTCTGTAATACAAACTTGAATATGTCAAGAGAAGTCTTTAACTGATACACTTTCGATTCTAGGAAACTTTTCATCATTGGTGAACTTTTTCCAGACTCTTACTATTCATTTTTGGATGATGGGTCGGTGCTATTTGTGGTGTTATCGATAGTACCAACTCAATGAGCTCCAACACATCACACAAAATACACCAAGGACCCTTTTTACTTGCATCACAATAGAACCATAATTATTAAATACAAAAGAACAGAAAAACTAACTAACAAACAAAAAATCTAATCAAGAAAATCTAATCTAATCATTAGTTGATGATCTACCTCCCAAAAGAACCCCAATTTTATGTGTTAGGGTCGACATGATGCTTACCTTCATCTTGGGTTGACACAAGGTGCTGGTGAAGAACTATCTGGCAATCTAAACTCCACCCTGTCAACATTGATTTTCAATGTCAAGTATCCTCTACACATGGCAATGATCACATAAGTCATAGCTTGGAATTGCCTTCTAAACAACATATCAGATCCTCACATCTCTTGCATGTCCATGACCAAAAAGTCAAAAAGATAGATAACTTTGTCAAATTTAACTAAAACATCCTTTCATATCCAGTAGGGCCTAACAATTGACCCATTCGCCAATTGGATTGTAATAGAAGTCTTCATTAATTTGTTCAATCCACATTCTGAAAGATAGAAAGAGACATAAAATTTAGGCCCTCTCCATAGTTACATAGTGCTTGTTCGAATTATTTTTTGTCAATAGAATAAGAAATGTAAAAAATCCTAGATTCTCCTTCTTTCCTGACAATCTTCTCTAGATCAAATGACTAGCCACTTCATTAGCATTCATGACATCTATATCTTTTAAAAAAAATTCTTATTTATGATATCCTACAAAAAGCTTCCATATGTAAGGATCAATTATATTCCCTCCACAAGTGAGATGTCAATGTGGATCATTAGGAAGATATCTATAAATTTCATGTATTGCATGTCCTTCTTTCCCAACTTTAGACTATTTGGGATTGGCACATGTGCTTTCTCCCTATGCCTATTTGGAGGAATGCATGACACATTTGGGATCTCCTCCTTAATACTTGGATCAATGCCATGCCCTATGATGGAATCTGGAACATCTCATGTTGATGGAGTAACCTGTCGATGCTCCATCTCAATTGTAAATGCCTCCTTATTGAATGTGACGACTTCACTATGGAGTCAAACCTTTACCTATTATTTTTTCACAAGCACCTATTTTGACACTGAGAGTGTGTAGATGGAAATGGTGGAAACTTGATGTTCCTCGTCTTGCAAATCCGGTGTAGATGGAGTGTCCTTGTTTCTCTTCAAAGGTATTTTATTGACTGAGATGCATGTGTGTGAATAATTCACAGATTCTCTACATCCCCGAGTTTTCCATATAGGTTGTTGGGAAAGGGAAATCAGCTACATAAACACTTTTAGGCTTTGAAATGCATTGGTTTGGTGTCTCCCAAGTCACATGTTTTATCCTTGGAAATAGAGAAATAGTTTGCTTCATGGTGTGTGGTGGGTTGTCTCTGTGTAGACAAGAAATGCCTACTTCATCGGCTTCTTCATTGTTGTCATCTCCATTGGAAGTTGTGAAAATTTTCTCAGTGTTACCTCCAAGGTTTGACAAAACCTAAGAGAAACCAAAAGATAGAAATAGGGAGATTAAGAGGAGGGTACTAGAAACTTCATACCATCTTTGAGCACTAATGTTGACATGGTGGAGAAAAGATATCAGTGGAAACTATTTTGAATGAGAAACTTCACCATTGACATGGAAATTGAGGAGAAGGTCTCCACGATGGAACAATGTGCTCTGGAGATAGTTCCATTCATAGAGAACACTCTCCACCACATGTGATTCAACCGCATGATAGTGTGATCCACTAGAGGATAGTTCATGATCTAATTTGGGGTCCCAACTATGTGACCTTGACATTTGTTCCAATTGGCAGATAATAATTAGATGGTCTAACACTAAAAGTTAATTGTAGATTCCTACTATGCACCATAGAAAAATCAATTTCTGCATACATCCATTGGTGATTTCTATGGTCTAGAGATAAGGATACACATTTTGATTTCTAATCCTATGAGATTAGAAAGACATATAGATTGGAGGGTCCACATCTACACCAAGAATTATACAATGAATTGTTGGAACATCTTCCATGATAAGGTATAAATGTGTAAATCCAAATATGGTTTTATTGTATTAGAAGTATCATACTAATAGGTCTTAGAAAATGTTTATTCCACTGTGTTTTATGCTTATGAGAACCCAACATAAACATAAAAGAGATAAATGATAGAGTCAATATTCCTGATGATAGTAAAGTTGAAAATGGGCAATAGTGAATGTTCAGTTTTATGTTGTACTCCATAAACTATAATCAATTTGATATGATATATAGGAAGTGATGAAACATGAATGTAGCATATAAATAAAATTGTAAGAAATAATTTTTTGACAGTAAACTGAACATAAAAAAATGATAGTGAAAATGCCCTTATCATACTAGTAAATCCAAAGATAAGTTAGTAAAGAAAAATGATGTGTTATGAAGAATATAGTTAAATATGGAAAGTAATAGAGTGAAGATAATCAAAAAGTTGTGCGACTATATGTCATGATCAACTTTGGCAATTTATTGAATTTTATGATGAATTCCACATTGTAGGGATTTTTCTAAGGCCATGACCACTATTTTGGTAGGTAATCCTCACTTTAAGCATAATGTTTTATCTCATGTATACTCTTGATTCATTTTTAATATTTTACTATTAATAAATAGGTTTGTTTGTAAACTGCATTATAATATTGAGATGAAGGACCAAAATGTTCAGCCAAATTTTGATATTCAAGGTGATTTATGTTTTAAAATATGAATTAATGTAATAGGGATGAGATGATTACATGAAAGACTTTATTGTGGCCAAACAATATATGTAGTTTATTTTCAACCCTAAAACAACTTTAGAAATCCAATAGATAGGATATATGTTGGGTTCAAGTGGATTTGGGTGTGTTTGTATGGTATTAGCCTATTTTAGGACAAAGGTCAGATGATGTATTGCAAATATTAACAACTTTAACACTCAATCTTGACCCAAAATGAATGGTATCGATCTTTAGGCTAATTATAGGATTTATGCTAGTATTTAGAAAAATCAATTGATATTTCAAGGGCCAATCTGGCCTATGACTTTCCTAAAGGACAAAAAAATGTTTCACAAAGGTTGGTGTTACAACCCCAATTTTTGGGTTCATTTGGTGAGAAATATAATTTCTCATAATAAAGGTAAATGAACAAATAATGATATAATTTGTTTTGAATAAATGGATTTTGTTTACAACAGCCTTGATGATTGTGTTGTGGGCTTTATTGGCTATTGGGCCCAATAAAAAGGAAATTCAATTAGCAAATGAATAACTGAGTTTTTGAGAAAAGAAAGGTGTGGAAACCTCTAGAAGGAAAAAGAAATTAATCCAAAAGTGGATTTCGTGCCACATGGGTTCCTTGGGTTCTAAGGAGTCCAAAGTTGCAAAAAGAAAGCAATAAGAAAAGAAAATATCAATTAAGTATTTCTTTATTAAGAAAGAAATTGAAAACAAAGGTAAAATGTGCAAAAACAAGTGAAAAGAGGTATAATTGAGTAATCCTTAGTGGAATTTCGTATTCCAAGGATTCGTAATGATAAAAGGAATACCAATGAGGAAAATAAAAGAGAAATAAAGAGAAATCCTCAAAAGGAAATATTTTAATAAGAAATCAACATAATAATGAAAAATAATGCATTTAGATGCATCTAGAAGGATAGTGAGTATCCAATAAAAAGGATTTCGAAATCTTTGAGATTCTTGGGATACAAGGAGTCCCAATAAAGAGGAAGAAATAGAAAATACCTATAAAAGAAAATAAGAGGATAATAGGATGCATTATTAATGTATTATGCGGTATTTCTAAAAAGGGAGTAATTTCTATTAAAAGAAATGGAAATTCGTGCCTATGGATTAAAAAGCAAGGATAAAAAGATTAGGGGAGAGGAATTTCGAATTCCTATCTATCCAAGAAATAATAATATCAAAGAGGTTAGGAGGAGAGAGAAGGAATACTTCTCCTTGAAGGAATATGATTCCTATTTAGAAAGGGACACTTTGACTCGTGTTAAGCCAACCTATGGCTTCGTTGACCCTCCCCTATATAAGGGGTAAGATCTGGGATCAAGTCCAGAGGGATTCCATGCAACTATATATTTCTTCTTCACCTTCTTCACCGAAACCCTAACCTTAAGGGTATAGTTTTAACCCTACAGCCACGAGGGCCATGGTGTCATCCTAATGAAGGCACAAAGTACCTTTGACGGCCTGTGGACGATCGGACAACGTTTTGTTGCTCCTGCATCTGTGCAAGACCACCGGTGGGCTACAACAAGGCTGCGTCTTGCAGGCCCAAGTGCCGCACCCCGACCATCTGGGACTCCAGCCGCAGCAGGGGCGGGTGTGGAGGTGGTCGTCGGAGGCGAGGGGGTCCTTTGTGATTGCCGACGAGGGTAGGAAGAAGGAAGACGAGCCACACCTTTGGTCGCTAGGGCGTCCGCGGCTGGAAGACACGAGGAAGATGATGACAGGGTCAATTGGACAGAACTGCCCCTCCACGAGATGAAGACCCGTCTCACTTATCAAGGGCAAAATGGTCAATCAACTACGTTTTCAAAACAACGCGCTTTGCAAGGGAAACGGGCGACGTGGCAACTTCTGATTGGCTGAATTAAGGTTTTATTGCAAAATTCATAACTAATTATTCATAGCTCGGATTAGCACTCATAAAATATGAAAGTTGCTCATAAAAATGAGAGGAATCCAATAAAAATATAATTGAAGCATGATTCATTTTGTAATTCGAAAGTAATAGAAGATATCGACTTTGATGTATTAATGTTTAAAGAACCCTATTTTGAGATTAATAATATATTTATAAGGGTGTAATGGATGATTAAAGTTGTTACTAGCCTGTTAATGATAAAAAGGAACATTAGGAACAAAAAGGATGAACTTTGCATATAATTAGTTAATTTAGAGTTTATGTGCATAAATGGGCTTTAATGGGCCTTGAATCCCTAATGTTGGCAAATTCGACTCTTAATGGCTTTACTTATTCGATTTCATGTATCAAATTGAGTTTTCATGGTTATAAGATATTTCGAGCATTAAAGTTCCTAATTTGTGGATAAATACCCTAAATGTAGTAATTAGGGTTTTCTCATGAATAAAAGGTGGAATTAATGGCAAATCGAGTTCATATGTGAATTGGACCATAATGAACTATGAATTGATGATAAATGCGTATAATGATCTTGTCGTGGATTAAAGGGATAAAAATAATAGATTTAACGTAAAAGAGACTTAATGAACTTATTTAATGGTTAATTATGCCTTAAATCTGAAACTGAGGATTAGATGTTGAGATAATTAGGGTTTGTGATCAATTGCGTTAAATTAGGGTTTAAAATAGTAAAAGATGAAGGGAAACCCTAATTGCAATACAAACCTTAAAAGTGAATTAGAAACCCTAGGAAGCGAGCTAGGTTTAATGGATCTTGATGACATGAATAATAAAAAGGGAATTACGTGATTATTTCAGGATCTTATTGAAAATGCTTACTTGCTTGGATTCTTATTTGCATGGATATTTCTGTTCAAATCGCCAGATCAGGTATGTGGTTAATTATGAATAAACGCCTTAGTTTCCCGAGGATTTTCCAGATGGTTAATAGCATTGAATGCAAATTATCAGTTTGGATGTTCATACTTGCAAACTATAAAGTCACTATGATTATCACATTAATAATAGAAGTATGGATTCTCACACTTACATGCCACCCTAATGGATGATGCCAAAGGTCAGACCCAGATGGGTAGACCAATGGACACCTTGAGTGGTGACCCCATGCACCAAGCTCGGGAATGAGAAGGTGGCCTATGATATTGCATGACTAGTGGGAACCATGAGTGGTGACCCCCAGGAACCAAGCTCAGGATTGAGAAGGTGGCCTTAAGTCATTGGCAAAGGAAACCCTACGGTGGGTATGCCAGGGTTAAGGCAAAAGCGGTGGAGAATGTCATACTGAAAAGTGTAAATTGGCTTGTTAATTAACTTGATTGTGATAAGTAGATTGTTATCCTTATGTGCAAACTTTTGGTTGTTTCCACATACCAGTATATTTCGATATACTAACCGACGTTTTGTTTGTCAGTGTTTTAGGAACAACAATTGAAAGAACAAATAGTAAAGTGACACATTGTGGAAATAAGAAATAAAGTGCAAGGAGGATTAGATAGAATAATTCAAGCTCTGGATAGATATATTTCCAAAGTTTTGAAAGGTAAGAAAAGTTTTAATTTTATACCAAATTCCAGTTAGTTAGTAGAATTTCATAATCATTATTGATTATTTGTTGAACCTTTGATCCTGTTAATTGAATAACGGCTTTGACCTTCGGGTCTCCCTTAATTGGGGGTTACCAGGAGGCGAGGTCGTTACAATTGGTATCAGAGCCTGGGTTCCTCACTTAATCTTTAATAATTATTAAATTTGACAAATTCCATAGAACCGAGGGAGCTATTAGAGGATTTTTCGAAAGATTGAGGTGTCTAGAAAAGAATCACGTCCGGGGGCTGGCAATATTTTCGTCTGCACCGCTAGTCAGAATACGAGGACTCTCAAATTGTGTGACTGCCTGGCCGATGTCTTAGGATATGACTTGAAATAAGATACCTTTAGGAGTCTCTCATCTTATTCATCCCTTCTCAACTCAAATTCTGATAAGGACCTTAAGGATTAGGGTTTTCCTCTCTTCTCCTCACCCTCTTGAGGTTTGGGTAAGGTTGATAAGGATTAAGGGATCTTCCATCAAATTAATGTAAAACATGTAAATAAGATGTCATGGACATAAGCTTAATAGAGTAAGCATAAAAGAATAGATGCATTCTTAGGTCGTATGACACAAGTTGTCATCACCCTCAAGAGAGGCCTGAGGATAGACCTCTTGTTAGGAGGATGAGTAGAGAGGGTTAGTCTTGGAGGTAGAGACCTCCATTAAAGGTAGAGACCTAGCACATCCTTTGAGGATGATGGTAACCCTAACCATAAGTGAAGGTTAGAGGGAGAGATGACATGATGAGTTAGTTGTCTTGGTAGACCAGATGTTTGTATAGACATGCCTTGGATTTCATACGAGCCATGAGAGGTTAGATGGACTAGCACCTTTGGCAACCCAACCCTGGGAAGGATCGTGCATGTTTGAGCAAAGGATAGCTCCTTCCTGGATGAGGTTAGAGATGAACCTATATAAACCTTATGGGTTGTTGCAAGTAGGATATAGCTTGCACACTGAGTACATCAGTAATTTGAACAATAGGTTAAAACTAAGGCCACAAGGATATGATGGGTGGCTTATGAGATAAGGATAATCTTGAGTAGGACCCCGAGCAGGGAGGTTGGAAGCCTAAAACTCTGAGGTTTGAGGAACAGGGGAGAGTTAAGGATGATGCGACCTAAGTGGATGATAGTGGTTGTCGTATGCTTGACCCTTGGAGGCTGATGATGTCTTGGTTGCCATGAGAGGAACCAAACCCTAGAGAAAGGATGAGTCTGCTGGTACCTCTGTGCCTATGGTATAGGCATTTACCTGCTAAGTGGAAACAAAGAGTGCCTTAGACCTTGAGGAGGTTTAAGTAGCGAGTTGTGAGGCTTTATAACTAGTTGGTTGTTCTTGAGGAGAACTCAACTCTGAGGTGCAGCTCATATAAAAGGATCATAGGAGTACATGAAATACCTTGGACATGCCTGATTCGTGGTTAAGATATTGAGCATGCAGTTGGATACCCAAAGGAGAACCTAGGGTTCCTAGTCCTAAGAGGGGAAGCAGTGTATCCGATGCTCATGATGAGATTTGAGTCTCTATAATTTCGAGCATGGTACTCTTCATGTGTAGAGGTAAAGGAAACCCCTTAAGTTAAGGGTATGTTTGATGAACCCCTCATGGCTAAGTGGCTGACATGGGAAGGTATGATCATGGTCCAGTGTTGAGGATGAGAACAAGTATGACCCAGCATGGTGTAGTAGGTGGTCAGCTTGTTCCTTAGTAGCTTACTAGGGTTAAGCATGCTCAGGTGGATGTAAACCCAAGACATAAGGATGTTTGTGACCTTTGTTATCGAGGTGAAGTTTTCCTCCCATCCTGGGAGAAGGGACCCTTTAGTGGGGTGTTTACCAGTTTTGTTGGTTTAAGTAACCTAAAGAGGTGTCATAGGATCTTGAGAAGCTAAGTGAAAAGTACATGGTATGAGAATGAACCTGTAGACCCATAGATATCCATCTCTAAGTGCATGTGGATGTGTTACCATGGAGGTAACCGGTAAGGGGCCTGACCAAGGTAGGCAGGTCACCATGAGAGGATGGATATCATCCCATGTATACAAGTGAGATGAGGAAGGCTTGGGTAAGGTTCTAAGTTCGACATGTACTATAGATGGAGAATCCTAAGTCTATCCTAGGGTCAGGTAGGGATATGACCGATGGAAGTAGGAGTTGCCTAATTCCCTAGTTGCACATGACCATAGGGTCGGGAGGTAACAACTATCATTGTCTGAGGGCCATGGGTTAGGAGATTGATCACCTTCATGAACTCATGGGACCCAAAGGGAAGATGAGTAGGGCACTCTCTAAATGCATAAGGGAAGAGGGATGACCCCCAAAAGTGCCGGCACCCTATAGACCTAGAGGAGATGACCAAGGAATGTGTGTAAACCTCAGTAGGTTCGAGACCAGTTTTCCATGGAAGTAATTTGGATATCATGATGTTTGTGATGTAGAGACATATGTGGCATGTTGCAACTTAGATTTGAAGGTGTACTAGCAAGGTGGGATGTACCATCTCTACTCTTAGAATAGGAAGAACTCTGTATTTGTACTATAGCCAAATGCTTATTTCCTCTTGTTATGGGAGTGAGAGATAGGACAATACGCATGTCATACACCAATAATAGAGATTATGGGAGTTGGAACGTTGCTTCAAGGTATGGGAACAAAGATGATAACATACCCTTATGGAGTGAATGATACATGGATGGTTTACAAACACTAAGAGGAATAGTGTACTCATCTTATGAGGATGTTTTATCAAGAGCTATGTGGAATTTTCAAGTTAACCAAGGTTGAGTTTGATCACCATGAGGATGAGCTCAGAGTTTGAGATGGGATGATAAGTATAATGCATGGAGGTGTATTACCTAACACCTAAGGATAAGGAGTGGTAATGAATGCTCTGGTTGAGATATAGCTACCTAGTTTAGATGGAAGCTAGAAGAAGTTGAGGTTGTTAGGGTAACCTTAAGTTGAGAAAAAGAGATAATTTTGGCTAACACTCAGATATAACGAGATCTGTTGAACAAGATTAGTGGTTGTTTGGATAGCCAGCCTAGTCCTTGATGTGGTACAGGATGGCTGTAGAACTCTGGATACACTTCTTTAGATAGGAAGGTAATAAAACCCGATGAGAGTGGTTTAGGGATTTTGAGGAATCGACCTTGAGGAATCATGACATACATGAAATCATGATCACCATACACCATGAAACTACAAAGATAGTAAGTGATGGTAGATCTTTGGATGCCTAATACATGTTGCATGTGGCCATGCAAGCTAGGAGGCGAAGGACGAACACCAGTAACCCAGTGCTTTGACTTAGAGGTTAAAGAATCTCTGAGAGGGAAGGGGAATTCATCACTACAGATGTGGTGGTAAGTCTTCCCTAGACCAAAGAAGGTCAAGATGCAATATGGGTTATGGTAGATCACCTTACCTAGATGACATGAGATAGAAAGAATGTTGTCAAGGGGCAGATTCAGTTTAACTACTTAAGAGAGAAAGATGGTTCAACTACACCATGATGCAAGTTCAAAAGTTCTTGAGTATGACCTAAAGGTTCACTTCCATGACGTGGGAGTAGATACATAAAGAACTCGATGATAGTATAGTTTATCACCCCTAACTAATGATTAGTTTGATCCAGACAAGAGGGTCTGATGAGAGAAAGTGTGCTTGTTCAGGGTGATACAAAGAGACAGTTCATAAGATGTGATGTTAACCACCATAGCCTTTATCAGGATGCAAGAAGGAGGTTGTGTCGGTCACCACTTCATTAAGATGATGTTGGTGAAGGAGGCCTCGTGAAGGTCAGAAAAGAACCACAATGTGTGCAGATGAAGTCACTTTGATCGGGAAATGGATGAGAGAGGCCCAGTGGTGACATGAATCATGAGCTGATGCAAAGCAGACTGACATGCAGTTCACTGTGGGAGAATATGTGATGTGAAAATCCGACCCCGCTAAGCTACAGTTGAGAAAGCTGAGTCCCCAATATATGGGTCCATTTGAGATGGATTGGTGGAGATGGTTGTGTTTAGCCTTGCCCCTCAGGATAACATGATGTGTAATGTGTTCCATGAGTCCGATCTAGAGCACTATGTGAGGTACCCAAGCCATGTGTTGCGCCTTGAACCTATTCAGCTTTTGAGAGGCTGAAATGTCCTGAGTCACCTATGAGGGTATGATATACCAAGGTAAGAAAGAACTCATATGGAAGAATATGAGATGATGAAGGTTCTTGGGAAGCACCATGGAAAGGGTGAAGCCACATGGGAGACCTGATGGACTTATGGAAGGCTTATCCTGAACTGTTTGATTGCTTGATGGAATTTTGAGGACAAAATTCTTATAAGAGGGGAAGGATGTTACAACCCCAATTTTTGGGTTCATTTGGTAAGAAATGTAATTTCTTATAATAAAGGTAAATGAGAAAATAATGATATAATTTGTTTTGAATAAATGGATTTTGTTTACAATAGCCTTGATGATTGTGTTGTGGGCTTTATTGGCTATTGGGCCCAATAAAAAGGAAATTCAATTAGCAAATGAATAACTGAGTTTTTGAGAAAAGAAATGTGTGGAAACCTCTAGAAGGAAAAAGAAATTAATCCAAAAGTGGATTTCGTGCCACATGGGTTCCTTGGGTTATAAGGAGTCCAAAGTTGCAAAGAGAAAGTAATAAGAAAAGAAAAGATCAATTAAGTATTTCTTTATTAATAAAGAAATTGAAAACAATGGTAAAATTTGGAAAATAAGTGAAAAGAGGTATAATTGAGTAATCCATAGTGGAATTTCGTATTCCAAGGATTCCTAATGATAAAAGGAATACCAATGAGGAAAATAAAAGAGAAATAAAGAGAAATCCTCAAAAGGAAATATTTTAATAAGAAATCAACATAATAATGAAAAATAATGCATTTAGATGCATCTAGAAGGATAGTGAGTATCCAATAAAAGGACTTCAAAATCTTTGAGATTCTTGGGATCCAAGGAGTCCCAATAAAGAGGAAGAAATAGAAAATACCTATAAAAGAAAATAAGAGGATAATGGGATGCATTATTAATGTATTATGCGGTATTGCTAAAAAGGGAGTAATTTCTATTAAAAGAAATGGAAATTCGTGCCTATGGATTAAAAAGTAAGGATAAAAAGATTAGGTGAGAGGAATTTCGAATTCCTATCTATCCAAGAAATAAGAATATCAAAGAGGTTACGAGGAGATAGAAGGAATACTTCTCCTTGAAGGAATATGATTCCTATTTAGTAAGGGACACTTTGCCTCATGTTAAGCCAACCTATGGCTTCGTTGACCCTCCCCTATATAAGGGGTAAGATCTGGGATCGAGTCCAGAGGGAGTCCATGCAACTATATATCTCTTCTTCACCTTCTTCACCGAAACCCTAACCTTAAGGGTATATTTTTAACCCTACAGCCACGAGGACCATGGTGTCGTCCTAATGAAGGCATGAAGTACCTTTGACGGCCTGTGGACGATCGGGCAACGTTTAGTTGCTCCTGCATCTGCGCAAGACCGCCAGGGGGCTGCAGCAAGGCTGTGTCTTGTAGACCCAAGCACCGCACCCCGACCATCTGGGACTCCGACCGCAGTAGGGGCAGGTGCGGAGGAGGTTGTCAGAGGCGAGGGGGTCCTCTGTGATGACCGACGAGGGCAGGAAGAAGGAAGATGAGCCACACCTTTGGCCGCTAGAGCGTTCGCGACTGGAAGACGCGAGGAAGATGATGATAGGGTCAATTGGACAGAACTGCCCCTCCACGGGCTGAAGACCCGTCTCACTTATCATGGGTAAATGGTCAATCAACTACGTTTTCAAAACAACGTGCTTTGCATGGGAAACGGGCGACGTGGCAGCTTTTGTTTGGCTGAAGTAAGGTTTTATTGCAAAATTCATAACTAACTATTCATATTTCGGATTAGCACGCATAAAATATGAAAGTTGCTCAGAAAAATGAGAGAAATCCATTAAAAATATAATTGAAGCCTGATTCCTTTTGCAATTCTAAAAGTAATAGAAGATATCAACTTTTATGTATTAATGTTTAAAGAACCCTATTTTGAGATTAATAATATATTTATAAGGGTTTAATGGATGATTAAAGTTGATACTAGCCTGTTAATGATAAAAAAGAACATTAGGAACAAAAAGGATGAACTTTGCATATACTTAGTTAATTTAGAGTTTATGTGCATAAATGGGCTTTAATGGGCCTTGAAACCCTAATGTTGGCAAATTCGACTCTTAATGGCTTTACTTATTCGATTTCATGTATCAAACTGAGTTTTCAAGGTTATAAGCTATTTAGAGCATTAAAGTTCCTAATTTGTGGATAAATACCCTAAATTAGGGCTTTCTCATGAATAAAAGGTGGAATTAATGGAAAATCGAGTTCATATGTGAATTGGACCATAATGAACTATGAATTGATGATAAATGCGTATAATGATCTTGTCATGGATTAAAGGGATAAAAATAATAGCTTTAATGTAAAAGAGGCTTAATGAACTTATTTAATGGTTAATTATGCCTTAAATCTGAAATTGAGGATTAGATGTTGAGATAATTAGGGTTTGTGATCAATTGCGTTAAATTAGGGTTTAAAATAGTAAAAGATGAAAGGAAACCCTAATTGCAATAGAAATCCTAAAAGTGAATTAGAAACCCTAGGAAGCGAGCTAGGTTTAATGGATCTTGATGACATGAATAATAAAAAGGGAATTATGTGATTATTTTAGGATCTTGTTGAAAATGCTTGCTTTCTTGGATTCTTATTTGCATGGATATTTCTGTTCAAATCGTCGGATCAGGTATGTGGTTAATTATGAATAACCGCCTTAGTTTCCTGAGGATTTTCCGGATGGTTAATCGCATTGAATGCAAATTATCAGTTTGGATGTCCATACTTGCAAACTATAAAGTCACTATGATTATGACATTAATAATAGAAGTATGGATTCTCGCACTTACATGCCACCCTGATGGATGATGCCAAAGGTCAGGCCCAGATGGGTAGACCAATGGACACCTTGAGTGGTGACCCTAGGCACCAAGCTCGGGAATGAGAAGGTGGCCTATGATATTGCATGACTATTGGGCACCATGAGTGGTGACCCCCAATCACCAAGCTCGGGATTGAGAAGGTGGCCTTAAGTCATTGGCAAAGGAAACCCTAGGGTGGGTATGCCAGGGTTAGGGCAAAAGCGATGGAGAATGTCATACTAAAAAGTGTAAATTGGCTTGATAATTAACTTGATTGTGATAAGTAGATTGTTATCCTTATGTGCAAACTTTTGGTTGTTTCCACGTACCAGTATATTTCGATATACTGACTGACATTTTGTTTGTCGGCATTTTAGGAACAACAATTGAAAGAACAAATAGTAAAGTGACACATTGTGGAAATAAGAAATAAAGTGCAAGCAGGATTAGATAGAATAATTCAAGCTCTGGATAGATAGATTTCCAAAGTTTTCAAAGGTAAGAAAAGTTTTAAATTTATACCAAATTCCAGTTAGTTAGTAGAATTTCATAATTATTATTGATTATTTGTTGAACCTTTGATCTTGTTAATTGAATAATGGTTTTGACCTTCGGGTCTCCCTTATTTGGGGGTTACCAGGAGGCAGGGTTGTTACAATTGGTATCAGAGCCTGGGTTCCTCACTTAATCTTTAATAATTATTAAATTTTACAAATTCCATAGAACTGAGGGAGTAATTAGAGGATTGTCTGAAAGATTGAGGTGTCTAGAAAAGGATCACGTTCGGGGGCTGGCAATATTTTCCTCCGCACCACTAGTCAAAATACGAGGACTCCCGGATTGTGTGACTACCTGGCCGATGTCTTAGGATATGACTTGAAATAAGATACCTTTATGACTCTCTCGTTTTGTTCATCCCTTCTCAACTCAAATTCTGATAAGGACCTTAAGGATTAGGGTTTTCCTCTCTTCTCCTCACGCTCTTGTGGTATGGGTAAGGTTGATAAGGATTAAGGGATCCTCCATCAAATTAATGAAAAGCATGAAAATAAGATGTCATGGACATAAGCTTAATAGAGTAAGCGTAAAAGAATAGATGCATGCTTAGGTCATATGACACAAGTTGTCATCGCCCTCAGGAGAGGCCTGAGGATATATCTCTTATTAGGAGGATGAGTAGAGAGGGTTAGTCTTGGAGGTAGAGACCTCCATTAAAGGTAGAGACCTAGCACATCCTTTGAGGATGATGGTAACCCTAACCCTAAGTGAAGGAGAGATGACATGATGAGTTAGTTGTCTTGGTAGACCAGATGTTTATATAGACATGCCTTGGATGTCATATGAGCCATGAGTGGTTAGATGGCCTAGAACCTTTGGCAACCCAACCCTGGGAAGAATCTTGCATGTTTGAGCAAAGGATAACTCCTTCTTGGATGAGGTTAGAGATGAACCTATATAAACCTTATGGGTTGTTGGAAGTAGGATATAGCTTGCACCCTGAGTACATCAGTAATGTGAACAGTAGGTTAAAACTAAGGCCAGAAGGATATGATGGATGTATTATGAGATAAGGATAATCTTGAGTAGGACCCCGAGCAGGGAGGTTGGAAGCCTAAAACTCCAAGGTTTGAGGAACAGTGGAGAGTTAAGGATGATGTGGCCTAAGTGGATGATAGTGGTTTCCGTATGCTTGACCCTTGGAGGATGATGATTTCTTGGTTGCCATGAGAGGAACCAAACCCTAGAGAAAGGATGAGTCTATTGGTACCTCTGTGCCTTTGGTATAGGCGTTTACCTGCTAAGTGGAGACAAAGAGTGCCTTAGACCTTGAGGAGGTTTAAGTAGCAAGTTGTGAGGCTTTATACCTAGTTGGTTGTTCTTGAGGAGGACTCAAATCTGAGGTGTTGCTCATATAAAAGGATCATAGGAGTACATGACATACCTTGGACATGCCTGATCCGTGATTAAGAGATTGAGCATGTAGTTGGATACCCAAAGGAGAACCTAGGGTTCCTAGGCCTAAGAGGGGAAGCAGTGTATCTGATGCTCATGATGAGATTTGAGTCTCTATAGTTTTGAGCATGGTACTCCTCATGTGTAGAGGTAAAAGAAACCCCTTAAGTTAAGGGTATGTTTGATGAACCCCTCACGGATAAGTGGATGACATGGGAAGGTATGATCGTGATCCAGTGTTGAGGATGAGAACAAGTATGACCCAACATGGTGTAGTAGGTGGTCAGCTTGTTCCTTAGTAGCTTACTAAGGTTAAGCATGCTCAGGTGGATGTAAACCCAAGGCATAAGGACGTTTGTGACCTATGTTATCGAGGTGAAGTTTTCCTCCCATCCTGGGAGAAGGGACCCTTTAGTGGGGTGTTTACCAGTTATGTTGGTTTAAGTAACCTAAAGAGGTCTCATAGGATCTTGAGAAGCTAAGTGAAAAGTACATGGTATGAGAATGAACCTGTAGACCCATAGATATCCATCTCTAAGTGCATGTGGATGTGTCACCATGGAGGTAACCAGTAAGGGGCCTGACCAAGGTAGGCAGGTCACCATGAGAGGATGGATGTCATCCCATGTATACAAGCAAGATGATGAAGGCTAGGGTAAGGTTCGATGTTGGACATGTACTATAGATGGAGAATCCTAAGTCTATCCTAGGGTCAGGTAGGGATAAGACCGATGGAAGTAGTAGTTGCCTAATTCCCTAGTTGCACATGACCATAGGGTCGGGAGGTAACAACTATCATTGTCTGAGGGCCATGGGTTAGGAGATTGATCACCTTCATGAACTCATGGGACCCAAAGGGCAGATGAGTAGGGCACTCTCTAAATGCATAAGGGAAGAGGGATGACCCCCAAAAGTGCCGACACCCTATAAACCTAGAGGAGATGACCAAGGAATGTGTGTAAACCTCAATAGGTTCGAGACCAGTATTCCGTGGAAGTAATTTGGATATCATGATGTTTGTGATGTAGAGACATATGTGGCACGTTGCAACTTAGATTTGAAGGTGTACTGGCAAGGTGGGATGTACCATCTCTACTCTTGCAATAGGAAGAACTCTATATTTGGACTACAACCAAATGCTTATTTTCTCTTGTTATGGGAGTGAGAGATAGGACATTACGCATGTCATACACCAAGAATAGAGATGATGGGAGTTGGAACATTGCTACAAGATATGGGAACAAAGATGATAACATACCCTTGTGGAGTGAATGATACATGGATGGTTTACAAACACTAAGAGGAATAGTGTACTCATCTTATGAGGATGTTTTATCAAGAGCTATGTGGAATTTGCAAGTGAACCAAGGTTGAGTTTGATCACCATGAGGATGAACTCAGAGTTTCTTAATGAAGACAAACTTAGAGTTTGAGATGAGATGATAAGTATAATGCATGGAGGTGTATGTCTTCGACATTACCTAACACCTAAGGATAAGGAGTGGTAATGAATGCTCTGGTTGAGTTATAGCTGCCTAGTTTAGCTGGAAGCTAGAAGAAGTTGAGGTTGTTAGGGTAACCTTAAGTTGAAAAAAAGAGATAAGTTTGGCTAACACTCAGATATAACAAGATCTGTTGAACAAGATTAGTGGTTGTTTGGATAGCCAGCCTAGTCCTTGATGCAGTAGAAGGATGGTTGTAGAACTCTGGATACACTTCTTTAGATAGGAAGTTAATAAAACCCTGATGAGAGTGGTTTAGGGTATCTGGGGAATCGAGCTTGAGAAATCATGACATACAGGAAATCATGATCACCATACTCCATGAAACTACAAAGATTGTTACGACCCCATCTGAGCTTAATTGGTAAACTAGGGTTTACCTAGACAATTGCAAAGATTAATTAGAATAATCATTCTTGAAATCTAATTAATGACGATAACACAATTAGGATGTTTTAACTATGATAAGAAGTCTAAATGTTCTTTTGTCTTGAGAATTAGGGTTTGAAAAGCATAAACCCTAATCGGCCCAAAATAGGGTTTTAATGATACATGAATACAAAATTTGATAAGTATAGTGTCTCAGTAAATGATTTTTAGTATTTTATGTGTAACTATGATTTACTTCAAATTTGGATAAGATTTGGATATATAAAATGTGAACAACATTGGTAAATATCAGAATTTCTGAAGAATGTTCTGACCTGTTTATCGGTCGAGTTTTAAATTCGACCGATCATATTTCTAGATTTATACAGCAGTGTGGTAATTGAATTTTATCTTTTTATTGGTATATCCAATTGATCTCAAATTTTAACTGTGCTTTAAAAACACAGTTTTAGACACTCTGTTAAATTGGCATAATTTTTGGATGACTTTTGATCTCTACAGTTAGGGTGTCGGTCGAGTTCTGTGCAGGGCAAACTCGACCGAATCTGCTGCAGACTGCAATATAGCAGTGCACTGTTCTATTTTTAATTATTTATTGGTAACTACAAATGATCTCAAATTTTAACTGAATCTTTATATGTCAATTATAAACAACATAATAAATTCCCATAATTGTTGGAGAAGTTTTGATCTCTGAAATAAATGAATTACAGTAACTTTTGTATAACTGAATATTCAACCAATATAATTAAAGTTGAGTGTTGGGTCAATATGCAATTGACCCAAGCAGCTCAAATTGACTTATATGATCGACCACACACACACACAGCTCTCATTATTCGTCATCCATCCCAGAGAAATGAAAATCTAGAGAGAGAGGGAGAGTTAGGGCTTGAGTGGAGAAAGAGGAGGAATTGCTGACCTAGGGTTTTGCGGTCCGAGGATTGGTGAAATCAAGTAAGTTTGGATCCTTTGCATAGACTTTTATGGTGAATCTTCTATCTCATGTCAAGATTCCGTCCATGCTCTGATTTGATCCAAGATGATGTCGAAATTCCCTCTTTTCTCACCCTTTCTTCATAATCCCTCATTTTCAAGGTTTCCTAGTTGAATGGAAGAAGAATTGGGAGATTTGCTAGGGATTTGATATGAGTTCGAGATCCCCTGAGTTGAGCTGCAGTTTTGAGGTGTTTTCACACCTTGGGGTGAGTGGGTTCTTCCTTTAAACAATATAATGCACGAAATTTGATTATAGCATCCAAATCCCTAATTGCTTGGTATGTGATTCTAAACCCTGAAATGTCCGTTTAATTTAAGTTGTTGCAAATTGATATGATATGGATTCCTTCTCTGTTTGAATGACTCTTTGATGGTAGATCCACATCAGAAACGTATACAACACATCCTAGAAAGAATGCTTTTCAGATTTATACCATATGATGTAATTAGGGTTAACCTAATTGAGATATCTCTAGAGTTTCAACCTTATTGAAAAGGACTAGTAATCTTATAAGTGGTTAGGATGTACCTCATGGATTACCTTATTTGAATTTTATCCTTGGTGCATGATTTCTCAGTGAATAGCATGGAAACCTAAATTTAGTTCAATTTCCATGGTTTCATACATATATCGATTGTATATGATTTGTTGAAAACAATCTTTATTTACTGAATGCTTATATCCTATGTAATCCTTATGAGAGCCATGTGACAAGTGAATGAGGTAAATGAAAAGGTGAATGAGGCGAATGAAACCCTAAGAGTAGGGTGTTGGCATGTGATGAATGAATAAGGCAAATGAAACCCTAAGGATAGGGTGTTCAATGAATCATGTTATGGTGACATGACAGATCTCGATATGAGATGTGGTGATACTTAACTGTTGAATTGTATGTTTCTAGTGCATTTAACTTTATATGCTTGTTCTCTCTGAGTTGATATCTACATACTGCAGGGCTTCTTATATTTCAATACATATCTCGTAAATTGCAGGTGATGAGATATGACATGCCCTAGAAAGGGATGTTACTGAGACATGGTATATGTTGAATACATGAGCTATGATGTTTTATATGATATGATATGGCAGGCCGTGTGAGCCTTGTGAGAAATGTAAAATGAGTTATGATTTCTGTTTTACATGTATCTATAATATTAATGTTAGACTTAGGTGCCCTGAAAACCGTAGAACCCCTTCGAGAGATCTGCTTCTTAGGGGTGAAACTCGTGTTGCAACATTAACCGTGTGGAGTCATGGTGGCACGAGGACAGAGAGACAGTGTTCAACAATAATCCGTGCGGAGTCACGATGGCACTGGAGAAAATAGGGGTTATTGCAACAAGATCCGTGTGGAGTCCTGGAGGTAACTCCGTGAGACTCTCCACCTGTGTGCTCAGGTTAGAGGAGGAGTCTAGAGCACTCGGAGTAGTGCATTGAGGCCGGAGAGCCTGTGGTCCTGTGGCAGAACAGGGCTGGCGTCAGACTTAGCATTTCCCGGGTGTGTCGCTAAGTCTTGTACGGTGTGGCCGTAGTGCACTGTGAGTCTCTATGCAGAGTACACTGCATAGATCAGGGCATAAGTTAAAATATGATCATATAGGTTCACAAAGTTCCTTATAAATGAAAGAGTTAAGGAAGACTAGAGCATAGTCTTCTAGTAGTTATTCTTTGGATGCAATATTTACATTCTTTGTTATTTCAATTATATTGTTTTAGAACTGCTCAGTGTAGTATTTATTGTTGTTAAATTTCATAACGTTTATTCAAAGTTATATCTGTAATCACATTAGTGCCTTAGACTGTTTCCTTGAAGTACTCATTCATTGAGCGAGTAGGCTCACCCCTCTACTCAAACATTTTAGGGTTAACCGCGTGGACTTGAAGATGGTCAGAGCATTAGCGTAGATCTTCCACAAGAGTTAAGTACAATATTAGTTGAGTCAGTCGGTCCTTGTCACTCTAGGTCCTCAGTAAGAGATAAGAGAGAGAGTTGTAATTACTATGTGTAATATTGTTCCTCTTTGATATGTAGGCTAATTAGCAAGTTTTATGTGCATAAGGTGTGAGAGACATCATGAATGTTTATACATGTACCTTTACTATTGAAGTCTGATTAGTAAAAGAAATGTTCAGATTCCTTTGTTAAGATGTTATGTGGTTCAATGCGGGGAAACAAGAGTTTTAAAGAAAAGAAAAAAAGTTAAGGGTGTTCTTTGTGTTACATATAAATCCTATCTTATGCCCTAATCTCATGATTTGAGGAAATTGTGAGATCGGGGTGTAAGAGCTTGGTATCAGAGCTTAGGGTGAGTTGTCAAGGACCATTAAGTTAGTAAGTTAGCGTCATAAGTGTGACAGATAGGAGATGTTTTGATGTTAGCTTTGGGGATTTGAGTATTTGGATATCCTGGCCCGATATCTGAGTACTTGGATCAACCAGTACAAGCTACTCTGTCTATTCTTTCACGTATACCCTGGCCAGGTATACAGTGGAAGAATGGGCTAGAGAGGAAACCTAGAGATGTTAGGGTTAGAAAACGAGAAAGGAAACAAGAATTTAGAGCATAAATGTAAAAGGAGATAGAACTTACATTTCATGATGTTGTTTTTGTTGGAAATGTATAGAAATGCTCTTATATGTTTGAATTGAAATATTTAATACTTTGAAATATGGGTCTTTAATATCTGTTGTACACTATGTAGTTGTAGCATTTATTGATTTCATTCTTTGTAACAAGTAGACTAGAATTGACCTTTGAATGAGATTTTGTTAGTGGATAAGTTTTCTTCCACACTTCTGAGATGAATAGGAGTTGAGTAATCCTTTGTAGTTCTTGGCTTCAGGACTTCAGGTTTGCCCTGGTCCGGCTGGCAGGATGCGTTACTAGGATCTAATGAATCCTATCAATAGTATAATAAGAATAGAATTTGAATAATTAGACCTACATCAGAGTAAGAATGTACATACAGTAAGATGTTGAAACATATGGGCAAGATCAGAATAACTAGGAATTAGTTGAAACTGATATCTGAGGTTCAATTCTGGGGCCTCAAATGTGAAACCCTTAATTGGGAATAATAGAACATTATATGCAGTTCATAATCAGTTTATTGATTAATATTATATGAACTATACATATGAAATATAGAAAAGATATGTGAAATGTATGTATGATTCAAGATAGCAAGAATCAATCATGAAGAATGAATCATATAATTGAGTATAATGCTTTTATGAACTCTAAAGCAAAGGCTAAGTAGAGAATAGGGTTGAGCATTCAATAGGTCCATAGAAGTAAAGAGTAAAAGTAAAGAGAATTGTATGAACGTGTAATTCATAAGACTAGAACAACAAACTAGTTTCTAAGTAAAGAACATAGGTGCAGTTTAACGAATGAATAAGTCATACAAAGGTAGACTATATTCAGGAGAGAAAAACTTGATTGAAAGAGAAACTATGTTTGACCCATGCATGATCCACTTGATTAAAAAATGAAGAATATGTAATGTATTCAACATGAGGAAAAACTAATAGAAGGACTATTAATTTACAACGTTAACTTCACAATAGTATAAAGATAAAGGAGGAAATATGTGCAACATGGTATACATGACCATACATATGAATAAGCAACATGGTCATAAGAGAAAAATTTAGAATTAAAGATGACGGGTTAAAGAGTAGTATATGGTAAGAGGACTATGAAACGTAAGAAAGGGTTTGAAATATGATGGAAAAGTTATAAATAAAGAGGTTGTGAGATTCAAGCAAGTGCTAATTAATCAAATATTTCTGTTGATAACTAAGTAAATCTACATACGAGAATGTATTAAGGGAATGTTTGAATACAAGTATTCCAAGTCTTAAAATCATCTTCTCTTTCATATATTCCTTAATGAGAGCAAGGTGGGAATGAAATGATAAGAGAAAATGAATCATATATGGTGCATAACTACCTTGGTGGGGTCATCTAGTGAATGTAATAGTGACATACTATATGATGAAGTGCGATAAGAAATAAAATTCTTGTGTGATAGCAAGAATGATGAATAATCTATTCCTATCTTAAATACTTCAATGTTAATGATGTTTATTGTATATAATCATATGAAAAGGATAGGTAGCAAAAAGTAAAGAAGTAATGAATGAGCAGAGAGATATGGGAAAACATTGGCTTTGTGTAATATGTGAATTTGTTTTTACATGTATGATTTGTTGAAGGCATATTAAGGTATGAAAGTTGGTTCTACATATGATTTCAGGGTATTCGTGTAAGCTATATGTTAAATTAAAGGCGTATGATAGTTGTAGTAATTCATACCTGATATGCATCTTACTATTGTGTATTTGTGATATGGTGATACGGTTTGGATGATGTCAGAATACATGGAGAGATACCATGAACAAGGTAGTCATACTTATCCACTCATATTAATAAGAAGGGATGATAATCAGATTGTCTGGACAAGTAACCCTAATGAGGTG
The DNA here is from genome assembly GCA_963693085.1 of Alisma plantago-aquatica. Taxonomy (NCBI): domain Eukaryota; kingdom Viridiplantae; phylum Streptophyta; class Magnoliopsida; order Alismatales; family Alismataceae; genus Alisma; species Alisma plantago-aquatica. The sequence goes on from OY856415.1 coordinate 237,167,300, forward strand.
TAGCTTGTTATACCTAGCTCTAATATAACTGAGTGATGGTAATTGAGTATGATTAATGCTTGAATGACTGATACAATTGTGGATTACCTTATTACTGTGGTTGAAACCCTAAAATGATATAATGCGATGGTTACACTTTGAATTGTGTGTGGGCCCATAACCCACAGGTCCCAGGATCGAAACAGGATAGTATGGAATGAGGTGGTAATGCTTCACCTCATGCATCCATGACCCAATGGGGATGCCAAGAGTAGTATTGTGGAATTGATTGTTGAATCTAGTCTTTTAATTCAAGACTGTTTTGCTATTTGAATAGCACTTTATTAAAGTTTAAAATAGCATGGTGAACTCGCTTTTGTCACTTAAACGTGATACAGAACAATAGAACTTTCTGAGCCGCATAAGTTGAGATAGTTGTATCAGAGTATCAGAGTTGCACAGCGAAAGCGTGGTTGTTTATCTTTGCATTCTATGTTTGACTGTGGCATAAAGAATTTGCTTGATATCGTTGAGAACTAATTGAAATATGTTGTGATTTAGTAAAGAATTAAAAGATCTAATGTTGAAAACTACATTCAGGTATGAAATACAAGAATATAATGACATGGAAGGCTTTAGAAGCTTAGAATAAGCTTGAATGTATCTTTCTTGTAGGTTTATATTTCGAGGACGAAACATTCTTAGGGGGGAGAGTTGTTACGACCCCATCTGAGCTTAATTGGTAAACTAGGGTTTACCTAGACAATTGCAAAGATTAATTAGAATAATCATTCTTGAAATCTAATTAATGACGATAACACAATTAGGATGTTTTAACTATGATAAGAAGTCTAAATGTTCTTTTGTCTTGAGAATTAGGGTTTGAGAAGCATAAACCCTAATCGGCCCAAAATAGGGTTTTAATGATACATGGATACAAAATTTGATAAGTATAGTGTCTCAGTAAATGATTTTTAGTATTTTATGTGTAACTCTGATTTACTTCAAATTTGGATATGATTTTGATATATAAAATGTGAACAACATTGGAAAATATCAGAATTTTTGAAGAATGTTCTGACCTGTTTATCGGTTGAGTTTCAAATTTGACCGATCATATTTCCAGATTTATACAGCAGTGTGGTAATTGAATTTTATCTTTTTATTGGTATATCCAATTGATCTCAAATTTTAACTGTGCTTGAAAAACACAGTTTTAGACACTCTGTTAAATTGGAATAATTTTTGGATGACTTTTGATCTCTACAATGAGGGTGTCGGTCGAGTTCTGTGCAGGTCAAACTCGACCGAATCTGCTGCAGACTGCAATATAGCAGTGCACTGTTCTATTTTTAATTATTTGTTGGTAACTCCAAATGATCTCAAATTTTAACTGAAGCTTTACAGGTCAATTATAAAAAACGTGATAAATTCCCATAATTGTTGGAGAAGGTTTGATCTCTGAAATAAACGAATTACAGTAACTTTTGTATAACTGAATATTCAGCCAATATAATTAAAGTTGAGTGTTGGGTCAATATGAAATTGACCCAAGCAGCTCAAATTGACTTATATGATCGACCACACACACACAGCTCTCATTCTTCGTCATCCATCCCAGAGAAACAAAAATCTAGAGAGAGAGGGAGAGTTAGGGCTTGAGTGGAGAAAGAGGAGGAATTGCTGACCTAGGGTTTTGCGGTCCGAGGATTGGTGAAATCAAGTAAGTTTGGATCTTTTGCATAGACTTTTATGGTGAATCTTATCTCTCATGTCAAGATTCCGTCCATGCTCTAATTTGATCCAAGATGATGTCGAAATTCCCTGTTTTCTCACCCTTTCTTCATAATCCCTCATTTTCAAGGTTTCCTAGTTGAATGGAAGAAGAATTGGGAGATTTGCTAGGGATTTGATATGAGTTCGAGATCCCCTGAGTTGAGCTTCAGTTTTGAAGTGTTTTCACACCTTGGGGTGAGTGGGTTCTTCCTTTAAACAGTATAATGCATGAAATTTGATTATAGCATCCAAATCCCTAATTGCTTGGTATGTGATTCTAAACCCTGAAATGTCCGTTTAATTTAAGTTGTTGCAAATTGATATGATATGGATTCCTTCTCTATTTTAATGACTCTTTGATGGTAGATCCACATCAGAGATGTATACAACACATCCTAGAAAGAATGCTTTTCAGATTTATACCATATGATGTAATTAGGGTTTAACCTAATTGAGATATCTGTAGAGTTTCAACCTTATTGAAAAGGACTAGTAATCTTATAAGTGGTTAGGATGTACCTCATGGATTACCTTATTTGAATTTTATCCTTGGTGCATGATTTCTCAGTGAATAGCATGGAAACCTAAATTTAGTTCAATTTCCATGGTTTCATACATATATCGATTGTATATGATTTGTTGAAAACAATCTTTATTTAGTGAATGCTTATATCCTATGAAATCCTTATGAGAGCCATGTGACAAGTGAATGAGGTAAATGAAAAGGTGAATGAGGCGAATGAAACCCTAAGAGTAGGGTGTTGGCATGTGATGAATGAATAAGGCAAATGAAACCCTAAGGATAGGGTGTTCAATGAATCATGTTATGGTGACATGAAAGATCTCGATATGAGATGTGGTGATACTTAACTGTTGAATTGTATGTTTCTAGTGCATTTAACTTTATATGCTTGTTCTCTCTGAGTTGATATCAACATACTGCAGGGCTTCTTATATTTCAATACATATCTCGTAAATTGCAGGTAATGAGATATGACATGCCCTAGAAAGGGATGTTACTGAGACATGGTATATGTTGAATACATGAGCTATGATGTTTTATATGATATGATATGGCAGACCGTGTGAGCCTTGTGAGAAATGTAAAATGAGTTATGATTTCTATTTTACATGTATCTATAATATTAATGTTAGACTTAGGTGCCCTGAACACCGTAGAACCCCTTCGAGAGATCTGCTTCTTAGGGGTGAAACTCGTGTTGCAACATTAACCGTGCGGAGTCATGGTGGCACGAGGACAGAGAGACAGTGTTCAACAATAATCTGTGCGGAGTCACGGTGGCACTGGAGAAAATAAGGGTTATTGCAACAAGATCCGTGCAGAGTCATGGAGGTAACCCCGTGAGACTCTCCGCCTGTGTGCTCAGGTTAGAGGAGGAGTCTAGAGCACTCGGAGTAGTGCATTGAGGCCGGAGAGCCTGTGGTCCTGTGGCAGAAAAGGGCTGGCGTCAGACTTAGCATTTCCCGGGTGTGTCGCTATGTCTTGTATGGTGTGGCCGTAGTGCACTGCGAGTCTATATGCAGAGTACATTGCATAGATCAGGGCATAAGTTAAAATATGATCATATAGGTTCACAGAGTTCCTTATAAATGAAAGAGTTAAGGAAGACTAGAGCATAGTATTCTAGTAGTTATTCTTTGGATGCAATATTTACATTCTTTGTTATTTCAATTATATTGTTTTAGAACTGCTCAGTGTAGTATTTATTGTTGTTAAATTTCATAACGTTTATTCAAAGTTATATCTGTAATCACATTAGTGCCTTAGACTGTTTCCTTGAAGTACTCATTCACTGAGCGAGTAGGCTCACCCCTCTACTCAAACATTTTAGGGTTAACCGCGTGGACTTGAAGATGGTCAGAGCATCAGCGTAGATCTTCCACAAGAGTTAAGTATAAGATTAGTTGAGTCATTCGGTCCTTGTCACTCTAGGTCCTCAGTAAGAGATAAGAGAGAGAGTTGTAATTACGATGTGTAATATTGTTTCTCTTTGATATGTAGGCTAATTAGCAAGTTTTATGTGCATAAGGTGTGAGAGACATCATGAATGTTTATACATGTACCTTTACTATTGAAGTCTGATTAGTAAAAGAAATGTTCAGATTCCTTTGTTAAGATGTTATGTGGTTCAATGCGGGGAAACAAGAGTTTTAAAGAAAAGAAAAAAAGTTAAGGGTGTTCTTTGTGTTACATATAAATCCTATCTTATGCCCTAATCTCATGATTTGAGGAAATTGTGAGATCGGGGTGTAATGAATCACGAGCTGATGCAAAGCAGACTGACATGCAGTTCACTGTGGGAGAATATGTGATGTGAAAATCCGACCCCTCTAAGCTATAGTTGAGAAAGCTGAGTCCCCGATATATGGGTCCATTTGAGATGGATTGGTGGAGATGGTTGTGTTTAGCCTTGCCCCTCAGGATAACATGATGTGTAATGTGTTCCATGAGTCCAATCTAGAGCACTATGTGAGGTACCCAATCCATGTGCTGCACCTTGAACCTATTCAGCTTTTGAGAGGCTGAAATGTCCTGAGTCACCTATGAGGGTATGATATACCAAGGTAAGAAGGAACTCATATGGAAGAATATGAGATGATGAAGGTTCTTGGGAAGCACCATGGAAACGGTGAAGCCACGTGGGAGCCCTGATGGACATATGAAAGGCTTATCCTGAACTGTTTGATTGCTTGATGGAATTTTGAGGACAAAATTCTTATAAGAGGGGAAGGATGTTACAACCCCAATTTTTGGGTTCATTTGGTAAGAAATGTAATTTCTCATAATAAAGGTAAATGAACAAATAATGATATAATTTGTTTTGAATAAATGGATTTTGTTTACAATAGCCTTGATGATTGTGTTGTGCGATTTATTGGCTATTGGGCCCAATAAAAAGGAAATTCAATTAGCAAATGAATAACTGAGTTTTTGAGAAAAGAAAGGTGTGGAAACCTCTAGAAGGCAAAAGAAATTAATCCAAAAGTGGATTTCGTGCCACATGGGTTCCTTGGGTTCTAAGGAGTCCAAAGTTGCAAAAAGAAAGCAATAAGAAAAGAAAAGATCAATTAAGTATTTCTTTATTAAGAAAGAAATTGAATACAATGGTAAAATGTGGAAAACAAGTGAAAAGAGGTATAATTGAGTAATCCTTAGTGGAATTTCGTATTCCAAGGATTCCTAATGATAAAAGGAATACCAATGAGGAAAATAAAAGAGAAATAAAGAGAAATCCTCAAAAGGAAATATTTTAATAAGAAATCAACATAATAATGAAAAATAATGCATTTAGATGCATCTAGAAGGATAGTGAGTATCCAATAAAAAGGATTTTGAAATCTTTGAGATTCTTGGGATCCAAGGAGTCCCAATAAAGAGGAAGAAAGATAAAATACCTATAAAAGAAAATAAGAGGATAATGGGATGCATTATTAATGTATTATGCGGTATTGCTAAAAAAGGAGTAATTTCTATTAAAAGAAATGGAAATTCGTGCCTATGCATTAAAAACAAGGATAAAAAGATTAGGTGAGAGGAATTTCGAATTCCTATCTATCCAAGAAATAAGAATATCAAAGAGGATATGAGGAGAGAGAAGGAATACTTCTCCTTGAAGGAATATGATTCCTATTTAGAAAGGGACACTTTGACTTGTGTTAAGCCAACCTATGGCTTCGTTGACCCTCCCCTATATAAGGGGTAAGATCTGGGATCGAGTCCAGAGGGAGTCCATGCAACTATATATCTCTTCTTCACCTTCTTCACCGAAACCCTAACCTTAAGGGTATAGTTTTAACCCTACAGCCATGAGGGCCATGGTGTCATCCTAATGAAGGCATGAAGTACCTTTGACGGCCTGTGGACGATCTGGCAATGTTTCGTTGCTCCTGCATCTGCGCAAGACCGCCGGAGGGCTGCAGTAAAGCTACGTCTTGCAGGCCCAAGCGCCGCACCCCCGAACATTTGGGACTCCGGTCACAGTAGGGGTGGGTGCGAAGGAGGTCGTCGGAGGCGAGGGGGTCCTCTGTGACGGCCGACAAGGGAAGGAAGAAGGAAGACGAGCCACACCTTTGGCCGCTAGGGCGTCCACAACTGGAAGACGTGAGGAAGATGATGATAGGTTCAATTGGACCGAACTACCCCTCCGCATGCTGAAGTCTCGTCTCACTTATCAAGGGCAAAATGGTAAATCAACTACGTTTTCAAAACAACGCGCTTTGCATGGGAAACAGGCGACGTGGTGGCTTCTGATTGGCTGAAGTAAGGTTTTATTACAAAATTCATAACTAATTATTCATAGCTCGGATTAGCAGGCATAAAATATGAAAGTTTCTCAAAACAATGAGAGGAATCCACTAAAAATATAATTGAAGCATGATTCCTTTTGCAATTTGAAAAGGAATAGAAGATATCAACTTTAATGTATTAATGTTTAAAGAACCCTGTTTTGAGATTAATAATATATTTATAAGGGTTTAATGGATGATTAAAGTTGATACTAGCCTGTTAATGATATAAACGAAACATTAGGAACAAAAAGGATGAACTTTGCATATAATTAGTTAATTTAGAGTTTATGTGCATAAATGGGCTTTAATGGGCCTTGAAACCCTAATGTTGGCAAATTCGACTATTAATGGCTTTACTTATTCGATTTCATGTATCAAACTGAGTTTTCATGGTTATAAGATATTTCGAGCATTAAAGTTCCTAATTTGTGGATAAATACCCTAAATGTAGTAATTAGGGTTTTCTCATGAATAAAAGGTGGAATTAATGGCAAATCAAGTTCATATGTGAATTGGACCATAATGAACTATGAATTGATGATAAATGCGTATAATGATCTTGTCATGGATTAAAGGGATAAAAATAATAGCTTTAATGTAAAAGAGGCTTAATGAACTTATTTAATGTTTAATTATGCCTTAAATCCGAAACTGAGGATTAGATGTTGAGATAATTAGGGTTTGTGATCAATTGCGTTAAATTAGAGTTTAAAATAGTAAAAGATGAAGGGAAACCCTAATTGCAATAGAAACCCTAAAAATGAATTAGAAACCCTAGGAAGCGAGCTAGGTTTAATGGATCTTGATGATATGATTAATAAAAAGGGAATTATGTGATTATTTCAGGATCTTGTTGAAAATGCTTGCTTGCTTGGATTCTTATTTGCATGGATATTTCTGTTCAAATTGTCAGATCAGGTATGTGGTTAATTATGAATAACTGCCTTAGTTTCCTGAGGATTTTCTGGATGGTTAATCGCATTGAATGCAAATTATTAGTTTGGATGTTCATACTTGCAAACTATAAAGTCACTATGATTATGAAATTAATAATAGAAGTATGGATTCTCGCACTTACATGCCAGCCTGATGGATGATGCCAACGGTCAGGCCCAGATGGGTAGACCAATGGACACCTTGAGTGGTGACCCCAGGCACCAAGCTCGGGAATGAGAAGCTGGCCTATGATATTACATGACTAGTGGGCACCATGAGTGGTGACCCCCAGGCACCAAACTCGAGATTGAGAAGGTGGCCTTAAGTCATTGGCAAAGGAAACCCTAGGGTGGGTATGCCAGGGTTAGGGAAAAAGCGGTGGAGAATGTCATACTAAAAAGTGTAAATTGGCTTGTTAATTAACTTGATTGTGATAAGTAGAATGTTATCCTTATGTGCAAACTTTTGGTTGTTTCCACATACCTGTATATTTCGATATACTGACCGAAGTTTTGTTTGTCGGCATTTTAGGAACAACAATTGAAAGAACAAACAGTAAAGTGACACATTGTGGAAATAAGAAATAAAGTGCAAGGAGGATTAGATAGAATAATTCAAGCTCTGGATAGATAGATTTCCAAAGTTTTCAAAGGTACGAAAAGTTTTAATTTTATACCAAATTCCAGTTAGTTAGTAGAATTTCATAATTATTATTGATTATTTGATGAACCTTTGATCCTGTTAATTGAATAACGGCTTTGACCTTCGGGTCACCCTTAATTGGGGGTTACCGGGAGGCAGGGTCGTTACAATTGGTATCAGAGCCTGGGTTCCTCACTTAATCTTTAATAATTATTAAATTTGACAAATTCCATAGAACCGAGGGAGTTATTATAGGATTGTCTGAAAGATTGAGGTATCTAGAAAAGGATCACGTCTGGGGGCTGGCAATATTTTCCTCTGCACCGCTAGTCGGAATACGAGGACACCCGGATTGTGTGACTGCCTGGACGATGTCTTAAGTTATGATTTGAAATAAGATACCTTTAGGAATCTCTCATCCTGTTCATCCCTTCTCAACTCAAATTCTGATAAGGACCTTAAGGATTAGGGTTTTCCTCTCTTCTCCTCACCCTCTTGAGGTATGGGTAAGGTTGATAAGGATTAAGGGATCCTCCATCAAATTAATGCAAAGCATGTAAATAAGATGTCATTGACATAAGCTTAATAGAGTAAGCGTACAAGAATAGATGCATGCTTAGGTTGTATGACACAAGTTGTCATCACCCTCAAAAGAGGCCTGAGGATAGACCTCTTGTTAGGAGGATGAGTAGACAGGGTTAGTCTTGGAGGTAGAGACTTCCATTAAAGGTAGAGACCTAGCACATCCTTTGAGGATGATGGTAACCCTAACCCTAAGTGAATGTTAGAGGGAGAGATGACATGATGAGTTAGTTGTCTTGGTAGACCATATGTTTGTATAGACATACCTTGGATTCCATATGAGTAATGAGAGGTTAGATGGCCTAGCACCTTTGGCAACCCAACCTTGGGACGAATCGTGCATGTTTGAGCAAAGGATAGCTCCTTCCTGGATGAAGTTAGAGATGAACCTATATAAACCTTATGGGCTATTACAAGTAGGATATAGCTTTCACCTTGAGTACATTAGTAATGTGAACAGTAGGTTAAAACTAAGGCTAGAAGGATATGATGGATGGCTAATGAGATAAGGATAATCTTGAGTAGGACCCCGAGCAGGGAGGTTGGTAGCCTAAAACTCTGAGGTTTGAGGAATAGTGGAGAGTTAAGGATGATGCGACCTAAGTGGATGATAGTGGTTGTCATATGCTTGACCCTTGGAGGCTGATGATGTCTTGGTTGCCATGAGAGGAACCAAACCCTAGAGAAAGGATGAGTCTGATGGTACCTCTGTGCCTATGGTATAGGCGTTTACCTACTAAGTGGAGACAAAGAGTGCCTTAGACCTTGAGGAGGTTTTAGTAGTGAGTTGTGAGGCTTTATACCTAGTTGGTTGTTCTTGAGGAGGACTCAACTCTGAGGTGTTGCTCATATAAAAGGATCATAGGAGTACATGACATACCTTAGACATGCCTGATTCGTGGTTAAGAGATTGAGCATGCCGTTGGATACCCAAAGGAGAACCTAGGGTTCCTAGGACTAAGAGGGGAAGCAGTGTATCTGATGCTCATGATGAGATTTGAGTCTCTATAGTTTCGAGCATGGTACTCCTCATGTGTAGAGGTAAAGGAAACCCCTTAAGTTAAGGTTATGTTTGATGAACCCCTCACGGCTAAGTGGATGACATGGGAAGGTATGATCATGATCCAATGTTGAGGATGAGAACAAGTATGACCCAACATGGTGTAGTAGGTGGTCAGCTTGTTCCTTAGTAGCTTACTAGGGTTAACCATGCTCAGATGGATGTAAACCCAAGGCATAAGGACATTTGTGACTTGTGTTATCGAGGTGAAGTTTTCCTCCCATCCTGGGAGAAGGGACCCTTTAGTGGGGTGTTTACCAATTTTGTTGGTTTAAGTAATCTAAAGAGGTCTCATAGGATCTTGAGAAGCTAAGTGAAAAGTACATGGTATGAGAATGAACCTGTAGACCCATAGATATCCATCTCTAAGTGCATGTGGATGTGTTACCATGGAGGTAACTGGTAAGGGGCCTGACCAAGGTAGGTAGGTCACCATGAGAGGATGGATGTCATCCCATATATACAAGTGAGATGATGAAGGCTTGGGTAAGGTTCTAAGTTGGACATGTACTATAGATGGAGAATCCTAAGTCTATCCTAGGGTCAGGTAGGGATAAGACCGATGGAAGTAGGAGCTGCCTAATTCCCTAGTTGTACATGACCATAGGGTCGGGAGGTAACAACTATCATCGTCTGAGGGCCATGGGTTAGGAGATTGATCACCTTCATGAAATCATGGAACTCATGTCATATATTATATTTCAAAAGGATTTATGAAAAAAATAAATAAACTTTAATACCATTTATATTGATATCTTTAGACAATGATGAAAATTCCCACATCAATGCATGTATTAACATAAGAACCAATCATAATCATTTTAATATAAAGAAATCATTATAATATAACAAGAGTTAATAGTATGTTATTCCTTTCCGGGATTTTTAAATTTTACAAAAAAGGTGAAATATTAAAATTATTTACCAAGATGTTGCTAGGTATTAAATAACTTGAAAATTCATATTTAGAGATAGAAGAAATGGATATAAGCATGGTTTGAGTTGGATAGCTATTAAAATTAATATCTCTTCGAAACAATAATGTAATAGTATGAAATATATACTATTTGAGTTATCATGATTGTTCCAAGTTAAGAAAAGAAAAATAAATTGAGGTCTTGAGGAAAATAAAATGGTAAGTAAGAGAATGGTGAAATATAAAACTATAATTTAAAATTCAAAGTGAATGAATTATGAAAAAATATTTTCATGATTTAATGGTGTTTAGTAAGATAAAGAGGAAACATATGAGTCCATTAGATCACCCTAACTACAATAATTCTTATAACACCATCACCTAAGACCGCTTCTATATAGGTACATGAATATGAATGACAAAAAATGTCATATTATACCTTAATAAGTTTGACTCAAGTATGTATAATAAAATATCTCATTATTCAACTAGATGTCATTATGAAGTGATTTACACTATTAATCTGTTGAAATTTCCCAACATGAGGCATATCATACCCAAATCAATGAGAAGATCATATATATTCTAGCTAAGAGAAATGACATTCAAATGATACCATTATCAAGAATTCTAAAAGGCAGTCCAGAACTTTAATGAATAAAAAAGTAGTGAGCTAGAGTTAAATTTCCTAAGTTTATGAAATTAGACAAATAATAAGTGTTTAATGAATACATCATTATCATTCTTTTAATTAAAGATGATTCATGATGATTTTTTGTATGGTGCTCAGTATCATTAAAAAATGCATGGTACATTTTGAACAAAGGAAGATGTGTAGATGAGATACACATTTTTGTTTAAGTATTCAATTTTGTAATTGTGATACTCAATATAGTTTAGATATGATAATGTTAAATATTGAGAACATCTATTTACCAATAATATTGTAGGAAAAAATATGATGAGCCATGTTCATACCATTTTATTTTTTTCATGATTGAAAATATGATGACGGGTCTTGTCTAGTTGAGAGGGAGATGATGGGTGTTATACAAAACTACCAATATCTATGTAAGAGAGGAAAAACGTTTTCCATAAATTATCCTCTATTTAAAAAATGTAATACCTAATCAATAGCCTATCAATGGGTGTAAGGTGACGGGTCATAGACACAAATCCAAAAGTTGTGTGAAAGGGCGTTCACCCTTGTATTTGACCAATGTAGTGCAAATGTTGGATCTTGACAACTGATGTGACTTGTACTACACAAGCAAAATTTACTAGCGGCGATTCTTAGAGTTTACCTTAACTAACGTACAATAATCACTACCCATAAATGGACATATCTTATTGTAGTATATTTTAGGATCTAACCCAAAGGAAAATATTTTTAAGAGTTTACTGATCAAGGTAACCACACAAATAATAATATTTTTCACAAAAGGTTTATGTTTGCTGATTATGCTAATTGCAAGTAATAATATGTTGGATTGAAGTATAGATCTATCAGATGATGTGAAAACTAGGGTGGAATGAGTTTCACCACCACTACCTATCATTTTCTCCATCACTACATCATAATAAGTAGGAATGATATATATGTTGAGACCAAAAAAATTACCCTATTGGTGTTAGGATTAAAACCCAAGAAAATATCACTCTTGGCATGTTGTCGAGTTACCGAGAGATAATACATCAATCACCTTGGAAAATATCTTTCTCATTTCTCATCAAGGGTTTAACGAGAATATAACCCATATCCTAAATCATGGGTTCAAAGTTCTCAACACACATGATCATGATAAGCATGCAAACATGTTGATTAGACAAGCATACATGCATAAAATGACTAATTTTAAATAAATAGTGATTCATAAAGTAATGGACACATTAATAAGTAAACAAAAGGGGGTAGCAAGGCTTCTCCCCGCATCCTAGGAGAGGACTGCTATGTGATGGTAGAAACAATACAACCAACACAAGAAGAGAGAAAGAAATAAATGGTCATAGAAGAAGATAAAAGTAAGTCCATGTTGTGTAGAAGCATGAATTTGTGATGGAACTGATGGTGCATGATACAACTGTAGGTCCACCCCTGGATGTTCCTCAGAGGTGGACAATGAGTGTCACTCCTCCTTCTTCAAGTTATGATATTGTCACTGTGAAGAGAGAGCAGTAGGTGGACTAAGGAGAAGGTCATCAATGGATGGAAAAGGGTGTAGTGGAGTAGGCTTCCATCAAGGTTTGGACTTTAGAACCTTGCCGTTGTTGAAGGTGAATGACTACTTGGCTGATGTTCATCAACCAATTGATGAAGGTCATATGATCTGGGATCAAAGTTGTGAAGTGGAAGTAGTAGAACGATGAGTCGGCGATAGATCCTTTCTTTTTTGGCAATCCCCTTGTATTTATCGGTGGAGGCTAGGTTTTGAAACCCTTCCATCCATCATGGAGTTAGTTCCTTATCCACCATGAAGGTGAAGAGACAACTATGGAGGTATAAAAAGGGTTTGTTGTCTTTAGTAACTTAATTGGTAGGGGAGGGGTCAGGACAAACTTCAATAAGTGAAGGGTCAGACAAACCATCAAAAGGAATAATAGTCCCTTTAGAAGGTTTGGTGCAGAAGATTCATTGACAGTTGAACGTAGAAGTTCCATTAAAAGAGGAAACTGGGAAGCATTCAAGATATGACCCCTGGAAGGTAGACACAACAATTCCCTCAGTTCTTGATGTGTGTCATCTATCAGGAGGTGAATATCATGGGTGACCATTAGAAGGTACATGCTCAAAACAACCACCCAAATGAAACCATTGGTAGAATCCCTATGTGTGTGGGGAGGAGGTATTGGAGTAGTATTGATGGATTTCTTAGATGAAACTTCTAATGAATGAAAGATGATTGATGAAGGGGGAGATAAAAAAAAACTAATGACATAGAAGGTGAAATGGAATCTGATAGTTTCAACAACTAACATAGGAGCAAATCATCAAAAATAACACTAACTAGTGGGACCATCGCATGTACACTCATACCACGCAATGAAGCTCAAACCTATTACAATTACTAGGAATTTGGATCAAAACCTTATAAATTAACATGAAATTAATAAAACCTACATGTTAGCTAAAATTAATTTGAAATGATGGGAATGGATGCAAATATATAACAAAAACTAGGATGAATATGCAATCATCAACCACAAGGGCATAATTAATTTGAGGAGGGATTACAAGTGTTATCTACAACTACTACCCTAGGGTTATTATCCTTAGATAAAATCCTTATTGTATTTGGAGGTGTTCAAGAGCTGTGTTGCTTTAATTTTTTCCAGATGTACATATTTTAATAGAATACAGTTAGCTGATTAGATGAAGCTAACATCTCACTTGTACAATTTTACATTAAAATATTTGTGAAGGACTATATTGATGTTGTACCAATAGGATGTTGCCAAACATATAGTTGAATTTATACATAAAGTTAGTTTAGCTAACAAAATAGCACTATCTAATACTAAAATTCACTTTCATTTAATATATGCACAAACTTTAAATAAAGAAATACTTTACTTTTAGAATATTTATATAATTAATAATATCTACATTTCATTTTCTATTTATTTCTCTCTCTCTCTCTCTCTCTCTATATATATATATATATATATATATATATGACATATGCATATTATATATTTAGATTTTTACGTTTGTTTTTAATGGATTCAAGTAAACCCAAATAAATAAGGATGATATGTTGAGAAAGATACAAACTAATGTAAAATAAAAAAATATTTGGTATGTAATTTCACTTTCATGGGATGATTATGTATATTGTGCTTATTTTCATTCTTATAAAGTAACTTTGTGTGAATACAAATGTACTATTTATTAAATTCCATCTACCTCAAATGAGGATTTGATAATCTCATATTATGTCACATTTTGCGATCATGTAATTGGTACTATTTATTAGCTGTGATATAACTGACAAGAAAAATCTCTTTTGTGTTTTATGATAATTCTTGTGTTTTATCTTGTTCAACATTTCTTATTTGGTTGTTTATGTTTGTGTTAGTTTACATAGTTAGGTGATGCATGTGTTTTTAGTCATTATTTTAGGCATATTTTTCCTTGATTTCATGTGTAGATTAGTCATTTATTTGATTTGTTATGCATGAAATGACATAGACGACCTATTTCTATTAAATGCATTAAATTATCTGATTTTTACCATCTTATGTAATATTTTACGCATCCCAAATTCTTATGACATTTTTGTGCATTTTTAGGTAAAAGGAAGAACCACAAACTCAGTGCTACCAACATGGAAACAGATAGTGGTACCGACTTGACGTTAGTGATGGACCTAGAAACTCACCCAGAGTCGGTGCTACCAGTAACTAAAATAGGTGGTACCGAATCAACATCAGCAAGTCCCAGAATGAATCAAGAAAACTCAATGCTACCGAGTTTCCAGCTCGGTGCTATCGAGTTGACGTCAGAGAGTCAGCTCAAAAACTACAAAATTCGGTGCTATCTAGTCCAGCCGGTAGTACTGATAGGATCGGGATCGGGCGACAAAACCAAAGTGACTCGATACTACTGACTCACCTAGTCGGTACTACCGAGTCTGCCCAATTAGGCCAGCCACATATTTCACTCTAATTCAGCGGTGGATGTTATTTTTTACCCTATGTTCCTTTTATGACTTAGGGGGATGAAGGCCAGAACGGTGGGGGGGTAGCCGTTTTCATTGCACGACGACTCGAGAGAGAGAAAAGAAGAATCAAGGAGATCCAGGCACCTCTAGAGGATGATTCTACAGTCATAAGATAGAAGAACGCTCATATGATAGAGAGGATCTTATGGACGGGTGGAGATTCATAGGTTACCTTAGTTTCTTCATGGTTACCACATTTTTCTTCTTTGCTTCCATGTATTTGTCAATGAAACCATACAAGGATAAAAAGCTTTATTCCTTAGGATCTGGGAGTAGCCCAAATATAAATTATGATTGATTTCCATGCATGGATATCAATTTTATCCCTTTCTACTGGATATAAATCTATGAAAGCTTTGTGTTCTACTTGTGCTTGATCACCATGAGTGGATTGATAGATGCTTAGTCATCTTGTGAGAGAGGTTGACGGTCAGAGAGCATAGATTTACCATCTACTGTGCCCTTTTGGAAAAGTGGAGTGTAAATGGGAGGAGAAACCCATAGAATAATCATAAAGCATCTAACTAATCAACCAATAACTGCGGAAGTGGGATTAGCATTAGATTAGGTAGTGAATTACACTGTGGCAGAAGGTAATTCTAGCTATAGGCTCGTTATCCAAAGATTGAGATAATAGATATTCGTGTGTGTGAATTCAGTCATTAGTGTTGTCCATCGTGAAATCATTGTCCTAAGGAATTCACCCCACCTCTAATTAATTCAACCTTTAATTCATTTTATTTTTATCTTTGTTCTTTCACTCAACCCTATTCAACCATTTACAACCAGCTTAGCTGATTTGACTGCAGTTAGTAGTATTCTACTGGAGAAACACTTTATTGTGTTCAACTCGGGCCTCACAAGGCCTTATTACTTTGATAATGTTAACTTTTATATTACGCACGGTAAAATCGTGTCAAGTTTTTGGCACCGTTGTCGGGGAAGCGGCAACATCCAACAGTACGAGTGTTGTGGTCAGCCACTCTAGGCCAATTTTTCTTTTTATTTTCTTTTCCTTTATCATTTTTTTAATTTCTTTAAGCTGAATCATGAGATCATTTTGACACATCATAAATTTCTTGTACTTATACCTACTTCTTACTATTTTAGGGAAACTAGTGCATGGTGCGTACTAGAGCCATAGAATATGGAAAACTGTCATCACCAGGCTTTCGACAAGCAAAGCTCTTACAAGGAGAAAGGGAGTCTGGAAGATCTGTGGACAGGTTTAACCAAACCCCTCCACTGACACCTCCACCTGAGAGACCTATGACACCAGAAGAATAAGACATAGTAGAATGGAGGGAGAAGAAGAAATGACAGTTTGGGAAAGGATAAAGGCTTCGTCAGCTATGATCCAGAAAGGGCCCATCAAAAGGCATGCCATCAATGTGAGAAGCTACAAAATAGATCTTGGACTTGTTGCCTTAGTTAAATCTCAAGCCTTCCATGGCCACCCTTCTGAAGATCCAATGACACATATTAGCAATTTCATGGAGAATTGTGACATGGTTAAGATAGATAGGATCCCAGTGACTACAATATATTTTAAGTAGTTCTCATCTTCACTGGAGGATAGTGCAAAATAATGGTTCAAAAATCTTGATGATGAGATCATTGAGACATGAGATAATATGAGAGATGCATTCTTCGAGTGTTATTTCCCTCTCAAAAAGACAAATGATCTAGTGAAGAAGATTCACAACTTCAAACAACAAGTAGATGAGTTGTATTCAGAGGCATGGGAAAGGTTTCAGAATATGCTGAGAAAGTGCCTCATCATGGCATTGATCTACCGGGGAAAGCCAAGATTTTCTATTATGGCCTACATAATGGGGTCAAAACAACTCTTGAAAGTGCAGGAGGGGGATTCTTCCTCAACAAAAAGCCCACTCGTTGTCATGAAATCCTCAAGAACAAGTCTAAAAACCAATCATGGGGAGAAGAAAGAGAGCCACCGACAACCATCAAGAGTGTCGGGGAATCCAAGGTGATATCTACTTTAAACAAGAAGTTAGATCTCATTCCTAAGAAGCTATGTGCTATAGATAGAGTTCCTACTAAGGAAGAAGAAGAAGAGTGCAAGTTTTTGCGTCAGGGGCAATACAGGAATAATGATTATTCTTGGAGAAAAGACCCAAAATTTTCTTAGAAGGACCCTAACAATTTCCAATAGGATCCATCACAGGCGCAACAACAACATTCTAAGCCACAACAATATGGTGGCTAAGAACAGTATCAACCAGAGCAACACAAAATTGATAAGATTGATGAAATTTTGGGCAAGCTGTTGAGTCAGAATAAGGTGCAGATTGCACAAACTCAAAGGGATCTTCAAA
The DNA here is from genome assembly GCA_963693085.1 of Alisma plantago-aquatica. Taxonomy (NCBI): domain Eukaryota; kingdom Viridiplantae; phylum Streptophyta; class Magnoliopsida; order Alismatales; family Alismataceae; genus Alisma; species Alisma plantago-aquatica. Next base: position 237,184,562 of record OY856415.1, read on the forward strand.
ATCAAGGGGCACATATTCACAACATAGAGACACATATCTCTCAGATAATGGCAGATGTGAGTGCATTAAAGAAAAAAAAACCAACAAGGATTTCCAGAGAACACCAATATACCTTCTAGGTATCAACATGTAAAGGCTATTTTTCTATGCAGTGGCAAGAAACTACTGAATGATACATCACATGGGGGAGTTACTAAAAGAGTTACAAATCAAAATATACCAGTGGATGCTGAAGAACCAAACATGGTATCACATGAGAAGATGACAGAGGAGCCAGTTGATGAGGTCGGGGGTAATAAAACTCGGGCTTATACCCCCCACAAGAGGGAACCTATAGTTCATGTACCCTTTCCAAACAATTTGAAAGAAACCAAGATGGATCGATAGTTCAAGAAATTTCTAGACATTTTTTAGAAGTTATCTATGAACATTCCCTTGATAGATTCTATTGAGAAGATACCATCCTATGGGAAGTTTTTGAAGGATATAATTACAAAGAAGAGAAAGATACCAGAGTCTAATGTCATGGTTATGAAAGAACAGGTTAATGCCTTCATCTTAGGGACACTTCCTCCTAAAAGACAAGATCCAAGATGCTTTAACATCACATGCTTAATAGGCAATACAAAATTTGGAAAGGCTCTATGTGATTCAGGGAAAAGTATAAATCTCATGCCTCTATCTACCTTCAAGAATCTTAGACTTAAGGAATCCAGGATGAATAGCATGATAATCCAGATGGCAAACAATTCAGTAGTTAAGCCATATGGTATATGAGAGGATGTCCTAGTGAAAGTGGATAAGTTCATCATTCCTACAGATTTTGTTGTAATGGAAATGCAGGACGACCATTGCAATGAGCTTCTATTTGGGGAACCATTTCAACCTGATACAGACATGATAATTGAGATGGGCAGAGGATGCCTGACTATGGGAATCCAAGGTGACAGGTTCGAGATCAAGATGTCAGACCACTCTCAAGCCACAAGAGATAAGTGCAATGCAAGATGCTTCAACACATGGATAACAAGTTTTCTCTATTTCTATGGAAGCCATTCCTATATATGGCCCATTTTATGACTAAATTAGAAAGAGGAACTCTAGCGGTGGACATCTGGGAAAATACAAATGTGAGCTCACTGACTCAAGAAATGTGCTACCCAGATGATGAGGAAGATGAATCTGACCCTTCTGCCGAAGAAGAAGTCGTAGTTGATTCTGTGATATAGTCATCACCCAAGATACCCTTATAATCATGCCTGATGAACAAAATGGAGGACAACATCTGCAACAATCCTCTAGAGAGTGTGTTTTGATGTTGAAGGTAGGCCACACATTGAGGACCTTGGACCACCGCCCCTACCATTGGTCCCATTTCTATTGAGCCCACCAAACTTGGAGTAGAAGGGATTACCACCGCATTTGAAGTATGTCTTCTTAGCTGTAGAGGAAAATCTCCCAGTGATCACATCATTTTCTTTGAGTGGTTAAGAGGAAGAAAAGTTACTCACCATCCTAAAAAACCACCGATCTGCATTCGAGTTGTCCATAGCTGACATTAAAGGAATTTCTCCAACCCTATGTCAACACAAGATCTGACTCGAAGGAGCCAAAGAAATTGTCCAACCTCAGAGGTGTCTCAATCTGATTATGACTGAGGTGGTGAAGAAGGAAGTTGTCAAGCTGATGTTAGAAGGTATAATCTAGACAATCTTTGATTCAATGTGGGTTAGTCCTACCTAGGTAGTTCCTAAGAAAGGAGGGATTGTAGTCACTACTAATGCAAATAATGAATTGATTTCCATTAGGATAGTGACATGATGGTGAGTGTGCATAGATTATCATTGTTTAAATGCAACCACTCTTAAAGGTCATTTCTTTTTACCTTTTATTGATCAGATCTTCGAACGATTAGTTAAAAATTCACACTTTTTATTTCTTGACGGGTATTTAAGGTATAATCAAATTTCTATTGAGCCTAAGGATCTGGAGAAATTCACTTTCACCTGCCCTTATAGCATGTATTCATACCAAAGGATGCCTTTTGGTCTTTGTAATGCCCCTGCTATGTTTCAACACTGTATGCTCACCATTTTTTTCTAACATGGTAGAGCGGTGCTTACAGGTTTTTATGGATGATATTTTTTGTGTATGGGGAATCTTTCAATGATTGTCTTTATAACCTTGATAGGGTGCTACATAGATGTGCAGACACTCACCTAGTTTTAAACTGGGAGAAGTGTCACATGATGGTAAGTGAAGGGATCGTTCTTAGACACAAGGTGTCCGACAAGGGCATGGAAGTAGATCTAGTAAAGATTGAAGTCATCTCTACACTACCTCCATCGACATCAATGAAGGGAGTGAGGAGATTTTTAGGACACACTGGATTCTACCGTCGTTTTATCAAGGATTTCTCGAAAATTACCAAACCATTGTCTCAACTTTTAGAGAAAGACATCGAGTTTTCCATTAATGAGCAATGTTTAAAAGCTTTTGAAATCCTTAAAGAAAAAATTGATCTTCATACCTTGTACAGGCTCCTGACTGGAGCCTGCCCTTTGAGCTGATGTGTGATGCATCAGATTATGCAGTAGGAGATGTGTTGGGTCAATGCAGAGACAAGACTCCAACTGTCATTTATTATACGTCAAAGACTTTTAACGATGCACAGTTGAATTACACCACTACCAAAAAGGAATTGTTGGTGGTAGTGTTTGCTTTTGAAAAATTCCACCAATACCTAGTTGGTGCTAAAGTGATAGTTTGGACTGACCATGCTGCCATCAAATACTTGTTACAAAAGAAAGATGCCAAACCCAGATTAATTAGGCCGATTCTTTTGTTTCAAGAATTTGACGTTGAGATTAGAGACAGGTCAGGGGTTGAGAAATGATTGTCTTTATAACCTTGATATGTTTCTACAGATATGTGAGGACACTCACCTAGTTCTAAACTGGGAGAAGTGTCACATGATGGTAAGTGAAGGGATCATTCTTGGACACAAGGGGTCCAACAAGGGAATGTAAGTAGATCTAGTAAAGATGGAAGTCTTCTCCACACTACCTCCACTGACATCACTGAAGGGAGTGAGGAGCTTTTTAGGACACACTGGATTCTACCGTTGTTTTATCAAGGATTTCTCAAAAATTACCAAACCATTGTCTCAACTTTTAGAAAAAGACATTGATTTTTCCTCTAATGAGTGATGTTTAAAAGCTTTTGAAATCCTTAAACAAAAACTGATCTTCGCACCTTGTGCAGGCTCCTGACTGGAGCCTGCCCTTTGAGATGATATGTGATGCATCAAATTATGCAGTAGGAGCTGTGTTGGGTCAATGTAGAGACAAGACTCCAAATGTCATATATTATGTGTCAAAGACTTTGAATGATTAATAGTTGAATTACACCACTACCAAAAAGGAATTATTAGTAGTAGTGTTTGCTTTTGAAAAATTCCGCCAATACCTAGTTGGGGCTAAAGTGATAGTTTGGACTGACCATGCTTCCATCAAATACTTGTTATAAAAGAATGATGCCAAACCCAGATTAATTAGGTGTATTCTTTTTCTTTCAGAATTTGACATTAAGATTAGAGACAAGGAAGGGGTTGAGAATGTTGTAGACGATCATTTGTCTAGGTTGGAAAGGGCAGATGAAAAAGATATAGCCATCCCCATTATAGAGGAATTCTTGTATGCGAAATTGTTTGCAATTAAAACTGAAGATCCTTGGTTTGCAGATATTGTTAATTACCTAGCTTGTAAGGAACTGCCTACAGATTGGGGGTACTAAGAGAAAAAATGATTTTTCCACTCATTGAGGTGTTATATTTGGGATGACCCTATTCTTCTTAAGCAATGTAGGGATGGGTTGTTAAGAAGATGTGTACCTGAATGTGAGGTAGAGAGCATCTTGTCACATTGTCATTCTCTGCCCATGAGTGGACACCATGCTAGCTCTAGGACTACAGATAATTTCTTAGAGAATGGGTTTTAATGGCCTACCTTGTTTAAGGATGCTCACAACTTTGTTCTTCATTGTGATGCACGTCAACGTGTTGGTAATATCTAACATGATATGCCCTTGAATGTGTTTTAGGAATTTGAAGTGTTTTTATCTTTGGGGTATTGATTTCATGGGCCCATTTGTGTCGTCTAATTCGAATATATATATATATATATATATATATATATATATTACTTGCAGTTGATTATGTGTCTATGTGGGTGGATGAAATTCCAACCCCCACCAATGATGCACAAGTAGTGTGCAGGTTTGTGAAGGAATACATTTTCTATAGGTTTGCAGTCCCCCACCTAATTATTAATGATGGTGGTTCCCATTTCACTAATAGGTAGTTTGGGGATTTACTGAGCAAATATGGGGTGAAGCACCAAGTGGGAACTCCTAATCATCCACAGACTCAAGCATAGGTTGATGTGTCCAATAGAGAGGTGAAGAAAATCTTAGAAAGGGTAGTCTCAGCCTATAGGACAAATTGGAGCTATGTGTTAGGTGATGCTCTTTGGGCTTACATAATAGCCTACAAAATTCCAATAGGAACGACACCTTTTAGGTTGGTCTATGGCCATGCATGGAATCTACTTGTTGAACTTGAGTATAAGGCTAAATGGGACATGAAGAACCTGAATTTCAACATAGATGAAGCGGGTAGAAAGAGGCTTTTGGAGCTTAATGAATTAGATGAGATTAGGATGGATGCTTATGAAAGCTCTAGGATGTATAAGGAATGGAATAAGAAAATTCATGATAGACACATTTTAAATAGGGTGTTTCTCACAAGTCAAAAAGTCCTCATTTTTAATTCTAGGCTTAGGCTGCATCCTGGTAAGCTAAGGTCCAAGTGGAGTGGACTATTTGTGATTGAAAAAGTCTTTCCTCATGGTGTTGTGAACATTGTAGATGGGAACAGGTCATTCCTTATAAACGGACAAAGATTAAAGCACTATTTTGGAGGAGAGGTAGAACCCTAAATAGAGGAGGTGCAACATTGCACCATTCCATAGATTCTTGCTCTATAGACTGTCTAGTCTAGGACGTTAAGCAATGACACTTGTTGGAAGGCAACCCAATCTTTATTTTCCTTGTTTTTATGTTCAATTTCCATTTTTAGTTGTCACTTTAATTCAATTTCTATAAAAATGGTACATTGAATCATTTTTGGAGTGTGCAAGTCTTTAAAGTCAATACCACTGAGTTTCACAGTCGGTGGCACCGAAATGAGGTCAGCATTTTGTCTGCAATAGCAGCATAGACTCGGTACCACCGACTCCAATGGTCGTACCACTGAGTTTCTAAAGATCTTTTGAGGGCTCACTAATAAGGACTCAGTACCACTATCTTTTTTAGTCGGTGCTACCAACATTTGGATGCGCCCAGGTTCGGCATACCGAGTCCACAAATTTGAAAGCACCGAAAAATTCCAACACTCGGTACTACCAACTCACCAAGTCAGCAATCTGGGTGGTTGCATTCCAACAACCATGATGCACTTCATCGAGTGGTTAGTGGTACCGATCCGTGACACAAGTCGGTACTACTGACGCGTTGTTGGTACTACTGGCACATCATCGGTATCACTGACTTAGGGCGATCTACGCCATCTACGTCATCCAATCATAAATCATCGATGCAACTGACCACAGATTGTGCTAGTCAACTCAATACCACCAACTTTGTCATGTTCCACTATATAAGGAGGGGTGGTGGAGCCATTTTTTTACACCCTCAACATCCACTCCTCCTACATTCCAAAGCAAGCCTACACCAGGCACTGACGGTCTTCCCTGAGCTTCTGTTCTCTTAACCTCCTTCTTGCATCAACAACATGGCTCCTAGGGAAGGATTTGTTCCCCCGTTGGTGAGTTAATCCCCCAGACAACCCACATTCATCACCCATCCTCGAACATAAGTAAGATCTATGAGAAGTTTAAGACAAGGTAGATCATCCCAAGGCGATATGGTGATCGCACATTGATTGAAAGGGCAGGCTTTACTGACATGTGTTGGGTATGTTAGAAGAAATCAATGGAGGGAGATAATCCTTTCTTTAGCGATTGGCATGCCTACTCAGATCTTGTCCTAGAGGTCTGGGCATCTCTTGATGTTCTCGTCACCCTAGAGCAGAAGATAGGAGGTGAATGGAGGGAAGTCAAGGTCAATTTCCACCTCTTCAACAACAACTACTCTCTCACGCTGAGGGCCTTCAATCATATCTTCAACTGGGCTCACATCCCAGAATGCTTGGCTCCGTCTGACTTTGACTACGACCTGTCCTGGGAGTAGTTTTTTTTTTTGAGGAATGGCGGGAAGTCCTATGATTGGGACTCCCCGACATCTATTCATTAGCTAAATCATTAATTACAAAAGGCATGAAGTTCAAAGGGAAATTCTGCGAATAAGAAAACCTATCTACTTGGCCCCTACGTGCAGCATTTGCTACCTCGTGCGCGACCATGTTATCTACGTCTAACATAACTAAAGCTACAGAAAGAAAAGAAAAGCTTCAACTGGAGAATGTCGTCCACAACGGAGCCAATGTAGTCCTTTCTTGAGCTGCTACTGTTACATGCGTGGATGATAACCTTTGCGTCGGATTCCAATTCAATCCTGCTCATGCCCTTCTCTCGTGCCCATGCTAGCACTTCCCTAATCGCAATCACTTCTGTCAACGCAATGTCGCCTCCTGTCGTTACCTTTACTCCCAGCATCCCAACGACCACCCCCCCTCATCTCTAGCTACAGCAGCTACTCCCGCCTTCCCTTCCTCCCCACATGATCCATCCACATTATTTTTAACATTCTCCTGTGCCGGTCTCATCCACCCGTTCCCAACGTCCGCGCGAGCGCTCCCACTCCCCAGTTCTCCACGCTGCTGCTGGCCTCCCGTTCCCGCCCGCACGCCATGCACGCATGGCCTTTCCTCCCCATCCACTCGGTTCCTTACCATTGCCTTGTAGCTACGTAGAAGATACCCCATGTTCGGAGCACCATCCTGGAATATCCTCATGCAACGGCCCCTCCAGATGGCCACCATAGCAGCCACGAGCAGGTCCCTCTCACCGATGGTCGTGTCCTGAAGAGCAGCCTCCAAGATCGATTGGGTTTCTCCATCCTTCCATGCCTCCACCCATTGTTGAGTCTCCCTTGAGGTTTGGTCCCAAAGATCTGTCGCATTCGGACACCTAAACCGCATGTGAGGTATAGTCTCTTTTTCGGACATACATAGACTACACGTTCCGTCCTCAATACAGTGCCTGTCAAAGAGCCGTCCTCTCGTAGCCAGCCCTCCCGTACATACTCTCCATAAGAAATGTGCCGTCTTTGGACTCCATACATCCTGCCAAACCCTCTTCCATCGACCATCTCCAACCCGGTCATTATAGCACCGTGCCTCCTCCACTACAAGCAGCCCCATCCAGTATGCAGACCTCACTGTAAACTCCCCGTTTTTGGATGGCCACCACATCAAAGAATCAGTAGGCTTCCTAATGCTAATTGGGATTGCACTGATCTTTTTAGCAATGCTGTCTGGGAAGCAGTCCCTCACCTTGCTATCGTCCCATCTCCTCCCATCTTCCGTCATGAGCTCCTTGACTTTGTAAAAATCCGGACTGCCCTCGTGCTTGAACCATCTCAGTGTGTCCACTTCCTTTGGAACCCATCTATCCTCCCATATGTCAATGTCAACCCCATCCCCCACCCTCCATTGAGTCCCTTCCTTCAACACTTCCTTTGCCCCCCAAAGACTCCTCCACACGTGACTCGGGTCATACCCCCTTCTCGCCTCCCAAAACGATGTCCTTGGGTAATATCTCGCCTTTAGCACCTTGGTAACTAGAGCTTCCGGGTAACTCACCAGCCTCAATGCTTGTTTGGCAAGAAGGGCTTGGTTAAAGGTATTTAAGTCCCTAAAACCCAGCCCTCCCTGCCTTTTTGGTTTACAAAGCCTCTCCCAACTCATCCATGAGAGCTTCCTCTCCTTCTCCTTTGCACCCCACCAGAATCTAGCCACCATCCGCTGTATCTCCTCCATAGTTCTTACGGGCAACTGGAAAATGCTCATGACATAGGTAGGTATTGCTTGTGCTACCGCTTTGATGAGGACCTCCCTTCCTGCTTTGGACAACAATTTTTTGGACCAGCCTTGAAGTTTCCGCCATATTCTATCTTTAATGAAGCTGAACACCTGCTTTTTCGACCTGCCCACCATTGTGGGGAGGCCGAGGTAGCAAGCATGACGGTCCACAACCCGAACTCCCAAAAGAGCACGCAGCTCCTCCCTTCTTGTGCCTCGTACCCCCTTGCTGAAAACAACATCTGTCTTTTGAATATTTATTTGTTGATCGGATGCCTGTTCATATTGGCTGATAATTTCAGCTATCTTCAGGCATTCTACATTGGTTGCTCTAGCAAAAAGAATACTATCATCTGCGAAGAAAAGATGTGAGATACTGGGTGCTCCCCTACACGGCTTAATACCATGTATGTGGGAGTCTCGGACAACAGTGCTTAACAAAGAAGAAAACACTTCAGCACATAAAATAAATAGATATGGGGAAAGAGGGTCACCCTGGCGAAGTCCGCGAGTAGGCCTCATACTCTTGGTCCTATCCCCGTTGACGGCAAACGTATGCTGGACAGAAGTGATACAATCCTGGATCTTGTGTCTCCACTTCCCTCCAAACCCCATCTTCTCCATCACGGTGTCAAGGAAGCTCCATTCAACCCGATCATATGCTTTGGACATATCAAGCTTTAAAGCAAAACTGCCTTTCTTCTTTCCTTTGTCCCTCTTCATGCTGTGAAACACCTCATAGGCAATGATAGCATTATCAGTAATCATTCTCCCCAGCACGAAAGCACTTTGATTCTCGGAAACCAAATTATTCATGAGCGGCTTTAATCTATTCGTCAGCACCTTGGAAGCAATCTTATACATCACATTACACAAGCTGATTGGCCTGTACTCGCCCACTATTTTTGGCTGCTCGGTCTTTGGGATCAGCACCACAAGAGTTTCATTCACCACAGCCCAGTCTTGCTCTCCCTTCCACCACCCCTTTATATAATTTGCAACATCCTTACCCACCACTCCCCAAAATTTCTGGTAGAACATTGCCTTCATACCATCCGGTCCCGGAGCTTTATTTGGGTGCATCTGGTCCAGCGCCATCTTGATTTCCTCATCCGTAATGTCTCTCTCTAACTCCTCTATTTGGTCACCCGAGATAGAACGCCGAACTCCTTTAGTGGCCTCCTCAAAACCCGACGGATCACTAGACGTAAAAAGCTGAGTGAAGTAGTTGACGATGATGTTGTTAATTTCCTCTTATTTATGTCTCACCTGTCCCTGCTCATCCTCAAGCTCCTCAATCCAATTCCTTCTTCTCCTGTTTGTAGCTTTTTGGTGGAAGTAGGCAGTGTTTCTATCTCCTTCTTTCATCTCTTTTACTCTCGCCCTTGCAACCCAGTATTCTTCATTTCTTTGCAGCCAATATTGCAGCTCTTTAGATTTTTCCTCCGCTTCCATCAGATGTATATGGTCTGGGGGACAAGATTGAAGTCTTTTTAAATCATCCTCCAACTCTTTGATTTTCTTCTGTCGTTTTCCGAACTTTTCCGCAGCCCATTCCTTCAATCTTTCTTTACATGACAGCATCTTCGTATGCAACTCAGCCTCCTTGCCTTGCTCCCAAACTTCCTTGACTATTGTAGCACATTCCCCTTCATTCACCCACATGGGTTCAAATCTAAACTGACCTCTTCCCCTCCTCCTTCTGCTTCCCTTATTGTCCGCTTTTAAAATAATAGGTGCATGATCTGACTCATGGATGGGAAAGTGGATTACCTTACAGAATTTAAACAAATCTCTCCATTCAAGCTCCGACTGGAATCTGTCCAATCTCTCTTTCACAAGTGTTCTTTCCGTCAGCCCCCTTTTCCACGTGAACATGTTCCCCTCAAAACCCACATCAATCAAGTTGCATTCATCAATGATGTCTCTGAAGTTCTGAATAAACTTTTCATCCTTTGGCGGGCCCCCCTCCTTTTCAGTGTTTGAAACGATCTCATTGAAGTCCCCGAAGAAGATGACCGGTTCATTTGCCTCATTTTTCAGCCTTCTCATCAGTTCCCAAGTTTTAATCTTGCTTTGCTGGTCCGCCCACCCGTAGACCCCAATGGCCCTCCATGTACAGTCAGTGGCCCCTTCTTTTACCAACGCCGACACGTGCCTATTGGAGTAACTCAGAATTTCCAGCTCTATATCCTTCCACCAGAAACCAAGCCCTCCCGCTCGTCCAGTACGAGAGATGCACATCCCATCCGTGAATCCACAGCTTCTTTTGACGTCCTCGAGTTGCTTGTCCATCAGCATAGTTTCCATGACGAAAACTATATTTGGGTGCTCCCTCCAGACCCATGCCCGGAGAGCTTTGCCTGTGTCAGGGTCGCCCAAGCCCTGACAGTTCCAGCTAAAGATTTTCATTGTCCTTCGCGGGACTGGACATCACCAGTCTCCGCTACTTGGGATGTAACACCCTCTACCATCCCAGCCATGGCCGCTGCAACTGTCCTCTATCTTTTTTCACCTGTAGTCTGTGGTGCCTTTTCATCCAAATCCATATCACAAATTTCCCCACTCCTGACCCGCTTTCCAACTGCACTCTCCCACACCACCTCTTCCTCAGGTATGCCCAACCGAGCACCTCGACTCATTTTATAAACCCATGGTTGGCGTTTCTTCTTTCCTTGACCCTGTTTTGATCCCTGCTTTTTCTTTGTTCCCGCTTCCATTCATCTTTGAGCTCTCGTGATGGCCCTGTTTCCACGTTTGTTTAGGTACTGGACGTCCTCTATTCCTTGTGTAAAGCTTAGATCAATGCCTGCGCCATGTCCTTCACCCCCATGCAGCCCTTGATTTTCAACCCTCTTCGCGTTCATTTCCTGCTCTTCCTGATCCCCATTACCATCAGAGACATCTTTGTTACTGTGATTTACGATCCTGCATGAGTTTCCACACTCCTGAATTCCCCCTTGATCCCCTACCTTCTCCAGCATCTCCCCCACCCACAGCCTCTCCACATGCCTTCTTCCAGAATTCCTCAGAGCTATGAGTTCCTCCCTAGAAATTTTTTTGATGTTCTCGACCCTCTTCTGCCTCTGCGGCGCCGTCCCCCCATCTTCTGGCTCTCGGATACTCTTCTCCACCCTGGTGAAGCAATAGCCATCACTACCTTCCCCACCGATACCTTCTCTCGATTGAACCCCCACGCTGTCCCCCGCCGCACCCCCCTGCGATCCCGCGCCCTCACTTTCCCCCCACCAAAGCACAATGCTCTTCCGCCCTCCTCCCTCCCCTCCTCTTCTTCCTGCCCCAGCACCCTTCCCCTCCGCCACGCTCCCGCTGTCCCCGGCCTCCTCCGACTTCCTCCCATCATCCGCCGAACTCGCCCTGAACGTCAGCGACTTCTTCGCCACTCCAGTACCACCCTTCCCGCGGTCCTCTTGCCGTCGTTGCTTCCATGGGGAAGCTCTCAACCAGTTTCCCCACTGGTTCTGTTGCTCCACTGTCCTGGGAGTAGTTTACTAAGGTTCTGGTGGCATTTTGTATAAACTGGCACATTAGTTCTATTACTGATATTGAGCATCCTTTTTCTCGTATGCTTCACCGTCTCTACACCAACACTATTTTCTCTTGATCCTGTCAAGATCAATGGAAGGTCCAGAATGTGGACCTCTACTTTCTCTACTGGCTACTGGAGGGGGAGACTGTTAATTTGGAGCTTTCCTACTACTACATATGATTTTTGTGTGGCGTAATGTGACAAGGAAGGCATCGATTTTATTTGGGGATCTCATCACCCCTATTCCTCACCATCTGCACCTTGATTTATCCACCCTCAAGCCATTGGAGTATGCAACAAAGCTGGACCTCCTTCACTTCTGCAAGGCACATCTTCTCCAATACCACCACAATGTGTTATATGCACATTACACCTGCTGAGGCATATTTTGGGAGAGGAACCTCCCCAACCCTTTTTTTAACCTGTGCGGGGTGAATCATCTCAGGTGGCCACTGAGCGAGAGGGAAGCAGAAGATCTACCCAGGACAATATCTTAGGGTGATGATGACGAGCACAATGGAGACATGCAATGACAAAATTGAGGAGGTGGAGCCCACCATCCCCATGACTAGGAGAGCGGACCCATGCAAACGGACCCGCACATACGTTGCCTTGACTTCTACGGTCCCACCACCTTCCCAAGAGGAGCAATACCCATACAACATGGAGCGTATGTATACCATGTTGTAGGAGATCTAGACTGGGCAGCAGCAGCATCAGACGATGCTGGTTGGCATGCAGGATATTCAAGGAAGGTTGTACCAAAACTAGCAGGAGATTTATGAGAATGAACACCTTCTCTTGGCAAACCAAGAGAATGTTCAAATCCTCCTACAGCGGATGGAGCAGTACCATCAGCCTTTCTTTGACAACTATTGGAACCGTGGATACTTCTGGGAGTACCCACATCTTCCACCTATGCTACCAATAAACGTCTCATTCTAGGGGACGTTCCCTCCACACGATCCCAACATGCCACCTCTGTCATTTTGATCCCTGGTACCACTATTCCACCTCCTCGGTGTGAGTATTGACTATGCAGACATAGTCATATTCAAGCTTGGGGAGGGGTGTTGGAACAACATTCTATCTTTGTTTTTATTATTTTTATCTTTAGTTGTTTGTTTTATTTTTAGTTGTACAAGTGTAGGATCGAAGTCTATCTAGTGTAATTGTGGAGTAGTAAATGTATGATTTTGTTTTTGAATAGATTGAACTCTTTGTGTTGTTACATGCAAATGGTCATACCCTTAAAAACTTAAATTGCAAAATCTTTCTATAACCCCACTTGAGGAAGTATTTGGACTAGTCAACATTAGGACTTAGGATATACATGGAAGTTTGAATCAACTTGGGAATGTGAATGTTGAAGATGTTGAGCCTAAACTAACTAAACCATAATGAGATCTTAAATGAAAATACAAGAAATAAACCTTTAGATTACCCTAAATACATGTAAATTAATAGAGACGCATCATAATATAATGAAAGGCATTGTCTCTTAGTTGTGAGATTCCATTTCTTTTCCATTCATTTTTGGCTCACCGCATTAAAAATTCATGAGTACTCCAAGCTATTTTTATTAATTGCATTGCATGGCACGGTAGGAACATATTAGTTAGTTTTCTTGCATTTGAAAAAGGAAGAAAAGCATTGCATTTGTATGCATCAACATTAGTGCATACCATCTTAGCTTGCATAATACAGTTCATGTAGTTGCATACATTTCAACATTGCATGCATATTTTCCTGAACTTGTGGATTTTAATTTTGACTTATGAAGCTAAAGTGTAGGGATATACATCGAAGAAAATATCAAAAAAAAAAGATCAGAAAGGAGAAGAATTTTAAAGGCAAGAAGCATAAAACTCAGCCTTTTGAAAAACAAGAGAAATTTTTTTGTTAAAAAGAAATAAGGAGAAAGTATATCCCACATGTTTGTTTTAATGATGATTTAATCCACATGTGCATTCTTATGAGTTTTCAAACAATCTCAACTCAATCATACATGCATCATTTCATATAATTTTTTTAGGCATTAGGATTCATACATGGCATTCTTTTCATCCATCTAGGTTCATTATTCTCTATGCATATATAGGTTGGATGTACTTATGAATTTTCATTTGCCACCCATATTGAACCATTAATTGCTCTTATTGGTAGGCCACTCTAATTATTTATCTCCTCATTCATGTTTATACGTTGATCTGATTCCAAATAGTTGGTAGTTAGGAAAGAGCAATTTAATGTAGGGAATAACACAATGCACCAAGCGAATGTCTGAGTGAGTATGATGTAAAATGCTTTCTTGATAGTGTCATCGACTGATGGTGGACATCGTTTATGGAAGTTTTTTGTCACTTTTGAGCAATTATCGGTTCAGTGGTTAGTGAATGCCGGTTTAGGGCTTGAAAGTTGGATTTGATTAAGAAAGGAATGTATGTATTGTGTCCTTCTACTGACTCTTGACAAATAGATTCGAGAGAGTGTTGTTGGAGGATGAGCAACATTTAAGCTTAGGGGAGTTTGATGCATGTGTTTTTATTCATTATTTTAGGCACATTTTCCCTTGATTTCATGTGTAGATTAGTCATTTATTTGATATATTATGCATGAAATGACATAGATGGTTTGTTTCTATTAAATGCATCAAATTATATTATTTTTAATGTGTTATATAATATTTTACACATCCCAAATGCTTATGACATTTTTGTGCATTTTTAGGTAAAAGGAAGAACCACAGACTCTGTGTTACCAACATAGAAATAGTTAGTGATACCGACTTGATGTTAGTGATGGATCCAGAAACTCACCCAGAGTCAGTGCTACGGACAACTGAAGTCGGTTGTACCAAATCAGCATCACCAAGCCCCAGAATGAATCGAGAAAACTTGATGCTGCCGAATTGACGTAAGAGAGGTAGCTCAAAAACCACAAAACTCAGTGCTATCAAGTCCAATCGGTAGTATCGCAAGGAGCAGGATCACATGAACAAACCTAAGTGACTCAATACTATTGACTCACCTAGTCGATACTATCGAGTCTGCCCGATCAGTCCATCTGTAGATTTCACTCTAATCCAACAGTGGATGTTATTTCATACCCTAAGTGCCTTTAATGACTTGGGATGATGGCTAGAGAGGGGGTAGCTGTTTTCATTGCACAATGATCGGAGAGAGAGAAAAGAATAACCAAGGTGATCCAGGAACCTCTAGAGGACAATTCTGTAGCTAGAATATAGTAGAGTGCTCGTATGACAGAGGGGGTCTTCCAGACGAGTAGAGATTTTGGGGTTACCTTAGTTTCTTCATGTTTACCACATTTTTCTTCTTCCCTTCCATGTGTTCGTCGATGAAAACCATACCTTTATTCCTTAGGATCCCAGAGTAGCCCAGATATACATTGTGATTGATTTCCATGCATTAATATCAGTTTTATCTCTTTCTACTAGATATAAATCTATGAAAGCTTTGTCTTCTACTTGTGCTTATTCATAATGAGTGGATTGATAAATGCTTAGTCATCTCGGGAGAGAGGTTGTGGGTCAGTTACCCATCTACTATGCCCTTTGGGAAAAGTGGAGTGTAAACGGGAGGAGAAACCCAAATAATAACCATAAAAAATCTAACTAATAAACCAATAACTACGGAAGTGGTATTGGCATTAAATTAGGTAGTAAATTACACTGCGGGACTAGGTAATTCTAGATACATCTCCATATCCAGGGATTGAGATAATAGATATTAGTGTGTGTGAAGTCATTTATTAGTGTTGTCCATGGTGAAACCACTATCCTAAGGAATTCACCCCATCTCTAATTAATTCAACCTTTAATTCGTTTTATTTCTATCTTTGTTCTTTCACTCAACCCAATTCAACCATTTACAATCGGCTTAGCTGATTTGGCTGTAGTTAGTATTAGTCTACTAGAGAAACAGTTCCCCGTGTTCAATTTGGGACTCACAAGGCCTTATTACATCGATAATGTTCACTTGTGTACTACACACAATAAACTTGTGCCATTAGGTAATGGTTGATAGTAGTTCTACTACACAAGGGTTGCACTTACATTCCAACTTACCAAGAATATTTATCTTACGTCCTTTGTAAGGATCATGATTAAATCTAAATCATATCAATTAAATAATAAATCACACTACATAAACATATATGTTACCATGAACATATTACAAAAAAATTTATACACTCAACATTTCTAGTCATTGTTAAATTATGTCATTGCATTATATTATTAAGTTTTAGTTATAGTAGTATTTACATGATAAATGTAAGAATCACTTTCTATAAATCACAATATGATCTATTATTCTTAAGTTAATATTACAATTGTGTTGCTTAACCAATTTAAATTCCATAACTAGATTTGTCATATCACATGATTAATATTTTTAATAAAAAAAATTAGATTTTGAACCATTATCATGTTCTTGTCACTATATTTAAATGCTAGCACATGTTACAACACATGTTAACATAAAGTGGTAGCTCTATAATTTATTCTCTGAATATGGCATATATTACCAACCACCAAATACAAGTTCTAGAAGAATCATGATAATTCCAATCACAATGAACACAAATTCTTCAAAATGACTAGAAAAATATATGGTTAAAAATATTTTATTTGACAATGTATATTCTTTAGGTAGAATGGTATACAATATTCTCTAATATGGAGTCCATCACCATGCAATTCTATTACTCCAATTTGTTTTAAGCATTTCCTAGAAGAAGAAGAAATTGAATATTAGTTGCATCTATTCTGCATAGAGAAAGGCACTACCATATCTTTGTGCTATTTCAACTACGGGTAATGCATCTTCATCAGTTAGAAAACGCTTGAACTTGTAATCCTGTCTTGGTTCCCTATACCAAATTTTTTTAAAAGATGTACATCCAATATCCACTATTGCTTGATAAATCTGATAATATCCAATGAACTCATGAGAGATTGTCACTTCCGTCTTTACCCCTCCTCCATAGAACTCATCATACATATGTCCACCATGTTGAATCAACATGCGTATAGTTGTACAATTCCTGTAAGATAAATACCAAAAACATTAAAAACACACCAAATTCCTAACACTAAAACATAACATAGACATTAAGCATATAGTTGATAAGACACAACTAACACTTAATCACACACTATATACTAATGTACAATAAAGTATCTCCAATTTTAAAAAAGAAATATAACACTTTTAATAACACTTTGTTATGTGAATACCAATGTGTCAAAAAGTTTAACACCTTTTTGGTGAAATATTTCTTGGGAAATATATTTTCAAATTTTTTTTAATAATATAACAAAACACTTGTACAACAAGCATCCTTGATAAACATTGTCTCTAGTCCACATCCTAATGAAATCATAGGGTGAAACATGCTACTTTATACTTACAATATTTTTTTATTGGATAACTCACCGTTTTTGCTTAGAATCTGAAGTATCAGTCTCAGGTGAAGACATCGGAAAGCTTATAACAATGGAGTTCAAAAATACTCTAGGATCCTACAATATATATACATGTACTGGTTGGGTGATTATAAAATAGTCTGTTGTTAAACGAATATCTTCTCTCATAATGTTTCCCAACTAACTAACTATTTTCCTCCTTACCAAAACTCTATAAGGTAGAATAAAGGAACACTTCAAAAATCTCATAGATACACCATTATAATCACTGTAAACAAAAACAAGATTAATTACTCAAAAGTTTGTCCTTGGTACTTAGGTAATTAATGGGGGACAAGTATATATGGAAATGGTGGGGGAAGGGAAGGTGAAGTGGAAAGAAAAGTAATCAAAATACAATGTTTGGTTATATCTATATAGGGAATGGTATTGGGTGGAAAATTTAATTAATAACTTATGCATGTTACCTAGGTAAGGAGTGCAATGACATAAAATAAAAAAATTAACATTATCACATCAAATGTCGAATTCAATTTTGTTAGAAGATGCATAAGCATATGTATATGTTTGTATGTGTATATATGTATATGTATAAAGGTATATATATATAGATATATATGTGTACAAATATTTATATATATATGTATGTATATATGTGTAAATATATACAATAATATATAAATATAGATATATATATTCATATATATATATATATGTATATATATATGTATATATATACGTATATATATATATATATATATATATATATATATATATATATATATATATATATATATATATATATATATATATATATATACGTATATATATATATATATATATATATATATATATATATATATATATATATATATATATGTATATATATACGTATATATATATATATATATATATATATACGTATATATATATATATATATATATATATATATATATATATATATATATATATATATATATATACGTATATATATATATATATATATATATATATATATATATATATATATATATATATATATATATATATATATATATATATATATACGTATATATATATATATATATATATATATATATATATATATATATATATATATATATATATATATATATATATATATATATATATATATATATATATATATATATATATATATATATACGTATATATATATATATATATATATATATATATATATATATATATACGTATATATATATATATATATATATATATATATATATATATATATATATATATATATACGTATATATATATATATATATATATATACGTATATATATACGTATATATATATATATATATATATATATATATATATATATATATATATATATATATATATATATATATATATATATATATATATATATATATATATACGTATATATATACGTATATATATATATATACGTATATATATATATATATATATACGTATATATATATATATATATATATATATATATATATATATATATATATATATATATATATATATATATATATATATATATATATATATATATATATATATATATATATATATATACGTATATATATACGTATATATATATATATACGTATATATATATATATATATATATACGTATATATATATATATATATATATATATATATATATATATATACGTATATATATATATATATATATATATACGTATATATATATATATATATATATACGTATATATATATATATATACGTATATATACGTATATATATATATATATACGTATATATATATATATATATATATATATATATATATATATATATATATATATATATATATATATATATATATATATATATATATATATATATATATATATATATATATATATATATATATATATACGTATATATATACGTATATATATATATATATATATATATATATATGTATATATATATATAATACGTATATATATATATATACGTATATATATATATATATATATATATATATATATATATATATATATATATATATATATATATATATATATATATATATATATATATATATATATATATATATATATATATACCCAACACCAACCGCGGAAGCCAATGGTACATGTGTTATGAGTTATAGTGATTATTGTTCAGTAGGTCCAATAATGCACAATAAAATAGAGTGCTCTGACTCTCCTTCTGAGTACCCACATTTAGAAGAGGAGTCTAGATATATGGCCAATCCCATTCGGCGCTAAGATCTAGGCATGGCGACTTCCCATTGCATACGAGATAGATGAGACTATAGATTTAGGATCTTAGGCATACTTCTAAGCCTTGTACGGTGAAATCATGGCTTGTTGGGATGCTTTCACATGTCATGGTACACTTCATGTGGATTAAGGGCATTATTATATGAATGAGATTTTAATTAAGAGTGTTCAATTATTCATATATTCTTTGTAGTTATCCCCAAAAACGTGCCATTTGTATGTTTCTGAATTACTAGTTTCTTATGTAATTAATCAAGTAATGTTAAATAATGATGTAATACTTTGGATATTTAATTATGCTATATATATGTCTATGAATGATTAGTTCCTCAATAGTTCATTACTATACTACATTATATTCAATTGCTCAAAAATATATCTTTGAATATTAAATTGCTTTATACTATTTCTTTGAAGTATTCATTCACTGAGAGAGTAGGTTCACCCCTCTACTCACAAAAATTTTCAGAGAAACCATGTGGACTTGAAGAATATCAATTCTAGACAAGATATGCCATGAGAGTTAATTAATAGATTAGTAATGTTTAGTCAATCCTTGTCACTCTAGGTCCTTGTAGAGTAGTGAGAGAGTTGTAAATGATGATATGTAACTTAGTTTCCTTAATAATAGAAAATGTATCTGATTATCATATCAAATGTAATGGAAGTGTGATAAGAAAAATGAATGTTTGCTTGCAAGGGTGTGGCTCACTGGTGATACAACCATGAAAGCATGTAGAGATCTTAGGTTTGATTACTCAGGGGTACGAATAAACTGGTTTACAATACTCCTCCTGTGTCAAGCCTCTACAGGTTAATTTGGGATCAGGGAGAGGAAGTCTCCTTGATGACTCTTTGTTTTCTTTCAAAATCAATGTTTAGATATGTATCTTTATTATTAAAATAAGATAAGAATAAATTCTTAGTCTCCTTTGAAAAGTTATCTTATGCGAGTGAATGTGAGAAAACAAAGAGTTCAAAATAAAAAAAAATGTTAAGGGTGGTCTTTGTATTATGTTAAATCCTCAACTTATTCCCTAATCTCATGATTAGAGGTTATTGTGGGATGTGAGAGTAACAACATGGTATCATAGTCTAGGTTGAGTCGTCAGGGACCATAATGATAGAAAGTAAAAGTTATATGTGTGGCAGTTAAGAGGTGGTGTCAATAGCTCTAAGTGGTTGAAGTATTTGGATACCATGGACCGGTATCTGAATACTTGGGTTGACCAGTATCAAACTATTCTATCTATTATTCTCTAGATGAACCATCCAGGTATGCAGAGAAAGGATGGTCTAGAGAGAAACCCTAGAAATATTAGGGTTAGAAGACTAGAAAGTAATGAATAAATAAGAGACTATAGATAGAATAGGGTACCACTTTTATTTTATATGTTGTTTTAATTAGATATTAATAGAAAAGCTCTTAATTTAAATTCAAATATTCATTTTTTAGAAATGTATATATGATTTTTTAAGGCTATTGTACAATATGAAGTTATTTCAGTTATTTTCTATATTCTTTGCATCAAGTAGACCAAAAATAATATTTATATGATCTATCCCTAAGTGGATATTCTTTCCACATGTTTGAATTCAATAGGAGTCGATTAATCTGAAGTAATAATTTGCTTCAGGACAAAAGATGTTATAACCTAGTTTTTACTTGTATTTTACTCAGTTGAAATGCAAATATTTCAATAAAGAGGACATATTGGAAATTTGGTGTGTTTTATTTGGTAAGTATGGTTTTCCCATAAAAATTCCCCTTTGATGTGAATTTCATACTTTTTAATATTTTTATTGATCTAATAATGGATATATGGGAAAAAGGAAGAAAGGAAAGCCAATATTAAGAAAAATGCAAAACATAACAGACAATAAATAATATACCTACGAGAATTGTGTAGAATTTTCTAGAAACTAGTATGGATGGCCACTAATGGATTGATTTTGGTTTCACATGGTTCCTAATAAGAAAAGAAGTTAAAATAAAAGATATGGAAATGTTATAAAGAGAAAAGGGTGAATTAGATGCCTTAAATACTTGAAACAAGGAGAATATTTGGATATTAACTAGAAGTATATTTTCTTTTCAATGTTTGGTCTCAAACCCTTCCCATCATTATATAAAGTCATTAAAGGCTTTCCCTCAAATGTTGGGATTAAAAGGATTAACAAAATAGGAGATCAGATTATTTAGAAATCCTAAAGTGACTCAATTGTCAAGGATATATCGGAAATATCACGATTTAATCTTTTTTTTGGAAATGGTAATAGTCCACCCCCCTTGAGTAGGTGCATGTGAACTGAGCCATGGATCTCAGATCCAAGGGAACATGGCCATCATCTACCAAGGATTACAAAAGGAAACAAGAACTCGGCTATGGCAACTTTCCATATTAAATCTCTTACACTTTAATGCAGAAGCAGAGTGGGAAACAAGTCCTTTCAGTTCTGAAGTCAATATGAATCTACCTTCTCCAAGCTTTCCCATATTTGTAGGACCCTATAAAGATAGGGACAAACCTTCAATCCTAGTTCTATATAAAGGGCCTATGTATCCAATGTAAAAGCACCATCATGATTGTGAGACACTACAGGACCTAGGACTTGCCTCTCCACCCTCAATTCCACTGATATCCATGCCACCCATCATCCAGATACATCCATGCATAGATAGAGGACCTTCTTGTTTGTTCTCCTCACCCGACTTGTGTCCATCTCAATTGAAGGTGTCATCATCATCAGTGGGTCAAGACGTTGGGGAAGACATATTTACCTTTTGTTTAGAAGGAGGTGGTTGAAGTAAACTTTGGAGTTGACTAGAGGCTTGCGATAGAAGACTACATAGAGGTTGAAGACTAACCTCTATCAAAAGTCCAGCCTACCCTCGCTCCTCTTAAGAACAAGTAAAGCCATTATGGTATTTTCTCTCTTTTTTCGGTCTTACTAGAGAGGAGCTAGGTTGCGTGAGCCCATTGGTTGGCCCAACATAGTTGGCAATGCTGGGACCATGGCACGCTGCTGAGGTGGTAGCTTTTGATAGGCCAGAATCAATTAAAATTTGCAAAAATGATAGAAAATCATAGGATGATCTTATACAGGCATATAATGTATGAAACTTGCTCATAAAAATATGAGGAATGAAACAAAAGTATAATCAAGACCTAACTTTGTCTATAGATATAAAAGTAACCCAAGTTTCTATCTTTAATATGTTCAATTCATAAAAACCCTAATTTCTAGGATTTTTATGATCTTGATATGATCAATCGATCTTCATAATTAAATATTGACATGTTTGGATAACAAGGGTAATTTGGATCTAAATTGAGAATAATAATCCATAAATTGATGAATTAGGATTTTCTTGAGATTAAATGTGCATATTGTGATATAAATTAGAATTTTTAAATTAAAAGGACATGAAAGTCAAAATTGGAATTTGGGAAGAGAAAATCATAATGAAACCCTAAGTTGACCCCAAAACCCTAACAAGAACCCCAAGTCAGTTTTAATGGTGGATATTAGATAAAATAATAATACATGGGTATTATGCTTTAATTTTAGGAAAGTTGCTTCATTGGATGCTTTGTTGCTTTTTGATTGGACATCAAGTACCACCGAGAAAGGTATGTGGTTACACCTTTGATTAATCTCCTTAACCATTCTCCATAGTTTTCAAAGGTTTTGCATACTGATTAAAAATAGAATGTTGGTTGTTTATTCAATTCCCGCAATCTATAAAGTCATTATGGGTATCACATTATATAACTTGCTCAACTGACTCTTGTGGGTGTAAGAGATACACGTGGGATGTATGAATTGTCACACTGGTGATGAATGATTAAACCTAGATGAAATGATCACCTCAGGTGAAGGCCAATGTAAGAAATGTCACAATGGTGATTGGTGATCTAGTCCAGAAAAAAGGATCACCCCAAGCTAAGACCTATGTATCAAATGTCACTATTGTGACTCGTTATTAGGCCTAGGACTATGTATGATGTGTCCACTGTAGGGACTAACCCTAGAGAGAGGGTTCCCCACATGAATACTCTAGAGAGGGAGTTCTCATAGAGATTAAGTTGAGAAGTTAAAAAGAAAAGCTTGTTCAATTTTGTAATCATATTTGTTGTTATGGATGACTACATTGTTACACCTACATGTGAATAATTTGTTTCCCTGGCATATTTTTATATGTTACCAAAATCTTTTCAATATAGTGAAATTTATAAATTATTTCTAGTTATCTGATAAACCTTGAACCTATAAATATGGTAATGGCCCTTAACCTCTCGGTCTGCCTGGCTAGGGGGTAACATGGGGAGGGGGTCGTTACATTTGGTATCAGAGCCTAGTTTACCATTTTACCAGGAATAATTATTATATTTTAAGAGTTTTGTAGAGCCCAATGGAATTATTAGAGGACCTTTTGGAGACAATAGTGTCTGGAAGGGACCACAATTTGGGGGCTGGAAAATTTTCGTCTACACTGCTAGTCAGCTTACGAGGACTCCTAGACCCTTGCATCCTACTTGGACAAAGTCAAAGGATTTTACAAGAAACAAAATACCTCTAGTATTTCTTGTCATCTGATTTCATCCCTCCTCTACCTCTTACTCACTCAAAAAAAAACCTAGGGACATTATAAATGTGCCCTCTACCCTTATAAGTACTAGGGTTATGGATATTAGGCCTCAACCATAAGTTGTATATTAATGTGGGCATAATGAAAAAAAAATTGTTTTATGGGTTTCCCCCTAAAGATAAATCCTATATGGAACTAGGGTTGGTTTGGGAACAACCTTAGCGGGACAAGGGAATCTCAAAACCCTAAGGTACATGTTGTAATCCCTAACCTCAACCTTAAACCTTAATCCTGGGGTATGAGCAATATAAGAGAAAAATAATAACCCCTCCTTAATAAACCTTATGGTGTGGATAGAGAAATTGAGAACCCAATAAGTTGGGACACCCTAGTTTTTTAATTCATGAAAGAACATAGAATAATACATGCATGATACACATGAAAGACTTGGATATACATGTTTAACATATATAATAAATGGTTCCATAACCCATAATGCAACTTTTAATTTTGGTGTTCCAACCTGGGATGGGTCAACCCTACAGAAGAGAAAAGATCTATGAGAGAGATAACACCCTAAACTAGAAGGTTAATTTGTGACTAGAAAGTCCAAGCTCCTTCTGGTAGGCACCCTAACAAGAGGATATTCCCACACAAGTATGAGTAAGTGGAAGTGAGGTGCATCAGGTTAAAGAAGAATTAGTTCTAGACCATATGCCTAAATCTTTTCGGGGGTACATAATAGATAAAAGGGATGAGGTAAGTTTAATTTTACGTAATGAGATAATATGACTTATGGTTACCTCATGTGTTTTGAGAGTTTTTCCCAAGATTAGAGGATGTAAGTGTGTATGCTTCTTCTAAAATAAGCAAAGATAAGATGTAAATCAATAGGAGAATGAAACTCTTCTAGAATGGGGGACCCCTAATGTTAGGACTAGTGATAGGGTTAACTCCTGAGAGTGTGGGGACCAGAAGGAGAAGGTTGGGAACCTTGTCTCTAAGACATGAGGAATTACGAGAGATATATCTCCTATACTAGAATACTCTTTAGTGGATGTGTTGAGTTTCTATATGGATGATACGTAGACCCTTGTCATACCCTAGATGTCCTTCAATATACCAAACCCTAGAGACAAAGAAAGAGGTTGTTTACATGGATGTGTATATGGTATGAGTACATACCATCTAGGTGAGGGAGATAGAGTCCCATAATCCTGGGGAGGTAAGGAATGGTAATATGTTGTGAAGCATTGTACTTGGGTTTCTATTCCCTTATGTAGGAATCTAAGGGTGTTTACATGAAAGAAAGAGTTGGCTAACAATACCTCATGAGTTAAAATCTTGGAAGAAGAGACTATCATGTTTTGGTTTATTTATACTAGAGTAGTTAGATTTTGGTGATTGATGCTAATAAGGTAGACCTAAAATCTTGGACTAAAGAGAGAAAATAGATCTAGTGCATATGATATTCATAGAGTTAAATGATATCATCAAGGTTGAGCATGGAACCGACCTCAAGCATTGGCTTAAGGGAAACCCGACTAGGATTTTGTTATCTTTTGATGAGCCTCTCTTACAAGTTGGTTTAGTACCACCACAAAGCCATAAACTAATCGAATCTAGAGAAGTGAGGAATGGGTATGATACAATGAAATACTTAGACTTTGTTTAAAAAGTTCTATATATACAAATGGTTAGCTATATGTGTGAAATATTATAATGTGAAGTAACTAGCTCACCTCAGGATGAACCTCTAATAAAAATTGCAACCTCATTAGAGAATTTGAAATGAGATAATGCCCATGATAAATATATAACAATGTTTCGGTTGACATAAGGGATATGAGGTGAATGAACGTGACTTATTTAGAGTATGCTCTCTCTTACTGGCCTAATACATAATATGGATTGTATTTGGTGACTAAAAAGTACCTGGTGCATAGTGTTAAATGAAAATTTTGCTCCTATGGACCTAAACATAAGAAACTTAATATATTTGTTCCATTATATTGAAACGTTTCAAGTTTGGTTAGTGATTCAACTCATGGGTGGTAGATCACATGATATAATAATATAAATCATACACACATGGATGATATAATGGATAATATGCCTAAAAGACATGTTTTTTGTGGTGATCCTTGGTATTTCCAAGTATTAGTTTTATCATGTCCTAGGATAGGACCATTTTAAAAAGAGTGAGTTCAAATATTAGTTTAAGATTTTAGGTAACCTTAAATTTCACAAAAGGACTAAAGATTAAGTGAATAAAGCATAAAAGCACATATATTGAGTATTATTCCTTGGACCCACATAAGTCATCTCTAAGGGACATGGGGAAAAGGTCAATATCATGGTAATCAACATGATGAAACCAAGGTGGTCACCATAAGCCCAATAAAGGGATATAAAGTAAACTATATGTGCCCTAATAAATGAAAGAAACTCAGGTGAAAGAATTTCTAAAAAAAGGGGATATTATGTGCATTACTTGTGTAAACTTAAGTAAAATGTGTAGTGAAATAGATTAAAGTTATGACATCTCAATAAAAATCTTGGGAAGGGTAGGGCCACATGTCGACCCTAAGATCTTATAGGATGATTGAAGGTACATAAAATTTATGAGGATGGAGAATGATCATGTTCTAAGTGCATAAGGCCCTTGGGGATCAAGAGGAAATCATTTCAAATGTATCTACACCCTAGAGATATTGAGAGAATGATTAAGGTTGATGAGACATGAGGCGTGTGTATGAAGACTTATGATAATGTTTGAATAAGAATCTTAGAAGGAGTTATGATTAAGAATCAAAGGTTATGAGAAAAGATTTTCCTATACGTTTGTATACAATTAAGGGAATGGCGGTATTCAAGGTTCAAAGTCACGTGTAGAATGAATCAACCTAAATATGAAATTAAAAAATGATGTCTGAATTATGAACCATCACTACTATTGGAATGGGATGGGCTTCGTATTTTGACTGCAGCCAAATGCTTATTCCATTTTATTATGAGTGTGAGGATGGGACATATACATGTCATATTAAAAATAATAGAAATGATATGAGAAATGTGTACCTTAGTGGAAATCTAAATGGAATAATATAAGGTTTGAGGTGTACCTCACCCCTATGAGAGAAAAACAAATAACTTATTTAGAGATCTAAGTTAATAGGGTAATCACCAAGTGAAAATAGCATGGTTGAGGTTGTGTACATACCCTCGAATTGAATTCAAGGTTCTAACCTTACCAATATGAGAGTTTTGCATGTTGATAAACGCATAAGTTTTACATAGGTTACCATCCCTAGACTGAAGGATAGTTGGAAAGAACAATCTAGGCCTTACAATATCTTTTGAGAGCATGTGTTCTATATTGGGGTGGATCATGGGAGCAATACTTGCCCTTAGATGAATGTACATGTAATAATAGCTACCAAGCCCATATGAGGATGCCTCCATATAAAGATCTTTATGGGAGGCCATCTCGGTCACTGCTTCATTAGGATGATGTTGGTGAGAGGACCTTGGTGAGGTCAGAGGAAGTAGATTTGTATGTTGAAAAGGTTGCTTTGATTCTTGCACAGACAGAAGAGAACCCATGATCTACAGATATCGCATGTTGATGCAAACTAGACAAATTTTCACTTCACTATAGGTGACTATGTTTCTAGGAATACAACTCCTTCAAGCTATAGCTAAAAATAGAGGAAAACTGAGTCCCCAAAACATGGGTTTGTTTGAGATCCTATAACGGATTTGTGACGTCCCCGGATTTTCTAAAACTTAATCTGATGTGTGACGTCCAAATTGAAACCTCACCTCAGTGAGAATCACAATTTAAACATCCCACACTAGTCTAAGAAGAAGAAAATCAAAGGAAGTCAGAAGGAAACAACAGTAGCACATGCACATGAACAATAATAAAACCATACACACATGTTCACCATTCAACATATAATTACAACATGAATTGTTACAACATTTGATATTACATATTGAACAACAAACTATACATATACATGTACTACCACTAAACTATAGGATCTTACGACAACAGGTCCATCTGTACATCAGCTCGCCACACAACTCTCACTATCCTGGATCTTCAAGAGCATAACCACAACCTAAACAAAAGATTACATGCAGTACACGTCAGCACAATATTCGAGAATATTGTACTGAGTACGCCTAAGTGTCTTTTATATACCTCTCATCATATCTTGGCAATAAAATAAAACTAATACTTGGCAGTTATAAAGAAATATAAGAAAAAGCATATACTTGCACAAAGATGTTCATTAACAAAAGAGAACACATATTTTACCATGACTTTCCATTATATGTAAAGTTGATCAACCACATGCACTATTCTATCAAAGAGATTCAGTGCTCACATGTACTATTCTGCCAAAGAGATTTCGTACTTCATAAATGCACTATTCTGCCAAAGAGATTTAGTGCTTTCATCAATGCACTATTCTACCAAAGAGATTTAGTGCTATCATATAATGGATCAGATATCTTATGTTTCATGTGTCCATAACCATAAGTATGAAAAATCAAGCAACATATCATGCAGAACAATCATTTCATCCAATAGCATATGCCAAGTATTTTACTACACATATAACACAAGCATATTTTATAATAAGCCAAGTAAGAGGTAATGGTGTACCTTCCAAAGAGATAGATCATTCTAATCACATATCCCTCATGTCATCTATATCTTTGGTCATCCCTGATTAAGACAAGATCACATACTATCATCATGTTCTTATCATCATACATCTCTTCTTAACCCTAATTATGTCCATTAGGGTTTAACTAGTCTTATGATATTCCCATATCACTTGCATTCTTGTCTTATATTCATCCTTATGTGGGATTTATGTTACTGATGTCATTTTCTAGATTATGATTCATCAACTGGATATACTCATGTGTCACAATATTATGTGAACATATTTAACATTATGTCACTTTCATTAACCATATCAGGGTCACATCACTTGTATTAAGGGTTATCTTCATATAACATGAATTTCATGTACAAAACTGATCTCATATTTACATATTATATTTCAGTTACATATATGAGGATGTTCTGTGAATTTCATCATTTATTGAGCATGTATATATTTATTGCATTATCTTTAGTGTTGTTAGCCCTAAATAGCCATATTAAGCAAGTTACATGATTTGGTACATCAACATCATAAAAACTGACATCAGATGCACTATAAACATTATTATGGAGTTACTGACATTTTCCCATAATTTTATATCATCCTTTGATATTTATTATCCATGAACTAAGCATTATATATCTTACATGATATCAACTATATTAGTTACTCAAAAACCTGATATTATACTTCCATCTTGTTCTATGCATTTTTCTAAACATTTTGGTATATTATATGTATTTTTCTGATGCTCGAGCTAATTACTACGTTTTATCAAAGATCTAGGTAATTACTGGAATTACTGGGCAATTTACCTTTTTAGGCCAATGCCCGTCCGACATATGGCTCATGTGGGAAGTGATACTCCTTTTTCTGGCTTGCACTGCGTCGGCCGGTTCACTTGGTCTGGGCCTGGTATAGGGTTGCGGACCCGATTTTTCTCTCCTCCCTTCTTCTTTCTTTCTCCACTCGACAGATCCAGAGACCGCGCACCTCTGTTTCCGTAGGGCGTCGCCACGGAGCTTGGACCTGACAAGAACTAGCTGGGGCTTGGGTGCTCCTCATTGGCTCTTAGGGCCGCCAACACCTTCAGCAACCTCTTCTCGACCTCCACGGTTACTCTGCTCCTCATCGTCGGATGTGGAGTTCCTTCTCCACTAGGGCGCCACCGCCTGGCCTTGATTGCGGCGGGACAAAGAGGCAAGAGGCATATTCTCATCTTTGCACCTGACTGAAGCTTTAAAAAGCTTTGCAGGGTCTCTATGAACTCGACCCTGCCTTCTCTAGTGGCGAGCAGCTCTCCCAACAGGTCTTTGATCTCCCAGTTCATGGGCGACTGACCTGGGTTGGTCAGTCATGAAAATGACTACTTGAGGCCAAGCACTCAAGCACGAATTCTTCCCCAGGCCTTCTCATTGCTCCTCCCTTATTCCTCTTCCTCTATTCTCCCCTCTTCCTCTCTTTTCTACCTCTCGCTCTCTACTGTAAGAATCGGTGGAGAAGTGGAGAGGAGCGGGAGTTGAAACTCCCTTCTCAGATTGTTGTTCGTCCAGAAAGAGGGGTCAATTGGGAGATGGTCCCAATATGAAGCCAACTGCCCAGTTGATGATCTCGGTCACTCACATGATCCATGAAGTAGTGGAGGCAGACGTGGCCTCGTCCTCCCCATGTTCCTTCTACCAATCTGCTGGAGGTTGAGGACAAGTGCACAACCCTCAGATCCTTAATCTACCGCCCTGATTAAAGCTTAGCACAGGCCAATCTGTGGCATCTTAAGGTTGTTAGGCATGGCCACTAGATCACAGATCTAGGGCACGCAAGAGGCCACACAGCCCGGCCCAAAACAAAAGAGGCGTGACATAGATTAAAGATCACCAACTTAGGTCCAAAACACATCAAATGCATGTTATTTCACAAAAATTCAAACCTTAATAACTCCCTCTAGGAAGATCCAAATGCCACCAAATTTTAACCATAGCTTACTTACCTCTCAAGGTACATTATAATCCAATTTGGTGACAAATCTCAACTATTAGACCATTCAATTAAATTCCTCAAGTAGGCCTAAACTTATGGATCCAAATCATTATATAAACCTCAATCAACACTTTAACTTTACTAAAACATCTGGGATTCTCAAAACAACTCAACATGTATGACTTCACTTGTGTCATTAGACATTTTAGGATTCCAGAAGTCCACTTCATCACATCCTACACACCTTAAAATAAATTCCGTCCTTGGAATTAAGCCAGAAATCCACTTTGTCACAGGATTGGTGAAGTTTCTTATCGACTAGCATTACCCCCACAATATAGTATGATGCATGGTGTTCCATGTGTCATAATTTGAAGTGCTAATTGAAGGATCCCACTCATGTTCTGAGCATTAAACATATTGAACTCCAAGGGAGGATGACATACCCTGAGTCACCTGTGATGATATTGGATACCAAGGTGAAAGAGATCATGACTAAAAAGATACAAATAGTAAAAGATTCTTTAGAAGAACCAAGGAGAGGATGAAGCCATGTGGGAGTTCAACACAGACATGGAAAAGTCCCATCCTCAATTGTTAGTATGATTACCTAAATTTTGAGCGAAAAATTCCTATAACAGGGGAAGGATTTTATAACCTAGTTTTCACTTGTATTTTACTTAGTTGAAATACAATCAATAAAGAGGATATAATGGAAATTTTGTGTGTTTTGTTTTATAAGTACACTTTTACCTTACAAAATCTCCTTTGATGTGAATTTCATAGTTTTATTGTTTTTATTGCTCCAAAAATGGATATAATGGAAAAAGAAGATAGGAAATCCAATATTAATAAAAATGAAAAAGATAATAGAAAATAAATAATATACTTGTGAGAAGTGTGTGGAATTTTCTATAAAGTGATATGGATGGAAACTAATGGATTGATTTCAGTTTCAAATTGTTCCTAAATAGAAAAGTAGTTAAAATAAAATATATGGAAATGGTAGAAAGAGAAAAGGGCCAATTTGATTCCTTAAATACATAAAATAAGGAGAAGACTTGGATATTCAGAAAATGTATCTTTTCTTTTTGAGTTTTGGTCTCAAACTATACCCACACTTGGATAAAATCATTAAAGACTTTGCCTTAAAATTTAGGATTAAAAGGATTAACATAATAGGATATATGGATTTTTCTAGAAATCCTAAAGTGACTAAATTATCAAGGATATATCATCAACATTATAATTTAATTTTTTCTAGAAATAGTAATAATCTGCCCACTTGAGTTGAATTTGAGTCGTGGATCTCAGATCCAAAGGCACGCGGCCATGGTATACCTAGGATAATAAAAGGAAACAAGAACTCGGTTATGACAACTTACCTGATCAAATCCCTCACACTTTAATCCATGACCAGATCAGGAAACAAGTCCTTTGAGTTTGTAAAGTTAATATGAACCTACCTACCCCAAGTTTTCCCTAAATTAGAGGACCCTTAAAGTTTTGTCAGGATCCATCGACACAATAGGACCGAACCTCTATCCTGGGGGCTATATAAAGGTCCTATGCATCCAATGCAAAAGCACCATCATGATCGCAAGACACTACGGGACCTAGGACTTTCTTCTCCACCCTCAATTCCATCAATAGCCCTACCACCCATCATTTTGATACATCCCTACATGGTTGGAGGACCTTCTTGTTCATTATCCTTGCCCACGCTGTCTCTAGGGCAATTGCAGGCTTTGTCATCTTCGGTGGTTTGAGATAGAGGGGAAGGCATCTTCTCCTACTACTGAGAAGGTCTGGTGTTTGAAGTCAACTTTAGAGTTAACTAGCGAATCGTGATAGAAGATTGGATAGAGGTTGAAGACGAAACTCTATGAAAGGTCTAGCCTTCCCTCGCCCCTCTACAGAACATGTATGGCCATTATGGTCTTTTCTGTCTTTCTTCAGTATCACTAGCATGGAGCCATGAAAGCTCCCCCATCCTAGGTGGTACGAGCCCAATGGTCAGCCCAACCTAGTTGGCAAGAACGGGATCGGAGTGCACTGCTTAGGTGGTAGCTTGCGATTGGCCAAAATGAATTAGAATTTGCAAAAATTTAGAAAATAGTAGGATGATCATATAAGGGAATATAATATATGAATCTTGGTGACAAAAATATGAGGAATGCAATAAACATGTACTCAAGATCTAATTCTATCTCTAGTTTATCTTTAATATGTTTAATGCATAAAAAACTTAAGTTCTAGGTTTTGATAATCTTGATATGATAAATCAACCTTCATAATTAAATATTGACCTTTTTAGACAAAAAGTGTAACTTGGATCTAAATTGAGAATAATAATCCATAAACTAATGAATTGGGGTTTTATTGAGATTACAAGTGCATATGATGACAAAATTAACGTTTGTGAATCAATAGGACATGAGAAGTGGTAATTGGAGTTTGGGAAGCCAAAACAATAATGATTAAGTTGACCCCAAAACCATAACTTGGACCCCAAGTTAGTCTGAATGCTAGATTTTAGATAAAATAATAATACATGAATATTATTCTATAATTTAGGACAATTTTGTGATGGTTTCTTTGTTTCTTTTTGCATGGACATCAAGAATTCCTTATAAAGGTATGTGGTTACACCTATGGTTACTATCTTTTATCATTATTTTGTGGTTTTCTGAGGTTTCACATACTGATTGTAGATAGACTTGTGCTTTTTAGTTAATTCCCGCAATCGATAAATTCACTATGGATATCACATTACAACTTGCACAACTATCTCTTATGGATGTAAATGATACATGTGGGATCACAATGGTGATGAATTATCAGGCCTAGATGGCATGATCACTTCAGGAAGAAGGCCTATGTAAGAAATGTCACTATGGTGACAAATGATCTGGCCCAGAATAGAAGATCACCTTAGGCTAAGGCCTATGTATAAAATGTCACTATGGTGACTCGTGATTGGGCAAAGGACTATGTATGATGTGTCCACTACAAGGACTTACCCTAGAGAGAGGGTTCCCCACATGAATAATCTAGAGAGGGAGTTCCAAAAGAGATTAAGTTGAGAAATTGCATGAGAAAAAAAATTCATGTTTAATTTTGTAATTATATTTGTTGTTGTGACTGACTATGTTGTTACACCTACATGTGAATATTTTGTTTCCCCAAATACCAATACAACTTGTCTTAAGAATTGTTTTTTTTTCATGGAATATTAGGTTAAACAATTGGAAATCTTTATGATGAAAGATGGACATCCACACAAGAAGCCACCCAAAACAAAAAGACTTCATGCAATTTTGGAGGATTTAGATAGTTAGTTTTTATTTATAGTTGTAAACTATAGTTTCCCTTATTATGTAACATCCTTAGCTTACCTTTTTATATTGTACCGATCTCTTTTCAATTGAGTGAAATTTAATAATTATTTTTTGTTATTTGATAAACCTCGATCCTTTAAATATGGTAATGGCCCTTGCCCTCTCAGTCTGGAAGAATAGGGGATAATAAGGGGGAAGGGGTCATTACAGCATGTTCAGCCTAGTCTGGCTGGTAGGATTTGTTACTGGGATCTAATGACTTATATTAATGATAAAGTAAGAGTGAACTCTAGATAAATGAAATTTATATTGTAGTAAGAATGTACTTTCCCTAAGATGTTGAAATATCTCGAAAAGACTGGAAAATCAGTTGGAACTGATATCTAAGATCCTACTTTGGGGACATAGATAAGAAACCCTAAATTGGGAATGAAAGAAGAGAGAATATAGATACAAAACATATATTAGTATGAAACATAAAACTGAAGAATAAATGATGGATAAAGAAAACTAAACCATATAACAAATTTATGCACTTTATTTAATTTGATATCATGGAAGGATATGAGAAAACAACATAGTAATACAAAATAGAAATAATCAATTATGATGAATGGATCACATAATCGAGTGAAATGTACTTATGTACTCCCAAAAAAGGGAAATGGGTGAAAAGAATAAAGTACACAATAAGTGCAAGGCAATGGAGAATTATAAAATAATTAAAGTAATGAGTAGTCAATCAACAAATGAACAATAAAAGTAGGATAAGAAAATATGATGAAACAAAGTGAAATGTTGGAAATAATGAGTTTGAATAAGGAATGAGGGTTACATGATATAATAGAGAGAATGTAATGTGTACTTCCATTATGAAGTCTAATGCATTCATCCTTAATATTGTTTTGATTTAGATTCACAATAGAGTAAAAACCTAGTTTCCATTGAATATAATCCATAAGTTCCTTATCAAGAAATATTTTTTTAATATGAACAAGGATGAACCTAAAGAAATGATCAAGTCATATAAATCTAATATATATGGAGGAAAAAAAATGTATTTAAAGAAACACCATAGTTGACTCATGCATGATTCGTTTGATTGGAAATGAAGGACATGTAGTTTATTAAGCATAAGATGAAACTAGTAAATAGAATATCAATTTGGAATTTAAAATTCATATTATTAAAGGGATAATAAGAAATATATATGACATGGAATATGGAATCATATACATGAATGAGTAACATGAACGTAAGAGATAAGTAAAAGTCAATGATGACATATGGAAGAGTAGCATACAAGGAGAGGATGATGAAAAGTAAAGAAGGGTTTGAATAATTAGTAAGTAGTATAGAGTAAAAAAAAGAAATACTCTAAGATGTGAGAAAATGCTAAATAGTTTAGTCTCCTGGATAATGACTAATTAAACTTAGATATAAGAAATGTGTTAAGTGAGTACTTGAAGATTGGAATTATAAATCTCAAAATCACCTTTTCTTTTGTATCCTCCCTAATGAGAGTAATGTGGGGATGAAGTGATAAAAGGAAGATACATAACCACCATGGTAGACACATATATTGAATATAATGATGGCATAAGATGGAGTGTTGTTGAAAGTACAACAAAATAAATTAAGAAAGTAACCTATCAGAAAGGCCAAGTAAGAGAATGAAAATTCAAGTGATAAAGATAATGAATACTTTAGTAAACTTCAAGACAGCCAATGTTTGAATTTCAAATTAAGGGAGTAAAAATCATGTCACAACAAGATCATGTTGTTGAATAAGGATCAAAACATAGAATGTTCAGGGTTATAGTAATTTAAGGGATGTCACTACTGATTTGACCTTGAGTACTAACATCATTATGAGACAAGATCCTAAGATTAATGATATGGAAGGTAAACTACCAATGATAGTAATATAAGGTTTAAAAGTAGAAATGTAGAAAAGTAGATAAACAACATGGAAATGACTAAGAATAGAGGAGAAGAAATAGATTTGAAATGTAAGAAGTGTGTTTTGAATATAAGGAGATGTGCAACATGAGAAAAATGTGATCAGGAATAAATGCTTGTAGTGATAGCAAGAATTATAGATAACTCATTCTTACCTCAAATATTTTGATCATTGAGATGTTTATTATATAAGATCAAATTACAAGGATAAGTAATAAGAAGTAAGTGGTAATAAAAAAGAAGAGAAATCAAAGAAAACAAATGAATTTCACTAATACGTGAATTTTTTCAGAAGTTTGATTTTTTTGAAGGTATATAAAAGGACGTAAATTGGTTTTATATATGATTTTACTTTAACATGTGTGATTAATATACTAGTTGAAAAGGGTGTTGTGGCTTTAATCATTCATGTTGGTCATCCACCTCAATATTGCACAATTTTTGTTAAATCTAGCATTACAACTTCTAAGTTCTTTGATATTGTAGTAGCACAATAGTAAAAATAAAAAAAATATGAAATCTCTTATTAACCTAGATGTAACATATAAAAATAGTACAAATTGAACTGTATAGATTGAGATAGATGAATCAGATTACTAGTACTAAAATAACACCCGAAGAGAATATGACATTATTGAAAATGGTTGAATTCTCATTCACTTTTATGTTATTGATTGTGACAGAAAATTATTTTTCATCAATGAGAATCCTTGTTTTAAATTTGTTGTGATTAGAAGCGAAACAAAGGACTCAATGTTGAAAAAAATATTCAAATGTAAAATACAAGAGTATAGTGATATATAAGATTTTAAAAGTTTAAAAGAAACCTTGAATGTAATTTTGTTGTGTATTTATGTTTCAAGGATGAAACCCCTTTAAGAGGGGAAGATTTGTTGTGACTTCACTTGAGCTTAATTGGTAAAGTAGGGTTTACCTAGATGATTACATACATAATTTGATTGATCGTCACATAAACCCATTAAATGATGGCAGATAACTTGTGATGATTCAATAATAAGAAGGAACTCTAGTCATGATTTAATTTTTAAGGATTAGTGTTTGAGATGTGTAAACCCTAATCACCATAACTTAGGGTTTTGATAGTATATAAATACAATCTTTGATAAGTATAGAAGTATGGTAATTTTTTTTCATATTTGCTATATAACTTGGATTCACTTGAAATTTGGATATGATATGGATAAATCAATCATTAATAGTAGTGCAAAATGTTAGAATTTCTTGATCTGTGGTGCACCAGTTGGTGACCGAGTTTCCCCAGGACAAACTCAGCCAGCCAGGAATTCTAACTGCATTACATCAATTGAGTGATTGATTTTAGTTATTTATTGATAGATCTGAGTGATCAAAATTTTTTAATGATGATTTGAAACTCAGTTATAGAAATCATGCTAATTTTTCATAATTTTTGGAGAATCTTTACCGTATTTGGTAAATTATTTGTAGTAACATATTTATGGTAGAAGATTTTACTGAAATAAAAAAAAAGTATAAGTAGGGTCAATTTGCAATTGATCCAAGAATCTTAGTTGCTCTATATGATCAACCTAACACACTAGTAGTTATCATATTAGTGATCTAGTCCAGAGAAAGGAAATCATATAGATAGAGGGAGACCTAGGGTTTGGATGGAGAAAGTTGAGAAGATGATGATCTAGGGCTTTCTCTTGCTAGTGTTAAGGAGATAGTGTATCTTTATCATTTCTATACAGATTTTCTTAGTGATTCTTATCTCACGTGTCAAGATTCCGATCCTACTCTAGTTTTATTTGAAATAATATCCAATCCCCATATATTCTAACTCTTTCTCCATTATTATCTAGTTGTAGGGTTTTGAAGTTGAAAGAAGAAGAAATTGGTGATTTCCTAGGGTTGTGATATAGAATCCAAAATTTTAGTTCTCGAGCTACATTTTTAAGGTTTTATCACACCTTAGGTGAGTGGATACTTCCTTTAAATAGTATATTGCACAAAATCTAATCGAGTCCTGAATAATATTTAGCTCCTTTGTATGCAACTACAAAGCCTAAATCTACATTTTAGTTTAAGCTTATGAAAGATGATCTTGAAATGGATATTTTTCCTATAGTGATGAAATTTATATGATAAAATCATATTAGAAATCAATACAAGTCAAATAATGTACAATTCTTAAAGTAATTACATAAGACATAAGAATGTATTGAAATCTAAGGTTTTCGATAATGTCTAAAAAAGATGTATAATTGAACAAAAAACTTTGTGTATTTGAATCTCCTTGTTATGAATATATTAAAATCTAAGGTTTTTGATTTTGTCTAAGGTTTGTGTATTTGAATGTCCTTTATGTCTAAGGTTTTCTATTATGTCAGGCGCTATCTTGGATTTTATGTGATGTTATCAATCTTTGTGTGATATCTTAGTAAAGAGGGTGAACCCTTGATGCATGGAAAGTTGGCAGTTTGCAAATAGACATTATGAAATTCATTTGATGAGAATCTTTTATCGTTATAAATTCATTCATTCAAGGTTATAATTGATGCATGATATTTCAATGAACGGTGTGGAAGCCCTAGTTAGGTGTATTATAGGATTTCATATATATGGTTGATTGTATGTGAACTCTAGGAAACAATCTTTATCAGTGAAAGTTTATGATGCAACAAGTCATTATGCAATCATGCAAAATGTGAACGAGGAGAATGAAATCTTTATGATAGGGTATTCATTGAATCAAATAATTTCAATGAATGTTCTTTAGTATGATAAATGGTGTTTATCAATTGCTCATCTTGTGATACAGATTGTTGATAATTTACAAAAATGAATGTTTATAATGTTAAATTTAGGAATGTTGATTGGATGATAGAACTATAAATTTAAAGAGTGAATTAAATTTAGATGTTGTTAACACTATAGAATTTTCATGTGATGAGGCTTTCACTTTGAGGAGGAAATGACTTCCCCATTGGAGATAGTCCATACTGAGGCAAGTTGGATCATAGTAGTAGGTGTGGGGGTCAGGATCGGTAGGGCAGACTCCTTATGAATCAAGTGGTAGACAACACAAACCGGGGTGTTGGTGGTAT
Source organism: Alisma plantago-aquatica (assembly GCA_963693085.1). Classification (NCBI taxonomy): domain Eukaryota; kingdom Viridiplantae; phylum Streptophyta; class Magnoliopsida; order Alismatales; family Alismataceae; genus Alisma; species Alisma plantago-aquatica. The sequence continues at coordinate 237,223,618 of OY856415.1, forward strand.
ATGTGTTACAAGATGTAAAGATCAATGGTCATTATGTCCACTGATGCATAGTAAGCTAGAGTGTTTTGACTCTGTATCGAAGTAACCAGGTTTAGATGATGAGTCCAGATATCCAACAGCTCGAATTACTATCGACATCCAGACATGGTGAATGTCGGTTGTAGACAGGGCATATGAGACTATAGTCTTAGGAACACAGGCATGCTTCTAAACCTTTTACATTGAGATCATAGCTTGTAGATATGCTTTCACATGTCATAGTATACTTCATGTGGGTTTAGGGCATAATAATATGAATGGGAGTTTAATTAAGAGTGCCCACTTATTCATATATTGTTTGTCGGTATCCCCAATAACTTGTCATTTGTATGTTTCTGAGTTACTAGTTTCTCATGTGATTAATCAACTATGCTTAATTAATGATGTAGTAATTTTGCATATTTAGAATATCCTGCCATATATATGTCTGTGAGTGACTAGTTCCTCAGTAATTCATTATTTTCCTACTTTATATTTTGTTTCTCAATAATATATCTTTGAATATTAAAGTGATTTGTATTGTTTTCTTGAAATATTCATTCACTAAGCGAGTATACTCATCCCTGAACTCACAAATGTTTTGGGAAACTAGGTTGACCTGAAAAATATCAATGGCAGAGTAGATCTATCATGAGAGTAAAGTATTATATTAATAAAGTTCATTCGCTCCCTATAATTTCAGGTCCTAGTAGAGTAGTGAGAGATTTGTAAATGATTATTTGTAACTTTTTTCCTTAATAATTGAGAATGTATATGATTATCATGTTAAATGTAATAAAAGTGTGAGAAACAAAATGAATGTCCAGATATGTATCTTTATTGTTGAAATTAGATTAGAATCAAGTCTTAATTACCCTTGAAAAGTTAGATGAGTGAATGTGAGTAAACAAAGAGTGTGAAATAAAAACGGTTAAGGTAATCTTTGTATTATGTTGAATCCTCAACTTATGCCCTAATATCATGATTAGAGGTTATCATGGGATGTGGGTGTAACACCTTCCAGTCAACTTGCAACCAATATTATTCTCTTTGGTTACCTAAAATGTTATTTAATTGAACTATTTTTTGTCCAAGATTAATCTCCTCTTTCAAGTACATCATATGTGTGTGACCCTATAGGTCCCAAATTATGTTGGGAGTTAATCTTCATAAATAGATTTATAACATTATAAGCAATTAGAGGTAATTGATAACACATCATTTCTACCCAAGTAATTGGAAAGTTTGAGAACAACTTCAACCTATGTCTGTGGTCAGTGTTAACATGATCGCATATTTCCTTTATCTTAGAGATCCAAATTGAATGTGTGGCATGGACCTCATCATAATTTTATATTCAATCTATGTTTATTGAACTATAAAGGACTATTGAGATGCATGTGAGCTCAATACCACATAATGACTCACATGAGAACAACCATGCTTTCTGTTATAACCTCAATTTGGCTTGTATTGATTGAAATGTAATTTTTTAAATAAAAGGGATTTGAATGTAAAATTGTATGACTTGTTTTCAAAGAATGGATTCTTTTGCAAAATTTCCCTCGTATGCATGATTTTGTGGTTTATACTATTTTAATAATCCAAGATGGATAAAAGGGAAAAAGGAAAAATGAAAATCATATAATAAGAAAAAGAAGCTAAAATAGAAGATAATTGTGTGCATAAATGAGAATTGTGTAGAATTCTCTAGAAAGTGACATAATTGGCCACAATTGATTACTTTTCATCTATACATGTTTTCTAATAGAAAGAAGAGCCAAAATAAATAAAATAGAAAAGAAAGAAAGAGAAATGGACTAATTTTGATGCCATAAATGCACAAATTAGGAGAATTGCATATGAAGAAAAGTCCCTTTGGTTTTCAAATTTTTATCTCAATCTTTGCAAAAAATAGCTTAAGTGATTAAAGACTTTTGATTAAAATTTGGGATTAAAAGGATGAGTGGTTTGGGAGATATGTATATTTGTAGAATCTCTAAAGTGAAAGGTTTATAATATATGTCACGATTTATTAGAAAAAGAAAGGAAAAACCCAGATATTTAATTTTTTCTCATGTGGTGTAACAACTATTAGATCCACAATTCAATGGTAGTGGCTCATCACCTACCTAGAGCTAAAAATGGAAACTGGGAATATGTAGTTCCTTTTCATTTCTTCGCCAATCACTCCCCCTGATCAATATGAATGCTGGGAAGATTTCTTATAGTAACAAAGAGGTAATTCTGAGTTAAAGGATCCTAACATTCATCATCTTTGGAAAGTCAAAAAAACTTTCCCCAATACACATTTTCCTAGCTGGCTACCCCTCAACCCCAGAATCTATATAAGGGCAAGTCAAACCAATTTGAAGGGACCATCTTGTTCATGAGACTCTATGAATTCTAATCCATTGCCTTCAATTTTCCCCACAAATGTTGCCCTCCCCTCCTTTATCTTCCTTGTCCTCTACTAAGAGTCAACTCTCCGTCTTCCCTTCCTAGTTCGCCTCCGAACCATCAAAGTCTACTAGAAGATTATGGGTAGCCTAGTAGGAGTTCATGCACCATCTCTTGGCACCCTAAAACCTTGAATGTCAAAGTCAACCACAAAGTTGACCTCAGCCTGGCGCTACATTGTGAGTAGGGGAAGTGACGCGTGGTTGAAGAAGTGAATGAGTAAATTTACTTTCCTACCCCTGAGAAGCCAAAAGGTCAAGCTGAAGAAAGGAGTCCAGAGATGATATTCTACCTCAGTTCAGCATCTTGCTCGCATGGAGTGAGCCACTATGTGGCTAAATCCCATTCGCGGAGAATTGATCTGCATGGAAAAGAAAAAAAAGGATCAAGATGATGACATGGATCTCTGTTATTGGTTCAAAGGTAATTAAAATGAATAAATCATAACTAATTATTAATAACTCCAATTGCAATAAGCTATATATGGTTTTTGGTCAGAAAGAATCTTAGAATTCAATAAAATTTTGATCAGGATCATAATATGCTTTTAGATTGAAAAGTGCTTAAAGATGGCAGCTTTAAGGTGTGAAATAAACTACAACCCTAATATTTGAAAGTTGATGATCTTAATGTGTTCAATTGTTGATATTGATCAAAGATTGATATTTTATGCATAAAAAGAGAAACATGAAAGTTATTTGAGTTTAGAAACCCATAATTTTGTAAATTAGGGTTTCCTTGAAATAAAAGGTGTTTTTATGAAGAATTAGGTTTATTACCTAATGTACCAAGAAAAGTGGAAACTAAGGCTTGGGAAGACAAACCCTAATAAAACCCTAATGTTTACATTGAAACCCTAAATTAAGGACCAAGTTGGTCTTAAGGATGGTTTTTATAAAATAGTAATACATGGGTGTGTTGCATTAACTTTCAAGGAGAAATTGCTTGCTTGGTTGGTTGATTGTTTTCTTGGTCATATAGACTCCTGATCAAGGTATGTGGTTACGCTTATGACTAATCATTTTTAGTTTCATGGCATTTTTATGAGGTTTCACTGGTTTTCCTGAAATTAACTGCTTGCGTAAACTTTAGTTCTTGCAACTATAAAGTAGCTATGGCTATCACCATATATATGTGCATGACTAGCTCATATCCTAATATTCCTTTGTAGCTTTGTGTATATGTGAGAAATTGATGATCTAGGTATTGGTATACCTTGGGGTAGGATCAAAAGATTATAATGAGTCAAGGTTTGGTCTACCTAAGGGTAGGATCATACGATAATACAACTCTAGGTCTTGGTCTACCTTTGGGGTAGGACCAAAAAGATCTATTGAGGATCTACCATATGGGAGTAGTATCCATTACCACTGAAGGGACAAAACAGAGGCTAGGATAGATCAAGATTGAGTATTTATGTTGAAGATGTAAATTTTGATCTGTTAAACAATAATTTTGTTGCAATATGTTGTTACAACTAAATGCAAACATTTTTCCCCACATACCAGTATAATTTGTTATACCGACCAACATTTTGTTTGTTGGTGTTTTAGGTTAATCTGTTATTATTTCTACAAGATTAATGGAAAATGGATTTTCAATAAAAAGTGGAACTCAAAAAGAACAAGGATATATAATGTTTGGAGGAATATAGTTATGTAGTTCTAGACTTGGGTAAAATCCTGAGATCCCATGTTCGAAAAGGTATGTGATTTTTTTATATCCTACATTAAGATTAGTTGTTGTAGAATTTATTAATTATTTTTTATTATTTGCAAAACCATATGATCTTGTTTGGGATAACAACTCTATCTTCTTGGCCTTCCATAATTTGAGGTTGCTGGGGGTGGGGTCGCTACATTTGGTTAGATCTTGGTTTTCCATAAAATCTCTAATAATTATTAAATTTTACAAATTTTTAGACCCCAAAGAGAGTTATTAGAGAATTTTCCAAAGATGGAGGTGTCTAGAAAAGGATCACGATCCAGGGGCTGGCAAGATTTTCCTCCACCTCAATAGTTGATTTATGAGGACTCCCAAAATCCATGTGACTGCCTGGTCAAAATCTTATGATTTGACTCAAAATAAGATACATCTAGGATTTCTTGTCTTCCATACCTTCTTTACCCTATTTCATTAGACAAACTTAAAGTGCTTAAGGATTTCTCTCTCTACCTCCTCCTGAGTTTTGGGGGTTCGGTGTGTTAAGGATTAGGGAATCCTCCTCCAAATGATAGAAAACGTGTAAATAAGATGTTATGGACATAATGATAAAGAGAAAAAGGTTCATGGGTATACCCTAGATAGAACTAGGGATTCTTTGGGAAAACAACCTTAGTAGGTCAAGAAACTAAAAAAACCATAAACCTTAATCCTAGGTTATGAACAAGTTAGGAGAATATATAATTACCCCAACATAATATACCTTAAGAAAGTTGATAGAGAAAGAGAGAAAACCTCATAAGTCGGGATGCCATAGTTTGTCCATAGATGCAAGTACATAGAATAAGGCATGCATGATATATATGAAGGGCTTGTTTTTACATAAGAAACATAGGTGATAAGTGGGTATGTAACAAGGGAAATATGAAAAACCCTAGTGAAACTTTTAGGATTGGTGTCCCAGTCTAGGGTGGGTCAACCCTTGAGAAGGAAAAATTAAGATAGAGGTAAAACCCAAACGTTAGGTTATGACTAGAAAGTTTAAACTCCTTCAGGTAGGAACCCAAAAAGAAATGTGTTCCCACAAAGATACAATTTGGAGGTAGGCATGCACCTATGTGTAAATGAGTGGCATCAAGGCTGGTAATGGGGTTAGTTCTATGCCATTAGGGTAATGCCTGTCAGATTGGTTGATAGGCATACGGGAGGAAATGAATGAGGAGCTTAGTGTTACATAATGAGATAATATGCTTTATGATGACCTCAGTTGGATTTGAGTATAGTTTTGAAGTGGACATAAGATTTGATAATACAAATATGTATGCTTCATCTTTTATGGTGGGCTGGATAAGGATAAAAGGTGAATCTGTAGGAACCTCAACCTCATCTACAAAGAGGGGATCCCTAGCGTGAGGACCAGTGATAGGCTAACTCCTACGACAATGGGACCCAAAAAGAAAAGTTGTAAACCTAGACTCTAAGACATGAGGAATAATGAGAAATATTTGAATGATATGTCCTAAACTAGACTACCCTAAGTGGAAGAGTTGAGTTGTTGTATGCATGACTCCTAGAGGCTTGTCCATGGAAAGACCAAATCCTATCAATAGAGAAGGAAGTTTATTATATTGATGTGAAGTGGATATGAGTACATACCATCCAAGTAAGGGAAAGAGAGTCCCGAGATCCTATAGAGGTACAAAATAGTAACATTTTGTGAAGCCTCATACTCAAATTGGTAGGACTCGAAGGGTTGCTTACGTAAAAGAGAAAGTGGGTAAGAAAATTCCATGCCATGTTTTAGTTCAGTACGGGATTGAGTAGCTAAGTCATGCAGTTTAGATGACCAATGCTATGGAGGATAACCCAAGGTTCTAGACCAAAGAGGGGAAGTGGTGATGTCTAGTGCGTATAGTACTCACAAGGTTGAGTGAGTTCGTAGAGTTTAAAGGAAGCCCCAGTTGGATTGGGATATATAGTTGATGAACCAATCACACCAGTTGGTCTCACACCACCATGATATAATGTGTATGCATGAAATTGGTCCAACCTTGATAGATTATGAATAAATACTTCATAATGGAAATTTTGGAAATGGAATAATGCTTATGATAAATATGGAATGTGGTTATAGTTGACATTAAGACTAGGTGGTAAATAAGGTTTTCTTTCTTCAAGGTATGCTTTGCCTCCTATATCCTACCTTATGGTATGGATTGGATAACGTACTTGGGATATGACATCAGGTACAATAGTTGTTCCTATAGCATCAAACACATGAGATATAATCCAGTTGTCCTATTGTATCCAAATGCTACAATCTGTGGTAGTAAGGTACCACTAGTGATCCAACTCTTGAGTGGTAGATCACTAGATATAATGATATAACTCACATGTAGAAACTGCATGGATGGAATGATAGGAAATATAAAGTTTTGTGACCCTTGGTAGTGTAAAGTGATAGTTTTCTCCTATCTTGGGAAAGGACCCTTCCTAAAGGAGTGAGTACCAAAATTTGTTTAAGAATGGAGGTGACTTTAAGGCTCACTTAAAAGAACTTGAGAGATTAAGTGCATAAAGAACAAAATCACATAGATTGGGTATGATTCTTTACACCCACAAATGACCACCTATAAGGCCCATGAAGAAAAATCACTATGATAGTAACCGCTAGAATGGGGCCAGGCCCAGATGGGTAGGTCACCATGTTTCCCATGAAGGGACATAAGGAAGACTATGAGTGTCCAGAGAGACAAAGTAAATTTGGGTGAAAATTCTAAAGGATACAATGTGCTTGGATATCATACAAGCAAAGGTGTGATGAAATAAAATAAAGTTATGATAGAACCCTAAGTCATTCCTAAGATCAAGGAGGGATGAGATCGATGGGAGTAGGAATTGATTTCTCTCTGAATGCACAAGACCATTGAGTGTGGAGGTAATGACTATGTTTGCCCAAGGCCCATGGGCTAGGAGTTTGGCCACCTACATGAGTTCATGGGGCTCGAAGGATAAATATGAGAGGCACTCCCTAGATGCATAAGGGTAAGATCACCTCAAATGTACCGGCACCCTAGCAACCTTGAGGAAATGACTAAGGATGGTAAATATGAGTTATGCAAAGACTCAAAATTTATGAGAAAATTTTTTCCTATATATATATACATGGAATTAAGGGAATGGTGGTATTCATTGATGATTCAACCTAGATTTGAAAATATAATAGTGATGTGTGATGCACCTTCTATACTCTTGAAACTAGATGAGATTTGTATTTGGATTTCATCCAAATGCTTATTTCATCTTATTATGAGTATGAGAGATGGGACATACACATGCCATACTAGGAATAAAACTGATATAAGGAATAAATTCTTAAGTGAAATCTTTATATGATAGTTGAGAATTGGAGGAATTACTATACCGATATGAGCAGATTTTGAATAAATGAGTAAAAGTAATCGCCAAATTGAAATTTCAGATGAGGATATAATTATTATGTGTAGTTTGAATTCTATAGGTTAAGATCGAATCTGGTGATTATAATAATGGATGCAAGAGTTGAGGTACCAAATAAAGGTAAACCAAGCCCGACTTGTTGACCAGACTTGTAATAGCCATGTTAGATGATCCAGAGTTAGTTGAGATGAAAGGATTGATGAAAAAACCTCAAACACATCTCTTGGTAAATGTGAATAGTGGAACCTGATAAGAAAATCATATTGAGTTGATGAGGATTCACCCCTATGAATTATAAGCTCAATGTGTACGGTACACCCTGGCACTACCAAGATAGTTAAAGACTTGCAGTGATACTTTTCATGTCTTGGAATGAATAGAGAGACATAGTGACATATGTGGCCAGTTATCTCACACGCTAGATGGTGAACTATGAACACCAGTGACCCAGTGGATTATCGCAATTTATTGAGATTCCTAAGTGGAAGTGGGAACATATTACGATGGACTTTGTGGTGGGTCTCCTCACGACCAAGAAAGGTAATGATGCAATATGGGTTTTGGTAGATCGTCTTAACAATCCAGCACACTTCATATCCTTAAAGATCATTGCTAAGGTGAAGAACCTAGAAGAGCTATATATTAGAGAGATAGTTTGACAGCATGGTATTCCAAGTTCAATTATTTCTGATCGTGATCGTAAGTTCACTTCCAAGCTGTGGAAGCAAGCATATGAAGAACTCGGTACTGGATTGAAGTTTAGCACAACTTATCACCCCCAAATTGATGGAAAGTCATAAAGAATAATCCATGTTAGAAGATCTATTGAGAGATTGTAAGCTCAATTGGGTGGATCATGGGAGTAGTACTTGCCCTTAGCTGAGTTTGCTTGCAATAGCAGCTACTAGGTCAGTATGGGGATGCCTTTGTATGAAGCCCTTTATGAGAGGTCGTGTCAGTCACCACTTCATTGGGATGATGTTGGTGAGAGCACCTTGCTGAGGTCAGAGGAACCATAATTGTTTGATGATAAAGTCACTTTGATCAAGCAAGGGCTAAAGAGAGCCCAGAATTGACATAAGTCATATGCTGATGTGAAGTGGACTTACTTGCACTTCACTATGGGTAAACATGGGTTTCTCAAAATTTGACCCCTCTGAGCTATATCTAAGAACAGATCAAAGTTGAGTCCTCAATTCGTGGGTCTGTTTGAGATTTTAGAATCGATTGGTGAAGTTGTCTATCGTTTAGCCCTACCCCCTCAGTATAGTATGACGCATGATGTGTTCAATGTATCTAGTATAAAGTAATATGTGAAGGACCCAAGCCATGTGTTGTAAACCTATTGAACTGCAACGGAGGGTGACATACGATGAGTCACACCTATGAGGGTACTGGATACCAAGGTGAAAGAGCTCAGGAGTGAAAAGATAGAGATGGTAAAGGTTCTTTGGAAGAACCATGGAGAGGATGAAGCCACATGGGAGATGAAGACAAACATGGAAAAGAATTACCTGAGTATTTAGCTTGATTGGTCGAATTTTATTGGAAAAATTCCTATAAGTGGGGAAGGATGTTATAACCTCAATTTTGCTTGTATTATTGAAATGCAAATTTTCAAATAAAAGGGATATGAATGAAAAAATTTATGATTTGTTTTCAATGAATGCATTATTTTGCGATTTCATGGTCCTCAGACAACCTTGAGAAATGGATCAAGGAATCTAGAAACTTATTCTTCATAACCTGTTGGGCCATTTGGAAACAAAGAAACCAGTGGATATTCAAAAGGCAACAGACTACTACAAAACAACAGGTCAACTTCATCTTGATGGAAGCCAAGATGTCTGAGAAGGCTTGGGACCCAAGGAAGAGCATAATGCCCACATATAGGCCGGACATACAAAAGCAGTTAGTTGCTGATCGTCTAATCCTTAATACTGACGCGGCTTGGAAGAAGGGACAGGGGGCCATAACAGTTGTCATCAGAAACCATAACAACCTTTGGTAGGGAGGAGTTGGAAAGTCGATCACTGCGGATAGTCCTCTCGAGGCAGAACTTACAACTATCTTGCTGGCGGCAATAATTATCCGAACTGCTCCTTTATTTGATGTCATCATGGAAACAAACAACATGATAGCATCCAAAATGGTTAAAGATGACTACAGAAGATATCCACGTTATGCTAACATCATCAAGAGTATCCAACAGGTCCTCAAAAACACCTCCTCGATCTCCTTCATAGAAAGGGAGAAGAACACTCATGCTGATGCGTTGGCTAAATTCCATCTGGCTAATAACAACACGGTTAAACTCTACAATAAACCTCCTACAGTTGTGCTTGACACTGGTCAGGTACTCCCTTGTAATGGCAGTAGTACTGCCATATTTAATTCCCTACAAATTTCCAAGCTGTGTAACCCGTATTTAAATATGCTTGCGCGAGGTGGGAAAGATGAATAAAACTATCACTTGACTTACCTAAAAAAATAATCTAATGATGGATAAAAGGGAAAAAGGATAAAAGAAAATTATATAATAAGAAAAATAAAAATAAATGGGTGATAATTTGTGCATAAGTGAGAATTGTGTAGAATTATCTAGAAAGTGGCATAATTGGCCACAATTGATTAGTTTCGGCTTACGTGTGTTTTCTAATAGAAAAAGAGCCAAAATAAAGAAAATAGAAAAGAAACTAAGAGAAAATGATTAATTTTGATGCTTTAAATGCATAAATTGGAAGGAGGTTTGAATATAAAGAAAATTCCCTTTTCTTTTCAAATTTTTGTCCAATCTTAACACACAAATAGTTTATGTCATTAAAGACTTTCCCTTAAAATTTAGGATGAAAAGGATGATTGCTTTGGGAGATATGGATTTTTCTAGAGTCCCTAAAGTGAAAGAGTTATTATGCATGTCATAATATATTAGGAAAAGGAAGGAAAAACCCCAAATATTTGATTTTTTTCTTGGAAGGTGTGACAACCATTGGATCCTAGATCTAATGGAAGTGGCAACATCACCTACCTAGAGACGAAATGAAAATTGGAATAGGTAGTTCTTTTTTGTTCCTCCGCCTGTCCCTCACCCTGATGAGTATGAATGTTGGGAAGATTTCCCATAGTAACAAGGAGGAGATTCCAAGTCAAAAGATCCTAACTTTTGGCATATTTGGAAAGTCATAAAAATTTCCCCAATTCACAATTTCCTAGAAGTCTACCCCTTGACCCCATAATCTATATAAGGGTAAGAAAATCCAATGTGAAGGCCCCATCTTATTTGTGAGACTATGTGAAGTCTAATCCATACTCCCTCTACCTCCAATTTTCCCCACAAACACTGTTCTCCCCTCCTTTATCTTCCTTAAGCTCCTATGAGAGTTGTGTTGTTCTCCTCTCTTCCTAGTTCACCTCCAGTCAATCCAAGTCTATCAGAAAATTTGGGGTACCCCAATGGGAGTTCGTGCACCATTGCTTGGCACCCCAACACCTTGGATCTCGAAGTCAACCATGAACTTGACCTTGGCCTGGCACTGCATCGTAAGAAGGGGAAGTCACATGAGGTTGAAGAATTGAATGAGTAAATTTACTTGCCTATCCCTGAGATGCAAAAAGGGTATTCTACCTCAGTTCAACATCCTTCTTGCGTGGAGCAAACCACTACATTGATAAATCTCATTCGCGGAGACTTGATCTATGTGGAGAAGGAAAAAAAGGATCATGATGATGGTGTGGCTCTCTGTTATTTGTTCAAAGGTAATTAAATTGAATAAGTCGTAACTTATTATTAGTAACTCTGATTGTAATAAGTTATCTATGGTTTTTGATCAAAAAAATCCATTTAATTCAATAAAAATATGATCAGAATCAAAATATGCTTCTAGTTTGAAAAGTTCTTAAAGATTGCATATTTAAGGTGTCAAACAAACTAGAACCCTAATTTTGGAAATTGATGATCTTAATATGTTCAATTGTTAATGTTGGTCAAAGATTGATCTTTTATGCATAAAAAGAGAAACATGTAAGTTATTTGAGAATAGAAACCCATAATTTGGTAAATTAGGCTTTCCTTGAAATAAAAAGTGTTTTTAATGAACGATGAGGGTTTGTTACCTAATGAAGCAAGAAAAGTGGAAACTAGGGTTTGGGAAGCCAAAACCCTAACAAAACTATAATGTTGACATAGAAATATTAACTTAAAGATGATTTGGATAAAATAGTAATACATGGATGTTTTGCATTAACTTTTATGGTGAACTTGCCTGGTTGGTTGGTTGATTTTTTTCCTAGACTTCTGATAAAGGTATGTGGTTACACTTATGACTAATCGTTGTAGTTTCACGGTGTTTTTCTAAGGTTTCTTTGATTTGCTTCAAATTAACTGCTTGGATGAACTTTAATTCTTGCAACTACATATGGGTATCCCCATGTATATGTGTATGACTAGATCAGATCCTAATCCTCCTCTGTAGCATTATGTATATGTGAGAAATTGATGATATATGTATTGGTCTACATTGGGGTATGATCAAAAGATTACCATGAGTCAAGGTTTTGTGTACCTTTGGGTAGGATTATATGACTATACATCTCTAGTTCTTGATCTACCATTGGGGTAGGACCGAAAAGAGCTATTAAGGATCGACCATATGGGAGAGATAGTATCTATGACCACTGCAGGGATAACACAGAGGCATGGATAGATCAAGATTTAGTAGTTATGTTTAAGATATAAAGTTTGACCTATTAAACAATAATTTTATTGCAATATGTTGTTACAACTAGATGCAAACATTTTGTTTTCCCCACATATATGTATAATTTGTTATACTAACAAACCTTTTGTTTGTCTGTGTTTTAGGTTAATCTATTATTACGTCTACAAGATTAATGGAAAGTGGATTTTCAATAAAAGGTGACATTGAAAATGAACAAGTATATATAATGTTTGGAGAAATATAGTTAAATAGTTCTAGCCTTGGTTAAAATCCTAAAATCCCATTTTTCAAAAGGTATTTGAAAAGAAAAAAATTTATATCCAACATTATTCTTAGTTATGGTAGAATATATTAATTGTTTTTATTATTTGCAAAACCATATGATCCTATTTGGGATAACAACTCTAGCTTCTTGGCCTCCCTTAATTAGGGGTTTTTGGGGGGGTTGGTTCATTACACTTTCTTAGTCTTTCTTGTCAAGACTCTAGGATATTAACTCTGGTATGAGTGTCAAATCCCATCTACATCACTCATAGTAAATCCCCATATGTTATAGCATACTTGAACACCATCTTTATACCATCCATTATTCAAGGTCATGTTGAATGGTATCAAAGTTCAACAAATGACATGTGATGAGTGTAGCCACTTTAGGTCTAAGAACCACAATCACCATGATCACTTTAAGAGATGATTCCAGCTACCATTCAATGGTTTCATGTATCTCTTTGGTTCCACTCTTCAACATCCCAAGAAAAAGCTGCACCACCATAGTAGAGCACATGGAGACACTAGAGACGAAATTGTCCCACCATCGATTGAGCTTGGGACAACAATTGTCCTAAAATTGACAATGATTTTCCCCTCCTCTCATGGTAGATGGATAGAGGGAGACTAGGGGTCACTGGAGTACCCCATGCATCATCAAGTGGTATCTGTGGCCATGAGTGTCTAGAGTTAGAAGCTAGTGAGGCACTTACATGTGAGTCACAGGTTCCAAGATACTTTTTAAAATCCTCACATAAGTAAAATGTAATGCTTTAAACTTTAATCCCCATAATTTGAATTCAAGTTTATCTTAAAATCTTAACTCCCCCATCCAAAAGCTAATATGGGAAGGTATACATACCAAATTGACCAACTTGACTAGATATACATAATGAGCTCGGTCCTAGACCCTAATTCCCTCATTTGTCCCCCTATTACCTAAAAGTAACTACCTTTGATCATATTGAATTAATCAAAGAATGATGATGTTAATGTTTGGATCCTTAATGCTCCTTTACCATCCTAACCATCAAATCAATAACTTTGGTGCATTTTTAACTTCATGAAGGTCATACTCACACCTTTTGTACAATGGTTAACTCTTATGCATGAATATGACTTGTTGTTGGATATTAATGATGAACTTAGCATGTTGTGCTAATCTTGCTTCTAAATGACATCAAAGACACTCATAATTGGAAAATCACTAGCCATATACTCCTCCATGACACAATTTCACCCCATGTTTCTCCTTTTCCTCTTATCTAGTTCTATATGGCACTTAATGCATGAAGGTGACCCTTTTATGGCGATGCATGATCATACTTTATTCTAATGTGGTGATTGACATATTTTTTCCACCAAACTCCTTTCAATGATGATTAGAAACCCTAATTTCTAAGATTCACCCCATGGTTGGATATGGTATTGTTTGTGACCCTAGTCAACTCGTAATGACCTACACATATGACTAAATTTTCTTCGGCCCTAATATCCATGTGATCCTTAATCTCATATCTTTTCTCTTCTGATCAGAGGTTAAATGAATCCTTATGATACCCTTGATGTGAATGTACTCCTAAGTCATATGTTGACACCTAATGGGTACTATGTCAATGTTTTTGGTCGGTCAAAAAGTGTGTTACTATAAAACCAAAAACTTTGGGCACTGAGTACCCCATTACATCACACAGAGCAAGAATCTTGACCAAGGATCATATACCCCACGCAGGGGGTATTACACTGGACATAGATATAGAAGCCACAAAGAAGAACATCAAACTAATCAGACTAAGACCAGGCAATCCTACCAGGAGAACTAACTACTATAACCTACAAATACATGCAATAAGCCAACCCACAAAAAGTAGCAACAGATTACAATAGGACATCCACCAGGTAACCCTGCTAGGAACAACATCAATAGCTTTAGGTCTTCTCAGAGTACCAGAACCATCGCATTCTGCCGAAAGAGAGCTGCGAGCCTAAGAGGTTAGAAACAATCCATTCATTCTTGGCACGGTACCAAATGTCTAATAGATGCACACACAATGTGTGGTCCTATGCCAACAATTAGTGGATTCAAAAACCACCCGAAACCACACAAACAACATGTTTGTGTCCTACAATAGAAACAGTAGCCGCCCTCACAGAGAGGCTGCTCATCAACACCTAAAAGGTGTTCCTACCCCCAGCAGGGAACGGGAGATCAGGATGAAGGATCCGACCCCAGCAGCTCCTTGTTGTTGGCTTTACCAGGAGCAGGCTCCGAGAAGCATACGGTCAAACACCTTGGGAGTGCACAACCTCACAGCAACAAGAGTCAGCCCATATACAACTTCTATTTGCACAGGCACGCAACAACAAGACTGAGATGTAACCTGCAAACAACAACATTGAGGCAAAGAAGAAGAGAAGAGGAACCTGCTTCCCTCACGAGCCCAATGCAGGCTATTGTTAGCTCAGCAGCCAAACGTCGAACACCTTCAGGGTGCTCCTTCACACATCAACCAAAGGCACCAAGGAGGAGGAAACGAAACCGTATACCCCCTTTAACCCAAAGCTATGCTTTGACCTTCCATTGGCTAGGGTCGTGCCCCTATTTTCACAGAAGCTAAACACGAGCACCAGAGAGGGTAACCCATCACACAACCAAGGGGAGAGGACTCCCTCTTCTGTGTTGGCTCACCCCAGGTCCGTAGGCGCCGTCAAGAAGGAGATGTCGCTGGTTGGGCATGGCGAGGCGGAGTCGAAGAAGACACAACACCACTGATGCTTTGGACAAGGCCAGAAATGTAGCTCGGGGGGAAGGGGTAGGAAGAGGAAGGGTGTCGAGGGGCACCCTTGCTCCGCCTGTGGTGGAGGATCGGTCGAGCAAGACACCAGATCCTGGACAGCGGCACCTCTCCGTCCATCCCTATTAACGGACAGGAGTCGACTAGGTCAAAACAGCCACACACATCCCGGATCCGAGCTTCAAGCTACTCGTCATGCCTTCCCCTCCGCCAAACCATGATCTACCTCGGACAAGCAGCCAGCAAGACTCCCTGGTTCGTAGATGCCTCGATTAGGTCGCGGCTCCCGCAGCATAGACACACTCATGATTCGATGGAGAGGAGCAACAGTCGGGGTAACTGGATCCACTCGATGCCTTCTTCTCCAGGATAACGATCCCTCTGCTTCATTCGTCGTGGCTGGTTGGAAACCAAGGGGAGGGCACGCCAGAGATGACGCCCCTCCCCCCAGTGACGTCGCCAGTTAGAGAGAAGTGTGAGGAACCCTAGAGAGAGAGGCGCACCCCCCGTACTACTATGTCAATGTTTGACTGTATGTTGATATGTTTATACACTATGTTCCTTTAATGATTCTTAGACTCTACGGGACATCCACATAAACTTGTTATGTTCTTGTTATGTCCATACCTTGCCTATATCAACCATGTTCTATTCTTGTTCATCATGTCTTTATGTCCTTAACATTTTTTGACTTATTATGAGTGTTTGACCCTAAAATGTGCATGAGTGATATATATCTTGGTATAATCACATAAAATAGATGGATCCTCAAAATGACTTGAAACATGAACCATACCTTCATGATGGACACTAATGTAGTAAATGGTCATCAAACATGTAGATATCCAACTTTGCACCTAGCTTGGAAAAGACCCTAAAAACAAAACTACTCAGAGTTAATGATGAGAATCCAATGCATACACGCAATCTTGTTTTAAATTAGTTGTGTATCATGGCTATATTATAAGGGATAATTTAAGAATATCTGAATCTGGAATGGTCTCTAATGATTATATTTCTTTCAACTTGGTATATATGTATGCTTGTACACTTGTAGATTTTTCCATGTAGTATTGTAGTATTGTACTCGAAGATTTTTTTATCAATTTTATAACTTGAACAAAAATTAAATATCCATTATACAAATCTTGTGTACCTTCCTATATTGTCTTGGTAAGGGAAAAAGGATGGGCATCCTATTTGAGCTATCAGGAGTGGATGGACAATGTTGATAAATAGGGATAGCTAATGATTTGAGCCTTTAGCAACCTCACATCCCCTTCCAACTAGAAGATGGCTAAAGGTCTTATCATACATGATATAGTTGGTGTAACATAGTAAAATAACTAAAATATGGGTTTTCATTTTATTAAGTACTTATCTCTTTTACTATCTCTCATTTATATATGTGAATCTTTTCAAAGTTATGAAAATCGAAGATATATCTATCCATCTTCCATGTACTCATCATCTTCTTTTTTGATCCACTTGGTTTTTTATATGCTTTCGTTTCAGAAATAGCATGGGAGTGATGGTTGGTGAGAAAGTGTTTACGTTGTAATTTTTGTAAGATGATAAATAGAGTATATGATCAAACATATATCATTTGACTCTCAATTTGTAATTGAAACAATGTAATAAGCAATGTTGCTATTAATTATACTTTTTGGATGCAAAGAATATGTTGGTGATTTCATGTTTTTATTTGTTAATGTATGATAATCTTTTATACTTTTGCATTATCACTTTGGATATTAACATGTTATGGACAAACATTCGGGTCCATTCCCAATTCCATACTAGTAATTTGGAGTTTGTGTTTGAGTAATAAATG
This sequence comes from Alisma plantago-aquatica, assembly GCA_963693085.1. Classification (NCBI taxonomy): domain Eukaryota; kingdom Viridiplantae; phylum Streptophyta; class Magnoliopsida; order Alismatales; family Alismataceae; genus Alisma; species Alisma plantago-aquatica. Next base: position 237,240,831 of record OY856415.1, read on the forward strand.
GTTCCATGACTTTTGGGTTTATATAATGAACAATAACTAAACAAAACATTGCTCACATAAAACACAAACATAATCCAACCTAACATCTCAACCCTATAAAATTAATATGTTTTTATTTGTGGAGGAAGTTGACTTAGCCTCTAGATCATAACCTAGATGTTCTAGAACTATGTCTAGACATGTGTAGATCTTGAAACCTCTCTTTTCTCATCTTTCTATCATATAGTAAGGAATTTAGGTTCATGAGGATAAGAAAAGGGTGATCTTATAGTTATAAACCCAAAAATATGTTTGCGGCATATTCATAGTACATCTAGAAAAGTGTGCACGATGTTCCTTCTAGTTATTTAGGTGTTATGTAACTAGAATGCCTGCTGGATGTGGTAACTCATCTTGGTGTTATATGGGGTTTTCCTATTGAATGTTTAAATGTTGAAGAAAACCTTTATTAGGTATTTATATATATGTAAATATGAAAAATGTTACCACATGTAGAAAGGTAGTAAGTGACCATGTAGCCTAATAGAAAGAGAGGTAACATCAGTCTACATGAGAGTGTTTATATTATAGTTTAGTCACTAGAGTTATCTAGAACCATGATAAATTTACACTGGTAAGTATCCTAGATAATTTAAGTTCATGATGGATGTTGTAGATGTTGATGTTAATTTTGATGTGGATGATATGAGTTCCTTAAAGATGAAATTATTTTGTTTTTATAAGATTCACTTTTTATTTGATGCCAAAAGATGAGTTGGTCCATGAAACCCTAGCTAGTCTAGCACCATGTTTAATACATGTGGTTTGTTTCATGTTCTAAATATAGATAGTGGGTTGGCATTCTTTCTTGTGTCTAGGTATTTGCATATGTTTGAGATATGGTTAGTGATATATGGTTTGGGACCAATAAGGTCCTCAGTCTCTTTACTACATAGGACTTCTAGTATGAGACATATAATAAGAGTGAACTCTTGCTATGGGTCAACCCTTCACCAGACAAGGTTAGAGTACCAAACATCCAAAATATGTGTGAAATGTTGCAAATAGGAAAAATGAAATACATTAGGATGGGTTCATATCTAGACTACTTCTCGGTATATGAGTTGAGTCGCCTAGTGTGTGTTTCCCTTGATAATGTTGAACCTTATATTTCCTATGCTAGAGAAAAAGACATTTGAATATATTAATGTTTCCTTACTAGGTGAGAGGGGTATCGTAAAACCCTAATACGATGTATATGACATTTGATCTTCATGATGAGCCTCATTCTCAGGTTTGTGGTCCTATGTAAAGGGAAATCTAGTAGTTGTGATTGTTTTTGAAATATGGGTAGAAACTTTTTAATGGGTAGATGGTTGTTGTTAACATATCTTGCCCAATTATAGATCAGTCATAGCTTGATAATATCGAGTTTTTCAAGCTCGTTAAACTACAAGTGAGATATTTGTGAGATCTCAATACTCAAGATAATTCTCAAGATAGTGTGCATCATACATCATATAGTCTCCCTTGAGTTAAAACTTGATATATGTATGTAAAGTCACTATTATAAGCTTGAGGTAATATGAAACAATGCTCTGAAAGATATACTTTGGGATCCTAGTTGGAATAAAAATGATGTACACAAGGATTAATTTTAGACCCAAATAAAAAGTAATGAACCTAATTAATTATAGTTGGTAGAAACTTGTAAGTTATCTAAACCACACATGTAATTTAAACTTGGTAAAGCATTATAAGGGTAGAAATAACCTTATTTGGAAGTCATGATGATGAATATGATCACCTGGATTCTAATAACACACCTTGAGCTTGTTGAGCATATGAACAAAAATCCTAATGTAGCAGTGATAAGGGTTATGGAACCCTAATGCCAAAATGATTTCATAATATGATAAAACACCAAGTAGCATGCATAAAATTGGTATGGGTACATACTTGATGATGAAAACCTTAGTGTTCACCTCATAAAGGTTGACACCTTGACACTAGGGTTTTTCTTGCAATGAGTATGGACTTTGACCTTTTACTATGATCTTAGATGAATTGACATGACATAATTATTTGAAGGAGGGTGAGATGTAACAACCTCGAAATTTTGTCTCCTATAGTATCCTTTTTCTCTCTCTTAAAGTGACATTCTCACTCTATTTCATATCAATTAAATAGTGCTAGTGTTGTAGTACTCCAGTTTGGTCACGTCAACAGTCAACTTTACCAGACATTATTTTACATATTTCAAATAATTCTCATGCTTTAATGTGTTATACCTTTGCAATTAAAATTGAACATGTTCAGTGTGGTCTTCATGATCCCAAGTGCATATAACCTTGTAGAGGGTTCAATTACCCACAATACAATATCACCACAATTAGACCTTCGCGGCCCAAGTTATGCAATTTCAAAGTTGTCATGATTGAATCTTGATTTAATTGCTTTTAGTCTCATATTTGGTCTTAAATTGGTGCACGGCCCAACTACCACCCTCACATAGGCATATATTTTTGTGCCCCTTTTTTCTAGACATTAGACCAGGGTTTAAGATCCAACATCCATCAATCACCTTCCTCCTTGGTCTATACCACTCTAGAAACTATTAAATTGAATACTTTTAGAGATATAGATAACCTTTGATCCTTGACACTTTTGCACATGTAATCACTCCATTCCCTCCCTATCCACTTCATCTCTCATTCCCTCTCTTTTTATTCACTTCATGAACTATAACCTTCTTTTTCTTTATCTTCTTCAACCTATCTAACCTAGTCATCATCTGGAAGGACCAGCTCCTAGCTTCATGGTCATGGCTCCCTAGCCTTTTCGAAAACCACCATTGGTTCTGTTGTGCCCTAACGAAGCTTGGTGTCTAGCTCACGACAATAATCATGAAATCTCACCCCTTTATCCCTACTCTATGGTAGCCCAGGAAATATTTGCAACTCCATGGTGCACACACAACACCTCATTGGGGATGAAATCCTCCCTTTGTCTATCGAGCTTGGAACCACAGTGGTACAACAATTTAGTAATCTCATTCCCCCTCTCATGATGGTATGTGGTTGTGGTAGGGAACCAAGGGTCACTAGAGAACCCCATGGAGTAGTGGGTGGTGTCTCAAGACCACGATTACCAGGTATCAATACCTAGTCAGGCACACTTAGTTGAGCTGCACGATCTAGGTTCAATGGTAGATATTGTCACACAAATCTAATGTAACACTCCAAATCTGAATCCCTATAGTTTAAATGAAAGTTTCTTCTATAAGCTTAACTATCTCACCCTTAGGCCTATACCAAATCGATCATCTCAATGATATATAAGGTTTTTCCTACACCCTAATTCCCTTGTTCACACCCCTATTTCCATAGAAGTATATACATATAATCATATTGAATTAATTAATGCACGATAATGTTAAAATTTGGATCCTTAATTCTCCTTTACCTTCCTAACCATGAAGTCAATAAATGTTTTGCAGCTTTTAACTTCATGATGGTCCTAATCATCCCTTATGAATAATTGTTAATTCTAATTCATGAATATGACTTGTTGTTAGATATTAATGATGAAATTAGTATATTTTTCTAATCATCATTCTAACAAACATCAATGTTTCTCATAATTGGAAATTAGTAGCCATATACTCCTGGATGACACAATTTCACCCCATGTTTCCCCTTTTCCTCTTGTCATGTTCTATGTGACAAATAATACATGGATGTGAAACCTTTATGGTGTGCTTGATCACACTTTAATGTAATATGGTGTTTGACCTATTTGTGTAACATAATCCTTTCCATTATTGAATTGAGTTACACCATGATGATTAGAGACCCTAGTGTCTAAGATTCACCCCATTGTTCGATATCACCACCTAACCAAGGTGAAACAAGGCAGCCATGGTGTAAAAAACTCAAGAATGGTACAAAAACATGTAAGGAACAATAAGAATGTGATAAATTTCAAGAAAAACTTCATATATGGTTAAATTGCATAAATTCCCAAAACAAGCATATAAAATGCATATCTGCACAAATAGTGTCCAAATTTGACCAAACTTGAAACTTAAGCTTGTCACATGATATCAAAGCACATATTAGGGTTAGATTTAGGTTTTAAGCATCCAATTATCATAATAAATCATGTTCAACCGTAAAGAATGGTCAAGGGTCTTACAGTATGACTTTGGAGTTACCACCTAAAGCGGTAAAACCCATAGGGTACAACTGGGTTTTCAAGAGGAAGACTGAAATGGATAGCCTAGAATAGAGATTGGTTGCAAAGTTTTTCAAACAATTTCAATGTGTTGAACATGATGAAATCCTTTTACCAATTGTCATGATTATATCCATTAGGATCATGCTTTCTACTGCATCTTATTATGACTGTGAGATTTGGCATATGGAGATTAAAAACACATTCCTTAAAAGGAATATTTGTGAGGATGTGTGTGTGACACAGCCTGAACGTCTTATAACTCCATCAATTCAAATATTGTCTATAAACTCCAAATCAATCTAGAGGTTGAAACAATCATCTTAGAAATCAAATCTTTCATTTGACATAATAGTCAAAGAGTTTAACTAAATCAAAATAAATATAAATTTTTTTATTATAAAAGATTTAGTAGGGGCATATTTATATTCCACATTTTGATGGGGAATAACAACCCAATACCATAAGTATTGAAACCTGGCATGGAAAAAATATTCTTTAAGAAGGATTTAGGTGAAGCATCTTATGTGATAGGAATTAAGATCTATAGAGATAATATGGAAAACTTCTAGACATAAGAAAAGCACATTATTGGCAAGATGTTGCAATGGTTCAACTTGAAGGATTCAATGAGAGAAAATCTATCCATGATATATAGGATTAGTCTCTCAAGAACCATGTATTCCAATTCTTATGAGGAATGGGAAAACATGAGTAAGATGGCATATGAACTAGAAATTGAATCTATCATGTATGCCATATAATGTACTCATCCCATTATTTTATATGTATTGGACATGACAAGATAATATTAGTAAGATTCAAATGAAGGTCACAAGAATGCCATAAAGAACATTCATTAATATTTGAGAAGCATTGATGATCAATTACTTGGATTCGACAATAAGGAAGAGTTGAGTATAAAGAGTTCACTGATGCAAGCTTCCAAATTGACAATTAATGGTCGCAATCTAAAATTTTGTGTTTAATCTAAAAAGAAGAACTAAAAGATAGAAAAGTTCTTAGTAATAGACAGTAGTTTACTCTACAATATAAGATGTGCTAAAGTGAACTCTTAGGGTTCTAGATATCCAATTAAATAAGTGGGATCATGAACTTGAGAATTCAAATGACTTTTAAGTCAATATACATTAATGTTTATGTTGACATCATGGATGCAATCGCTAAGTTTATGCCCTTTTAGAGGTATTTTATTGACTAGTCATACAGTTGAGTCTAGGGAGAAAAATGGAATGGAATGTACCTTGAGTTGCGATAAAGCAATGGTTAAATTTTCATGATGATTGGATATTCCTAGAAGAAGTTATGTAGGTTTGAATGTTGTAAAATAATGTGTATATTTGATGATTTATAGACCTATGTTTTATAGAGTGAACCTGTGATGTCCTCGGATTTTCTAAAACTTAATCTGATGTGTGACGTCCAAATTGAAACCTCACCTCAGCGAGAATCCCAATTTAAACACCCCACACCAGGCTAAGAAAGAGAAAATCAAGGGAGTCAGAAGGAAACAATCAGTAGCACATGCACATGAACAATAAACAAACCACAACACATGTTCACCATTCAACATATAATTACAACATGAATTATTACAACATTTGTTATTACATATTGAACAGCAAACTTATACATATACATGTGCTATAGCTAAACAACAGGATCTTAAGACAACAGATCCACCTGAACATCAACTCGCCACACAACTCACAACTATTTGGATCTTCAAGAGCATAACCAAAACCTAAACAAAAAGATTACATGTGGTACAGATCAGCAAAATATTCAAGAATATTGTACTGAGTACGCCTATGTGTCTTTTTATATACCTCTCATCATATCTTGGCAATAAGATAAAACTAATACTTGGCAGCATTAAACAAAATATAAGAATAGGCATATAGTTGCACAAAGATATTTGTTACCAGAAGAGAACACATATTTTAGGCACATTTCCATTATATGTAAACTTGATCAACCACATGCACTATTCTACCAAAGAGATTTAGTGCTCACATGTACTATTCTGCCAAAGAGATTTAGTACTTCATAAATGCACTATTCTACCAAAGAGATTTAGTGCTCACATGTACTATTCTGCCAAAGAGATTTAGTACTACCATATAATGGAACAGATATCTTATGTTTCATGTGTTCATAGCCATAGGTATAGAAAATCAAGTAAGATATCATACAAGAACAATCACTTCATCCAATACCATATGCCAAGTATTCTACTACACATATAACACAAGCATATTGTATAATAAGCCAAGTAAGAGGTAATAGCGTACCTTCCAAAGAGATATCCTAATCACATATTCCTGATGTCATCTATATCTTGGTCAACCCTGATTAAGACAAGATTACATCACCACCAGGTTCTAATCATCTTACATCTCATATTAACCCTAGTCGTGTTCATATTAGGGTTTGCCTATCTCATTATGATATCCTCATGATTACTTATATTCGTGTCCTGTGATTATCTCACTGATATCATTTTCCAGATTACATCTCATTAACAAAGTTCATCATCTGAACATATTAACATTATGTCACACGTTAACCCTAGGTTACATGCATTAACCTAGATTAGGGTTTTATAACATGTATTAATATTATCTTCATATAACATGGATTTTTGTTCATCATTATGATCTCATAATTAAAACTAAGGTTCAAAATACTTATATGAGCTTACTATGTGAATTTCATCATTTATAGAGCACGTATGTATTTATTGCATTTTATTAGGGTTATTAGCCCTAATTAGCCATATTAAGCAAATTACATGATTTCATGTATCAACATAATGATTACTGACATCAGATGGATTACAGATATGACTTTTCACTTACTGGTATTTTCTCATAATTTTTGGTCGATGTTTGATATTTATTATCCATCCTATGAGCATTTCACAACTAATAATATATCACTAATATTAGTGCATCAAAAGCCTGATATTATGGTTTCACATTATTCTATGCATTTTTGAGAATTTTAGTATATTATACTTATTTTTATGATGCTTGAGCTAATCTCTATGATTTATTGAAGATATGCTCATTTACTGAAAATACTTACCTTTTGGCCAAACGGCCGCTGACACGTGGCCATCTTGGGCGCGATTCCTAACTCGCTCTAAGCCGGCCGGTTCATGACTCTAATTTTTCTAGGTTTTGGGCCGGTCTGCGGTTCTGAACCCGGTTCAGCCTTCTTTCCTTCTCTCACGCGATCCTGATCTCGAGGACTCGCCCGTCTCCTCTGCTTTGCGTGAGTGCCGCCGCATGGAGATGCTCCGGTGAGCAACTGTGGGTGCACTGGAGCTTTCGGTCCTGTCCTTAGGTTCCCATCAGCTTCGGTTGTCCTCCTCAAACCTCCTCGGTGGCTCAGCTTTGCCCTGGCGCCTCCGAGCCACTGTGTCTGCAAGCTCGCCGCCGACAGTGCTATTGCGGTGGAGCAAAAAGGGGCATCACGCCTCAGGTCATCCTCACGCCAAGATGAGGATTCCAAAAGCTTCGCACCGCCTCGACGAGTCCGTTTGCAACCTTCGCTTGTGGTGAGAACCTCTCCTCATAGGTCTCCGAGCTTTGCCATCACTTCCGGTCAGTTCAGGTCCATTCCCCATGGAACCTCCACCTGAAACTACGGAAAAAAGCTCACATACTTCTCCCTTGGCTTCGGCCTTTCTTCATTCATCCTCACATACAGCTATCACCTCCCCTCTATCTCCATTTCCTTCCTTTGGTCTTGATCTGCTCGCACAGTTGAGAGGTGGAAAGGAGCGGGAGTTCAAACTCCCTCCTCAGATGATCGTTCACCCAAAAAGAGGGGTCATCCGATAGGTCGTGGAGGGGCAAATAGAATGACCCAAACATTGTCCCTTCTTAGGCCATGACCACGACGTGGGGCGAGGCTAGGCTTCTCACTCGTTCTAACCCCACGATCTCCAGCCTGACCGGAGGTAGGGGGTGAATATCTAGCCATCCAAGGTGCATCCAATGACTATAAAGGAACTCGCCCAAGGCAGGAGCCGAGGCTCACTTTAAACAGCCCTCACTACCACTAGATTGGATATCTAGGGCTAGGATCTGACCATGTAGACCCAGCTCAAAGGCAAGGGGCGCGTGACACCACTTATTTTAGGCTCAACCTAGTAAGCTTAGGTCTATTCACCTCAATAATGCACATACTATCACAAACTTCAAACCTTCACAACTCTCTATAGGAATATCTGATTGTCACCAAATTTTAACCATAGCTTCCCTACCACTCAAGCTACCTTATACTCAAATTTGATGACCAAACTCATCTACTAGACCATTCAATTAAATTCCTCAAGAAGGCATAAAATTATGAATCCAAAACATTGTATAAACCTCAACAACACTCCAAATTTATTAAAACATTTGGAATTCTCAAAACAACTCAACATGTGTGACTTCACTTGTGTCATTGGACATTTAGGGTTCTAAAAGTCCACTCCATCACATCCTACACACCTTAAAAGAAATTTTGTCCTCGGAATTAAGCCAGAAATCCAGTCTTTTACATCATATACATCTTAAAAGAACTTTCGTCCTCGAATGTAAACCATACTCATACTTCCAGGGAAAAACCTTATCTTGCCTTCATCCACATGTAGGCACCATTCTATGTGTAACATATCCGCAAAGGTTACCTAGTACCATGTATCCAAGCACTATTAGGAGGTTTCAAAAGCATCAAGGGTGAAACATCACTCCATAAAAGGCTCAAACAAGGGTTTAGAAGCTTAGGTTATGTCATTACATATATCATATGTTAGATTTGCTTCCTTATCTTTAGCCACACATTAGGGTTCCCACATCATATTACCATGTTCTAAAGGAGTTAACTAAGATTAAGTCATACATCAAGGTGTCATCATCATTTCATTGAGCTCATTGTTAGAATATGTTCATCATTAACATATGCCTTTTAGGTGGGTGTTAACTAAAGTTAACCCACTTTATCCATCCAGATCATATCAAGTTGTTATAATTGTTATGTTGTGTTAACTGTCAATCTACATTTTTCATCTATAATAAGCACTAAGATTAACACCTCGTGTAACATGTTTCATTCACATGATCTTATTTCATTGTTCATACTAAATTGCAACATTTATTGGTGATTTCATCACAAGATTAACCAACACCATCAAATTATCATCATTATTCATGTACATGGTTAACCATTTATAATTTGATATCAATTAAACCATCTTTGGGTTTCCATCATATCATGTCTATATATAACGTTTCGAAATTAGATCACATCCTTACATATATTATATCATGGTTGTGCTAACAAACTTATACAAGTGACTTGTTAAACATATATCAAAACTTTATCTAGTCCAACTGAGGTTCTCTCGCCCCATATCATGAGGGTACTGTTATGCTCAAACTCTTTGAGCTAACTCAACTCTATGAGTATCTCATATGCAAAAAAAAACTTTATCTTCCCTCTTTCATCTAGAGTTACCAGGTCTACCTCATTGACACTAGTGATAACTTCATTAGCTCTAGCCACATAGCACAAAACAAAACATGATATGCCACACTCTTCATAGATCTCTAACCATGAAACATGCTTACCCAAAACACTCTTATATACACCACTAGATTCCTATGTGGGAAACCACCAACCCGAGCATGAGGCTTCATAGAAACTAACATTGCTACCTCCTTTAGGGTCTTGGGCTCTCGCCCTCACCCAGATGGCAGGCACTCATATTCATACTCACATATGCACATATAACCAGCCTCTCTCTGTCTCTAGGGTTTGGTCCTCCCAAGGAAATCTAGGGTTCAACAAACTATAGGAATCATGCATAGAGCAACACAACTCATTCACTCAGGAGTAGTCTAGTTTAGGACATATCATATCATATATTTCTCGTATTTCTCATATCATGGAGTCTAGGTTCTCTAACCTTCTCCTTGTGGGTCTCGCTCTCTCTTGAGCTAACCCCAAAACTGGTCCTAACACTAGAGGTCCTCCTTTGTAAAAGAGCTTGAGGGTCATGCTGACTCACAACTTGTCTTAATTTAACATATCTTATCTCACAAAAGCCTAGTTACTTGTATCATCAAAACTCATCTCAAATCCTCAAAACTGAACTTGCATCCTCAAAGACAAACATAGATCATCACAAACTATCTTATATCATCTATATAAGACCTACACCATAGCTTATTTTGTCTATTCCATCTATCATATATTCCAAACAAGACTCTAGACATCTAATCTAGAACTACACTCTCTTCTAGACTGATGTCATTCACTTTCACTTAGGTTACATGACCACCTCCTACTCGTACATGTGTGGGGACACATTTTTGTAACACATATACATAATAAAATATTATATAGTTTTTCTCTGATAAAACAAGCGTCAGAGAAAACTATCACAGATCGATCCGGTTGGAATCCAAAACCAAATCCTGAAAACGAGTGTCCCACACATAGTAGAGAGTACAATGTCATGGAAACTAAGGAAAGGGGTGAGAACATGGTGTAGACTAGTGTAGATACTCTAGAAAATGAGCGCCATATGTCTAGGGTTTCTCTTCCCTTGATGCACATCATTTCCAAATAGTGCAACGTCCCATACCGCTGCACTACAAGGAAAGAACGACATCTAAGGACTTGCTTCTAAACAAGAACCAGTCTAGACCTAGTTCTAGGACATCTAGGTGCTAACCTAGAGGCTAGGTCAGATCTAGTCTCTAAAAGATGACTAATCTAACCCTAAAAGATTATTAAAGTTCAAGGTTCTTTAGTTTTGTGTTGCATAATGAGCAAATGTCAGGATTTTCTATTGTTCATGCTCTGATACCACCTGTAATGTCCCCAGATTTTCTAAAACTTAATCTGATGTGTGACATCCAAATTGAAACCCTCACCTCAGTGAGAATCCCAATTTAAACACCCCACACTAGGCTAAGAAAGAGAAAATCAAGGGAGTCAGAAGGAAACAATCAGTAGCACATGCACATGAACAATAAACAAACCACAACACATGTTCACCATTCAACATATAATTACAACATGAATTGTTACAACATTTGATATTACATATTGAACAACAAACTTATACATATACATGTGCTACAGCTAAACAACAGGATCTTAAGACAACAGGTCCACCTGAACATCAACTCGCCACACAACTCACAACTATCTGGATCTTCAAGAGCATAACCAAAACCTAAACAAAAAGATTACATGTGGTACACATCAGCACAATATTCAAGAATATTGTACTGAGTACGCCTACGTGTCTTTTTATATACCTCTCATCATATCTTGGTAATAAGATAAAACTAATACTTGGCAGCATTAAACAAAATATAAGAAAAGGCATATAGTTGCACAAAGATATTTGTTACCAGAAGAGAACACATATTTTAGGCACATTTCCATTATATGTAAACTTGATCAACCACATGCACTATTCTACAAAAGAGATTTAGTGCTCACATGTACTATTCTGCCAAAGAGATTTAGTAATTCATAAATGCACTATTCTGCCAAAGAGATTTAGTGCTCACATGTACTATTCTGCCAAAGAGATTTAGTACTACCATATAATGGACCAGATATCTTAGGTTTCATGTGTTCATAGCCATAAGTATAGAAAATCAAGTAAGATATCATACAAGAACAATCACTTCATCCAATACCATATGCCAAGTATTCTACTACGCATATAACACAAGCATATTGTATAATAAGCCAAGTAAGAGGTAATAGCGTACCTTCCAAAGAGATATCCTAATCACATATTCCTGATGTCATCTATATCTTGGTCAACCCTGATTAAGACAAGATTACATCACCATCATGTTCTCATCATCTTACATCTCATTTTAACCCTAGTTGTGTTCATATTAGGGTTTGTCTATCTCATTATGATATCCTCATGATTACTTGTATTCTTGTCTTGTGATTATCTCACTGATATCATTTTCCAGATTACATCTCATTAACAAAGTTCATCATCTGAACATATTAACATTATGTCACACATTAACCCTAGGTTACATGCATTAACCTAGATTAGGGTTTTATAACATGTATTAATATTATCTTCATATAACATGGATTTTTGTTCATCATTATGATCTCATAATTAAAACTAAGGTTCAAAATACTAATATGAGCTTACTCTGTGAATTTCATCATTTATAGAGCACATATGTATTTATTGCATTTTATTAGGGTTATTAGCCCTAATTAGCCATATTAAGAAAATCACATGATTTCATGTATCAACATCATGATTAGTGACATTAGATGGATTACAGATATGATTTGTCACTTACTGGTAATTTCTCATAATTTTTGGTCGATGTTTGATATTTATTATCCATCCTATGAGCATTTCACAACTAACAAGATATCAGTGATACTAGTGCATCAAAAGCCTAATATTATGGTTTCACATTATTCTATGCATTTTTCTGAGAATTTTAGTATATTATACTTATTTTTATGATGCTCGAGCTAATTTCTATGATTTATTGAAGATATGCTCATTTACTGAAATTACTTACCTTTTGGCCAATCGGACGCTGACACGTGGCCATCTTGGGCGCGATTCCTAACTCGCGCTGAGCAAGCCGGTTCATGACTCTAATTTTTTTAGGTTTTGGGCCGGTCTGCGATTCTGAACCCGGTTCAACCTTCTTTCCTTCTCTCACGTGATCCTGATCTCAAGGACTCGCTCGTCTCCTCTGCTTTGCGTGAGCGCTGCCGCACGGAGATGCTCCGACGAGAAACTGTGGGTGCGATGGAGCTTTCGGTCCTCTCCTTAGGTTCCCATCAGCTTCGGTTGTCCTCCTCAAACCTCCTCGGCGGCTCAGCTTCGCCCTGGCGCCTCCGAGCCACCGTGTCCGCAAGCACGCCGCCGGTAGTGCTGCTGCGGTGGAGTAAAAAGGGGCATCACGCCTCAGGTCATCCTCGTGCCAAGTTGAGGTTTCCAAAAGCTTTGCACTGCCTCCGCGAGTCCATTTGGAACCTTCGCTTGTGGAGAGAACCTCTCCTCACAGGTCTCCCAGCTCTGCCATCACTTCTGATCAGGTTAGGTCCATTTTCCATGGAACCTCCACCTGAAACTACAGAAAAAAGCTCACATACTTCTCCCTTGGCTTCGGCCTTGCTTCATTCATCCTCACATACAGCTATCACCCCCCCTCTATCTCCATTTCCTTCCTTTGGTCTTAATCTGCTCGCACAGTTGAGAGGTGGAAAGGAGTGTGAGTTCAAACTCCCTCCTCAGATGATCGTTCACCCAAAAAGAGGGGTCATCCGATAGGTCGTGGAGGGGCAAAGAGAACGACCCACACATTGTCCCTTCTTAGGCCACGACCACGACGTGGGGTGAGGCTAGGCTTCTCACTCGTTGTAACCCCATGATCTCCAGCCTGACCGGAGGTAGGGGGTGAATATCTAGCCATCCAAGGTGCATCCAATGACTATAAAGGAACTCACCCAAGGCAGGATCCAAGGATCACTTTAAACAGCCCTCACTACCACTAGATTGAATATCTAGGGCTAGGATCCGACCACGCAGACCCAGCTCAAAGGCAAGGGGCGCGTGACACCACTTATTTTAGGCTCAACCTAGTAAGCTTAGGTCTATTCACCTCAATAATGCACATACTATCACAAACTTCAAACCTTCATAACTCTCTATAGGAATATCCAATTGTCACCAAATTTTAACCATAGCTTCCCTACCACTCAAGATACCTTATACTCAAATTTGATGACCAAACTCATCTACTAGACCATTCAATTAAATTCCTCAAGAAGGCATAAAATTATGAATCCAAAACATTGTATAAACCTCAACAACACTCCAAATTTATTAAAACATTTGGAATTCTCAAAACAACTCAACATGTGTGACTTCACTTGTGTCATTGTACATTTAGGGTTCTAAAAGTCCACTCCATCACAGAACCTAAGTTAAGTTGTGTCGTGCACCCCTTTGGTTCAGGGTAGATCGTGTTGCCTGGTATTGGCCATCCATAACTAATCTAGCGGCTCAGAGAAAATACTTAAGTCATTCATGGATGGGTCTTGTGGGGAATGAATTTTGACCCTTGGATGTGTGATCAAAGGATGTTTGTGTATTCTCCTACCTTGTGGTTAGAATTGTTAGATCTACGGCTCTAGAGGGGGGGAAATAGAGCTTCAAAATTATCACAAGATAAGTTACACCTTCCAATTATATCAATCAAAACCAATAGCTTAAGAGAAATTTGAAATCCTAACTAAGAAAGCATAGAAAGGATGGGATAAATTGAAACATTCACTTGGACAAGGTGGTTTAGAGTGGTTCCACTCTCCAAACTAGGACAGAGTCAATACACTACTTAGAGAGGTCAACCACTAGGACTTTGCAATATGCGTATACTTATATTCATTCATAAGAGATACAAGGTGCCCACCATACATCCAAGGACTTAGCTATCAAGACCAGAGTCTTCCACCTACACAAGGACTTACCTACTTGGTCAAGATGTCTTCATACTTCAACAAGGACTTACCAACACTTGCATCAAGTCTTTGGCCCTCCTCCATCACTTGGATAAGATCTTCACCTCTTCTTCAACCTTGAAGAATAAGAACAATAGCTTCAACTTCATTCATAGTATCTTTCTTCAACCTTTTCTTCTTTGAGAAAGGGGTAGGAAAGACGGAATGGAATGAGAGCTTTACAATCACATGAAGGTCTCTCTCTTAGAACTAGCCTAACTCACTCATAATCATGAAATTCTTTATAAATGAGAGAGAGAAAGGGGCTCAAGGAGTTGCAACACACTCAACTATAGAAAGGTCTTAGAATAGCATGAATGAGCAAACTTTGAATGAACTCCAAGGGGTCCTATTTATAGGTGGGGGTGTTCCATTGAGTGTGGGATCACTTAAGGGAAAAATATAGACATTTTCAAAGTTACAACAGATCTATAAACTCTGAAAACAACTCTCTAAAAATTATAATAACTTTTTCTATGTTTTTCATACAGTACATTCAGTCGAGTTTTAATAAAGATAACTTGACTAATCCACTAAGTGACAAAGCCAGTTTTCAAACTATCAATCGAGTTTGTTTGGGGAAACTCGACTGATGAGTCAAAGTCAGTTTTGCTTAGTTTATCAATCGATCGAGTTATGTGAGTGTGAAACTCGACCGATTGGTCATCTTCAGAAAATCCATCACTGGATCAATCAACTTTCCAACTCGACCGATAAACATCATGTGACAAATTTTCTAATTTGACTTTTAAGTGATCAAATGTTTGAATTAAGTGTCGATTTTTTCTCATCTTAGTTACAAGTCATATCATCAATACGATTGATTACAAAAATCATCTAAGGTTATTTGGAGTGATTTCCCAAAACACGCACTTGCATTGCTTTTGACTTGAACTTGAACAAGCTAGGGCTTGTATAGATCCTTTTCATGTACCTAAAGCCTAAAATCAATCTTTAACAAACATATTATATACATAGGAATGGAATGGTAAATTCATTATTAAATTATGGGTAATATATAACTCTTAAGTGAACATTCTCCCCCTTTTGATAATGACAAACCTTTCCTCAATCATATTGAAAAGGATATGTAAAGTTATACCTTTGCCTTGTGAATTGCATGGGGGTTCATGATTTAAACAATGTGAATTGTTTATCCTCAATCTATGCATACTCTTATCGGTATAGTTAGTCTATCTACACAAAGCAATATGACATATATACTATATGGTCCTTTAGCACATCACATAATAAAGCATATAATGACTAAGAAAAGGATCATATAGACAGTAAAAGAAATATGGTTGAGCTTCAAAATATTGAACATCTCTCCCCCTTTTGACATTATCAAAAAAGAAGGGGGTAGAAGAGCACACAAACATGTCTTCTCCAAGCACAACCAAAGATACATCCACAACATCCAATATCAAATCATACACTAAAAAAAGATGAGAGAAACAAATAATCTAAGTCATAGCCAAAATATGGTAAACATGGAACCAACTCATGAGATATAGTAAATCAAATAGTAAGTTTATAAAGGATTAATATTACAACTCAGAGAGCATGTTCTCAGAAACAACTATAAGCCAAAACGATGAAAAATGATGATAAATAATATAGCTCAAAAAATGTGCCCAGATGTTTTTAGAACAAAATAGCCTAGAAAGATATATATGATCACCATCTAGACCAAAAACTAAAAGATCTAAACATCTAGGTCATCTATGTCCACATCATCAACAACATCATTAGTATCAGCTTCCGAGGCCTCTAGCTCATAGTCGTCATCTCCGTATGAATGTGAATCAACATCACGTTTGATGCAATGATTTTGAGTCGCATTTAGAGACCTATTTCATATGTGTTTTGTGCCTTAATTACTCATTTTCATGGATATAATTGCATAATGCACTTTATTTGGTTTTTGCCATCATATTATATCAAATCCCCTTTGTTTTACTATTTTGAGCATTATTTATCATCTTATTATAAACTGTGTGGATTTACTTGGTCTTGTTGTGAAATTTCAGGAAAAACAAGTATCTGCTTCCGTCGATACCATCGACGGAAGTCGATACCATCGACCAAGCCACAGGTTGTCAGCCGAGAAGAGCAATACAGAGTCGATACCATCGACACCTAAGTCGATGGTATCGAGATCCCTTCAAGTTGCTGGCGAGGATGCAGTCGATACCATCGACCCAAGTCGATGCCATCGACACAAGGGGAGCTGCAGCGTCGCTAGAAGAAAAAACCGACGCTACAGGAGTCGATACCATCGACACCCCAGTCGATGGTATCGAGATCACCACAGGCGCTCAGAATAAAAGAAAGGAAAGATGCCGCTAATCTGCTGGGTCGATACCATCAACCCGCGTCGATGGTATCGATGCCGGCAGATATGCGTTGGATCTGTTTTGATCTCGATCGGACGGCTGTTGTTATTTGACGACCTAATTAGGGACTTATACCTAATGACGGCCTCCCATGTTCAGACATCTGAGATTTTTGGATTGCACGAGTGCCGAGGAGGAGAAAGGAGAACGGAGGCCAAGAAGCTCATCCCGGGTGATTCGGACGCTGCCGAAGACGATTTCCACCACCGACAGGCGGGTAAGCTCGTGTTCTACGCCAAGGATCCACCGGTTCTTCTCCGTTCAGGGGTTTTCCCATTTATTTCCCGTTTTTCTTATGAATTCCCCAATTTCTACCATGTATTCGTGTGAGATGAACATGAGAGGCTAAAACCCTCAATCTTTAGGACCGGGAGTAGCCCGGGAATGCATTGTATGACATTTTTATATCAATAATTCATATTTTTCTCTCAAATCCGTGGTATAGATTCGTTTTCTCCATTTATATTGTTATGCTTGATCACCATAATAATAATTTAACACCCTTAATCACTTCGACAGAAGGATTAACGGTTGAAAAGAGACGAATTCTACATTAATCAATAAAACCCTTGACAAAGGAGTTGTAAAATTAATGGTGGGAACTGAGAGACAGTTTATAATGCACTTAGTTTAGGGGAATGATTACTACGATGGTGGAATAAACCTAAATCTAAGTAGTGAATTACACCACGACAGTGGGTAATTCTGTTTTCAGGCCAC
This sequence comes from Alisma plantago-aquatica, assembly GCA_963693085.1. Taxonomy (NCBI): domain Eukaryota; kingdom Viridiplantae; phylum Streptophyta; class Magnoliopsida; order Alismatales; family Alismataceae; genus Alisma; species Alisma plantago-aquatica. Next base: position 237,258,767 of record OY856415.1, read on the forward strand.
TACCCGGATAGAGAGAGAAGTGTGAGGAATTATATGAAACCTAATACAATGTTGACCCGCAATGAAACCGCCATCCTAAAGATATCCCTTTGAATTGATTAAATTAACCTTTAATCGATTGTTTTCTTTGTTTGATTTTTATTTTCTTTTTAATTTGAACACAAAACCCTACTTTGTTAATCGGTCTAGCTGATTGCGATTAGTTAGTAGAAGTCTCCAATAATTCACGTATCCCTGAGTTCGACTCGGGCCTCACAAGGCCTATATTACTCGACGCGTATACTTGCGTTTAAGCACGTAGTAAAATACACGTCAAGTTTTTGGCACCGTTGCCGGGGATACAGCGAATTATTGGCACTTTGAGTGCTAAGAGCGGCCATTCTAGGCCACTTTTTTTTATTTATTTTAAAACAATTTCAAAAATTCCTTTATTTCTCTATAATTGTGTTGACTCATTCAAATCATTGTACTGAACCCCTATTTCCATATTTCAGGTACTTTGCATGGTGCACACACGTAGTCGAGACTACGTGAATCGCACACCTGAGGTTCCATCTGCGGGACCAGAGGACGAGGACTACTACGAGAAGGAACACCACAGTGATATAAATTCTGAATCAGAGCAAGAACAAGAAGAAGTAATGGCTGAAGCACAGACAATATGGGAGAAGATCAAGGCGTCTTCTTCCTCGGCATCAAAGGGGCCTATAAAGAAACAGGGGCTAAACATTTCAACCTACAAGATCGATCCAGCACTGATTAACTTGGCCAAATCCAACGCATTTCACGGATTAAAAAATGAAGATCCAGTGGCCCACATCAGCCAGTTCGTGGAGAACTGCGATATGGTGAAGATAGATCGATTTCCACAGGATGTGCTCTACCTCAAGTTATTCCCGAGTTCCTTGGCTAGAGTGGCAAGAGAGTGGCTTCATAACCTCGACGACGAGTTTGTTGAATCATGGGATCACATGGTGGAGGTTTTCTTCGAGAGGTTCTTCCCTCCTGAGAAGACCAATGATATGATCTGGAAGATCCACAATTTCACCCAACAGGCGGGTGAAACTTATTCTAAGACTTGGGAGCGATTCCAATTCATGTTGAGGAGATGTCCACACCATGGACTGGACAAGGAAACCCAAGTGAAGATCTTCTACTTTTCTCTCTCCGAGCATGATAGAAGAAATTTGGACTTGGCTGGCTCTGGATTTTTCTTAAATAACACTGATACAAGATGCTGGGAAATACTGAAGAATATGGCACGAAAGTAATCTTGGGGAGAAAGTGAAAGAGGCCCAGTTGAGCAAGCAAGAGTTTCCAGTGAGTCAAAGGCAATGAGAGAGCTGAACGAGAAGATGGATCTTCTCGCAAAGAAGTTGCTGTAGAAGGAAGACAATGAGTCCGAGGATGAGGCTCAGGTCAAGTACATGAGGCAACAGCAGGGGTACAGGAATAACGATTATTCATGGCGGAAGGACAAGAAATTTTCATGGAAGGATCCAAATAACTTTCTGCAGGATCCAGACGCCAAGCCTGCACCAGTCACGGAGGATAAGAGCACAGAGTTGCTCAATCAAGTCATCAAGCAAAATCAAGAGTTGATGAACACTTTTGGACAACAAATCAAGCAGCAGGGTGAATTTATGAACCAGTTTGGGCAGACTTTGCAGAGCCACGGGGCTCAAATGAGAACTATAGAGACTTCCATGGCGTAGATGGCAGCCGAGATTGCAAGCTTGAAGAAGCCGACACATCCGGGTTTTCCGGGGAACACCAATATTCCCGGGGGAAACCAACAGGCCAAGGCCATCTTATTGAGGAGCGGTAAGAAAGTGTTAAATCCAAGGGCGGATGACACAAGCACACTGCAGGACACAGTTGAAGAAGCAACAGTCAAAGAGCAGCCCACACCTGTCATAGAGCAAACTGAGGACATAGCTGAAGATGACATAGCTGAAGATGGTAAGGAAGAACAAGCCACTGAGGAGGAACCACAGAAATTAACTCCCTATGTGCCACCTCATCAAAGGGCACATACCGTTCCGGTCCCCTATCCCAATAGTGCAAAAGCAAGAAAGGTGGATGCACAGTTTAAGAAATATCTGGACAACTTTAGGAAGTTATCAGTGAATATTCCTTTGCTAGAGGCGATTGAACAAATCCCGTCTTATGGGAAGTTTCTCAAAGATGTAATCACCAAGAAGAGAAAGATACCCGACACTGAGGTCGTGGTATTGAAGGAGCAAGTGAGTGCTTTTATTATGGGCACTTTGCCGCCAAAAAGACAGGATCCCGGTTGTTTCAATATTTCTTGCTTTATCGGGAAGTTCAAATTTGGCGAGGCACTTTGTGATTCCGGAGCAAGCATCAATCTGATGCCCCTTTCTACGTTCAAGAAACTTGGATTAAAGGAGTCGAGACCAAGTAACATGACCATCCAATTGGCCGATAATTCTGTGGTGAAACCGTATGGAATCTGTGAGGATGTTTTGGTAAAGGTAGACCGCTTTGTTTTTCCGGCTAATTTTGTTGTTATGGAAATGCAGGACGAGCACGGCAATGAGTTACTACTTGGTCGCCCATTCCAAGCTACAGCTGATATGATCTTGGAGATGGGGAGAGGTCGCTTGACCTTGGGCATTGCGGATGATCGCTTTGAGATGGTCATGCCCAATGGTAATGCATCTAATAAAGCAAAAGCACATTGCAACATGGTTAAGCATGTGGAACAAAATATCTCACTTTGTCTTGGGAAGCCATTTTTGGATATGGCTCATGTTATGAGCAGGATAGATAATGGGACCCTAGCAGTGGACCTTATGGAGCAAACTAAAGTTGTCTCTTTATGCAAGGTTGTTGGGTTTCCAAATGATGAGAATGAGGACATTCCACCTTCATGGGAGGATGATGTGATTATTACTTCCGTCTTTGATGCATATCCGGAATTGCCTTTGGAGGCGTGTTTGTTAAATGTCACTTATGATTGGATGCGGAGTACTTCACTCAAGGAGTGCGCCAAAATGCTTCAAATGCTTCCATGTTTCTAAACGAGGCACTATGAAGATTTGGGTACACTTCCCCCACTGCTACAATCATCTCTTATTTGCCCACCTGATCTGGAATTGAAGCCATTGCCCCCGCATCTGAAGTACGTCTTTCTAGCTGAGGAGGACAAGTTACCAGTGATTGTTTCTGCATACTTGAGTGCGGATGAGGAGGAGCAACTACTGATAGTGCTCAAGAACCACCGTGGAGCTTTTGGGTGGTCTGTGGCGGACATCAAGGGGATCTCCCCTACACTTTTCCAACACAAGATTCGGCTCGAGGAGGGAGCCAAGCCAGTCATACAACCTCAAAGACGTCTAAATCCAAGCATGATGGAGGTTGTCAAGAAGGAAGTCATAAAGCTTCTTGCTGCAGGGATCATTTATGCCATATCCGATTCAACGTGGGTGAGTCCCACACAGGTAGTCCCTAAAAAGGGGGGAATCACTGTCACTACAAATCTTTTGAATGAACCTGTCACCACCCGATTGGTAACTGGGTGGCGTGTTTGCATTGACTACCGCCGATTGAATGCCGCAACTCTTAAAGATCATTTTCCATTGCCATTTATCGATCAGATTTTGGAACGTCTAGCTAGTCGATCGCATTTTTTTTTCTAGATGGCTATTCGGGGTACAACCAGATTTCTATTGATCCTTTGGATCAAGATAAGTCTACGTTTACATGTCCCTATGGGACGTTCGCTTACCGCCGTATGCCGTTCGGTTTATGCAATGCGCCGGCGACTTTTCAACGCTGCATGCTCGCCATATTCTCTGACATGGTAGAGCGGTGTCTTGAGCTTTTCATGGATGACTTCTCGGTGTATGGAGCGTCTTTTGATGAATGCCTTTATAACTTAGATAAGGTATTGCAGCGGTGCGAGGACACACACTTGGTCCTCAATTGGGAGAAATGTCACATGATGGTGACGGAAGGAATTGTGCTAGGACACAAGGTGTCTAGCAAGGGTCTTGAGGTAGACCCCGTAAAAATTGAGGTGATTTCTCAGTTACCCCCACCAAATTCTGTAAAAGGGGTGAGAATCTTTTTGGGACACGCCGGGTTTTATCGGCGATTTATTAAGGATTTTTCGAAAATCGCAAAGACATTATCGGAATTGTTGGAAAAAGACGCAGTTTTTTATTTCAATGAGAAATGTCTTCACGCATTCGAGGTTTTGAAGGAAAAGTTGATTTCAGCTCCGGTTGTTCAAACGCCGGATTGGACAAAGCCATTCGAGTTGATGTGTGATGCGTCTGATTATGCTGTGGGAGCTGTTTTGGGGCAAAGGGTAGATAACAAGCCTGCTGTGATTTTCTATGCCTCAAAAACGCTTAATGATGCTCAATTGAACTACACAACCACGGAAAAGGAGTTACTAGCCGTCGTGTTCGCCTTTGAAAAATTTCGGCAGTACTTAGTGGGTTCTAAGGTGGTTGTGTGGATTGATCACGCTGTAATAAAGTATTTGATGGAGAAGAAGGATGCGAAGCCTAGACTAATTAGGTGGATTTTGCTCCTACAAGAATTCGATATTGAAATTAAGGACAAGTCGGGAATTGAAAATGTGGTGGCTGACCACTTGTCTAGGTTAGAGAGGGTTGATGAACAAGGTTTGCACATACCCATTACCGAGACCTTTCCCGATGAGAAACTTTTAAAAATTGATTCTAAAGAACCATGGTTTGCGGAAATTGTGAATTATTTGGCTTGCAGGATCATCCCGGAGGATTGGTCCTATCAAGAGAAAAAGAAATTCTTTCATTCATTGAGATATTATTTTTGGGATGACCCGATTCTCTTGAAGCAGTGCAGGGATGGTATTCTTTGCAGGTACGTGCCGGAGGTGGAGTACGAGAGTGTTCTCCACCACTGTCATGCGTCGCCTACAGGAGGACACCATGCTAGCTCACGGACAGCAGCCAAGGTGTTGGAGAGCGGCCTTTACTGGCCCACTTTGTTCCGGGATGCCTATGATTTTGTTAGGCAATGTGACCCGTGCCAGCGCGCAGGTAACATCTCAAGGAGACAAGAAATGCCCCTGAATGTATTTCAGGAAGTTGAGGTATTTGATTTATGGGGCATTGACTTCATGGGACCCTTTGTGTCCTCAAATTCAAATCTTTATATCTTACTTGCTGTAGATTATGTGTCGAAGTGGGTGGAGGCAATCCCCACAAGGACTAATGATTCGAACGTAGTGTGCAGGTTTGTCAAAGAGAACATTTTCTGCAGGTTCGGGATTCCCCGAATGATCATAAGTGACGGAGGCACACATTTTCGAAATCAGAAATTCGCGACACTTTTAAAGAAATATGGGGTCAAGCACAACATCGGCACCCCATATCATCCACAGACGCAAGGAAAAGTGGAGGTATCAAATAGAGAAATCAAGAAGATTTTAGAAAGGACCGTAGCATCCACAAGGAAGAATTGGAGTGTATTGCTACCGGACGCGCTTTGGGCTTATCGAACGGCGTACAAAACACCTATAGGCACCACGCCTTTTAGGTTGGCGTACGGCCGGGCTTGCCATCTTCCGGTGGAATTGGAGCACAAGGCCCATTGGGCGCTAAGAAGGCTGAACTTGCGCTATGATGAGGCCGGGAGAAAAAGGATGTTTGAATTGAATGAATTGGATGAGCTACGCATGACGGCATATGAGAATGCCCGCATCTACAAAGAGCGCACAAAGCTGATCCACGATCGCCATATTGAGATGCGCACGTTCAAGAAGGGAGACAGCGTTCTATTGTTCAACTCCCGTCTCAAACTGCATCCCGGGAAGCTGAAATCCCAGTGGAGTGGACCCTTCATTGTGGAGGAGGTGAAACCGCACGGAGCGATTCTCGTGCGTGATGGAGATGCCACGTTCTTAGTGAACAGGCAACGGTTGAAGTTGTATTTTGGTGAGAATTACAAGAGGAAAGTGAATGAGGTCAAACTCATTTCACTTGTGCATGAATGAGATGAAGGGAAGACGTCTAGCCTAAGATGCTAAACAAGGGCGCTTGTTGGGAGGCAACCCAACCATCGGTACATTAGGATAGTTTAATTTTAGTCATAGATTGCTTTTATTTCGTTTAAATTTTAGTTTAAAATTGATACCTTGATCCGTTTGTTGAATGTGCAGGCACAGGCAGGGTCGATACCATCGACACATCCGTCGATGGTATCGACATGGGTTCAGGTTGACACCAGCAAAAATTGCACTGTGTCGATACTATCGACACCCCCGTCGATGGTATCGACATGGTCGCAGACAGTTCGCAATAAAAGTGTCGATGGTATCGACACCCCAGTCGATACCATCGAGATCTCTGGAGATATTCAGACAAATTTTGCTCAGTCAACTCGATACCATCGACGGCCTCGTCGATGGTATCGACATCATCACAGGTTGAATGCAACACAACGGCGGTGTCGCAATAAAAGCAAGTCGATACCATCGACATCCGTCGATGGTATCGACGGACATGTCACCGATCCGCACACAGACATCGACGACGATCGCAACAGCCACGTCAGCGATCCGGGTGCTGCGTCGATACCATCGACTTCCGTCGATGGTATCGACCCGTCAGCAATCCGGGTTTCTTGGTCCAGCAAACATCAGCCGTCGATACTCGCGAGGGAGGTGGATACCCGCGAGATGTGTCGATACCATCGACCCGCGTCGATGGTATCGACGGGTCAACAGGGGCACCGATCAAGCCTATTTAAGGGGACTTGCAACGTCACTTGACGTCACACCTTCAGAGCAAGTATCCTCCTTTGCGCCGAGCACTCCCCTGAGCCCTCCAAGACTGAAGAGAAGCGTCATCGAGCGGAAATCTTCATCGAGCGGAGAATTTCTTCTCCATCTTCACTGAGCTATTTTCTTCTAATCCGATCTTCTCGCAACCATGGTGCACACCACCAGAGCGTCGTCCTCAAGCGCTCACCCTATGGAGATCGAGGAGTTCGTTCCTCCCCCACCCGCTTCCATCCCTCGTCCACGCCTAATTCATGCCAACATGGATGTGAGGAAGGTCTACGAGGAGATAATGAAGCGAAAGATCGAGCCCACTCGGTATGTGGATCGGGGCATGGTCCAGGAGTTGGGATTCGAGGCCAACTTTGCCTATGTGCTTCATGGACAAGCACGCCTCACCAACAGAAGCCTACGCCCTGACGAGATGCAGTACCATGCGGATGGGCAGCTGTTTTTCGGCGAATAACCCACCTACAAGGAACTGGTGGCGGAGTTCATGGCGTCTCTCGACGTCTGCGTCATACCAAACGACGTGGTAGCATCGGACCGGGAATGGATCAAGGGAAGGGTGTCCTTTCGACTCTTCAACAACAATTACAATCTCACACTGGTCCAGTTCAATCAAATCTTCTACTGGATCCACTCTCCACATGATCACCGAAGGTCGGACTCCCACACCGACTATGCAAAGATCTTCTCCGAGCTAGTTACAGTGCCGGCGCAGAAGACCGTGAGCTACCACAATGCAGCGGTAGCAGATTTTGACCACTCGTTCGTCCGGGTCTTGCATAGGATGTTGAGCTTGACATTCTTCGCTAGAAGTGATCTTGCTTTGAGCAAGTTTCAAGAGAGTGACTTGTTCTTCCTTTACGCACTCCTGAAGCGTCAACCATGCAACTGGGGGGCGTTCTGGCTACAGCGCGTCCTGGCGGTGAAGAGGAGCACAAGGAAGGCTCCAATCCATTTTGGTGGTCTTGTCACCAAGTTGGCGCTTTACTTGGGGCTGAACCTTCAGTCCATGACTCCGATCTTTACGAGGAGCAAGGTGAACGTGCAACACTTGCACCGTTCAAATCTCATTCTTCTCCGAGACGGGTTGGCGTACGCTCATTGCCACGTCAACCAAGCTTATCAGGAGAGCTCCCTACCGGACGACGTCTTCAACATAGAGGGCAAGCAGCACTTCCGGTGGCCAATCATAGCCATCGAGTCCTCCGAGGAAGAAGGCGGTGGTGACAAGCAAGAAGGCGCGGCTGCAGAGGAAGAGGAGGCTTTCACACCTCTTCGAGCATGTGTGGCACCACGGAAGCGTCCTAGGATGCATCCGGGTGCATCTTCATCATCTCAGCCCCCGCCGCCATCACCACAGTACGAGAAGCCAACCGCGGATCCCTATTCCATGCAGGGGATGTACACCATGCTGCAGGACATCCAGCAGACTCAGCAACAGCACATGGGTATGTATACCGGCATTCATGAGACTACGAGCCGGGTACTTGACAACCAATGGGCTATGTTCGAGAACGAGCGGCTCATCCTCGCCAACCAAGAGCAAATGCACACCCGGTTGCAGCGGATAGAGACGCAACAGGAGCCTTTCTTCGACCATTACTGGAGTCAAGACTACTTTGGAGGCTATCCACAGCCTCCGCCGAGGACCCAATATGATCCAAGCTTCTAGGGGGAGTACCCGTCTTGGGATCCTACGGCACCGCAATACCCACCACCGCCTCCGCAAGATTGATCAGGGTATCACTGTTCCACCCGTTAGTTGGTTTTTGACTATGAGGCCATAGTCGAATTCAAGCTTAGGGGGGTGGCGGGAACAACTCTATCTTTTATCTTTTCTTTAGTTGTTTTTAGTTTTTTTGCTTTGTTATTTGTTCTTGCAATTTTAGTTTTTGTTTAGGATCCACATCTATTTAGTGTAATCGTGGATGTCTTAAAAATTGTCATCTCGCTGTTTTCATGGGAAATTTAAGGGAATTTAAAAATTTCTGTGTCTTTTGGATAGCTTAACTTGGTTGTCCTTGGGAAACTTGTCCTATGAAAATGATTGATTATGTCAACTCTAAAGCAATATGTCACACCCACACCCCCATTGACTCATGAAAAGTGGATAGTAACGGTTGTTTGAGCCTAACCTAATCAAATGGTAATGAGACCTTAATTGGATATACGAGAAAGAACCCTTTGAACTACTACACATGTCAGTAAGGAGGGACACATGATATTTTTCTAAGGTTCAGTAACTTAATCTTGTGATCATTCCACTTCATATTTTTCCCTAATCCACCAAAGAATTGGAAGTAAAGTACAGTTTTAATTCCTCCTTGCATGCATAGCATGTAGATAGGATTTGCATTGTTATTTTCATACTTTTGCATAAAACGGAAAAAATGTATAGTGATTCATGCACATTACCTTTAGGTGCATGTCATGTAGTTGCACTCATAACTTTCATGATTTTCATGCATAAGTACACCATGTACCTCAGTTTGTCTTGAAAAGTTATCTAAATTGTCCCATACCCTCAAAATAGTACAAAGATTTCCAATCATGAAGAAAATAGCCTAACACATGTATCTCTGAGCAATTATGGATATGTGGGCTTAAAAAAAAAATTCTAAAAATCTGAAAAAATTGAGAAAAGAAAAAAAAAGAGAATTTAGAAGGAAATGGAATAAGAGGGAGAAAGGAACAGGATATCACTTGCATAACAAGGAAACTGAGTACATGATGTGGCTTAATTAGATTTCTATCTCTTTTTGAGGTGGAAGGTTAGTGCATGCATCATTCCACCCAATTTTAAGAATTAGGGCATTTTCAATGTACATTTGCATCATTTAGGGCATTTTGTTGTATGCATTTTGAAACTGTGTAATACTTCCAAATTCTTCCATGAACCACCCATTCCATCCACCCGTTGCTCGGATTGGTAGGCCACTGTGATTTTCTCCTCACTCATGTTTATCAGGAGAACTGCTTCCATGTAGATGGTAGTTAGGGCGAGCAACGTAGTGTAGGCGATCACAAGATGCACTAATGCTGAATCGGCAAATTTTATTATGTTAACTGCCTTATGTGATAGTGTTCATCGGTTTGAAGGATAATTTCTTTTATTGATGATTATTGTCGCCTGTAGGGTAATTACTGTTTTGTGATTAGGAAAGTCCGGTTTGAGAACGTTCAGTGGGAGTCATGTGGAATGTGGGGTGCTGTGTTGATTTTTAGTTGACATCTGCAATCTTATTCTAAGGATTAGTTGCTCGAGGGCGAGCAATGTTTAAGCTTAGGGGAGTTTGATGCGATGATTTTGAGTCACATTTAGAGACCTATTTCATATGTGTTTTGTGCCTTAATTACTCATTTTCATGGATATTATTGCATAATGCACTTTATTTGGTTTTTGCCATCATATTATATCAAATCCCCTTTGTTTTACTATTTTGAGCATTATTTATCATCTTATTATAAACTGTGTGGATTTACTTGGTCTTGTTGTGAAATTTCAGGAAAAACAAGTATCTGCTTCCGTCGATACCATCGACGGAAGTCGATACCATCGACCAAGCCACAGGTTGTCAGCCGAGAAGAGCAATACAGAGTCGATACCATCGACACCTAATTCGAGGTATCGAGATCCCTTCAAGTTGCTGGCGAGGATGCAGTCGATACCATCGACCCAAGTCGATGCCATCGACACAAGGGGAGCTACAGCGTCGCTAGAAGACAAAACCGACGCTACAGGAGTCGATACCATCGACACCCCAGTCGATGGTATCGAGATCACCACAGGCGCTCAGAATAAAAGAAAGGAAAGCTGCCGCTAATCTACTGGGTCGATACCATCGACCCGCGTCGATGGTATCGACGCCGGCAGATATGCGTTGGATCTGTTTTGATCTCGATCGGACGTCTGTTGTTATTTGACGACCTAATTAGGGACTTATACCTAATGACGGCCGCCCATGTTCAGACATCTGAGATTTTTGGATTGCACGAGTGCCGAGGAGGAGAAAGGAGAACGGAGGCCGAGAAGCTCATCCCGGGTGATTCGGACGCTGCCGAAGACGATTTCCACCACCGACAGGCGGGGAAGCTCGTGTTCTACGCCAAGGATCCACCGGTTCTTCTCCGTTCAGGGGTTTTCCCATTTATTTCCCGTTTTTCTTATGAATTCCCCAATTTCTACCATGTATTCGTGTGAGATGAACATGAGAGGCTAAAACCCTCAATCTTTAGGACCGGGAGTAGCCCGGGAATGCATTGTATGACATTTTTATATCAATAATTCATATTTTTCTCTCAAATCCGTGGTATAGATTCGTTTTCTCCATTTCTATTGTTATGCTTGATCACCATAATAATAATTTAACACCCTTAATCACTTCGACAGAAGGATTAACGGTTGAAAAGAGACGAATTCTACATTAATCAATAAAACCCTTGACAAAGGAGTTGTAAAATTAATGGTGGGAACTGAGAGACCGTTTATAATGCACTTAGTTTAGGGGAATGATTACTACGACGGTGGAATCAACCTAAATCTAAGTAGTGAATTACACCACGACAGTGGGTAATTCTGACCACTACCCGGATAGAGAGAGAAGTGTGAGGAATTATATGAAACCTAATACAATGTTGACCCGCGGTGAAACCGCTATCCTAAAGATATCCCTTTGAATTGATTAAATTAACCTTTAATCGATTGTTTTCTTTGTTTGATTTTTATTTTCTTTTTAATTTGAACACAAAACCCTACTTTGTTAATCGGTCTAGCTGATTGCGATTAGTTAGTAGAAGTCTCCAATAATTCACGTATCCCTTAGTTCGACTCGGGCCTCACAAGGCCTATATTACTCGACGCGTATACTTGCATTTAAGCGCGTAGTAAAATACACGTCAACGTTCATCACCAGAGTCATTGGTGAAGCCATCATTAGAAGCATCATCACCATCATCATCCTTAGAAGCCTCCTCATCAACAGCAACAACTTCCTCATCAGTCTAATATTTGCATAGGATGCATAGTTACCTCCTAGGTAGGGCTGGTAGGTAGGATAAGGGTGTGCACATGATAGGTTCATGTTTGACATGATGGCACAGAGGTCCTGATGCATGTGCTCATGAACCTGAAGGTTATACGCCTGTTGATGCATTATGTAGCCATAAGGGCTTCATTTGACACCTGAAATGAGGTGTGAGTAGGTCGGGAAGGCTGATGTGGTGTAGGTGCATGGGTGGAGGTGGAGGTAGAGGCTCTGTGTGTGGTAGAGGTAGGGATAGGCACATACTTCTGAAGTGTGGTCTCACTGATGCAAACTCCTTTCTGGACTGATTTATAGTGAAAGTCATGGAAAAGAGATTTTCTAGTGATAACTTAAAAAGTCCACATATCAGGGCAGGGTATGGTGGATGGGTGCCACATGTGTTATTGCCAAAGTCAGAATAGGTAATGTGGTGGAGGACATAATGAGACCATTTGACTCCAATGTTCTTCAAGAGACAAAACATAATCACCACAGTGTTTTCTGGAATTTCAACCTGATTTTCCTGGGATGAACATTGCAGTTAACAACTAGAGAAAGTATGCGGTTCTTAAGGTCTAAGGTGGATGATGGAAGGCTACACTTCTTCCTATAGGGAAACTGAGGCTTAATCAAGTATTTATGAATATCAAGAAGAGTAAGATCATATTTCTTGTAGAAGGCCTCAGGGTCAACTAGATCAAAATACTCAGGGTAGTGCTTTCTCCAGGTATCAGTTACCTCAGTACCCGAGAAGAAGATGTAAATGGTATCCTCAGAGACTTGGAATTTCTTCCTGATGATCATGGAAGTGAGGACTACTTGAGCATTTAGTGGGGGTACGAGTGTGTCATAATTCCATTGCAAGTTAGTATAGAATTCATGAACGACTTTCATGCTTGTGATGGATATGTTGTTGCACGTGTGTTTGACACACAAGGCCGAGAGGTGGTGATCATATAGCAACTCGGCTACTTGATCGATGACCTTTGTCTACGTGGGTTTGGCTCAAAAAGGGCACAGGAAGGGAAGGGGTTCCTAGCAAGGAGCTCCTTATACCTATTGAGAGCCTCATTGGAGATAAAGAAGGTATCGTCGAAGGGTATGAGACGTGAGTTGGAAGAGGAGGATGGTGCTCTAGCTAGGGGCACTCTCTTTCTACTATTGGACACCATGGATACAAAAAGAAAAGGAGAGAGAAAAGACAAGGAATACACAACCAAAAACCATCCACACACCTAGGCTTGATGGGAGAGAGGTCAAGGAAGGTCGATCTAGGTCGAACTAGGGCTAAGGAGAGGAAAGAGGGGGCTAGGGTTGAGAGCTTGAGGGATCTAGAGGTTGGATCAATCAATTTTTCTCTAGTTGAGAGGGAGAAAAGTCACCCAAAACTAACTTATGTTTTCTCCATCATGGCCATCGGTCGAGTTCTGTGACTCAAAAACTCAATCAATCGACTCTTAGAAAAAGCTCTTGGCCACTGATCGATCAAGTTGGTAACTCGACTAATGGTCCAACTGAACCAACATTAGAAATCTTAATTTCTAGCCATTAGAGTGCTAATTAGATTTATTTTTCTAGTTCATTTTGCATCTTAAAAATACTTAGGTACATATGACTCATCATTGGGTACTAGTTTGTGATAAAACAAGCATTTGCAAAAAATACGCAAAAATAAGAGAAAACCAAGGAAAAAAGAACATGGAAAACTTATTTTTAACATATTGGCAAGCAAGGATGATCAAAACATAGGAAAAGCATATAGGATAGATGACAACTAGATAGAAGGCATATCAGATTCATTCAAAGTAGTTATGATCAGTTTAGATCTAATAAATTTAAATTGCTCTCTAGCTAGAGGTTTAGTAAAAATGTCTGCCAACTAATTTTTTGTGTCCACATGCGTAATATAGATATCCTTTTTGCCAATGTGATCACAAAGAAAATGATGATGAACCTCTATATGCTTAGCTCTACTATGCAATATAGGATTATATGAAAAGTTAATTGCACTAGTATTATGAAAATAGATAGGAGAAGCATCAAAATGAATGTTAAAGTCTTGGAGCATTTGCTTCATCCATAGAACCTGGGCACGACAACTTTTGCCTACAATGTACTCAGCCTCAGTGGTTGATAATGCCATTTTTCTATGTTTCTTAGAGAACCAAGATACCAAGCATGGTCCTAGGAGAAAGCAAGTTCCACTCATGCACTTTCTATCAACCAAGCATCCCACATAATCTGCATCACTATAAGCCATAAGAGTAAAGTACCTTGACTTGGGATACCATAGACCAAAATTTTGAGTTTTGGATAAGTACCTTAAAATCATCTTAACAGCTATAAGATGTGATTTCTTAGGATTTGATTTAAATCAACTACACAAGCCAACACTAAACATTATATCAGGTCTAGAGGCAATTAAGTAAAGTAAACTTCCAATCATACCTATATAAAGATTCTCATCTACCTTCTCACATTCTTCATCTTTATCAAGTTTGGTGGTGTTTGACATGGGTGTGTCCATCGAATTGGTGTTCTCCATCCCAAAGAACTTAAGTAGCTCAGTTGTGTACTTGCCTTGATTAATGAAGTTCCCATATTTAGTTTTCTTGGTTTGAAAGCCAAGGAAGAATGTGAGCTCACCCATCATACTCATCTCAAATTCACTCTGCATAAGATCACTAAATTATTTACAAAGATCAAGGTTACTTCCGCCAAAAATGATATCATCAACATATATTTGAATGATAATAAAATTGTTAGAAGTGTACTTCAGAAACAAGTTAGAGTCTACTTTTCCCATGATATACTCATGATCTAACAAAAAGTTCTTTAATTTCTCATACCAAGCTCTAGGTGCTTGTTTGAGTCCATAGAGAGATTTTTGCAACAGATAAACATGGTTAGGTTAACTATCATGTTCAAAGCCCAGGGGTTGTGCAACATACACTTCCTCCTCAATTGTACCATTCAAAAATGCACTTTTAACATCTATTTGATAAAGAAGAAAGTTTTTATAACTGGCAAAAGCAAGCAACATACGAATGGAATCAAACCTAGATGCATATGTTTTGTCAAAATCTATACCTTCCTACTGATTGTAGCCTTGAGCCACTAACCTTGCTTTGTTCCTTACCACTTTGCCTCTTTCATCTAGCTTGTTGTAGTAAACCCTCTTGGTGCCAATGATCTTTCTATCACTTGGTCTTGGCAGTAGGGTTCATACTTTGTTCTTTTCAAATTGCTCCAACTCTGCTTACATGGCTAGGATCAATTCATCATCCCCAAGAGCTTCTTTGACGTTCTTTGGCTCGAGTTGTGAGATGAAGGCATTGTTGGCTTGTTCTTGGTTGAATGCAGCCTGTGTCTTCACTCTTTCAAATGGATCACCTAAAATCATCTCTTTTGGATGATTCTTTGCAAATTGGGAGTTGGATCCTTGTTTTCTTCATCTTTCTCTTCTTCTTGAATGACCACCTCTTTTCCCTTTTGGGTGATGTTGAGTTCTTTTAAAATAGAAATTACCTCACCTACAACATCATCATTTGGAACAATATCTTTGAGAATAGAGGGGTTAGTCTCAATAAACTTAACATTTATAGATTCTTCTACTTTAGCAAGATCAACATTAAATACTCTATAAGCCTTGCTAGTAGTGTTATAGCCAAGTAAGAAACCCTTGTAAGATTTTAGATCAAACTTGTTGAGAGAATATTTTGTATTCAAAACAAAACAAGGATGTCTAAAAACATAGAAATACTCGATGGAAGGCTTCCTACCACGCCATAGATCATAGGGGGTTTTCTTTAAAGAAGGATGTGTAAAAATAAGTTTTTGTTCAAAACATGAGGTACTGACGGTTTTGGACCAAAAATTCTTTGGAATGTCATACTCTAAAATCATGGTCCTATCCATCTCCTATATTGACCTATTCTTCCTCTCTACAACCTCATTTTGTTGAGGTGTTTGAGGTAAAGAGAAGTTATGTGCATAGCCAGATTCTTCACAAAAATATTCAAAAAGATCATTTTCAAATTCTCCCCATGTTCACTATGGATGGAAATGATTCAGCAAGAAGCTTCATTCTCAACTCATTTACAAAAACTCGAGAAAACATCAAGTGTATCACTCTTGGAAATGAGAATGAATGTCATGACCGCATCTGAGCTTAATTGGTAAACAAGGGATTACTTGGATGATTGTATGCTTAACTAAGTTGATCATTGTTTAAAGATTGGTTAGTGATGGTTTTTAAGTTTTGATGTTTTAAATATAATGAGAATATTTAATCATACTTTTATTTACATAATTACAGTTTAAGATTTGGAAACCCTAATCGGCCCGAATTAGGGTTTTGATGACATATAATTACAGAATTTGATAAGTATAGTGTCTAACTAAATGATTTTTATTATTTTATGTGTAACTCTGATTGAATTCAAATTTGGATATGATTTGGATATCTAAAACATGAACACTATTGAAAAATATAAGAATTTTGGAAGAATTTTTTGACCTACTTGTCGATCAAGTTTCAAACTTGACCGATCATATTTTTAGACTTATATAGAAGTGAACTATTTGATTTTTAATTATTTATTGGTAAACTTAAATGATCTAAAATTTTAACTGGAGTTATAAAGCTCAGTTTTAAACAACAATTTAAGTTTTCATAATTTTTGGATGCATTTAGACCTTACCAGCAGATGAATTATAGTAACATTTCTATGACAGAAAATTCAGCTGAAATAAGAGAAAGTATAGTGAGGGGTCAATGTGCAATTGACCCAAGTAGCTGAATTGCTCTATATGGTCAATGTAACACACAAGGGTCTCTCATTATTCGTGATTTAATCTAGAGAAATGAAATCCTAGAGAGAGAGGGAGAGTTAGGGTTTGAGAGGAGAAAGTGATGGAGATGCTGATCTAGGGTTTTGCAGTCTGAGGAATGATGAAATCATGTAAGTTTAGCTTCTTTGGATATAGTTTCATGGTGAATCTTCTCTTAGATGTCAAGATTCCATCCATACCCTGATTGGATTCAAAATCATATCAAATCAAGACCTTTTCTCACTCTTTCTCTCCTAATATTCAATTCTAGGGTTTCCGAGTTGAAAGGAAGAAGAATCGGGTGAATTGCTAGGGATTTGATATGAGATCAAGATTTTCAGACATGGGATACATTTTTAAGCTGTTTTACAACTTAGGGTGAGTGGGTAAAAGAATATTCCAGTCATTTGTAACCAATTAGATGATTTTAATTTATATTCTTAATTTCTCCCTAGATGACAAGAAATGAAAAGAATTGTTCTTGAATTCAGTTTATAGAATACTTCAATTCATGTTCCAACTATGATCTGAAAACGTTTATATAATGAAATGGATATAGATATCCATGTATCTTGAATACTATAGAATTAATAAGTTTATTGAGAATCTTTTCAAGATCTAAATTTTCAAGTTATTCGGGTGCTTGAACAACATTATAGCTAAAATTTGGATTTATGCTTATATGATCTTACTTATGTTCCTAGTGCATATAATTCTACATATTTGATCTCTTTGATTTGATATATGGACAAATAGAGTTTCTGATTTTTGCAATACATATCCTGCGAATAGCAAGTAACCAAGGATGGAAACCCAATCTAATATGCTTTTACAAGTATACATATATAATTTAGTAGTAAATGGATGATTGAAATGATTCATGTGATATTGTGGGATTTTACTTAAATATTATCTTATATGAATATATTCTTTATTTATGATATTTGGATTTTCTAACTCAAATACTTGTCATGAAATGCATATGTTGTTATGCTATTGCAAGTGGAGAGATATGACTTGCCCTAGATAGGTATGTTATCGATGCCATGTATAAATGTGAGAAATGTTGAATGAGAATATTTATATTAGTAGACATGATATATGTTTGAATACATGAGAAGTGATATATGTGCATGAGTAAGGAGAAACCCTAGGAAAGGGGTAAAGAATATGTTAAGCATTCAATTCAGTATCATTAGTGATTTCAATTCAATAGTCTTGATTAGTATAATCAGTAGTTTTATTGCATGATTCGAGTAAATATCAGTGACAGTTGACATGTACTTTGTATGTTTAAGTATTTCAGTCTGCCTGCCTGCATAACCAGTTGAATTTTCAGTATATTACAGTGTTGTTAAATATACTACTCTGCCGAGTTAAGTAAGAAAGTACATGTCGTATTTATAAGCTTCAGATGAATAGACTCAGTACCATAGAGATACCAAATTCAAGAATAAGTAATAG
Organism: Alisma plantago-aquatica; assembly: GCA_963693085.1. Taxonomy (NCBI): domain Eukaryota; kingdom Viridiplantae; phylum Streptophyta; class Magnoliopsida; order Alismatales; family Alismataceae; genus Alisma; species Alisma plantago-aquatica. Next base: position 237,276,899 of record OY856415.1, read on the forward strand.
AGAGATACAATATAGTAAGAGATTTCCAAGAATAATAAAATAATACACATAGGTTCCCTGAACACCGTAGATTCCCTACAGATGTCTTCATTGTAGGGAGGAAATGATCCAACCTGAAAGCGACCAATATACGGGGATCGGAACGCACCCACACAGTGTGCGGGGAGACAAAGCCCTTGAGGAAGTCTCCTAAGAGAAGATAGGTTACCCAACATGAACCGGAGATCCCGGTGGAAAGCAAAGGTACCCACAGAGCATACCAAGATGAGGCCCACAGAGCATCTCATACCCTCTGCCTGTGTACTCAACCTAGAAGGAGAGGTCCAGTTAAAGGCCAGTTGTTTAATCGCCTTAGTCAGACGTGACGGTTCAAGTCAAGCAGACCCAGATTCAGTTCTAGGCTTAGCTTCCCGGGTTTTAAGCTAAGTCTTGTACGGTGAGATCGTAGTTCACGACCAGTGTTCATATGTAGAGTACATTTTATATGATCAGGGCATAAACTAAAATATGATAATATAAGTTTAAAGAGTTTCTTATAAGTAAGAAGAGTTAAGGAAGATTTGATTTCAGTTTCACAGCATTTGTTCTTTAAATGTTATATTGAATATAGTGAGGATTATATTTCCATACTTGTTTATTTCTAATGATGTAGGCTTCAATGTTATTAGTAAGTTTTTGAATTTCTAGTCTTTTAAATTTGAAATTACTATCTTGTTTTATTTCAATTATCCAAGAATGATAAATGTCTGATTCGATACTTTAGACTGCATTATTGTTTTACTCATTCACTGAGCGAGTAGGCTCACCCCTCTACTCAAAATTTTAAGGGAAACCGTGGGGATTGAAGATATCATTGCATCAGAGTAGATCTTCTGTAAGAGTTAAGTCTGAGTATAGTTAATTTTAGTTGGTCCTTGTCACTCTAGGTCCTTGTAAAGAAATAGGAGAGAGTTGTAAATGATGATGTATAACATTATTCCTTATTTAGCAAAATATGCAAATCAACAAGTCTTATGTTTTTAAAAGTATGAGAAACATAACGAATGTTTATACATGCATTTTTACTGTTGAAATAAGATTAGAGAAATGAATGTTTAGATTCTCTTGTAAAGTTAGTTTATGTGATTGCATGTGAGAAACAAAATGAAGAAAGAAAAAAAAGTTAAGGGTGATCTTTGTATTATGTTAAATCCTCAATTTATGCCCTAATCTCATGATTAGTGGTAATTGTTATATCGGGGTGTAACTACTTGGTATCAGAGCTTAGGCTGAGTTGTCAGGGACTATTAAGTTAGTAAGTTATAGTCATAAGTGTGGCAGATAGGAGATGTTATGATGTTAGCTCTGGGGATTTGAGTATTTGGATATCCTGGCCCAGTATCTGAGTACTTGGATCAACCATTATCAAGCTACTCTATCTATTCTTTCATGTATACTGTGGCCAGGTATACAGTGGAAGGATGGGCAAGAGAGGAACCCTAGAAATATTAGGGTTAGAAACAAGATAAGTAACATGAATTGAGAGCATAAATATAAAATGAGATAGAACTTTCATTTCATATTGTTTTTTTATTGGAGATGAATAGAAATGCTCTTATATGTTTGAATTCAGATATTCAGTATTTTGAAATATATATGGGTCATTAAGATCTATTGTACACTATGCAGTTGTAGCATTTGTTGATTACATTCTTTGTATCAAGTAGACTAGAAATGATCTTTGAATGAGCTTTCCAAAGTGGATAAGTTTTCTCTCACACATTTGAGATGAATATGAGTTGAGTAATCCTGAGTAGCTCTTGGCTTCAGGACTATAAGTTCGGCCTGGTCCAGCTGGCAGGATGCATTATTGGGATCTAATGACTCCTATTAGTAACATAACAAGAGTAGATTCTAGATAGATTAGATCCAAATTCTAGGATGAATGTATATACTCTAATATTTTGAAGTATAAGGGAAAGACTGGGATAACTAAGAATTAGTTGAAACTGATATTTAAGATCCAACTTTGGGGCCTCATATGAGAAACCCTTAATTGGGAATAAAGGAACACGACATAAGGTTCAGATTAAGTTTAATTATTAGTATTATATGAGCTCTAAATATGAAATATGGAAAAGATATGAGAAAAGTATGTAAGGTCCAAGATAGTAAGAATCAATCATGAGGAATGGATTATATAACCGAGTACAATGTTTTTATGTACTCCAAAGCAAAGGGAAAATAGAAGAAAAGAGTTAAGTACACAAAAGGTACATAGAAGTGAAGAATTTTCAGAAAAATTGAGGTATAGAGAACTAACTAAAGATGTGAATCATAAAACTAGGATAAGAAACTTAGTTGAAACAAAAAGAAATGTTGGAAATAATGAGTTTGAATTAAGGAATGAGGGTTATGATATAATTGATAGCATGGAATGTATACCTTTATTAATAAGTTTAATACATTCATCCTTACTGCCTTTGGATTCTAAGTCTCTATAGAACAACAAACTAGTTTCTAAAAGAAGAAAAAAAGTGTAGCTAAATAAATTAGTAAGTCATACCAAGGTAGACTATATTCAGGAAGGAAAAACTTGATTGAAAGAGAAATTATGTTTCACCCATGCATGAGCTCTTTGATTTAAAATGAAGGATATGTAATGTATTAAACATGAGATGAAACTAGTAGAGAGATTATTGATTTAGAATTTCAACTTCACATTAGTAGAAGGATAAAAAGAAATATATGCAACATGGTATACATGATCATACACATAAAAGAAGGAACATGATCATAAGAGAAAACTAGAAGTTAAAGATGACATGTGGAGTAGTAGTACATGGTAAGGGGATTATAAAAAGTAAGGAAGGGTTTGTAACATAATGGAGTAATATAGATTATAAAAGAAAGAGGTTGTGAGATTCAAGAAAGTGCTAATTAGTCAAGTATCCTTGTTGATACCTACAAATGAGAAATGTATTAATGAATGTTTGAAGATAAGAATTCTAAGTCTCAAAATCATATTCTCTTTCATATCTTCCTTAATAAGAGCAATGTGGGAATGAAGTGATAAGAAAATGAATCATATCTGATGCATAACCACCATGGTAGAGGCATCTAGTGAGTGTAATAATGACACACAATATGATGTTGAAACCCTAGAAGGGTAAATTGAGAATGTAATATATCTAAATGGCCAAGTAAAAGAAAGGAAATTCAATTGATAAGATAAGGAAGACTTTAGTAAAACTTCTGAGATCGAAAGTTTGAATTTCAAATTAAGGGAGCAAAGTCACATCACAATAATGTCATGCTACTGATAAGGACCAATTTTCAAACTATCGGTCGAGTTTGTTCTGGAAAACTCGACTGATGAGTCAAAATTATTTTTTCTTAGTTGATAGATCGGTTGAGATCTGTGAGTTTCCCAGAACAAACTCGACCGATAGTTTGAAAATTGGCTATGTCACTTAGTGGATCGGTCCAAATGTACGATACGGAAAACATAGAAAAAGTGATTATAACGATTGGAGAGTTGTTTTGAGTGAGAATAGATCTGTTGTAACTTGGAAAATGGATATCTTTCACCCTTAAGTAATCCTACACTCAAGGAACACCCCAACAATAAATAGGACCCCTTGGAGTTCATTCCAAGTTTTCTCATCCATGCTATTCTATGTCCTTGCTGTAGTTGAGTGTGTTGCAACTCCTTGAGCCCCTTTCTCTCTCTCATTTACAAAGCATTTCGTGATTATAAATGAGTTAGGACAGCTGTAAGAGAGCTACCTTCGTGTTCTTGTAAAACTCTCATTCCATTCCATCTTCCCTACCCCCTTTCTCAAAGAAATGGGGTCAGATTATGAGGCCATATAGTTTAGCCTTGACGAGGACGTCAAGAGTCTAAGTGAAGAAGATTGTAACATCCCAGGATTTGAGGCCTTGGATAGTATGATCTTAAAAGGAATGATTGGACTACCCATATCACCAAGGTGCACCTCCTTTTCAGGAAGCCCATCACTAAAGAACTCCATAGTTAAGTGTTCTTGTCTTGGAGTAGTACTAGGATGGGTGACCAGTCCGGAAGTTGATCCTGACTTACGTGTGAGTGTGGACAAAGCACACTTAACTATGGAGTTCTTTAGTGATGGGCTTCCTGAAAAGGAGGTGCACCTTGGTGATATGGGTAGTCCAATCATTCCTCTTAAGATCATACTATCCAAGGCCTCAAATCCTGGGATGTTACAATCTTCTCTACTTAGACTCTTGACGTCCTCGTAAAGGCTCAACTATACGGCCTCATAATCTGACCCCATTTCAGTGCAGACCCACAATGGCCCATGGAAACTCAACTCCCTATTATGAAATACCAGCGCAAGGGTGGCTACATCAACCATGGACAACCCTTTCCTACATGCCTGGACCGCACGGCTCAAGATTGGCATGCCATGTCCATGTGGGCCCCACCTACTAGAGGGGTTATGGCTCTAATACCATTTGTAACGCCTGGGCCCACTGCCCAAGGCTCTAGTAGAGTTTCAAGAATGATGGGCCCCACCTATTGGAGGGGTTATGGCTCTGATACCATTTGTAATGCCTGGGCCCACTACCCAAGGCTCTAGTAGATTTCAAAAATGACGAGTAGCCCCACAAACCACTACTAGCCTTAACTGTGCGCTTTATCCTCACTCACGCGCATGTCAGGATCAACTTCCCGATAGGTCACCCATCCCAATACTACTCCAAGCTGAGCACGCTTAACTATGGAGTTCTTTAGAGATGGGCTACCAGAAAAGGAGGTGCACCTTGGTGATATGGGTAGTCCAATCATTCCTTTTAAGATCATGTTATCTGAGGCCTCAAATCCTGGGATGTTACAATTGCCAGCTCGGCTACTCACATGGGCATGTGGCATGCCAGTCTTGAGTTGTGCGGTCCAGACATGTAGGAATGGGTTGTCCATGGTTGACGTAGCCACCCTTGTACTAGTATTCTGTGATCGAGAGCTGGGTGTCCATGGGCCATTGTGGGTCTGTACTGAAATGGGGAAGAGATTATGAGGCCTTATAGTTGAACCTTGACGAGGACGTCAAGAGCCTAAGTGGGGGTGATTGTAACATCCCAGGACTTGAGGCCTCGGATAACATGATCTAAAAAGGAATGATTGGACTACCCATATCACCAAGGTGCACCTCCTTTTCTGGGAGCCCATCACTAAAGAACTCCATAGTTAAGCGTGCTCAACTTGGAGTAGTACTAGGATGGGTGACCAGTCGGGAAGTTGATCTCGGCTTGTGCGTGAGTGATGAAAACGTGCGCAGTTAAGGCTAGTGGTGGTCTGTGGGGCCAGTCGTCATTCCTGAAACTCCACTAGAGGGTAGGGCAGTGGGCCCGGATGTTACAAATGGTATCAAAGCCATAACCCCTCCAGTAGGTGGGGCCCACATGGACATGTCATGCCAGTCTTGAGCCATGCGGTCCAGGCATGTACGAAAGGGTTGTCCATGGTTGATGTAGCCACCCTTGCGTTGTTATTTCGTGATCGGGAGCTGAGTGTACATGTGCCACTGTGGGTCTGCACTGAAATGGGGTCAGATTATGAGGCCATATAGTTGAGCCTTGATGAGGACGTCAAGAGTCTGGGTGGGGAAGATTGTAACATCCCAGGATTTGAGGCCTTGGATAGTATGATCTTAAAAGGAATGATTGGACTACCCGTATCACCAAGGTGCACCTCCTTTTTAGGGAGCCCATTCCTAAAGAACTCTATAGTTAAGTGTGCTCAGCTTGGAGTAGTACTATGATGGATGACTAGTCGGGAAGTTGATCCTGGCTTGCGCAGGGTGACCAGTCAGGAACTTGATCCTGGCTTGCGCGTCAGTGAGGACAAAGTGCGCAGTTAAGGCTAGTGGTGATTTGTGGGGCCAGTCGTCATTCCTGAAACTCTACTAGAGCCTTGGGCAGTGGGCTCGGGCCATTACAGTGTCCCTGATTTTTTCTCATCTTAGTTACAAGTCATATCATCAATACAAGTGATTACAAAAATCATCTAAGGTCATTTATAGTGATTTCCCAAAACACGCACTTGCATTGCTTTTGACTTGAACTTGAACAAGCTAGGGCTTGTGTAATTTGGTCCTTTTCATGTACCAAAAGCTTGAAATCAATCTTGAACAAACATATTAGATACATAGGAATGGAATGGTTAAGTCATTATCAAAATATGGGCAATGTATAACTCTCAAGTGAACAAGAACAAGGTAGTGGGGCAAGTAGGAACCACAACCTCCCAACCACCACACATTGTGTACATGCATCAAGGAGGAAAACTGAGCAAGCAGTTATGTTCATCTCCTAGAGCATGACTCTTTGACCCCTTACATGAGGTTTGTTGGTTAGAAACTGGAGAGGCTGCATGACCTCTCTGCCCTGACCTCTCTATCAACTGTAATAGAGGTCGGGTAGAAGGAGATGCAAATGTGGAGAGAAGATTTGATGAACCTAAGAAGTGGAAAAACAAGTGTGAGGTGAGAGAAGTCTGACCCATTTGATGCCATGAATAGTAGTTGTGATACTTCTAGTTGACAAACCCCAACTCGCTAGATGTGGACGCGGCAATTGACAGTTGTTATAGAGTGATCCACATTGCAACTAGAGGTTGTGGATGAGTTCTTGAGGACCTCAGATGGTTGTAATAAGTTTTTAGTTGAGATTCTAGGAATGAGGGTAGTTTCCCTATTCATCCACCACCATGGAGGCGTGAATAGCCGACGAGCTTGTGGAGGTCGATCTCCACAACTGAATCCCAGTACTTGAGAAGCCGTGGAGGTGCACATGATGATGTCAAAGCTATTGGTGGTCCTAGAAGCTGAGTAGGAGCATCTAGACTGTGTTGATTCCTCTCCGCAATAGAGCCAGTTGCGGCGGCTCTTGTTTGGATTACAGGAGTTGCAATTCACGTGAAATCATGAAGCAAAAAGAAAGAGAGAAGGATGACCTGGTCCATGGCAACAAATATGGCTGGCTCAACCCTAAACCCAACCAATTCATTATGAACATAGGATCAAAGGGTCGCACCTTGAGGATCCACATGGCGACTTTTGGTTGGATGAAAAAGGTAGTTATCTCATAAATGTCCAGATCTTATATAATTCACAGTAACTAGTACAAAATACAAACTAACTGTAAAAATTCTCAAAAATATGAGTAGAATCACAGACTATCCTAATATCAGGCTTTCAATGCACAAATGTCAGTAATATTAAGTAAGATGTATAATGCGTATATCATGTGTGATACAATCTAATGATGATCTAAAATCATGATAATGCACCAACAACTCTAAAAATATGATATATGATCTGTGTGATGTCAGAGACTAAAAGTAGGATGCATGAAATCATATAATTTTCTTTATATAGCTAATTAGGGATAATAACCTATAAAGAAATGAAACCACCTCTCTACTAAATATGGTAAACAAAAGTCCAATGAATAGTAGCAAAAGTTAAAACTTTGACTATATTCAATTTAGTAAAAAGTACATCAAAATTTTCCCAATAGGGGTGTACATGCTTTATACAAATAAATGATCTAAGGCAGAGGGAAAATAAACTACATCAATATGTCTCCAACAAAATAACTTAAAAAATAAGTCCCTGATGGAAGGGAGAACACCTCCACCTAGTCTTAGGTTGGTTCACCATGCTACTGTTGCACATTCTGATCCTAAACCTAGGTGGTTGGGATCACCCAACAAGACGAGAGAAAAGGTATGTGTCAATTAAAGAAACAAGGACATTTAATAGTTTAAAATATGGCAAGGTAAAGATTTACGAAGCTAAGAGATTTCACAAGTATGATGCAAGTAAATAATTAAGAAATTTTACAAGTAAAATAGTGATAAAGTTGCATGCATGATTTAATATGAATGTACTAAACTAATATAGGGATGAGGCACCCACCTAACCTCAACCAAAACAAATAGGTGAGGGAGAGTGGTTACATTTCCAAACTCCTACAAATATATAAAAGTGGGGAGAGTGGTCACATTCCCCAGGGTTCATGCCCAAAATATGGGTAGTTTTACTCATGTACACTACATTAATTAATTAGTCATCTACATCATCATGCTAGAAGAATTTATATGGCAGATTTAAGTAATTGAAAACTTTGCAAGTGGGTTCCAACACCCTAGAATTATTGAAGTAAACATACCAAACAAGAAATGGCAAAACTATTGTATAGGCTCATGCCTCATTGGGAAAGTAGGTTTGGATAAAATTCCCAACTTATGGTTTAGAATGTACATACATAAATAGGGTTGCACATACCTCAATTTAATTTCATGGTCATCGCTTTCACCAACTAGCTTGTATCCAAGATAACTTTATCTTAGTTACAAATTTATACACATGTATTAGGGTTTATAAAGCATACCGTGTAAGCGATCCTAATTTTGGACCTTCTATGAAAACCTTCAATTTATGACTCAAAACTTGGACCAATCAATTACTTGGATTCTCTTGATTAAGAAAACATATTTATTTCTTAAATTTGGAGTTAAAATGAATTAGTTACATATTTTAAGACTTTTTATATAATTAAATGTTGGCTAAATTGGACATTAATATACCCGTTGTTTTGATGATGACAAGCATTTCATACTTGTGGATCTAAATGTTATTTGAGTATTTTAGGGTTCAAAGGAATGAGGAATCCTACTAAGTGGGAAGATGAAGATCAATGCAAATTGAAGATCAAATGTACTTAATTGTATAAATGTTCATGATTGTACTCAAATGTAAACACTTGTACAAAACTTTAATGTACAAGTACTTAGACATCATGTAAATAAAGCGTTAGATCTTCCCTACCCACTTATAACCCTTAGATAGGTCCCCCCCCCTAAGTTAGAGTCACCATCACTCATTGAAACACACACTTAGTAGGTGATTCAAAAGAATGAAACAGGGTCACCCTCTATTGAAAAACTAGTCAACCAAAACACACTCGGTCGAAGCTTTTTCTGACCGAGAACCACCTCAGTCAAAATTGTGAGCATTGTTCAGCAACTTACACAATTGTACTCTAAAATAGTCTTTGGTCGAAAATAATCTCGGTCGAGTAAGCTTCGGTATGAAGCTTGCGATCGTTAGACTGAGTGATTAGTTGTTGGGAGTTGGAAATAGACGTTGCAACACTTTTTCCTTAAACCCAGGCTTGGTCAAAGAAATTCTTGACTGACACATTGTTCGTTTGATAAACCTGTCGACCAAGAAGGATTCTAGATTGTTCTTTTCAAGCAAGAACAAATTAGACATTACTAGCCAACTATTGTACATCTAATGGCTAGTTAAGCACTAAGAACACTCTAGAAACTCCGTAGAACGTCCCTAAACACAAACCATTCCTATAAATAGGAGAGGCCATAAGACACCTAAAGCATCTAAGGTACACTTGAGCATTCACTATTGAGAGCAACTAAGATAAGATTCACATGTTGCCTTCTTCCTTATTCTCTAGAGTTGTCCTATAGCTACAATATCCTATCCACCACACATAGATACGTTCATCTTAAGTGTATAGGAGATTCTAAAGCTTGATATAGGATGAAAGTGCTACACTTAATTGTTGTATTTCCTTCTTCCAATCCCCCTTCACATGTACATGCTACTTTTGCTCCTTGGCAACTCCAAGATCGTGGAGGCTATTTGAGGGAGTTCGGTTGAAGCTACTTCTTGGTTGAGAAGGAATATTCAAGAGGAGGCTGAGAGTATTTAAAGGAAGGCTTCTTCAAGGGAGGTTGGAGCTACTTCTAAGGGAAGGCTATCTCAAGGTGGTGGAGATACTTCTAGGAGGAGAAGGCTACTCTAAGGGCTTGGAGCTATTTCAAAGAAGGTTGCTTAAAGGAGGTTGAGGCTACTTCTAGGTGAAGGCTACTTCAAGGAAGGTGATTGTATTTTATGTAACAGCCTTGCAAGTTAATAAAATTTATCACTTTCAAAATCCCAATTGGAGACAATTGGGTAGTGGACTAACAACCTTTGAATTCAAAGGTTGGAACCACTCTAAACACGTGTCTTCCTTGTATCCTCCTCCTCCTTTGGTTGAGTGTTTTAATTATCTTTAAACTATCAAAAAGCTCTATTCACCCCCCTCTATATCTTTCAATTGGTATCATAGCATGTCTTCAAGGAGCTATAACAGGTCTTGAAGAATGGGGGACAACATGCTTAGCAACCTTAACCTTGAAGGAACTCACCTAAATTTGCCACCACCTTTTAATGGAAGAAACTATACCTACTAGAAAAGACGAATGCAATTCTACTTTCAAGGAATCAACTTGTTGTTATGGAGCATTGTGTCTACTCCCTATGTACTTCCCACAACTGAATATGCAACGTGGGATCCAAACACAATAAAACAAGTTCAATTAAATGCAAAGGCGGTAAGCATCTTATATTTTTCAATTTATTTAAGTGAGTTTAATAGAATATCTTCATGTGATACAACTTATGATATATGGCATAAACTCTCCATAACACATGAAGGTACTACCCAAGTTAAAAATACCAAGATTAATTTGCTTAAACAAAAGTTTGAACAATTTCATATGCAACCTAAAGAGTCTATTAGTGAAATGTATGCAAGATTTTCTTCCATTGTTAAAAGATTGAGTGCATTAGGGAAGTACATTAGTAAAGAAGACCAAGTTTCCAAAGTTCCTCAGATATTTGCATCAAAAATACAAACCAAAGATGACGGCGATTGAAGAAGCAAATGATCTCACCACAATGAGAATGAAGTAGCTCATTGGCAACCTAGAGACTCGTGAGGTCACCCTTAAAGAAGAAGAAAGATTGGAGGCTGAGCTTCAAAAAGGAAAGAGGAACGAAATTTCCTTAAAAGCTACTACAAAGGTTCAATCAAAGGTCATCACTCAACAAAGTGATGAAACAAGTGAAGGAGATGATGAAGAAGATGCACTCATCGTAAATGGTAAGAAATATAGAAGGTATAAATCTAACAAAAGTTCTAGTGCTTCTTCATCTTCTTCCCTTAGGTGTTTTGAATGTGGAAAGAAAGGACATGTGAAAAATGAATGTCCTAAAATTAAGAAAGGGAAGAAATCTTCCTTCAATAAGAAGGACAAAGGAGATAAATCTTACAAAGCTACTTGGGACGAATCAAGTGGTGAAAGTGAAAGCGGAGAGGAAGAAGTGGAATGTCTTATGGTCAAATAAGATGAAAATGACGACTCAAGTGAGGTAAGCCTTCTAGAATTACCTAAATAAGATTAGTCACTAGTCTTCAAGAAATACATGACAAATATGTTGATTGTAAAAAGAAATTAAAGAAGCTTATAAAACTAAATGATGATTTGCATGCTACGCTATATACCCTTGCTTCTGAAAATGAAAGTATCATATCCAAAAGAGATGCTTTAAAATCTTCCATTAGTGTGCATAATATCAAGTTGATTACTATAGAAGCAAACTATAATTTTCTTTGTCAAGAAAAAGTTGAATTTCTTGCTAAAATGAATGATCTTCAAACTCAACCTATTTTATGTACTCATTTGGATTATGATGCTATTGTTATAAAAAGAGATAGTTTATTATCTAATATAGACCAAGAAAAGTTGGATATTAAAACGAAAATGGAAGAAATTGCTAGGTTGCAAAAGGATATTATTAGGTTGAAAAACAAAGACATTCTTGATAAAATCCTAAAGGACTCATATGGTCAAATTGGGAGGAGAGGCCTAGGTTATGTACCCAAAGATAAATCCTATAAAACCAAGAGCTAGAAAGACACAAGTACCCAAGACCAAGATCATGTACGTACCTAAAAACACTCCAACTAATGACCACAATGTTAAAAAGAGAAATGAAATTGATTTCATCTGTTGCCATTATTGTTTACATCTTGGACGTTATTCATTTTCATGCCCTTACAAGAAAAATAAGGATAAGGATCTAGGTTGGGTTCCAAAGCCACAAACTTAGAAATGTGGAATACTTAGTTGAGATTTGACTTGAAACTAAATTTGAAAATCTGATTGTCTTATTTTAACTAAACTAAGCTTTAACTTGCATATTCTTGTATGATTTGATTAGAAATAACAAAATACATTGCTTGAATTCACACAGAATCATGTCGACTAAGTTTTCGACCAAGACTCTCTCCGGTCAAAGGAATAGTCAACCAAGAAATGTCTTGTCAAAGTTATGTCTTCTGGAAAATCATTTCGGCCGACAAATAGCTCTACCAAAAAATATTCCGATCTAACAAATTGTCGATCGAGTACTATTCTGAAAAGAGATTGTTATTGAATCAATAAACTTGTGACTATATTCAACATTGTTGTTCAAAAACCTTCAAAAATCCTTCCTAAATAGTTATTCAAATTACAAAATTCTTTAATAAGTGTCCCTAACCAAAAGGACCATCACATAGGTACCAAAATCCATCTATTTTATAGGATTGGGTGGTTGATAGTGGTTGTTCCAAACATATGACTGGAAACAAAGAAGCATTTCAAACATTTGAAGAAAAGAGTGGAACAGTCACATTTGGAGAAAATGTCAAAGGTGAAAAAATTGGAATAGGTAATATTGGTACAAATCTTCAAATAAAAAATATCCTACTTGTTGATGGATTACATCACAAATTGATTAGTGTTAGTCAATTATGTGATAGTGGTTGTGATGTTCTTTTTAACAAATCTTGTTGTAAGTTGCTCATAGAGAATATTGATAATGATGTTTATGAAGGAAAAAGAATAGGAAATTTGTGTGACCCCAATTTTAGGGTTTTGATACCCAAGATGTTATTTGAGGACCATGAAGATTATGAAATAATACCAAATTGAGGAATATTGAATCGTAAGGATCCAAAATCTAGAAATAATACAAGATCGTATCAGGGGTATAAGAGTCATCCAATGATGACTCTGATGTATAATGATGAATATAAGATCGCATGGTCCAATATCTCTAGATGTGCTTGATAAGCTATCTTTGTATTCGGTCTATAGTGGGGTCACCAAAATTTATATTGAGGTTTGTAATGAGTTTTCTTTGTTAACTAACTTAATCTAACGAGAGTTGATTGAGGTGATTTTTTGACAAGTAACCTTAAGTATATGGTCATTGGATTGAGACTTTGAAGGAATGTATTAGGTGTCCAAACAACAATGGTTTTGGCCCAATATTTTTTTTTGGTCAGTCAAAAGGTGTGTTACTATAAAACCAAAAACTTTGGGCACAGAGTACCCCTTTACATCAAAAGGAGCTAAAAAGATCGACCAAGGATCATATACCCCACGCAGGGGGTATTACACTAGACCTAAATATAACAAGAACTGAGAAGAGCATCAAACTAACAACACTAAAACTAGGCATTCCTACCAGGAGAATGATTTATTACAACCTACAGATACATGCAATAAGCCCACCCACAAATAATAACTACATATTACAACATGACATCCACCAGGTAACCCTACCTGGAAAAGCATCACTAGCTTCAGATCTTCTTAGATCACCAAAACCATCACATTCTACCAACAGAGAACTACGAGCCTAAGAGGTTCGAAACAATCCTTTCATTCTTGGCATGGTACCAACTGTCTAATAGAAGCACCCACAATGTGTGGTCCTATGCCAACAATTAGGGGATTCAACTAACTTCCGAACCAAGCAACCAATATGTTGATGTCCTGCAATAGGAGCAGAAACCATATGCTTACATAGAGGCTGCTCATCAAACACCTTAGGGGTGTTCCTACACACAGCAAAGGAGGGGTAATCAGGATGAAGGATCCGACCCTAGCAGCTCCTTGATGTAGTCTTGACCAGGTACAAGCTCCGAGGAGCATGTGGTCGAACACCTTGAGGGTGCTCTACCTCGCAGCAACAGAGAGCCAGCCCACGCCTGATGTTCAAAGCTCCTGGGATCAACTGGTCAGAGAAGGCCCGCGGCAGCGAACTAGAAATAGGGGCTCCCGCAGGCTGAGACTTCTATATGTCAGCGAGTAGCGATCAAGCCGAATGGCGCCACAAAAAAACAAGGGCTCGATGCCCCTGTTTGCACAGGAACATTTCGTCGAGCACTTGAAGGGCGTCCAAACATACAGCAACAAGAAGGAAGACGTTCAGCGAAATGACACACGAGTCCTAATCGGACTTCCTCTTTCGTGGATGTCGGTAAGCAGCAGGGACCTACCGCTAGAAGCCGGAACACGAAACGCATGGAAGACAACGTCAGGAGACACAGGGGTGAAACCCTGGCCTGATGGTGGTCCACCCAAACACGTCGTGGACGCCGAATCAACCATAGACCACAGCAACCGCGAGGGCCACACCAGTGTCGGGGATGAGAGGCACCACCATCCATCACCAAACCAGCAGATCTGGGATCTCATTGGGGGTCGAGGGGTCGCCATCGGCCTAATCTTAGTCATAAGATAGTTTTAGTGGGTATCAACCCACGGATAAAGTTTCATGCCATTTTGATTAACCATTTGAATGATATTGATGCTAGAAATTTTGGTTGATTGACCAACATTTCGAAAGACTTATGCCTAAATTCAGATTTTTATAATGTCACATAAACATCATTCAAGTGAGGGCGAGACCTCAATTAGGTGAGGCCGGGGATGAGATAAGTGGTTTAGTGTGGGTTGTTCCTCGTGATCGGGAAGTGAAGATTTCGTCTCCAACCTTCGGATCCCACGGAGCAAACTTCTTTGTGGTTGAATCACCTCCGATTAGTAGGGAATTGTGATGAACATATGAACCCAACTAACCCTACAGATCCGCAAGACCGGGATCTTCCCAACTACCCACAGATCATCACTTTAGGTTGCAAGATGAAAGAGCCTCAAGTCCCTACTTCACCGCCGTCTCCATCGAACTGGCAGAGGAGGCTGAGTGAGGGGGAGCACCAAGCATTGACACGGAAATTGCTTGCCTTTCTGTAGTCCCTTGCAACCCATCATAACCACTTGAAGCTTCTATATCGAGGGAGTATCTCTATATCCCCCACCCTTCTGTCGGTCGTGCTCCTCCATAAGGGCCTGTTTGGTTGGGCTGCAAACCAAGCCATGTGGTTGCAAGTACACGTGAGATCCAATTTCAAGCATTTGGTTGCATGTGGTTCCAACCCATGGTGTGGGAACAAACTACCAATTAATTTTTGGCCCCATGCAAAACAGGGAAAATGGACCGTACCCTTTTTGGGCGCGGTTCCATTTCACAAATCTCTGTCTCATGCACCCAATATGTCTAAAAGCTTGTTTCTTGCACAAATGCCTCGTACGTCACCTTGACATCATTGTTAATCGAACGATATGTCAGTTGTGGATGTTATTTTCCTTGATAAACCACATGGTACCAAACATTTACAAATGAACTTGACTAGTTTAGTTTACTTAGAACCAAACAAAAACAATTGAGTTCCAACTCACCGTCTTTGTTTTCCTATTTTACAAGTCCAGGTGCTGGTTGGTTCCACGTCCAACCAAACTAGCCCTTAAGCGTAGGTTGAGGGTGGCTTGGAACTCCAGGGACTTCCCATCGCTACCTAGGGACTCCTTCGGGTCACATGTATTACCACGAAGCCTTAGTTGAAGAAGAACCAAAATGAAGCTTCTTCTCCCCTTTCCTTGTCTCCCTGCGACCTCAGACACAATCATTGGAGAAGGGAACCCAAATCCCCATCTCACGGCGCTGTCTGGAATCCGAACTCCAGAATAAAAGTGGATATTCAGGGCTCAATTGTCCCTTTGAGATGGCCGGAGACACACCCAATCAGACGCCATGGTCGAGTTCTGGAAGTCTTTCCTCAATTTGGAAGTCTTTCCGCAACATTTTGGATCGTTGGGAGAGTCATATGAGGAGCACAACCCATCTTGAGCTCTTGGCCACAGAGCCCCATCTACCTACCTTGGAGCTTTGCATCGTGAAGGATCAAGCCACAAGGAACCGCTGCGACCTAGTTTCTCGTCGGAGCTAAGCCCAGTGGCGATGCTAGCAACTTAGAATCGCCCCTGCGAAGAACATGACCGCGTCCGGGCCGAGAACGCGGAGGAGAGGGGCAGACAGACCAGTCCAGTATACAATCCAACAAACCGGCCAGTCTGACCCAACTGAACCAACCAAGGACATCCGCCGGGGAGCTGAGCGGCCAACGTGGGCCAATCATGGAGCGCCACATCATGCCCTGGGCCCCACGACACAAGGTAATACTTTTTATTTTTAGAAAATGACACTATCTTAGAAAATACACTATAAATAGCTCCTTTGGCCAATAAATTCACCAAAAATACCCCTGGACTCAGAAAAATGTCCACTTTCTTATAGGACTACTAGGTCAGACTCTTGAAGCTCTAGGTTAGACTCTTGAAGCTTTATTATTGACGGCTTCTAACTTAGAGTATTTAGGGTTCATTACATATAAACAATATCTTTAATATTATTTCTTAGAAAATTTCCCTAGAACCCTAATAATGATTTGAATCCGTCTTTAGACCGTAATCTAAGCTTTTTTTTGCTAAATGTTAGGTCTTTCATCATTAATGGCCAATTAGATGCTTCTAAACTCATTTTAATTCTAGTAAATAGACCAGTCATTAGAAAAATATGAAAATTAGAACAAACCCTTATTATGATCTCTTTATCAGTAGAAAAAAATAGAGACATGTTTTAGATCAGTTAGACCTAGGTTTGACTAAACCCTAATTTAAACCTAATAATGCTAAAAATAATGATGATTATATATTAATGATGCTCAATTATATTAAATTAGGTCACGGAGAAAGTTCTAAATGATCATGGATGTATAATGAATCTCAAAACTCATGTATGTGGATATAACTATAAGACTAGTTTTTGTTAGATGATATAATTATGAGTAATTGCTTGCTTATAGTTGTATAATCTTGTTGGATGTATATCTATACATATTGTCACTTTTCCTTCTTGAACACTAAGAACATTAAGGAAAGAAAATATAATACAGTTACTGATGGTTCATTAATTTCCATATTAGAGTGAGAAATTATTAATAATGGCTAGCACCTCCCTAATGGTAGAAGGTACGTGGGGAGATCCCTAATGGTACAAGGTATGCGGAGATAAGGCCCAATAATATAAGTGTTGATTGTTCTAAGTCCACCATAGTAATACATGTCCATTGAAATATGATTAATAACTTGGATATACCTAATTCTCCGTCTTAAATATTGTTTTTATTTTCTTTTCTTCTTTCTTCAAGTATTTAAATATGCCAACATAGTATTAATATGTTTTCAACCACGTACCAACTTTATGTTGATTCGTTGTTTCACATATGTTTTAGGTTCAGAGCTAGAATGGGAGAAAAGATAGAAAGTGAGCAGTTGTACATGTTTACCTATTGTGTTTAGATCCTATTAGCATATATGTTCATAAACTGTAGAAATTTTCAATCAATATGTAATTGTAAATCGTGTTGTAATAACTTATTTTGTGATATACACATGTTGAATCTTGAGAAATTTTTTGGTGTATGCTTATAGTTTTTTGTTCATGTATCTGCATATTGCTTCCGCAATGCACTTTGATACAATTGGTTAACATTTTGGATTTTATCTTTTCATCCCCATTGGATTTTGAGAAGATGGAAATACGGGGACGTTATAAAATCTATATATACTTAGACCTAATTCAATGCAAGCTATTATTGGAAAATGTCTTATTGCAAATGATGAATCTTTACAATTATGGCATAGAAAATTAGGTCATGCAAGTTCACATGTTATCAAAAAGTTGATTAAATATGATCTTATTTGTGGCTTACCTAAACTCTCTTTTGATAAATCTAAAAATTGTGAACCATGGACTTTAGGAAAGCAAAGTAAAACTTCTTTCAAATCTAAAACTTTGCTAAGCACTACTAGATCATTAGAACTCATTCATATGGATTTATTTGGTCCTATGCAGACTCAATCTATTGATAGAAAATGTTATTGCTTTGTTATTGTTGATGATTATAGTAGATACACTAGGGTTAATTTTCTTTCAACTAAAGATGATACAATTATAATACTCATTCAATTTTTTTCTAAAATTAAAAATCCACTACAAAAAAATGTATCATTAGGAGTGACCATGGTGGGGAATTTGAAAATCACATATTTGAAGATTTTTTGTACATCACAAGGGTACACTCACAACTTCTCAGCTCCACGCACCCCACAAAAAAATGGAATAGTAGAAAGGAAAAACCAGTATTTACAAGAAATGGCTAGAACAATGTTACTTGAACACAATACACCTAAAAAATTTTAGGCTGAAGTAGTCAATATGGCATGTTATGTATTAAATAATGTAACAATCCACTCTCATCTTAAGAAGACTCCTTATGAACTTATCTTTAACAAGAAACCAATAGTTGACTAATTTCATACCTTTGGTACACCCTGTTACATCTTAAATACAAAGGAAGATAAAGATAAATTTGACACTAAATCACACAAATGATTCTTCTTGGGATATTCAACCTCCAGTAAGGCATTTAGAATCTTTAATACCATATCTAGAAAAGTAGAAGAATCAATTCATATCATATTTCATGAAATAACAACATAAAGTTTTGAAAATGAAATTGACAATGACATTACTCATCAAATTGAGGACCTAACCATATCTATAAAAGATGATCAAAATACCAAAATTGAACAAAAAAATGAAACAAAACAACCCATTACTAGATTAATCAAGGATCATCCTCAAGACTTAATCACAGGAAATGCTTTCGATAAAGTAAAAACCCCATCATCATTTAGAGATGTTGCAAATATGACATTTGTATCAATTGTTGAACCTAAAAAGGTAAATGAAGATTTAAAGGATGAATATTGGATAATGGCTATGTAATAATAATTAAATATATTTATGAAAAATAATGTTTGTGACTTAGTTCCTAAACTACAAGATAAAACCATTATTGGAACTAAGTGGGTTTTTCGTAACAAACTTAATGAAGTCGGGGAAGTAGTTAGAAACAAAGCTAGGTTGGTAGCTCAAGGATATAATCAACAAGAAGGGATATATTTTTATGAATCCTATGCTACCGTGGATAGACTTGTAGCTATTAAAATGTTATTAGTTGTAGTTGCCCAAAAAGATATCAAACTATTCCAAATGGATGTGAAAAGTCCTTTTCTAAATGGAATTATAGAAGAGGAAGTATATGTTACTCAACCACCTGGAATTGAGATTCCTAAAAAAATTGACCATGTATATAAACTTAAGAAATCTCTCTATGTTCTAAAACAAGCACCATAAAATTGGTATGAAAGACTTCAAAACTATTTGATAATGGATTTTCAATTAGAAAATCAGATTCTACACTATTTTTTAAAACATATGAATCAAATTTTCTTGTTGTTTAAATATATGTTGATGACATCATCTTTGGTGCCTCAAACAATTCCTTATGTGATCCGTTTAGTGATATTATGAGTAAAGAGTTTGAAATGAGTCTCATGGGATAATTACCATTTTTCCTTGGTTTTCAAATAAAACAAATGTCCACCAAAATCTTTCTAAGCCAAGAGAAATGCACCAAGGAACACTTAAAATGAATTGGCATGGAAAATTGCAAACATGCTACCACTCCCATGTCTACCTCTTCCAAAATTGACAAAGATGAAGATGGTGAACCCATAGATGATTCCTTATATAGGGCCATGATTAGTAGTTTGCTATATTTGACCGCTTCTAAACCAGATATCATGTTTTCCGTTTGGCTTTGCACTAGAATTCAATCAAAACCAATGCACTCTCATTTTCAAGCTGTCAAAAGGATCTTAAGATATCTCGCTAGTACTATCGATTATGGCTTGTGGTATCCTAAAGGACAAATGCTATATTTAAAAGCTACACTGATGCTGATTATGTTGGTTGTCAACTTGATCGCAAGAGAATAAGTGGTGGTTGTTTCTTACTAGGAAGAGCCTTAGTATCTTGATTTAGTAAAAAACAAAATACAGTCACCTATACACCAGTGAAGCAAAATATGTGCCTACTGGTTCATGTTGTGCTCAAGTGCTCTATATGCAACAAGTTTTGAATGATTATGGCTTTGCATTTTCTTCTACACTGATTTTTTTATTATACTAGTGCCATAAACTTGGCCCAGAATCCTATATTACATAGTTGTGCCAAGCATATTGAAATTAGACATCATTTCTTAAAAGATCATATTTCTTAAAAATATATATTTCTCCATCATGTTGATATCGAAGAGCAATTAGCGGATATCTTTACCAAACCTCTTCCTCTTGATCAATTTCAGTATATTAGAAAGAGGTTACTTATTACTCCCCTAGAAGATGCATTCTTTGATATATGTGCTCAAAATTCTTAAATTTCCTACTTAAATTTTATATTTATTACAAAAACTTATAGTACTATTTCTTTGCTTAGTCACAATAATTTATTAGTATGAACACGAACATAAATTAGGTCAAATTAAAACTACTTACAGTCTCCTAATCGGTTGAAAAAATTGGACCGAGAAGATTCTCAGTCGAAAAAAGTCTTGACCGAGTTCCACCCGGTGGAATCCTCGGCCGACAAGGCAATTTTGAACTGAGTTCCCTCTAGAAACTTTGCAAACCAATTTTTTTTTGCAAAAAGACCCCTCCATTGAAAATAATTTTGACCGAATCCTCATTGCAACGATCATTTTTTCAAAATCCAACGATCGACCGAACTAACAGTTATGAGGAGCGTCAAAAGAGAGCCATTGGGACCTCGGTCGAAAAAATCATCGATAAAGTAGGTCCCTAATTTTCTATAAAAGGGACCCCAATCTGCCCATTCTGCCCACACTTCAATTGCTTTCTTCTCTACCTCTTCTCTAGTGATCTTTAGAGATATTCTTCAACAACACACTTATACTACCAAACCTAGCTCTTCTTCCACCTCCATTTGTTCAAGATGGCCACATCTTTAGCTTGCGGTGGAAAGAAGCAAGTAGCTGTGAGGAAGGGAAGAACAGTCACTCCAGCCTTGAGCGTCATCAAAAAAATTCCATTCAACAATGCGGCTATTAGAGAATGCTACCTCATGCTTACCTCGAAGACCCCTCTTCCTCGACGACCGGTGGACACCAATGACTTCATCACGCTCCTTTACCTCCCCGATCTCTTCAAGGTGTAAAAGTTGACAGAGTTTCTGTGGCAAAACGTTCAAAACATACATCATTAACTAAGCAGAAGCAATTACTAATAGCGGATTACTAAAAATCACTAAAAATTAAAACCTTTTTCAATGAGATACAATCATATGAAAACTCTTTCAACAAGAACCAATGTATTACATTTACATCATGGTTCATAAGTACATATCTTGTACCATCTCTTCTTGAGAGTTACAACATCATCTTCCTTGTTAAAAACTAAACACAGACAACATAAGAACCTCGAGGCATCAAGCCAAAATCTCAAACGATTCATTAAAAGCTCTAACTATTAACTCCGAGGACCTGAGAGTACAGAGAAGACACATAGGACTTCTATCTATGAGACACGACAGACAGTACACTCAACCTGAGCTGTCACTGTTGTCACTGTTGTTGTTGATGTTCTTCCTCTGCGAGATATTCTCAGTCTCCTCCGTGCTTGTCCACCTAAAAATGTTGGATCCCACGGGGGTGAGACAATTGTAATTGCCCCAGCGAGAGATATAACTCTCCACCAAAAACATTATTATTGTAGTTTAATAATATAAAACTGGGCAGAGGATAAGCAGTTTAAAGCATTCTCAACTTTTAAAGCATTTCAACTATTTATGATAGAATAGTAGATCATCTATTCTCTTAACAAGGAATAGGATGAACATGTATATCATTTATCCATCATATTATACCATCATGTCAAACTTCTCTTGTGACACTCATTATCTTGATATGTCACCCATGAGACATTCTTGTTTCAATCTATTGGCCTTAGCCAATCTGCTAAACAGATAAGGGATTATATCTACCATGTACTTCATATATCATTAATACAGGCATTGGGTTATTACCAATCATGTATCATTATTACATGCATTGGGTTATTACCAATCCAGTGTTGTTATTACAGGTATTGGGTTATTACCAATCATGTGTCATCATTACAAGCATTGGGTTATTACCAATCGTGTGTCATCATTATAGGCATTGGGTTATTACCAATCTTGTGTCATCATTATAGGCATTGGGTTATTACCAATCCTGTGTCATCATTACATGCATTGGGTTATTACCAATCTTGTGTCATCATTACAGGCATTGGGTTATTACTAATCCTATGTCATCATTGCAGGCATTGAGCCACTGCCAGGTATTGGACTTTAACCAAACCTGATTACACCACCAGGCATTGGACGCTACCAATCCTGATTTCACAGCTAGGCATTAGACTCTAACCAATCCTGATTACACAGCCAGGCATTGGACTCTAACCAATCCTGATTACTCAGCCAGGCATTGGACTCTAACCAATCCTGATTACACAGCCAGGCATTGGACTTTCACCAATCTTGATTTCATAGCCAGGCATTGGACTCTAACCAATCATGATTACACAACCAGACATTGGACTTTAACCAATCCTAATTTCACAACCAGACATTGGACTCTAACCAATCCTGATTACACAGCCAGACATTGGACTCTAACCAATCCTAATTTCATAGCCAGGCATTGGACTCTAACCAATCCCGATTACACAGTCGTGCATTGGACTCTAACCAATCCTGATTTCACAACCAGGAATTGGACTCTAACCAATCCTGATTACAGGGATTATACCTCTGCCAGGTATCAGACTTTAACCAATACCTGATTACACAGATCATGGGATATAAATTCCTTTAACTCATCATTGATCATCACATCCTTCTCTAGGCTTTGAACCCTGAGGTTAGCCTTCATGGCTTTTCACATTCTTTATTGAATACAATTGTTCCTTTTATTAGGTTTATTATTATCATTTCTTATAGTAAACTTTTATAATCATCTTGGTACCTCTCACTATGCCACAATTGTTCTCATGGCTCATAAGGCCCATGAAACATCTTGTCACCTCTCACTAGGCAACATCTAACAATATGGCTCACAAGGCCATTACACATCTTGTCACCTCTCACTAAGCAATAATAACATATTACCTCATGTAAAACAATAGTAACACCACTATTCCCTCAATAGGGTTAGAGCTTACTATTCACATTACATTAGGGTTTCTCATGTCCCATTACCCAATTTAGGGTTAGGGTTTTCCCATCTCACATTAATTAGGATTTCATATTTATCAAATCAATCTTAATATATTGCTCCACACCTCTAGGAGCATTCATTAACATCTCGAGTATTCAATCATGTTTATTACTCTTAACATTTATCATTAAATGATTATCAGTACAAGGTGTGAGTTCATTTCTCATCCTTATCATGGTATGGTTACATCATACTCATTAGTTTAGCTTAATCCCATTCTCAAGGTATATTAGCCTATACTTATCAAAGTATATCAAACTCATTACATTTCATTGTAACAATTTACATAACACACTTCATGTGTTTCTTGTCCAAGTATATTGGATTTGAGGTGCATCAAGGTATATCAACCCTGGAATGCTAAAAGTGATATCTATCATATCTTGATGTATCACTTTCCTCATCACTTCCAACTTACTTGAGTTATCAACTTATCTTGGATTAAGGTATTTCCCATTTTAATACTTTCATCCACTAACCTATCACTTTTATCATGAAGTGCATAGGTCACACACAAGAATGGTCCAACTATCTTCAATGAGATGGACTCATTTCAGGTTAAAGCATTGCTTACTATAAGGTTTCCTATGATTAACCATTTGAGATATTTCACCTTTATAAGGCATTACCCACTATTTTATTATTAGGGTTCTCTCATACCATTACCCAGTAATTAGGGTTATGGTTTATCATCATATTGCCCAAGATTAGGGCTTCATGTATTATAACTCAAAATTAGAGTTTCACATACCTTCACCCTATATTAGGGCTCCTCATCATACCATTGCATAGGGTTTTACATGGCATCACCCTCAATTAGGGTTTCACATGGCATCACCCTCAATTAGGGTTTCACATGGCATCACCCTCAATTAGGGTTTCACATGGCATCACCCTCAATTAGGATTTCACATGGCATCACCCTCAATTAGGGTTTCACGTGGCATCACCCTCAATTAGGGTTTCACATGGCATCAACCTCAATTAGGATTTCACATGGCATCACCCTCAATTAGGGTTTCACATGACATCACCCTCAATTAGGGTTTAAATTCAATTATCCACAATTAAGATTTGCTATTCCTCCTAATTAAGGTTTCCATTCAATTACCCATAATTAGGGTATTACTATTTATCCCAATTAGGGTTTCATCTTCCATTACCCATAATTAGGGTTTCTTATATCATCACCCTAGATTAGGGTTACACCTGGCATTTCCCTAGATTAGGGTTAATGTTCATCAATCTTCTTAATTAGGGTTTCATGATCACTTCATCAAAGATCATACCCTAAAATCTTAGTTTATTCATATTGAAGGTGTTTGAGGCTTATCCATTACATGATTATCCTACATGTATGGATTCCTCTCTCTCTCATCTTCTCTAGGATGTTGACTATGTCAAACTTGGATAAATTAGGTCAACCAACCCTTTAATTAAATACATTCAATTAGGGTTGACATAGTGTATTGAAATATTGCTTACTTAAGCTTCATGGATTAACTCATCTAGGGTTACCAATTACTTAGTACCTTAAAGGTACAACCCTAGTGATTATCTTTGAGATAAATCAGTAACAACCATAGGGTCATTTTATCTTTCATCACCTTAGGTTTCCAATTGACTTAATCACATTGAAACATCCAAACATTCTTGACCATTGATTCTCGAAATGGTTTGAAACCGTTTGAAACCAAACGGTTCTGAGACCGTTTGACCCCAAATGGTTTCAAGACCGTTTGGACTCAAATAGTCTCAAGACCATTTGGTCCAAACTTCCCTTGAAACCAAAAATCCAAAAGAGGTACTTCTTCAACTAAATTGATTAGTGTTTTGCATCAACAATTCCTTCATCAATTGGATCATTGAAGTCCATCAATATATGATCCTTGGATCTTCAACCCTCAATTGCAACCATTAATCATCCAAACGGTTTTGGTTTGACTTTGTCCAAACAGTTTGAAACCGTTTAAGGCTCCAAACAGTTTTGACCTAACTGTCCAAACGGTTTGAAACTGTTTAAGACTCCAATCGGTTTTGAACTTACTTGACCAAATGGTCAACTCAACCCAAACAGTCAACTCAATATGTCCAAACGGTTTGAAACTCCACCTCCAAAAGTTTGCAAACTGTTTGGTCACCAAACGGTTTGGTGAAACCGATTGGACCAAAAGTGTTGAAATCGTTTGCAACTAAAACTTTTTGAGATGTGTGCTTATGATGATGTCATCATCATCAAGATTTAACCCCTCAAAATCTACTGCCATTCTCATGATAGTTTCATCAATTATTCAAAGGAATTACAAGAAGAACAATTGAACATAATGGATTGAGAAATTGAATTCAATAATAATGAATAAGGGTTCAAGTTATATAACCCGCCTTCAATTAAGATTCAAAGCTTCAACCTACACGTCTTTAATGGTGAAAGAAACACCTTCCACTATCCCAATGTCGTCCTTAATCTTTGAGTGAAAAGGAATGGCTAGAATTGAAGATTGATAGAAGAAAAGAAGAAATCCATCATTTATTTTCGATTTCCACCATGAAATCATGGTTGAAAGTGATCAAGAAGCTTACCTACAGGTTGTAACTCATCCTCCTATTGCTCCTTAGCCCCCTTGGTCGTTTTTGCAGCAAAGAGTGAAAGTGGATTCGAAATTCCCCTTTCAAGCTATGGATAAACGAGCTTATATGCATTTTTATTAAAATTTATTTTAAGAGAGAGAAAGTAGGGGATAACTCCTCCATTTCCTTACCACTTGCCCCCTTCTCTTCCTTAGATACGAGGATATATTCCTTGCCTCTTATTCCTCTCAATTATCTACGAATTAAAGGAAACCAAATTAAGCACCTTAACCCTTATAATAATAATATCCTAAAGTGGGTGGATAATTCTTTTTCTTTTAATAATGTGAGTGAGTTATCCACTTCCTTTAGATATTTCGTTGCCTTTGCAAGGCACATGGTCGTCCATTCTTTTGCAAAATCATCCCTCACCTTTTGGTTGAAGGGCTCTTCAATTAATATATTTATTTTTGTATTAAATTGAAGTAAAGTTCCAATTAAGCTTAAATCTTGATTATTTTAATATCAAGATTCTCTCTCCTCCAAAGAGATACAAATGAGACGCCCCTCTCATTTTATTTTCTCTACATGATGCCAAGAAACATTAGGGACTATTTTGACGTGGTAATTTGCATATAGAACCCTGGGTTTTGGGTAGATTGCACATTACACCAAAACTAGGTTTTGATGCACACACTTTGCTTTATCAACTCTTTCTTGGTACTCAGGCTACCACGAGTCATACCTCTGCATCATCTTCATTACCATGATGCTTCAACACATGAGGAACATATTATCATGTAGCATTTGCAATTTAACCCCTCAACTTGGGTAATTTGCACTTTAGTCCAAAATAGACAAAACATTATTTCAACATTGTTCAAAAAGGACTAAAATTGAACCATAAGTTCCTCTTGAGCCTTAATTACTTTTCAAAAGATAATATCAAGAATATAATTATCTTTCTTAAACAAAACCCCTAGGGTTAAGGCATAATCCAGGTCAGGGATGTTACAGTTTCTGAACCATCCTTTCGTTTCTGTCCACCCAATCCGTTAATGATTTCTACACTAATCTTACTAAGGACTCCCCAATAACCCTTTATTTTTTTCTTCCATGGTTGATGGTAACATATTCCATTTTTTTGAAAATGACATCCTTAAAATGATAGATATAGATGAGGAGGAATATGGAGATTTCATAGACCTAACCACTAGAAACTCTTTATCCAAATTCTCCACCGATGATAACACCATTAGCTTAGGAGACATAAAAAGGGCTATTTTCCTTTATTATACTTCATGCCATGAGAATAAGGGAACTTACTATGCTACATCTGTAACCCCTGAAGCTAGGATAGTAAACTTCATTATCTCCCATAACATCTACCCTAGAGAAAACAAAACTAAAATCCCACAATTCATCATGTGTCTAATTAATGCTATCCTAGAAAGCATTCATGTCAACTTCATCCACATTATCCTATCCAATATGTTTGAATTCTCCATAAATCCTCCCTATGCTGATTTTGTATGCCAAATTATCCAATTTTGCCTTAACAAAAACTAGAGGATTTAAACTACAAGTGTGATAGGCATCCTCAAGAACTCATCAAACACACTGTAGATAAAATATTAAAATGGGACTTGAATTTGGGCACAAGAGAGCTAGGGCCGAAGGAGAGACATCTACCCAAAGCAAACACTCCGCCTCCTACTCTTCCTAGATACTCCATAGAAAATCTATAAAATGATATGTTATCTCAAAGGGGCTACCTATCATCTTGGGAGACAATTAGATTACAACCATCATGACATGACCTACCTCAATTAAAGAATGCAAGCCTTGTCTCCCAATGTTCCAGACACATATCCATATACACTCTATCCTGGGAGTCTCTATCCTTTTAACCCTTCAATCCAATACACCCAAGTCCCACAACCATTTTCAAATGATTTTTCCCATACCCAATACTCACCCATGCAACTCCAAGACATTGATGCCCACTTCAGGTTTGACAGGGCACCAACATTTCTAGAGGAATATACTCTTACTAAGACAGGTGCACTTGATTGACAAACACTTGTCAAGTACTATGGTCATGCTCCATTTCTTGGGAAAGATCCTAAGGTTGATGTAATCTTGCAATCCTTCAAGTGATGATGTCCTAAGTAGTGAGTAGTTAACTTATGTAATCATTTCTAGTGAAGTTTATGATGTTATCCTATGTTGTTATCAATGGAATTGACCTTGTTTGTATTCACTTGATCATGTTAGTAAAAATCTATCTTGTGGCTTTCATTAGACATCTTCTATCACTTTGTTTTGCAACATGTGTATCACATTCAGGGGGAGTCTCCCATTCAGGGGGAATAAAATGTTAATATGACTATCTTTTTGAAATGACAAAGGGGGAGAAATAATATAAAAAAAATAAATGAGTTTCATGTTCTATGGCTTATCATTAATTGATGCTACTTTCCTTAAGAGATAGGAAACTATGTTCCATATCTATTTAGGAATAATTAACACACATTTTATGAAAACAAGATAATATTCTTCATCTCAGGTAAATCTCAGGTATGAAACTCATCACATTTAAATCATTTTGATTATATTTTAGAAATGTTTGTCATCTTCAAAAAGGGGGAGATTGTTGGCTAGATTGGACATTAATTTACCCTTTGTTTTGATGATGACAAATATTTCACACTTGTGGATCTAACATGTTATTTGAGTATTTTAGGGTTCAAAGGAATAAGGAAATCCTAGTAAGTGGGAAGATGAAGATCAGTGAAAATTGAAGTTCAAATGTACTTAATTGTATAAATATTCATGATTGTACTCAAATGTAAACACTTATACAAAAATATAATGTACAAGTACTTAGACATCATGCAAATCAACCTTTAGATCTTCCCTACCCACTTATAACCCTTAGATAGGATTATCCCCCTAAGTTAGAGTTACCATCACTCATTGAAACACACACTTAGTAGGTGATTCAAAAGACTAAAATAGGGACACCCTTAGTCAAAAAACTTGTTGACTAAAATACAATCGGTCGAGGTTTTTGTCGACCGTGAACCACCTCAGTTGAAATTGTGAGCACTATTCAACAACTTACACAATTGTACTCTAAAATAGTCTTTGGTCGAAAACAGTTTTGACCGAGTACACTTCGGACTAAAGCTTGTGACCTTTAGACTGAGTGGTTGGTAGTTGGTAAACCCATGCTTGGTCGAAGAAATTCTTGGTCGAGACATAGTTTGATCAACAAAGTTGTCGACCGAGTAGGGTTCTGGATTGTTCTTTTCAAGCACGAACAAGTTAGCAATTACTAGGCAACTAATGTACACCTAACAACTAGTTAAGCACTAAGAACACTCTATATGATCCCTAAAATATCCCTAGATACTTGCAAACCATTCCTATAAATAGGAGAGGCCTTAGGACACCTAAATCATCTAAGCTACACTTGAGCATTCACTATCGAGGGAAACCAAGCTAAGATTCACTTGTTGTCTTCTTCCTTGTTCTCTAGAGTTTTCCTATAGCTACAATCTCCTATCCACCAGACATAGACACGTTCATCTTAAGTGGATAGGAGATTCTAATTCTTGATATAGGATCAAAATGCTACACTTAATTATTGTATATCCTTCTTCCAATCCCCCTTCACAGGTAAAAGCTACTTTTGCTCCATGGCTACTCCTAGATCATGGAGGCTGCTTGAGGGAGCTCGATTGAAGCTAATTCTTGGTGGAGAAGGATGCTTCAAGAGGAGCTTGAGATTACTTCAAGGAAGGCTTCTTCAAGGGAGGTTGGAGCTACTTCTAAGGGAAGGCTATCTCAAGGTGGTGGAGCTACTTCTAGGAGGAGAAGGCTGCTCCAATGGCTTGGAGTTACTTCAAAGAAGGTTGCTTCAAGGAGATTTAGGCTACTTCTATGTGATGGCTACTTCAAGGAAGGTGATTGTATTTTATGTAACATCCTTGTGAGGCAATAAAATTAATCACTTTCAAAATCCCAATTGGAGACAATTGGGTAGTGGACTGACAACCTTTGAATTCAAAGGTTGGAACCACTCTAAACACAAGTGTCTTCCTTATTTCCTCCTTCTTTGGTTGAGTGCTTTAATTATCTTTAAATTATCAAAAAGCTCTATTCACCCCCTCTAGATCTTTCATAAAATGGTGTTTATAATAAACATTGAAATAAGGATGCAAAACAATACTTAACAACCATAAAATCATATTCCTTGTGAACAATCCTTTCCAATGACTATTTATTTACATTTTTTCGATAATACATCGATTTACTATGAATTATATAAAACTGACCAATAAAAAATCTAGAAAAATCCATGTGGGCGATAAACTGTGCAAAAAGGAAAAGAGAAGGGGGGTCAAGGCCTGCATTGACCTGGCCTAATCGCGGGAGGCTTGGTAGAAGGTCAGTGCTCGTGGGGCCTCAGTTAAGTGAGAAACAAAAGCCGGGAGAAAGGACAAATATGCCCTCATAATGAAAAACAAATAAAGAGAAGAAGTGAGGGTAAAACTAGGAGCTCACTGAGGGGATTCATCCTCTAGCTCATGCCGCTTCATGGCATCAAGATGCAAGAAGCATTTTGCTCCAAAATTGGGCAAACTTGCTAATCGCGATAAAAACTGAATTGATAGCGGAGGAATGAAGGTAAGGAGATGACAAACCTATCTAGGTCAACAATTCCTATGCTAGTGTCGTCGATAGTCATGGAGGAGCGCCGCAAGTTCTAGGTGGAAATTAGCATGGTAGTGCCTATGTGAGAAAGATCTGTGAAAATTGAGGCAAGGAACTTGTTCCTTGGGTATCAACGGAGGGAGGGTGTTGCTATTTATAGATGGGGTCTCGTGCTTTGGTATAACCAAGTTGTAGGTGAGAGGGCTATGAACGGACGATTGGGCATCTCACGTATGGTGTGTTTTCACACATTAGGAATGGTTTGACTTGATTGTCGGAGTGAGGTAGACTCAACAATGAAGAAATCAAGTGAAATGGTTGAGTATTGGCTAAGAGACTGTATTGGCTGAGAAACTGATCGAGGAGCAAAACTAATAAAAACAGCTCTGACTCGCGCATTAACTAAGGAAGAAGACAACTTCCACACCGTCAGATTATGAATCCAATGGCTGGAAACACACGCACAATAGGGAGCAACATGTGACATTGATTACAATGGAACTTTGGATTAAATGTGAAATATAAATGAAATCGATTTCAAACTATATTCAAACTATAGTCAAATCTTGTTGAAAACTCATTTAATCCATTTGGGGGGTCAATCATTGACCAATCAACCCCAAATTTGGACGATAGGTTAATATTAATGCCTAGAATAATGCTATGCAATTAGATTTTTTTTTTACATGAGATGTGACCCTTAGCCACCATATTGGTCACTAATGTATATATCAATGTATAAGATGGTGAATTAATATGAAAAGACATTTCTTAACAATTCCTTGAGTAGAAATCTAAAATGGACATTATAAACTCATTCAAGAGTCATATCACACCTCTTCTTCTCCTTTTTATGCTTTATTAACATTTAGGAAGAGAGAGAAAAGAAAAGGGTTATTTCATTCATTAACTAACTCAATTCCACATATTACTCATTTATTGATCCAAAAAAGCCATAAAAACTCTAAATTAATATAATATGTTGATTATCTCTCATTAATGGTCATTTTGTGTAATTAGACTCTAATTAACATACTAGTTGAGATATTTGTGCAAAAACCCTATCATTGTAATAAATGTGGGTCAAATATAATTCACACCATTAAGTATTGATCAATTTCAGCATTAAGGCCAAAGAGGATAGAAAATATAGGAAAATTTAGGAAAAAGGTCAAAAGGACATGAAGGAAACGGAAAGCTTGAAAATGGGTTAAATTGCAAATAAATCCAATATTTAGTAGTAGTAGTAGTAGCAGTAGCAAGAGTAGTAGTAGTAGTAGTAGTAGTAGTAGTAGTAGTAGCAGTAGCAGTAGAAGTAGCAGTGGTAGTAGTAACAGCAACAACATCAACAACAACAAAAACAGTAGTAGTAGTAGTAGTAGTAGTAGTAGTAGTAGTAGTAGTAGTAGTAGTAGTAGTAGTAGTAGCAACAACAACAACAACAAAAACAATAGCAGTAGTAGTAGCAGGAGGAGCAACAACAGCAATAACAGTAGCAGTAGCAGTAGTAGTAGTAGTAGTAAGAGTAGTAGTGTAGTAGTAGTAGTAGCAGTAGCAGTAGTAGTAGCAGTAGCAATAGCAGTAGCAGTAGAAGTAGTAGTAGTAGTAGCAGCAACAACAACAACAACAATAGTAGTAGTAGTAGTAGTAGCAGCAACAACAACAATAGTAGTAGCATTAGCAGTAGTAGTAGTAAGAGTAGTAGTAGTAGTAGCAACAACAACAGTAGTAGTAGCAACAGTAGCAGCAACAACAGAGTAGTAGTAGTAGTAGTAGTAGTAGTATGGTGTGTTTTGGTGCATGAGTAATGGTTTGACTTGATCTTCGGAATGAGGTAGACTCAACAATGAAGAAATCAAGTGAAATGGTTGAGTATTGGCTGAGAAACCGATCGAGGAGCAAAACCAATAAAAACGGCTCTAACTCACGCATTAACTGGGGAAGAAGACAACTTCCACACCGCCACATTGTGAATCCAATGGCTGGAAACATGCATGCAACAAGGAGTAACATGTGACATTTATTACAATGGAACTTTGGATTAAATGCGACATATAAATGAAATCGATTTCAAACTATATTCAAACTATAGTCAAATCTTGTTGAAAATTCGTTTCATCCATTTGGGGGATCAAACATTGACCAAATGACCCCAAATTTGGACCATAAGCTAATATTAATGCCTAAAAATGCTATGTAATTAGATTTTTGTTTTACATGAGATATGACCCTTAACCATCATATTGGTAATTAATGTATATATTAATGTATTAAAGAGGGTGAATTAATATGAAAATACATTTCTTAACAATTCCTTGAGTAGAAATTTGAAATGGACATTATAAACTCATTTAAGAGTCATATCACACCTCTTCTTCTCATTTTTATGCTTTATTAACATTTAGGAGGGAGAAAAGAAAAGGGTTATTTCATTCATTAACTAACTCAATTCCACATATTACTCATTTATTGATTCAAAAAGCCATAAAAACTCTAAATTAATATAATCTATTAATTATCTCTCATTAATGGTCATTTTGTGTAATTAGACTCTAATTAACACACTCGTTGAGATATTTGTGCAGAAACCCTGTCATTGTAATAAATGTGGGTCAAATATAATTCACACCATTAAGTATTGTTCAATTTCAACATTAAGGCCAAAGAGGATAGAAAATATAGGAAAATTTAGGAAAAAGGTCAAAATGACATGAAGGAAATGGAAAGCTTAAAAATGGGTTAAATTGCAAATAAATTCAAGATTTAATAGTAGTAGTAGTAGTAGTAGGTGGTGGTAGTAGTAGTAGTAGGAGTAGGAGTAGCAGTAGCAGCAGCAACAACAATAGTAGCAGTAGTAGTAGGAGCAGCAACAACAGTAGCAATAGCAGTAGCAGTAGTAGTAGTAAGAGTAGTAGTAGTAGCAGCAACAGTAGCAGTAGTAGTAGTAGCAACAACAACAACAATAGAGTAGTAGTAGTAGTAGTAATAGTAGTAGTAGTAGTAGTAGGAGTAGCAGTAGCAGTAGGAGTAGAAGCGACAGTAGCAGCAACAACAACAACAGTAGCAGTAGCAGTAGTAAGAGGAGTAGTAGTAGCAGCAACAGCAGTAGCAGTAGTAGTAGCAGCAATAGAGTAGTAGTAGTAGTACCAGCATCAGTAGCAACAACAACAACAACAACATCAACAACAATAGTAGTAGTAATAGTAATTGAAAACTTTGAAAATGGGGTCCAAGACCCTAGAATTACTGAGGTAAACCTACTAAACAAGAAATGGTGAAACTATTGTATAGGATCATTCCTCATTGGGAAACTAAGTTTGGATAAAAATTCCCAACTTAGGGTTTAAAATGCACATACATAAATAGGGTTGCACATACCTCATTTTAAAGTCCTAGTCATCACTTTCACCAACTAGCTTGTATCCAAGACAACTTTATCCTAGTACAATTCTATACACATGTATTAGGGTTTATAAAGCATAACATGTAAGAAACCCTAATTTTGGACCTTCTATGAAAACCTTCAATTTAGGACTCAAAACTTGGACCAATTGATTACTTGGATTCTCCGGATTAAGAATACATATTTATTTCATAAATTTGGAGTTAAAATGAATTAGTTACATATTTTAAGGAATTGTTGATAATTAATATGGTGTTAATAGTAAACATCAAAACAAGGATGAAAAATAGTACTTAAAAACCATAAAAACATATTCCTTGTGAAAAATCCTTTCCAATGACTATTTATTTGTATTTTTTTGATAATGTATCGATTTATTATGAATTATACAAAATTGACCAATAGAAAATTAAGAAAAAGCCACGGGGGCGATAAATTACACAAAAAAAGAGAAGGGGGATGTAACGCCCCTCCAAGAACATATATAAGTGAGCGGAAGCAAACCCTATGATGTCCATAACATGGGTCACTTAGCTTGGAGGAACATTACAAAATATGATATACAATGCAATAAGATAAATGAAACACCATGCATTAACTCAAAAATAGATTCATACGTTGTTCTATGAAAGGGAAAACATAAACTTCTCATCTTGATCTCAAGCCTAATACATATAGACTAAGCAAATCTAAAGCATGAAATGATAAACTAGACTAGATAATCTATTGAATGGTAGATGGAACCCCACTAAGCTAAAGTCTCCTTGATCAACTACACTTGAAGGCTCGCTTCAATTCCCTCTTGCTCCTTAATCTAGGGACATCTCGTCCCACAGTCATGTGAAATAAAGCAAAAAAGTAAGTAAGAGACACTATGCATGTTATAGGAACTGAAAAGTAAGCACATATACTTGAACTGAAATTAAATTGACATGATTTAACATTAAGAATTCTCATTACACTTTAGCTTTCATTACACCATTGAATTAAGAACATTACTATATGCATTCTCTCCATCACTGTCCACATGGGGTACATCATGCTCGGAAAGCCCATCATTTCTAGGAAGCCCATAACGACCATAAAGGTCCATCATTGCGAGAAACATATAATAAGTTACTTAATCCTCTTATCTTAATCATTAACATCATTGTTCTGATCTTTCCATCAATGTAAATTGTCCTCGTCCAATAATTGTACCAAAGTACTCATCAGGCTGGTAAAGGCTCATCTTAGTTGCACCAAAGTGCTCATCAATGTCATAAAGACAAAATAACATAAAGAGGAACAATTTATAGCTTAAGTGCATTATCTTATTCATCATGGGATTTCTACCTCTTAATCTTGATATTAACATTACATGAGTTACATGATTCTTTCTTCAATGTCATAATCATTATTTGATCATAGCATTAAATTAATGAGCATAAATGATAAACATAAGACTTTGTGATTATAGAAAACAACATGAAATAATATGATCTGAGGCATCATCATTATCTTAATTTCATTCATTAACTTGGAATTTGAAACATAATCCTAAATCATACATAACAAACAATTCATCCAAAATATATATACATAGTGGCAGGACCCGCTTACCTTTATTGGAGCAACTCCTAATGGATTTCCTAGGGCTGACAAGACCCTACTATAGTTTGAAGTCTTGATCACACCTTAACTTTCCTTCATAGTAAAATCTTGATCGTTTCACTTTGTTCCTTTATTTTCCTTTTTCTTATTCTCACAGATTACCCCCAAGGATCCATCTAGGTCGTCAACCTAGATCCAACTAGGGTGTGTACGCGTCTTCCCAGAGTCCCGACCCTGATCATGCTCCTTCTCCTATGCGTGTACATAGGAACTGTAACATCCCTGACATGGGTTATAAACTAACCCTAGGTGTTTTGCCTAAATATGTAATTAAACCCTGGTGATTATCTTTT
This sequence comes from Alisma plantago-aquatica, assembly GCA_963693085.1. Taxonomy (NCBI): domain Eukaryota; kingdom Viridiplantae; phylum Streptophyta; class Magnoliopsida; order Alismatales; family Alismataceae; genus Alisma; species Alisma plantago-aquatica. The sequence continues at coordinate 237,312,839 of OY856415.1, forward strand.
GACATGTAATTAAGTTCCTCAGGAACATATACTTTCAATTTTGTCCTTTTTAATCAAAGTTGTAGTATTATTTTTTGTAATGCAGGGGCTTATGTGCAAATTACCCAGTTAAGGGGTTAACTTGCAATTGCACATGTTAAGATGTTATTTTGATAATGAGACATCATATGAGTGAATATGATAAGACATGATGGATTTCCCAAGCTTGGGCATCCAGATGCAGCTTGTGGAATAATCCTTATGCTTAAAAACCCTAATTTGGAGTAAAATGCAGTTTACCCAATTTGAGGGGCGCAACTTGTAAAATACACCATCTAGAACATCTTTTATGACTCTTTTCATCATTTAGAGTAGAAATGGTGAAAGGGACACATCAATGAATAATCAGATAAGAAAAATGACCTTTGTACATAAAATTCACTAAGTTTGAGTAAGGAAACCTTTCATGTATGTACCCTAGTTGAAAGTTGGCTTTATTTACCCCTAGATCATGAGATTTCATGAGCTTTTCATAAGTTTAGATGAGATTGGACGTTCCCTTAAATAAGAAAGTACTTGGATGAGAATTTCAAAGTTCTAGAGGTCTTTATGGTGTAAATCAGCCTAAACTATATAAGCACCTTTCTTTCCAAACCAAGCAAACATTTTCCTTCACTTCCTCACTTCTTATCTTTCTCAACCGGCCAAAGCAAATCTCAGGAGCTCAAGGGGACGACCAACCTGTTCTAGGTAAGAGAACACCACCTTCTAGCTTGGATTCATGGAGGAAATCATATTACAAGGTTGAATTGCTAGTTTTCTTACTTAGGTTCCTTGTTCTAGCCGACCATCCCCATCTTTTTCTTGAAGAATTGACCTTGGCCGACCTGTGGAGCTCAAGATGCCATTAAAGGATTGAATCTTGGAAGCTTCGAAGCTCTAGGAACCATGTTTGAGGCAGGTTTTATAACTCTAACCCTTAGCTTTGTTATGCATATCTTTGTTCTTGTTTTCTATGATTAGTTCTTCTTCTACCTCCCTTCTTCCTAGCTCTTTTGCAAGCAAAACGGTGGAGGAACCGACCTGAACCGAGGTTGAGGATGATGGGTGTGGATTCCTATGTCACTTTATGAAACGACCTTGAACCCTTTTGGTCCAAACGGGTGCAACTCGTTTAAGGTCAAACGGGTTCAACCTGTTTGATCTCAAACGATCCTGCAAGATCGTTTGGATCAAAACGACCCCAAGACCGTTTCATAGGGTTGACCAAGCATGGACCGTTTGGGTTTTCTGTTCACAATTATGTAGGCTAATGACCCACCAAATTTGAGGGGTTAACCCCAAAGGAATTGTAGGTTGAAGGCCAATCAATTAGGCAATAGAATTGAATTAAGTACTGATTTTTCCAAACTAATTAACTTGAACTTTTGGGCAAACGGGTTCCAACCCATTTGAGTGAGTTGACCAAGCGTTGACCATTGGGATACCTGTTCATAATATATTTAATTTCATTCCTACAAAGAATTGTAATCTAATTACTAACCAATTAAGAGTTGAAGACACTTCAATAACCTAACCCTAATCGGGTGAAAGTTGCAGATTTCAATATAGATCTTGTTGAGTTTTGGGTTGAAGGACACAAATGGGTTCCAACCCGTTTGGGGGTTCATCCAAACGATCTCACACTCGTTTAGTGACACCCCAAGATCGTTTGGAGGTCTAGGGTTAAAGAAATGTGATGGTTTGAGGGTCCAATTACAAGATGTTGATAAATTAATGAAAAGTGCTGATTTTTAATTTAATTAGGGCTCAACCCTTATCAAATCATTTTGGTTTTTGGTCAAACTTTGGGAAAACGGTCTCAAGATCGTTTGAAGGTCATCCAAACGACCTCAAGACCGTTTGAGCCAAGTTTGGGCCCAACTGGAGGTCAATTGATAGGTTCAACTCTGATTTGAATCATATTGTTGAACATTGATGATTAGCCAATTGGAAACCCTATTTGAGTTAGATTTAACCCTAATTGGCTTTCAATTGAGGGTCAATTTGGTGTCCAGTTGATTGAGGCTCATCCTAATTGACTCAATTTGTATATGGTTAACATGGCTTGGGCCAATTGAAAGCTTCAACATAAGAAATCCTTTTCAAGCATAAACTTTGTGTCACCTTTTATGTTCATGCGGTTTGAACCGAAGTAGACCCACAATCGTTTTAGACCAAACAAGTTCACAATCGTTTGAGCCCAAACGAGTTCACACTCGTTTGAGTCCAAATGAGTCCACACTCATTTGAGTCCAAATGACTTCACACTCGTTTGAGTCCAAACGGGTTCACACCCGTTTAAGCTCAAATGGGTTCACACTCGTTTAGGCTCAAACGGGTCCACACTCGTTTGGACTTAAATGGGTCCACACCCATTTAAAATTAAATGGGTCCACACCCGTTTAAGATTAAGTGGGTCCACACTCATTTAAGGTTCAAATGGATTCAAGGTCATTTGAGATTAAACAAGTTCAAGGTCGTTTAAGAATCAAATGGGTTGAAGGTTGAAGGTTAAACCCTAAACCAATTGGAGACCTTCAAGGTTGATTATACTTAATCACTTGAAGGTGGAAATGGTTCAATGATGATCTAATCTAAACCCTAATGGTAACCTAAGATGTTAAGGGACTAAGTGGCTAATGAATTGATCCATGATGATGGTCTATGGGTAAATTACCAAAATGCCCCTGAAAGGTTCAATTGAATGATACCTTGTTTTAATCAAACCCTAATCACATGATAGTGATGAGTTGACTTGTGTTATTCAATGAGGACTTAACCCAACCTAATCTAGAGTGGTTTAATCACTATCTACTAGTTATAGGAGAGAGAAAGTACCAATTATAATGAAAACTCAAGTAAAATACCTTCAATATACATGAATGTGCAAGTTTAGGTATGATCCACTTATGTGAGATCATGGAAACCCTAATTATGATAATTGATGAATCTTAATCTTATCTGAGGTATTTAATGATGATGTTTCTCATAAATGAGTATGTTATGAGATCATTTCACCATGAGGTGAAAAGTAAACCCTAATTCTAGGGTGATGACATGTAATGTGAATAGTAAACCCTAATTGATGAAAACCAGGGAAACCTAGCTCTTGTATGAGTAGGGAGATACAACTTCTTTAAATGAGTTATTTACTGTGATCAGTTGATTTAACCATGCATGTTCCTTTATGAGGATGATCATATCCAGGTATGGATGATGATACTATATTCATTGAAAGCATGTTGTTAGCTTTATGAATAGTGATATATCCTGATGCCTTGTTAATAGCATCTTATGAGATTGATAGGCTATGAGAGCCATGAATACCATCAACGTCATGCTTTAAGAGATGACTTGTGATGATAATATTGAGAAATGATAATTGATGAGAGTTAGGCTTGTTACATTTAGTATTCTTCCTTCATAGCTGCTATGCTAATGATTAATGTTTGAAAACATGTATGATGATAAAAGAATACTGAAATGTACCTAACTAATCAAGTATAATCATACCATGTAGAGACCTGATCATAGATCCATCATTGTCAGGAGTTAAATGATGGTGAAACAGGTTTTCCTAAGGGGATTCCTGGAGCACATACTTTTGAATATGTGGGGTAATATGGATGTAAATTTCCTTACATCCTAGTGTAGGAATTGATGTAGATGTATCTTAATCTATCAATCCTTCACTATGTTTTATGCCGGGGTGATGTAACACTAATCTCCCGAGGAAATCTTTTATACCGCATCGATGAGAGATAAATAAGAAATCTTTCGGTAGCGAAGAGAGTACAGAATGCCACTGTGACTCTAATAGCGAAGTACCAGAATACCCTGGTAAGCTATAGCAGTAGAGACACTAGATGTCCTGCATGTTGATCCTCTTACTGACTGAGGAAGATGAGGTCATAAGAATTCGGCTCTTTTGATGACCTATGTATGATACCGATGCGACTTAATAGTGATCGGTTGGAGTATGAGCGGTATACCTCATCTCCGCAGGGCATAATGATGTTTGTAAAACATAATCAACCGCGTAGCATATCTGCTTAGGTTGAACTACGAGATACATTGGTTGAAGATACATTACTTAGTATACATGTTCTTCATATTCCATAAATGTTGTTGTTCTAATTGATAAGAATATGCTGCTGATTACCTTAAAGCTTTTATTGCCTATGTTATTCTTGGTTGCTATAATAAAGCTTCTAGTGAAGAGTTATAACTCTCGCTGAGACAATTATTTAAAATTGTCTCACCCCATAGATTTCAACTTTTTAGGTGGTCGTCGAGGGCGAAGGAATCAAACTTCATGTGACCAATATCATCACCAGCAACATCAGGAGCAGCAGTAAATCTCAGGAGGAGATTCAGACTGCTGAGTTGTATAGTTAGATAGTCAGTCCTATGTGTTCTCTGTACTCTCAGGTCCTTGGAGTCTTTTGGTATGAAATTTTGGTTTTGAGTTCTTGAGATTTTGTATCATGTTGTATATAATTACTCAAGAAGTAATTATATGAGATGTAAACAATTTATCTCCTTTTATGAAAGAAGTTTTATAGATTCAAGCTCTTATCTCGAAAAGTTTTAATTTCCCATGATTTTTGTCTTCCGTTGTTAATCGAATCGCTTCCGCTAAGTTTATATCGTGGTTTTGGAGATCAGAGCCCACAATTAGTGGTATCAGAGCTCTAGGTTCGCTGAGTCTACAGAGACATAGGACTAAGGTAGTAGAGTCTATTCTAAGTGTCATCCAGTGTATCTGATGGTAACTTCTGCTCACATAGGAGGAGAAGAACTTGAAGATGACTGGATCGGATGAGGAGTTTGCTGCGGGGAGCAACAATACTGCACCAAGAAGAGGTGCAGAGGAGCAAGCAATAGAGGGACAATTACCTGAGATTCCTCTAGCTAACCCAACCATGATAAGGAATTCTTCCTTAGGAATCACTGTTGGGGAATTTAAGGCTACCATGATGTATCTAGTGGATCAAGCACTAGCAATACAACCCAGATTACCAGCTCCTAATGATGATGTTTTGGATATCAACAGAATATGTGAACCACAACAACATGTTGAAGCAATGGTAAATGATGAAGCTTTGAACCTAGAGCAAGTCAATGCTCAACCTCAGTCTGATGAATCAATATACAGTAATATAGGGGTTAGAATACAACCAGAGACCAGGACCTGCTATAGGTGTAGGAAGCCTGGACATATCAGAAATAATTGTCCAGAAGAGAAATATAAAGGAAGAATTGAGAAAAGACCTATCCAAACCCAGGAGCAGAGACCTAGTAGTTTCAAAAGGAAGAAGTTTCTGGTGTCACCAACACAACCAGGACCTAGTACACCAAGACAATGGTCATCCAGAAAGGGTAAAGAACCCTTCAGACCATGCTGGGCACCTAGAATTTGCTACATATGTAGACAGGTTGGACATCTGGCAAGAAATTGCCTAGCCAGAAATGTTATGCCAAATAAACCTCTGAGGCAGAATCAGCTTGAGACAATGAATAATCCTCGAGTCATGACAGGTTAGACGAAATAAATGTTATTCTTATATGTCTTTTTATGATCTCTTGGACAAAACTGAGAAAGTAATTGATTGAACTTTTCTTGATTAATCCAATAAGGACTTATAATGTTGTATAAAATAGATGTTTCATGTTACATGCTTATCTCCATAAAAAGGATGAAGTATTAAAGAGATGTCTGGATAAAATTCAGTAATGTTAAATCTTATACTTGTGATAATAGGAAAAGAGAAGGAAAATTGTAGTATACAAATGCATATTACCTTATCTCTGTATTTATATACCCTATCCAGGTATACAATTGATGATGATAAAGTAAATATGGAAACTCCTAGATTGTTATCTTTTTGATTGCTCTGATCAAGTAGTCATTCAGAAACAATCTAATGACTATCAAGAAATAAGAAATATGGGAATAAGGGAGGTCAACCTTGTCCAATAAAGATGTAAGAATAATAATAAAGAATAAGTACCCGTTGCTGAGGATTGATGATCTTTTTGACCAGTTGCATGGTGCAACAGTCTTCTCAAAGATAGACTTGAGGTATGGATATCATCAACTCCGTATTAAGGATAGTGACACATCCAAGTCTGCCTTTAGGACACGATATGGTCACTATGAGTTCACGGTTATGTCGTTTGGACTAACCAATGCACCGACTGCATTCATGGAACTCATGAATAGAGTTTTTCGACCTTTCCTTGATCAGTGTGTTGTCGTCTTCATAGATGACATTCTGAATTATAGTAAGGATGCTCAGCAGCATGAACAACATCTCCGACAGGCTCTAACTCTGCTAAGAAAACATAAGCTATATGCTAAGTTTAGCAAGTGTGAGTTCTGGTTGCCGGAAGTATCTTTTCTTGGACATGTGATATTTGCCTCGGGTATTCATGTTGACCCTACAAAGGTAGAATCTGTTCTACAGTGGGAACAACCGAAAACACCAACAGAGATTCGAAGTTTCTTGGGATTAGCTGGTTATTATCGAAGGTTTATTAAGAATTTCAGTTCTATAGCCTTAACCTTAACCAAGTTAACCCGGAAAGATGTTCCTTTTACCTGGAGTGATAAGTGTCAACAATCTTTTTAGCTGTTGAAGGAGAGGTTGACAAGTGCACCTGTGCTTGTGTTACCTAAGCAAGGAAAAGGATACATAGTTTACTGTGATGCCTCCAAGAATGGACTTGGATGCGTGTTGATGCAGGATAAGCAAGTGATTTCTTTTGCTTCACGACAGCTTAAGAAACACGAAGAGAATTATCCAACACACGATCTGGAGTTAGCTGATGTGGTTCATGCCCTGAAGATCTGGAGACATTATCTCTACGGAGAGACATTCCAGATTTTCACAGATCACAAAAATCTTAAGTATATCTTCTCTCAGCATGAGCTTAACATGAGGCAACGTCACTGGATGGAGTTGATCAAGGACTACGATTATACAATTGATTACCATCCAGGAAAGGACAATGTGGTTGCAGATGCCTTGAGTAGGAAATCAGCAACATAAACCATAGATAGAGCACAACTAAACTCTTTAGTATGCTCTAAGAGAGATATGCTTATCTCTTTAAGGCAAGACAATGTACAGTTGAAGGTGTCATTGTTAGCCGGGTTGTTGGATGAGATGCATATTAAACCTACCCTAAGAGAGCAGATTAAGGAGGCACAACAGGTTGATGCTGTAGTTCAGCAGATTAGATCAGAGTATGGAAATGGGAAGCGAGATGGTTTCTATGACTCAGATGATCATGTAGCATGTTATCATGGGAGGATGATAGTGCCGGATATGGATAACTTGAGGAAGTTAGTTCTGGAAGAAGCTCATTCTTCGATGTATGCTATGCATCCAGGGAGCACCAAGATGTATCGAAATTTGAAAGATTTGTATTGGTGGCCTGGAATGAAGAAGGATGTTGCAGAGTTTGTGATGAGGTGTCTTGTGTGTCAGCAAGTTAAAGCTAAACACTAAAAGCCTACAGGAACAATGCAACCTTTACCCATACCACAGTGGAAGTGGGATCATGTAACCATGGACTTTATTGTTGGTCTACCTAGAACAAACAAAGGACATGATTCCATTTGGGTAATTGTTGATAGGTTGACTAAGACAGCGCATTTCTTACCTGTCAAAACAACCTATTCTGTTGAAAGGTTATCCCAGTTATATGTTCAAGAGATAGTGCGTTTGCACATAGTTCCTGTCACCATAGTTTTTGACAGAGGTCCTCAGTTCACAAGTCGTTTTTGGGAACAGCTACATAGGGCACTAGGCACCCAGTTAAGGTTTAGTACAGCCTTTCATCCACAGATGGATGGACAGTCAGAAAGGACTATACAGACCTTAGAAGATCTGTTGAGAGCATGTGTTCTCCAGTTCACAGGAAGTTGGGATCTGCACCTAAGCTTGATAGAGTTTGCCTATAACAATAGCTATCAGCATAGTATTGATATGGCACCTTATGATGCCTTTTATGGTAGACGTTGTAGATCCCCTTTATGTTGGTATGAGACTGGTGAACATCAGTTGTTAGGACTTGATCTTGTGCAGAAAACTACAGAGAAGATCAAAGTTATACAACAACAGCTTAAGACTGCACAGGATAGACAGAAGTCGTATGCTGATAAGTGCCGTAGACCGTTAGAGTTCCAGGTTGGAGACAGAGTGTACCTCAAGGTCTCACCTTGGAAAGGAGTCCTTCGCTTTGGAAGGAAAGGAAAGTTAGCACCTAGATTTATGGGACCTTATCCAATCATTGAACGGGTTGGAAAGGTAGCCTATAGACTAGAGTTACCACCAGAGTTGCAGAGATTACACCATGTGTTTCACATTTCTATGCTGAGGAAATGTCACCCCGACACTGAGTCAGTTCTACAACCTATGGAGGTAGAATTGAATGATGACATATCTTACGAGGAAGGGCAGTGTCAATCCTTGATAGCAGAACTAAAAAGTTAAAGAAGAAATATTTAAGCCTTGTGAAAGTCCTCTGGAACCACCGTGGAGTTGAAGAAGCCACTTGGGAACTAGAGGATGAGATGAGAAGGAAATACCCTGCTCTTTTTTCCTAATACGTTTTGTTGATTTCGAGGACGAAATCCTTGTAAGGGGTGGATAATTTATAACATCCCTAACCTGGGTTATAAAATAACCCTAGGTGTTTTGCCTAAATATGTAATTAAACCCTGGTGATTATCTTTTGACATGTAATTAAGTTCCTCATGAACATATACTTTCAATTTTGTCCTTTTTAATCAAAGTTGTAGTATTATTTTGGTAATGCAGGGGCTTATGTGCAAATTACCCAGTTAAGGGGTTAACTTGCAATTGCACATGTTAAGATGTTATTTTGATAATGAGACATCATATGAGTGAATATGATAAGACATGATGGATTTCCCAAGCTTGGGCATCCAGATGCAGCTTGTGGAATAATCCTTATGCTTAAAAACCCTAATTTGGAGTAAAATGCAGTTTACCCAATTTGAGGGGCGCAACTTGTAAAATACACCATCTAGAACATCTTTTATGACTCTTTTCATCATTTAGAGTAGAAATGGTGAAAGGGACACATCAATGAATAATCAGATAAGAAAAATGACCTTTGTACATAAAATTCACTAAGTTTGAGTAAGGAAACCTTTCATGTATGTACCCTAGTTGAAAGTTGGCTTTATTTACCCCTAGATCATGAGATTTCATGAGCTTTGCATAAGTTTAGATGAGATTGGACGTTCCCTTAAATAAGAAAGGACTTGGATGAGAATTTCAAAGTTCTAGAGGTCTTTATGGTGTAAATCAGCCTAAACTATATAAGCACCTTTCTTTCCAAACCAAGCAAACGTTTTCCTTCACTTCCTCACTTCTTATCTTTCTCAACCGGCCAAAGCAAAGATCAGGAGCTTAAGGGGCGACCAACCTGTTCTAGGTAAGAGAACACCACCTTCTAACTTGGATTCATGGAGGAAATCGTATTACAAGGTTGAATTGCTAGTTTTCTTACTTAGGTTCCTTGTTCTAGCCGACCATCCCCATCGTTTTCTTGAAGAATTGACCTTGGCCGACCTGTGGAGCTCAAGATGCCATTAAAGGCTTGAAGCTTGGAAGCTTGGAAGCTCTAGGAACCACGTTTGAGGCGGGTTTTATAACTCTAACCCTTAGCTTTGTTATGCATATCTTTGTTCTTGTTTTCTATGATTAGTTCTTCTTCTACCTGCCTTCTTCCTTGCTCTTTTGCAAGCAAAACGGTGGAGGAACCGACCTGAACAGAGGTTGAGGATGATGGGCGTGGATTCCTATGTCACTTTATGAAACGACCTTGAACCCTTTTGGTCCAAACGGGTGCAACTCGTTTAAGGTCAAACGGGTTCAACCCGTTTGATCTCAAACGATCCTGCAAGATCGTTTGGATCAAAACGACCCCAAGACCATTTCATAGGGTTGACCAAGCGTGGACCGTTTGGGTTTTCTGTTCACAATTATGTAGGCTAATGACCCACCAAATTTGAGGGGTTAACTCCAAAGAAATTGTAGGTTGAAGGCCAATCAATTAGGCAATAGAATTGAATTAAGTACTGATTTTTCCAAACTAATTAACTTGAACTTTTGGGCAAACGGGCTCCAACCCATTTGAGTGACTTGACCAAGCATTGACCGTTTGGGATACCTGTTCCTAATATATTGAGTTTCATTCTTACAAAGATTTGTAATCTAATTCCTAACCAATTAAGAGTTGAAGACACTTCAATAACCTAACCCTAATCGGGTGAAAGTTGCTGATTTCAATATAGATCTTGTTGAGTTTTGGGTTGAAGGACCCAAACGGGTTCCAACCCATTTGGGGGTTCATCCAAACGATCACACACTCGTTTAGTGACACCCCAAGATCGTTTGGAGGTCTAGGGTTAAAGAAATTTGATGGTTTGAGGGTCCAATTACAAGATGTTGATAAATTAATGAAAAGTGCTGATTTTTAATTTAATTAGGGCTCAACCCTTATCAAATCATTTTGGTTTTTGGTCAAAATTTGGGCAAACGGTCTCAAGATCGTTTGGAGGTCATCCAAACGACCTCAATACCGTTTTAGCCAAGTTTGGGCCCAATTTTAGTTCAATGGATATGTTCAACTCTGATTTGAATCATATTGTTGAACATTGATGATTAGCCGATTGGAAACCCTATTTGAGTGAGATTTAACCCTAATTGGCTTTCAATTGAGGGTCAATTTGGTGTCCAGTTGATTGAGGATCATCCTAATTGACTCAATTTGTATATGGTTAACATGGCTTGGGCCAATTGAAAGCTTCAACATAAGAAATCCTTTTCAAGCATAAACTTTGTGTCACCTTTTATGTTCATGCAGTTTGAACCCAAGTAGACCCACAATCGTTTTAGACCAAACGAGTTCACACTCGTTTAAGCCCAAACGATTTCACACTCGTTTGAGTCCAAACGAGTCCACACTCATTTGAGTCCAAACGAGTTCACACTCGTTTGAGTCCAAACGGATTCACACCTGTTTAAGCTCAAACGGGTTCACACTCGTTTAGGCTCAAACGGGTCCACACTCGTTTGGACTTAAATGGGTCCACACCCGTTTAAAATTAAATGGGTCCACATCCGTTTAAGATTAAGTGGGTCCACACTCGTTTAAGGTTCAAATGGATTCAAGGTCATTTGAGATTAAACAAGTTCAAGGTCGTTTAAGAATCAAATGGGTTGAAGGTTAAACCCTAAACCAATTGGAGACCTTCAAGGTTGATTATACTTAATCACTTGAAGGTGTAAATGGTTCAATGATGATCTAATCTAAACCCTAATGGTAACCTAAGATGTTAAGGGACTAAGTGGCTAATGAATTGATCCATGATGATGGTCAATGGTTAAATTACCAAAATGCCCCTGAAAGGTTCAATTGAATGATACCTTGTTTTAATCAAACCCTAATCACATGATAGTGATTAGTTGACTTGTGTTAATCAATGAGGACTTAACCCAACCTAATCTAGAGTGGTGTAATCACTATCTACTAGTTAGAGGAGAGAGAAAGTACCAATTATAATGAAAACTCAAGTAAAATACCTTCAATATACATGAATGTGCAAGTTTAGGTAAGATCCACTTATGTGAGATCATGGAAGCCCTAATTATGATAATTGATGAATCTTAATCTTATCTGAGGTCTTTAATGATGATGTTTCTCATACATGAGTATGTTATGAGATCATTTCACCATGAGGTGAAAAGTAAACCCTAATTCTAGGGTGATGACATGTAATGTGAATAGTAAACCCTAATTGATGAAAACCAGGGAAACCTAGCTCTTGTATGAGTAGGGAGATACAACTTCTTTAAATGAGTTATTTACTGTTATCCGTTGATTTAACCATGCAGGTTCCTTTATGAGGATGATCATATCTAGGTATGGATGATGATACTATATTCATTGAAAGCATGTTGTTAGCTTTATGAATAGTGATATATCCTGATGCCTTGTTAATAACATCTTATGAGATTGATAGGTTGTGAGAGCCATGAATACCATCAAGGTCATGCTTTAAGAGATGACTTGTGATGAGAATATTGAGAAATGATAATTGATGAGAGTTAGGCTTGTTACATTTAGTATTCTTCCTTCATAGCTGCTATGCTAATGATTAATGTTTGAAAACATGTATGATGATAAACGAATACTGAAATGTACCTAACTAATCAAGTATAATCATACCATGTAGAGCCCTGATCATAGATCCATCATTGTCAGGAGTTAAATGATGGTGAAATAGGTTTTCCTAAGGGGATTCCTGGAGCACATACTTTTGAATATTTGGGGTAATATGGATGTGAATTTCCTTACATCCTAGTGTAGGAATTGATGTAGATGTATCTTAATATATCAATCCTTCACTATGTTTTATGTCGGGGTGATGTAACACTAATCTCCCGAGGAAATCTATTATACCGCATCGATGAGAGATAAATAAGAAATCTTTCGGTAGCGAAGAGAGTACAGAATGCCACTGTGACTCTAATAGCGAAGTACCAGAATACCCTGGTAAGCTATAGTAGTAGAGACACTAGATGTCCTGCATGTTGATCCTCTTACTGACTGAGGAAGATGAGGTCATAAGAATTCGGCTCTTTTGATGACCTATGTATGATACCGATGCGACTTAATAGTGATCGGTTGGAGTATGAGCGGTATACCTCATCTCCGCAGGGCATAATGATGTTTGTAAAACATAATCAACCGCGTAGCATATCTGCTTAGGTTGAACTACGAGATACATTGGTTGAAGATACATTACTTAGTATACATGTTCTTCATATTCCATAAATGTTGTTGTTCTAATTGATAAGAATATGCTGCTGATTACCTTAAAGCTTTTATTGCCTATGTTATTCTTGGTTGCTATAATAAAGCTTCTAGCGAAGAGTTATAACTCTCGCTGAGACAATTATTTAAAATTGTCTCACCCCATAGATTTCAACTTTTTAGGTGGTCGTCGAGGGCGAAGGAATCAAACTTCATGTGACCAATATCATCACCAGCAGCATCAGGAGCAGCAGTAAATCTCATGAGGAGATTCAGACTGCTGAGTTGTATAGTTAGATAGTCAGTCCTATGTGTTCTCTGTACTCTCAGGTCCTTGGAGTCTTTTGGTCTGAAATTTTGGTTTTGAGTTCTTGAGATTTTGTATCATGTTGTATATAATTACTCAAGAAGTAATTATATGAGATGTAAACAGTTTATCTCCTTTTATGAAAGAAGTTTTATAGATTCAAGCTCTTATCTCGAAAAGTTTTAATTTTCCATGATTTTTGTCTTCCGTTGTTAATCGAATCGCTTCCGCTAAGTTTATATCGTGGTTTTGGAGATCAGAGCCCACAGGAACCCAGCCGCATCACACTGCAACAACAGGGACATCGATGGGTCTCTTCCGCATCCCAGCCGTCGTGAGGGCAAACTCTGGTGAAGAAAGATTGGTGCATGTTGTGTGATTTATATATCATCTTTTCACATGCTATCGCACACAAATTTGGTTCATTTTAATATAATTCAGTCTCATTTCATATTACTTTTGCCATCTTCTTGTTATTCTACTTATTTCATAACTTGCATTGCAGATTTTCCCCAAAAAGAGTTGAATTCAGAGTTTAATTCTGCTGAAATAGCAGAATGCACGGCGTGCAGGACAGATGCACGGCGTGCACCTTTCCAAGGATAATTTTGTTCACCCAGCCAAGAAAACGCACAACGTGCACTAAAAAAACGCACGGCGTGCACGAAAAAACACACGGCGTGCGAGTTTCTAGAAGTGTACAGAAAGGCAAATGCACGTCGTGCATACCGATGCACGACGTGCATCTGGAACATAAACGACCAAAGAAAGTTCTGGAAAGTCACACGACGTGCATATCCTCAGCGCATGCCGTGCGCAGTTCAGCCTGATGCAAACCGCACTGCTTGTGCACGACGTGCACCCCAGATGCACGGCGTGCACTTGGCAGTTTCAGAAATCCGAAAATTGAGAATTCGATTTTAAAAGGAGGGAACTGAAGGGGTGGTTATGTTCGGTCATTTGAGGAGTTTTCTCTCATCCCAGAGCAAGAGGAGACCAGAGGAGGGCGATTTTGGAGAGATCCAAGGTGGTTTCTTGTATAAGGAGACCATTTCTTCTTCTCTACTTCTCCATTGTCTTCTCCAAGGTGCAGCCAAGCTTCCCCAACTTTGAGCAGTTTCTTGGGAAAGGAGCTAGTCCATCTTGGAGCAGCTAAAGAAGAAGAATTTCGTCCTCAAGCCAGAATTCTTCCTTCTTGTGATTACATCTTTAGTTCTCTTTGTCTTTTTCCTTCTAAATCATGTTTAGAACTGAAATCTCTATAACAAATCTGCAAGACATGGTTATGGACGAGTAATTCTTCTTTTCTTGGGCATGGGAGAGTAGCTCCCATGTCATAGCATGTATGGAACAAGTAATTTCGTACTAAATGCTATGTTTCTTATTTTTTAACTATGAAAGTGTCGGTTTATCCTTTTCTTGCATGTATTGCTGGCCACTTTATGTGTATATTTTCTACTTTCTTGCTTGATCTGAGAAGATAAGTAGGAACATATGGAGGTGCTCTTATTGGCAACTCTTCTTCTTCTACGAGAGTAGAGAGGGATGAGTTGAGGAACAATTTGTGATCAAAAGTGAAATTCACACACGAGAGTGTTGTTTTAAGTCGTGATAGTTGCATTTACACCGGGAGGTGAAATGTAACACAACCTTTCCTTGAAATAAGAACTTATGTATGTTTAAATTATTGTGTTCCTTTGATTGCTATGATGTGTGAACGAAATCCTAATGTCCAAGATTCCCAATATTTCTGAAATCAAACTTCTTTTAGTAGTTCTTTCTTGCTAGTTAAAATCTAAATTTTCTGTTGTTAGAATCTGAATTCTCTGCATTTAGACAAACGTTTTCATTTCCTTAAACCGATCTAGATTGTTGAACTTTAGTGTTGTTGTGCTCAATTAAATTAGTTAAGCTCCTTGTGTTCGACCTCGACTATACTACCTCCGTATACTTGCGGAGATTGGTTAAGTTGGATAAACTATCATTTCTTTAGATTGAAACTCGTTAGCCTAAATAGTCAACCGTGCATCTAGCCCAGGTTCATAATGGAATCTTGGTTCGCCTTACAGGACAACATCGACCATGGTGTTTGATTCTTGGTGGCTCTTTATGAACCACTTGGTCGAGCAGACAGACGGCAAATATCTCAACACCTCAGCAAGCTTCTAGGAAATCACGGCAGTGCCTCCTTCTTCCTTATGGTGGCGTGAGGAAGCTTCCTAGAATGAACATCACCTCAAATCTTCTACCACCTTGCTTCCCCTCTTTGTCCAACCTCTTCCGTTCTCCACGACACCCAGACCGAAAGACGTTACGTCCGTTGCCGGCGGCACCCGGAGGTGTGGTGCTTCATACGACAGACACATCTCTTCGTTTCACCACGTTGTACCATACCTGACCGTCTTCCGTTGGTAGCAGGGACGACCATCGTAGAATCAAATCATCTTCGGAACTTGACTGCCGACTAATGGATTTCAAGGCATCTGAGGCACAAAGGTTGTGCTTTGTCTTTCCGTCGTGATGGGTGCGGCCTTTCCCCAACAGGTTCCTATTATTTATAAGCATCAGTACATTCCAAATCTTCCGCTGTACTAGTCCAGATCAAACATGGAGTCTCGATTCCCAATTAAATTCAGTTCTCATATTTCTAAGTTCTTTCCTCAGTGCCCATGAATACCAACTCAACGTGGTTAGGAATTCGTCTCACAGACTCCGGTTAAAAGGGAAAGTGTTGCTTTTGGATTTCTCCCTTATGATAAGGGAACCAATTATCTACTTCTCATTTGTTTAATACAAACAAAACAACCATCATGATGTAGAATTGTCGGCCCATTTATGACTTGGCCATTCAAGTCTAGGAATCCATATCCCAACCAACTAAAATTACCTTTTTATACATAATACCACCAATCACACTCATCCTCGACCACTAATCAATATCTCATTTTTGTTGTATATATTTGATATCTCAAGACCAAAATTACACTCAGCATGCGTGCTAAAATTTACAAAATACCATAAGTTTAATGGGTTCTAAAACAACGTCATGATTGATCAAATTATAGAGTTTAAAATACTTCTCATGGGCACAAATGAGATAAAAGTATTCAGTTCCTTCCTTATGTCTCATTCTCAACTTAGTAACCTTCATCAATACCATTATCCTTTGGTTATCTAATTTATGAAGATCAGAGTGTGACAAGGGGCCAGGCGCCCACTGACCTATCTCAATCATGAGAGGCCAGATAATGGGTCAACACTCGTGGGGCCTCCGTCAAGCAAGAAACAAAAGCAGGGCGAAAGGATGAATATGCCCTCGTGAGGAAAAATGATGAAAGAGAAGAAGGTGAGGGTGAAACTGGGAACTCACCGAGGGGATTCATCCCCTAGCTCATGCCGCTTCATAACATCGAGCTACATTCAACAATTTGCTCTAAAATCGGGCAAACTAGCGAATTGCGACCAAAACCCAAATTGATAGTGGAGGAATGAAGGTAAGGAGATGACAAACCTATCTAGATCAACAATTCCTATGCTGGTGTTGCCGATAGTCATGGAGGAGCACCGCAAGGTCTGGGTGGAAATCAAGATGGTGGTGGCTATGCAAGAAAGATCTGTGCAACTTGAGGCAAAGAACTTGTTTCTTTGGTATCCGTGGAGGTGAGGGTGTTGTTATTTATAGATGGGGTCTCGTGCTTTGGTCTAACCAAGTTGGAGGTGAGAGGGATGCAAACAGATGATTGTGCGTCTCGCATATGGTGTGTTTTGGTGCATGAGTAATTGCTTGAATTGATCATCGGAGTGAGGCGGACTTAATGACAAAGAAATCAAGTGAAATGGTTGAGTATTGGCCGAGAAACCGATCGAGGAGAAAAACCAATAAAAATGGCTCTGGCTCGCACATTAATTGAGGAAGAAGACAACTTCCACGCTGTCAGATTGTAAATCCAACGGTCGGAAACACACAAACAATAGGGAGTAATGTGTGACATTGATTAAAGCAGAACTTTGGGTTAAATGTGACGTATAAATGAAATTGATTTCAAACTATATTCAAACTATAGTAAGATCTACTTAAAAATTCATTTAATTTATTTGGGGGTCAAACATCTACCAAATGACCACAAATTTGGACCATAGGCTAATATTAATGCCTAGAATAATGCTATGCAATTAGATTTTCATTTTGCACGAGATATGACCCTTAACCACCATATTGGTCATTAATGTATATATTAATGTATTAAAGAGGGTGAATTAATCTGAAAAGACATTTCTTAACATTTCCTTGAGTAGAAATTTGAAATGGACATTATAAATTTATCTAAGAGACATGTCACACCTCTTCTTCTCCTTTTTATGCTTTATTAACATTTGGGAGGAGAGAGAAAATAAAAGGGTTATTTCATTCATTAACTAACTCAAATCCACATTATTATTCATTTATTGACCCAAAAAGCCATAAAAACTCTAAATTAATATAATCTATTGATTATCTCTCATTAGTGGTCATTTTGCATTATTAGACTCTAATTAACACACGAGTTTAGATATTTGTGCAAAAACCCTTTCATTGTAATAAATTTGGGTCAAATATAATTCACACCATTAAGTATTGCTCAATTTTAACATTGAGGCCAAAGAGGATAGATGATATAGGAAAAATTAGGAAAAAGGCCAAAAGGAAATGAAGGAAATGGAAAGCTTGAAAATGGGTTAAATTGCAAATAAACCAAAGATTCAATATGTTACATAACTGCAAATAAAATGTAGGACATATATTATCAATAAATGTTGGAATATTCATTATAAGCTCATATCAGTATATATGACCTCATATTTAATTCTAAGATCACAATGATACACATAGTTCATGATTATATGATAATGGCTCATAACATATTGAGTTAACCCTATTTGGGTAAATGCATGTAATATAGAGTTAACATGAACACCTATTTATATGAAACATAATATACAAATGATCGATACCGATCCAACACATAATTAGAAAATAAGACTGCTAGCCTAGTTCCAAGAAGATAAGACAAGTAATGATGAACATATCCAAATGACTAAGTGAAACCCTAACATGATACATAAGTAGGGTTAATATGATGAGAACCTGACAGTGATATGCATGATCTAGTCTTGATTAGGGTTGACCAAGTAATAGTTGACATGAAGAATATGTGGATTAGAAATATCTCGTTTGAAAGTACGCTTTGCCTCTTACTTGGATTATTATATAGTATGCCTACATTATGTGTAGTAAAATACTTGGCATATGATATTGGATGAAATGATTGTTCTTGTATGATATCTTTCTTGATTTTCTATACTTATGGCTATGAACACATGAAACATAAGATATTTGATCCATTATATGATAGCACTAAGTTTCTTTGGCAAAACAGTGCATTAATTAAAGTACTAAATCTCTTTGTAAGAATAGTACATGTGCACACTAAATCTCTTTGGCTAAATAGTGCATTTATGGCAGTACTAAATCTCTTTGGAAGAATAGTATATATGAGCACTAAATCTCTTTGGTAGAATAGTTCATGTGGTTGATCAACTTTACCTATAATGGAAAGTATGCCTAAAATATGCACTCTTTTCTTAATAAACATTCTTTGTTCAAGTATGATTTTGTCATATTTGTTCATTACTACCAAGTTCTAGTTTTACCTTATTGCCAAGTCATAGTAATGAGGTATATAAAATACATGTAGGTGTACTCAGTACAATATTTTAGAATATTATGCTGACCAGTACCACTTGTAATCTCTATCTCTAGAAAATCTAGGTTTAATTATTGTATGGTTTTATTATTGTTCATGTGTTTGTGCTACTATTTATTTCCTTCTAACTTCCTCTAATTTTCTTCTTCTTGGCCTAGCCTGTGAGTTTGAATTGGGATTCTCACTG
The DNA here is from genome assembly GCA_963693085.1 of Alisma plantago-aquatica. Taxonomy (NCBI): domain Eukaryota; kingdom Viridiplantae; phylum Streptophyta; class Magnoliopsida; order Alismatales; family Alismataceae; genus Alisma; species Alisma plantago-aquatica. The sequence continues at coordinate 237,331,959 of OY856415.1, forward strand.
AGGTGAGGTTTCAATTTGGACGTAACACATTTGGTTATGTTTTAGAAAATTCAGGGACATCACAGGTGGCATTAGAGCATGAACAATAGCAAAGCATGATAGTTGCTCAGTATGCAACTTAAAACTAAAGAACCTTGAACTTTTAAAAGTTCTCAGGGTTAGATTAGTCATCTTTTAGAGACTAGATATAACCTAGCCTCTAGGTTAGAACCTAGATGTCTGAGAACCATGTATAGATCCATTCATGTTGTATAGAAAGTGTCATTCTTTATATATAATGTGGCGGTATCAGACATTACAGTTTTTGGATATGGTGTGCATCAAGGGAAGAGAAATCCTAGACATATGGTGTAAGGCCTCTAAACTTTCTTAATGAGTTGAATAAGCTTAATTATCATAATTTAATTTTTATAACCCTAATCTAACCTTGTGATATGATTTTAAATCATAATACAAGCATAAGTTTCAAATTTGGTCTAATTTGGACATTGTTTGAGCAAGTTATGCAAATTTTATGCATATTTTGGACTTTTCTACGATTTACACAATTGAGAGGTTTTCTTTGCAATTTATCACTTACATTATGTTCCTTGGATATTCTCTCATAATTCTTGACCTTTTTGAGCCATGGGGAACCTATTAAATCTTGGTTTGAAGGTGTTTTCCTCAAGGGTATTTTAGGGTTTACCCCTTCATGGATGAGCTACCTTTAGTAGCTATCAACTAATGAATTATTTGATTTGTTTGGAAATTCAAGAAACGAGGGATAAGCATGTCTCTATGGATGGTAGGGGAGATTCTTGTGTGTGTGCTTTTTTATTCTTAATAGTTTAAGGCCATGGACACTTGGAAAGATACTAGAACTTCAACTTTTTCTTTTTCTTTATCTTAAAGTTTAGTATACTTATCCCTAAGCACCCAAATGAGCCATTTTCTCTCCACCACTTCCCTCCTTCTATGATCCTAGTTATGCATCTCTACTTCTGTGAATTTCCTATCCAAGGAAGAAGAAAGAGGGGATCTTATTGGAAAAAGAATCTAGGGTTGCACTTGACTTCCTTTTTGGGTTTGAAAAGCTTCCTTCTAGTGATCTTGACCTGAAAGAGTAATAATCCCCTTCTTTCCTCCATATATTTCTTTTTTATCCTTCCTCCTACCTTTCTCCAGGTTGGAATCTTTCTGTTCCATGGTAGAAATTTCTCTAAATCTCTAAAACCCTATCTTTCTTACTCCTTATGCTTAGGGTTTGCTCATTTGATGAAGAAAGGTGCTAGATGGACGAGTTCATAGATTATGCTTGGATTTTCTACCCTACCTGCTTGTGTTTTCTTCTATTTGGGAGTTTATCTTGTAATTAGAGGCAAGTTTTATAACTTTCTCCACGTTTATTTCTTACCATAAGCTTGCTATCTCATGTTCTTGCTTTTAAATGATGATCCATGCACTAAAAAACTATGCTTAACTTGGATTTCAATTTTTATAATATTCCCTATTTTGATTTTAGTTCTAGATGAACCTGTGATCATGTGTACGTTATTCCTAAGGTATAATATGACTTGTATCAGGTTGGTTTGACAACCTATGGTGCTAAGCACCTATCGACCAATGGTCAATTTTAGGGTTTTAAGATGATTTCTTTAATAAACACATGACCCATTGGTGGTACCATTGCGACAAACGATGGTGTTGTCTTCATGACAACTGATTATGGTGACCAAGGGTGTAAACTTAAGTTCACCCCTTAGGTCAGGTTTTGTCCTAATTATAATCTTAATGATCAACAACTAAGTACCCTAATGATGCTATCAATCAATGGTTTAATGAGCTTGATATTCGACAGTGATTAATGAATATAGTGTTGATCTAACAACCTATGGTGACTTAATGTTCACTACTGATGGTGGATCAGGTCTCCACAACCTATGGTGAGTTAAGAATGTAGTTTTAGCATCAATTAGACCTTAAATGAAGGGTTTCTTGGGTCATTTGATGCAATGGTCGGACCTATACTACAATTGATGGTTTTAATATATGAACTTGACCTAATGGTTAAGATTTAATGTTTCTTCATCCAATAAATTGGAAGGATGCCTAATGTAATATGTTGGTCCTAATAAAGTTATTTATATGTTTTCCTTTATGATATCAACTTAAGAAGCTCATTTATTGACGGCTTGTTTTAAATAAACATTCGCTTGTGGTTTTACCCTACTCTCAATGGAACTTTTAATGTTGTTAATCAAGGGATTTCTAGGGTTAAATGGTGACTCTTTATAGAGCACAACTCAAGGACTTCATAGGTGGTTTATCCAAGGTGTTTACTTATGTAAACAACCAATGGTCTTACCTTTTAAACATCTAATGGTTTTGGGTGACATAGTGGTATGGTGATATATATGGGTTGAAAGATGATGGAACAAATGGAGGGTTACCCTTAATAAGGTAGTCTGACCTATTCCCTCATATAAATGAAAGGGATGATAATCATATTGTGTTGATATGTAACCCTAATGAGGTATATCTTGTTATACCTAGCTTTAATATAACTTAATAATGGTAACTGGGTATGAATAGTCATAGAATGATTAATACAATCATGGAGTACTCTCTTATTGTTGTTGAAACCTTAGTATGCTATAACTTGATGGTTACACCTTGATTTTTGTGTGGGTTCATACTTGAGAATAGTATGCAATGTGATGGTGATGCTTCACCCTATGCATCCATGATCCAATGGGGATGTTGTGAGTTAGGGTTTGGGTATGAGTGCTGATTAGTAACATTAATATACTTTATCTTGTTGAACCTAACTCTAATGCAAATAGATAAAGATGAGTATCCATGTTTAACCTTCTGATATGATGACATGATGGTGAAATAACCTCCTTAATATGATCATAACCTTAATGTGTTAATTGGTGGTTATCATAGCCACATGGTTCATACTTTCTTATACTAAACCTGTTCATTATGAATATGATGAGGGTTAATCATATCAAAATTACTTACATGTTTATGCGATAAAGTAATGTTACTAATGTTAATATAATTCTACTATGATTGTTTATGAATATCTCCCAGATTATTAATGTAATATTTTGTTGATACCGTCTATTATATGTAAGTGATGTTGTTGAGCCTTTCTATAAGGCATGGAAAGATAATGATGATCTTGCATGGAATAGTATGATGGTCTTAATGACCTTTGGGCATGGTTGAGCCCTGAATGAAGTGTAATCCTCTTGTGTTGATGAGGGTGGATACCCTGTGATATTGTGAAAATGATTTATATCTTGTGATAGTATGATAACTAGTGTAGCCTAATGAATGGAAAGTAAATAGTACCATGTGATGATGACATGAGAAATTATGTTTCACACGTTTTATATCTTTTAAAGTTGTGATATTTATATGCTTTCTAGAAGTGAATTAGGGTTTATGTATCCACTTATTTGATGCAGACTTAATTCACCCAATTGGCATAACTAATCAAGTGAAACTCTAATCATGTAGTGCCCTATGCCATAGATCCATCTGAGTGTCAGAACTTGCCAGATGGTGAAACGAGTATTCCAATGGGAAACTAGAAGCTCATACTGATGAGTATGAGGGGTTCTTGTCATCCTGAATTCAATTGTTTAGGGATGATGACTGTGGTCGTACCTAGCCCTCGGTTTGAGAATGGTTGCGGTCGTGTCTCGACGATTATATACCCGATGAGATTGGAGGACAATTGTGGTTGTTCCTCAGATGGAAGGGTATGAGTACCCACCTCCTTTTACTAGTGTCATGAAATGTACCAAGGACAAACTAGGCTATTAGCAACTTGACCTTATGTGTCACTTTGGTGGAGCCGTACTGACCAGGGGCGGAGAAAATCTTAGGAGTCCGACTCTTCCTAGATCTTATATGCTACTGATTTTGACTTAGCAGTGTTTAGTTGGATTTTGAGTGGTATCCTCAAATTCCTCAGGGAATAATAAAAGATGTAAGATAGCCATGTCGCATATCTATTTAGGTTATACACAATGCTTCATATTGGATGATAACCCTTGTTTGCTTTCTTTTCACTGAGATCATGTATAGTACAATAAGAGATAATAGATATGCTTATGTTATAAACATGCTTATGTTGTCAAATATATTGACATTTATGGTTAAGATGATTCTACTAGATATGTTTAATATTCCTAGCCATGCCTATGTAAGTAGAAATGCTTAAATTGCTAATCATGCCTATGTAGTTCATTGTGTCATGATGTTAGTTCCACTTATGATATAGATCTGTTCCCTTTATTTGAGATGCCAATATTGATAACCATGTTATGTTACTAAACATATTCATTATCAAGGATTCTTATGCTACTAGATTGATTGTGTTGTTAGCAAGGAATATGTGTTGCATCAAGGGCTCTAGAGGGGGGGTTTATAGAGCTTCATAAATCTCACAAAACAAATTAGACCACCAAATTATATGAAGTGTAAAATCTTAAGCATATAGCCAATTTGAGGTCCTAACTAGCAAGCATAGCAAGGGTGAGAGAAAAGGAAGAACATACACTTGGATAAAGTGGTTTTCCACACTTCAAACTAGAAGTGTGTCAGTCCACTAACTAGAGGTGGTTAATCTCTAGGACTTTGCAATCTTGATGCTCTTATATTCATTCATAAGATTACAAGACAAAACCATATTCATCCAAGGACTTAATACCTCAAGCAAGGATCTTCAACCTACCAAAGGAGCTTACCCACTTGAACCAGGGAGTCTTCATCCTTCAACAAGGACTTTGCCACTCCATCTTCAAGTCTTTGGCCTTCAAGGAATTACCTATCCTTCTTGAACGTCCACCTTGCCTATCTCCTTCACTTGGAGATCTGGAACACCATGCTTTCTTCAACCTTGAAGAACAACAAATCCTTCTCCTTCACTTGGAGATGATCTTCAAGCCTTTTATTCAAGAAGGAAAGGGGGTAGGAAGATGGAGGTGGAGAGATTTACATGGATAAAAGGGTATCTCTCTTACAACAAATCCTAACTCACTCATACTCATGGATTTGAGTTGAAACTAGAGAGAGAAAGGGGCTCAAAGGTGTGTAGCACTCTCAACTAAGCTAGAACCAAGCATATATGGAATGAGAAACCTTGGAATGAACTCTAAGTGGTCCTATTTATAGCTAAGGGTGCCCCTTTGAGTTGGGGAACACTTAGAGCCGAATTATATCCATTTTTGCCCAAGGCAACAAATCCATTTTCATCCAAACAAGTCACCAACTGTCACAATCACATTTTCTACAATTTTCATATAGTGCAATCGATGGAGTTTCAATAAAGGTAACTCGACCGATCAGGTAAAAGACAAACCCAATTTTCTAACCATCGGTCGAGTTTGTCCTGAGGAAACTTGAACGACCAATGAAAGCTGGATTTGGTCAGTAACCCGATTGGTCGAGTTATGTGAATACACAACTCGATCGATGCACTCTCCAGAAAATGGATCCAGTGGATCAGTCAAGATTGTAACTCGACCGATCAACAACCTGTGATCGATTTTCTAAAGTGCATCAAAAGTGATTAAAACTTGGTGCAAAGTGTCCCAATCAATTTTCTCATCTTAGTTATAAGTCAATTCATCAATACAAGTGATTACAAAAAACATCTAAGGTCGTTTACATAGATTTCCTAATTTGTACACTTATATAGCTTTTGACTTGAACTTCGACAAGCTAGGGCTTGTGAATTTTGATCCTTTTCATGTACCTAACACCTAAAATCAATCTTGAATACACATATTAGATACATATGTATGGAATGGTTAAGTCATTATCAAAATATGGACAATGTATAACCTCTATGTCAACATTCTCCCCCTTTTTGACAATGACAAAGCATTCCTCAAACATATTGAAAAGGATATAGAAATCATACCTTTGCCTTGTAAATTTGGGGGATTTAAGATTTGAACAATGTGAATTGCTCCCCTTCAATCTATGCTTACTCTAACCTGCATAGTTAGTCTATATACACAAACAATTATAGAATACATGTACTATATGGTCCTTTGCAAGTCACATGATAAAACATAAAATGAACAAGAAAATGATCTCATAAGAAATAAGCAATAGTATGACAAAGAATAGCAATATGATTGAGTTTCAAGACATTGAAATTCTCTCCCCCTTTTGACATTATCAAAAAGTAAGGGGGGGGGAGTTAGAAGAGCAGACAAACAAGTCTTCTCCAAACACAATCAAGTAGATAATCATACATGCAATCTCATATCATATGTCAACCAGAGATGAAAGAAACACACAAGCTAAGTCATAATCAAAATATGGTGAAAAATAGCACCAACTCATAAGATATAACATGATTAAAGAGCAAGAGTGCACATAACATAGATTACAACGCAGAAGCATGTCCTCATGAAAATAGCTACAAGCAAGAAGTGATGATAAAACTAAAGATAAAATAGTACATCTCAGATAATGTACCCAGATGTTTCTAATACAAAATAGCTTAGAAAGATATATATGATCAACAAAATAGACTAAAAACTAAGAAAGAACTAGACATCTAGACTATTTATGTCCACAACATCGTCATCATCAACTCCAGGCTCGTAGTCTTCATCACCATCTGAGGGTGCAGTAGTAGTGGCTTCATCACCAGAATAACTACCATAGCCATCACAATCATCAACAACATCCTCACCATCACCATCATTGTCGTCAGCAACAATCTCATCATCAGCCTGGTCAGACATCTCCTCGTCCACAGAAGGAATGAAGCCTAGACCAATGAGCATTCTGCTCATCCCAAGTCATACCAAGAGCATTGAGCTCATTGGCCTGAGGGAAGGAAGGAGAAGAATCGCCAAGACTGACAAGCAGGGTGGCTAAGGGGCCAGCAAGCAATGACAGGTACATGGGAGCAGGACCACCAGTAGCAGAGGGGGGAGGAGCAGCAGTGGAATGGTCAGGGATAGGGTAGTAATGATGATATGCATAAGAAGCATAATCACTACCAGGGTATGGCTGGTAGGAGGGGTATGGGTGTGTACATGACATGTTCATGTCTAACATGATTGAACATAAATCCTGGTGTAGGTGCTCCTAGACCTAGAGGTTGTATGCTTGTTGGTGCATCATGCAACCCATAAGGGTTTCATTAGATACACGAAATGAGGCACGAATACGTCGAGGTGGCCGAGGAGGTGGAGCTCGAGTAGAGGTGGAGGCAGGGGTTGCAGAGGTAGATGATGAGGGTAAAGCACCGGGTGTGGTGGAGGCAAAGGTAGGCACATACTTTTGAATCATGGTCTCACTAATACACACACCCTTCCTGGCTAGCTTGTAATGATAGTAAAAAAAGAGTGGTTTCTCAGTGGAAAACTGAAAAAAACCACAAATTAGGGCTGGATAAGGTGGATGGGTGCTTTGGTGTTCTTACCGGTGTCAAAATAGGTCATATGGTGGAGAATGTATCTTGACCATTTGACTCAGATATTCTCAAGAATGTAGTACATAATGATTGTAGTGTTCTCTGCAATATCCGTTTGATTCTTCTTGGGATGGATGTTGTAGTTGATCACTAGGGCCAATATATGCTTTCTGAGATCGAGGGAGGAGGAGGGTAGGGTACTCTTCTTCTTGTAGGGAACATCAGGTTTCTTCAAGTAGCAGTGGATGTCAAGAAGAGTGAGCTCATTCTGCTTATAGAAACCATCAGGATCTAAAAGATCGAAATACTCACCGTAATCCTTGCGCCATGTATCATTTTCATCATCTCTGGAAAAGAAGACATTTAGAATATCCTCAAAGATTTGAAATTTCTTACCGGCGATCATGGAAGTAAGGATCACTTGAGTATTCAGCAAGGGTACAAGGGTGTCGTAATTCCAACACAAGTTAGCATAGAATTTGTGAACTACTTTTGTGCTTGTCATAGAATTATGAAAGCAGTCACATTCAACAACCAGGGATAAGAGGTGATGAATGGCTAGGAACCTCACTACTTGGTCTATGACATCTAAAGAGAAAAGGATGCCTAGGAAGAAGGTCCTTATACCTATTGACAACTTCTATTGAGACAAAGGAGGTGTTGTCAAAGGGAATCAAGTGAGAAGACGACAAGGAGGATGGAGTATTGCTAGGGATGGGTCTATTTCTTCTATGGAAAGCCATGGAAGTGAAAAGACAGAGAAGAAGAGATCAAACGCACAAAGCAAGCCACAAAAACCATCCAAACACCACAGAAGAGAGAAAGGGAAGGTCTAGGACAACCTATCTAGGTCAGGAAAGGGCTAGGATAGGGAAGGTAAGGGTCGGGGGTGAGAGCTTAGGGATAGAAGAAGGGGAATCATTTGGCTATTCTCTAGTTGAGAGGGAGAATAGTTGGCTGGACCCAACTTAAGTTGGCTTCAGTCCGCTGATCATTCGAGTTCTGAGAGTCGGAAACTCGACCGATTGGTCCATTATAGAACAACTCTCGACCAAAGATCGATCGAGTTTGTCCTAAGGGAAACTGCACCGATGGTCAACCTAACCTAAACCTATCAAACTCAATTTCTAGCCATATGAATGCTAATTAAATTTATTTTTTGAGTCTATTATGTATGTTGAACATACTTAGGGACATATCACTCATCATTGGGTACTATTTAGTGATAAAAACACGAAATTCAAGAAATGCCCAAAAACAAGCGAAACTAAGCATGTCAACAAGCAAATTTTAGCAAAAAATTGCCAATTTTAGGCAAGCAAGGTGATTTAAGCATGAGCAAGACATATAGGATAAAAGCAACTAGCTATATAGCATGTCAATATCATCCAAAGCAAGTATGAATAGTTTAGATCTAATGAAGTTAAATTGCTCTCTAGCTAGAGGTTTAGTGAAAATGTCCACCAACTGATTTTCTATGTCCACATGCATGATATAGATATCCTTTTTGGCAATGTGATCACAAAGAAAATGACGACGAACCTCTATATGTTTAGCTCTACTATGCAATATAGGATTATAAGAAACATTAATTGTTCTAGTATTATCACAATAGATAGGAGAAGCATCAAAGTGTATGTTAAAGCCTTGGAGCATTTGCTTCATGCATAGGACCTGGGCACAACAACTCCCAGCTGCAATATATTCAGCCTCGATAGTTGATAATGCCATGGTGCTCTATTTCTTGGAAAACCAAGATACCAAGCATGGTCCTTGGAGAAAGCAAGTGCCACTTGTGCACTTTCTATCAACCAAGCAGCCCACATAATCAACATCACTATATGTTATAAGACTAAAGTCCCTTGACTTAGGGTACCATAGACCAAAGTTTTGAGTTTTTTCTAAGTACCTCAAAATCCTCTTAAAACAATAAGATGTGATTTCCTATGACTTTATTGAAAGCAAGCACACAAGCCAACACTAAACATTATGTCAGGTCTAGAGGAAGTTAATAAAGTAAACTTCCAATCATACCTCTATATAGCTTCTCATCTACCTTCTCACCTTCTTCATCTCTATCAAGTTTGGTGGTGTTGGACATGGGTGTGTCTATAGACTTCATGTTCTCCATTCCAAAGTGTTTGAGCAGCTCATTGGTGTACTTGCCTTGGTTTATGAAGTTTTGTCTTCGGTTTGATTGATTTGGAAGACAAGGAAGAAAGTAAGCTCACCCATCATGCTCATTTCGAACTCACTCTGCATAAGAGAACTAAACTCCTTGCAAAGATCAAGATTAGTTCTACAAAATATGATATTGATGTATAGGTTTGGAGTCACTTTTTAAAGGCCTAGTTACATTCGTTTTGAGCATTTATAGTCAATTTATTGATCATATGTATATAATTTTTGATAACTGGCTTGTATAGTGTTGGTGCGTTAAACTATGTTATTTCATCACAATTTTACAATTTTATATATCTCTTGGCTTAATACTTGATCCTTGTCAAATTTTAGGGGTGCCCATATTTTCAAGGAGTCGGTGCCACTAACCAGATGTCAGGGACTCATCCCAAATTGGCCAACGGAGTTGATGGCACCGACCATTCAGGTCAATGCCACTGAGATAGCATCAGAGAAGACCAAGAAAATTCAGATCAACTCGGTGCCACAAACATAACTATCAATGGTACCGACTAAAGAAGAGATCGACAAAAGCCCAATGTCGTCGGTGCCACCAACCACCAGGTCACTGCCACCGACTCTGCCGGATTTCAGCCATCCAAGCTGGCCACCCAGATCCTACGATCCACGCTATGTGGAACCGTAAGTGCCCTAAGATAAAAAGGGGATGATGGCCAGACTTGTGGGGATGGTACGTTGCACGCACAAAAGCTGAGAGAGAGAGGAGCGAAGAACGGGGCGAAAGGACTGCATTCGGGTGATTCACGCACCTCCGAAGGATGAGTTTGCTACTAGAAGGATGCAATTCACACAACCAAAGAGGAGGATCATCCGTTTGTATTTCTTAGCAAGGGGTTACTCGAGTTTCTCCATGTTTCCCCCATTTTTATACTTTTCCTCTATGTTTGCATTGTTGAAAACCATGCGGGTCTAAACCCCTCGATTCCTTAGGACCCGGGAGTAGCCTGGGGAACCATTGTATCGATTTTTACATGATTTGATGCAATTTTCCTCCTAATTTGTGGATATTTATGCATGTGAATGAATGTTCTCTTGTTGATTGATCACCTTCATTGGAAATCATAGGCAAATATTTAATCTGGAAGGAGAATTAAATGCCTAAAACCCATGCATAAACACTATCTTACGCGTTCTTTGGTAAAGGTAATGTATGGGTAGTGGGAAGATACCTAGAGATTGAACATAAAGCACCTGATCTAAGATATAAACTACTACAGACATGGAGTTGTCTTAGATCTAGTTAGTGAATTGTACCGTGGAAGCGGGCAATTCTTGCTACGAGCTTTTTATCTAGGAAGAGGTTAAATTATATAAAAGTCATTAAAAGAAGATACAGTGGGGATCCGTGGTGAAACTGGCGTTCCTGACGAATTCCATCTCTCTTGACTTAAACAAACCATTTTTCATTTTATTTTTCTCTTGTTTTGTTTTAAAAACTAATTCTCTCAAACTTTCTACCGGTCTAGCTGATTGCCTATTGTTAGTAGTAGTCTCTGAATGAACGTCTCCCTGAGTTCGAATCGGGCCACATTTGGCCTATATTACATGACGCGTACACTTGCGTTTAGATGCACGTAAAATATGTGTCAAGTTGTTGGCATCGTTGCCGGGGAGTACGATAGCGTTTAGCACTACGAGTGCTGCGGACATCCATTCTAGGCCACCTTTTTTTTACTCATTCATTCACTACAATTAAGTTCATTTCATTTTCCATGATTAAGTACTGGGACTAATAATTCTTATCTTTCAGGTACAAGTATATGGTAGCCACGTGGACCACAAAGTACGATGATTACACTTCTAAGATCCCAGTTGGTGAGGTTGAGACCGTTCATCTGCATGTAGAGCACACCTACGTTGCTATCACAGAACTGGAGATGGGGGACGGTGCACCAGCAGAAGAGCAGACGATTTGGGAGAAAATCAAGGCCTCATCATCCATATCACAACTGGGTCTGATCAAGAAGTAGGCGATCAATATTCCAAACTATAAGATCGAGCATGTACTTATAGCATTAGTGAAGATAGGCGTTCCAAGGCCACATACATGAAGATCTTGTCGCCCACATTAGCAACTTTGTGGAAACATGCGACATGATCAAGGTGGACCGGTTCCCGTAGACGGCCATATACTTAAAGTTGTTTCCATCATCTCTGGACGGCAATGCGAAAGAGTGGTTCCTCAATCTGGACAAAGAGTTTGTGGAGACATGGGATCAGATGGTGGATGGATTTTTTGCACGCTACTTCCCACCGAAAAAGACTAATGACATGATCAGGAAAATTCATAACTTCAAACAACAAGCTACTGAATCATACTCTGAGGCATGGGAAAGATTTCAGAACATGCTAAGGAAGGTGCCACATCACGAGATTGATCTGGAGAACCAAGTCAAGATGTTTTACTTCGGGCTGAACCTGAATGATAGGACCACATTGGACAACACAGGTATAGGGTTCTTCTTGAAAAATTCGCCGGTAAAGTGTCAGAAAATCTTGTTAAATATGGCCAAGAACCAAGCATGGGTCAGTGATAGAGACCGCCCTAAGTAGATAAAGAGCATGGGGGAGTATAAGGCTATTTCCGCATTGAATGAAAAGCTAGACCTTATTTCAAAGAAGCTTCTTCAGAAGGATGAACACATTTCTGAGGAGGAAGAGCATGTGAAATACATGTGTCAACAGGGGTACCATACCAATGACTACTCATGGAGAAAATACCCCAAGTTCTCATGGAAGGATCCAAACAACTTTTGTAGGATCCGGATTAGTAGAATCAACACAGGCAACCACCACACCAGCGCCCAGTGGCAGAAGAGAGCACAAACGATATATTAAAGAAAATTGTGAAGCAAAATGACATGCTACTAAACAATGTTTAGCAAGATCTCCAAAACCATGGTGCGTAGATGAGAACATTTGAGACAACCTTGTCTCAGCTTGCAGTGGATGTGGCTGCATTGAAGAAGTCATCACAATAATGATTTCCAGTTAATACTGATGCTCCAACCGGGATCAACAAGTCAAGGCAGTGTTGCTTAGAAGCGGTAAGAATACATTGAATCCACAACCCGTAGCTACAGAGGTGATAAAGCTGACTACCAGTGCAGATCTAGTGGTAGAGCTAGCGCAAGCAGATAAAGAGGCAGAAGACACAATGGAGGAGCAACACTTGGAGACTGAGGTGGAGACTAGGACATCTTATGTGGCACCTCATTAGCGGACCCAGACAGTTCCAGTCCCTTATCCGAAAAGTCTAAAAGCTACAAATATGGATCAAAAGTTCAAGAAGTTTCTAGATAGTTTTCAGAAACTATCGGTGAACATTTCACTGGTAGACGCCATTGAACAAATCCCTTCCTATGACAAATTTTTGAAGGATATAATAAAAAAGAAGAGGAGGATCCCTGATGCCGAGGTAGTGATGCTTAAAGAGCAAGTCAGTGCTTTCATCTTTGGTACACTGCCACCTAAGTGACAAGATCTTGGTTGCTTCAACATCACATGCTATATAGGAAAGACCAAGTTTTGTGACGCACTGTGCGATTCAGGGCCGAGTATCAATTTGATGCCCTTGACTACTTTTCATAAGCTTGGCCTCAAGACATCCAGAAGGAGCAGTATGACTATCCAATTGGCTGACAACTCTGTAGTAAGGCCTTTTGGTATTTGTGAAGACATTCTTGTAAAGGTGGACAAATTTGTATTTCCTACATATTTTGTGGTGATGGAAATGCAGGGCGATCATGGTAATGAGATTCTACTGGGAAGACCCTTCCAAGCCACAACTGATATGATCTTAGAGATGGGTAGAGGTTGCTTGACCATGGGGGTCAAGGATGATAGGTTTGTGATAAAGATGCCAGATAATTCAAAGTCACTAGAAGATCGTGAGAAGTGCAATGTGATGACACACCGGGACAGTAGCATTTCACTATGTTTGGGAAAGCCATTCTTGGAAATGGCACATGTGATGACAAAGGTCAACAGGGGTACACTAGCCATGGACATCATGGAGAACACCAAGGTGGTCTCGCTTGTGAAGGCGGTGGGATACCCGGACGATGAGGAAGAGGAGCTGATTCCTTCTACTACAGAAGGTGTCATTGATGATTCTCTAGTCCAAATACACCCACAGCTACCTTTGGAGGCATATCTCATGAACATCATGTATAATTGTGTAAAGAGCATGTCCTTGGAGGACTGTGCAAAGCTACTGAGGGCTTTGCCATGCTGCTATTCCAAACATTTTAAGGACTTGGGACCATTGCCACCATCGTTGGTCTCCTCACTTGTGAGCCCGCCGGAGCTAGAGCTCAATCCGCTACCCCCTGACATCAAATATGTGTTTCTAGCGGCTAAGGAAAAGCTTCCAGTCATCATTTCTTCATCTTTGAGCGAGTCCGAGGAGGAGCAGCTACTTGTCGTGCTAAAGTGCCACCGTGGTGCTTTTGGGTGGATAGTTGTAGATATCAAGGGGATCTCACGTATGCTTTGCCAGCACAAAATCCAGCTAGAGGAAGGAGCCAAGCCAGTCATTCAGCCTTAGCGTCGCCTCAATCCCATAATGACGGAGGTAGTAACAAAGGAAGTCATCAAACTATTGTCGGCAAGTATAATTTATGCAATTTTAGACTCTATGTGGGTAAGTCCAACACAAGTAGTGCCTAAAAAAGGGGGAATCACCATCACCACTAATTCATCTAATGAACAAATCACGACTAGATTAGTGATGGGGTGGCATGTTTTCATTGACTATAGGAGACTGAACACCATTACACTTAAAGATCACTTTCCACTTCCATTTAACGATCAGATTTTGGAGCGACTTGTCGGTCGCTCTTACTTTTGCTTTTTAGATGGATATTTGGGATATAATCAGATTTCTATCAAGCCCAAGGATCAGGAGAAGTCTACCTTCACCTACCCTTATGGCATGTTTGCCTATCGTCGCATGCCGTTCGGGTTGTGCAATGCACCCGTGACTTTTCAGCAGTGTATGCTGGTGATTTTCTCGGAAATGGTGGAGAGGTTCCTCGAGGTTTTCATGGATGATTTTTCAGTCTATGGGGCATCCTTTGACGAGTGTTTAAAGAATTTGGATAAGGTTTTGTAAAGGTGTGAGGATACACATCTTGTGCTTAATTGGGAAAAATGTCATATGATGATTAGCGAGGGGATCGTGCTAGGACACAAGGTGTCTAGCAAAGGATTGGAGGTAGATCCAGTTAAAATAGAAGTGATTTCCAAACTTCCTCCACCATCCTCGGTGAAGTCAGTTAGGAGCTTTCTAGGCCACACTAGGTTCTATCATCAACTTATCAAGGATTTTTCAAAAATCGCTAAACCATTGTCTGAGCTTCTTGAAAAGAATGTGGAATTTAACTTTAATGAAAAATGTTTGAGAGCGTTTGAAATTTTAAAAGAGAAGTTAATATCTGCACTAGTTTTGCAGGCTCCAGATTGGAGCCAACTGTTTGAGTTGATGTGTGATGCATCATATTTTACAGTAGGGGCTGTGTTAGGACAACGTCTTAATAAAGTCCCTACGGTCATTTATTATTCATCTAAAACTTTGAACGATGCACGATTGAAATACACCACCATGGATAAAGAGCTTTTGGCTGTTGTGTTTGCTTTTGAAAATTTTCGTCAATATCTTGTAGGAGCTGAAGTGGTGGTGTGGACGGATCATGCAGCCATCAAATAATTGCTGCAGAAAAAGGGCACCAAACCAAGACTCATTCAGTGGATCCTTTTGTTGTAGGAGTTTGACATTGAAGTGAAAGATAAGGCCATGATTGAGAATGTGGTGGATGACCACTTATCTAGGCTAGAGAGGGCAGATGAGAAAGACACAGACATACCTATCCTAGAGACCTTTCTAAATGAACAATTGTTTTCTCTTAATCATAAGGATCCTTGGTTTGCGCATATTGTGAATTATCTTGCTTGCAAGGAGTTGCCTAATGATTGGGGGTACCAAGAAAAGAAGAAAATTTTCCATTTGTTGCGATATTACTTTTGGGATGATCCTATTTTGTTGAGACAATGCAGGGATGGCATCTTGAGAAGATGTGTACTGGAGGATGAGTATGAAAGTGTGTTGAAACACTTTCATACACTACCTACAGGAGGGCACCACGCTAGTTCTAGGAAAGCGGAAAAGGTTTTAGAAAGTGGTTTGTATTGGCCCACTTTGTTCAAGGATGCATATGACTATGTGTGGAGGTGTGACGCGTGCCAATGGTCTGGTAACATATCCAAGTAGCAAGACATGCCCTTGAATGTGTTCCAAGAGGTGGAGGTTTTTGATTTTTGGGGAATATATTTCATGGGACCCTTTGTGTCCTCAAATTCTAACCTTTATATCTTGTTTTCTGTTGATTATGTGTCAAAGTGGGTGGAAGCAATTCCAACTTGCACCAATGATGTCGCAGTGGTATGCAAATTTGTCAAAGAACACATCTTCTATAGGTTCAGAGTGCCTAGGATGATCATTAGTGATGGGGGAACACACTTTACCAATCGCAAGTTTAGGGCACTCTTGAGAAAATATGGAGTGATGCACCGTGTGGGTACACCATATCACTCCCAAAATCAAGGACAAGTGGAGATATCAAATAGAGAGATTAAGAAAATCCTTGAGAAGATGGTGTCGTCAAGTAGAAAAAATTGGAGTGAGATTTTGTTTGATGCACTATGGGCATATAGGGCAGCCTACAAGACCCCGATACGAGCTACACCATATAGGCTAGTCTATGGTCGGGCATGTCATCTTGCAGTAGAGCTAGAGCATAAGGGCCATTGGGCATTGAGATGGCTAAATTTTAATCTTGATGAAGCCGAAAAGATGATGATGCTAGAATTAAATGAACTTGATGAAATAAGATTGAATGCCTATGAGAATGCTATGTTGTACAAGGAAAGGACAAAGAAAATTCATGATTGGCATATAGAGAGGAGAGTGTTCTATCTGGGAGAGAATGCCCTACTTTTCAATTCTAGGCTAAAATTACACCCCAAGAAACTTAGGTCTAGATGGAGTGGACCCTTTATTGTGGATGAAGTGTTCCCACATGGGGCAGTGAGAATCAAGGAGGGGGAGAGAACCTTTTTAGTGAATGGTCTGAGATTGAAACATTATTTTGGGGAGGATTTCACTAGGTAGGAGGATGAGGTAAAACTCATCTCTCCTATTTGATCTTGGGACCTGGATGAGTCTAGCCTAGGATGTTAAACAAGGGCGCTTATTGGGAGGCAACCTAACCATTGGCATTTTTTTGTTGTTTCCTTAGTTTTCATTATATTGTTTTCATAGCATTTAGTTTTTGAAAATTTCTTGTAAAAATGATACCTTGACTCAGTTGTTCAGTGTGCAGCCTGTGGCTGAGTTGCTGCCACCGACTTCTAAGTCGGTGCCACTGAGTCAAAGTCAGGGATGGTGGGAAAATCAGCTGATAGTAGTCGGTTTCACCGACAACCATGTTAATGGCACCGACATTTCTGAAGAAAGTTCAGAAAATTGGATGAAGTTTTTTGATAAGACGTCGGTACCACTGACACACAAGTTAGTGGCAGTGACTCTACAAGTCGTCCTAGGCTCGGTGATGCCATTGATGCACTGACGAAAAAAAGAAAAAAAAAAGAAAAAAAATCGGTCATTGAGTCGGTACCACTGACGTCTGGTTGGTACCACCGACCCAAAGAAACATCGATCTGTGGACTGGCCAGATTTATGACCCAGATGCATCCATGTAGTCGATCCGAAGAATTTGATCCTGCCTAAAAGTCAGTGCCACCGACGCTGCAGAAATCTGGAAAACAAAGATCGCACATCGACAACCGTTGATGCACTCAAGCCCCGAATTCAGTTTCAAAATTCAGTGCCACTGACTCCAAGTCAGTGTCACGGACCCTGTCACAGTAGGTCAGTTCTGACTCTATATAAATGGGGGTGTGGTTTGTTTCTTCTTCACAACTTGAAGAACCACAACTCCCCAAGCACGAGTAACTATTTCGAGCATCCAGAGGCTACATCGAGTTCCTTATTTCTCTACCTTCTTTCTTGCTTGCTCGGTTATCATGGCCAGATGAGGAGGACCCCCTGGCGCTCTTACCCCACGACCACACATTAGTCACCCGTCGACGAAGGTGCAGAAGGTCTATGAAGAGCTCGCAAAGCATTCATTCATACCGACGTGATGTGGCAACCGTCAACTACTCGAGGACTTGGGCTTCGTCGACAATTTGGCGTAAATCCTCGAGTGAAAAGAATTTGACAGAAGATCTATAAATCCTATCTTTGGCGGGTGGACGACGTACAAAGAAATCGTCATCGTGACCAGGCGCAATCGTCAAGTGGAGAGTGATGAGAAGGCCAGGTGAATTTTTGCTTGTACAACACCAAGCACACCCTCACTCTCCGATCCTTCAATGACATTTATGGGTGGCCACATGTGCCATGCCATCAGCCTGAGAATGTTGATTCGAATGCCATTTGGAAGGATTTTGTAACAATGCCAGAGGGTAGAAGACTTAAATTCCACCATAGCTCGTTGGCAGACTTCGAGCATCCATTTACGTGGGTGCTTCATCAGATGCTGACCAACACACTATTTGCAAAGTCTACCCAAGCGCAAGCCAAGGTGCAATCGCTAGACTTATACTTTATGTACCAGCTCATGGAGGGAAGGTCGGTCAATTAGGGAGTATTTTTTCTCTAACATGTTATTGCGATGAGGTGCAATGTCAGGAGGGCGCCTCCCATTATTTTTGGGGGACTTATCACCCCCATCACTCTTCACCTGGGCCTTGATCTCTCCACCTTAGAGTCGTAGAACTCCAGGCTAAGCATCGACCGACTTCATTTCAAGCAATCTGGTCTCCTCACATTATGGACAATGATGTCATCTACGCCACCTGCTCAGTCGATGACACTTTCTACCAGCGTCGACTCCCTGATCCTCTTTTCAACATCAGGGGGGGTCGAGCACTACAAATGGCTGGGTTTGGAAGACGACAATGATGATGGACATCAAGTAGGAGAACAACCAACTCAGGCTGAGGAGGAAGATGTGGAAAGTGATGATGTGGAGGAAGTTGACACCATTCCTGTGCACCATAGAGTGGGTCCAAGGAAGCATCCTCGCCGCTATACTGCCTCATCATCTTCTGCCCCGTCACTCACTCAAGAAGGAGAGGATGCATACTCTATGGTAGGTATATATAGTATGGTGCAGGACATCGAGACGCATCAACAACAACAAACTCAATCCCTGGCCAGCATTCAGGATGTGCAAGGTCGGTTGTACACCAACCAGCAGGCGATCTATGAAAATGAACGCCTTCTCTTGGCCAACCAATAGAATATGCATCATCATTTGTATCTGATGGAAGTGTATCAGCAACCTTTCTTTGACAAATACTGGAGCTAGTGGTATTTTTGTAGTTACCCGATGTCGCCGGACATGCCATCATCTGACCTGACATTTCAGGGGATGTTTCCTCCCCAGGACCCCACACAACCACCACCACCACCATTCTGAGTCGGGTATCACTGTTGCACCTCTTAAGTTGGGATGTTTACTATGAGGCCATTGTCAAATTCGAACTTGGGGGGGGGTGCTAGCACAGTTTCTATCTTAGCTTTTATTTTCTTTTATCATGATTTGTGTTTGTGTTATTTTGAGAAGAATAGTTAGTTTTCTGGTTAGTTTTTCTATTAAGTAGGATCCACATTCTATCTAGTGTAAGTTGTGGAGAAATAAATGCATGGTTTCATTTGAAAAATGTCAATCTCTGGGTTGGGTGCATTAAAGAAAAAAATATATAGAGCTTATTTTGCAAGTAATCGAGTCACATAACTGAGGAAGTGCTTGAGTAAGTTAGCTTTAAGACATAATACCATAAATGACTATCTTAATTTTATAAGAAAGTGGTGGATATGGCTGTTGAGGCCGAACTGACCAAACATCAAAAAGACCTTGAGTCGAAGTTTAAGAAAGAAATCCCTTAATTACCCTGTACACATGTCATTAGAGAGGGACACATGACTTTTCTGAGGGATCTGTCACTTAGTTGTGTGATCTCATCCACCTCATTTGCATTCATTTGACACTCCACCATAAGACAACTAAGCACATTTTATCATTTTATCTTTTGAAACCATACTTGCATTGCATAGTAGATGTGCATATTATATATATATATATATATATATATATATATATATATATATATATATATATATATATATATATATATATATATATATATATATATATATATATATATATATATATATATAGAAAATCTACATGCACAACCAAATTTGGGTGCATGTCATGTAATTGCATTTCATATCTCTCTTTTTCATTCATAGTTTCATGGCATTTTCCATTTAATGCTATCTTGTACTCAGTCTCTTCTAAAATGCAAAAAGGTGAAGATTATGCCTATACCCTTGAAAAAGAAGGAATCAATGCCATGTAGAGAAAATGCAATAAAAGTCCATCACTATGAGAAAGGACTTGGAAAAAAAAGAGAGAAATAGTTACAAATATAAAGCATAATTGAGAAATAAGGGAGAAAGGGCATAATCTCACCTTAGTGGAGGAAGAACTAATACTTGATGTAGTGTTGTATTTTGTCTCATCCTGAGATGAAATGTACATGCATTCATCATTTCCCTACATTTACTAGGCATTAGGAGCATATTTCAATTTTTTTCAGCATATAGGTTCATCACCCTTTCATTGCATGAATGATTTAATGTGCTCATGAGTCTTCCATAGCCGCCCATTTCATCTACCCATTTCTCTTACTGGTAGGCCACGTATCTGATCATCTCCTCACACATTCTTACCAGGAGACCTGCTTCCAGGTCGATGATAGGTAGAGAAAGAGAGCAACGTAGATAGGATATCACATGATGCATCATGGGCGAATCTAAAGAATTTATCATGTTAACTGCTCTATTTGATAGTGATATATTGATTTAGGGATAGCCATCTGTTATAGTGATTCTTGGTCACTTTTAGATTAGGTGGTGTTCAGTGGTCAGTAAGGGCCGAGATGAGGACTGAAAGGTGAGAGACACCTAAATATAGTTTATGTATTAGTGTCTTTTTGGTGACTTATCTCAATCAGATCCAAAGGTGTTGTTGCTCGAGGACGAGAAAGATTTAGCTTAGGGGAGTTTGATGTATAGGTTTGGAGTCACTTTTTATAGGCCTAATTACATTCGTTTTGAGCATTTATAGTAAATTTATTGATCATATGTACATTATTCTTGATAACTGGCTTGTATAGTGTTGGTGCATCAAACTATATTATTTCATCGCAATTTGACAATTTTATATATCTCTTGGCTTAATACTTAGTCCTTTTCGAATTTTAGGGGCACCCATATTTTCAAGGAGTCAGTGCCACTGACCATGCAGGTCGGTGCCACTGAGCAGACGTTAGGGACTCAGCCCAAATCGACCAACGGAGTCGATGGCAATGACCATTCAGGTTGATACCACTGAGATAGCATCAGATAAGACCAAGAAAATTCGGATCAACTCAGTGCTACCGACATCACTTTTGATGGTATCGACTAAAGTAGAGATCGACAAAAGCCCGATGCCATCGGTGCCACCGACCACCAGGTCAGTTCCATCGACTCTTCTGGATTTCAGCCATCCAAGTCGACCGCCCAGATCCAACGGTCCACGTTATGTGGTACTGTAAGTGCCCTAAGATAAAAAGGGGACGACGGCTAGACTTTGGGGGATGGTATGTTGCACAAATAAAAGCCGAGAGTGAGGAGGAGCGAAGAACGGGGCCGAAGGATTGCATACAGATGATTCAAGCACCTGTGACAGACGAGTTTGCTGCTGGAAGGATGCAATTCGCGCAACCGAAGTGGAGGATCATCCATTTGTATTTATTAGCATGGGGTTACTTGAGTTTCTCCATGTTTCCCCCATTTTTCTACTTTTTCTCTATGTTTGCATTGTTGAAAACCATGTGGGGCTAAACCCCTCAATTCCTTAGGACCCGGAAGTAGCCCAAGGAACCATTGTATCGACTTTTACATGATTTGTTATAATTTTCCTCCTAATTCATGGATATTTATGTGTGTGAATGAATGTTCTCTTGTTGATTGATCACCTTCATTAGAAACCATAGGCAAATATTTAATCTGGAAGGAGAATTAAATGCCTGAAACCCACACATAAACACTATCTTACGCGTTCTTTGGTAAATGTAATGTACGAGTAGTGGGAAGATACCTAGAGATTGAACGTAAAGCACCTAATCTAAGATATAAAGTACTACGGACGTGGAGTTGTCTTAGATCTTGGTAGTGAATTGTACCATGGAAGCAGGCAATTCTTGCTACAGGCTTTCTATCCAGGAAAAGGTTAAATTATATAAAAGTCAGTAAAATAATATACAGTGGGGATCCGTGGTGAAACTAGAATTCTTGAGGAATTACACCTCTCTTGACTTAAACAAACCATTTTTCATTTTAATCTTCTCTTGTTTTGTTTTAAAAACTAATTCTCTCAAACTTTCTACCGGTCTAGCTGATTGCCTATTGTTAGTAGTAGTCTCTGAATGAACGTCTCCCTGAGTTCGACTCGGGCCTCATTTGGCCTATATTACGCGGTGCGTACGCTTGTGTTTAGATTCACATAATATATGTCTCATATATCATCAACATAAATTTGAATGATGAGAAAATTGTTAGAATTGTGTTTTAAGAACAAAGTAGAATCAACTTTGACCATGACATAGCCATTGTCTAACAAAAGGATCTTTAATTTCTCATACCAAGTTTGAGGTTCTTGTTTGAGTCCATAGAGAGATTTTTGTAACAAGTAAACATGGTTAGGTAGCTTGTCATTTTCAAAGCCTAGAGGTTGAGCAACAAATACTTCCTCCTCAATTGTACCATTCAAAAATGCACTTTTAACATCCGTTTGATATACCAAGAAAATTTTATAACTAGCAAAGGCTAGTAGCATTCCAATAGATTCAAGTCTAGCAACAGGAGCATAAGTTTCATCAAAATCAATACCTTCCTACTAATTGTAGCCTTGAGACACTAACCTTTCTTTGTTCCTTACCACCTTACTATTTTCGTCAAGCTTGTTGTGGTAGACCCACTTGGTGCCAATGATTTTTCTGTCACTTGGTCTTGGCACAAGAGTCCACACTCTGTTATTCTCGAACTACTCTAGTTCCTCCTGCATAGCTAGGATCCACTCATCATCTCCAAGAGCTTCCTTGATGTTCTTTGGCTCCAAGTGTGAGATGAAGGCACTATCTTCTTGTTCTTTGTTGTAGGTAGCACGTGTCTTCACTCTCTCGAATGGGTTGCCAATGATTATCTCTTTAGGATGATTCTTTGTGAAACGAGGAGTGGGATCCTTCTTCTCTTCATCTTTTTCTTCAACCACCTACTTACCTTTGTTGGTGATGTTGAGGTGTTTTAAGATTGGAATTAAGTCATATGCAACATCATTATCAACAACATTCTTTCCAATGGTAGGGTTAGATTCAATAAACTTGACATTAATGGATTCTTCAATTTTGGACAGCTCAATATTAAAAACTCTATGAGCCCTGCTTGTAGTGCTATAGCCTAGGAAGAAAGACTTGTATGATTTTGGATCAAACTTGTCGAGAGAATCATTCATGTTCAAAAAAAAAACAAGGACATCCAAAAATGTAAAAGAAGTTGATGTATGGTTTTCTACCACGCCATAACTCATAGGGGATTTTCTTCAAAGATGGATGCGTAAAAACTCAGTTCTGCACAAAATAAGAGGTGCTAACAACTTCAGGCCAAAACTTCTTTGGAGTGTCATACTCTAGAATCATGATCCTATACATCTCTTATAGTGACCTATTCTTTCTCTCTACTACCCCATTTTGTTGAGGTGTACGAGGAGAAGAGAAATTGTGCGAGTAACCAAATTTCTCACAAAAATGCTCAAAAAGATCATTTTCAAACTCTCCCCATGGTCACTACGGATAGAAACAATCCAACAAGAAGCTTTATTTTCAACTCATTTACAAAAGCTCGAGAAAAAATCAAGAGTATCACTTTTCGAAACGAGAAATAACGTCCAAGTATAGCGAGAGAAATCATCGACAATCACAAGACAATACTTGGAACCACAAAGTGTTTAAGTTCGCATTGGTCCAAATATATCAATATGAAGAAGCTCAAGAGCTCTTTTGGTACTAAGGACTCCTTTGGAATCGAAGGAGGACTTGGTTTGCTTTCCCTGCATGTAAGGTTGGAATTCCTCATCCTTTTTGAAATCCAATTTTGGAAGTCCTCTAACCAATTCCTTTTTGTTCAATTTTTTCATTTGCTACATATTCACATGACCCAACCGGTGATGCCAAAGAGATATATAATTTTTATCCACAACTAAGCATCTATCAAGTGCAGGCTTTAGAGCATCAAGCATAATAACATATAAATTACCATTTCTAGTTCCCTTATATATAACATTGTAAGTGAGGGAATCTAGAGGCAAACATTATAAAGAGGTAAATAGAACAAGATAACCATTATCACAAAGTTGGCTTACACTTATCAAATTGTGATGTAGGCCATCAATAAGCAAAACATTTTTAATACTTAGCTCATTGCCTACATCGCCCTCACCTATTACCTTACTCTTTTTTTTATCCCCGAAGGTCACCAATCCTCCTTTCTTCTTCATGAATTTGTTGAAATGGCTGATTTCACATGTCATATGCTTTGAGCAACCACTATCAACAATCCACCTTCTTTTGACCTGCAAGAAAGAAGGATGTTAGTGCCCAACTCAAACTTTGGGATCAAGGGTTAGCTTGGGGACCCATTTCATCTTTGGGTTGGTCCCCTTTGGCTTGAAGGACAATAAGTAGAGAAATGGTTATCACATTTACAATGAGCACAAACCATTGGGTTCTTAGAGATGGAAGTCTCTCCATGGAATAAAGGAGGTTCCACACTCTTCTTCTTACCCTTACTCTTGTTCTTGTTCTTACCCTTGGGAGAAGTCACATCATATCCTAAACCACTAATACCAATTTTTTTGGTAGAGTGTTCTAGGACAACATTATGGGATTTCTTTCTGGTAAGAAAATTTTGCAAAGAATCTCTTAATTTAGCATTATGACTAAGATTAATGATAGTAGAAGATAAGATAACAAGATCATCTCTAGCATGCAATAGGTCAGTCTCTAAATAGAGGTCTTTAGTATGAAAAGAATCATGTTCTAGAGTAGTGCTAGCTACCTCATTACATTGCAAAATAAGTCTAGAGGATAGATCATTAACTTGAGCAAGCAACTTAGCATTTTCAGATTTAAGCAAACAAATTTCTTTTTAATAAGCATGAGTTTCTTATTTCCTAGCTACATCAATGAGGTTAAGTTCTACATTTTCAATTTTAAGAACATCAATCTCATCTTGGCATTTTTGGTTCTCTTCCTTAAGATTAGCAATGGTCTTCAGGTAGACACCATTCTCAACTTCAACTCCATTGTAATGGAGCTCAAGATCAAGAAACGGCCTTTACAAAACATCAATACTATCAAGATGTAGCTTTTCATTCTGATCAAGAATCTCAATCTTAGCATAAAGGTCATCTATAATTGTAATAAGGGGAACTTTTAAGTCTTGTGGATGCCTATTTGGATAGCTGTATTAGTGAATTTGAGAATAGAGTGATCATTTCAAAGGTATACACATATATATGTGGTGATGATGAAGTTATGGTGAAAGTTTCATAACGTTGCTTGCTCCTAAAAGGAGATATAACAATTTGGATATAAGGGATCTATATGTACATCAATGCATTCGTGAGTAAGGTTCTATTTGTTTACAACCCAAGGTTTAGATACATCAGTTCAGCTAATGCAGGACTCTTAGCCGTTGGATGCCATCTAACAGCAGTGAGTCCCATACCTCCAACTGAATAGATATGTGGGTTACCTAGACTGTGAGGCAGCACCCCACATCACCATGATCGCCCTTCATGGGGCAAGGGTTGGGGAGCAACTGACTTTTAGCCTGGGCAGTTTTGTAGACCTTTGTTTGATCTGCTTAAGGGAGAGATGGGGGATATATATCTCCCTGTCTTGATTGCTTTCTCCATGATAGCAGTAGTGTTGGTGAATATGCCGGAACCGCGAGCTAAAGAAAACTGTGGTGAGGGGATGATCTCATAGCTAATCGTTCGTTGGAGACCAGCCTCACAGAGGCACTCAGTTAGCAGGAGTCGTGAGTCGGTGCCCAGACGACATAGAAGAGAAGAACACGTTGCAATGCTTAGGCGAGAAGGAGGTGCTTGGGGAAGACTGCACGCCACACACCATCCCTAGGGTGGCAGTGCCTTGCTGACGAATAGAGCCTATGTTCCCCTACTACTTTGCCACAACAGCCGTAAGAGGCAGCAAGTCCGCAAAGATGTAGATCAGGAGCTGTCGAACCCTCATTACAGAGGCTGTGAGATAGAGAATATGAGAGTGGGATTGGAGACAGGGAGGAGACACGAAGAGCTAGGTGCATAGATCAGACTGTGCCGATGGTGGAGATCACAACAAAGATGACTGTAGTCGGTGGCAGCGCTCTCAGTAGGTGAAACCTCACGGCGACGCCAACCAACAATAGGGTTATCACGACCACGATGACGACCCTTTAGTTGTAATCCACATGAAAGGCTGGCGGTATGGAGCAGAGTCAGCAGCAGCGACAGCTTCGTAGACCTCACGCGGGCGTCGTGTAGATCTCATTCAGGCAAGGTGAAGAGGGAGAAGCTAATGTAGCTCCATCTTGCTCGCCAAAGATTCTCTTCACGGCGGTGGCAGGAGCACTCTCGCGTGAAGGGTGAGATCCCTGGAGCCCTTGGGGACAACGACCGTTCTAGGAGACGACGCACGCAGGCATCACGAGAATGAGAAAGAACAGAAAGAAGAGAACCGGGTCCAAACTAGGCAGACCGATTCATATACAGAAAGGAGTGGTTATTCTCTAAACCAAACCGGCCTGCAATAAGCAAAAGCAGGACCAACTTAGTTACACATGGCAGAATACGATTGGCTGATAAAGGTAA
This sequence comes from Alisma plantago-aquatica, assembly GCA_963693085.1. Classification (NCBI taxonomy): domain Eukaryota; kingdom Viridiplantae; phylum Streptophyta; class Magnoliopsida; order Alismatales; family Alismataceae; genus Alisma; species Alisma plantago-aquatica. The sequence goes on from OY856415.1 coordinate 237,358,716, forward strand.
AATCCTAGAAAATTCTTAGTTCTTGTATAATTCATAGAAATTAGCTTGATGATAAAAAAATACAAGTTAAGTACCAAAATTCTCAAAAAAATGCGTAGAACAATATAGAAGAATAATATCAACCTTTTAATGCTTTAATATCAGTGATATCATGTAAGATGTATTATCATTATTTCATGAGTAATAAATATCAAATGATGACATAAAATTATGGAAAAATGTCAGTAAGTCCATAACCATGTTTAAAATGCATATGATGTCAAATATGGTCATGTTGATGCACGAAATTACGTAATTTGCTGAATGTTTCTAATTAGGGCTAGTAACCCTAATTAATGTGCAATAAATGCATACATGCTCAATAAATAATGGAATTTATGAAATACCCTCATATCTGTAATTGGAAGCTAATATGTAAATATGATATCAGTTTTATACATGAAATCTATGTTATATGAAGATGACCCTTAATGCATGGGTTGTAACCCTAATTTGAATAATGTATATAAACTAGGGTTAATATGTGCACAAAAAGGATATGGATCCTAATGTTCAGATGATGAAACATATATTTGGAATACGAAATCAGTAACATCAATCCCAGATAAAAAGATGATAAGACAAGTAACAATTAAAATATCCTAATGAACTAAGTGAAACCCTAATATGAACACGATTAAGGTTAAGATGAGATGTAAGATGATGAGAACCTGATGATAGTATGTGATCTTGTCTTAATTAGCGGTTGACCAAGATATAGATGACATCAAGAATATGTGATGATTAGGATATCTTGATCTAAGGTATGCCATTACCTCTTGCTTGGCTTATTATACATTATTCTTGTGTTATATGGTAGTAAAGACTTGGCATATGGTATTGATTGAAATGATTGTCTTTTATTATATGTTTCTTGAATTTCCATACTTATTTCTATGCACACATGAAACATAAAATATCTGATCCATCATATGATAGCACTAAACTCCTTGGTAGTACAGTGCATTAGAGTGATCACAAACTCCTAGGGGGTAGATCACATGTACAATGATCACAAACTCCTCGGGGGTAGATCATAAGGCCTAAAAACATCAAAGCCCTTGGGGCAAATGTACGAGATATATGATGGAAATGTGCTTAAAATATGTGTTCTCTTTTGCTAATGAATATCTTTGTGCAAGTATGCACTTTTCTTATATTCTTCTGTTACTACCAAGTATATTAGTTTTATCTTATTGCCAAGATATGATGAGAGGTATATAAAAGACATGTAGTCATACTCAGTACAATATTCTTGAATATTGTGGTGACGTGTACCACATGTAATCTTTTGTTTAGGTTGTGGACATATGATCTTGAAGAGAAAGTTATTTGAGAGTTGTGTGGTGAGCTGATGTACATGTGGACCTATTGTCTTAATATCGTGTAGTTTAGTGGTAGTACATGTATATGTAGAAGTTTTCTGTTCAATATGTAATATCAAATGTTGTAACAATTCTTGTTGTAATTATATGTTGAATGGTGAACATGTGTTGTATGGTTTTATTATTGTTCATGTGCATGTGCTACTGATTGTTTCCTTCTGACTCCCTTGATCTTATTCTTCTTAGCCTAGTTTGGGGTGTTTGAATTGGGATTCTCACTGAGGTGAGGTTTCAATTTGGACATCACACATTAGATTAAATTTTAGAAAATTTGGGGATGTCGCAGGTGGTATCAGAGCATGAACAATAGCAAAGCCTGATATTTTCTCATTATGCAACTCAAAACAAAAGAACCTTCAACTTAATAATCTTTAGGATTAGATTAGTCATCTTTTAGAGACTAGATCTGACCTATCCTCTAGGTTAGCACCTAAATGTCCAAGAACTAGGTCTAGACTGGTGCTTGTTGAGTGGCAAGTCCTTAGATGTCATTCTTTCCTTATAGTGTAGCGGTATGGGACATTGCACTATTTGGAAATGACATGCATCAAGGGAAGAGATACCCTAGAAATATTGCACACGTTGTCTAGAGTAGCTACACTAGTCTACCCCTTGTTCTCACCCTTTTCACTAGTTTTCATGACACTGTACTCTCTACTATGCGTGGGACACTTGTTTTCAGGATTTAGTTTTTGATTCCAAATGGATCGAACCTCGATTGTTTTCTCTGACACTTGTTTTATCAGAGAAAAACTATTTAATATTTTATTATATATATGCATTACAAAAAGGTGTTCCCACACATGTATGAGTAGGAGGTGGCCATGCAACCTAAGTATAAGTGAATGACATCAGTCTAGAAGAGAGAGTAGTTCTAGATTAGATGTCTAGAGCCTGGTTGGAATATATGATAGATGGAATAGATGAAATACGTTTTGATGATATGATATACGTTGATAGAGAAGATATAAGATGGTCATGATGATCTATGTTTTTCTTTATGGATAAAAGTTCAACTTTGAGGATTTCAGATAAGTTCTGATGATGCAAGTAACTAGGCTTTTATGAGATAAGATATGTTAAGATGAGACAAGGTTGTGAGTCAGCATGAGCCTTAATCTCTTTTACGAAGGAGGACCTCTAGTGTTAGGACCAGTTTTAGGGTTAACTCCAGAGAGAGTGAGACCCACAGGGAGAAGGTTAGAGAACCTAGACTCCAAGATATGAGATATATGTGATACGATATGTCCAAAACTAGAATACTCCTGAGTGATTGAGTTGAGTTGATTTATGCATGATTCCTATAGTTTTCTTGAACCCTAGATGTCCTTGGGAGGACCAAACCCTAGAGATAGAGAGAGGCTCGTTATATATGTGCATGTGAACATGAATACAAATGCCTACCATCTGGGTGAGGGAGAGAGCCCAAGACCCTGGAGGAGGTAGCCATGTTAGTTTCTATGAAGCCTCATGCTCAGGTTGGTGGTTTCCCACATAGGAATCTAGTGGTGTATATAAGAGAGCTTTGGGTAAGATGTTTCATGGTTAGAGACCTATGAAGAGTATGTCACAACATGTTTTGGTTTGTGCTTTTGTGGCTAGAGTTTGTAAAGTTATCCCTAGTGCCAATGAGGTAGACCCAGAAACTCTAAACCAAGGAGGGAGGATAAGGTATATGCATATGAGATACTCAAAGAGATGAGTGAGCTCAGAGAGACTAAGCATGGCACTACCCTCATGGTATGGGTCAGGAGAACCTCAGTTGGACTAGATAAAGTTTTGATATGTGTTTTTTTAGCCACATGTATAAGTTTTTTTAGAACAACCATGATATAATATATGTAAGGATGTGATCTAATCTCAAATGTGATATATAAACATGATGTGATGGAAACCTAGAGATGGTTTAATAGATATAAATGTATAAATGGTTAACCATATACAGAATAATGATGATAATGGATACTGTTGGTTAATCTTGTGATGAAATCACTAGTAAATGTTGCAATTTATTATGAGCAATGAAATAAGATCATATGAATAAACTTGTTACATGTGGTGTTAATATTAGTGCTTAATAAATATAAAAGAAAATATAGTTTGATAGTTAGCACCACATAATGATTATGACACCTTGATATGATGAAGATGGATAAAGTGGGTTAATTATAGTTAACTTCCTCCTAAAAGGCATATGTTAATGATGAGCATGTTCTAAGAACTATCTCAATAAAATGTTGATTGCACCTTGATATAATGGGCTAACTTTGGTTAACTCCTTTAAGATATGGTAATAGGATGTGGTAACCCTAATACAAGGGTAAAGATAAGGATGCAACCCGAACATATGAGATAGATCATGACATAATTATATTTTCTAAACCCTTGTTTGAGCCTTCTATGAAGGGGTGATTCACCTTAGATGTTTTAAAACCTCCTAATAGTAGTGTGGATATGATTATGGAGATTTGTTTTTGGATATGTTTCACCTAAGATAGTTTCCTACATATGAAAGAAGATCCTTAGTTTTTCCTTGGAGTATGAGTATGGCTCAATTTCAAGGATGAAATTTCGTTTAAGATGTACATGATGTAATGGACTGGATTTTCTTGACTTAATTTCGAGGATGAAATTCCTTTTGAGGCATATAGGATGTAATAAAGTGAACTTTTAAGTCTTGTGGATATCTAATTGGATAGTTGTATTAGTGAATTTGAGAATAGAGTGATCGTTTCAAAGGTATACACATATGTATGTGGTGATGATGAACTTATGGTGAACGTTTCATAACTTTGCTTGCTCCTAAAAGGAGATATAACAATTTGGATATAAGGGATCTATATGTACATCAATGCATTCGTGAGTAAGGTTCTATTTGTTTACAACCCAAGGTTCAGATACATCAGTTCAGCTAATTCAGGAGTCTTAGCCCTTGGATGCCATCTAACAACAGCGAGTCACATACCTCCAACTAAACAGAGATGTGGGTTACCTAAACTGTGAGGCAACGCCCCACATCACCAAGATCGCCCTTCATGGGGCAAGGGTTGGGGAGCAAATGGCTTTTAGCTTGGGCAATTTTGTAGACCTTTGTTTGATCTTGTTAAGGGATAGATGGGGGATATATACCTCCCCGTCTTGACTGCTTTCTCCATGATAGCAGTAGTGTCGGTGAATATGCCTGAACCGTGAGCAGAAGAAAATTGTGGTGAGGGTATGATCTCATAGCTGATCATTGGTTGGAGACCAGCCTCACAGAGGCTCTTAGTTGGCAGGAGTCGTGAGCCAGTGGCCCGACGACATAGAAGATAAGAACACATCACAATGCTTAGGAGAGAAGGAGGTTCTTGGGGATGACTGCACACCACAGACCTTCCCTAGGGCGGTAGTGCCTTGCTGATGAATAGAGCCTATGGTCCCCTACTGCTTTGTCGCAGCAACCGCAAGAGGTAGAAAGCCCGTAAAGATGTAGATCAGGAGGCGTCGAACCCTCATTACGGAGGCTGTGAGACAAAGAATTTGGGAGTGGGCTTGGAGACAGGAAGGAGCCGCAAGGAGCTAGGTGCACAGATCAGACAGTGTCGATGGTAGAGATCACAACAAAGATGACGGAGGTCGGTAGCAATTCTCTCAGTAGGTGAAACCTCATGGCGACACCAACCAACAATGGGGTTGTCACAACCACGATGACAACCCTTCAGTTGCAATCCACCTAACAGGCTGGCGGCGTGGAGCAGAGCCAGTGATGGCATCGACTTTGTAGACCTCACGTGGATGTCATGCAGATTGCGTTCATGCAAGGCGAAGAGGGAGAAGCTAATGGAACTCCATCTTGCTCGCCAAATATGCTCTTCACGGTGGTGGCATGCACACTCTCGCATGAAGGGTGAGATTCTTGGAGCCCTTGGCGACATTGGCCGTTCTAGGAGACGAAACACGTAGGCATCGCGAGAACAAGAAAGAATAGAAAGAAGAGAACCGGGTCCAAACTAGGCGGACCGGTTCATATACAGAAAGGAGCGGTTATTCTCTAAACCAAACTGGCCTGCAACAAGTAAAGGCAGCGCCATCTTAGTTACACGTGGCAGGATACAATTGGCTGATAAAGGTAAAATCCCATAAAATGCTTAGTTCTTGTATAATTCATAGAAATTAGCTTGATGATAAAAAAATACAAGTAAAGTACCAAAATTCTCAAAACAATGCGTAGAACAATATGGAAGCATAATATCAGCCTTTTAATGCTTTAATATGAGTGATATCATGTAAGATGTATTATGCTTATTTCATGAGTAATAAATATCAAATGATGACATAAAATTATGTAAAAATGTCAGTAAGTCCATAACCATGTTTAAAATGCATATGATGTCAGATATGGTCATGTTGATGCATGAAATTACGTAATTTGCTCAATGTTGCAAATTAGGGCTAATAACCCTAATTAATGTGCAATACATGCATGCATGCTCAATAAATGATGGAATTTATTAAATACCCTCATATCTGTAATTGGAAGCTAATATGTAAATATTATATCAGTTTTATACATGAAATCCATGTTATATGAAGATGACCCTTAATGCATGGGTTGTAACCATAATTTGAATAATGTATATAAACTAGGGTTAATATGTGCACAAAAAGGATATGGAACCTAATGTTTAGATGATGAACCATAAATTTGGAATACGACATCAGTAATATCAATCCCAAATAACAAGATGATAAGACAAGTAACAATGAGAATATCCCAATGAACTAAGTGAAACCCTAATATGAATACAATTAGGGTTAAGATGAGATGTAAGATGATGAGAACCTGATGATAGTATGTGATCTTCTCTTAATCAGGGGTTGACCAAGATATAGATGACATCAAGAAAATGTGATGATTAGGATATCTTGATCTAAGGTATGCCATTACCTCTTGCTTGGATTATTATACATTATGCTTGTTTTATATGGTAGTAAAGACTTGGCATATGGTATTGATTGAAACGATTGTCTTGTATGATATGTTGCTTGAATTTCCATACTTATTGCTATGAACACATGAAACAAAAAATATCTAATCCATCATATGGTAGCACTAAACTCCTTGGTAGTACAGTGCATTAGAGTGATCACAAACTCCTAGGGGGTAGATCACATGTACAATGATCACAAACTCTTCAGGAGTAGATCTTAAGGCCTAAAAACATCAAAGCCCTAGAGGCAGATGTACGAGATATATGATGGAAATGTGCATAAAATATGTGTTCTCTTTTTCTATTGAATATCTTTGTGCAAGTATATGCTTTTCTTATATTCTTCTATTACTACCAAGTATATTAGTTTTATCTTATTGCCAAGATATGATGAGAGGTATATAAAAGACACGTAGGTGTACTTAGTACAATATTCTTGAATATTGTGCTGGTGTATACCACATGTAATCTTTTGTTTAGGTCGTGGACATATGATCTTGAAGAGCAAGTTAGTTGAGAGTTGTGTGGCGAGCTGATATACATGTGGACCTGTTGTCTTAAGATCTTGTAGTTTAGTGGTAGTACATGTATATGTAGAAGTTTGTTGTTCAATGTGTAATATCAAATGTTGTAACTATATAAGTTGTAATTATATGTTGAATGGTGAACATGTGTTGTATGGTTTTATTATTGTTCATGTGCATGTGCTACTGATTGTTTCCTTTTTACTCCCTTGATCTTCTTCTTATTAGCCTTGTGTGGGATGTTTAAATTGGGATTCTCACCGAGGTCAGGTTTCAATTTGGACGTCGCACATTAGATTAAATTTTAGAAAATCTGGGGATGTCACAATAATCTTTCCTAACCTTTTTGTTTTAGCTTTGCATTTAGTAAAAGATGACCGACAAGTATTAAGCATATCAATAAGATTTTCTTTAGACAACTCATGCAAATTTACTTCACTTACCTCACTTACCTCACCTACATCTTCACTTGTAGAGGCCATGAGATCAAGGTGGCATTCTCCATCTTTGGAGCTAGAAGAACTTGAAGAAGACCCCTCCTAAGCTGCATCTTTACTTCTTCTTTCTTTCTTATCATTTCTCTTGTATTTGCCATCCTTCTTGTACTCCTTGTCCTTCTTGTGGCTGCTCTTATGGTGGCTCTTCTTGGCCTTGGGGTAGTCACTCTTGTAATGACCTTTTTGGCCACATTCATAACATCTAGGAGTTGATGAAGAAGGCTACCCCTTGAAGTGTTTGCCCTTGGAGTAGTTAGCTTCATGCTCATTTGGGCCTTCATCTTCACTTGAGGAAGGAGTAGGGGACTTGAGTGCAAGTTGCTACTACCAAACCATCTCTTCAATTTGAGCTTTGAAGGTTGTGTCCTTGATCTTCTTGGACTCCTTCTCTTCTCTCGTTTCTTCTTATTCTTGCTTATCAAGCCTTGGCTCATGAGCTTGAAGGTTGCCAACCAGCTTCTTCAATGGATGTCACCTTTGCTACCATCTCTATGGAAGAGATCTCAAGATCTTGGAGTTGATTGTGCCTTTTTCCATCACACTACCAAGGGCTACCAATCCAATGATGATCACATTAAGACTTATGTACATGTCCACCACTCTTTCATTCTATCCCATCTTGAAGTTTTGAAGTAGACCACCAAGCATGCAGATCTTGGCTTCCTTCACTTGCTCTGTTCCTTCATAGGTGACACATAGCTTGTTCCAAATTTCATGTGCGGTGTCCCATGAGGAGATTCGGTTGAACTTAGATGAGGTGAGGGATGTATAGATGATTCTCATGACTTTGGCATTAAGCTGAGCTTGCCTCATTTGGGCTTCCGTCCATGTGGAGATTTCCCCTTTTGGATCTTCATACTTTAGGTGCACCACCTTCCACATCTCATAGCTTACTCCTTGGATATAGAACTATATTCTTCTCTTCAAATATAGGAAGTTGGTTCCATCGAAGACTGGAGGATGCATGGAGAAGCTTCCCTCCAAGTTGAGAGATCCAAGTGCTAAATTGCCCATCTTCTCCTACTTGTGGAAGTAGCTTGGAGAAGACCTTCTCTGATACCACTTGTTGGATCAAGGGCTCTAGAGGGGGGGTGAATAGAGCTTCAAAAATCTCACAAAGTGAATTAGACCACCAAATTATATTAAGTGCAGAAGCTTAAGCATATAACCAATTTGAGGCACTAACTAGCAACCATATCAAGGGTGAGACACAAGGAAGAACATACACTTGGACAAAGTGGTTTAGAGTGGTTTTACACTTCAAACTAGAAGTGAGTCAGTCCACTACCTAGAGGTGGTTAATCTCTAGGACTTTGCAATCTTGATGCTCTTATATTCATTCATTAGATTACAAGATAAAACCACATTCATCCAAGGACTTAATACCTCAAGAAAGGATCTTCAACCTATTGAAGGAGCTTACCCACTTGAACCAGGGAGTCTTCAACCTTCAACAAGGACTTACCCACTCCATCTTCAAGTCATTGGCCTTCAAGGAATTACCTAACCTTCTTGAACATCCTCCTTTCCTATCTCCTTCACTCGGAGATCTGGAACACCATGCTTTCTTCAACCTTGAAGAACAACAACTCCTTCTCCTTCACTCAGAGAAGATCTTCAAGCCTTTTCTTCAATAAGGAAAGGGGATAGGAAGATGGAGGTGGAGATCTTTACATGGATACAAGGGGTATCTATCTTACAATATATCCTAATTCACTCATACTCAGTGATTTGAGTTGAAACTAGAGAGAGAAAGGGGGTCAAAGGTGTGTAACACTCTCAACTAAGCTAGAAGCAAGCATATATGGAATGAGCAACCTTGGAATGAACTCCAAGTGGTCCTATTTATAGCTGAGGGTGCCCCTCTGAGTTGGGGAACACTTAGGGCCGAATTATAGCCATTTTTGCCCAAGACAACATATCTATTTTCTTCCAAACAAGTCACCAATGGTCATAATCACTTTTTCTGCAATTTCCAAACAGTGCAATCGGTCGAGTTTCAATAAAGTAACTCAACCGATCAAGTAAAAGACAAATCCAATTTTCAAACCATCGGTCGAGTTTGTTCTGAGGAAACTCGACTGACCAATGAAAGTTGGATTTGGTCAGTAACCTGATCGGTCAAGTTCTGGGAATACACAACTCGACCGATGCACTCTCTAGAAAATGGATATATTGGATTAGTCGAGATTGTAACTCGACTAATCAACAACCTGTGATAAATTTTCTAAAGTGCATCAAAAGTGATTAAAACTTGGTGCAACATGTCCCAATCAATTTTCTAATCTTAGTTACAAGTCAATTCATCAATACAAGTGATTACAAAATTCTTCTAAGGTTATTTACATGGATTTCCTAATTTGCACACTTGTATAGCTTTTGACTTGAAATTTGACAAGCTAGGGCTTGTGAATTTTTATCCTTTTCATGTACCTAACACCTGAAATCAATCTTGAATACACATATTAGATACTTATGAATGGAATTCTTAAGTCATTATCAAAATATGGACAATGTAAAACCTGTAGGTCAAATATATGATGATAGTCATATTAATGATAATTATTGTTAATAAACGCAATTTGATGATATTTGAATAGTTATTTATCCAAAGAAATGGATTTATTTGTTATCTATATATGCATTGATGATCATACTTGTTGCTAAGATTATTTCTTAATCTATTTAGCATACTTGAACCGTTCAATATGTTCAATTGATTATTAAATACTCCAAATGCTTAGTTACCTACTATTTTAAATGTTGTAATCAATAAGTGTTGTTGGAGGTTATATCTCTTATTGGGACATGGGTCTTACCCTTGTGGTTTGCCACATCTTTTTAGGTAATATGAAGTGACGAAAACAAACATGTGGCAGCAAAAAGGAGCTGTAGTAATAAATCTTTGAGAAATTTAATTAGATGTCTAGTATGTCCTAGAGTCGTCCCTATACTCTCAGGTCCAGGTAGGAAAAGTTTGTATATGATGTTTCAAATGAATCAAACTTTTGTTAGCATATTAATGCTTATTTGTGTGGCATATACAAATATTGTTCACCTGTGTATATATGTTGTGGCTATGGCGATAGAAAAATTTGTATCAAATTCTTGGCATAGTATGGATAAAAGAAAGATGGTTGGCTCTTATGCAAAACTTTTTGAGCATGTGCTGACGTTGAAATTGGTTTAAATTTACCCATATTTTTGGGTATGTGATTAATTAATGATCGATTGTGTTTATATTTTGAGTAATATTATTTCATGTAACGGGTTCTCACAAGTTGGTATCAGAGCTTTAGGTTCATCGAGTCTACAGGGACACTAGGACTTAGGACTAGGATGAGGTCAAAATTAGGAATATGACATACTGCCTAAAGTATTTGGGTGCCCTGGCCAGGTATTCAATTATTGAAGAAAAGGTAAGTATGGAACTCTTAGATTGTTATCTTTTTTATTATTCTGATCAAGTAGTCATTTTGAGACAATCTAAAGAGCATAACGAGTAAGAAATCATGGTGTCAATATCTCAATCCTGCCTTAAAGAATATGAGAATTGCATCATAATCTATCAAAACTTGAATGTTTGGTAACTATAAGAGAAAGATACAACACCATGAAATCTAAATCTAAATACAAATTAGAAAAAGAGGAGTTATTGAAGATGTGATTCAAGAAGATAATAAAGTAAAAGACAGATAATTCTATGCTTATAAAGTGAAATAAGGTATGAAATCCACACAAGATGGAGAGAACTCCAATGATAAGTATAAAATGAGAAGATAAATGAGAACAATGACAAAGGAATAAGTTGGAACCTGAGTTAATCTTAGACCAACCTATGTGTGTAAGAAAGTGTTAATGTAAAATAAGCATGGCGTTTGAAAGAAATTAAGGCAGATGATCCATGTTTAATGAAGAAAAAGTGGAATATGATGATTTACCTGTTGATAAGTGGTTGAAAAATATAATAAAATAAGAGATCATACCCAAGTGTGATAAATAGTCATCAAGGAAGGAGTAATGAGATATGTTAATCCTGATGATTCCTATGCTAATGTCAAGGAGCCCAAAATTAAAAGAGTAAAATGATACATAAGAAGTTGTAACTTGCATAACAAAAATAGAATTGGTTACATTTTTGTTAGTGACCCTTGAACAATGTTGTTGTGATGTGAGAAGTGTGTTTCCCTTTGTGTCTTTCCTTTCCAGGGCACAAATTTCAAGTGGATCATTGCCACTTGGTATGTGTGGATTTGTTGTAAACATGAGGGTGGATAGCTTATTATAGTAGAAGGTTCTTTAGACTATGGTTCCAAGATCATAAAGTTTGTGATGATTTTGCTTTTGAGCCTTCCCATAATTAGGAAAACTCCTCTTACATTTCTTTATATTTTTTATGTTGGTAAAAGTGGATGAGATAATGACGTGAGTTCCTTATAGAACATGAGGTGGATACACGGTAATGAATCCTAGTATCCAAGATGTATCAACAGTATGGGAAGTATGTGAAGGTCGGAGATGTTTATTAAATGAACATTCCAAGTATTCCTCTCCCTTAGAGAGAGAGATAGAGAGAGAGAGATTTGATCATGTCCCTCTAAATGTTGTTTGGAAGGAAAAATAAAAGTGATTCTATAATGTTATGTATGGCTCAGTGATAGCTGGGCAAGACCACTATCAAGGATGGATGGGTTGTTGATCAGTAGACATGTGCTGCCATGTTCCTTTAAGATAAAATATCCTTTAGACATAAGAGTTAGAATGGATGACATAAGTTACATGACCACGGTAAATTTAGGGTTATGTCCTTTAGACTAACCAATGTACCAATAGAATTTGGGAATAGGTGGAACAAAGTGCTCAAGTCACGTCTTACAAGTTGTATCAAGCTTTGAATGATGAAATCTCAACATATTTCAGAGATGGTCATTAACATGGTTAACATCTTTGATAAACCTTAAGAATGTTGAAGTAACTGTACTTATGTGTGACAAGTGTAGAAAGAGTGAGCTGGGGTTGACTAAAGTATCCTCTTGGAGTTATGATACCTCTTTGAAGTATGTTATGTGAATCCTATAAGATGAAGACAATGCCATTGCTCCACTCCTAACAAGGTCAATCAGGAAGTTATATTTGTTAACAATTACATACAAGTGTATGATTCTTCAACCAAAAAAATGGTCATTCCACCATTGAGATGATTGGAGAATCCTCTAAAAACATATTCCTCATGGTTCTTGAAAATTAGGGGTGCCTACCTAGTTGATTGAGTTGTTAATTACAAAAACCATTAAAGGAGCATAGAGATGAAACCTTGTAAAGTTACATATGATAAGAGATACATAATGTTCTATGTTTGATAAGAGCCAGTGAGTATGACTTTTGAGTAATGTGTTGATACAATAGATATAATTTTAGGATGATATCTAGAATTTAAAGTTGAACATTACTACTAGAGTTGTACATATGACATAACAAGTTTCTACATTCCATATTGAGAATGTATTCTTAGGTGGTGGTTTTTGTGCTGACCTAAGAGGAGATATGTATAAATTATGTGAAATCTCCATAATATGCAAGTAACCACATGAAGGTAATAGGATGAGTAATCGGGGGAGAAATCCCTGTTAGGGGTTTATGGTTGTAAGGCCCCTAAACTTCAATAATGAGTTGAATAAGCTTAATTATAATAATTTAATTCTTATAACCCTAATATAACCTTGTGATATGCTTTTAAATCATAATACAATCTTATGATTCAAATTTGGTCCAATTTAGACATTGTTTGAACAAGTAATGCAATTTTATGCATATTTTGGACTTTTCTGCAATTTACCCAATTGAGAGGTTTTCTTTGCATTTTGTCACTTGCATTATGTTCAATTGGATATTCTCTCATCATTCTTGAGCTTTTTGAGCCACGGGGTGTCTATTTAAACCTTGGGTTGAAGGTGTTTTCCTCAAGGGTTTTATGGGGTTTCCCCCTTCATGGATGAGCTACCTTTAGTAGCTATCAACTAATGAATTATTTGTTTTACTTGGAAATTCAAGAAATGAGGGATAAGAATGTCTCTATAGATTCTGGGGGATCTTCTTGTGTGTGTTCTTGTATATTCTTAATAGTTCAAGGCCATGGACACTTGGAAAGATACTAGAACTTCAACTTTTTTTTCTTTATCTTAAAGTTTCATATACTTATCCCTAAGCACCTAAACGAGCCATTTTCTCTATACCATTTCCATCCTTCTATGAACCTCATTCTCCCTCTGTTCTTCTGTGAATTTCCTATCCAAGGAAGAAGAAAGAGGGGATCTTCTTGGAAAAAGAATCTAGGGTTGCAATTGACTTCCTATTTGGATTTGAAAAGCTTCCTTCTAGTGATCTTGACCTAAAAGAGTAAGAATCCGCTTCTTTCCTCCATTTATTTCTTTTTTATCCTTCCTCCTACCTTTCTCTAGGTCGGAATCTTGCTGTTTTATGGTAGAAATTACTCTAAAGCTCTAAAACCCTACCATTCTTCCTCCTTATGCTTAGGGTTTGCTCATTTGATGAAGAAATGTGCTAGATGGACGACATCACAGCTTATGCTTGGATTTTCTACCCTAAATTCTCATGTTTTCTTCTGTTTGGGAGTTTATCTTCTAATTAGAGACAAGTTTTATAACTTTCTCCACGTTTATTGCTTACCATAAGCTTGCTGGCTCCTGTTCTTGCTTTTAAATGATTATCCATGCACTAAAAAGCTGTGCTTGACTTGGATTTCAATTTTTATAATATTACCTGTTCTGATTTCAGTTATAGATAAATCTGTGATCATTTGTATGTTATTCCTAAGGTATAATATGACTTGTATCAGGTTGGTTTGACAACCTATGGTGCTAAGCACCTATCAACCAATGGTCAATTTTAGGGTTTCAAGCTGATTTCTTCTATAAACACATGACCCATTAGTGGTACCATTTGCAACAAATGACGGGTTGTCTTCATAAAAACTGATTATGGTGACCATGGGTGTCAACTTATGTTCACCCCTTAGGTCAGGTTTTGTCTTAATTATCAACAACTAAGTACCCTAATGATTTTTTCAATCAATGGTGACATTAGGTTGATATTTGATGGTGATTGATGAATATAGTGTTGATCTAACAACCTATGGTGACTTAATGGTCACTAATGATGGTGGATCAGATATCCACAACCTATAGTGAGTTAAGCATGTAGTTGTAGCATTAATTAAGCCTTAAACCAAGGGTTTCTTGGGTCATTTGATGCAATGGTCGGACCTATACTACAATTGATGATTTTAATATATGAACTTGACCTAATGGTTAAGATTTAATGTTTATTCATCTAATAAATTGGAAGGATGCCTAATGTAAGATGTTGGTCCTAATAAAGTAATTTAGATGTTTTCTTTTATGAGATCAACTTAAGAAGCTCTTTTCTTGACAACTTGTTTTAAATAAACAATCGCTTGTGGTTTTACCCTACTCTCAATGGAACTTTTAATGTTGTTAATCAAGGGATGTCTAGGGTTAAATGGTGACTCTTTCTCACACACAACTCAAGGAATTCATAGGTGGTTTATCCAAGGTGTTTACTTATGTAAAAAACCAATGGTCTTACCTCTTAAACATCCAATGGTTTTGGGTGACATAGTGGTATGGTGATATGGGTTGAAAGATGATGGAACGAATGGAGGGTTGCCCTTAATAAGGTAGTATTACCTATTCACTCATATGAATAGAAGGTATGATAATCATATTGTGTTGATATTTAACCCTAATGAGGTATATCTTGTTGTACCTAGCTTTAATATAACTAAATAATGGTAACTGGGTATGAATAGTCCTTGAATGATTAATACAATCATGGAGTACTCTCTTATTGATGTTGAAACCTTAGTATGCTATAACTCAATGGTTACAACTTGATTTATGTGTGGATTCATACTTGAGAATAGTATGCAATGTGATGGTGATGCTTCACCCTATTCATCCATGATCCAATGGGGATGTTGTGAGTTAGGGTTTGAGTATGAGTGCTGACTAGTAACATTAACATACTTTATATTGTTGAACCTAACTCTAATGAAAATAGATAAAGATGAATATCCATGTTTGACCTTCTTATATGATGGCATGATGGTGAAATAACCTCCTTAATATGATAATAACCTTAATATATTAATTGGTGGTTATCATAGCCACATGGTTGATACTTTCTTATACTAAACCTATGTATTATGAATATGATATGGGATAATCATATCTAAATTCATTACATGTTGATGTGACAAAGGAATGTTCTTAATTTTAATATAACCCTATTATGATTGTTTATGAATATCTCCCAGCTTATTAATGCAATACTGTGCTAATATGGTCTATTATATGTAAGTGATGTTGTTGAGCCTTGTTATAAGGCACGGAAAGATAGTGATGATTTTGCAGGTAATAGTATGATGGTCTCAATGACCTTTGGGCATGGTTGATCCCTGAATGAGGTGTAATCCTCTTGTGTTGATAAGTATTGATACCCTGTGATATTGTGAAAAAGATATATATATCTTGTGATAGTATGATGACTAGTGTAGCCTCATGAATGGCAAGTGAATAGTACCATGTGATGATGAGATGAGAAATTATGTTTCACATGTTTTATATCTTTTGAAGTTGTGATATTTACATGCTTGCTAGAAGTGAATTAGGGTTTGTATGTCCACTTGTATGATGCAGCCTTAATTCACCCAATTGGCATAAATAATCAAGTGAAACTCTAATCATGTAGTGCCCTATGCCATAGATCCATCTGAGTGTCAAAACTTGCCAGATGGTGAAACGAGTATTCCTAAGGGAAACTCAGAGCACATACTGATGATTATGCGGGGTGCTTGTCATGTAGAATTCAAGTTTTTAGGGAGGATGATTGTGGTCATACCTAGCCCTCAGTTTGAGAATGAATGCAGTTGTGTGTTGGTGATTATATACATGACGAGATTGGAGGACAACTGCGGTTGTACCTTGGATGGTAGGGTGTACGTATCCACCTCCTTTCACTAGTGTTGTGACCTATACCAAGGACGAACTAGGCTATTAGTACCTTGACCTTATGTGTCATTGTGGCACACCCGTACTATCCGGAGGCAGAGAAGATCTTAGGAGTCTGACTCTTCCGAGATCTTGTATGGTATCGATTTTGACTTAGCAATGGTCAGTTGGATTTTGAGTGGTATCCTCAAATTCCTCAGGGCATAATAAAAGATGTAAGACAGCCGTGTAACATATCTATTTAGGTTTATACAAAACGCATCATATTGGATGATAACCCTTGTTTGCTTTCTTTTCAGTGAGATCATGTATAGTACAATAAGAGATAATAGATATGCTTATGTTGTAGTTATGCTCATGTTGTAAACATGCTTATGTTGTCAAATATACTGACATTGATGGTTAATATGCTATTGCTAGCCATGTTTAATATTGCTAGCCATGTCTATGTAAGTAGAAATGCTTAAACTGCTAATCATGCCTATGTAGTTCATTGTGTTATGATGTTAGTTCTACTTATGATATAGATCTATTCCCTTTATTTGAGATAGAATTATTGATAGCCATGTTATGTTACTAGACATATTCATGATGTCAGGGATGCTTATGCTACTAGATTGCTTGTGTTGTTAGCAAGGAATATGATGATAGTCAAACTAATGATAATGATCGTTAATAGATACAATTTGATGATATTTGAGTAGATATCTATCCAATGAAATGGATTTATTTGTTATCTATATATTCATTTATGATCATACTTGTTGCTAAGATTAATTGCTTAATCTATTTAGCATACTTGAACTTTCAATCTGTTCAATTGATTATTAAATACTCCAACTGCTTAGTTGCCTACTATTTAAAATGTTGTAATCAATAAGTGTTGTTGGAGGTTATATCTCTTGCTGGGACATGGGTCTCACCCTTGTGGTTCGCCACATCTTTTTAGGTAATCTGAAGTGAAGAAAATAAACATGTGGCAGCAAAGAGGAGCTATAACAATGAATCTTTGAGAAAGTTGATTAGATTCTAGTGTGTCCTAGAGTCAGCCCTGTACTCTTAGGTTCGGGCAGGAAAAGTTTGTATATGGTGTTTCAAATGAATCAAACTTTGTTTTAGCATATTAATGCTTGTTTGGGTGTCATATATGAATATTGTTCTCCTACGTATATATGTTGTGGCTAAGGTGATAGAATAATTTGTATCAAATCCTTGGCATAGTACGGATAAAAGAAAGATGTTGGGCTCTTATGCAAATGTTTTTGAGCAGGTGATGACGTTGAAATTGGTTTTAATTTTCCCATATTTTTGGATATGTGATTAATTAGTGATCCACTGTGTTTTATATTTTGAGTAATCTCATTTAGTGTAATAGGTTCTCACATATGACACTCATTTTCTAGGGTTGCTACACTAGTCTAAACTTAGTTCTCATGCTTTTCACTAGGTGACATGGCACTAGACTCTACTATGTGTGGGACACTCATTTTATGGATTTGGTTTTTGATTCTAGTCGGATCGAACCTTGACAGTTTTCTCTGACGCATGTTTTATCAAATAAAAACTATATAATATTTTATTATATATGTAAGTATTACAAAGAAGTGTCCCAACACATGTACAAGTATGAGGTGGTCATGCAACCTAAGTGAAAGAGAGTGAAATCTATCTAGAAGAGAGAGTAGTTCTACACTAGTTGTCTAGAGCCTTGTTGGAATAGGTGATAAACATAATAGATGAAATAAGTTTAGATGATGAACTAAGTCTTATATAGATGATATAAGTTGGTTTATGATGATCAATGTTGTAATTGAGAATTTCAAATTTTTTTTCAGGATTTGACATAACATTTGATGATTCAAGTAATCATGCTTTTCTAAGTTAGGAGAAGACAATCTAAGACAAGATGAGAATCAACAAGAGCCTCAAGCTCTTTTACGAAGGAGGACCTCTAGTGTTAGGACTAGTTTTAGGTCTAACTCCTGAGAGAGTGAGACCCACAGGGAGAAGGCCATTGAACCTATACTCCAAGATATGAGAAATACGTGATATGATATGTCCTAAACTATATTATGCCTAAGTGAATGAGTTGAATTGCTCTATGTGTGATTCCTATAGTCTTGTTGAACCCTATATGTCCTTTTGGAAGACCAAACCCTTGAGTTGGGAGAGATGCTTCTTTGAGTATATGCAAATATGAATATGCGAACCTACCATCCGAGTGAGGGAGAGAGAGTCCCAAGACCCTAGAGGAGGTAACTATGTTAGTTTTTATAAAGCCTCAAGCTTGTATTGGTGGTTCCTTTTAGGAATCTAGTGTATGTGTATATAATAGAGAATTGGAAACAATATGTCATGGGTATAGAACCTATGGAGAGTATGTCATATCATGTTTTGATTTGTGCATATGTGGAGAAAGCTAGTAAAGCTATCAATTGGTGCCAATGAGGTAGACCCAGAAACCCTAGACCAAAGAGGGAAGATAAAGTTTTTCTTATGAGATACTCACAATGATGAGTAAGCTTAGAGAGACTAAGCACATCAATGCCCTTGTGATAATGGTTAGGAGAACCTCAATTAGACTAAATAATTTTTTATTGATAAATGTTTCACAAGCCACTCATATAAGTTTGTTTAGCACAACCCATATATGATATGTGTGTTTGTGATCTAATCTTAACACATGATATATAGATATGCATAATGAAAACTTAGAGATAGTTTCACAACTCTATATGATGTAGAAAGTTAACCATATAAATGAATGATGATGATATTATAAGTTGGTGAATCTCGGATAGTTTGTAATCTAACATGAAAGTGAAGAATCTAGTGATGCATTTACAAATAAAGCTTTTAACCTAATGTGAAATTTGAATAAGATCATATTACTGATATACGTCAAGTTGTGATAATGTTAGTGTTGAATAAATATGTTGAGTATAGTTTGAAAAATTACCACAACATAATGATGATGGCACACTAATGTGGTCTATGTGGAAAAATGGGTTAATTGTATTTAAATCCTTCATAAAATGTATAATTTGATGTTTGAATCTTAGTGCTCAAATAAAGTGAGGACATAGATCCTAAAACAGGAAAGGTGTCATGATGTAACCAAAGCTTCTAAACCCTTGATTTAACTTTGTAAAGAGTGTTGGTACACCTAATATGTTGAAAGCCTCGTAGGAGTGGTTAAACAAGTTCTAGACCTCTTGTTGTTGGAGATGTTGTACCTATAATAGTAGCCTACATGTGGGTGAAGACCTTTTGATTTTTTCTTAAAGTAAGAGATGGCTTGATTTTGAGGACAAATTTCTTTTAAGATGTATATGATGTGAAGGACTGGATTTTTGGATTAAATTTTGAGGATGAAATTTCACTTAAGGTGTGTAGGATGTGATGAAGTGGTGTTTTAAGGATCTAGATATCCAATTGATTAACTGAAATCATGAATTTGAGAATTCAAATCACTTTTAAGTCAATATACATTAATGTTTATGTTGACATCATGGACGCAATCCCTAAGTTTATGCCCTTTTTGAGGTATTTTATTGACTGGTCATATAGTTGAGTCTAGGTACAATTATGGAAAGGAATGTACCTTGAGTTGTGATAAAGCAATGGTTACATTTTCTTGATGATTGGATATTCCTAGAAGAACTGATGTAGGTTTGAATGTTGTAAAATAATGTGTCTATTTGATGATTTATGGACTTAAGTTTTATAGCATTATCCTAAGTTAAGTTGTGTCACACACCCCTTTGGTTGAGGGCATATTAAGTGGCCTGATATTGGCCATCCATAACTAATCTAGTGGCTCGGAGCAAAGACTTAAGTAAGTCATAGATTGGCATAGTGGGGAATGTTTTTTGACCCTTGGATGTGTAATCAACGGATATTAGTGTATTGTCCTACCTTGCGGTTAGAACAAGGTAGTGGGGCAAGTAGGATCCACAACCTCCCCACCACAACACATGATGGACATGCATCAAGTAGGCAAACTGAGCGAGTAGTTATGTTCCTTTCCTAGAGTACAACTCTTTGACCCCTTACAAGAGGTTTTCTGGTAAGAAACCAGAGAGGCCGCACAACCTATCTACCCTGACCTATCTATAAACTATAGCAGAGGTCGAGTAAAAGGAGATGAAAAGGTGGAGAGAAGATTCGATGAACCTAAGAATTGGAAAAGCAAGTGTGAGGGGAGGGAAGTTTGACCTAGTTGATGCAATGGATACCAGTTGTGATATTTCTGGTTGACGAACCCCAACTTGCTGGAGGTGGAGGCGGAATTTGACAGTTGTTGCAGAGCAATCCACATCACACATAGAGGTTTTGGATGAGTTCTTGAGGACCTCACGATGCTTTTAAGAAGGTTTTGGTTGAGATTCTGTGACCGTGGGCAATTTCCCTATATGTCCACCACCATGGTGGTGGGCATGAAAAACAATCTTGTGGAGGTTGATCTCCACAGTCAAATCCCATTACCTGAGAAGTTGTGGAGGAGTGCAGGATGACATCAAAGTTATTGGTGGTCTTAGAAGCTGAATAGGAGCATTTGGGCTCTGTTGATTCCTTACCAGAGCAGAGCCAATGATGATGGCTCTTGTTTGGAGAACAGGAATTGCGATCGCGTGAAATCATGATGTAGAAAGAAAGAGAGAAGGCCACCCCAGTCCATGCCAAGAAATCTGGCCAACTCAACCTTAAACCCGACCGGTTCATTGTGAACACAGGAGCAAAGATCTATGCCTGAAGGAGCCATGTGGCGGATGTGTATTGGGAGGAAAATGTACTTATCTCATAAATGCCCAGATCTTATATAATTCATAGTAATTAGTATGATTATTAGAAAAATACAAATAAGCTATCAAAATTCTCAGTATAATGAGTAGAATTACAAACTATCCTAATATCAGGCTTTTGATGCACTAATTTTAGAAATATTAAGTAAGATGTATAATGCTTATATCAACTGTGATAAATATCTAATGATGATCTAAAATTATGATAATGCATCAACAACTCTAAAATATGATATATGATCCATACAATGTTAAATATTATAAGTAGGATGCACAAAATCATATAATTTTCTTTATATAGCTAAATATGGCTAATAACTATAAATAAAATGTAGAAAATACATATATGATCAAAATGTTAGAATATTTAGTATAAGCTCATATTAGTATATGTGACCTTATATTTAATTCAGAGATCACAATGATACAAATACTTCATGATTATGCATAACATATTATGTGAACCCTAATTGGATAAATGCATATAATATAGAGTTAACATGAGCACCTATTTATATGAAACATAATATACAAATGATCTATACTGATCCAGCACATTATTAGAAAATAAGACCAGTAACCTAATTCCAAGAAGATAAGACAAGTAATGATGCACATATCCAAATGACTAAGCAAAACTCTAACATGATAAGTAATGATGTGCATATCCAAATGACTAATAAAAACCCTAACATGATACATAAGTAGTGTTAATATGATGAGAACCTGACTATGATATGCATGATCTTGTCTTGATCAGGGTTGACCAAGTTATAGTTGACATGAGGAATATGTGGATTAGAAATATCTCGATTTAAAGTACACTTTACCTCTTACTTGTCTTATTATACAATATGCATGTATTATGTATAGTAAAATACTTGGCATATGGTATTGGATGAAACGATTGCTCTTGTATGATATCTTTCTTGATTTTCTATACTTGTGGCTATGAACACATGAAACATAAGATGTTTGATCCATTATATGATAGCATTGAATCTTTTTGGCAGAATAGTGCATTGATGAAAGTACTAAATCTCTTTGGCAGAATAGTATATGTGAGCACTAAATCTCTTTGGTAGAGTAGTACATTTATGGAAGTACTAAATCTCATTGGAAGAATAGTAAATATGAGCACGAAATCTGTTTGGCATAATAGTGAACATGGTTGATCAACTTCACATATAATGAAAAGTATGCCTAAAATATGTGGTCTTTTATTAATAAACATTCTTTGTTGAATATGATTTTGTCATATTTGTTTATTACTGCCAAGTTCTAGTTTTATATTATTGCCATGTCATAGTAATGAGGTATATAAAATACACGTAGGCGTACTCAATACACTATTTTAGAATATTATGCTGACATGTACCAAAGGTAATCTCTATTTTAGGTATGTAGACTTATGATCTTGAAGAACCAAGATAGTTGAGAGTTGTGTGGTGAGCAGATGTATAGGTGGACCTATTATCTTAAGATCTTATTGTAGATGTAGTACATGCATATGTAAAAGTTTACAGTTCAATGTGTAATATCAATTTGTAATGATAATTCATTTTATAATTATATGTTAAATGGTGAAATGTGTTGTATGGTTTTATTATTGTTCATGTGTATGTGCTAATCTTTGTTTCCTTTTGACTTCCTCTATTTTTCTTCTTCTTGGCCTAGTGTGTGAGTTCAAATTGGGATTATCACTGAGGTGAGGTTTCAATTTGGAGGTCACACATTAGATTAAGTTTTAGAAAATCCATGGACGTCACAAAAGATGAGTATCCTATTGTTATGAACACAACAAAGGATACTATATGGATCTAGAACTTCATATAGATGAACATATGATATGTTTCGACCATTGATGACACAGTAGAAATATGGTGACAATAATGGAGATACTAGTTAGGCAAGGGACATCAGATATCATACTATAGAAATTCCATCTCATATGAGATATCCTATATAAAAGGGATGTAAAACATGAAATACACTGACTTTAAGAAAAATATTGCTAACCTGCTGGATTAACACTTGCACAGCAGAAACATGGACATGTTTAGATCACTTAGAATAAGTTTCATGGGCTTTGGAAAGAATGCCTAAGAGAGTGGTAAGCATGCCTAGAAATCCAATCATATGATGATTGTGATGATATATATTATGAACAATTTCATTAATAATAGTCAATCTTCCAATTTATTCTATTTCAATCAGTTATGAGATAATAATGTAGCATAATGTATGTCTAAAGAATGACATTACTCAATGATTTATATCTTTAGGTTGATGACCTAAACAATGAGATCATATGGATATCAAGTGTATGTACATTCTTATTATGTCCCTATTTAGATGTTATTGTGGAAGGCTGATAGACAACAATGACTCATAAAGACTAGAGTGTGTCTTGGTTGATGACATAATCTAATCAGTCATTACATGTGATATCAAACCAAACACAAATACTTGTTAGATAAAAATGTGTCATACAAATCCACCTTGACAGTGACACATGGAAATCATAAATGGTAGTCAAAATCATCTCTCATAGTGATAGTGGTGATTGTGGTTTTTAGACCTGAAGTCACTACACTCATCACATATCATTTGATGTGCTTTGACATCATCCATCATGGCCTTGAATAAGGGTTACCAAAAGGGTGATGATCGGGTGCATTGTGACACATGAGGATGACTATGAGTGATGTTGATGGGATTTTTCCCTCCTACTAGAGTTTGATATCCAGGCCACTTGATAAGCAAGACTGAGAAAATCAAGCACATGCACATGTGAATCAATATATGATGTTGATGTCATATATATATATATATATATATAGTCTGCTCTGGTTCAAGAAACATGGATTGAACATTGAGAGGATGGCGATTCCATGCCTCAAGTTCAATCCGGATAGTAGTGAAAAAGGAATTAGACAATCACCATAACACCAATCCCAGATTATAGGTTGAAGTTGTTTTCCAACTTTCCAAATTACTTGGATAACAATTATTTGTTTCTAGAAGCCACTCATTTCTCGTGATGTCATAAATCAGTTATGGAAATTTACTTCCAATGTAACTTGGAACCTATAGGGTCACACACATATGACACACTTAGAATAGGAGCTCATTCATGAATATGGTTTAAAATTGTTTACTAAAGAGTTAGGTATTCAATTTAAACATCATTGGTTGAATGTGTATTGATTGAACTGTCAACTGACCATTTCAAGTATTGAACTAATCATTTCAGTGTGTGAGTTTCATTGAACCAATATTGTCAATCTGGTCCATGAACCAACTGGTTCAGGAAGTGAACCATATGACTCACACCCATGTTCTGATTGGTTGAGGTTATGAACCAATCAGTTGGTGGATCAATTCGATTTATTTACAGATTAGTGTTGAGGACATGCTGAGCATTACATCAAATATTAATTGCCAATGCAATAGTTATTGACAAACATGATGAAATGATTGGTTCAAGGGTTGAACTGATCAAATCACAAGCCAACTGATCATTTCACTTGTGAATCGACCATTTTTCCACTCTCCGGACAGGAAAATTCATGAAATCCTCTTCCCCTTCAACACCCACATGGATTGGGAACCTGGATCCTAACCCTCATATAAATAGAGGGGTATTGGGGGCTCCTCAGACACATCAATTGCCTCTGACAATTGTTGTCTTCTTTTGTTGTGGTAACTAAGAGAACCCAAGAAAGTCCTACCCGATAAAGGGAGGGATAGAAAGGGAGAATAATTGTGGGAGAGCAAGATGGTGCTAGTAGACAAACTAGAAAGGGACAACTACTTTCTATCCATTCTTCTAAAACAACAAGAGTTCCCGATGGTTCATGTGGACTACTATAGAGGGGAGGAGGTTGTTACCTATGCTAGGAGGACAAGGTCAAGCTTCTATTTGTGGTGATCAACCAGGAGCTGCTACAAATGCTATCTAGGTGAGACTTGAAGAATGATGCATACTATATCGAGGGAATTATCACTGGACTTGCTCTGGGAGTTATTACTTTGAAACTATCCTTCCCATTACATTGTTATTGACACAATTGTTTGTTAAAGGGGAATATGGTTGATAAATATTTTTATTTCACTTCCTATCCTAAAGCCATATTTCCCTACATTTCAAGCATTCAAGTAAGAAACTAGATGTGTGAAATGAAGCATTTAAGATCATAATAGGGGATTAGATCTTGTGATGTCAAGTCTATTTCTAGACTTACCACACGGACGTATGGTGAGTAGATTCAGATTCGTAATAGTACTAGTTGCCTCATCCCCAATAATGACACTAAAAAGTTGACCAACATAAATCACATGTCCAAAAAGGAGCAGATCTAGAGTAATCATACTCTTAAATTTATAGCTCGACACTCATACCCCCACAACTATTGTACAGGGTGCAATGTAGTAAATCGGGGTCGATCCACATGAATAAGGAGTGGTAAGTGCTAAGTACTTAGAATCTTGGCTCAGTTACACCAAACAAGAGGATAGATTAAGTTTGGTGATCCTCACAGAATGATGTTACTTCAGCCAATAGATAAAGCAAATGGATTAAAACAAAGAAGGAAACAAAACAAGAGAACAAGTAGAAACAAAGAGTGATATAACAAGTATGGAAGTGAAATGGGATTGAGTTTCACCATCTAAGGCCTCTCATCAACATGTTGTGCTCACACCCATTGAATACCCTTAGAATGATTACAAGCAATCATCATAGATGTTTGTTCCCTCCTCCCTCGAGCTTAGGATAGATCTAGATTAAAAGGTTTCCTCTCTCTCTCTCTCTCAAGATGGCAAACAAATAGTCACAATATAACTATATGATCATTAGCTTAATAATTCCAAAAATATCATGCATTCATGCAACTCCATATCACTTGGATAAGGCTATTACTATTCTTTTGAGTTACTAACAATCAAACATCACAAGATGGTAGTGAATCATACAAATGAACCACAATAACCAAGAGTATATAGATAATCATTGCTAAGAGCATATATTCAAAGGATATAAGTATTTACATGTTGGGAGAGCCTTGGTGTCTACTCCCAACCCAAGTTACATGTTTCGGCACTCATGTTCATGAGAAGCATTATGGATTTACAACCGTAGCAAGACATGAGAGAGAATGACAAGAATGGATGAAGTAGATGGAGGAGGATGAACAGATCTATGGGAGAAGAAGGGATATACACCAACTATGACCATAAATGACTAAGGCCAATGCATGTCTCCTTCAAATATAGATCTAGCATGGACATGGAGGAGTGACTGATGTGCGTAAACTAAATATCAGAAATGCAAGTGCATGTATTAATGTAATGTAGGCCTAAAGAGGCCCATATATCAAACATGGGGAAAATGTTTACCAAGAAACTACTACTAACAATGACTCAGTCAGCTAGGTCGATGAAAAAGAGTGAATTGGTTGAATTAATAACTAACTTACAGGAATTAAAAAAAATTATTGGTTGTGATCGCAAGTGGAATGAATTTCCTAGGATTGTGGTTTCACCACGGCTTACATTACAATTAACATCATTTCATTAATATTAATCTCTCCTAACCCTAGAAAAAGAGACATGTAGCAAGAATTACCCACTCTCGTAGCATAATTCACTACCTATCCTAATACTAATCCCATTCTCACTTTACCAAAATCTCTAGGTTATCCTCTTCACATTTGTAATCCCTTTCTCAAGGTGCAATATAAAATGTGTAAATCTATGAGTTTTCAAACCCTTAATCCCTCTCTCAAAGCAATTAACAGTCTAAACAACTACCTATGGTAATCAAGCACATATAATTCATGATGCTCTCATATATTTATGTCCAAAAATTAAGAGAAATATATATACTAAATCATAATTGTCTATTACAATGCAAAATTGGACTACTCCCAGATCCTAAGGAAATAAGGGATTAGGCCCACATGATTTCAGTTTCCTTACAGATTGAAAAGGAAGACAAGAAATAAGAAAATATCACAAACAACGAAAAACCCCAGGAGAAAGATGGTATGCATGGTTCCTCCAAAGGAAGACAGTGATTTACTGTCTCCTGAAAGCGAATTGGGCTACTAGAAGTGCTCGAGCCGCGCTGAATGTTGCTTTCTCCCCTCTTTATGTCCTCTCCACTTTCCCCTGTCATCCAAATGAATAGGACGTGATAATTAGGTCTGGCCAAGCTCCCCTTAAGTCATAGACATGACTTAGGGCGTCATTAATTGTCAATCGTTGGTATAATGATGATTTCCAATCTTGCCTGATCCCGTAGAGTCGATACTACCGACTGGGTGTCAGTAGTATTGACGCCCCTAATAAGTTACAACCCTTGTGAGGTTATCAGTACTACCAAGTTGATGTAGGTAGTATGGAGATTTCTTGATATTTTATTGTTCCTTTTTGATCAAGTGTCCCTACCAACGACAGGAAGGTTGGTAGTATCGAGTTGTGTAGTTACTTGTAGATTCACCTAGAATTCCATAAAAATGAACATAAGCTCCCAAATAATAATGAATCTCTTAAGAACACTAAAAATACATCTATTTAATGTAATTAAATGTCACATTATACTGATGATAAATAATGCACAAACTGATATTAAATTAAACAATAAGTGAAAATAATTCCACAATAATCAAACTATGAGAATGACAATTATTCAATGCATGAAACTCTCCCAAGATTAAATGTTGCTCGTCCTCAAGCAACACACCCTCAGATCTATTTGAGACAAGTAAACAAAAGGATACAAATATTATGAATTTCCATTTGCAACTATCCCCACCTAGTGGTCCCAAAAAGGCCTTTACTGACCATTGAATAATCAACTACTCTCAAGTGATCAAAAATATCCATAAAAGATGTCCACCCTTAGATCAGTGAAACACTATCAATCGAGCAGTTGATATCATAGTCAATCGGACATTCTCTTGGTGCATCATGTGATTCCCTATCTACATTGCTCTTTTCCTAACTACCAACTATCTGGAAGTATTTCTCCTTATAAGAATGAATGAGGATATCAATCATATATGTGGCCTACCAATAAGAGCAATGGATGAAATGAAATAGGTGGCTTATGAAGAATCACAAGTGATATCTGAATTGTTTATGCACAAATAAAACATGATGAACCTATTTGATAGAAGTTGATGAGAAATACATGAATCCTAATGCTTACTAATATGGATGGAATGATGCATGTATTGAAAATCTCATCAAATGAATGATAGTGAAGTAAAGTAAAGAATGCATCATGTGAATGTTTCCATTTCTTTGTGAATTAGAATTTCAGCTCGAGTCTAGGGCATCCTTTCCCCCTCTTTATTTCATAACATCAATTCTTTTCTCTTTCTCTTTTTTTCATTGACCCACTATTTTAGCATGGTAGCAATTTATGCTTGGGCTTTACTAACATATCCAATTCATTTTTTTCTTTTTTTTCCAAGGATATGGATGTGTATCCCTGACTATTGTTTCAAAAGAAAACAATGTAACCACATGATGTAAAATGAATGATGACAAATGTATGCAATCTACTTGTAATTGTTATGCAACTAGATGATAAGCATAAAAGTTGGTTATGCACATTTTTTCCATTTTGTAACTAATGCATCTAAAGAGAAACTAACTATCATGTCACTTATGATGCCATGCAATGAAATCAAAAGGAAAAAATTGGGTTACTGATAACACCAAATTTTGTGATGTTTTTGGCCCTTATTCCGTTATCAAAACTGCCCTTTTTAACTGTTTTCCTCTCTCTTTTGTCATGTTTTTGAATAAACGGGCCACGCTACGCTATTAACTCAATTTTATCATCTTTTACAGAGTTTTCCTCATTTTTAAACTCATTTAGCAGCAAAAAGGCCCATCCCGTCCCACAAACGTGTTCCACCTACATCGGCCTTCTTACCAACCGGTCAGCCGATATGCTCGCTGCCCGACACGGGTGCGCGATACCATAACGCGTGACACAAGGATGCCGCGCAAGAAGGAACGAATGAGCGACACACCACTTACCCGACAGGGAGCCGGGCTCGCCACGACAACTGAAGCATGTCGCGTGACATAGGCTACCCACCGGCAGGTGCCACTCGCCACGATGACTGACAGCCTGACATCCTTGTGGCGGGCGATACACATATCGGGCATCCCTGAAGACGCAATAATGGAGCTGAAGGAAGAACACGTGGCGTACTGATGCAGCCCTATTTTAGGGCTTCATCTTGTGTTATTTTTCTCTTCAATCACATCTATACCTGTTAGATTACATGTTATTTCCCCCAATATGCTTATTCATATCAAATGCACTTATGGAGGCTTTTTGCATGTTTTATAGGTACTTTGTCCACTAATTGATGGCATGGAAAGAGGATGGTCCAGTCTAGGGTTTCCTCAGGCTTGGAGGAGCTCAAAATGAGGCCAAAACCACTTCCAACCTACCCCAAGTGGTCAAAGAATGTTTTGAAGCAATACCCTCCATGGATGATCAAGTTCAAGGCTCAAATGCATGGGAGAGATACTACCACGACCGTGGTGAGCCCCCATGGCCGTGGCGGACATGCCCCAAGTACAAAAAATCAGTAAAACTCCCAAAAATTGATGAAAATGGCCAAAACGACCGTGGGGATCAACACGACCGTGGCCATAGGTCCCCACCACGACCGTGGTGACCTCCCCACGACCGTGGCCATCCATGAACATATCCCTGTGATCTCCACATTCTAATAAACCCACGACCGTGCCCATCCACCACGGCCGTGGTCTACCCTACCCACCACGACCGTGGTGACCCACCACGACCGTGGTGACCCACCACGTCCGTGCTACTCACAAAATCCACCCAGTTTTCACTGCTTTCCCCATTTTGCCCCTAACTTAACCCTAGACCCCCTAGACTCCTATATATACCTAGGTGGCGGCTGGGGCATGAGGTTAGCTACCTTCTATCCCATCCTAGCTCCCCAAATCTCCACCCACTCCATTCCACTCCAAATCCACCTAAAATCCACTCCATTTCACCATTTCCACCACATAACCCCCCATATCTAAGCCTTCCATCCACTTCCCACCATCATCCCACTCCATTTCATCCAAGGAGAAGAAGGAGGACGTCCCTGCTACTGCTGGAGAGAGGATTGACAACTGCTACTTCGAGCTCCATGGCTACCTCTATCTTCTTCTTCTCTCTTTTTGTGTTTTCCATGTATATGAGTAGCTAGGCTCTTTGGGTGGGCTGTTTGGGGTCAAATATGTTACTTTGATACCATGTTGGGGGAAAATGACATGTAAACTTTGTAATTCCATTTGTTAATGATTATGTTCTATTTATGTCTCATTCTCCATGAATTGCTTGTTGGTTTGTGTGTGAAATCACTTAGGAATTTAGGCAAATTGATTATATGTGTGAATTTTGGGATTTGCCCCTAGGTCCAATTCTTGGATCCCTAGGTTGCCTCCCTTCTTCCTACATCTTAATCAATCTCCCTATGCCTAAGTGAGAGATCTAAGTAGCTAGATTGGATAATTCTAGTGCAATTAGCATGGAGCCTTCTCAAGGCTAGAATGTGGGGGAATTGGGGTCCAAAACCCTAATTTCACCTCCCCATTACTACCCTCGGCCCCTAATTGCCCTAGGAATGTCTAATCTAGAAACCTAGACTTGATTAGACTCTAATTGGATTAAACCTAATCCCTAACCCAATTGAGCCTCGTAAGGGTAGTAGGGGGTGTTAGGGACTAGTTCCCCTATACACAACCTAGCATATCCATGGCCAGTTAGTAGCTTAGGTTAATTCATTAGACTCTAACTTGTTGTTTGGTTTGGATAATCTAAATGGAATCATAATGTTCACATGTCACCCCCCAACTTAAGTGATAAGTTCATACCCCTAAATAGCCCACACATCTCTTTACTGCTTAAAACCCTAGTTTTGTGCTTGCTTAGCTTAATTAGTTCTTTTCTTGCTTAGTTAGCTTCTTGCCTTGCTCTTGCCTTGTTTATGCTAGTTTAGTTCTTTAGTTGTTCTTTTGCTTATCTATTGCTTGCCTTAGTGTAAATTGCCTTTTCCTACCTAGATTAATCCTTTCTTGCTTTCTTAGCCTTAATCTAGTCTAGGGTTAACGTAGATTTCATTCCCGCCTTTAATTTCTTTCTTGTTCATCCTTAGTTAACAATCAAAACAACCTTTAAACCCTTAACCCTAGTCTCCGCAGTAGGAACCTAGCTAAACTAACCTAGCTCTAGCGCCCCCTCTTTTCCCTGTGGATCGACCCTATACTTGCCGCTTACCTATACTACGACACGACCCCGTGCGCTTGCGGGTGTAGTGTTTTAGTAGACGTAGGTTGTTAGTTAGGTTTATAAATTTCGAAAGCAAATTCCCATATCTCGTGGTGATGCAGCCCTATTTTAGGGCTTCATCTTGTGTTATTTTTCTCTTCAATCACATCTATACCTGTTAGATTACATGTTATTTCCCCCAATATGCTTATTCATATCAGATGCACTTATGGAGGCTTTTTGCATGTTTTATAGGTACTTTGTCCACTAATTGATGGCATCGAAAGAGGATGGTCCAGTCTAGGGTTTCCTCAGGCTTGGAGGAGCTCAAAATGAGGCCAAAACCACTTCCAACCTACCCCAAGTGGTCAAAGAAAGTTTTGAAGCAATATCCTCCATGGATGATCAAGTTCTAGGCTCAAATGCATGGGAGAGATACTACCACGACCGTGGTGAGCCCCCATGGCCGTGGCGGACATGCCCCAAGTACAAAAAATCAGTAAAACTCCCAAAAATTGATGAAAATGGCCAAAACGACCGTGGGGATCAACACGACCGTGGCCATAGGTCCCCACCACGACCGTGGTGACCTCCCCACGGCCGTGGCCATCCATGAACCTATCCCTGTGATCTCCACATTCTAATAAACCCACGACCGTGCCCATCCACCACGGTCGTGGTCTACCCTACCCACCACGACCGTGGTGACCCACCACGGCCGTGCTACTCACAAAATCCACCCAGTTTTCACTGCTTTCCCCATTTTGCCCCTAACTTAACCCTAGACCCCCTAGACTCCTATATATACCTAGGTGGAGGCTGGGGCATGAGGTTAGCTACCTTCTATCCCATCCTAGCTCCCCAAATCGCCACCCACTCCATTCCACTCCAAATCCACCTAAAATCCACTCCATTTCACCATTTCCACCACATAACCCCCCATATCTAAGCCTTCCATCCACTTCCCACCATCATCCCACTCCATTTCATCCAAGGAGAAGAAGGAGGACGTCCCTGCTGCTGCTGGAGAGAGGATTGACAACTGCTACTTCGAACTCCATGGCTACCTCTATCTTCTTCTTCTCTCTTTTTGTGTTTTCCATGTATATGAGTAGCTAGGCTCTTTGGGTGGGCTGTTTGGGGTCAAATATGTTACTTTGATACCATGTTGGGGGAAAATGACATGTAAACTTTGTAATTCCATTTGTTAATGATTATGTTCTATTTATGTCTCATTCTCCATGAATTGCTTGTTGGTTTGTGTGTGAAATCACTTAGGAAATTAGGCAAATTGATTATATGTGTGAATTTTTGGATTTGCCCCTAGGTCCAATTCTTGGATCCCTAGGTTGCCTCCCATCTTCCTACATCTTAATCAATCTCCCTAAGCCTAAGTGAGAGATCTAAGTAGCTAGATTGGATAATTCTAGTGCAATTAGCATGGAGCCTTCTCAAGGCTAGAATGTGGGGGAATTGGGGTCCAAAACCCTAATTTCACCTCCCCATTACTACCCTCGGCCCCTAATTGCCCTAGGAATGTCTAATCTAGAAACCTAGACTTGATTAGACTCTAATTGGATTAAACCTAATCCCTAACCCAATTGAGTCTCGTAAGGGTAGTAGGGGGTGTTAGGGACTAGTTCCCCTATACACAACCTAGCATATCCATGGCCAGTTAGTAGCTTAGGTTAATTCATTAGACTCTAACTTGTTGTTTGGTTTGGATAATCTAAATGGAATCATAATGTTCACATGTCACCCCCCAACTTAAGTGATAAGTTCATACCCCTAAATAGCCCACACATCTCTTTACTGCTTAAAACCCTAGTTTTGTGCTTGCTTAGCTTAATTAGTTCTTTTCTTGCTTAGTTAGCTTCTTGCCTTGCTCTTGCCTTGTTTATGCTAGTTTAGTTCTTTAGTTGTTCTTTTGCTTATCTATTGCTTGCCTTAGTGTAAATTGCCTTTTCCTACCTAGATTAATCCTTTCTTGCTTTCTTAGCCTTAATCTAGTCTAGGGTTAACGTAGATTTCATTCCCGCCTTTAATTTCTTTCTTGTTCATCCTTAGTTAACAATCAAAACAACCTTTAAACCCTTAACCCTAGTCTCCGCAGTAGGAACCTAGCTAAACTAACCTAGCTCTAGCGCCCCCTCTTTTCCCTGTGGATCGACCCTATACTTGCCGCTTACCTATACTACGACACGACCCCGTGCGCTTGCGGGTGTAGTGTTTTAGTAGACATAGGTTGTTAGTTAGGTTTATAAATTTCGAAAGCAAATTCCCATATCTCGTGCATTCCGACCTCGTGGGGCGCATCTATTCAATCGAGTAGTGTGTTAGCACCACTAGCGGGGACGCACCACGTACGTAGCACCATAACTTCCCCCAATCGCTACCTATAAATAGCAGCTACATGACTCCGATGGGAAGGGTCGGAAAACCCTCAAAAGCCAACTTAGGAAAGCTTCAGGAGCTAGCGTATCGTGCCTCAGAGGTGTGCCAGGCTATTCTAGGTGAGCACTTCCCCATCCCGAGAGGGAGGGAATGGTTCACTTAGGGTTATCCCGGGCACCACTGCAGGCCGATATCGGCCAACAAGAGTACCCGATAATGGAAGCAACACTCTGACCTAACACGATATCGAACCCCAATATGCATCGCCAGTCGCGACGTGTCACCCGAGAGGGTGCCGCCCGACATGATCGTATTAGGCAAGGGTGTCGTGCTCGATACGTCTGCCCGTTATGAGTGTGTCACCCGAGAGGGTGTGCCGCCCGACACGGACGTATCGGGTAAGGTTCCTGCACGGTATTGGGATGGAGGATCTGCTGCTGCCTGTCGCCCTTCTAAATCAAGAAGGCGGCATATATCTTTACTTATTTCAGTAATTTACTTCCTTTACTTATGCAATGAAATCAGACCCTTATATGTTAATGGAATTAGAAGAGTTTTAATTATCTTCTGCTTTATGTTTGGTCCCTTTTGTTGGATGATTGCTATGTTTAACATCTGAACTCTAGCTTGTACGTTTGGATCACGTTTTGATTAGCTACCGAATCGTGTTTTCCCGTTGCAACAACCTCAAGAGAGGTGTTGTGGCTCTAGTGTTTGGTCCAATATTGGAGTGCGAGAGTGCTCGGGATTGGAGTTGTCGTAGTAACCTTTCCACTCTAACTTAAGTCCAGCAACCTCGAGAGGGGTGTTGACGTTTAGTTATAGGTACCCGCTTCGAGAGGAGGGGTACATGATGTTTTCTGCTACCACTTGTTTTACCGAAGTTTTCTCTTTTGTTCCTTGCTAAAGCGATAGTTTTATCTCTCTATTTTCGTTGCGTGAAAACCCTAAAAACTGATAAATGCTTAAAACCAAATTTTTCCTCATAGCTCCAGTTGGAGATAGATTTCTTCCATTTTGTCGATCTTAGCCTGCTGTTCCCTTGGGGAACTTTTATCATCTCCTTACCCTTACTGGAGTGTTACGTGTCGATTCCGCGTTCTCAACACTACCACCTTTGTCCATGTGTTTGACCCCGTATATCTACTTCGACCCCGTAAACAAAGTTGTGGGGGTCTAGAAGGTTTCAGGTTATAAATTTAAAACTCCAACTACTTCAAATCCACCTCCACTTTTCGGACGCGCGATTTAGGCCGGTCTACTTTTTGGCACCGTTGCTAGGGACAAGGCAAAACAGTACTGTTGACGAACCCGAATCCACTAACTACACTCCAATGACTCAAGCTTAGAAATGAGCTTGACAACACCCTCTTTTTCCTTAACCTGAAATGAATAATTCGTGTTATTAATAACATATTTTCTAACTTGATTTTTACACGCTATTTAGGTACTCAAAAGAAAGGCATTCTGCTCAACTAAGCACCAACACCATCAAACATGCCGCCTCGTGTTGAACCCCATTCAGAAGGTGAACGCCAAGGGAGAGCTAGACCTCACTCGTCCCCGCCTGAAGATAACGACCGCTACGCCGACAATGATCAGCCTGAAGATCCAGAAATGGAGCAGTTCGAGGACGACCATCACCGTGATAGACGACGTCATCACCAGAGGCATAGAAGAAATCACAATAATCAAGAACAGCACCAGGGAGGCAGCGACAATGACGATTCAGATGAAGAAGAAAATAATCTAAGGGAGTTAGCTTCCACTAAGGCTAACAATTCCAGATGCTCTGTCATCATCCCGTGATTCAACGCCACTAATTTCGAGCTCAAGCCATCAGTCATCTCCATGACTCAAAACAAAAGCTTTAGAGGGAGTTCTAAGAATGACAATCCCTATCACCACTTGGATGTTTTCAAAAACATCTGCGACACCATCAAGATGCGGGGAGCCCCCAGGAGGTAATCGATTGTAAGGGCTTCATATTTTCTTTGGAAGATAAGGCTCTATCATGGTATCTGGGACCGCCCCACCAAGCTCTGAACGGATGGAGTGCACTAGCAGATGCCTTCATGAACAAGTTCTATCCTACTGAGAAGACTGTCTGGAACAGACAAAGGATTACATCTTTCATGCAAAAGCCAAGCGAGAATCTCCATGATGCCTGGGAGCGATATCAGGAATATCAGAGGGACTGCCCTCATCACAACTACAAGAAAGGTTTTCTGATAACTACCTTTTACAACGGTCTAACCCCTGAGTAAAGGGTTTCACTGAATGCAGCAGCAGGAAGTGACTTTCTGAGGAAGAAGCCGAGCAGGTCTGAGAAGATCATCAAGAACATGGCCGAGCTGCAAGCCGACATTGACTATGATAGATCCGACAGGGGACAAGCTAAGAAGGCTAGTGAAGGACCTTTTTTTGAATCCAAGGCTCTGGAGACTATCACCTCTCAAATCTAGAGGATAGCAACTTATGTAAAGCAGCTAAAAGAATCAGGGGGAAGGGAAAGAAGCAAGTAGAAAAGGTCATGAAGTGTGTCACCTATGGAGAGGGTGGACACAGGGTAGATAACTGTATCTACACCCGACCTGACGAATCAAGTGAAACTGACTCTGAGGCTGAAGAGACTGAGAATGTAGCATCCAACTAACAAAAACATAATTAACTAATGCGGAAGCATTCACTAAGCAGCAGATTACAGAAAATCACTAAAAATTTTAAACCGTTTTCAAAGAGACCCAATCATAAGAAAACTCTTTCAACAATAACCAATGTATTACATTTACATCATGGTTTATAAGTATATATCTTATACCATCTCTTCTCGAGGGTTACAACATCAACTGCCTTGTTAAAAGCTAAACACAGACAACATAATAACCTCGAGGCATCAAGCCAAGATCTCAAAATGATACATTAAAAGCACTAAGTACTAACTCCGAGGACCTGAGAGTACAGAGACGACACATAGGACTTCTATCTACCAAACACGATAGACAACACACTCAACCTGAGTTGTCACTGCTGTCCTTGTAGCTGCTGATGTTCTTCATCCGAAAGATATTCTCAGTCTCTTTCACACTCATCCACCTAAAAATGTTGGTTCCCACAGGGGTGAGACAATTGAAAATTGCCCCAGCGAGAGATATAACTCTCCGCCAGAAACATCATTATTGTAGTTTAATTAATATAAAACTGAGCAGAGGATAAGCAGTTTAGATCATTCTCATCTTTTAAACTATTACACCTATCTATTATTGAACAGTAATTCATCTATTCTCTTTATAAGAAATAGAAAGAACATGTATAACATTTATCTACCATACATTTTCAACATCTCAAGCTTTGCTCATGTCATTCATTATTCTGATGTGTCACCCATGATTCATTCTTGTTTCTATTTGTTGGCCTTAGCCAATCTGCTAAACAAGTATTCACTTATGCCAGACATGTGATTATATAAATCATCATGTCTTATTCAAGCATTAAACTATATCAATCATGTATAAATGTTTCAGGCATTGGACTATACCAATCCTGATTACACATCCAGGCATTGGACTCTAACCAAACCTAATTACAGGCATTAAGCCTCTGTCAGGTATTTCTAATTGTAGAGGCATGGATAGCATGCGAAACATAACTATCAACATGAGATATCTAGCATCATGATTATAATCAACAGTAGCAGTAAGATATCAACATAAGCATGACCATTGTATGTACACAATTACAGTCTTATGCATATCCACAACATAAGTATAATTACTATCTCTTAGTTGCACTAAGCATCATCTTTATGTAAAGAGAACAAACATGGGTTATCATTCAATGTGAAGCGTCATGTATAACCCTAAACAGATATGCTATACGGCTGTATTACATCTTTTATTATGTCCTGAGGAAATTGAGGATACCACTCAAAATCCAACTGACCACTGCTAAGTCGAAATTAGTGCCATACAAGATCTAGGAAGAGCCAGACTCCTAAGATCTTCTCCGCCCCCGGTCAGTACGGGTCCGCCACAGTGACACAAAAGGTCAAGCTGCTAACAGCCTAGTCCATCCTTGGTACAGGTCACGGCACTAGTGAAAGAGGTGGGTACACATACCCTACCATCTGAGGTACAACCATAGTTGTCCTCTAATATCATCACATATATAATCACCGAGACACGACCGCATCCGTTCTCAAACTAAGGGCTAGGTATGACCATAGTCATCCTCCCTAAACACTTGAATTCAGGATGACAAGCACCCCGCATACTCATCAGTATGCGCTCCGAGTTTCCCTTAGGAATACTCATTTCACCATCTGGCAAGTTCTGACACTCAGATGGATCTATGGCACAGGACACTACATGATTAGAGTTGCACTTGATTAGTTATGCCAATTGGGTGAAATAAGGCTGCATCAAACAAGTGGACATACAAACCCTAATTCACTTCTAGCAAGCATATAAATATCAAAACCTGAAAAGATATAAAACATATGAAACATAATTTCTCATCTCATCATCACATGGTAATATTCACTTGCCATTCATGAGACTACACCAGTCATCATGCTATCACAGGATATAAATCCTTTTCACAATATTACAGGGTATCAACCCTTATCAACATAAGAGGAATACACCTCATTCAGGGCTCAATCATGCCCATGAAACATCTTGTTACTTCTTACTAAGTAACATCTAACCATATGGCTCACAAGGCCATTAAACATCTTGTCACCTCTCACTAGGCAACAATAACATATTAACTCATGTAATATAATAGTAACACCACTATTTCCTCCACAGGGTTAGGGTTTACTATTCACATCAATTAGGGTTTCATGTTCATTTTATCAATCCAACCCTAATATATTGTTCCATACATCTAGGAGCATCCATCGACATTCCAAGTATTTAATATTCTTATCATTTATCATTAAATGATCATCAACACAAGGTATAAGTTTATCTCTCATCATTATCATGGTATGATTACATCATACTCATTTTAGCTTACTTATCAAGTATGTTAAACTCATTACATTTCATTGTGACAATTTACATAACACTCTCCTTGTGTATCTTATCTAAAAATATTGGATTTGAGATGCATCAAGGTATATCAACCCTGAAATGCTAAATGTCATATCTATCATGTCTCAATGTATCACTTCCCTCATCACTTCTATCTTACATGAGTTTATTAACTTATCTTATAATAAGGAATTTCACATCTTAATACTTTCATCCACCAACCTATCACCTTTACCATGATGTGCATAGATAACACACAAGGATTGTCCAACTATCTTCAATGATATGGACTCATCTCAAATTAAGGCATTGCTTGTTATAAGGTTGCCTATAGTCAACCACTTGAGATATTTCATCATTATAGGGTATTACTCATTATTTCATCATTAAGGTTTACTCATATCATTACCCAGACATTAGGGTTATGATATATCATCATATTGCCCATGATTAGAATTCCATGCACTATAGCCCAAATTTAGGGTTTTACATAGCTTTACTCTGTGTTAGGTTTAAGGTTTCATATGACATCGCCCTCAATCAGGGTTTCACATGGAATCATCCTCAATCAGAGTTTCTCAGGGAATCACCCTCAATTAGGGTTTCCTAATCATCCCAATTAGGGTTTCATTCAATTACCCATAAATTAGGGATTCATTATTCCTCCAATTAGGGTTTGGTATTTCATTACCTTAAATTAGAGTTACCCAAGTCATTACCCTTAATTAGGGTTACACTATTACCCTTAATTAGGGTTACACTATTACCCTAGATTAGGGTTTTACTCAGAATTTCCCTAAATCAGGGTTAGGGTTCGTTAACCTTCTCAATTAGGATTTCTTGATCTCTTTACTAAGGATCCTACCCTAAATCACCATATGAATCATACTCATGTATGAATTCATTTCTATCATTCTCTCCACTTGATTTGGTTACATCAACCATCTGATCAAATACAAACAACTATGTTTGACATAGTATACTGAGTTATTGCTTCCATAAACAATTAGGGTTTGCTTAATTGAATAGCCTTCAACTCACGATTCCTTGGGAGTTAATCCCTCAAATTTGGTGAGTCATTAGACCACATCATTAGGAACAGTAATCCCAAACATTCAACCCTTGTTCAATGCATTCAAACGGTCTTGAGACCGTTTACTCAAAAAGGTCAATTAAATCAGATTGAAAATCAGCACTTAATTCAATTAGGTTTCCCTAATTGATTAGGCTTCAACTCACGATTCCTTGGGAGTTAATCCCTCACGTTTGGAGGGTCATTAACCAACATCATTATAAACAGGAATCCAAAACGGTAAATGCTTGGTCAACACACTCAAACGGTCTTGAAACCGTTTTCCCAAACAGGTCAAGTTGATCAGGTTGAAAATCAGCATTTAATTCAATTCGATTTATCTAATTGATTGGCCTTCAACTCACGATTCCTTTGGAGTTAACCCCTAAAATTTGGAGTGTCATTATACTACATAATTAGGAACAAGATTCCCAAACGGTCAACTCTTGTTCAACCATATCAAACGGTCTTGAAA
The DNA here is from genome assembly GCA_963693085.1 of Alisma plantago-aquatica. Classification (NCBI taxonomy): domain Eukaryota; kingdom Viridiplantae; phylum Streptophyta; class Magnoliopsida; order Alismatales; family Alismataceae; genus Alisma; species Alisma plantago-aquatica. The sequence continues at coordinate 237,399,287 of OY856415.1, forward strand.
CCATTTTCCCTAAAACGGTTTTCTGAAACCGCATAGCCAATCAATTTAAAACGATTTGGAATAGATATCAAGACCATTTGGCTTGGTACTTTTCTTTGGATAAGCATATAGGATGATGTTATCATCCCCTTCCTTCGAACAACCAAGAACAGAAACCGTTCTTGATGGAAATTGCTGCAAGGAAACAAGTATGTATCAAATTGAAGAAAACAATCAACAAAGCATAATTGATTGATGCAATAGCAATGATTAAGGGTTTGAGTTATAAAACCCGCCTCCAATTGAGCTCCAAAGCTTCAATCTCACGCCATTAATGGTGTATGAAGCTCTATCAACTCCCCCTAAGCTCGTCCTCTAGCTTTTGGATGAAAAAGTTGGCTAGGGTTGAAGAGGAGATCCAAATAAGAAGAAATCAATGATTTATTTTTTATTTCCACCATGGAATCAAGGAGAACGAAGGTCAAGGACCTTACCAACAGGTTGGGGTCGTCCTCATGCTCCTCCACAGCTCCTTATTCGTTTTCCAAGAAAGGGTAAAGAAAAGAATCCGAAATAGCCTTTGTTTTGGCTTGGTAAAGGTACTTTTATAAGAAAATTGATGAGAGAGAAAATGCATTATTAAAATGCATTAAATTCCAAAAATATGGCCGCCTCTTCCCCCTCAAATTCCCCTCAAAATCCTTAAGGACGAGGCTATATTCATTGCCTCTTATTCCTCTTCATTATCCATCATTTAAAGAAAATCAAATTAAGCACCTTAATGATTATTATATTAATATCCATATGTGAGTGGGTTTTCTTTTCCTTATAATAATGGTGAGTGGAATTTCACCTTCTTAGGATATTTTCGTTCCTTATCTTGGAAAAAGAACGTCCATCCTTATTCAAAATCAACCAATAACATTTTGGTTGAAGGCCCTTTAATTAATACATTCATTTTTGCCCTAATTTGAATTAGGGTTTCACTTATGATTAAATCTTGATTATTTTAATATCAAGATTCTCTCTCCTCCAACTTAATTCAAATGAGGCACTCCTCTCATTTTATTTGCTCTACATGATGCCAAGGAACATTAAGGACGTTATTGAAGTGGTAATTTGCATATTGAACCCTACGTTTTGGGTAAATTGCACATTACACCAAAACTAGGTTTTCATGCACATACATTGTTTTATCAGATCTTTCTTGGTATTCAGGCTTCCATAAGCCATACCTCAGCATCATCTTTACTCTCATGATGATTCAACACATGAGGAAAATATTATCATGCACAATTTGTACTTAAACCCCTCAACTTGGGTAATTTGCACTTTAGTCCAAAACAGGCAAAACATTGATTTCAACAATGTTCAAAAAGGACTAGAATTGCAATATAAGTTCCTCTTGAACCCTAATTACCTTTCACAAGATAAGATTAAGCATTTAATCATCTTTCTTAATCAAAACACCTAGGGTTAAAGTATAACCCAGGTCAGGGGTGTTACAGAGAATGTCTCTTTTGTAAATTTCAAGAGGCCAGATCATCCTAGTTTTAGTTATGGCAACAAAGATGCAGCTGAAAACTCGCATCAACTGCATAACTCCTCCAAGCCACCTCAAGTTTTCTAGAAAAGGGGAGGACAAAGTCAATTCGCCAAAAACACATGCTTCCTGTCAAACAAAGGAAATTTCCAAGGACAAGGTAAATACTAAGGCCGCCAAGCGACGAACACCAATCAAGGACAAGGTCAAGCCAAAGAGCAGGGACAAGAAAAAAATTTCAAACCAATCAGACGTGGTTGGACAATTGTTTGATTTCATAAAAAGACAAGATACAATTAATAACCAGCTAGCGCAGAGTGCGCTTTCAAATTCGGGGGTTCTGAACTCACTACAAGTTCATATGGTGGATATGCAGACGCATCAACGCCAAATTGATCAGCAATTAGCTCAGATGGCCGAATTGATAAAGAATCCCTTGGGAAAAATACCTTCCAACACTGAAACTGCAAAAAAGGCAGGGTTGTGATCAGGAAGGAGAGAGATCAAGTTGATATGGATGCTTCTGGAGGCAGAAAGTAAAGGACCTGGACCTGTCGAGCTGGTGACACAAACTACAACACTCCTCGGGAGGCATCCCGAGCTTTTATTTTTCCTAGAATAGGGCGTTATTTACTTTCTTACAAGACAAACATTATGAACATTTGGTCTGTAATATGGCCCGAGTCAGTGTATGCGCCACGTACGCTGACTCTTTTGTTTTATGGGCCACCGCTCTGTTTTATGTGCTTTAATGGGTAATACTATCTGAGGCCGGGAACTTAACCTTAGGCCAATGATGTTTTACCCATCAATCGCTTTTTCTTTTGCTTTGTTTTTATGTTTTTCATCTAGATTTTGTTCTGAGGCTTCGTATCGGGCTGCAACTCAACCAGCGCACAGAACGAGCTCATATCAGGCAAGGGTATATCGGGCATCACAAAGATCATGTCGGATAGCATGCCCGGGCGGCAAGCACTCATGTCGGGCAACACTAGTATCTACCCTTGTTTAGACGGATGGACTGCCCATCTCGGGGATAACTTGTCTCAACGGCCGACACGCGTCCCATATTTACCCATTTTACCCCCGGTTGGGGTTGCTATATATAGTACGAAGGTTTTACCATTTTGGGCTACTGCATTTACTCTTTCAGCTACTCGTATCGTGCATTAATTTCTCCCTTTGCTCGTGTGTTGTCCAGCTAGCTTTTGCTCTCATGTCGCGCAAAGTAGATTCAAACAGCAAAGGTATAGCCCGACAGTCGTTTCGTCCTGGCTTGCCCGACATGACCTTCCTAGCGGGCATAACGTATTGGGCTGACGGCTTTGGTTAATTTCCTTGTATCGCCTGACACATGTGTCGCGTGACACACCTTTAGCACGCGCTTGCCCGATACGCCATATCGGGCGATAAATGTGTCACCCATCCTTTTGCCACTTCGCTTGTTTTGTTGTCGAGTGACACATTGTTTTTCTATCAGGAAGGCCCTATCGGGCACTTTGTTTCTCGCGACCGTATCACCCGACACACCCATGTCAGGCGACAAGCCTGACGTGCAGTTTTCTCCATATCGACCAATTCTATATCGCCTAAGATGTTCTTTGATGGACGATACCCAGATCTCATATCGGGCACGAGCCTACATCTTTGAAAGCTTCGTATCACCCAATATAGTGGTGTCAGGTAATTTTTTTATAGGGCCGAATTTTATCGTGCATTCAACTTTTCTCTTAAATGCCGGTGTCAACTTTTAATTTTGCCTACCTAATGTCAGCACAATTAATTGATCAATGAACTTGTTTAATGATAATAGAGATGGCCCGTACAAAGCAAACCGTCGTTCAAATTGACGAACACGGCAGAAGAATCGACACCGAGGCCGCAGCTGAAGCAACAACAGTCAGGCATAAATGCCCAAATCCCGAGGCAGCGGGGCCATCAACAGGTGAAAAGAGAACAAGGACGGGAGAAGTGACGGCTCCAACCACAACTCCAACCATAGCGGAAGAACCCCTGGATCACACACCAGGAAGGTTCGTGCCAAGAGATGATGAGCATGGACGAAAGTACTCAAAATTGGTCACTAAACATTACAGGCCGAGCAGATTCTGCCACCACTCATCCTTCATTCAATTGGGGATTTTTGAAAGACTGGAGAATGTTCTCGCAGCGGCAGGACTTAGGAAATTCTGCCTCAGTCGTTCTGCCTCCTATACCGAACTCACGAGGGAGTTCATGTCGTCTCTCTATCGGGTGAAAAATTCTGGTGAGGATGTTGAAGAATATGGCGGAGTTGACAGACTACAAGGCACGCCGTCTCTGAAAAGCTGCTCAAAGAGATCTTCTCTTCCATCAAGGAGGAGAAGAAGCTGCTCAATAACAGTGAGAGAATCATCGAAGGAGACGGGTTCAACCCCGTGGAGCTCTGGAAAAGGCTGACCGACGAGTCATCGTTCAAGCCGAGAAGTAAGGTGGTGGCTGTGCACTCATGTTTCTAGAGAATAGTGCACAAGATGGTGTCGTGCCTGCTATTCAGCAAGAATGAGTCCAACAATATTTACACTGAAGAACTCCACGTCATGTGGCACATGATGGAGGGTAGAGTGATCAACTTGTGGCGGTTTCTGCTGAACAGGCTGCACCCAATAAAGGATGCCACCAAAGAATACTGCATGGGTGGCATCGTCAACCTGATCGCGACTGTGCTTGGGTACCTACAGGAGCCGTGCAGTCTTTCGAGGACAAGGGGTGACGAGTTGATCGACCTCAAGTACCTCATGAGGGCCTACATTATAAATAAGGAGGAGAGATGCTACTTCTATAAGTTCGCAAGGACAAACACCCTCCTTCCACTCCCCCACTGCACCGCCTACGATGCAGAAAAGCTGGTCTTCACCACAGCAAAAATCGAAGCTGTGGCAGTAGGAGCAACTTACGCCGCCACCACCAGAATTCAAGAAAAGGTGGATGTGAGAGGAGAACCAATCCCTCTCGACCGACGGCAGGACAAAACTCCAACGACCTTCGCCGAGCCGGCTGCCACTCCAGAGCCACCGACGATAGTAGTTGATGGAGCTGTCGTCGCTCCTACTATACCAACCACAATCACACCAACACCTGCCGTGGCTGAAGAAGAACCGGTGATCATTGAGGTCGCCAAGACAACCATGGGAGCTGCCGCGGAAGAGACGGCTGCAGCCCCAGAAACTTCTACGGTGCCTTTAGAGGCAGAAGAAGAGGTGTGGCTGGACGCCAGTGATGGGGTGTTCGGTGGGATCCTAGAGATAGAGCTCGGGGCTACACAACTAACGCCGACACCGCCGCGGGTGTCCCCTATTGTAGCTGCTGAAGAGATCGCCAACAACGTAGAGGTGGAGCAGCATCCACCCGCACCGCGGCTTTCTCCACCATGACAAGAAGGTGAGGCAGTGACAACCACAAGGGTGCTGACGCCTCGCCCAGTAGCATCCACCTCGCGAACGATCGAGATAAGGTCTACCTCATCAGGTAGACCCTCGCACGAGTGGAGTATCGCGAGGATGGGAGGGAGACATGCAGGAGCCCCTCCGTCGCTCGGGAAAATGCTGGGGCACGAACTCGACCACTTACGGGAGGTAATAGAAAGCCACTCGGCTACATTTACTTCTCTAACCCATAAGTTTTCATCTTTCCAGTAGAGGCTGAATAGCCAGGAACGGGAGTTGTTAACTCTAGTTGGCCTTCCCGGCCAACTAGAGGCACTCAACGCCACGCTTCAGTAGGCCCTCCAGCGCCTGGACATGATTGAAGAGAGGCTGAACAGGGGAGACGACCACTCACACCGAAGGCAGCCGAGAAGGTCCCCGTCGCCTCCTGGCTCAGGCTCTCAACCTTCCTCGTCAGCGGCCTCGTTAAGATCATCGTCCTCTTCCTCCTCCAGTGGGCCATCCACAACGCCCGAGGAAGAGACGCCACAAAGATCGGCCAACGGAGCTCCAGCAGGACAGGCAAGCTCGCACGGCCTGGAAGAAACGGCTCCCTCAGTCCCCCTGGACGAAGCTGAAAATGACAACAAAGACATCAACATCGGGGAGGACTCTTCTGATGAATCAGAGGAAGAAGGGGGGGGGACATCTGCACCGCCAATGAAAGGCACCCCCCCCAGAGGAAGACGCTCGACGGCAGATGCATTCTCTGCGCCGTCAGAGCTACCCTCTTTCGAGATGGCCAACTTCGATAGAAGGGTCATCGTCTATCTATCGATCAGGGACCAGAAATTGCTAAACAAGGTCCTGAGGTCGCAGACAGATGAAGAAGAAGTCGTATGGAGCGACGGCTACTTCTATGTATGACGGGGAGCACTCAGAAGCATATTCCGCTCACCAGCCGTCATCGACAAAAAGTTGTTCAGGGTCCTAGAAGGTGCGATAATTGAGAATATCAGCGCCGGGACAGGTCGAAGAACAATATACAACGCCACCCCGACCTTGGCAAGAAGACTAATGATGGGAGTACCAGACTCCATTTTGGTGGCCAACATGCTGCAACACATCGAAGAGCACAACACAAACACCGTGTTGGCCCCGTACAAGCACCGAAATATGTGGTTTCTGTGCGTGGCATATCTCTGAAATCACGATGTCCAGCTACTCAGCTGCTGCAACAAGGAGGTGCCACGCTCCGGGCATATCTTCAGCTGCCCAGAAGACAAAAATATCAGGCTTCTACCACTACGTCTTCTGCGAGCCATCAAGCAAGGAGTCCAATGTCACAAAGGCATTTGGAACTTCTTCTCTATCGGAGACTTCCCTGTCCAAGAAGAAGAGGGAAGAAGAAACATCGCCTTCATCATCTTGTGTGCCATGGAGTTGCTCAACATATTCAGATACATAAGGCATCTCTAGGGCCAAAACTTTTACCACCTCAGGAGCATATACGCCCTGCTGCTGATCAAAGACAGACGCTATTTCCAAAACGCAGGGGTACCAGAGAAGCTGCTGGACAGTGATCAAGAAGACGAATCTTCACAACCCAGCAGCACTCCAGAGAAAGAAGCTGAGATGGAAACAAACATGTATGGGACAGGCAAGCAGTTAGAGATCCTGCGGGAGGTACACAAATTTGAAGACCCTGCTTTGCCTGGAACATCGGAAGAACTAATCAACAATTTTGACCACTTCTTGTGCTCTACACTCACGCAGGAGAAGGTTAATGAAATTCTTCTGAAATTAGCTGATTCTACCCCGGCAGATGTCATCTACGAGGCATGTAGTGTAATAGTCCCAGTTGATGACTTAAGGGACATGGTTAAAGATGGAGGATGTTTGGCGATATCTGTGGCGGCCACCTACATCCAGACACTACAAACAATGTTTGAACACGCATACATAGCCCATCTAATGCTGTTCAACGGCATCTGTCTCGCCGATGAAACAGGAGCAAAGCAATCATTTCTGGTAGAGTTGGAGCACAAGGTTCCATGCACAATCTTCCTGCCCATCCTGCATTACAACTACTAGACTCTCCTGACGATGTACACTCACCAACAAGCAGGAATCTTCTACAACAGCTCGGACAACAACAAAGATCATCCAGTGTAGTGTACATCAACAGTGTTGACATCCCTCGAGTGCTTAGTACAAAAATACTACGACGAGGTGGCAGCACTGATACAACCATTCCTGGAGATGGCAGTAAGCAAATGGCATGAGCTTCAGTTCTGCCACCGCAGTCCAAAACAAATTCCTCTATCCAACGACTGCGGCATCTTCATCTTGGAATGGATATCAAATGAAGAGATGACTGACCAGCTCCACCGCATCAACTACCACAGCAAATGAGGAGAATATGTGTGGGAGCTTCTATCTGGCGCATGCGCGCTCACCGGGTAATCCCTTACGGTGTTAACATTATCCTACCTTATCTACTTCAAAACTCTGGGACAGAGTGTGGAGTAAGTTTGGGGGGTACCATGTACCAGTGAGGGAGGTATAAATTTTTTCCTCATTTTTCCTCAAACTCCACCCCTTTTTGTCCTTTTGTTCTTCTCCTATATCATTTGTACATATACATATACTTTCTCACATAAAATTTTTGAAAATTTTGCTTATTTTGTGTCCACACATATGTACAAAGACACTATATAGAAAAAACCTGATACGACTTCTTGCCAGTTTGTTTTCTACGTGCCCAAGGAGATGCAAGTTTTGTTATGTCTTTCTGATAATGTAGCCTCAAACAACAAAAGACTACGACTTTCCACGCCAAAAATTGTGAAAAATAATCTCACAATAGCTAAGAGACGTGTATGCAGAAGGAAAAAGCTACCCAAACAGTAAAAAAAAATTCCTCTGATTTTCCCTTACCCAAAAAGAGAGAATAGCCTTATGAGAGTGAATAAAAGCATGAGAGTTGTGCCCAATAAAAAGAAAAAGAAAAAGAAATATATACACACTTGTTTTCCAAAAGTACCCATCTTTAGGCATGGTAGATCTGGGGCAGTGGTACGTAGGATGTGAAATCATTGCTCTAAAGCCAACTGGCTTGGACTGCAGGGACCACTCACCCGCTACCGGACCCATACCTGGATGGACTGATGGAAAACAAGAATAAAAACCCAAAAAGCCTTAAGCCTACCCAAGCACACAACTTTCTGCCCCCAAAAGCTGTGTGGTGTGAAAGCTAACTTCAAAATCATGCACCCAAATCTCGCTGAAGCTGTAGAGAAATTTTTTGCTTAAATAAGACAGGAGAAACAAAGTCTGTTGTTCGTGGTCGGGCCACATTATCTATGAGACATCTCAATGCTCGCTCAACCCATGGTCTGAAAACTATACTGGTCAAGAAGAAGCATCACAAAACAAAGTTCAAAGATTGATTGAGGACCATCAAAATGCTAAGTTTGGGGGAGTTGATAACACCAAATTTTGTGATGTTTTTGGCCCTTATTCTGTTATCAAAACTGCCCTTTTCAACTATTTTCCTCTCTCTTTTGTCCTGTTTTTGAATAAACGGGCCACGCTACGCTATTAACTCAATTTTATCATCTTTTGTAAAATTTTCCTCATTTTTAAACTCATTTAGAATCAAAAAGGCCCGTCCCGGCCCACGAACGTGTTCCACCTACATCGGCCTTCCTACCAACCGGCCGACCGATACACTCGCTGCCCGACACAGGTGTGCGATACCATATCGCGCGGCATAAGGATGTCGTGCAAGAAGGAACGAATGAGTGACACGTCACTTATCTGACAGGGAGCCAGGCTCGCCACGACAACTGAAGCGTGTCGCGCGATACAGGCTACCCACCGGCAGGCGCCACTCGTCATGATGACTGATAGCCCAACATCCTTCTGCCGGGCGATACACATATCGGGCATCCCTGAAGCCGCAATAATGGAGCTGAAGGAAGAACATGTGGCGTCCAGAGCACCATAACTTCCCCCAACCGCTGCCTATAAATAGCAGCTACATGACTCCGACGGGAAGGGTCAGAAAACCCTCAAAAGCCAACTTAGGAAAGCTTCAGGAGCTAGCGTATCGTGCCTCAGAGGTGTGTCGGGCGATTCTAGGTGAGCACTTCCCCATCCCGAGAGGGAGGGAATGGTTCACTTAGGGTCATCCCGGGCACCACTGCAGGCCGATATCGGCCAACAAGAGTACCCGATACTGGAAGCAACACTCTGACTCGACACGATACCGAACCTCGATACGCATCGCCAGTCGCAGCGTGTCGCCCGAGAGGTGATGCAATGATTTTGAATCACATTTATAGACATATTTTACTTGTGTTTTATGCATTTATTGGTCATTTTGGTGGTTAATATTGCATGATTCATTTACTTTGGTCTATGATCCTTTTCTATGTCAAATCTCACTTATTTTAGTATTTTGAGCATAAATGTGTACAATAATATGTTTTATTTCGGCTTATGTGGTTTTGTGTTGCAATTTCAGGAAAAATGAATATTTGCTGTTGTTGATACCATCGACAGTGGTCGATACCATCGACATGACCACAGGTTGCCAGCCGTAAGGAGCATCGCAGAGTCGATACTATCGACAAAGAAGTCGATGGTATCGAGATACCATCAGGTTGCTGGCGAGAAGACAGTCGATACTATCGACGCGAGGAGCTTGAGTGACATAAAAAGACAAAAGCGATGCCTAAGAGAGTCGATACCATCGAAACTTGTCGATGGTATCGAGTTAGCATCAGGCACGACAAAGAAAAGAAAAGATGACCAACCGATATCGTGCAAGGTCGATACCGTCGACTCGAGTCGATGGTATCGACACCGTCAGATACAAGTTTGCTTCAGATCGATTTAAATCTGATGGCTATGATAATTTGGCGACCTAACTCGGTGATTATACCTAATGACGGCGGCTAAGAGCAAACAATCACGTCATTAGCCGCTGCACACATCCCGAGAAGGTGTGGAGAGAAGAACGGAGCCCAGAAGCACGCCCCAGCCGTTCCGGATGGCGAAGAAGACGTTTTCCACTGCCGAAAGGTTGGAGATCATGCATTCTATGCCAAGGACCGCTTGGATCTTCTCCGTTCAGTGGTTTCTTTACTTATTCACATTTTTCTCCATGTTTCCCCTTTTCTCTACCATGTTTCGCTCTGAGATGAACATGCGGGGCTAATCCCCTTTATCTTTAGGACCGGGAGTAGCCCAGGGAATCATTGTATGACAATCTTATCATAGTAATTCATCGTTATCTCTTAAATCTGTGGTATGATTTCATTTTCTCAATTATATTGTTATGCTTGATCACCATAATAATAATCTAATGCCATTAATTACTTTGAAAGAAGAATTAACGGTTGAAAAGAGATGAAATTCACATTAATTGACAAATCCCTTGAACAAGGTGGTGTAAGGTTAATGGTGGAAACCCAGAGGTCGTTTCTAATGCACTTAGTTTAGGGTATAGGTTACTACGACGGTGGAACCGACCTAAAAATAGGTAGTGAATTGTACCACGACAGTGGGCAATTCCGATTACATGCCACTACCCAGATAAAGAGATGAATCTGCATTATTATATAGAAATTCATGCAATGATAACCTGCGGTGAAACTGCAATCCTAAAGATCTCCATTTGAGTTGTTTAAACTAATATTTTGTTTTGTTTTATTTTCTTTTAATTTTACAACAACTTTCAACTTGTTAACCGGTCTAGATGATTGCGAGTAGTTAGTAGTAGTCTCCGATAAATTCAGTGTCCCTGAGTTCGACTCGGGCCTCACAAGGGCCTTTATTACATTGACGCATACACTTGCATTTGACGCACGGTAAAAGCGTGTCAAGTTTTTGGCGCTGTTGCTGGGGACATGACAATTGTCGGCACTACGAGTGCTGCAAGCGGCCACTCTAGGCCACTTTTTTTTTATTATTTTGAAATCATTTCTAAAATTCATAGTCTATTTTTCCAATTTTTGTAATCGTCTAGCACGGTACTGAATTCAAATTTCCATTTTGCAGGTATTGTGCATGGTGCAGACGCGTAGCACCGACTACACGGAACAGGCACCAGAAGTTCCACTGCCGGAACCGGACGACGAGGAGTATTACAATCAAGACCACTTGGAAGAAACAGATTTTGAATCCGAACAAGAAGAAATGGTAGAGGAACAGACGATATGGGAGAAGATCAAAGCTTCTTCCTCATCCGCTTCTAAGGGGCCAATAAAGAAGCAGGCGATAAACATTCCGACGTATAAGATTGATCCTGCATGAATTAATCTGGTCAAGTAAAATGCATTCCATGGGCTAAAGAACGAAGACCCAATCACTCATATAAGCCAATTCGTGGAGAACTGCGACATGATTAAAATTGACAGATTTCCACAGGAGAAGCTCTACCTGAAGCTGTTCCCGAGTTCTCTAGCAGGAAATGCACGAGAATGGTTGCACAATCTGGATGATGAATATGTGGAATCATGGAACCACATGGTGGAGGTATTCTTTGAAAGGTTCTTCCCACCCGAGAAGACCAATGACATGATCAGGAAAATCCACAATTTCAGCCAGAAGGCAGGGGAGACATATTCTGAAACCTGGGAGCGATTTCAGATAATGCTTAGGAGGTGCCCACACCATGGTTTGGATAAGGAAAAACAGGTTAAAATCTTCTATTTTTCTCTGTCCGAGCATGATAGAAGTAACTTAGATTCAGCAGGTTCGGAATTTTTCTTGAACAACACATGCACAAGGTGTTGGGAGATCTTGAAAAATATGGCAAAGAAGCAGTCTTGGGGTAATAGGGATGCACCAGAACAAGTCAAAGTTGCAGGTGAGTCTAGGGCCATCAAGGAGCTGAATGAGAAGATGGACCTTCTAGCAAAGAAATTTATTGCCAAAGAGGATGCAGAATCTGATGAGGAAGCCCAGGTAAAATTTATGCAACAACATGGCTATAGAAATAATTATTATGCTTGGAGGAAGGATAAGAAATTCTAATGGAAGGATCCAAACAACTTCCTACAAGATCCAGATGCAAAGCCACAACCAAGGGCTGAAGACAAAAGCACCGAGTTGCTTAGTCAAGTGGTGCAGCAAAATCAGGAGATGATAAGCATGTTTAGTAAGCAGTTGCAGTCCCAAGGTGAGATCTTGACTAAGTTTAGGCAAACATTGCAAAGCCATGGAGCACAAATGAGGGTATTAGAGACGACTGTGACCCAGATTTCCAATGAAGTGGCGGCCATGAAGCATGCCAATCAAAAAAGACAGGCTGGGAATGCAGAGGTTGTTCAAGCCCATCATCAAGTTAAGTACATTTCTGTACTTACTGAGGCAGAGCCCCCGATGGTGGAAGTCCAAGATAAAAGCAAAATGATTTTTGATACGGACGCTACACCAAAAATACTGTATCCTCGAAGTCATTATGGTCTACTAGGCGGATATGTTCCATTCAGAAAAACCCTCCAAGAGCCCGTCATGGTCGCGCCCACACCTAGGCAAGAAGAGAAGGTGAAGGCCATCTGTCAAGGTGAAGATACATCCACTGCGAGAGAGGAGCCACGACAACTTTCACCTGTTGAAAACGATCTACCAAAGTCTGCGCCAGAGGGTGTCATTGAAACAAGCTTAGGGGAGCTTGCCCCAAAGAGCCCGTATGTGCCACCACATAAGCATCTTGATGAGGCAGTTGTGTCTTTTCTAGAAAATTTGATGTCGAAGAAAGTGCATCGACACTACAAGAAGTTCTTGAAGATGTTCAGAAAACTCCATGTCAATATTTCGTTAGTGGAAATGATAGAGAAGATTCCCGCCTACGGGAGGTTTATCAAAGAAACCATCAACAAGAAGAGGCGGATTAAAGACACAGACGTGTGCCGGGTAAATGAGATGGTGAGCTCAATTATCCACGGGAATTTACAACTGAAGAGGAAAGACCCAGGAGGCTTCTGCATTCCATGCTCCATAGGTGGTCAATTAATTCCACAAGCACAATGTGATTCGGGCGCCAACATTAATCTTATGCCTCTGTCTACATTTCAAAGGCTTGGGTTGGAGAAAATAAAGAAATCAGCGGCAACTATTGAGTTGGCGGATGGGTCCATTGTAAAACCATACGGAGTATGCGAGGATGTACTCGTCAAGGTAGATAGGTTCATCTTTCCGGTGGATTTCGTCATCATGGACATGCCACAGCTTACAAGTTGTGAGATGTTATTGGGTAGGCCATTTCAAGCGACGATCGATGTTGTCACTTCCATTGGGAGAGGTACTTTGACATTGGGGATTGGCCAGGATCGAGTTGAGTTCAAACTACAGCGTGATCCTTTGTGCACACTCTCCAAAGCTCCAAGTTGATGAAGCTTGATGTCATCTAGCCTAAGACGTTAAATAAGGGCGCTTGTTGGGAGGCAACCCAACCATCGATAGTCTCATTTAGCTTCTTTTACATTTGTACTTTAGTTTGAGTTGTTTTTTTTTTTTAGTGTAAAAAAGATATCGTGATCATTTGCTTTATGTGCAGGACTGAGGCAGAGTCGATATCATCGACCCTTTTGTCGATGGTATCGAGTTGGGTACAGGTTGGCGGCTGCAAAAATCGCTCTGTGTCGATACTATCGACGGCCTCGTCAATGGTATCAACACACCAATAGGTTGATCGCCAAGTTGAGGTCGATAGTATCGACTTGCATGTCGATACTATTGAGATCTCTGGAGATATTCAGACGCAAATTGTCTTAGTGAAGTTGATACCATCGACGGCCTCGTCGATGGTATCGACCCAGTACAGGCAGAAGGTGGCGGCCGGGCCTCGCGAGGGTGTTGCCCTAACCAGAAGTCGATACTATCGACTTGCGTCGATAGTATCGACCCTACACGTCACCGATCCGTGAGAGGAAATCAACGACGATTGCTGCATCAAGAGAGTCGATCCGTGGGAAGGGTCGATACCATCGACACCTGTCGATAGTATCGACACGTCATTGATCCGGGTCCCCCACATCGAGCCATCGACGATCGTCGATACCAGCAGCAGACAGATTGTGCCATAGGAGTCGATACCATCGAATCGCGTCGATGGTATCGACGGGCATACAGCAGCGCCGACCACAGTTATATAACGGGTGGATTGTCGTCATATGACATCACAACTTCAGAGCAATCCTTCTCCACTTGTGTCGTCTGTCTTTGTGAGCAATAGGAGCCCAGCTACGAGCATCCACGATGCGTGTTCTTCACCGAGCCTTCATCGAGCGGAGATAATCTTCTTCTACCTTCTCCGAGCTCCATCTTCTAATCTTTCTTCTCCTACGACAATGGTGCATACTACTGGCACTTCTTCTTCGCGCGCGACGCCGATGGAGATAACGGTGTTTGTTCCTCCACTGACTGCATCCATTCTACGTCCACAGATTGTCCATCCTTCTGCAGAAGTCAAGAAGGTCTACGAGGAACTGATGAAGCGCAAGATTGAGCCGACCCACTACGTCGACCAGGGCATGATCAGCAATCTGGGGTTCGACGCTAATCTGGCCTACGTGCTCATGGGCCAGGCGAGGCATACGGGCAGGAGGCCCGACGAGTTGGAATTCCACGCTGATGGCTAGCCATTCTTCAATGAGTGGTTGACATACAAGGAGCTAGTTGTAGAATTCATGGCGTCGCTGGACATTTGTGTCATGCAAAATGACATCATTGACACTGATCGTGACTGGATAAAAGGCCGTGTTTCTTTCCGGCTGTACAAAAATGATTACACTCTCACCCTCCAACAGTTCAACTCTATCTATAACTGGAATCATGGGCGAGAGTAGTACCGGCGGCCGGACAACCAGACTGATTATGATGCTATCTTCACCGAGCTAGTGACTGTGCCTCTGGGCAAATCTGTGAGCTACCACAACGCGGCGGTAGCGGATTTCGAGCATCCATTCGTGCGGATTCTTCACAGCATGCTCTGCACCACCTTGTTCGCTCGTGGTGATCTGTCTCTCAGCAAGTTCCAGGAGACAGACCTATTTTTCCTACACAAGTTACTGAAGCGGGAAGAGTGTAATTGGGGAGCGTTTTTCTTGCAGCGCGTGTTGGCTGTAAAGAGGAGCACGCGGAAGGCTCCAATTCACTTTGGAGGGCTCATCACACCACTGGCCCACTATCTTGGGTTGAATTTCTCCCAGTTGACTCCTCTCTCCAATAGAAGCAAGGTCAATTTGGAGCATCTTCACCGCTCCAACCTCATTTTGCTGCATGATGGACTGGTGTATGCACATTGCCACGTTAATCACGCTTATCAGGAATGTTCGCTCCCCGACCCTATCTTCCACATCGAGGGTGCTCAGCATTTTCGATGGCCGGTTATCGCCATTGATGATTCATATGAAGACGGTGACAACGACGATGACAACAATGATGGCGACGAGGCTGAAGAGGAAGAGGAGGCCTACACTCCTCTTCGTGCATGAGTTGCACCTAGGAAGCGTCCTCGGATGCATCCGGGTGCATCTTCATCTTCGCAGCCTCCGCCACCACCACCGCCCTCGCAGTAAAATGAGGATGTCTACTCAATGCAAGGAATGTATGCAATGCTACAAGATATCCATCAGATGCAGCAGCAGCATACAATGACATACGCAGGTATTCACGATACAACGAACCGGCTGCTTGACAATCAAAGGGCTATTTTTGAAAATGAGCGCCTCCTCCTCGAAAACCAACAACATATTCACGATAGGTTGCATAGGATGGAGACGCAGCAGCAGCCCTTCTATGATCATTACTGGAGCTAGAATTACTTTGGGGGGTATCCACAACCTCCACCCATGCCCCAATATGATCCGAGCTTTCAGGGGCAGTACCCATCTTGGGACCCCACGGCCCCGCAGTACCCGCCTCCACCGGAAGAGTGATCGGTATCTCTGTTCCACCCTTTAGGGTTGTTTTTGACTATGAGGCCATAGTCGAATTCAAGCTTGGGGGGTGGGAGTTGGAACAACTCTATCCTTTAGTTTTCTCAGTTTTTAGTTTTATTATTTTGTTTTTTGTCATTTGTTTTTCTTAGTTTTTAGTTTATTTGTAGGATCCACATTCTATCTAGTGTAATTGTGGATGTCTTAAGACATTTGTCATCTCATTTGCTTGTACATGGGAATCAAGGGAAAATTTAAAAAAAAAATTAGTGTTTGCAAGCTTGTGTTGTTCAACTTTGAGCACATAACTTATAAGAAAATGATTGGGTTTGTCAACTCTAGAACAAGATATAACACAACTGTACATTCCTAAGATTCATGAAAAGTGGACGGAACTGATTGTTTGAGCCTAAACTGACCAAATGATAATGAGACCTTAATTTGAAGTAAGAGCGAGAAACCTCTTGATTGCTACATAGGTCAATAAGGAGGGACACAAAATAATTTACAAAGGTTCAGTCAATTAGTCTTGTGATCTATCCACCTCATTATTTTTCATAATCCACCATAAGAATTGGAAGTACATTACGATTTTAATCTTTTTGAATGCATCTCATATAGATAGGTCTTGCATTGCACAGTATTTTCACATGTTTTGCATGAAAATAAAAAAATTAGAGTAGCTATACATGCACATTATCCTTAGGTACGTGTCATTTAGCTGCATTCATAATTTTTACGCATACAGTACATCATGTATCTTATTTCTTCTAAAACAATAAGGGTGATTAACTTGTTCCATACCTTCTAAATGCTTCAAACATTTGAGCTATGCATAAAAAGTGAGCCCGACAAATAATTTATTGTCATTATTGGATATAAAGGGCCATAAAAAAAAGAAAAAAAAGAGAAGAAAAATATGAAAATGAAAAAAAATAATTGAGAAGTAAATAGGAATGAGAGGGAGAAAGGAACATGTTTTTCACTGAATATTAAGAAGAATAAGCACATGGTGTAGCTTTTATAGATATTCCATCTTACCTTGAGACGGAATAATAGCGCATGCATCATTACACCCAAATGTAGGCATTAGGGCATTTACACTTGCATATGCATCATTTAGGTCATTTTTGTTTTGTGCATGTTGAAACCGTATAATGCTTCCATTTCTTCTATGAGCCACCCATTCCATCCACCCGTTGCTCGAATTGGTAGGCCACCGTAATTTTCTTCTCACTCGTGAATATCAGGAGAGCTGCCTCCATGTAGATGGTAGTTAGGGGCGAGCAACATAGCATAGGAGATTACAAGATGCACCGAGTCTGAACCGGTGAATTTTATTATGTTAACTGCCTTATATGATAGTGTTCATCAATTTTGAGGTAGATATCTTTTATGGATGATTATTGTCACCTTTAGGGTAATTATCATTCCGTGGTTAGTAAGGGCCAAATGTGAATGTCCGGTGGGGATCATATGGTGATGTTTGTTGTGATGATCTGTTCTTTAGTTGACCCTCACAATTCTATTCTAAAGTTTAGTTGCTCGAGGGCGAGCAATGTTCAAGCTTAGGGGAGTTTGATGCGATGATTTTGAGTCGCATTTATAGACATATTTTACTTGTGTTTTATGCATTTATTGGTCATTCTGGTGGTTAATATTGCATGATTCATTTACTTTGGTCTATGATCCTTCTCTATGTCAAATATCCCTTATTTTAGTGTTTTGAGCATAAATGAGTACAATAATATGTTTTATTTCAGCTTATGTGGTCTTGTGTTGCAATTTAAGGAAAAATGAATATCTGCTACTGTCGATACCATCGACAGTGGTCGATACCATCGACACGACCACAGGTTGCCAGCCGCAAGGAGCATCGCAGAGTCGATACTATCGACACAGAAGTCGATGGTATCGAGATACCATCAGGTTACTGGCGAGAAGACAGTCGATACTATCATCCCTAAAGTCGATACTATCAACACGAGGAGCTTCAGTGACGTAAAAAGACAAAAGCGACGCCTAAGAGAGTCGATACCCTCGACCCTTGTCGATGGTATCGAGTTAGCATCAGGCACGACAAAGAAAAGAAAAGAAGAGCAGCCGATATTGTGCAAGTTCGATACCATCGACTCGAGTCGATGGTATCGACACCGTTAGATACAAGTTTGCTTTAGATCGATCTAAATCCGACGGCTGTGATAATTTGGCGACCTAACTCGGTGATTATATCTAATGACGGTGGCCAAGAGCAAATGATCACGTCATTAGTCGCTGCACACGTCCCGAGAAGGTGTGGAGAGAAGAACGGAGCCCAGAAGCACGCCCCAGCCATTCTGGATGTCGAAGAAGACGTTTTCCACTGTCGAAAGGCTGGAGATCATGCATTCTATGCCAAGGAGCGCTTGGATCTTCTCCGTTCAGGGGTTTCTTTACTTATTCACGTTTTTCTCCATGTTTCCCCTTTTCTCTACCATGTTTTGCTCTGAGATGAACATGCAGGGCTAATCCCCTTTATCTTTAGGACCGGGAGTAGCTCGGGGAATCATTGTATGACAATCTTATCTTAGTAATTCATTGTTATCTCTTAAATCTGTGGTATGATTTCATTTTCTCAATTATATTCTTATGCTTGATCACCATAATAATAATCTAATGTCGTTAATTACTTTGAAAGAAGAATTAATGGTTGAAAAGAGACAAAATTCACATTAATTGACAAATCCCTTGAACAAGGTGGTGTAAGGTTAATGGTAGAAACCCAGAGGTCATTTCTAATGCACTTAGTTTAGGGTATAGGTTACTACGACGGTGGAACCGACCTAAACATAGGTAGTGAATTGTACCACGACAGTGGGCAATTCTGATTACAGGCCACTACCCGGATAAAGAGATGAATCTGCATTATTATATAGAAATTCATGCAATGATAACCCGTGGTGAAACTGCAATCCTAAAGATATCCATTTGAATTGATTAAACTAAACCTTTAATCGATTGTTTTGTTTTGTTTTGTTTTATTTTCTTTTAATTTTACAACAACTTTCAACTTGTTAACCGGTCTAGCTGATTGCGAGTAGTTAGTAGTAGTCTCTGATAAATTCAGTGTCCTTGAGTTCGACTCGGGCCTCACAAGGGCCTTTACTACATTGGCGCGTACACTTGCATTTGACGCACGGTAAAAGCGTGTCAGTGTCGCCCGATATGATCGTATCAGGCAAGGGCGCCGCGCTCGATACGTCCGCCCATCATGAGCGTATCGCCCAAGAGGGTGTGCCGCCCTACAAGGGTGTATCAGGCAAGGTTCCTGCCCGGTATTGGGCTGGAGGATCTGCTGCTACCTGTTGCCCTTCTAAATCAAGAAGGCGACATATATCTTTACTTATTTCAGTCATTTACTTCCGTTACTTATGCAATGTAATGATACCCTTATATTTTAATGGAATTAGAAGAGTTTTAATTATCTGCTGCTTTATGTTTGGTCCCTTTTGTTGGATGATTTCTATGTTTAACATCTAAACTCTAGCTTGTACATTTGGATCACGTTTCGATTAGCTACCGAATCATGTTTTCCCGTTGCAACAACGTCGGGAGAGGTGTTGTTGCTCTAGTGTTTGGTCTGATATTGGAGTACGAGAGTGCCCAGGATCGGAGTTGTTGTAGTAACCTTTCCACTCTAACTTAAGTCCAGCAACCTCGAGAGGGGTGTTGATGCTTAGTTAGAGGTACCCGCTTCGAGAGGAGGGGTACAAGATGTTTTCTGTCGCCGCTTGTTTTACCGAAGTTTTCTCCTTCGTTCCTTGCTAAAGCGATAGTTTTATCTCTCTGTTTCCGTTGCACGAAAACCCTAAAAATTGATAAATGCTTAAAACCAAAATTTTCCTCGTAGCTCCAGTTGGAGATAGATTTCTTCTGTTTTTTCGATCTTAGCCTGCTGTTCCCTTGGGGAACTTTTATCATCTCCTTACCCTTACCGGAGTGTAACATGTCGATTCCACATTCTCAACACTACAACCCTTGTCCCTGTGTTCGACCCCATATATCTACTTCGACCCTGTAAACAAAGTTGCGGGGGCCTAGAAGGTTTCAGGTTATAAATTTAAAAGTACGACTACTTCAAATCCGCCTCCACTTTTCGGACGCACAATTTAGGCCAGTCAGCTACTTGATCATGTTAAGGTGGTGAATCAAAATGGATGGAAAATGGACGAAATCACATAATTAAGAGACAATGCCTATCTTAAACTATGATATGTCCCTCTACTACTGACATGCGCACAGGGTAACCTTAGGATTTATTTCTAAAATTTCAATTTAAGGTCCCATTAATTGTTTGATTAACTCAGGATCAAACCCCATCTTCATCCACATGATATTAATAATTAAGATTTACATTCATGTCAAGTGTCCAAATGCTGACCAACCCATGCACTTCCTCTAGGTGATGGAACTCAAGAATTTGCATATAAGCCAATTTCTTTTAAAAACAATCATTGCATAGACATGGAAGATAGACTCTATGATGAAAAAGATTGAAATAATGCTTTTTACTACTCCACATTTTGACTAGATAGACTATGGATCCAACAATTTGGAATGAAAACTAAAGAGCAAATAAAGATCGAAAGAAAATAAAAACTAAAGGATAGAGCTATTTCAAAATGCCCCTAAACTTGAACTTGACTATGTACTTATAGTCCAAATCCATTAATAAAGGTGGAACATTGATAAGGATTGTTTATAATGGTGGTGGCAATGGTAGTGCTAGCTAAAATGTTCCTTTTGTCTTTTATGGATGAAATTCCATTCATGCCTCTCCATCATTATTGGTGCCACCAACTGAGTGTAAATCCAAATTTTTTATGTAGCTCTATTAATTTTGTGAAAATGGTCGAAAGTGTCGACTATGGTGTTGGTAATACCAAGTCTTTAAAAGTTTTGGATGCTTCCAAGCATTAGCTCATTATCTCAAACCTGGAGCATCACTCAATGTTAGTACTATCGAGTTAGATGTCGGTAATACATACTCCTTATCAGTTAACATGGCCCCTCTCAGCAAAAAGTTGGTGCTACCAAATTTGTTGTCGGTACCACTAATTCTTTAGAACTTGACCCTCATTGTCCCTGTGATGTCGTCAGTACTACTGACTTTGCAGTCGGTACAACCAACTTGTTTTGTGTCTGCACACCAAAGAAAAATGATCAAGGTACCTCTTTTTCATTGTAATTAATAAAATTTAACTATAATGTAAAGAACATGAATGTAAACAAAAAAATCTTAAAACCATATGAGAAAGTTGGGTTGCCTCCCAAAAAGTACCCTTGTTTTATGTCATAAGCTTGACAAGATGAGTTTTATTCAGCCTGGGTTCTCATAGGATGGTTGTGAAGTTTGATCTAGAAGTTTGAACTCCACTATATCATCATTTACCCCAAGTGTCTAGTAGCCTCTACCAATGGCAGTGATCACATTGGTTGTAGCTTGGAACGACCTTCCTGAGAACATCTTTGACTCTCGTATCTCATGCATATCCATGACCATAAAATCAACATGATAGATAAATTTGTCGACTTTGACCAGAACATCCCCGAATATCCCACCTCACAATTAATCCATCTTCCAACTTGATTGTCATGGATGTTTTCATTGGTTCCTTCAATCCCAACTTCTGAAATGTAGGGAGAGGCATGGGATTTATTCTCACCCTAGAGTCACATTGTGCTTATTGGAAATGTGTATTGCCTATGCAACAAGGAATGTAGAAACATCCTATATATTTTCTCTTCATCGGAAGTCTTCCCTGGATCATCACACTCATCCCTTCATCAACACACAATACATCTATATCTTTTTCCATATTTTCTTGTTGATGATTTCCTTCAACAATCTCCCATATGCAGGAATTTACTCTACGACATCCACAAGTGGGATGTTGATGTGGATCTTTTGGAAGATATCAAGGAACTTATTAAATTTCCTTTCCTCCTTATTCAGCTTTTGACTATCTAGGAATGGAACATATGGATTCTCTATACGCTTGTGCAGAGGAAAATATGGTACACTAGGGATATCCTTCCCTAAGCTTGCTTCAACACCACCTTCTGGGATAGAATGTGCACTTCCCTTGTGGGTGAAATGACCGATGGGTGTTCCTTTTGAGGTTTGGGTGCCTCATTATTAACTATTACTATTCCACTATGGAGTAGAACCTTCACCTATTCTAGTTGCATAGATACCTTTTCTGGAACTAGAGGTGGCGACATAACATTGGTGGAACTTTGAATTCTTGGTCTCGCACAGTCGGTGAAGATGGGGCATCCTTATCACTTATTGTTGACCCTATACTGAATGAGGTGCATGTATGGGAATACCCTAATTGTGTGTTGCATCCTCCTTCTCTTCCATATAGACGGTAGGGATATGGAAATTTTAGAATATACACCTAATTTGGCTCTGAAATGTGTTGCTTGGTTGACTCCACAATATGATGTATAGGATACTTAACAACATAGACACATTTTACTTGGCGATGTTGGTGGGATGTATATGTGTTCTCAGGAAATCCCTATTGAATCAACTTCTTTATGGAGACCACCTCTGTCGTTAGCTGAGAAATCTAATTTTTTGTGCTGCAAAATTGAGCTCCTTGATTTTGCAACTCCCTCTATGTCTGGACAATGATCACCTCATTCTGACCGACCAACTTTCCTAGCTTGTTCTCAATGCAGTCTATCTTACTAGGCCCCTTGTCCTGCTACTATGCACCACCCTACTGTTCTTGAAATGGGTCCTGCTCAATGTTATTGGGATCCTTCCTAGAAAATTGGGGATCCTTCCTCCAAGAATAATCATTTCCCTTGTAATTCTGCTTCCGCACAAACATGCATTCCTCTTCCTCTCCTCTAGGGGAATTTTCATCCTTCTGATATAGTTTCTTGGCTATAAGGTCAAGCCTCTCATTCAATGTCATTATGACTTTACACTCTCCAACACTGTTAATGGTTACTGGACATTTTGTTTCTTCACCCCATGACTAATTCTTAGCCATGTTCTTAAAATCTCATGAAATCTGGATGGCTTATTTTTAAGAAAGAAGCATGTTCCTCCACTGTCAAGTGTAGTCCTCTCACTATGGTGCAACCCATAGTAGATGATCTTTGCTTGGCTATAAAGATCGATCCCATGATGAAGGAACTTCCTTAGCATGTTCTAAAACCTCTCCCATGGTTTAGAATAGGATTCGACTACTTGCTTCTTGGGATTATACATCTTCCTGACCAAGTTGTTTTTCTTTTGTGGTGGGAAATAATGCTCAAAGAACACGTCTATCATCCCCTCCCATGTTTATATTGACTCTGGAGGGAGGTTGAGGAACTAGGACATTACATTGTCTTCCAGAGAAGATGTAAAAAGTTTCAAGTAGATGATTGTCACTGGCACTATATCGATCTTCACGATGGCGTAACTCTCAACAAAATTTTTGATTTGCATCAATGGATCCTCTATGCTATGGCCGTGGAACGCTTGTGACTTGACTAGTGACACCAAGCCAGGGTCTATCTTGTAGCCGCCCATATTTATAGCCTG
This sequence comes from Alisma plantago-aquatica, assembly GCA_963693085.1. Taxonomy (NCBI): domain Eukaryota; kingdom Viridiplantae; phylum Streptophyta; class Magnoliopsida; order Alismatales; family Alismataceae; genus Alisma; species Alisma plantago-aquatica. The sequence continues at coordinate 237,422,756 of OY856415.1, forward strand.
TCTTTTAATTGGGCCCAACTTCATTGTTATAGATGATGCCTTTATCTTCTCCCAGATGGTCTGCTCTTCAGCTTTTGTATCACCCATATCTAGTTGCTCTGGTTGTTCTGTTGGGGTTTTTGGAGTCTCAAGTGATGACATCTTAGGTGGTGGAGTTTGGATTAGTCTTAGTGCATAACCATTGTACTCTTGTACTCTATGTAAGAAATCCTCCTGAAATTCACAATGAGGCGTTGAGGCTCTGTAATTGGTGCTTCTTATTTGCACCATACATCAATAGTTGAAATTTAAGAAATCTGTGAGAAATCAGTACTAGTGGTTGAATGGAAATTTAGAGTTAAGCTAAATAATATTTATTTAAAAAAATGTGGCATGAGAGTGGTCGGTCAAAACTCATAGTGTTGGACACATCATTTTCCACGACAACAGTGAAAAAAACTTGATGCACGTAAACTGCACGTCAAAAATAGAATTGCACATATCAATGTAATATAGGCCTAAAGAGGCCAAGATATCAAACACGAGGAAAACCTATATGCATAAACTACTACTAACAATGACTCAGTCAACTAGGCCGATGAAAAAGAGTGAATGTGTTGATTGCAAGAATTAAAATTAAAATTATTGGTTGTGATCACGAGTGGAATAAGTTCCTTAGGATTGTGGTTTCACCATATCTCACATTACAATTAACATCATTTCATTAATATTAATTTCTCCTAACCCTGGACAAAGTGACCTATAGCAAGAATTGCCCACTCTCGTAGCGTAATTCACTACCTATCCTAATATGAATCCCACTCTTATAGAAATTGTGTTATTAGATAGGTGCTTTACCAAAATCTTTGGATTATCCTCTTCATATTCCTAAGACATTTCTCAAGGTGTGATATAAAACATGTAAATGTATGAGTTTTCCAACCCTTAATCCCTCTATCAAAGAAATTAACGATCTAAAAAACTACCTATGGTGATCAAGCATAGATAATTCATGATGCTCTCATATATTTATATGTAAAAATTAAGAGAAATATGTATGGTAAATCATAACTGTCAGTTATAATAAAAAACTGTACTACTCCCAAATCCTAAGGAAAAAGGTGATTAACCCCGCATGATTTCAATTGCTTTACACATTGAAAAGGAAGATGAGAAAGAACAAAACATCAAGAATAAGGAAAAACTCCTAGAGAAAGATGGTACATGTGGTTCCTCGAATGCGGTTATTTTCCATCTTCCGACTACAAATCGGGCCACCAATAGTGCTCAAATTGTCTAGAACATTGCTTTCTCCTACTCTATCTCTCCTCTCCACTCTTTTTTGTCATATAATTGAATAGCACATGATAATTAGGTATGGCCTAACTCCCTTAAGTCATAGACATGACTTAGAGCATCATTAATTTTCAACTGTTGAATTAACGACAACATTTGATCTTCCCTGATCCCATAGAGTCGGTACAACCGACTGGGTGTCGGTAGTATCGATGCCCCCGATAAGTTGGGGCCCCTGTTAGGTTGCCAGTATTGCCGAGTTGTTAGTGGTACTGAGATTTCTCAAGATTTTATTGTTCCTTTCTGATCAAGTGTCGGTACCACCGACAAGCAGGTCAGTATTACAGAGTTGTGTAGTTTCCTATAGATTCACCTGGAATTCCAGAAAAACAAACATAATCTCCCAAATAATAATGAGTCTATTAGGAAAATTAAAAATACATCTATTTTACGCAATTGAATGTCACATGATGATGATGATAAATAATGCACAAATTTATATGAAATTGAACAATAAGTGCATAAAAATCTATAATAAATAGCCTGTGAGAACGACAATTGTTTAGTGCATTAGCGGCTAGTCCTTCTTTTGAAGAATAGGCTAATGAAGTTGGTGATGGAGTGGATCTCCTCTCTCCTCTGGAGTTTTGTCTTTTGAGATTGAGGACCTATGAAATGACTAAGGGATGGAGGCTCTATAATGTGGCAACACTTTGTCATTTCTCACATGTCGCAACCACCTTCATGGATGAAGTTGTTGACTATTTATAGACATGATCCATGATGCAACCGACTTAACTAATTGTAGTCTCTAAATGTCCTGGTTCATCATTTTCTATGGATGTAGGCTTATCGATCACTAAGTCGTGATGGTTTCTGGTATCACGAGTCTTCATTGGTCACTGAGTTTGCGTTGAGATCGACTATCACTAAACATGATTGATGCAAGAGACACTAAAGTGGTGTTCCAATCAGTCACTAAGGTGTACGAGTTTCGGGCGGTCGTTGAGACATTAGGGACAACAACCACTGATGTGATGTAATTTTCATCGGTCGCCAAGGGGTAGATAATTCATCGATCACATGACGTTGGGTGCTCAATGCCCACTGGGCATTGCACTTTCCTTAGGCTTGTCGAACATCTAAGTGTGATGTTTATCAACGATCACCTAGATCCAAGCCCACTTCTAGAAGTACTCTGTGTCAAACAAGGGAGAAGGAATGAGATTAGGTAGTTATATCAAAACTTACCAACACAACTATATTATGGTAGATAAAACATCGTTGAGATGATAATATGAGGATAAAATAGGCACTCAAATATCCATAAAATTGGATTTTATCAGAATATCAACAAAATAAAATTATAGATAGCATGTTCAACCATTTTTATTTCATTACTCATGTTTAACTTATCAAAATTGACTATTTGTTTGTGATTTTATGATATGGGGTCTATTTTTTTATAATCTTGTAAGAGTAAGGTGTTTTACTTGATTATTTTCTAGAGTGAAAAAATACTATTAGTCCATGGATAATTTTGAATGTTTAATTGAAGTCAATCATTAATCAAATCAGGGATCAGGTGGTTGTGATCTATCCTTCCCTCTCATTACATTTTTCCAAAGAGCTAACATAGAGCAATAAGAATCTCCGATCTTGGTCTTTGGGCAATTCCTTTACCGGATTCAATGTTGCATGTTCTTTGGTAAGAAAGAGATGTCTGGGCTAGGAAGAGGCAGAGGCCTTATAGGAAGAGGAGTTGAGACACAATCTCATCCTTAGGAGGACATGTCATGATGGTAGCTGGTCTCAGTAAGAAATCATGAGCCTAAAGGATATGTCAACCCAACTCAAGGTGAAGGAAGGAGAAATAAGAAAGGTCACAAAAATGAAGGTGATGCAATAAGTAGATGGTGGATTTCATATTGATCTACTTATGGTCTGAGTATGAATGGTTTGTGAACATAGGGGAGATCCCTCTTATGTGATTTATAGAATATACTGGAGTCTTGGTTTAAGGTTACGACAAATTGAGCCTCTTCAAGGTGAGAGACAGGAGATACATGGTTTTAAAACTTTTTGTCCAACACAACAACTAGTGTTGAACCACCCATGATCCTAGGAAGAATAGAGAGAGGAAGTCATTAAAGTGATTTTTGTAGTGTGGGTGGACAAAGAGGATGATTGGAGAGAAAGAGACTTGATTGCGGAGGGTTGGCTTCTTTCCATTTAAGTCCCTAGGTAGATGATGACATTGAAGTTGTTGATTCTAGATCTAAGGGTCAGGACTAGAGTGACATATTGTGAACCCGGTCAAAATGTCTTCCTAAATTCATATCATTTAAATTTAGCTTCAATTAAATTAAGAACAGTCACATTTATAAAATACAAGTACTTTTCTTCTTTTCTGTAGGCCAATAGGAGTGTTCTTTTTCTCTAAAATTTGTATGTAAACTCATAAAGACTCTCTCCTAGATAGATTAAAAACACTAAATTCAGTTAGATAATCCATATTCCCAAAGATTTCTATTCAAATATACTTAATTAATCACATAAAATTGGGACATAAACAACAAACTATCTTACAATATGTTCAAACTAATTATATGAATATATTAGTTCATAACCAACTAAAGGATTTTCTATTGACCAATCCTTGAAGCAAAAACCTATTTATTGCATGAATCAAGTCTCATGTGTTTCATAAAAAACAACCCATCATGATATTTAAGGAAAAGTTGCATCGCAAACAATCTCTTTATTATAGAGCTATAATATGATATGATCAGCAAAACAAACATGTCCTTACATGAGATCTATATTCCCATCTTGTAAAAAAATTAGGTTTTAGACTATTAATTGTTATGAGTTGATTATTTAAATATAGATACAAAAGAACCGCCCTTGCCTCCCAGTTCCATCGTTAGTGGGAATAACATAAAGAGGTGGTCATTATACTTAAATTTATCATTTGGGTGTGTTGATTTGGTTTCATTTAGAGATTTAATGAATGGTTGAAGTTAGTGCTAATACACAAGGGTGGTAGTTACACTCCAACTTACCATGTCTATGGTTCTTACTACCTTTGTAAGGATCACTTCGTGACCAAATTCTTCTCAATTAAAGAAAACATCATAGTATTTTAGCAAACTACGTTTCACTAAACATATTGCAAAGTCTATACACTCAACATTTCCAATGAACACTAGATTATGTCATTGCATTATATTGTCAAATTTTGTTATGATAGATTCCACATGTGGTGTGTGGTATATATATTTAACATAAAAACATATGTAGATTTTGCATCTTTATCATGTTCTTATATCGATATCTAAACATTAGCACATTCTACAACTCATGCTACAATGAAATTGTAGTTCTACATTTTATTTTCAGCATAATTTCAATTATATTACCAACCACAACATACAAGTTCAAGAAAAACTTGTGAAATGGAAAACAGAGCATGAACACAACTTCTAGGACATGACTAGAAAAATATATCTATTTATAAAATCCTTTATCAGAAAATATATTAGTTTGAAGTAGCATGATTTACAATATATTGAGTTTAGAGTCGATTATTATGAATTTCCATTTCTCCCATTTAATTTGAGCATTTCTGAGAAAAAAAAGAACATTCATCTATTCTGCATAGAGATCGACTTCACCATATCTTTGTCCTATTTCAATCACTGGCAATGCATCTTCATCATTTCGCAAAGGCCTCACCCTATAATCATGTCTTGGTTCCCTATACCAGATTTTCTTGATTGAAGTACATCCAACATCAAAGAATGCTTGAAGAATCTGGTAATATCCAATGAACTCATGATAAAGAATCACTTCCTTGCTTTTCCCACCTTCATAGAACTCGTTGCGCATTTGTCCACCGTAATGCACGTTTAAGGGTAGAGTTATATAACTCCTGTAAGATAAATACAAAAAGAAATTACAAACACATCATTCGAAGTAAACCACCATCATAATATAGAATTTTGACACCTAATTGATAAGATTCTATCATCACATTATCACAAAGTACTACTAACGGAATAACAAAGTATATTGCCATGTCGTTGTACTGACACTTTTTTGTCAATACTTATGTAATCACAAAATTTAACATCATTTTGACAAATATTTGTTGTGATATATTCAATGAAAATCATTTTAATTGTGAAATATAATGCATGCCCCCCTACATCATACACATACATGATGGAAATTATATCCGATAGTCATCACCTCAAAGATATCATAGGGTGAAACATAATATTCTATAATTTTTTAGATAACTCACCGCTCTTTGTCTGGGTTTGACTTATTAGTATCAGGTGAAGACATTGACAAGCTTCTCGGATGAGAATTCACAAACACCCTAGGATCCTACAATATCTACCCAACTACTAATGGGTGGTTGTACGATACTTTTGTTGTTCAAGAAATGCCTTGCGTAAAAATATTTCCCCACTAAATATCTATTTTCCTCACCAAAGATGTATTGAAGAAAAGAACACTTTGAAAATGCAACGCTTCTCATGTTCCTTATATAAACAACGTCATCGTCAATGTAAACTAAGACACATATTCATTATTCTAAGACTGGGCGTAGTACAACGGTAGTTAACAGGAGGGCAGGTAAAAACGAAAATGGAGGGGAAAGGGAAGGTGAAACGGAAAGTAAAATTTAAAAATATGATGTTTGGTTATATTTGTATAGGGAATGGTACATTGCCAACCAAGCGGCAGCCTACTGGATTGACCAAGACTCACCTACCTAGGAGACTTGGGTTCAAATCCCCACTCGACTATTTTGGGAGAGCCTTGAAGACATGTGAGTCCTACAATTTGCGCCATTTTATTCTAATACAAATTATTTACATAAAAAAATAATTAAATAGATATATGGGTATACATGGTATAGGTATATGGATAACGATAACCTTATTCCGGTATGTGGGTATAAGGGTAATCAGTTACATGAATATAAAGATATATACCCATGACAGTTTTAGAGGGTATGCGAATATAACCATATCTATTTATAGCCTTAGGTGTAATACAAAATGAGTTTTTGTATAACAAATTTATGAGTATATATATATATATATATATATATATATATATATATATATATATATATATATATATATATATATATATATATATGGGTATATATTTACTATCCGTGGATCTATTTTATAATATATTTACTATCGTGTCTTTTGCAATTTTCAGACTCCTCTTTGACCTTTTCTTTTTTAACCCCACGTTTAGCACAACCCATCGTGCAAAATAGTCCTATTCTGGTAATCCTTCTTGCCGAGTCATCCTACATAGCCCTAAACCCGAGATGCATGTTTTCTTCTTGGCTCAGCCATCACCGCTGCTCGATCACGCTTGCCATCTTGCATTGCCCCATCCACCAGCCGATGCCGTCCATCTCATATTCTCATACTATATCCCGTGAATGGTTTCTCTGCAGCAACAACCAACATGCCTTCATGATCTGCCGCCATCTTGATTTTTGTCATGGCCGTAAATTTCAATTGGTTGGCTCAAGCTATCCCCATGACAAGGAACCCACGGCTGAAGGCTTGCAGCAAGATGGGTATCCACGAAATCCCTTTGTCTTTTCCTTTCTCCCAGTCGGAGCTACCACCACCGTAGGTATAGAAATTCGTCTCTTCATACTTTTGCATCTCTGTAATTTGGATTAGTTATGTGCATCTACTGCATCTACACATGTTGCTCTTCTCCGTGCTATAATCACCTACATGAGTTGGACTCCACTATCATATTCTTTTCGTGATTTTCTTTTCCTAAATTCTTCTGTAATTACTTTTAGATATCGCCTCCTATGAATCCTTTTCGAACCATCTTTCGCGTTGTGATCAATGCCAACTGTCCTATTTCCCCTGCCCTACTTCAATCGACGGCACGTCCAGTAAATCAAGCGAGCGACCAATAGAATCTACTATGGGAGAGAGGACATACGGACGGCAGCCACAAATAGGACTGGTGTCATAGTGCCTAAATGAAGCGAGTTAGCCCCAGAGTCATGTCGTTTGAGCGATGGCAGGGCTGCAGTAGTATGACACAGTGGATTCGGTTTCACACCAACAATATGATATGGACTATGTCAATCAACCAATCACCAATATGGTGGTCCATGCCTGTGAGACTATGCCTATCACACATGAAAGTCTCCTCATGTTGCAAGAATCATGCTTTCCGGTGATGATGCCAATGGCACTAAACCTCCTGCTAAGAACCTAAAGACTTACCAACAAAAAAAACTGCACCAGTCAAACTTAAGCAGTTTGAAGCCGAAACTATAGCTTTCATCCAATTTAGTGCTTGTAGAATGTATGTTTGATGCTGACTGCTTGGTTATCTCTCACATATCGAAGCTAATATGAAGATTTAATTTGGAAGGAGGTGAATAGGGCATTTTCAATGTTGGTATACCTACCAATTAGCCGCGGTGTATTATTACTAAGGGAGGTTGTCTCCCGTTGTGATTCCAAGGTTAAAAATCTAGGTCTTGGTATTTTTTTCGATCCAGCTGGAGTTCCCTTTTTACTACACTGATTCAATACATTCATATATGACTAACACTATTCATGTGTTCTAGATCATACAAAATATCATGTGAAACTGGCATGGACTTCACGAAGATACCATATGTTGTTTTAAAGATTTGACTAGCAGGGGTAAAAAATATCTCTCTTTTTCTTAGGTTTCCATTAAACTATGAAAAGAGTAGGCAACGATAAGCTTTTCACATGAGAAAATGTCAGGAAATGATACCTTATTGTCATTTCTTTTGAATTGTATTGAGGTTAAAACAATATTATGTATTTATTCCAGAAAAATCATTATAACAAATTGTATTTGAGATCTATATAAATATTTCGTCAAGCAGATGGTCAGAATGTATATTAAGTAATAAAACTCCCAAATGGAAGCAGTTTCTAATATCTCAATAGCTAAGCAATAAAATTACATTGTGTACCATGTCACTGCACGTAGGTAAACATATTCAGATGCACGCACAGTCCCACAACATATCTAGGCACCCATTTTGGCTCAGACAATTTGTATTGAGTTTTTATTTGAGTACTTGTATATATCTGCGTGCAAGAAAATGTACAGAAACATTTTTGGTTGTAATAGTTTGTTTCATGTCTATGTGTCTTTAGGTTCAACCTTTGAATAGAAATCAAATAAGAAAGTATTAAAAGGGAATTTAAAGAAATGGTGAGAGGTGTGATGGGTCTTGATTATAATTTAATTGATTATGTTTTTGAACTATTTGAAACATTATTGTTTGCTCAACTACTAAGTCTTGTTAGTCTGTTAGCCACATGTTGTTGGTTGAATTTTCATCTAGAGCCCTTAGGGATTAAAGGAAGAGGATTAAACAACATCTGTAAGCTCGACTTCACATTTTTTGTGATAGAGATAGATTTCTTCCTCATGAAAATGAAAATAATAATTATTAAAAACATTTTGAACCATTTGTAAAAGAAAAAATATGTCCATAGGTTTGGGGCAACATTCAATATCATAACATACTTTTTCTCTTGGATTCCTCACGAATGCAAATTTTATATTGTTTGCCAAAGGTAGCCAATGTCATAGATATCTCATAAAAATCATATATTAGGAGAAAATGTATATGTGATCCATTCTCCATTCATAATAAAAAAATCAATTTACCTCAGAAGTCCACAATCGAGGTCCTAATTGCCATTAATGTAGAATTGGAACTCCTTCTGGACGTTATAAGAGAGCCAATAATAGGAGCTTAATTAGAAACTAGAGGACACACCTACTTATACTATGAACTTTATTTTAAATCAACAAGAGCCTATGTTCATATTTGCTATACTTGAAATAATATTATACATCAATATGTGCTATTAACCTAAAAAAATGATATGGGGTTTTCTTATTTGATTTTTTACCAAGCATTAAATAGCACATGAAATATAGTTTTGTTTCAAAAGAAAAGTATGGGAGGCAGATTACCACCTCAATTTTTTATTTACATAAGTTTAAACACTTAAGTCATAAACTATCATGATCATATTGTATATGATATCTAATGCATACATTCATAACTTGAATATTAGTACTTCAAATGCTTTCCTTCAATTACCATATCATACTATAATAAATTAGAAGTATGTACTAGATAACATGAGCTCTCAAAATTTCTTTAACATAATATGTTATGAAGTCATTGTGCATTATCAAAAGAAATATCAAGTTTGGCAGCCAAATGCTTATGAGAAGCCCAAAAAAATTAATTACTCTAGAATAATAAGAAATTAGTAGATGCATATGATAACAATATCCAATTCTGTGTGAGTTTGTGATACTAAGCCACAACTTTTATAGTGTTGTATCAATTCAAATGCAAATTCCTATCATTTTTATGTATTTCACCATATATATATATGTTTTTCTTGTTACATATGTTATTCATTCTTGCTATGCCTAATGAAAGAATATTGATCAAAATGATAATTTTGAAAATTATAATATATTTTTACAGCTTGAGAGTGTTTCCTTTTATGTAAAATAGGTTTTGATCAATAATTTTTTTTCCTAACGAAGAGATAGAGTGAGTGATCAAATGTCTCAACATCTATCCAATGTGGTTAATGCTAACAATATCCATCCACTATCGGACAAGAAATTTTTTATCATAAAATAATGGATATACATATTTGCATAAGAGATAAGTATTATTAACATTCATAAATGAAATGAAAAAACAATATTTCAAAAGAGAAGAAGCTTTCTTTTTTAACTAAATCTAAACATGGATTGTGTTTAGTCCAACAATAAATCGATCAAAGCATGTAAGAATTAGGCCTAAAGGGTAACAATGAAGTTTAGCTCAACATATTTTATCTATGCCAACTATGGCTATAAATCTCAACTACCCTTTCAACATCCTAGCTATATTATAAGCACATGCATCTGTAACATTTGTAACCCAAAAAATCATATATCTTCACATGTAAACATGTAAGTGATATTGACTTACTGCCATCATTGCTGAAGGATAGTCATCATGTCGATATAAAAGTTGAAAAGAATATTGTTAACTAAGTTGACGTGCACTAGAGTTGAGTGTGTAGAGACATGTGGGTGCATTCTACTTCAAGTCTTGACACAAAAATTTGAAACAACATCAATAAAAATATTTAAACCAGGCCATCAAGTTTTTGTTTGAATCTCAACATAGCTTAATACTATATGTCCAACTTAAATACAAAAGGTACTCAAACTCAATTAAGTCATGTTAATATCATTAAGTAAAATTGGAAGTTTGCTTCAAATGAATGAAGTGAAATTATATGTAACAATGATATACACAAATTCTAAGATTTATGTACAAGAATGATGTCCACTGATGTGTTTGATATTCAGTAGTACCTTAGAAAAACACACATATGCGAGTAAAAATTTGTTTCCAATAAGGATGAAATATAAGTAAACCTTTATACAATACTTTATTTTAAGTAAATTAATAAAATAATTTGTATTAAACATGTATACTTATCTCAAAATTTTTTTAAATTTATGTTAACACATAACATGGAAAATTAAAATAATTGTTTTTGTTTGATTTTAAAAAACATTGATAACCAGAAACGACACGAGATGCGCATCAATTTCAAGCCAAGACTGCCCCATCCCCACATGGGAGGAGCACATTTCTATCCACTTCGTCGACAGGAAACCCTTCTGTGGTAGGAAACCCTTATGCCACTTCGTCGACAGGAAACCCTTCTGTGATGGGAGGAGCACATTTCTATCCACTTCGTCGAATCGATCGACTTCATCGAGCCCATCACCAGAAACGGCACGAGATGCACATCCATCTCAAGCCAAGACTGCCCCATCCTCACATGGGAGGAGCACATTTCTATCCACTTCTTCGGCAGGAAACCCTTATGCGGCCAGCTTCTTGGTTGGATCCGCAGGCAGTGGCGCCCCAGCGGCCCTGTAAAGGTGATAGCTGAGGAACATGAGGGATTCATCGTGAGGATGCCGACCCATGAGGAAAGGGAACAGGTCCGGAACGAGGCACCTTGGTTCATGGATGGTTCGTTGCTCATCGCTCATGCGTGGAAGTCGGGTTCCCCTCTTCAACCCCTTTCCTTCACTCACGCTCCAGTGTGGTTCAAGATCGAGAACCTGGGTTTGTCGTGGACGCTTAAGCATATCGCCTGCGTCGCTAGCACCATCGTGAATCCTGTTGATATTGACAATCACTCTGTCACCGCCGGCTGTCTTGGTAAAGCCTTGGTCTGTATTGAGATTTGCAGCAATGTAAAGCTACCCAAGGAAAGAGATGGTTGAGGTCGACTCAGTCCCGAGATTGTTGAAAGTTGAGGCAGTAGCCATTCCAGTCACCTGCCCCAATTGCAAGAAGTTCGGGCACATTGGTCAATCTTGCCCTATGAAGACAAGGAAGCCGCCACCTGAGAGAGACATCCAGATTAAGTTGGGAAAACCAAGTGCTCACAGAATTACCAAAGCATCCAAGCCCAAAGCACCGCTTGTGAAGGCTCTGGACTCTGAAATCCCTGACCACAGTGTAGTGGATGACAACCTGCGAGATTTTGTGTCCCAGCAGGTTATAGATACGGTTCTGAATGGCCACGTTACTGATCACCAGTGCCACCAAATTGGTACGAGCCATCAACAATATGAGCCTCACATGCTCAGGGACTCTCCGGCTTGTTATGCTGGTAACAACTTTGATTGGGAGCCGAAGTTTGCAAATTGTGGCTAAGAAGATGGAGGATCCATTTCTTGGAAGATTAACATGCCCTGGGAGGGCTGTGATTTCTCAGCTAAGGCCTATGATAGGAAGGAGAACCTATTTGGGGATGGTGACTCTATTGATTCTGAAGTCGAATTTGATCAATGTGACTCTGACTCCATGATCTTCAACCAAAAGTGGACAAAAAGAAAGAAGAAGTCAGCAAGGAAGCAGATGGGTTGAGTCATGTACTCATCCGGCCCTACCTACTGATCAGGGAATTTTTCCTTGATGTGGCTTAGTGATCTGGTCATGCCACAAAGTCTGCTTGTCTCCTGGTTTGATGAAGAGGGCTAGGAACTCACTTATTCTTCACACTTTATGAGATGTTTCTAATGCCAGTGCTGGGATAGGTTTGTTTCTCATCAAGGACATCAACCATGGGACAACTTATGGAAGGGCACCTCCTGCATTGCTATCTACAGCTTGGAAGTGTTTCGATGGTGAAAGAACTTTGTTATTCATTGCTTTTAGGTAGTACCGCCTATTCTCTTTGCTAAGACAGATTCCAGCCTCCCAGAACGACACACTTTGAAGGTGGGATTATTGATAGTGTCGGTGCTGGCCGTTCTGGTTTATGCCTTACCTAGATGACAAAGTCTGTACTCGTTAAAAGCCTTGGATTCTTGTTTCTTTTTTTTCTGTTGGGGTCTTTTATTCCCTTTTTTTATTCTTTTCGAATGTTTTCATCCTCGCTGTATAGGGGCACAGTGTTTGTACCCGAAGTTTTTGGAAATTTTATAGTAACATGATTTTTTACCGACAAAAAAAAAATATTGATAACACTCACATAAACCAAATTAATTTTTCAATCAAAACTAATTAAATTAGGTGATAACAGGAATCATTAGTTTAAGGCAAAATAAAATAATTTCTTAGACATTGATACTTATCATTTGCAAATATGTTGTGCCATATGATGATTGTAGAAATTCATTGTAGATGAACTCATACAATCATACTAACTCTTGAGTTCTTATTTTTTTAGAATATGAGTTCATATCTTATTGAACTAAAAGTACAAGTGTTTCACTCTAAACAATGGATTTCTCACAAAAAATGGAAACTGATGCAACAAAATATTTGTATATGTGCTTATGATTACATACAATTGATAATGAGATTATTATTCTTATTCACATCAAACCCAATCAACTTTTTGTGGGAGAGCTAAGAGTACTGATTTTTTTTAGTAATTTTTATAGTTTCAATAGCTCACGTAGAGGAAAAATATGTCAATTGGTTGATATCAATCAAGACACATTATAAATGTATTATATTGCCCCACGGAAAACATAATAAATGTATATGTTTTAATTTATAAGTATTTGTATTTAACCTAATATTTCATATACTATTAAAACAATAACTATCGGGGTGACTACAATTTAACACTTTATTATTGAACTTTTTTTTGAAACCATAGAGATTAGTTATTATTCATCCTGATCTCTAGTTCAGGCCAAATTACAGATAGTCGGATATTAATATCCATGGGGAGCTAGACAAGTTTGATATGAGAAAAGATACACTGAGAAGCAGAGTACAAGGAGTGTTTTGCTATACTATCTGCCACAGAGTTGTGCTTCCGGCTGATGAAGGAAAGCTTGAGATTGGGTAATAAGGAGAGAATGTGGCAGTATTTTCTCCTCAAGGGTTGGAACTTACATGCGGCCTTTCTCCATGTAAGAGGATATCAATGGCCGTCGAGGAATCAAAAAGGATAACTGGCGAGCTCCAATTGTTTTAGACACAAACGGTCATAGCTAGAATGATGCCCTTGATTTTAGCCTCCATAGCTGAGGTGGCATATCCAAAAGTGCCTTGACCCCATAAGCAAGCCCCATCGCCCTCAGTGACGTGGACTCCGATTCCCATCTTTAATGTGTGAAGTTGGAACGCAGCGTCAACGAAGACCACCTGTTGGTGCGGGAGCGGCCGACATGGATGACTATGTTGAGCTGCAGCTCCGAGCGAGACGTGCTTCGGGATATTGAGTATTGCCGTGGTGCTGCCATGAATCCTGGAGGCAAGAACCTTAGGAGGTGTGCGCTTGCCACCATGAATGAAATTGTTATGTGCATACTAGATGGTCCATCACCCCACACAACATAGAGTCTTGTCCCCGATGCTTGCGGACCCATGGATGATGTTAGTAAACCACACCTCCTCCGATAAAGTGAAGAAGTCTGGGCCAATACCCAGCAGCCGCCATACCTCCAGGCTAGTGGGACAGTCACGTAGGCAATGAAGGAGCGAGTCGACGTCCTGTGAGCAAGCTGGGCATACATCGTCCATGCAGACATGGCGATGTACCTTCTCCTTATTTGTAAGAATGGCACGGTGTCCCAACAGCCAAAGGAAGGTTTTATACTTTGGCAGCAGGGGAAGTGCCCACATCGCCTTCCAAAACATGGAGGTAGGAGGGGTCGTCCCTCCCTACAGCCATGCATAGGCCGTGCTGGCTGATAATTCTCCAATGGGCTCCCAAGGCCACGACCAAGAATCCATGCCTGCGTCGGGGTCAAGTGGTGCAGTATGCTGAATGAAAGGCCAAACTTCAGGAGGAAGGTATGCATGAATGAAATCCCAATCCCACTGGCCCACACCCGGGGACATACATTGCACAGTAAGATCAAGGAGATCCTCGGGGATAGATATATTAGGAGAAATGTCAAGTATAGACTTGCCCATTAGCCACTTGTCTCCCCAGACATTCGTGTTCCGGCCTGCGTTGATGGTTTTATGACAGACAACTTCAAGTTTTGGAATGTGACCCTTGATGAAGGTCCATGCTGAGGATCCAGGCTTTTTGGAGAACACGCCATTGTGCACGTATTTGTGTCTCATTACCTCCACCCATGGCGATGGAGAATTGTTCAAGAACTGCCAAACATTCTTCATCATGAGTGCCTTGTTCTGGGTCCTGGCATCCCTGAGACCAAGCCCACCTGACGATTTGCTTTTAGTAAGCTTGTCCCATGAGACCAACGCCATCTTCTTCTGTTCTCGGCCACCCAACCATATAAAATCCCTGATGTGTTTATTGATTTCATCATAGAGAGAAGGCGAAAGCTTGACGGATTGCATGGTGTATGAGGGAATAGATTGTAGAGAGGACTTTGCCAATGTGATACGACCTGCCAAGGAAAGCGTACGGGCAGCCCAACTGTCCATGTGACCCCTGATGGAGCTGATAATATGCGAGTGCGTCTGCTTGTTGAGGCGATGGTGCAAGATAGGGACTCCCAAGTAGCGACCCAGGTCATCAGTTCTTGGTATGCCCATGCGACGACAGAAAGCACACTGTTTAGATATGGATGTGTTAGAAGAGAAATAGCAGCAAGATTTCTCCTTAGATATAATTTGTCCAGAAACGAGTACGAACTCCTTTAGAATCTTGTTGATGTTGGAGGCTTGGGAAGTGGACACCTCAGTCATAAGGAGGATGTCGTCCGCAAACATAACATGAGAGAGGGAGGGACCAGTCTTAGACAACATAATCGGATTCCAAGTACCGTGAGTTACTGACTTTGCGATAGCTTGACTGAGGCATTCCATACATAGCACAAAAATGTAGGGGTTGATAGGGTCGCCTTGTCTCACTCCTTGGGTGGATTTTATGGGTTCCAAGGGTACACCTTCCCAGAGAATCGAGGTGCTACCTTGAGAAATAATCTGCATAATCAACTTGGAGAGGCTTTCAGGGATCCCCGTTCTAGAGAGAGTGTCAACAATGAAGGGCCAACTCATACGATCAAAGGCCTTTGAGAGGTCAAGCTTAATGGCCACCCATTTTTTCTTGCCTTTTTTATTTCTCATAGAGTGCACTACCTCCTGAACTAGAAGGATGTTGTCACATATACGGCAACTAGGAATGAAGTTAGACTGGTGCACATAAATCCAATCATTCATAAAGGGTTTGAGAAGCTCCACAATAATCTTAGATATTAGTTTGAAACAACAGTTGTTTAGCGAGATGGGATGAAGATCCGAGCAGCGTTGAGGGCTTTCCACCTTTGGAATGAGAACCAATAATGAGTCTGCAATACGTGGATCCACCCGACTGTAGGTAAAAGCAGTCTGGACAGTAGTGACAAAAGAGCTGCCCACATGAGACCAATTATTCTACACGAAGCCGTTGTGAATGCCATCCGGGCCCGACGCTTTAGCTGGGGCCATGAGGAAGATGGTACGCCTGATCTCCTCAGCCTCAGGGACACGGCCAAAGAGGTGAGCGTTGGCAATGGGCCGAAATTGCCCCACATATTGACGGATGGCCGCTCGATCCAAGGACCTAGAAGTGGGAGGGCTAAACAGGCTGCTGAAGAAATCCCGAACGTGCTGCTTGATGAGTTATGGGGAGGTGATCCAGTCTCCATTGGCATCGCGGAGTCCGGATATCTTATTATGTTGTCGTCTAGACTTAACACAGGCGTGGAAAAATTTGTTGTTGCCATCACCAAATTGAAGCCAGTTGATGTTCGCACATTGTTGCCAGTCCGCTTCCTCTCTCAGGAGGATATTACTTAGTTGTTCTTGGAGATCAATAGAATGTAGTTGGTTTGAAACAGTAGAAGGAGATGAGTAGGATGCTACCTGGCATCTATCAATCTTGCGCAAAAGAGTGTCCTTCCGTTTGTGCTGTTGCTTTAAACGGCGAGCTTCCCATTTGATGGCATCTGTTTGGAAGGCAGGAAGGGCCTCTAAATATGGGCGTGTGCTATCCCACGCAGGCAGGAGGTCATCTTTGAAATCCAGAATAAGGTTCCAGCTCATCTTTGTTTTAAAAAAATGGCCACGCCGATGACTTTGACGCCCAGACAATAAGATAGGAATTATGGTCACTATACAGGCGCGAAAGGACTTGAACGTCCATGCCCCCCTCTACAGATAACCATTCCTCATTATCAATGGTTCTATCAAGTTTCTCAAGAAGCCTGCCTTTCTTATAGGTAAAGCGGTGTCCCAAAGAAGCCATATCTTTCATACCAGATGAAGCAAGGAACGAGTGAAATTTAAGGCTTGAACGTCTATCAAATCCATGCCCACCTCTTTTCTCAGAAATGTCCAACATTGTGTTGAAATCCCCCACCAATGCCCAGGCATCATTGATATGGGATGACAGAGCTGTGAGCCTGTGCCACATGAGGTCTCGTTTTTGTGGATTCGGGCTATCATATACAACGGTTAGCAACCAAGAGTTATTGATACAATAATGAACGTACTTACGATGACTCTGCAAGATGTCGAGAGTGCAACGATGACTATCCCAGAGGACCCATATGCCCCCAGAGAAACCCAACGCTTCAAATCTATGAGAGGATGAATACCCGAGTTTATTAATGATGCCATTAGCTTTAATACCACTACAACGGGGTCCAATAATAACTAGAATTTGGAGATTATATCGCCTTTTATATTCCTTCAGAAGGGTTAGTTTGTCCTTGGAGCAAGCTCCTTGGATGTTCCAGCAGATGATGTTCATCATACAGAAAACACAAAGAGAGAATTGGATGGTAGCCAGAGTGGGATTAGTTGATGGCATCTAGCAGTCCTGGTGCATCGACGACTGCCTCCATCGGCGCATCAGTGTCTGCAGCCTCCTCAATTAGGTTAAGAGACCACTTAGTATTGATGGTGAAGTCGACGTTACACACTAGAAGAGCAAGTTTTCCTTTTTTGCGCTCCCGCCCGGGGCTTACAGCTTGATAGACAACATGCCGTTTGCGTAGGATGACCCCACTGCCAGCACTTTGTGAACTCAGAGAGAATCTCTGTGGGTCTGCTACCTGGGACCTGTGATCCGCTGATGCTTGAAACCTAAAGGAGTCCACGAAGGTGTTGCTAACTCGACCTTCACTAATATCGTCGTCAATCAGAGTAATCACCTAATTGTCTCCCCCTCCCGATGCTACCATCTTGGATGACATAGGGGAAGGTGGCGGCCGACCCCCCACCTGGGGTGCAGGGTCTTGGTTCGGCCTCCCAGCCTTCTTTTTTTGTTTACGAGAAACCACAGTTTCCCATCCGCGGTTGTCAGCATCTTCAACCTCAGGCGCGATAGGCGCTGCCTTAGGGTTTTCGGCCGCCACTTCCTCGGCTTTGCTAGGCGCGCTCACGTCGGCAGCCGGAGGGGGTTTCTTTCCCTTGGGGGCCTTATGTTCAGGCATCTTGGCATGGATCTCGGTTGAGTACGGCGTGGACAAGGCCAACATCAAAGTGGAGGAGGAGGGCGCTGTGGCGCTCGGGAAACTGGGGACAAACTTACTGTCACCCACCGCATGGCCGAGACGGTTGCACTTCAAGCAGAGGGTCGGCAGGTTCTCATACTCCAGCCGGAAACACTCGCCATGGAGCATAATCGCGGGCAGGAGCGACGTCGACGTGTCAACTTCGACAGCTATGCGGGCAAATTTGCCCCGGTGGCTAGACTGAGTCGTGGTGTCGATCTTGATTGTCTTACGAATCAGATCTCCGACGCTGGACAGGAGTTGGTTCTGGAAGAGGTGTATCGGGAGGTCGGGGATCCTTGCCCACACGACGAGCTTCCAGGGGATCGGATCGGAGGGACAGAAGTCCTTAGACCACGATTGCACCGAGATGTAATGGTTGAAGATCATCCACGGTCCTTCCGTAAGAGCACAGACAAAATCTTCATTGTTGGTGAGTTGAATGATGTAGTAGCCCTTGTCCAGATCAATGGCATGGAATTCATCCATTAGTTTCCACAAGATTGGGATGCGGTTCATGAGGGCATGGAAACTCACTGAAGTACCAATCACCTTGATGATGACGGAGAACTTCCATGGCTCGAGCAGCGGTGGAAACGTGGCGGGGTTGATGGAGATGGCGGGTATCGCGCCCGCGGTGACTATGCGGATATTCACAGAGGTTAGCAGGTCTGGGGATACCTGTGTGAGAGAAGTAGGCGCCTTTGCCGAGCGTCCAGTCGTCGCATCTCTATATGACCGAGCGTGTTGTTGCGGCGGGGGTGCGTCCATCTGGACGTCAGCAACATCAGAAGATGGGGGAGTAAGACTTTATTATTGAACTTTGAATGTTTAGGAAATGGTTAAAAACACAAGTAATATGCTTAGAAAGTTATATTTATAATTCAACTACATCAAAATGGAATTTATTTTGAAGGATATTGTTCCTTACAAATACTATTTATTGTTTGAAAGACATGCATAATATATATATTTTTGGTTTATTAGTTCAAATAAATATCATATATATAATTGGACATGCAAAGCATGTGAATAAACTAGTATATATATATATATATATATATATATATATATATATATATATATATATATATATATATATATATATATATATATATATATATATATATATATATATATATATATATATATATATATATATATATATAACCTCCACTCCTGCAATCAAACATCCTACTCTCGTTGTTCGCACCGCTGAGTCCAGTCGTGGACGTAGACACGACTGTGGTCGTGGAGGACGACTTCCTCCTAACGGTGGATGACATCTTCTACTGCTATTGTTATTGATCGAGGACAACCTGTTGGATATATATATATATATATATATATATATATATATATATATATATATATATATATATATATATATATACATATATATACACATATATATACATATATATACATATATATATACACATATATATACATACATATATACAGATATATATACATATATACATATACATATATATATATACATTTATATATATATACGCATATTTATACATATATATATATATATGGGCCCATCTTTATTGCCCGCGCGGGTAGCTACCCGCCCACCCTTCCGACCACTTTTTTTCTAAAAAAAAAATTCACAATTGTAGATGACTATTTTGTCTAGCTCTCCGAAAAATTTTAGCCAAAAATAATATCATTTGCCCCTCCAAATTAAAAAAATCCGTCCTTATATATATCTGCTGTATATTTTGTACATAGTTACTTTTTTGGCCAGCATAGTTACTTTTTTGACACCATAGTTATTTTTTTTACAGCAGAGTTACTTTCTTAGCCAGGAGAGTTACTTTTTTGGCTGCTGGGTAGAGAAAATCCAGGCTACCCGCACGGGCAATGAATGAATGCCCTATATATATGTATATGCGTAGATATACATATGCATACAAATTTACATATATATACATATATATACGTATATCTATATATTTATATTTATATGTGCTTGTTTATATATATATATATTTATGATATATATATATATATGTATATATATATAAATATATATATATATGATATATATGTATATATATATTATATTATATATATGCATATATATATGTATATATGAATATACACACATGTATATGCATATACATTGTCTGCACTGTTTAACAAGTTTGACTGCTAATTGCCTTCAATGTGGTTCAGTTCGACTTTTCTAGTTCAATTTTTTAATGTCATATTAACTTAATTTCCGGTCCAATCACTTCAACCACTTCGGTTGAACCCGACTCAATCTAGTTTGAGTCAACACTGATGTGACCACCGACCCGGCTCTGAAAACATTATGGTGAGCTACACCCCTCCCCCAGGTTGGACCCGACACAAGCCCCCTCGACTATCTAGGGAGAGTTGTGTGTCCGGTGACCAGTTGACTGGACCGAACCAATGCTTCAAATAGAAGAAGAAAAATAGCACATAGAATACATATATATATACATATATATACATATATATACTTAAATATATATATATACTTAAATATATATATATATATATACTTATACATACATACGCATATATACATATAAATACATTTATTCCGACAAGGAATGGCTCAAGTGGTCAAGGATGGTGTCCCCTAACAAAGGGACCTGAGTTTGAATCCCAATTGTCATCTTGATTTACCACCCTCCGGGGCGTTCGGCCTCCGCCACGGGCGTGGGAGAGGAGGGAAAAAATCTTTCTCTCTTAATCTCATACATACAAATTTACATATACATAGATATATACATATATTTATATATGTTTATATATATATATATATATATATATATATATTATAATTATATATATGTATATATAAATATATGTGTGTATGAATGAATACACACACATGTATATGCATATATTGTCTTTCCGGTTTAAAAAGTTTGACCAATTTGACTACTAATTTCCTTAAATGTGGTGACCGGTTCAGCTTTTCCAGTTTAATTTTTTTTAATATCATACTAACATTATTTCTGGTCCAACCGGTTCAACCACACTGGTTGAACCAAACTCAATCCCAAAATTTGGTGCGACCACCAACCCAGTTTTGAAAACATTATGTTGAACCCCTCCCCCAGGTTGGACCTGACACAATCCTTATCGGCCAGTTGGGTTAGCAAAAAAAATAGTATTGAACCGGGAAAGTAACTAATTTTTTTATTTCTAATATTTATAATTGTGAGAAAAAAATTATTGTATGAAAGGGTATCAAATTTGAAAGAAGAATTTTTTTACTAATTTTTTTAAAAAATGTGCATGCACACGGATATCAAGTCCTAAAATAGACTCATACAACTTCTAACTTACCATTAAAATATGGATATATTGTTCTATTATAAAAGTAGACAAAAAGACCTTTTCTTAATGATTACATTATAAATATCAACACCTTCAACACGTTCTTTGACTTCCAATAAAATATAAAAATAATTAAATAATATCATTAAGAATGTATGCGGCTACATTTCTTTAAAATGATATACAAAATAAGACTTCACTATTAAGACTTTTTTGAGAAGGTAAAAATTTAGTAAGAACCCAAAAAAGTAACACGGGCATGCCCCCGTATACTATACAAGGGGGTTGGCACAACAAAAATCCTAATATCTCATTACATTTACATCTAGCTCCCTCCAAAGCCTAGGATTGCCCTTAACCACCAAAGAGAGTCTATCTACTTCTCAAAGAGTATGGTATTTTCCACACTCCCTTTTCTGTGTAGTCTAGACTTCCTTTCACTCCAAATGAAAAAGCACAGCCCAATACATCATACACCGCCCAGGTTCCTTAGTCCATCTGACCTCCTTATCTTCTCCAAGATCTAGCAAATGACCTCAATTTTGGTGGACATGGGTTGCCACCCCATCCCATCTTCAGGCTCATTCTACACCGTAGTACCTGGTGTATGAACATTTAAAGAATAGGTGATCATGGCTTTCTTCTATGTTCAAGCAAAGCAGACACCTCACCTCAACCTCCAAACCCCACTTCCTCATCTAATCAAAGGAAGGAAGCCTATTTAGAATGCCCCTATAGGTTGCATAACTCCATTTCAGAACACGATGCTTGCCCCATAACAACAAATGCCACGGAACCTACCAAGTATATGCGGAGGGCCTCACCCAGGAAATAACCTTCTCGTCTCTCAACTTCCACATCCCATGCACTAGGGGGGAATTAACAACTACCTCCCGCAACAAGATGCAAACGACACACCAAACTCTTGCGCCATTGCTCACATTCACCTCCTCATTGAGCTGACCATATCTCTTCCCCATCCACTCCCTCCAACAAGATGATTCATATCTCAAAAAATGATCAATCCTCTTTATCATATCTCCCTTGGCAATGTCCAAGGAGTTGTTCAAGTTCAGGCCTCCCACTTTATAGCTCCTTATCATTATGTTCTAGGAAATTGCATGCTTCTCACCTCCCCAGTAGAAGCATGAGAAAACCACCCGATACTTCTCCACCATAAACTTGGGTATCTCAGCCTGAGCGCACCAAAACCTGATCTTTCACTCCAACACCTGTTCTAGCCAAGACAATCCTACCTACCATAGACAAATGTAGCCCTATCCATATGGACACAGACTCCCTCAAACTGTCCAGTAAACCACTATAATCCTTCCCTTTAGCCTTCCCCCATTGGTCTGTATACTTAGGTACCTCATAGGGAGAGTGCCTTCCTCCAACCCAATGTCATTCTTTAGCCTACCCCTTCACAAATCACATGATCTAGACACAAACACCTTCAAATTGACCTCGCTATTGTAGAGACCACACAAAACACATGATCTAGACACAAATGCCTTCAAATTGACCTCACGGATGTAGAGACCAGACAAATTGCCAAACTCCTTCATCAACCTCCTAAAGTTCCTCCAAGTTCTAATACTTCCATGAAGGAAAAATAAGACATCATTCACAAAGATCATATGTGGCAACACCTGAATCCCCCTCCCCCTTATTTGGACATTCTAATCCTCCTATCCTATTCTTTTTTTCTTACCAGACAAGATAACCCCTCAATCGCAATGGTCAAGAGTAAAGGGGACAGGGAGTCCTCTTGCCTCAAGCCATTAGAAGCCTTGAACAACTCATATAAGATACCGTTGACCAAGACTAAGAAAGAGGTTGTGGAAATGCATTCCTTCATTAAATGTATCCATTTGTCTAATAGTCCCATCTACTTCATAATCGACCAGAGTGAAACCCACTTGACATTATCATAGGATTTAGTGAGGTCGAGTTTCACACACGCCTTTCTTATGCTACTCTTCACCCCAAAGTCCAGCAGTAATCGCCACCAGGATCACAGTATAAGATATGCTCCTACATCCAATGAACGTTGTTTGAGTGGGAGAGATGATGTCTAATAGGATTTTCTTAAATCTATTTGCTAGCAGCTTGACAATAATTTTGAACAAGACTTGGAAGAAATCTATGGTCCTGACATCATTCATGGACTCCACCACCTTTTTCTTAGGTATAAGTCTAAGAAAGGTGTGATTAGCCTTACTCATCAACTTTCCTCCCACCAAAACCATCTTACTTCCATGCAAATATCATCCTTAATGACATCCCAAGAAGTTTGGAAGAACCTGGGAAAAAATCCATACGGTCCTGCCGCCTTCATAAGTCTAATGGAAAATAAGGCATGTTTAATCTCCTCCTCATTGGTCGGGTATGTGATGATCATATTCATGATTTTGGTGGCCCTTTAGTTTATGACCTCCCATACAGTGTCATACTCCCTACACTCCTTGTTGTAGAGATCAACAAAGAAATGCTTCCTGGCCAACCTCCAAAGGAGAATTCATTGTATCACCATTAACTTTGAGAAGGGAATGAATATCATCTCGCATATCATTCTTTTTTATGGAAATGTGATATACAATCAAATTCCTGTCCCCATCTTTGACACACTTGAGCCTACTCTGCTTTGACAAATAGATCTCCTCCGCTCTCTCCAGCTGCACCATCTTTTCTCTACTTCCTTCTCTTCTTCCATGGCCTTCTCTAGCAACGAATTTACCCTATAGAATTTTTTTCCTTACCATAGATATCTCTTGCTTCCTTAGCTAGCATCTTGAGATCAGCAAGCCCTCTTTCCCACCCTTTTAGAGCCATCTTTATTATGTTCAATGTCTTCGTCACAAAAAAAAATTGGGTTGCCTTCTACCCTATTGGTCCAAGCTTCTCGGATTACATTCATACAGCCATGCCACTTCAACCATCCCACCAAGAACTTGAATGGTTTACACTTCAGCTGTTCCTGTATTAGTTGGATGACAAGATACATGTGTGGTCGATGATCGTATGTCCTCCCAATTTAACAGTGGAAAGAGGAAAAATATTAAGCCATGGTTTAAAAGAATTTCCACATGGTTTATTGCAATTTGATATGTAGTTACAACATCAATGATTGTTCTCAATCATTACTATTTTTTACAATTTTTACTTGTGAGAATATGTTTACACAAGGGGTTATGGGGGAGAAGAGACAACACATGAATGAGGGTCTATGTCCGGGGAGAAGGGAGTTATGTTGCTCAAGGCTTTAAGATCATAGTTGATATGTTGGGTGGCTGTCATAAGGATACTAATTACACATCAGGAGTAGGTGTTGGGAAGCGCGGTCATGGAAATTTTGGTTTCCAAACCTGAGATTAACATTGATTCTCAATAAGACGGTATGAGTGTGATGCCTCGATGCACAATAAATGAGATTACTCAAACCCAAACACAAAATTATAATTAAGAAAGAGGATTACTAAAAATCATAGGAAATTAAAACCGATTTAATAAAAGCACCATAAGCCATAAACTTATCACATAGGGGTCCACAAGCCTGCCTCAGCCATTACACATCATATCACAGGGTGCTTACATCATCATTCACTATCATACTTATCATCATCCTATTACATGCGATATATGTTCTACATTTATACATATACACATGCCATATCTTACATACATGGGTCACAAGTCAAAAATCTCATATCGATAACATCTCTACAAAACACATTGAAAACACCCCAAAAGACCTGAGTGTACAAGGACAACTCTAGGACTCTAACACCAAAAGACTATCAACACATCCAACATTATCAACTACTTCTCATTTTTCTTCTCTTCCTCAGTTGCATGATCTCCACCTCGTCATGCACGACCACCTAAAAGATCTGGAAACCCACATGGGTGAGACAAAATGTCCCAACGAGAGATATAACTCTCCACCAACATCTATTAAAGCATAAATAACTAAGAAAGTAGATAAGGACACTTAGTAGAATGAGAAAATTCAACTAATTGATATGCATTCAATAGATAAGGTAGATTAAGCAAAACTAGGCAGCTACCATTGAGTAGTAGGACAATTAATATTCTAAGAAAAAATATGAACAACATGTATGTTCTCTATCAGTAAAACTATATAAAAGCAAGGCAACACTTCTATCAAAATTATTCACATTTGTCCCTATGAAAATACACTACACTGTTGTATTACATCTTTTATTATGCTCTGAGGAGATGACATATACCACTCATGCTCCAACTAACCACTGCTAAGTTGAAATTAGTGTCATACAAGGTCAATGGAAGAGACAAAATCCATGACCTCCCCAACACCTCTTGGTCAATTCAATAGAAAACACCATAGAGACATATCAAGTCTAACTACAAAACAACCTAGTCCTCCTTGGTATATATGCACAATGCTAGTAAAACTGAGTTACGACCCACAGTCACACTCCTTCGAGGGTATGTCCCGCAACCAATCCTGTAAAGTATCACAAGTATATTTTGAGTCACATCACTGAGCTACAACCCATAGTCATACTCCTGCTTCACATCATTCCTGTATCACATGTGCCTCAACACACCTCATAAAGGCTCATAGTCACCATCTTGTGTCACATCATATTTACCGTAGCATATACTGGATATGATAACTGAAGTCATATCACATGCAAGGTTAAGGGTTCATAAACATGAGAGAGAAATTTCATAATATGATAACCACTTCATGAGAGAATTCAGATAATGAATAAGGGTATAAAACCTTAGTTACATTGCACCATGTTTTAAGTTATT
Organism: Alisma plantago-aquatica; assembly: GCA_963693085.1. NCBI lineage: Eukaryota > Viridiplantae > Streptophyta > Magnoliopsida > Alismatales > Alismataceae > Alisma > Alisma plantago-aquatica. The sequence continues at coordinate 237,449,261 of OY856415.1, forward strand.
AATCATCGCCGAGCAAACCTCGGGACAAGGTATACCTCTACAAACTATCTTCTAAAGTTAGGGTTAGGGTTCCTTATTTGTCTGATTAGGGTTTTATAGTTTCATTTCAATCCCAAAACCCTAGATACACCATATCCCACTTTCTTGGATCATATTGGAGTTAAGCCTTATTACTTTTTAATGATTAGATCATTACCTCAAAACACTAAGAATTACATCTATCATATCTATACATGAACCCATCCCACTATGTTGTACATAGATAGAAACCATACATCATGTATGTGTGTCGACCATCCATCACATGTGTGTGTAATGACTGACCATCACATACCTGTCCCTACCACCCTCATGCTAGGTGTCTCGACTTCACCCACAACAAGGTGTCTCGACCCAAAGAAAAGCATGGATGTCTTGACCCAAAACCGCACATGGGTGTATCTCTCGACCCGAAGAAACCAAACACACATATGTCTCGACCGTAACAAAGGCCAAACAACGAGAAACCAAGTGTCCCTAAGACCAAAACTCATGGATTCAAGATCATCAAACCTTAGAACAAGCTCTATGAAGAACATCAAGAAAAACCACTTGTGAGAGAGAAAGTTGACGCAAAACACATGTGTGAAAACATCCAAAGCTCCAAGGAAAACTTGATGGTAGAACCTAAAACATGGTGACAAAATCAAAGTTCAAGATGCATTTAAGACCATCCTCTCGAAATCACTTAGAAAATGAGCACATAGAAATTTGGGGTTTAAGAAAGAGAGTTAAACCACATTTAACACATCCAAAATAGAACCCAAACTTCATAATACATCAAGGTACACGAGCATCATGCATGTGATTAAAGCCAAGATAAAAAGATAGGGAGGAATCCACCATGACACATCCATCTCCAAAATCAGGTACCAAAAATTAGGGTTTAGGATCCCAAGCAAACCAAGCATGATTCTCACCATCATTGAAGTTCTAGAACATGATATCATATACTAGCATATTAGGATTATAATCTATAGAGAAAAACATCAACACACAAGCAATAATATGGTGCAAGTAATAGAAGAAGGTAGATAGGTATATGACCCACCTTAAGGAAGATTACTCCAAGGATAACGAGCTGCAAGCACACAATCACCAAGGAAGGAAGAAGCTTCACCAAAAGCTCCATTCTCGGCCACATGATCACCTTAATAGGAAAAGGTACCAAGGTTAAAGGTTTCTCAAGAAAAGAGGGAAAGAACACTAGGTCGAACCAAAGGAAAAAGGGGGAAAAGAGAGAAGAAAATTCCTCTCACTTGGGTACCACCTTGTCAAAACATGGCCTACGACCCTTATGATGAGGAGCTTACTATCAAGAACACCACCATGGATGATACATGGTCTAAGGATAAGAAAAGAAAAGAATATGGGGTAGAATATCCAAGCAAAAAACAAAAAAGAAAGGCATACACTTTTTTTGGAAATAGGTAAATAGTATTTCCAAAAAGGGGGGTATAGCGAAGCTATACAGTACAAAACAAGGCGTCTTCAACAGACCCTCTGTAACATAAAACACACCATTGGGTTACTGTACAAAATCCCAATAGGTTCTCGTATTGGTACTGAGATTACTAGTAAGCCCACACGTGGCCTTCACCTTTTGCTGTAAGTTACTAGTTATGTTCTTGATCAGTTCATCATTCCCCTTTTCTTTGCTTCTATGGAGTCTTGTATTTCTTTCCTGCCAAACACAAAAGCACACAACATCAATATAAAGACTTGACAACGCCAAAGTTCCTTTGTCCTTCCCATAATTACTAATGATCCAATTGATGATACCCATCAGATTTAGATTATCGACGCCCCTCCATTCATTCCTGATGCAAACAATAGTCCAAATCCTTCTGGTGTACCTGTAGTTGAAGAATGGGTGGTCCTTCAACTCCTCATTGTTTTTGCAGAGAAGGCTGGTCGGGTTAACAGGAAGGCCCCAGTTAATCAACCTATATTTAGTAGGAAGCCTACCCAAAATAGATCTATAGAGGCATGTACTCCACTTCGGACAATGATTCTTACCCCACACTACCTTGGTCCACTCTGGGCCCGGGTCTGTAACTAAGTTGATCCATGGTTGTTGATCATTGCGTGACCAGTTACCACTGTTATCTACTCGGTACATGCTTTGGATACTTGGGTATAGAAGGCACATTTTCCTCCATATTCTAGAAGTTTTTTTATTATCTCGTAGGATTATATCTTCCCCATATCTCTGTCTCATCCACATAGCCCATATATTATCCGGTTGATACAGGAATCTATCAATTCTCTTAATAGTGTTGATCCTTTGAAGCTCTTCAGAGTCAACGATCTGCATCCCACCTTTATCATAAGGTTTCATAATCTTGTCCCAGGCCAACGCATGGTTCTGCCCCCCCAAATGAAGTTGGCAATCATGCTTCTGAAATTGAGAATAGTCGGGTTGGGGATGTCGCACATGGAAGACCAGAAGTAGATGAGGCTTTGGAGAATAGTTCTAACCAGCACCAGACGCCTAGCCAAGGATATGTTTGGAACACACCAACCTTCAACTTTATCTCTGACCTTGTCTTTACACATATTGAAGTCTTTAGATGTACCTTTCCAACCAGCAATGGGTATGCCAAGGTAATTCGTGGGCAGGGATCCCCTTACCATACCAGTAATAGTTTTCAGCCTTCCTCTCCTTGTGTCACATGATTTTGATAAGAAAATGTGTGATTTAATAGTGGTAATATATAGACCAACACTTTTCCCAAACATGATGAGGGTTTTATAGAACACCCTTAATCTTTTGGCATGCCCCACAGAGAAAAGAAGGATGTCATCCACAAAGATGAGGTGTGAGCACACCTTAACACCTTGCACTTTGAACAGTTTAATCAATCCTTTGTATTCAGCTTCCTTTATGAGGAAGGTAAGACCCTCCATAACTAAGGTGAAGAGGAGGGGTAACAAGGGATCACCTTGTCTAAGGCCATTTGAAGCTTTGAACATGCCTTCCGGGGCACCATTAATCAGAATGGAAAAAGACCCCGTTTCCACACATTGTTTCATGAGCTGTATCCATTTATCAGAGAACCCGAACTTGGTCATAATCATCCATAGGTAATCCCAAATCACATGGTCATAAGCCTTTATAATGTCCACCTTCATGCAAGCTTTGATAGTGGTTTTATGTATGTTGAAATACATCAAGTACTCAACAACCAGAAGAGAGCAATCGGAAACTTTTCTGCCCTTTATAAAGGCATTTTGTTCTACAGAGATGATGTTAGGGAGTACAACCTTCAGTCTATTGGCAAGCAACTTAGATATTACCTTGTAGAGGACAGAGCAGCACACTATGGGTCTGTAGTCGGCCATCTCATTATCGTCATTTTTCTTTGGTATCAGCTTTATGAAACAGTGATTAACGTCCCTGACCATGTTCCCCCCTGCAAAAACCATTTCACTACTTTGCACACATCATTCTTTATTACAAGCCACATCTTGTGATAGAACTTGCTATTGAACCCGTCAGGTCCAGGAGCTTTAGCCGGGTGGATCGTCTTTATGGCATTGTGAATTTCCTCTTTGCTAGGTTCCCTGCAAAGATCGTCATTAATGCTATCAGTGATCTTTTTTCTCGTCTCAAACAAGCAGCCCTGTTCCCCATTGCTGCCCTTGTTGTACAAGTTGTTGAAGTAGTTAATGGCTTGGGCAGAGATTTCCTCTCTACTGTTCGCAACATGTCCTCTTTCATCAATAAGTTCATGAATGGTATCTCACATTTCTTTCTTCTTGATTGCTGAGTGGTATGTGTGGGTGTTCCTATCACCATCATTAACCCATTTGATTCTGCTTCTTTGCCACATGTATCATTCATATGCTTTCTCTAGGTCGTTCACCCTCTTCTCCTTGTCTCTGTCCTTCTCAATGGCAGTAGGACAGAGGGGTTTAGATCTGAGGATGTCAGCATCATCCTCATATTCTTTCTTGGTGGTCTAGAGAAAATTTGGCAGGTTAACCTTTCTTTTTGCCCACTCCTTCAGAGCTTCTTTAGTTCTCTGTAGCTTTTTAAGAACAATGTAAAGAGGATTACCTCTTATAGGATGGTTCCAGCTACTCACGACCATCTCTTCAAATCCCTCCCATTCACACCAGAAATTTAAGAACCTGAATGGCCTGATAGGTTGTTTGTCCTTCTTGAGAGTCACTCTCATTTGCGCATGATCACTGAATGGATGGGCGCCCATTTTGACCACCGCATGCGGGAAGATGTCTAGCCAAGCTTCGTTGACCAGCCCCCGATTGAGCAGGCTAGCGATTCTTCGTTTAGGTTTTTGCTTATTCGACCAGGATACAAGGTCTCCAACTCTATTGATCTCGATTAGTCTAGCTTCAGCAACAGCGTCGTTGAAGCTTTCCAAAATTCTGTCTGGAACTCTCAACCCTCCATTTTTTCCCTTTCTTTTCTAGTGTAGTTGAAGTCA